>CM042033.1:57623833-58967833 GCA_023525975.1 Smallanthus sonchifolius | reverse complement strand
CAAGTTGGATAGTTTGTTGGATAGTGGCAGGATTGGATGAAGTAACCATGCTTTGTATTTGAGGCACTAGACCTCCAATGTAAAGCTCAATTCTCTTGTAATCAGGGGTCACCATATGCGGGCACATAGTAGCAAGTTCATGGGAACGTGTGGTGTAGAGTTCAATTTCACAACCCTCCATCTTTAGGTTCCAAAACTCTCCCTCTAACTTCTGGATTTCATCGCGAGGACAGTATTCCTCCTTCATCATTGATTTAAATTCCTCCCACGGGAGTCCATTTGCCATGGCCAGACCCAACATTTGGACCTGGTCGTTCCACCATGTGAGTGCCGGGCCCTCCAAAGTTCCAGCAGCAAACTTTACCTGATTAGCCACGGGGCAGTTGCACATAGAAATCACTGATTCAACCTTCTCAAACCAACGTAGTAGTCCAACGGCTCCTTCAGCTCCACTAAAGGCGTGGGGCTTACAATCCATGAATGCCTTGAAAGTGTAGGCTGGTTGTTGATTTTGCAGGTTTTGCTGGCCTGGATTTAGAAATAAAAATAGGTTTGGAATTATAGAGTTTAGGGCAGGCTTTTTAAGAGATGGATTGACATCATTAGTTAATAGCTAAAGCATTTACCTGCAGCATTCTGTGCTGCCAGAACCTCCGCCACACTATCGTTTATCAGTGCCGCTAGCTCTGCTGCCATCATGTTAATGGTACCCCGACCACCGGCACGACCTCTGCATCCTCTTCCTGACATGATTCTTCACAATCACAATTGAAAAACAATGAGAAATATATCGCATATTAAACATTATTCAGGTATGAGTAAGGAGATACAACATCTAATATTTTGAAAGTTAAATAAATTGTAAGGCTACAAAATAAATAACTCAAACATTAAACTTCTCATGCTTTTATTAGATGGGAACAACCTTACCCATCTAGGTTTGAAAAGAGAAATAACATAAGCAAAAATAGGCATGAAAAGGAAGATAGAATAGGAAGATCATCAAGCATCGTCATCATCGGAAGAAACATACGATTGTGCATCGTCTATCTCCACCGGTTCCTCCTCCAAGGGCTCCTCCTCGAAGGGCACCTCCTCAAAAGGTTCCTCCTCAAATGGCTCTTCCTCGCCATCAGAAAGTGGAATCTCTTCAGGAAATAGAGCGGCTTGTAGTTGGGCTTCCAAGTGAGTTACCCTCTCTTGAAGACCTTCAGCAGTGTGGTTTGCTACATGTAGCTGAGCTTCCAGAGTCGCCACTCTCTCCATAACTCCTTCCATGTCATTGTTCGAGGTGTCCACCCTCGTCTCCAAATGCGTCACACGATCCACCAAAAGGTTATGGACCTGGTCAGTTACTGCTAGTTCAGCAGTTAAAAGTTCTATCCCTACTTTATTCTCCTCTATTTGAGGATCCCTCTTCAGAATATTCGGTATCTCATCGGTAGCATCTTTCACAAAGCTTAACTCTCTAGACATATAAAACACAAAGGCTGCAAAAGCTTGTTCCATAGTACATGGCAAGCTAGGCAAGGTAGATGATGAGGAAGTAGAACCGAAGTAAGGTGATGGGACATTTCCCATTTAGATCCATCTTTGGATCATTTGTGGGTATGCGTTCCAATTGCAAGCAGGATTCATTGCTTGCGCGCTGCTCGTTTCCCCTGGTCAACTGAATAGTCACTGGAAGTAGTCTGGCGCCTTTTGGGCTCCGGGGATGATAGGATAGGTGCCTTATGTCTTGGTGCCTTAGGTGATGAAGGTGGGGTTGACGACATGTTCCTGTAACAGTACATATAAGTGCCAACATCCAAATGACATGTAACTAATGTGTGAGGCTATAGTCTAGTATGCAATCCTAGTTCTCTATAACCAATGGCTCTGATACCAATCTGTCACACCCCCAATTTCAACTAACGGAGTTTTACCTTTTGGGGAGTGACGAACCAGGATCTCAGACATTAGTTACTTTGAACGACTCTACATGGGACCCAAAATGAAATATTATACTAATCAGAGTTTCAATGCGGAAGCGTAAAGAAAGTAAATGCGCAAAATACACGCGCCCAAAACCAAAGTCCAAAAAGTCCAAAACGTTCAACCAAACCAAGTACAATAAAATAATCCCAACAAACATAAATGAATCATAATCAAAGTAGTTGAATCCCATGCATGCCCTAACGTGCACCTGTGTCTTATCTTAGCGACCTGAGAAAACATGTAAGAAAATATGTCAACACGAGGTTGGTGAGTTCACAGGTTTCAATATACGTAAATAAGGGTTTACCATATTCATGTTCGTTCAGTACGTATCTATAGGTAGCTAACCTATGTTCATGTTCAGCTCAAGCGCTCGCAACCGAAGCTGACTGTTTGTTTATTGCCTCCTTCCAGGTCTATCAACACTGGCGGTGTGAGTAGGCAAACATTTCACCCGTTCGATCTCTAATCGAGTTAGTGCAACTAACACGGGTGGGATTTGTCAAACCCAGTAGTACTACTAAACATTACCTCGCTAAGATCCATATTAATGGTCCGATATAAGTTGAGGACTTTCTGTGATAGCGTGTTACGCTTAACATTTAACATTGATATCATATGAATTACAAAATCCAAAATTGTTTAATCATGTTTACTCCCCCAAGTTAAAACAGTAAAAGGGGCCATGAAAACTCACCTGCGTTGCGTTGTAGGTAGTATCACACAAAGGATAAGTTGGAACCACATGTGTAAGTCTCAAACGACTTACGAATGCCCATAACAGGTGTTGAATTGTTTGAGATAGACTAGATCAGCAGCTGACCACGACTGCTTTGATTTCCGGCGACCTGGACTGCTTCTCCGGTGGAATTAGTGCGTGTAATAGCTATAGTAGTATTCGTTTGAGGTGTGTAGATAGTTCATTTGCAAGATTATCATAGAATTTTAACGAATTCGATGTTAATTACGATCATGGTCGACGGTTATACTTTAAATGACTATTAATCTGTTTTAATTTGCAATTGAAAACGATTAACTACTTGGTTATGACCGTTAATGGCAGTGATAGTGCACGACAGTTATAATTCGAATGAATTTGACGTTTGGAATCGAATTTAAATGAGGATTGTATCTGGTTTAACTTGTAAAGTCAACAAAATGGGTTTCATATGATTTTGACTTTGAGGAGTCAATTGATTGGGTTTTAGGACTTGGCAGGTTCAGTCCTTGTAGTTTTATGTGAATTGGAGTTTTTGAGTTTGTCAAAACTAGTCCCTAGAGTTTGAATTGGGTTTAGAACTTGTTAGTTTGACCTCAAAAGTCAACAGAACTGGGATTTTGACTTTCTAAAAGTCAACAGTCAACTTTAGGGATATTACATAACTAGTCCCTGGAGTTTAGGTTTGGATTATTGACAGAATTAGTCCCTGAAGTTTGAGTTAAGTTAAGTACGTAAATTTTAACTGGATTTTGTTAACGGAGTTAACTGGAAAAGTCCGGATTGTCACACCATATATGTTGCAAAATGTCTTACTTGCGCCCAAATAAAGGCAGAACTTCATAAACCTTCTGGTTTATTGCAACAATTAGAAATACCAGTTTGGAAATGGGAGATGATAACAATGAAATTTATTACTAAACTTTCTCCAACTAGTAGGGGAAATGATACTATTTGGGTTATCTTTGACAGATTGACAAAGTATGCTCATTTTCTCCCAATGAAAGAAACCTTCAGTATTGATAGATTGGCTCATCTTTATGTAGATGAAATTGTATCTTTACATGGAGTGCCATTATTCATAGTGTCAGATAGAGATAGTCGTTTTACATCTCGATTCTGGAAAAGTTTCCAAAAATCCATGGGAACTCGTCTGAACTTAAGCACTGCTTATCATCCACAAACAGATGGGCAGAGTGAAAGAACAATTCAGACTTTACAAGACATGCTTCGAGCATGTGTAATAGATTTAGGTGGTAGTTGGGATAATCATCTACCCCTAATGGAATTTTCATTCAACAATAGTTATCACACAAGCATTTAGGCGGCACCTTTCGAAGCTTTATATGGAAGAAAATGCCGAACTCCTGTGTGCTGGGCTGAAGTCGGAGAAAACCGAATGTCAGGACATGAGCTTATTCAGGAAACAACTGACAAAGTAGCTCAAATACAAGAAAGATTGAAAGCAGTAAGAGACAGACAAAAGAGCTACGCAAACAGGAGAAGAAAGCCACTAGAGTTTGAAATTGGAGACAAGTTGTTATTAAAAGTATCACCTTGGAAAGGAGTTGTTCGATTCGGAAAGAAGGGTAAACTAAGTCCTCGATTTGTTGGACCCTTAAAGATTATTAAACGAATTGGACCAGTGGCTTATTAGTTAGAATTACCAGAAGAAATGAGTGGAATACACGATGTATTCCATATATCTAATCTTCATAAATGTCTAGCTGATGAATCTTTAATAATGCCTCTAAAAGATATAGAGGTAAACAAAAAGTTAAGATTTGCAGAACAACCGCTACAAATAGAAGATCGTCAGACTAAAATTTTAAAGAAGAAAAGATTGAAGCTTGTAAAAGTCAAGTGGAATTCTAGACGCGGTCCTGAATACACTTGGGAACTAGAATCAGAAATGAAGAAAAAGTATCCACACCTGTTTCAGTAATCTCGAGGACGAGATTTTTCAAAAGGCGGGGAGAATGTAACATTCTTAAAAATTTCGTGCCAAATATTATAAAAATAAAAGTTAAGGGACTATAAGTGTAAATATATAAAAGATCAAAGGTTAAAAATGAAAATTTGAATTCTGGATAACTAGCGGACCGCTATCATATCCTATAACGGTCCGCAATGGGTAGGAGGCTCGGATAGCAGACATATATCGATTGGATAACGGTCCGACTAGCCGCTTCCGGCCGCAATTTATGGTGCTCACACGTGTCCTATGACTCATTCCTAAGTTTTGATGCGTGTCTTGATATCAGACCGAGATGCACCTCCATAACGGTCCGCTAGCCGTAATACGAGGTGCGGTCCAATCAGATTTGGACGTGTAGGGCTGAAGCAAGCATAAACGGATATCGTACCGTTATGCCTTGCCATGTCGGTTCGACATGGGTCCAGAAATCAGCCTATAAATAGCAAAGTTGGGTTTATGCATTTCAAAACACAAAAACACGAAATTGTGAAGTTAGCTTTGATATTCCATTCCCCAAAAACCATTCCCACTCATACGATTAAGTAACCGAGGTGCCAGATCATTTTAGTCCAAGTCAAGAAGCTAGGAAACGCTCATTTGGAGATTCCAAGCTAAACGACTAAGTAGAGACGCTGCCCACTAGGACACTCACTCTAGAAGATTCCTAAGTCAAGACTCTGTCAAGGTGAATACTTGTATTTTTATAAAATAATTTCAAAACTGAAAACTGTTTTGATTATAATCTGATTTGAATGAATTAATATAACCATTGGTTGCATAAGGTGATTTACTATATAGTAGTCAGCCAATAGAGTCACGTATATATACACGTGTTATAGATGAGACACTGTAACAGGGCTAGGGGTGAACCCTTGGTTGTTATGAAAGACCTATCGCTTGAGGCGTAAGGCAGAATATTGAATAAAAGTAAAACCATATCCAAGGTCCCTGGTGTGGCTGATGGTTAGAAAGTTGACTGTGTAAATTAACTGAAAACTATGGGCAAATTGTTCTATTTGTTCACACTTGTCAGATTATAATTTCCAATATACTTGTATTCACCAGTTTATACTGATAAAACATTTTCAAACGTTTTTACAGGTAACCAAGGATGATTTTGTATGATATAGTCATGTGATGACAAAAGAATAATGATGTCCTAGACATCAGCTTGAAAGAAAAGGCTCATGTAACCTTGGTTTTCTAAATTAAACGTTTGTGTACAATATCAGGGTTTATCCCTGTTTATGAAATTAAATGAAACGGAAGATTCCCCGTCTTTTGAATGATCCTGAATTATTAAAATATTCCGCTGTGTTTATAAATCTATGATGAGATAAAATAAGAAACATGTATCAATCGTTGGTTGCACGCCCGGGTTGAATAAATTTGGGGTGTGACAACAGCCGACACTCTCAGCCGACATTCCCGTCCAACTCTCTCATGTCTTGGCTGACTCTTGCATGCAAAAATAGAATTTGTACTTGACTTATGTGCAGATTAGCATACGCATTAGCAGTAGTTAAAACATCACCTTCGGGATGAATACCGGTAGACATGTGAGTTCTATGCGCCCCCTCTATATTACGTGCAAATCATTTTAAATGTTTTGGGGCCGACGTGTATACATTAAATGAATGAACTTTATGAATGCCAATATGGTCATACGTGATATATATATATATATATAGGGGGAGGATCAAATGAAAAGTAGTTTTTCGCTAATAAATCTAAGAAATGACAAAAACCTTAAGAAACGATATCAAACGAACTCCTATTGAGCTAATTTCAGCATCGTTGGAACCGTCTCGTCGATTTTAGGATTTAGCTTTTAAGGTTTAGATTTTACGTTTGAATTTTAGGGTTTTAGGTTTTTAGGGGTGGGGGGGGTTTAGGTTTTTGGGGAGGTGGGGTGGGGGGGTTTAGGTTTTTGGGGGATGGGGGTGGTGGTTTTAGGCTTTTCGTGGTAGGGTTGGAGGGGGGTTTAGGTTTTTGGGGGTGCGAGTGGAAGGGGGTTTAGGTTTTTGTGTCCGGTTTAGGGTTCAATGAGACGGTTCCAACGCCGCTGGAATGAGCTCAATCGGAGTTCGTTTGACCCAGCTCTTAGGATTTATTAGCCAAAAAACACTTTTCTATTGGAAACGTCCCTTATATATATATATGTGTGTGTGTGTATATATATATATATATTTTACTTATCTAATAAATAAAAATCTCAAATGATACGTGTCAGTGCCTAAGCCTTTCCCCTAAATATTTTCCCGCCTAAACCGATTCATCGCTTTATTGATATATGCGGACCTTTAAGTCCGACCCGAATTTTGTTTGGTCACCTGCTTCAATATCCCCAAATGTTTCTCAAAACCCTAAAAATCTACCTTGTTTATGAAAGAAAAGGCTTGAAAGAAAAGACTCATATAACCTTGGTTTTGTAAATTAAACGTTTGTGTACAATATCATGGTTTATCCCTGTTTATGAAATTAAATGAAACGGAAGATTCCCCGTCTTTTGAATGATCCTGAATTATTAAAATATTCCGCTGTGTTTATAAATCTATAATGAGATAAAATAAGAAACATGTATCAATCGTTGGTTGCACGCCCGGGTTGAATAAATCTGGGGTGTGACAACAGCCGACACTCTCAGCCGACACTCTCAACCGACATTCCCGTCCAACTCTCTCATGTCTTAGCTTGACTCTTGCATGCAATAATAGAATTTGTACTTGACTTATGTGCAGATTAGCATACGCATTAGCAGTAGTTAAAACATCACCTTCGGGGTGAATACCGGTAGACATGTGAGTTCTATGCGCCCCCTCTATGTTACGTGCAAATCAATTTAAATGTTTTGAGGCTGACGTGTATACATTAAATGAATGAACTTTATGAATGCCAATATGGTCATACGTGATATATATATATAGGGGGAGGATCAAATGAAAAGTAGTTTTTCGCTAATAAATATAAGAAATGACAAAAACCTTAAGAAACGATATCAAACGAACTCCTATTGAGCTAATTTCAGCATCGTTGGAACCGTCTCGTCGATTTTAGGATTTAGCTTTTAAGGTTTAGATTTTACGTTTGAATTTTAGGGTTTTAGGGGTGGGGGGTTTAGGTTTTTGGGGAGGTGGGGTGGGGGGTTTAGGTTTTTGGCGGATGGGGGTGGTAGTTTTAGGCTTTTCGGGGTAAGGTTGAGGGGGGTTTAGGTTTTTGGGGGTGCGGGTGGAAGAGGGTTTAGGTTTTTGGGTCGGGTTAGGGTTCGATGAGACGGTTCCAACGCAGCTGGAATAAGCTAAATTAGAGTTCGTTTGACCCAGCTCTTAGGATTTATTAGTCAAAAAACACTTTCTATTGGAAACGTCCCCTATATATATATGTGTGTGTATATATATATATATATATTTTACTTATCTAATAAATAAAAATCTCAAATGTTACGTGTAGTGCCTAAGCCTTTCCCCTAAATATTTTCCCGCCTAAACCGATTCATCGCTTTATTGATACACGTGGACCTTTAAGTCCGACCCGAATTTTGTGTGGTCACCTGCTTCAATATCCCCAAATGTTTCTCAAAACCCTAAAAATCTACATCCTTTTCCATTGAAAGCCTTTTAATTCGTTCCAACCTTTTCACCGCCATGGCCCCATCTTGTAGGTCATTCATCCAAAATATGAGGTTCATTCTTCATAGAATCAGTCCTTTTAATCGCCATCTTCATCTCCTTTCTGTTGTTTCAAACGCAGAGGTATGTTTTTCAAACAAAAATTTTTGGTTCATTCTTCATATTATCCTTCTTTTTACTCGCAATCTTCGTGTGCTTTTATGTTTATACACTTAATTAATCCTGTTTCTTTATGTTGCGTAATATGATTTTTTACTTTACAACAATATTGTATTTTAGGGTTTCAACCCCTCTTTCGCAAATCCTCAGGTATGTTTATTTTGTTTCCTTGGATTTGTTATGTGATCGGTTTCATACCCTGTTTCACACTGTTTTATTGTGGATATTTCTTCAATTATGTTCTTCATAATAGTATAAGTCTCCAGATTTATGCATAACATTTCAGTTTAGATTATTTCATGTTCTTAGCAATATGTAGTATTTTTGAACATCGAGTATTGGGTAGCAATGACCATAACTTACAGTATTACACACATTCCTGATAAAATTTAGGGTTTTTTTGCACTTCAAACTCTTCAAAATTTATTTAAACATGGAAATTTAAGTTAAATATCAACAATCAAGAAACAAGAAGCAATAATCCAGTTACATTTACTTGTATGTATACATATATGCTGATATGCCATTTTTCATTTACTTAAGTTAGAGTCTTACTATGTAATTCTTGAACTTGTGATTCGAAGTTTTCATTTTGATGTGGATGTATTCTTTAATATTTTGTTGGTAATTAACTGTTACAAATTTTTACAACCATATAATGTAGCGTATATGACAATTCTTAGATTTGTTGCAGATGTAAATCTCAGGTCAGCAAAAGTCTGTGAATATGGATTGCTGAGTTACAAAGTGAAGCATGTGTTTTACTCATTTGAGAAGAAAAAAATTCAGATGTCATATGGCTATTACTGAGCTTTGAGGTGGTTATTTTTGCCCATTTATCTTTGATTGGGTCGATTCTGGTTGTCTAATCTCAAACGGGTCAAATTAACATTTTAGCTGAAAGGGAATGGGTCGCACAGGTTGAAGTCACCTAAAACATGTTAGTTATTGCATACAAGTTGAAAAGATCAAAATTATTATTGTAATAATGTAGTTTTTGTGATTATATTATCGCGTTAAATCTTTTATAACAAAATTAGAAAATGGACAAAAGGGTGGACGTGGCTTTGACCTGTACTAAAAAAGACCCGACCCGACCCGAAAAAATGATGCGATGTCTTATATCTTAGTTGCTTTGTTTCTGTTTAGGTAGAATATACAGACCACTCTGGTCTCTGGTCATCCTCATACTGCATTTGCAGAAGCTCCTAATAATGCTGCATGGACGGCTAAAGATCAATTCAACATATTATTGGTGACTAATTATCTCATAAGATTTATGACCTTGAAATTGTTTCGGTTATAATGCTAATTTAATCTCACTTTTAGGTTTTTTTAATAATTTGGCCAAATGTAAACTCATATGCATGTTTTAGTTTTGCTGTGTATGATTAAGTTATGGGAAAAGATTGCACTCTACTGTAGGTTACTTACCCACCTGCTGAGGAAACAACTCATAATCAGTTGTTTCACTTCCTTGAGAAGCATTAGTTAAGGTAATTAAATCACCTTCTACTTGCCCTTCAATTTTGAGACTTTTACATTATGGTTCTTGAACTACCAAATCCATGACATGCCTTAAACATAATTAAGTATTTCAACATATAGCCTAGCCATGTAGTCATATAATTGAGTTTTGGATAACCCGTCTTCATCGTTCTTTACAATAATCAAGTATTTCAACATTTCAGCTAAATGACTCAATCGTTCTTTAAGGTTTTGGATAACCCGTCTTCATCTAAATTGGTACCACCTTCTTCACATTTTGCAGATCTTAATTAATTTATTGATTTTATTTAAAAATTATATTTCATACATTTTGCATGACATTTTCTTGGTCAGAAAGGGGAATAGAGTCGAGCCATAACGTTCAAAAATGTAAGTGAAACGTTATGGCATGACATATTTTGTTTTTTTTTCAACTAAATCACATCTATGATATTAGTATTTTCCTGAAATTTTCTTTTGTTCTTAGTTATATTATGATCTACTATAACATTTTGGGATTGCAAGTCTAACACTACCGCCACTGGTTTTGTAGGTAGACCCAAATATACTAAATATCATAGATGTGATTTAAGATATCAGCCATTTTTCTGCTCTTTTCCTGTCTGGGTTGTGATTAACTTGAGCTAAAGTAAGAAAAAGTATAAACTTCCTATTTTGGTATGTTTTTCTATCTAGGTTGTGATCAGTTTGAGCTAAATCAATAAAACTGTGATTTTCCTCTGTTTATGCTCATGATTTTAAGTTAATTTCAAGTAAAATTGATTATTTTTTATCCGTTTTTTCATCTGGGTGTTGTTGAAATGGAACCGAATTCATAATATTATTGTTTATAATAAAAAAATCATTTTTTTTACCATACAAGTAATTTCTTATTTTGTCCAAATTTGCAGACGATTGTACAAATGCGAACGGTTTTGGCGTATGTGGGTGAATCAAGAGCTTTGCAATGGGTAAATATAAAATTGTCCCATTTAATAAACCAGTTTAAAAGTAAAGACTAATAAATGTTTATTGGTATGTTTTAACTTTTAATGTTCTAACTGATTCTGCATTGTTGTGTTCTTGGGCATTAATTTGTGCTTGATGGCTGCTATTCTGGTATCTTATCAGTTGGCTGGTAACAAACACTAAACTGTTGTCTTCTCCTTCTGTTAATCGGTCGTTGACGCCAGTAGAAACAACTTTATACGAGAGCATTGAAAGTTTATCGTTTCACATTTTGAATGTTTTCAACCCGTGTAATACATGGGTAACTAACCTAGTTTATATATGAATGCTACGAATGATCATACGTGATATATAAAAATGAATGAAAGACAGAACGAAACGTATGTATAGAAAGAATGAAATGAATGAATGGCATAACGTGAATGAATGGCATAACGTAAATGAATGAAAACTTGTTTTATATTTATGTATATTGCATGTTATGAATGTATGTAAACGTTATGGACGGAAATGATGACAACGACAACTTCGGTAGACGGACGACCACTCGATTATTATGCAGCCAGAAATGAAAGTCTAGAAAGCTAGACTAAACTAATGCTACTTCGTTAGAATCAGTCGCCCAATCCATGCACGGTTGTATATATAGTTCGAGTGAAAAACGGATGCCTTAGGGCAGACGGGCGAAGACGGACTACGATGGTAGGACGGTTAAGATGGACGGCCGAAGGTTTGCCAGACGGTTAATGAAGACAGACGGTTTCTAGTGTCGGACGGTTAATGAAATGGTCTATGACGGTAGTTTGAGGGTATTTGTCTTTGTGACTTACGCAATCAAAATGACGGGTTGATCACCCATATGTGTAAGACCAATGAATGTTCACCAAGAAATAAGCATGTATGTATTTATATACGTACCCATTTATGAACGATATATGAAAGTAGTAAAGTAAAGAAATACAGATATACATATATATACCTACCTATCATGTTAATGACTACTTGTTTTAAACTAGAACTCACCAGCGTTAGCTGACTTTTAGTATGCACTTCAGTTAGCAAGAAGAAGGGACATGCGAAGGCGTGATGGTTATCCGACACAAGACTGGCATCCCATGTTAAGACTTTCGATGTTACGTAACCGAATGATATACGCTTCCGCTACTTATGAATGTTTTAATTTAAGTTCAGTACTTTGATGACTACGTTTATGAGTAAATCCAACAAGTGAGGTCTCCCGAAAAAGAGGCCTTACAATGCACCATGAAAATTCAAAACTACTTATGAAGTAATGCATACATCAATCTTAATAAACATATCTTTAATTCTACCAAGAAAACAAATCTGCAACACGTCCTATACCATGTAAAATCATCATATAATTGCCTATAAAATGATATGGGATTCAACTTGCCTAAAGTCAAACCTGATAAGAAAATTTAAGATTTTGGTCCTAAACTGAACCAAGAGTACGTTTAGAGAAGTCAAACCTGTGAAAATTATATATAGCTAATTAGTAAATATGGAAATTTTAAAGATTTTTTAGGGTAAATGATCTAAGTACTAAGGACCAAATTGAAAAAGTCAAACTGAAATATAGAGAAGTCAACTTTGAAGGAATTATGAACATGTAGTCAAGAAACATGAAATTTTCAAGACTTTTGAGACTAAAATAATCAACTTCGAGAAGTCATAAAATATTTCAAGATTTTGACACTACAATAATCTATAAACCAATTTAAAGAAGTCAAACCCAAATATATAAAGAAACCAACTCACCTTCCCAAGCATCATAAAACTCTACAAATTGAACATTGTGATGTAAAGCCCGCTCTACTGCGCTGACTACTTTCCCCATCAGTGGTGCTTCTAACATTCATAGAATCATGAGGATCAAAGGAATTATCTATCTTATAGCCATGTTTTGTTATGAAATATTATGACAAAATTAAAGCTACATTAAAAAAAATAATAAATCTATTAAAAAAACATGAAGCTGTATTCATTTTGTTAACTTTGACCCATTGGGGGCTCACATAAGATAACACATGGAAAGATAGTTTAAAAATAAGGTGACATATGACAGCACCATAAATTCATAACTCCCTCTGCAATTTCTGTAGCAACACTCAAAGTAACCAATTCATGCAAATATGCAATTGTGTTATGATTTGTTGATGTTAACTACTTTTTCAAATTCACGCTATTAAATAAAGGGGTATAAAAATAAGTAATATGTGTAAACTTGTTTTTCTAACAATCCATTCAGTTGATGCTAGATTGCTAGTATAAGAATGATCATCTGACTCCAAAATTGGATAAGCACTATAAACTTGAGCATCATAATATCATATTAGTGACACCCATGTTTTGATTAAATGTGTTACTATAACAACAGAAATTTCAAAACACTAATAGTAAATTCACTCTAAATCCATTGAAATCACAACTTGACAAAGAAAAACCAGTCTCAATTTATTTAAGATGAATAAGGGAAAAGAAGTCGAATTCCATCATAAATTACTTCCATACCCTTTGATTTTGCCTCTTGAGAGGCATCACGGTTTTAGTCAGAGACTTCCACTCACCTACAATAAAAATAATAATCAAATAAATAACAGATGATGTAAGAAATGGAACCCTAATCAATTAATCTGTTAAATCCATATAATGAACAAATCAAAACAGACACCGCTAATCTTTACATTCCTTTTGAAAAAAAAAACACAGAATTCAACACATGTTCAGGTCAAAATGGATTAGGTCCATTTGTTCTTTATTTTACAGGTTTCAATTGAAGGGAGAAACATGAAGTATATGAAGAAATGGAGGAAAAGTGTTCAAGTTCTCCGTTTTAAGCATATATCAAATTAAAACCCATTCAACCCTAACATTCTCGAAGTAGGAGCAAATTATAAATCTTTCATAAATTAAGAAACCACCAAATCCGGCGTCAGCCATCGCTATGTATAGTGTGAGACGCACCTGAGGGTCGCAAGAGAGGGAAGGCGAATCGTCATATGCGGTGGACGGTTGCGACAGCGGCCGCGGCGGATTGTTTGTTGCCGGAGATGAGTTAGGTTTGTGAGTGGAAGCGGTATATACAACTAAAGGAAACCCTAGAGGCAGACGGGTGAAGAAACCAAAGGTGAGGCGATGAAGAAGACGGTGATGGTGAAGCGAGAACCCTGAGATGATGAAGTCTGGCGACGGTGAAAAGGTTACTATATTGGCAGTGGCAGTGGTGGAAAAACGTGGCGTAACAGGAGCAAACAAAGGACACATTAAAGGGTTACTCTTCCTAACAGTTTCTATTGTTATATAATGATTGATATATAGTAAGTATATACTTATAATAAAATTGTAAATTAAATAAATATACTTAAAATTATACGTCAACATTTGTAAATAAGAAAAAATATAATACAACTAATAATTTAAATAATAATACTTAAACTAATTTTATTAAAAACTTAAACTAATATAATTTAAAAATTTAAACTAATATAATTTTAATACTTAAACTAATCTATACTATATAATAAATAAAGGTTTTTATATGCAACATGTCGTCACTATATTCAATCTCATCATTTTTTTTTCGTCTCTCTCTCTTACTAAATGCACTCGTATCTTTTAATAAATTAATAATTATACTAATAAAACATATTTATTTTAAATTATTATTTATTATAAAAAACTTTGAGATCTAATTATGTAACTTTTATTTTCAATTAAATAGTAATGAAAGTCAAATTACATTAAATAGTAATTGACGTATTTTTAAAACCCAATTATATATTATTTTTTACAGATTTTGAATTTTGTTTTCTATCCTTAGTATATGTATAGTAATACATTTTTACACATTAAAATACATAAATAAAATTTAAGAAAATTTATGTATTTATATTTTTCATCCCGTGTATATTACACGGGTCTAAGCTAGTTATATATATTAAAGGGCGATTCTAACCACACACGGAATATTGCTAATTGGACCCGCCGTCGCGCGATATGTCCTCGTATAGGTCAATACGAGGGCGTATTGGGTTTAGTCTCTGACACCAGAATGACACGTGTCATTCTGGTGTCCCATACGATTCGTATTGCCCTATACGCCTCGTATGAGACAGGGCTCAATATTTTTCTTCAAAAGTTGGAAGATTTGGTGATAAATAATCCTATACGTGGCGTATAGACCTATACGCCACGTATATGATTATTTATTTAATTATATTTTTTTAAAATTTATATAATTTTGTTTATATAAGTTTGTTAATATAAGTTTGTTATCTATTTATAAATTTTATATATTTTATATTTTTTTTAAACATTTATTATATTTTTACAGTATAATCAAACAAAATATTAAACATTACAAACCAAACAAAATATTAAACATTACAAACCAAACGAAATATTAAACATTACAACCAAACAAGTAAACTAAACATTATATACATTACATCATAAAATTAAATATATACATCAAAATGTTTTACATACATAACAACGAAATAAACAAAATACAAATAAAAGAACTAAACCTAATCGGCTCCGGCCTCACCCTGACCTGCCCCGGCCTCATCCTGAACGGGGTCGTCCGGATAATGACGTGGCGGTGGTAGTGGGGGTGGCTCGATGCCGGCGGCTCGTGACTGATTCACGAGCTGTCCAACCGCCCACGTCATCAGGTCCTCCATGCGATCGAGTTGACGACCCTGTCGCCGTGAGTCGGCAACAAGGCCATCAAGCAATGCCTGGGTAGCCCTATCCAGCCTAACAGACCGACGTACGTGTCGGGGATGCTGTGGCGGATGCTCGTGGACCTGCTCGACATTTTGCAACATTGCTTTTATTTGAAGTAACACCCAGACGAAGTTTTCCTCCCGTTCTTTTGATATAAATGCATGAGCGACGCAAAACGACTGGTGTGTGGAGGTCACACCGACCACTTGGACAAATGGAAGTTTGTACATGTTTGTTTTGTATGTCGCGTCGATCATCAACACGTGCGGGAATGCACGCCACATCTCGTACGATTTCGGATGAACAAAGAATAACTCCTCCACACTATTTGTGGCAGGATCTTCTCGAGTATAGTAGACGTATTTTTTTGAAGAAAGCAGGTTTTCCAGAATCTGTATTGGAGTTTCACCGACTCTCGTTTCGTTTTTTATCTTTTGTATTGCATTATAAATGTCTTTTTTAATGCAACTACTCTCTGGGTTTTGTTCCCTTATAGTTGCTAGAATGTTTCGTGGCAACATGTTTTGCGAATACAACTTCCCCACCAAAAGTTGTTCCGACTGAGACAGTCTCCTTGCAAACGAGTGCGCCTCAAGATGTTGACTAGGATCGTGGTTATGACTGTCATCCTTCACCGTTAATTTCCAATCACTAGTATTTTCTTGGTACCCTCCTTCCAATTTAAAGGGACAACCAATTTTCTTGCTACCGGCACGTCTAACCGTGGCAGTAGACGCACGTTCGCCGTGACGGTCACACACAAGCCACACCTTGATAAACGGTTCTGTCGGATCGTCGCCTTTTCTCCTCGATCGTCGGGTGACAATGACGTAACCATTGTCACGTCCTCTCCGGATAGCCCAATCAACCAACTGCTCACGAGACTGAAAATTTTGGTTAGTTTTATAAGACATATTTTGATTATTTTGATCTTCGTCTTCGGAGTCATCGGTTTGTTGTGTCGGGTAAGAGACTTCATCGTATACGTATTCGTTCGTGGGTTGTGTAAGGTAAGACGGTTCACCGTATACGAACTCGGGATTGCTTAGTGGCTCGTTCAAATCTGGAAGCCTTACCCGTTGATGAGAATAAACGTTGGACGAGACCTCCTCCTGGTTCACCTCTTGAACGCCAAAACTTTGCGGATTGTTTTCCACCGACTCGTTAGAATATACCTGAAAACCGTAGTTACCATCCCACCACCAAGACATGTTTATAATTTTTGAATTTTGAAAGCATACGTTCGGTTCGAATGAGAATTCTGCATGGTTAAATACACAAAATTTGGGCCCTATACGCATCGTATAGCCCAATACGATACGTATAGGGTACGAGGTGATGTGACTAGGGGCAGAAGGTACATTGTACCCTAAACTGCAGCGTATTGCCCTATACGAGGCGTATACGATGTTTGAATGACCAGGCTGGAAGAGAATGTCGGGTATGGGAAATTGTGAAGGGCTATACGCATCGTATTGCCCTATACGATGCGTATATGACCAAGTCCAATTAGCATTCTCCGTGTATGATTAGTAGTGCCCATATTAAAAGGTAACATTGCCATGTGAGGGCAAAGTTACTGTAGAAGTTCTACTAGTTCATTTGCATATGGTACAACCATTTGTTGCATGTGTTTGTTCTTTTTTTATATTTTCACATTTGCTTTAATTATTGTCTTTTGGAAATACAAACTAAATTAAGGTCTTGGTGTTGTGGTATTTAGGCTTTACCCTAAGCAGTGAATCTGTGTTCGAATCCTGCTTACCTTTTTTTTTTCTTTTGTCTTTTGGCATTTTTTCATGCTAATTTTTTTTTCTTGCGTTTTAACTTATAGCCATAAAATTTATACGTTTTCATCCCGTAGGGTGAGTTTACTTAAAGCTTTTGACTTTATTTTTAAGTTTTCAAATACGTTAATTTCTGTCGCGGTTTAACAAATCGCAACTCGCATGGGTAAAAGCTAGCATTATCTCCCCGAGAACGCCGCAACGCGGGTGGCCTCCTTCTAGTTTAATTTAAATACTTAAACTAATATAATTTTAAATATACATAAAATTAAACGTCAAAACTTGTAAATAAGAAAAATATAATACATATTTAATTTAAATAATAATACTTAAACTAATATAATAATACTTAAACTAATTGAATTTAAATGCTTAAAATAATATAATTTTAAATACAGTAAATATAAAGATGAATTTCCGTGCACCGTGCCTGTCAAAATGGTATTATGTACAAATTCTAGGATCGAACCCAAGTAATCTTTTCCAAGCCCATAACATCAACAAAAACATCGCACCGCCGATGTCGACAACATCAATACTCGTTGACCTGCATAGATGTCTATACAAACATGCCAAAACAGCGCTGCCCCAACTAAGTCTAACACATGAATTCAAATCTTATATGTTATTTAAATATCTAATGTCAACCCAGTTGCTAGCAGCAGCAGGAAATAAAGTTGCACCGATCAAAAAAAAATATTATCAACCTAGCTCGTTGGGTGCATTGAAGGTCGGTTGCATTAATAGGAAATGGTGACCGGATAAATTGTAAAATAAACGGCAAGTTTATTTTATTACCTTGCCTAGCAGTAGGGGGTAGGGTTAAACCCGTCAAATACAAGAACTTACCTACCACTTCATCAGTGGGCAAAAGATGATCAAAGTCAGAAACAACTAACGGTGTGGATCTTGGAACCGATTGTTTAACCGTTATCATATATATATTTTTTTAGTTTTTGGAATATGCAGTTAGTGATATGATTATGTATAATATTCATAAACCATTTTAGCTTTTTCATAAGTTTGATACAAACTAACTATTTTGAAAAAATAAAAAAACCCATTAAAACCTCAAAACCGACGTTTCATGACAGTTTGGCCTGTCCAGCTGACCCAACCGTTTAATGCTGAAGTAGTCCATTTGCAAAGCAAGATCATGCTGTTGTTGTGAGCAGATGAAATTTAGTATTTGAGTTCATACTATATAACATTAGGTGGCTTCCTCAACTATTCCATGTACTATTTATTAATTTTCTTGTCATGGGTGGATTGTTGCATTTTTATGTGAGTCCACTGCTTGGTCCTGCCTGACCGTCAAAGTCCAAATGGTTGGTTAATTTGGACCAAAATGTTCAAATTTGAAATTCAAGTGATGAGATTCTCTTTGATATGTGTTCTTGATTATTTCTGTGTCAAATGCTAGGTTTTCTATATACATGGTAGTTAGTTAAATTATATTTCCTTATGTATTCCCCAATTTTCAATTAGGGTAACATATTATTTTGTTTTTGAAGGAACGTTTCGTTGTTGTTAGACCAGGGTTTTAAAACCCACGAGTCATGTTTCTTCCACCCAATCTCCAATGATACCTCAATCTGTAAGTATTAATATTCTTAAAGAGTAGATTGCAATCATATATGTTTAGGTTTTTAACTTTTCACTGTTGATGTTTCTGGTTGAAGTCCTTCACATACAAGATCTTGATAAATTTCTTAAGCCAGTAGGAAGAATGGTCGCCTATGTTGATCTTGAGGTAACAAAATATTTATTTTTACTGTGCTAACTAATTTAGTCTTTTTTTTTCGTTTTTGATTTGCAATAATTGTTTTTCTAGGCTAATCTACCTTTAGGGAAAGATCAACCTCCAGATTTAGCTGCTTTAGTTCCATCTGACACCTCAACTATACATAATGTAATAGAGAAGACCACTACTTTGCAGATTGATAGGGATGTAAAAAAGCAAACCTGTTGCTATTACAGGTATATCAGTTGTAGTACAGTTATAATTCTTAAATATGATTCATTGTTGAAATGTACATGACTAACTATTTTGGACTTCTTTCGGGAGAAATCTTTAAAGAGCACTACTTTTTCGGGTGAAAAGAAAAAAAAGATAAAAAGTAAAATTGGTCATTTACTTATGAATGGGTTGATTTGACTATGTTTTTATCACAATCACAATCGGGTCAAATGAGTAAATTCTTGGAAGCATCAAATTTTAAGTTTGAATAATTACTTGGTAGCACACTTAAACACCAACAATTTACTCAAAAGGATTGCTCACATGGATCCTTTAGGTTGATGTTAATTTTAACATCTTTTCTTTTTCCTAGTTGCATATATTTTGCATTACTAATACTTGATTATATGGTTGATTATGGCAGAGTTGACAACATGTGAAGCATGGGAGGTAGACAAGGTGGACAACGTAGAGAAGATGGACAATGTACATGTATGTGACTGTGTGTGTATGTGATGGTTTTCTTTTTCTTATTGGGTACACTAATTTTTGCATATGTATAATGCTGACAGATCCAATCCCTTTACTCTCAAGCCATGAACTTGATCCAACCTCTAATCTCAGGTACCAGTTCACTAATTTTTGCATATGTATTCATACTTACTAGTTATTCTACTTTGTAAACTGCTTTGTAGACATACCTATCTCCAACAAACCTGGTTATTAATGCAGAGCAATTTCAAGAACTAGAGCAAGAACAACAAGAACATCATGCCTCCTGCTTTGTAAACAGACCCATCTCCAATAAACATGGTTATTATAGAACAAACACTGATTGAGAGTAATGTCATGCCTCCCCAGCAAAGACACTGTCACACCCCAACTGACGGCGGAAACGTCAGGGCGGGACATGGAGACTGTTCATGAGCACATGGTTGACTAATGTTGTAATCTATTAACTCATCATATTTCAATTCATAACTCAAACAAAAATCCGACAAAGTGCATGAAATTTCAAATACATAATAAGTTCGTTCATTGATTAACTAGGTCCACAACTTAAGTGTAGTAAACTGGATCAACTCAAATGTTTGTACCTGAAACATGATTAAAACAAGGTTAACTAAAAAGTTTGTGGACATACATAGGTTTTGACACAACAAATGGATTTCAATGTTTTATACAATTCATATGACATATGGTTTACTAGGCATTTATGGAGAACCTAAAATTAAGCTAGTGTACAATCAAACATTGTGACTGAAGGGCATAACCCGCAGGTTATCCTAATGAAGGGCATAACAAATAAATGTTATCCTAATGAAGGGCTTAACAACAAGTGTTTAGCCTAGTGTAATGTCGGTAACACTCACCCTACCTGGGTGGGTTTGTCAGACACAATAGATCTATTAATGTTACCGTTAGCTTGTAAAGAGTTAATGATTGCACTAATGTGTCATGTATATGTAGCATTAACTAATAACATTCAAACATAAAGCACAAATAAACACATAGAGTCATATTGATGAATTGTATATATGTATTTGCATAGAAGTTTGTAAAGAGAATCATGTTTCACCCCAGAAGTGCAAAAATGTAAAACTCACTTGTATCAAAGATGTAGATAACACGAGGAATAGGTAGCAAAAATGATTTTCAAGTCACAAGATTAACCTACAGTTGAATTCAATTGAATTTGAATTAGTTATTGTGCACAATGTCTAAAGTAGAGTTTAGGGTTTCAATGAGAGTGAGTGTAAGGTCTTGTACAATGGGTTTGTGTTATAACATGTAAGAGATGTGTTTGTGTTTGTGTTTATATTTGAATAGAGATTTATGAGTCCAAAGTATATGGTTTTAATAATAGGTAACTTAGGGTTTAACTAAATGATTTAAATAAATCATTTCTCCTTATTTTACTTATTTAGAAAGAGTGATGTGGAATTATATTTATTCAAATATAATTTAAATAAATAAAATTTATTTTATTTATTTATTTATGAAAATGTGTCAAAATATAGTGCATATATTAATTAGAGTATACATATAAGAATCTTATACTAAATATAATTTTAAACCCTAAATGGGTTATTAATATATAAAGACAACTAAAATAAATAAATAAATTCTTTTTATTTAATTATTTATTAATAATAAAATATGTCAAAAAAATGAGAAGTGTAAATATAAATATATATATTTAGGGAAAATTATGTTTACTCGTATAGTGTTTAAATCCTAGGGTATTAGAAATTGATTTTATAAAATTTGAGGGTTTATTTCTTTTATAAAACCTAGAAATAGGTAACATAAAGGTTTTTAATTAAAAGCTAATGATTTTAATAAACACAGTCTATTTATATTGTTAATGTGGCTTCCAAATTACTTAAATTGTAAAAATATTAGTTCTTATCGAAAACCTGTTTATTAAAGTATAAATCAATTCTAAAAGGTATTAGGTTTCATGAAAGAAAATTTATACAATAAAAATGGTCTTAAAACGAGTTTTAAAAATAAATGGGCTCACCCGGAATCGAACCCGGGTTTACCCAGTGCAAGTATCATGCGTTAACCGTTGGACCAGAGGCTTATCCTTGTTACAGAACTAGTTCGAATTTATTTAACATCTAAACGAAAAGAGGCCGGACTGGGTTTCAAGGAAACACGGAAAAACAAGCTGGATATGTGGGTTGTGGGTTTCGAACCTACGCCACTTGGTCCGTTGGTGCAATGACTTACTAGACGGAACAAGTGGTTTCGCTGGCTGATTAGGAATCCAATTATTTAAATAGAAAACATGAATCAAACTTCAACCCCATTTGAATCCGTATGAAACGATTTCCAAATTGAATGGGGATTGTGATTGATGCCCTATGTCTTAGCAAATTGACAGAGGGCTTTCGTTTGATGCGAGAATACGAATCTAAGGACGTAAACCAAACCTGGAATAGTAAAGTCTTTAGTTCCGACAGCTAGAGAAAACAGAGAGGTTGTTCTTGAGGCTTGATCGAAATCCAGCGGTGTAATGGGGATTAACTGAGGGTCGAGAGAGTTTGTAGAAATATTTGCGAAGGTGAGGGGTGAATTAATTTGATCAATTACATGTTAAAGGCATGATTCGACTATAGATCAATTTGGGGTGAATTGGGTCTCGTTTATAGTATGGATTCATGCGTGACCAGTCTACGCATGATTAGCTGTCATAAACGCGTCTCAATTCGCGGATTCTTTCCTGTTTTAGTTGGGTTTGACTCTACCGAGTCAAACTTGCTTTGAATTTGAATTAAACCGCGCGTTTTGATTGAATTGAAATGCTAATTGGGCCGGGATGGGGTCGACATTCGATCTAGGATCCAATGCAGGTCCAGAACAGTCGGCTCGATCGAAATTACTCATGAATTTGCAAGCGCTTGGCCTGTTTGACTTTCGGAGGTCAAATGGGGTCAAAGTTTGTAAATGGGTCAAACTTCTAGGGTTTGAGGGTTCATAATCGGTGATGAGGTTCAAGATAGGAGTTCAAAGGATCAAGGGCTATCGGGTTTGATCGATTTCTATTTTGATTGTAAAGATTTGGGACTATTTGGCTTTTAAAAGTCAAAATAGTTCATAAGCTTTGAATGGGGTCAAAATTAAGGTTAAAAGGGTCATTCCAAGGGTGGGAGTTCAATTGAAGGGTTCAAATGGTTAGAGGGGTTCAAGACCAAAAGTTTAAATCCCAAATAGTTAATATATATATATATATTCCCAAATATGGGGTGTTTGCATAAATTTTAGAACATAAAATCCTATATATTTTATAAAGGATTGAATGAGGCTTTCTGGATAAATATATTATGAAACCAACTCTCCTGATATATATACTTATATATGTATATGTAGAATTATAAAGGTGTTAAATCCTTAACTTGAATCCATTTGAATTGTATGCATAAACACTACAAATTGAGATGAAATCTTGGCTTAAATGTTTGTATGGACAACGCAAGGTATTCCACTAAATGTGAAAATGTAATATTGTACTAAAACTATTACAAGCAAATTTCAAGGATGTTACAGTATCCCCATGTTGATGGAATCTCATCCCGAAATTCAAGTGGTTGAGGCTGCTGAATTAGGAAAAAGTGTGGATGTTGAGCTTTAAGCGATCCTCACGTTCCCAAGTAAACTCGGGGCCATGTTTAGAATTTCAATGAACTTTGATAGTTGGGTTGAGGAGTACGATTGATTAAGAGATCCAGGTGTGTTTCTCAAGCTCAGGTATGAATGATGATAATGAATTTGGTTTTGAAAAGGACTTATGGAGAGACTATTGAATAATAATTTGGTCTCTAAATGTGAAGTGCATTGCTTGGAATGGATTTGATGGGAACTCGATGATCAGGGTTTGTTTGAGATGTAGTCTAACATGCTCAAGAATTGTCAATGGATAATTGGTCCAGGTCAAAATAACATTAAACCTTGCGTGACACAAATAACGCTACTTCTGATAATATGACAGGAACACTTATATATAGGAAGTACTAGCGGCGTATCCACCATGCCCTTATCATATCCCATTAGTTTCGTTATTGTATATCACGATAGGTTTTATGTCATAACACAAGACAGAATTTAATATGTTTTCCATGCGCTGATTTTTATAATTACGTGTGCACCCGTAATTACTCGAATCATCGCATGGTCCGTATAGATCCTTCCGTTGTGTTCGGGTCAAGAGGGGGCACAAAATTTCTTAGTTCATATCTATTGTTTTCACGTATGAGCTGCTAATAACTGTGCCCCTGGTAAGGTCAAATAGCAACTAAAGAGTAATAAGGTGGCATAGATTAGGTTCCATAGTTTCCTCGTGTTTGAACAAGGGTACGTCAACCCCGACTGGTTTTAAAGTTTTGCAGCTTCCAACATTCATGGATGATAGTGAATTATCATGCCTTGTGTAATATGTGATCAATCAAATGCAACAATTGTAAACAATTTTAGTTTCGTGCATAATGTAAACACTTAAGTTTCATGTATGATCTAGTGTCACGTATATTGTAAACAAATAAGTTTCACGTGTCATGTGATAAATCTAGTATTTTGTATCATGTGGTAAACCTATCATGTGAATGCTCATATGTAAGTTATTGAATCTCATGAGTAACGTAAACTATCGGATTTCGTAGGTGGTTGAGTGTTGTGGAAAAACGTGTTACTCGACGTTCATATACAATGTGGGTAGTCGAGTTTTAAATCGTCGGTGCTTGTATGAATGGTTAATGCTCATGCGAAATGATTCATCTTCTCGAAGTTGGCTAGCAAGCTCAATTTCTTTTTAATAATGGTGACAAACCGTGGTTGGTGTAAATAGTTCAAATAACAACAAGATACGTAAATTATTACAATGCGTAATTTATTCTAGATTAAATCTCTATTTGACTCCATTTGGCACTTGCTTCAAATGATATCATTCACCGTCTCGGTATTGACTTTAGTTTCGTTGGTGTTTATGTTGAAAGCACGCCCATGAGCTCCGCCTTTAGCATTGACAAGCCTTAGGCACTGGTTACGGAAGTGGTTTTGGTTGCCACATTCAAAGCAAGCATGCCCATTAGCAATGGCCGGGACCGCTTGATTCACCACTTGTTGGTTGACTCTGTTTCCCTAGTTGTCTTGAGTAGTAGGTGGCCTGGTTCGGCAAACATCGGCCGTATGGCCGTACCTCCCACAATTGGTACATAGGCGACATGGCATGTTCGGGAAGTGGTGATAATTGCACGTGTTGCACAAGGGATTGTTGCCCCCATATTGCTTCTTGGCTGGATTCTGAGCCATGGGTGCAACTTGGTTAACTGGAGCAGCTGGAGTGACAACAACAAAGTTTTTAGCCTTTCGCTTCTTGTCGTTGTGGTAGGGTTCGGACTTGACTTCTTTGATGGGTGCGGAGGGTGTTGCTGTGTCAGTGATTTTCTTTGAGCCTTTCCTCGTCAACGTGCCTAACTTCACATGATTATCAGTTAATGTGGCAGACAGGTGGATAGTGTCTTCAAGGGTAGCAGGATTCCTTCCTAGAACATTATCCTGAATTTATCTAGGTAAACCACCGATGTACTTTTCAATGCACCGGGGCAGTGGTGTGACCATATGGGGCACAAGAAGGCTCAAATCATGGAAACGAGTCGTGTAGGCCAAACTTTCACCACTGTCTTGGGCAAGATCCCAAAACTCGGCCTCCAGCTTCTTCATTTCATTTCGAGGACAGAACTCCTCGATCATGATCCTTTTCAATTCCTCCCACGGCAAGGCCATTGCCGCATCCATACCTTTAGTCCTCTTCTTACCATTCCACCATGTGAGGGCCCGTTTCTAGAAGACGCTGGTGGCATGACGGACCCGGAGGTTATCAGGACAGTCACTATTGAGGAAGGCGCCCTCAATGCTTTCAAACCATTGAAGGAGTCCCGTAGCTCCTTCGGTGCCATCGAATTTGAGGGGATTACATGAATTGAAGTGCTTGAAGGTGCATTGGGGTGGGGTGGGTTGGCACCACCACTACCACCATTGTTATTGGCACTGCCACTGGTGCCCCCATTGTTGTTGTTGTTGGCTTGGGTGAGTTGGGTCACAAGTTGTGTGAGAAGAGCAGCAAGATCATTGTTATTTTTGTTGTTGTTGGTGGTGTTGTTGCTGTTGTTGGTACGATGAGGAGGCATACTATAGATTTAAAACAACATAAGGAGAGATGTAAGAATTTTAAGAATTTCTTGGATCAAAATAGAGGATAAATAAACATAAGTAATTCATAGTTCGGATTGTACTCAAATAATAACATAACCTCTTGAATACTATGACATATTAAGGTGAGGAGACATGCTTTAGCCTATAAGTAAACACTCATCCCGGGAATTCCCAGGAAAGCATACGGATCCCTCGGTTGATTGAGATTTATATGAAATGCTTTCCTAGACTATTAAACCTAGAATACAGGTGTCACCATTCCATATTGCACGTGTCCTCTAATAGTTAACAAGGTTTAAAACCTTAATGGGGTGTAAAATAAAATTTAATATACTTAGGTCTATGAGTGTGACGTTCCACATGCTATGATGATGATGGCATAGAAGCAGGAAAGAAGGATATGAGGCTTAGGATATGGGTATGGATATTGTTTATTTAGTTTATTATTTAGATATAACTTAATAAGTCATGAATTCTAACTAATAAGGCATCAAGCAAACTAACACACAAGATAATAAGCATGTAACACAAAGCATGTAGCACATATCGCATAATCATATAGCATGGCATAGTTGGATGTCCTAAGGTTATAGTCTAGGTCAAGGGTATCTAATAACCTAATTCCCAATAACCAAGGCTCTGATACCAATATTTCACACCCCAACCGACGGCGAAAACGTCGGGGCGGGACATGGAGACTGTTCTTGAGCACATGGTGGACTAATGTTGTAATATATTAACTCATCATATTTCAATTCATAACTCAAACAAAAATCCGACAAAGTACATGAAATTTCAAATACATAATAAGTTCCTTCATTGATTAACTAGGTCCATAACTTAAGTGTAGCAAACTGGATCAACTCAAATGTTCGTACCTGAAACATGATTAAAACAAGGTAAACTAAAAGGTTGGTGAGCATACATAGGTTTTGACATAACAAATGGATTTCAATGTTTTATACAATTAATATGACATATGGTTTACTAGGCATTTATGGAGAACCTCAAGTTAAGCTAGTGTACAATCAAACCTTGTGACTGGAGGGCATAACCCGCATGTTATCCTAATGAAGGGCAAAACAAATAAATGTTATCCTAATGAAGGGCGTAACAAATAAATGTTATCCTAATGAAGGGCTTAAGTTTAACATAGTGTAATATCGGTAACATTCACCCTACATGGGTGGGTTTGTTTGACACAATAGATCTATTAATGTTACCGTTGGCTTGTAAAGAGTTAATGATTGCACCAATGTGTCATGTATGTGTAGCCTCAACTAATAGCATTCAAACATAAATCACAAATAAACACATAGAGTCATATTGATGAATTGTATATATGTATTTGCTTAGAAGTTTGTAAAGAGAATCATGTTTCACCCCAAAAGTGCAAAAATGTAAAAAAGGGCTATGTAAAACTCACTTGTATCAAAGATGTAGATAGCACGAGTAATAGGTAGCAAAAGTGATTTTCAAGTCACAAGATTAACCTAGAGTTGAATTTATATGAATTTGAATTAGTTATTGTGCACAATGTCTAAAGTAGAGTTTAGGGTTTCAATGGGAGTGAGTGTAAGGTCTTGTACAATGGGTTTGTGTTATAACATGTAAGGGATGTGTTTGTGTTTGTATTTGAATAGAGATTTGTGAGTCCAAAGTATATGGTTTTAATAATAGATGACTTAGGGTTTAACTAAATGATTTGAATAAATAATTTCTCCTTATTTATTTATTTTGAAAGAGGGGTGTGGAATTATATTTATTTAAATAAATAAATTTATTTTATTTATTTATTTATGAAAATATGTCAAAATATAGTGCATATATTTATTAGAGTATACATGTAAGAATATTATACTAAATATAATTTTAAACCCTAAATGGGTTATTAATAAATAAAGACAACTAAAATAAATAAATAAATTCTTTTTATTTAATTATTTATTAATAATAAAGTATGTCCAAAAAAAATGAGAAGTGTAAATATAAATATATATTTAGGGAAAAGTATGTTTACTCGCATAGTGTTTAAATCCTAGGGTATTAGAAATTGATTTTATAAAATTTGATGGTGTATTTCTTTTATGAAACCTAGAAATAGGTAATGTAAAGGTTTTTAATTAAAAGCTAATGATTTTAATAAACATAGTCTATTTATATTGTAAATGTGGCTTCCAAATTACTTAAATTGTAAAAATATTAGTTCTTATCGAAAACCTGTTTATTAAAGTATAAATCAATCGTAATAGGTAGCAAAAGTGAGTTTCAAGTCACAAGATTAACCTAGAGTTGAATTCAATTGAATTTGAATTAGTTATTGTGCACAATGTCTAAAGTAGAGTTTAGGGTTTCAATTGGAGTGAGTGTAAGGTCTTGTACAATGGGTTTGTGTTATAACATGTAAGGGATGTGTTTGTGTTTGTATTTGAAGAGAGATTTGTGAGTCCAAAGTATATGGTTTTAATAATAGATGACTTAGGGTTTAAATAAATGATTTAAATAAATAATTTCTCCTTATTTATTTAGAAAGAGTGATGTGGAATTATATTTATTCAAATATAATTTAAATAAATGAATTTATTTTATTTATTTATTTATGAAAATGTGTCAAAATATAGTGCATATATTTATTAGAGTATACATGTAAGAATCTTATACTAAATATAATTTTAAACCCTAAATGGGTTATTAATAAATAAAGACAACTAAAATAAATAAATAAATTCTTTTTATTTAATTATTTATTAATAATAAAGTATGTCCAAAAAAATGAGAAGTGTAAATATAAATATATATTTAGGGAAAATTATGTTTACTCGCATAGTGTTTAAATCCTAGGGTATTAGAAATTGATTTTATAAAATTTGATGGTTTATTTCTTTTATGAAACCTAGACATAGGTAAAGTAAAGGTTTTTAATTAAAAGCTAATGATTTTAATAAACATAGTCTATTTATATTGTAAATGTGGCTTCCAAATTACTTAAATTGAAAAAATATTAGTTCTTATCGAAAACCTGTTTATTAAAGTATAAATCAATTCTAAAAGGTATTAGGTTTCATGAAAGAAAATTTACACAATAAAAATGGTCTTAGAAACGAGTTTTAAAAATAAATAGGCTTGCCCGGAATCGAACCCGGGTCTGCCTGGTGCAAGTATCATGTGTTAACCGTTGGACCAGAGGCGTATCCTTGTTACAGAACCAGTTCGAATTTATTTAACATCTAAACGAAAAGGGGTCGGACTGGGTTTCAAGGAAACACGCAAAAACAAGCCGGATATGTGGGTTATGAGTTTCGAACCCACGCCACTTTCCGTCGGTGCAATGACTTACCAGACGGACCAAGTGGTTTCGCTGGCTGATTAGGAATCCAATTATTTAAATAGAAAACATGAATCAAACTTCATCCCCATTTGAATACGTATGAAACGATTTCCAAATTGAATGGGGATTGTGATCGATTCCCTCTGTCTTAATAAATTGACAAAGGGCTTTCGTTTGATGCGAGAATACGAATCTAAGGACGTAAACCAAACCTAGAATAGTCATGTCTTTAGTTCCGACGGCTAGAGAAAGCAGAGAGGTTGTTCTTGAGGCTTGATCGAAATCCAGCGGTGTAATGGGGATCAACTGAGGGTCGAGAGAGTTTGTAGAGATGTTGCGAAGGTGAGGGGTGAATCAATTTGATCAATTACATGTTAAAGGCATGATTCGACTATAGGCTTGAAGGTTGACAACGGTTGAATGATTTGCGAGTCAATTAGATCAATTTGGGGTGAATTGGGTCTCGTTTATGGTATGGATTCATGCGTGATCAGTCTACGCATGATTAGCTGTCATCAACGCGTCTCAATTCGCGGATTCTTTCCTGTTTTAGTTGGGTTTACTCTGCCGAGTCAAACTTGCTTTGAATTTGAATTAAACCGCGCGTTTTGATTGAATTGAAATGCTAATTGGGCCGGGATGGGGTCGACGTTCGATCTAGGATCCAATGCAGGTCCAGAACAGTCGGCTCGATCAAAATTCCTCATGAATTTGCAAGCGCTTGGCCTGTTTGACTTTCGGAGGTCAATTGGGGTCAAAGTTTGTAAATGGGTCAAACTTTTAGGGTTTGAGGGTTCATAATCGGTGATTTGTTCAAGATAGGATTTCAAAGTATTAAGGGCTATCGGGTTTGATCGATTTCTATTTTGATTGTAAAGATTTGGGACTATTTGGCTTTTAAAAGTCAAAATAGTTCATAAGCTTTGAATGGGGTCAAAATTAAGGTTAAAAGGGTCATTCCAAGGGTGGGAGTTCAATTGAAGGGTTCAAATGGCTAGAGTGGTTCAAGACCAAAAGTTTAAATCCCAAATAGTTAATACATACATATATATATATATATTCCCAAATTTGGGGTGTTTGCATAACTTTTAGAACATAAAATCCTATATATTTTATAAAGGATTGAATGAGGCTTTCAGGATAAGTATATTATGAAACCAACTCTCCTAATATATATACTTATATATGTATATGTAGAATTGTAAAGGTGTTAAATCCTTAACTTGAATCCATTTGAATTGTATGCATAAACACTACAAATTGAGATGAAATCTTGGCTTAAATGTTTGTATGGACAACGCAAGGTATTCCACTAAATTTGAAAATGTAACATTGTTTATTGTACTAAAACTATTATAGCCAAATTTCAAGGATGTTACAGACACTAGGGACATCTCAAGGTGATACATTAGAGCGTGGTGAAAATATTGATGAGTGAAGTAGTTTTAGTATTTTTGATAAACTCGTAGTGACTTATGAATAGTTTTAGTTTTGTTAGTTTACGTATTTTAATTTCTACTACTACTATCATTTTGTGGTTTGAACGATGATTTTTCAACATTTTTAATTAAGATTGGTAATTTTGGTCACATATGGTTCTATTTGCACCTACATATTTTGTATGAATTTGAAGATTATTGCCTACATATATTGTGGTTAATATCCACACATAAATATAGTTTTACCAACACATCTATATTTCTTTCTACACATATTGAAATTAATACCTACACATCTACCACTTTTTCCTACACATAATATTACTTTTATCCACACATATATTTCTGACACGTGTCATCTTCCACGTCATCTGCCATGTCATCTGCCACATCATCTGCCATCTAAACAAATAGTAATACTTTTAACCACACATGTTAATTAGTTTTAGCCACACATATATGTGTAGGTATAGCATGCTATATACCTACACATAATTGATGTGTGGGTAATGATCTATACTAACAGTTGTGAGGCAACACATCATGACACTTAATTTATGTGTAGGTAAAGACAAATACTTACACATAATAGACTTATACCCACACATATTATGTGTAGGTAAACACCCCAATTTCTTGTGGTAGCAAAGCTCAAAGTCTAGGAATTAGTGCCATTGCCACTGGGCAAGAAAGCTATTGGCACTCGTTGGGTATTCAGAAATAAGCAAGATGAAAGCAAAGTGATTATTCGAAATAAAGCTCATCTGGTGGTACAGGGGTTCTATCAGCAAGAGGGGATCAATTATGAGGAGTTGTTCGCTCTAGTTGCTTGTCTAGAAGCAATCCGGATTTTCTTGGCATATGCATCATATATGAATTTCACATTTTATCAAATGGATGTCAAGACATCATTTATGTACGGAAAGGTTAAGGAGGAGATGTATGTTTGTTAACCTCCTGGGTTTGAAGATTATGGTCATCTGGATTACGTGTATAAACTGGATAAGGCTCTGTAGGGCTTACATCAGGCACCTCTTGCTTGGTAAGCCACTCTGACAGAACATTTGTTGGCTCATGGTTACACCCATGGTGCCATTGATCAAACCATGTTCATTCGAAAGGTGGAGACTGATCTTATTCTGGTGCAAATATATGTGGATGATATCATTTTTGGGTCCACAAATGAAGATCTGTGCACTGACTTCAGGAAGGTTATGGAAAAGAAGTTTAAGATGAGTGCCTTGGGTGAAATGACCTTCTTTCTTGGTCTGTAGGTGAAACAATCCAGTGATGGTACTCTCATCCATCAAGGCAAATATGTGGATGACATTCTAGAAAAGTTCAAGTTTGTTGATGCTCAAGCTGCCGCTACACCTACGTCTTCTCGGCCAATTCTTGATGCCGATTTAACTAGGGTTGCCGTTGATCAGAAACAGTATCGATGCATGATTGGTTCATTGATGTATTTAATGGCCAGTCGCCCGGACATCATGTTTGCAGTGTGTTAGTGTGCTCATTATCAGGCCAATCCTAAGATGTCCCATTTAACTGATGTTAAACGTATCTTTCGGTATCTAAAAGGCAAGCCTTGGCATAGCCTTTGGTACCCCAAAGATTCTAACTTTGACCTGTATGCTTTCTCTGACAGTGACTATGGAGGGTATCAACTAGACATGAAATCTACAAGCGGGGGATGTCAATATCTGGGGGATAGCCTAATCTCCTGGCAGTGTAAGAAGCAACACACAGTCTCTACCTCCACTGCTGAGGTTGAATACGTTGCTGCATCGGCTTGTTGTTCACAAGTCATCTGGATGCAACACCAATTGCTGGATTACGGTTTGACTTTTCTAAACACTGTTATTTTCTGTGATAATGAGGCTGCTGTGCTAATTGTTAAAAACCCGGTCCAACATTCTAAAACCAAGCATATTGATATCAAGGTGCATTTTATTCGGGACTGTTTTGAGAGAAATCTCATCTGTCTTGAACGGGTTGATACTGACAACAATGTTGCTGATATCTTCACAAAAACATTTGATACATCTCGATGCAATGTGCTTGTAGAGTCCCTGAAAATGATTGGTTTTAAAGATTGATCAGGTCACAAAAAGATTTTTTTTTTGTTTTGTATAAATTTGTACAATTTTTTATTTTATTTTATTTTTATGAACAAATTTAGGGGGAGAAATTAAAAAAATATAAAAAGATTTTGTCTTTTGTTTTGAGTCTGCTTTCATTTCATTAGAGTCAAGAAAATTTCAAAAAGAGTCTTCTTTTAATTTTATCAGTGTCAAGAAAAATACAAAAAGATTGTGTTTCTGTTTGAGTCGGGAGTTTGCAAATAAGTGGTAAGTGATATGATTGTTCGTTTCTTAAGGCTAGGATCAACACATGTAAGACACTAAATTGAAATGACTAGGATTAGTGTTGGATATGTTGATAGGCTTTGCATGTGATACACTTGAACAAAATAATCTTATGGCCTTAGTGGGGAACATCTCATAGATTAGTGTAATATGTTATTCTTGTTAATAATAGAGAACTTAAACATAAAGGTTGATGAACTGTGGATAACCCTTGCTCTACTGGGTATGCACAAACCGAGACCCTTCACAAAGGGGTTGCGAGCTGACTTGTTACAAGTCTGTGTATATAGTATATATATATAGTTAAAAGACATGCATTGACATGCAATAGGTGAAAAGACACTCAATGATAGTGCAAAGCTACTCTGCAAAGTGAAACTCTTAGCAAAAAGGCATACAATGTTAACGTCGTGCTATAGGAAAATTTCAAAAGATATGTCTAAAGACGTACATATTAATATTTTTTTCTTTTTAGGAATATGTGACTAGGAAGGGATCTCTTGTCAAGGCATGTAAGTCCGTTATGCTGTGACCCTGAGCTTTTGCTGGTTTTGAACATGTAAGCCCGTAGTGCTATGTTTTTGATCAAATTTTGTCAGAGATTCCCTAAACAGTTCATAAACTCGTGCTAGTTATGCTCACTTAGTTATTATTTAGGTGCTCAAAGATCATACGGAAGGAAAGGTTTACCTGATAAGTTGTGAGGTCCATTAAAGTTCATCAAGAATTTACATAATTACAGGTTTCTGAGATATGCGTGTGGGACCCATTAAGTCATAAATAATTCTACCAAAACATGATAACTGAAATCACAGTGAAAGACTTAGGTTTAGCACTAAAGCATGAGTTTAGAAGGATCTGAATATTGGCAATCTACTTGACCTGTCTGAGTAAATACATGCTGAAAAATGTTCCTTGGTCTGCTGGTAGAGCGATATGATCCCATTGCAAACTTCCTAAAGGCTCGTTGTTGGATAGGATTTATAGAGAAAGGTCTGTTTATAATTATGTTTAATTGAGTCATGTCTGTTGTGTTTTTCTTTATTATGTCATTTTTTATATTTTATTTATTCTACTTAGTTTATTTTAATTTTAATAAATCATAAAAATGATCTTGTTCAACAATTAAAATAAAACTTTTAAGGGATTAAAAAGTTGCTTTGTGTATTTGGGTTATGGAGCGTAGACCACCAGGGTTCATGGTGGGCCCCCATTACTTGTGTGAACCGGGAGATATTTAGAGCCCTTTTTAACCCAAAGATTGGGGTTGCTTATTCACGGCTCCATCAAAACACTCTCCTAAAGTCTCATTAGTGATCAATCATCTTAGCTACTAATTCTTGTTTGTTTGATTTGATCTACAAGTTTCATTGTTGTTATAGGTACATCTCATGATTTTTCTAAGCATTTTATTAAGTTGTTGAATTGTTTGTTTGACCGAAAACCTGCCTATTTGGGCATTCATGATCATGGATTATTCATTTGATGGTAAAAGATGAAATTAAAAAGGTGTATATAGTCGGAATTGGCACACGATCATTGATGTGTGGTTAAAGTCTCAGGATTCATAGAGAACTTTGGATTAATTTGGAGGTTTGAGTCTGTTCGGTGTTACCCGCAAAAATGGGTTCACGGTGATAAGTTTGAAAGTACCGTGAACCTCTTTAACTTCCTGTATACGGTTTTTGCTAACCGTAAACCTCTAGATAGCCATGAACCTCATAGGAAGCCGTAAACAAATTGGAGCCCGAGAACCCTTTAACTTAAATCTTAAATAAATATTTTTGTTTAAAATAAATTGTGGTGCTAACTTATTTGGGTTTGTGTAGAAATGGCTGAAATGAAATTTGTTCCTATCACAACGTGTGTGCTTTTACTTTAAATCCACCTGAGGGATATGAGTATTTCAACTCTATGGTTGTGGGGTTGACACTTTCCCCCCATCAACTTTGCCATTATGGAGAATCTAGTAATATACAAAAGTCATATTAAGGAATTCTGGGCAACTACATATATCCATCCTAATGACAATGGAGAGGAATGCATTGTTGGAACTATTCAGAACAAAAGAATCAGAATTTCAGAGGCCATCATCCGAGAGGCACTATAGTTTGATGACAAACCTGCTTATCCAACAAAATTAGCTGTAGATACAATCATTCCAATCTTGCTAAGAATGGGATATGAAGGAAACTACCCACCTGTTTACAAGAAGCTACTGCACCCTTATCGGAGATATATTGCACACGTGTGTATGAACTACTTATCAGGAAGAAAAGGAGGTTTTGATGAATTAAATGCGACCATCTCTTCAGCTATGGTTGTCCTGACCATGGGCTGGAATTACAACTTTTCCAAGATGGTGTTTGGAGAGTTAAAAAGCAATCTAAAAGGGGGTAAGAAGGATATTTTTCTGATGTATCCAATGTTTCTTCAAATCATCTTACAAAAAAACCATGCAGATCTGGAAACTACAATTGAGACTTTGGACCTAACGGCTATGGGGCCAATGATCTTCAAATCTATGAACGTCAACAAGCAAGGCAAAAGAGTATATCAGGCGCTGCATCCCTTTGAGAAGTTTGGCAGATTCGTTTCCTTAGCCGATGAAGAAATAGAAGAACCGGCTGTCGAAGTTGAAGCCGAGGTTGCTAAGGAACAAAAAATACATCCTCAACCACAGATCGAGCAACCCAATGAATCAGAACCACAAGAGCCAGTTGTGCCAGAGTCAGAAGATGCTGAAGTTATTTCTTCTTCTGACAGTGAAGGCACACCAGAAAGACCATTAGTACCTATCCATCGATTTGTGAGGGAAATGGAAAGCAAACGACGTAGAGTTGAGAATCCTCCTCTTTCCTCTTCGTCAAATCAAGCTGACACCGATCCTGAATACACACCGGATCATGATCTTCAATCTAGACCAAGAAAACGAAGAGATCCGAGAATAGCAAGAATGGCACCTACACTAACACCAACACCTACACCACCACCAACTCCAACACCTTCCTTATCCACTCAGATACCACATTCACCACCACCCAACTCAACCCTGCCTTAGTCATCATCCCAGTGAGCCCTTCTACAAATGCTTTTGACACTGATCAGTTCTTTGTGTCATCGGCTGAAGAATACAGAGCCGAGAAAGGGCAAGAGTCATGTAGATACTTCAACACCTGCTCCTGTAGATTCACAAGATCTACAAGAAAGGGTGTTTGCTCTGGAATGACAAGTTGCTGCTCAGAATACAAGGATAATGGCCTTGGAAGCAAATCAGGGCTTTCTAACTGCCCTCGTATATGATCTTAAGAAGAAAATAGATTATTTAGAGGCCAAAGGTACTGAGAAGACAGTTGATGATAATAATGATGACAATGATAATCAGGGAGGTGGGGATGTCGGGGGGAAGTAATTAGGGAAATCAAAATGAAGAGCATCGAGATGGTGAAGTTTTTAATTTCGATTTTGAAGGGAATCTTGGTGCTACTCAAGATGATGCGTCTCCTGGTGACTTAAACAAAGATGATGATACAAGCCCTGTGGATTCATCTTAAGTTGAAATGTTTGACATCTCTTCCGATTTGGAGTTAGAGAGACTGAATCAAGACATTAATGATGAAGTTAATCTAGTTAGCTCCAAAAATGAAGCAAGTGTATCATCAAGTGCAGAAGCAAAGGGAAGCAAAGAACGTCCTTCATGGATGTTACCACTTGGTCCACCTTCTCAGACTCTTGTTACTACAAGTATTGATGGCTACTACTCAAAAAGGGGTGACCGGTCGAGAATTGCTTCCTGCAGTTTGACAACGAAAAGAAGATGTTCGTGCTGAAAAGAAAAAATAATCGGATAGAATACTACAAGCATGCTAATGATTTTAGTTCCTGGACAAAGGTTGATCTTCGGGAATTGAATGAAGCATATTTTGTGAATCGAGGAAATGATACAATGGCAAACATGTTCTATCACTTTCTTAATCAACAGTGTTTGACTAACTTTGCTAGTATGAAGACAGCTGAATCAAAGTTGAAGAAAGCTAAGGGTGTAAAGGATCCTTGATCTGGCCAGCTACAAAGATCACGAAGAAGGTACATGTTCACAAGAAAGTACCTGTAACTCGCTAAAAGACTTTCAGTTTTGGGCTTACGATCCAGTTTCTGCTGAAGCTATGATTTTAACAAATACTACTGAGTTTAGAATATTGGATCCTTTTGATTTATCCTAGTTTGGTGAAGAAGACATTAATGTTTTGGCTAGAAGTCAGATTAGAAGTGAACAACTGTTTGAAAAACAAGCTAAGGTGTATACTGTAGCAGTTGCTAACATCATTAGTAAGCGACTTTTTGCAGGAAGTGGAAGCCATGCTGAAGATATCAATTTTTGATAAATCATTTATAGATTAATCCAAGGGGGAGATTGTAGGACCTAGTTATGATTAAGCTTGGTGTTTTTTTGTGTTTTAGTTGAGAATGGTGTGACCGTGAACCAAGGGTTCACGGGATGGGTGTTATTGGACCGGCTTTGGGCCGAGTATATGTATTGGGGGCCTAGACTTCTTTAGTATAGGTATATATACATGTATTCTCTAACCGAGTAGGGTTAGCAGTTTTTTGATATTTTGTTCTTTGTAATTCTCCTTGGCAATATACGAGTCTTACATTGACTTGGTGTTCTTGAATCACCATACTTGACAGTTTCCGCCTATCTAGTGTGAGAATTGATATCATGTGTGTGTTTAGTCGAAGATCAATTAGAGTTTGGGACTTACAACCCCTTCAATTCCGGCGACTAAACCCCTTCGATTCCGGTGAAACCTCTTCAATTCTGGCGAAACGACAAGTCCGTTACTTATCTCAGCAAAAATATAAACCGGCGAAAATTTCGAAACCAAGTGTAGTACACTAAGGTTGCTTTGGTATTGTATTTGATATATGTATATAGTTTAATGTTAGTTTTACCATAATATGGTATTTGATATCTATCTTGGTTAATTTTCTTAGGTAGTGTTTGGTATGTATGAATGGATGGTGGAATGGAACGGGTAAAAAAAAACATGTTTGGTAACCACATAGTAATGGAACGGACCATTACTTAAGGAATATGATTCATTCCATTCTAATGATTTTCATTCCTTGGGGGAGGGGTGTTTTTATTTCATTCCTTCAAGGAATGGAATAATTTTGTTTAATTAATGACCCGAACCATGGCTCGACCTAAGACCCGACCCATGACGTTAACCATGCCCCGACCCATGACCGAACTCTTGACCAGAAACATGACCCATCCCATGACCTTGACTCGAACCATGCCTGACCAATTACCAGACCCACGACTTGAACCATGACTCGAACCACGAACTGAACCTTGACCCTACCCATGTGTGAAATTCAGGGCTAAAATCACGTTTGTAATTCAAAATATGATTTTGAAAGTTAGTGTCGCCAAAAACCGGTACGGCTGGAACGAAAGTTCTTTAATTATCTATCCCTTTCAACCCCTACACTTATGGCTATTGGCAATTTTTACCCTAAACTATTGCCTATTGACAGTTTGTCCCCTAAACTTTTGACTATTGACAGTTTAGCCCCTGAACTTTCAACTACTGACCGTTTAGCCCCTAAACCTTTAGGTATTGGCGGTTTAGTACATGAAATTTTGGCCATTTACAGTTGTGGTCCCTGATCTTTTCGCTATAATAGTTTAGCCTAAAAAACTTCCAGATTTCTTCCTTTTTTCCAAGCCCTCTATTTCTGTAATCTCGTGATAATGTAGGAGGTGAGGGAGGGGCGTGGAGGGGGAGCGGGTTAGGGTTGTGGTTTGGGGTTGAGTGATATTGGGGTTTGTGGCCCGATTTTGGTTTGGTAGCATTGCTTGGGGTGTTTTATCAGGAGGTGGTATTATGTCTGGGGTTCGGGATAACAATGTGGTTCCCCCATTGGAGGTGGGTGTTTGCTCCTCGAGGGGTGTTTGGCCGTGTCCATTTAAAGGTTTCCATTTTTTCCAGGATGGAACGGCGGGATCCAAGGGGTTTCCTCGGGTGGTTGCGCATATTAAGCGGCTCCATTTGTCATCAGGCGATCAGAAAGGGACCTTGCGGGAACCTGTTTTCCACGGATTATGATTTGTTTGTTTCGGTTGGCAAGGCTTTAAAGGTCTTGGGCCAGTGGCTGTGCGGGGTGTGTATGGGCCTACATGCTCTCAGTCGGGCATGCCACCATGCGGATGGGATGGCCCGTTTCAAACGGGTTGCGAGAGGTGCGAAGGAGTTTATAGTGGGGATTCCTAAACCACATGTTGGGATGGATGTTGTTCCTTTGGGAGGGGTGGTGGTGGACGGGGTTCTCCGTGACCGCGTCTTCTCTCTTCCTATCATGATTGTTAAGAGCATCCCTCGTAATTGTCGTATGGAATTTGCCCAGGCCTTAACTGCTGCTTTAGGTAAGGTGGCGGCTATGCCAGAGTCTGTTGAGGCATGGGTGAGACGTTTGTTGTTACCACGTTGTACGTTGCCAGTTTTTAGGCCTTTTGACCATCAGGAGCACATGTATCGTAATAGGAAGTTTTTGCAATGTCATAATATTCAGCGGTCGTTGGCAGCTTGGCGTGATGGGGATGGTTTCGATGAGCTCATCCTATCGCTTTTTGCCCAACCTTTGGGGCCGACCTCGTGTCGTGATGAGCTTATCCCTGGGTCCGATAATTATGTGGTGTGCACCAATGTTAAACAATGTTTGTGGAAAGTTACGGATTGGCATTTCACTCTTGTGGACAAAGAATTATGCTCTTCGGGGGTTGTGCCTTTCGATAATGATACTTCAAAAGCGTTGGTGGCAAAGCATCCCATCCTACCCCCTCTAGTTATGCCTGTTTCCTTACCTTATGAGCCTCCACTTGTTGTGGATGCTGATCCCATGCTTGGGTGCATTAAATCTTTCCCCAAAGGGACCTCTTGTGGGAGGGACGAATTGAGGGCCCAACATATTATTAATGCTCTTTGTGGAGAGGGGTCTACGTTCGCCGTTGAGTTGCTCAGGGCTATTTATGTGGTGATTAATTTATGTTTGGGGGGAGGTGAGCGGATTGACAGAGTTTGTTGCGTCTGCCTCCCTCACACCTGCTCAAACCGGACAACAGGATTAGACATATTGTCGTATGTGCGATCTGGAGGAGGCTGGTCTCTAAGGTGGCCATGAGGGGTGTTGGGAAGGAGATGGTTAAATATCTTTGAGACTTTCAATTTGGGGTGGTAGTTCCCATCTGGGTAGAGGTCGTGCTCGATAGCGTGAATAGGTTCTTACATGAGTTTCACTCAGATGGATCGTTGGCTATGCTTACTGTCGATTTCTCCAATGCTTTCAACTTAGTGGATAGGACTGCCCTCCTGTAAGAGGTTCGGACCCGATGCACGTCCATTTCCTTATGGGTGGATTTTTTATATGGGTAGCCGACTAGGTTATATGTGGGTGATGATCATATTTGGTCCACCACTAGGGTTCGGCAGTGGGACCTTTGGGGCCTCTTCCTTTTGACTTAGTTTTGCATCCGCTCGTTCACCGGATCAGGGATTGCTGCAAGCTTCTCTTCCATGCTCGGTACCTCGATGATGGTACGAATATCAGAGACGCTAAAGAGGTGGCTATAGCCTTGGCTATTATCAGGCCCGAGGGACACCGTTTGGGCCTTGAACTTAACGTCAAGAAAACAAAAGTTTTTTTGCCGCCGTGCAATGGGGTGAAGGTGCAACATTGTTTGTTCCCTTGTGGGATCGGGAGGCCAGTGTTTTGGTGTGAAACTCCTTGGGGGCACTGTTAGCCGAGATGCAGGGTTCACCCGTAATTTGGCTGTGAAAAGGGCTTCTTGTGTTGTGGAACTGATGAGCTGTCTCCCACGTCTACGGGACCCTCAATGCGAGCTCCTTTTGCCCCGTTCGTGTATGGGAGTCGCAAAGCTATTATCCAGTCTCAGAACATGCCAGCCTATGTATTTGGAGAAAATTGTTTCTGTTTTTGACAGGGGCCTTCGGGGGTCGATCGAGGATATCGTGGTTTATGGGGGTGCTTTTTTTGGGGATTTTCAATAGAAGTTGGCATCACTTCCAACCCGTTTTGGGGGTTTAGGTTTATGTTCGACTGAGTGCTTATGCTTTTGTGGCCTCGAGGGCACAATCTCAGAGTTTGCAGGACCACATTCTCCAGGGTTGTGGTATTGATGGTTTAGACTCTGATTATGGGTGTGCGATGGATCGCTTGCACATATCCCTTCTCGAGTTCGATATTAGCGGTTTCTCTAATAAGGATACCACCCCACTAAAGCCCAACATGTTTTGGCGAGTGCTTTATTTAGTGGAATCGTCCATAGTTTGGGAGTGAAGTTTGATCTATCCCCTCGACAAAAAGCGGTGTTTGAATGTCTCTAGGCTCCTCGGGCTCAAGATTTTCTAACAGTTATCCCCATTGAAGGACTGGGCAGCATACGTCGGCTATGGAGTACCAGGCTATCCTTAAGTACAGGCTAATGATCCCTTTGTTTCGATTGATGAACCCTGCCCAGTTTGCCGCAAGGTTTGTCTGGATTCTTTTGGCAAGCACGCGGTTCATTGCAATGAGCTACCTGGGTTTAAATATATGCTTGATTTAGTTAGGGATGTTATATGTGATGTTCTTAAGCGGGCATGAATTTCTGCTAAAAAAGAGGCCCCATGAACTTTCTAATAGATCCGCTTGAGGGGAGGTCTACTCTACGGCCAGTTGCTATTCTTGTGTTTGGTTGGGTAAGGGGAAACACACTTGTGTGGACCTTACAGGAGTGTCCCCTCTTGTGGGCTCAGGGACAATGTGTTTGTTGCGGGCCAGGCTGCATTAAAGGCGGAATCAGTCAAAGTTTCTAAACACGAGAAAGCTTTTTTAGAGAACCAACACGTGTTTATCTCTTTTGCTTTTGATACTTTTGGTTTCCTAGCCCCGGAGGCTGTGAAATTCCTGAACAGGGTTCAGCGTGTCGTGCATTGTAATTTTTCGGCCCCTAATGTTTTTAGTAGAATCAATTTTGCTATCCAAAAGGGGGTTGCGGCGCGGCTTGTTGTCTATTTACCTGCTTGTTGTCTATTTACCTGCCACTTTATTGTAATCGTCTTTCTTTTAACATTAATTCCATTTTATCATGAATTTTTTTTATTTTAGCATTATCTAGCACTATAGAGGTGGCAAAATGGACGGGTTGAATAATGGATCAAAACAGGTAATTTTGGGTGCATGGGTCAAAACGGACCGGGCCAAACGAGCTAACCGAAGTTGTAAATACTTTTTATTCATATTTTTTTGCATTATATGAATGAACCATTATTTTGTTAAACATGAATATAGAAATATACTATTACACCTTAGTTTTGCCTTGGCCGTAAGTAACTTTGCCTTATCCTTCGTTTTTGTGTTAGCTTGTATAGACTTTCCTAGGGATCCATAGATATGGTCAAGGGTGGTATTTGCGGCTACTATTGTTTGAATTATGTTATCTATTATATGTTACATGTTTCTTTAACCACATGATTTTTTAGACTATGCTATATATTGCTCTCGAAAAGGATTTTTGGAGCCGGGAGTCTTACTGGGTTCAGCCTTTCTATTTCCTAGGATATAGGAATGGTTTGACTCTATCTCACCTTTCCCAGACCCTGCCAATATCTTGTCATTTAGCAAGCTTTTACTAGGTATGTTTGTTTATATATAGTTTAATGTTAGTCATGTTGTTGTGCAAAAGATTGCATTTTTGGTGGTTGTGAAATGTGGACTGTTGTTTTCCTCCCAACAATACTTATGTTAAAATGTTGAATGATAAATAAATAAAAGTTCATGCATTGTCGAAGTGTGTGTAGATCTAATGTATATAATCAAGTAGTGAAAAACTTAGAGGTGGCACTTTTGACCCATTTACTTATAAATCGGTCGGCTCGGGTTATATTCAATCTCTAACAGGTCAAATTAAAAAAAACAATAGTTGAAAAGGAAATGTGTGACTAGTCTGAAGTCGCCCGCTGTGTATATTTAATGCACAAAATTTCCTAAACCATCTTATTTAACAAATTAGATTATTGTTGAAATAATATAATTTTCGCGATTATTATTCATAAAAGTAACAAATTTGGACAAAAAGTGTAGTTTCGAAGTTCGAACCATACAAAAACTACTCATGTTGACCTCAACCCGCGTTGGCCCGTTACCCGAACAACGCATTTTTGTCACATGTATTTGAATTAGATCACTTAATCATCACTTAATCATATGATCTAGAATGGCAACGGTCAGTCACAGTTAGTTATAATTTTGCAGTACAATTAGGTCAATCAAAAAACACAAAAACGCTCAAAATCTTACTATGTGCACATCTTTAAGAACTTTAGATGTCGTTGATTCACTAACTCGTTGATTCACTAACTAAAGATTTTGGATTTTTATTCTCTGAACTTGGACATGTGATTCGTTAAACCTCTGAACCATGTTGATCCTTGTGTATGCGTGATATTACAGGAGAAAGATATGAGTGAGTAACTTTGCCTGAAATAGGCTGAATGGGAATCTTAGATGCATGAACAAATACCACTTCTCTGCAAACAAGAATATAACTTAGAAATAAGAACTTTTGCAAACAAATACAAGTTAATTCTCATGAAACTGATCCTAAAAACCGAATATCCAAACCATTTCTGAAACATTCTACTTTTATTATATTAATTTCTCCGAGTTTTATAGCGAAAAACGGTCCCAGTTTGACAAAACCTTGCCATTAAATGGCTAAGATAACTTTTTATTATAATATCGTTTTACAAAAGATGATATAATTACATCATTTTTACATAGGGATTTCTAACTCAGACTACTACGCCATCAGGAAGTTTCATTCCACGTGCTTCTTTCCTGCAATGTTTGAAAAACATTTTTGAATTAACCTTCGCTAAGTAAGTACACTGCATCTTTTTATTTCATTATGAACCCTTTAGGTTCTTATTGTTGTTCACGTTTTCTCGGGCTCTCGGTGCCCCTGTGACCATCTTCGAACGTACCACTGATCACGGTATTTGTATATTTTATGGGTGTGCTAACCCCCTCGCAACCATCTTAGCCCGCACCTCCGATCCGAGTATTGACAAGGTTCTTATACTCGTCAGTATAGACCCCTTGCATTGTCATGAAAACTCATTCATTCCTCAGCCCCGTAGGCTTAGAATATTTTACTCCTTCAGCCCCATAGGCCTAGAGTTTCCTTTTCTTTTTCTCAGCCCCGTAGGCTTTGGAATCTTTTTAGCTCTCTTCTTTATTATTATTGACGTCCATCTTCAAGGCCAGGTATCTCCTTTTATTTGGGACCTTGAGTATCTTTGACTCATAGCCTCCCAAATGTATAAAGCATTTATTTTTATTTCACGTATATGCTTGATTTATTCCCCAACCAGTCCTCACCTTAAAACTTCGTAACGGTTTCTCCACGATGCATTAAAAGGGGTAATATATAGGAAGTAACAGCGGCGTATCCACCACCCCTTTAACATTTCGTGAATACTCCGTTATTCCATTTTAGGGTTTAGACTTGTTCCATCATACTCGTTCATACTTGCACGTATCATCATGCATTCATGTATTAATCATGCATTTCACGTATTCTTACTCATCATGCATGGTATACTTTCATCATATATTCTTATATATTGTGAACTGGGGTGATTTTCCTTCCAGAGCAGTACCTCTAACAGAGATGTTCCCAGAATATAGTGACAGGTCTAAGAGAGATTTATACACCACTCTTTCCTTAGACAGAACATTCCGTTTGTCTGATAACTACATACCTGTTGAATGTTCTCCCGTACGTTCATTGTATTTCATTATTATCTATTAGTCTATACCCCTAAACATTAATAATGGTTTCACAATGAAGCACCAAGAGGTTTATATATAGGAAGTACCATCGGCGTATCCACCACCCCTTGAATACGTCGTGACTACTCCATTATTCTTGTTTAGTATTTAGACTAACCCTTCATTACCCCGTACCCTCGTCATATCACATATCACATAGCACATATTATTTAAACACGTAATTCACATAATCGTGTCTAGGGTACGGGTCTAGTGTACTTACGATAGTTTCGGGTCGTTCCTAAGTTTGTTCCTTGCTTAAATGTTTCTCCGAACTTGAACCGCACTCGTAGCATACCGTACTCGCACTTTAACGCGTCGCACCGGGTCTCTTGCTTCTTCTAAAATTCATGTGTGTGTTTATTGTGTGTGTTTGTGATGATTCCCAAATGAACCACCAATTCCAACTATTTATAGGCTGGCTCCTGGGTTCGTGACGGACCGTTACCAACGGTGACGGTCCGTCACCGTTTGTTCCTTAGCCGCCAAGTCCTTAGCCTATATGTAACGGACCGTTATGCTTTCGTGACGATCCGTCATGACCCGTAAAGGACTGTTATCCTTTATGAAGGTCCGTCATAGTGTTTACACGCGTCACTTCACCAAGATGAGTCACAAGACACGTGTCATTCTCAGTTCAAACCCTTGCTCAACTCATAACGAACCGTTACCGTTCTGTAACGGTCCGTCACGGCTCGTAACGGACCATTACAATCCATGACGGTCCGTTATGGCTTGAAACTTCAACTTTTCATTTTAAACCTTGGACTTTGCTTTGCTTGTTTTTATTTGCCGTTCTTGTTTCTCGAGCCGTTAAATTTTGGGATGTTACAATTCTCCCCCCCCCCTTAAATTAGGTTTCGTCGTCGAAACCTGTTAGTCCTTAAATAGTTGAGGATAAGTTCTCCTTTTTTTCCTCACTTTCCCAGGTCATTTCCGACCCTTTTCTGTGCTTCCATTGCACTAGTACTTGTTTGATTATTTTGTGACGTAGCTGCTTCTCTTTTATGTCTAGAATCTTGATAGGTTCTTCAACATAAGTCAGTTTATCGTCGACCTCTATTTCTTACAGAGGAACATGTGCAGTCTCATCCGCCAAACACTTCCTTAAATAAGATACATGGAATGTGTTGTGTGTCTTATTCAATTCTTCAGGTAGCTCTAACTTGTAGGCTACCTTTCTGACTCTTTTGATGATTTTGAAAGGACCAATGAATCGTGGACTTAGCTTTCCACGTTTCTTGAATCGGATTAGACCTTTCCAAGGAGATACTTTCAATAAAACATAATCTCCTTCTTGGAATTATATTGGTCTATGTCTCTTATCTGAGTAGGACTTCTGTCTATCTTGTGCAGCTTTTAAACGTGCTTTGATTAAGTCGAGCTTTTCTGACGTGGATTGAACTATTTCTTTGCTGCCTAACTCTTTCTGACCAACTTCTCTCCAACATACGGGAGTCCTACACCTTCTACCATATAGCATCTCATATGGTGGCATACCAATACTGGAATGGTAGCTGTTATTGTATGAGAATTCTATTAATGGCAGATGATTATCCCAACTTCCACCAAAATCGATTATACAAGCACGTATCATATCTTCGAGGGTTTGTATCGTTCTCTGACTTTTACCATCAGTTTGAGGATGATATGTTGTGCTGATTAATAATCTAGTTCCCATCTCTTCATGGAACTTTTTCCAAAAACGTGAAGTGAAACGAGTATCTCGATCAGAGACAATCGAGACTGGCACTCCATGTCTTGAAACAATCTCTTTAATGAACTGATCAACTAACTTTTCTGAAGAGTATGTCTCACGTATTGCTAGAAAATGAGCATTCTTAGTTAGCCGATCTACAACCATCCAAATGGTATCATAACCTCTAGTTGTTTTTGGTAGCTTGGTTATGAAGTCCATAGTGAGATGTTCCCACTTCCATTCTGGGATTTCTAATGGTTGTAATCTCACATACGGTTTCTGATGTTCTGCTTTAACTTATAAACAAGTCAAGCATTTTGCTACATATTTCATGATATCAAATTTCATTCCAGGCCACCAATAATCTCTGCGCAGATCTTGGTACATTTTTGTAGTACCCGGATGAATAGAATATCTTGATTTATGAGCTTCATCAAGAATCTTAAGTCTGAACTCACCTGATCGTGGTATCCACATACGAACAAATCAAGTCTTGACTTTATACTCATTCTTTTCTAGAAACTTCTCCTGACCAGCCATTCTTTCTTTCTTAACATTCTCACCTTTTAATGCCTCGATTTGTGCGTCTCGAAGCTGGCCCATGAAATCAGGAGTTATCACTAACTTATATGCTTTCACCCGAATAGGATAATGCTTTTCCTTCCGGCTAAGAGCATCGGCTACCACGTTAGCCTTTCCGGGATGATATAAGATCTCACAATCATAATCCTTGACCAGTTCTAACCATTGTCGTTGCCTCGTGTTTAAGTCTTTCTAGTCAAATAAATACTTAAGACTTTTGTGGTCGATGTAAATTGTACACTTCGTTCCGTACAGGTAATGCCTCCAGATCTTTAATGCGAACACCACTGCAGCTAATTCCAGATCATGGGTTGGATAGTTTGCTTCATGTGTCTTTAGCTGTCGAGAGGCATAGGCTATCACCTTTCCTCTTTGCATCAGAACACATCCTAACCCAAGTTTCGAGGCATCAGAGTATACCACAAAGTCTTCTACTCCTTCCGGTAATGCCAGAACCGGAGCTTGTGTCAACCTTTCATTCAAAGTATGGAATGCCTTCTCTTGTGTCGCTTTCCATTCGTATTTTGAGTTCTTTCGAGTTAGCTTAGTTAATGGGGTGGCTATTCTGGAAAAATCCTGGATGAATCTTCTATAATAGCCAGCTAATTCTAAGAAACTTCTAACTTCTGATGGATTCTTAGGTGGAGACCATTTCATTACAGTCTCTACCTTTGCTGGGTCTACTGAGATGCCTTCTGCATTTACAACATGGCCCAGAAATTGAACTTCCCTCAACCAGAATGCACATTTTGAGAATTTGGCGTACAATTTCTCCTTCCGTAAAGTACTAAGTACTTCACGAAGGTGTTGTGCATGTTCTTCTTCATTCTTTGAATAAATCAGAATATCATCAATGAAGACAATAACAAATTTATCTAACATTGTCTAGCATACTCTATTCATGAGGTCCATGAAAACTGCCGGAGCATTCGTCACTCAAAACGGCATTACTACAAATTCATGGTGTCCATAACGAGTTCTGAATGCTGTCTTAGGTACATCTTCTTCTTGTACTTTGACTTGATGATAACCGGATCTTAAGTTGATTTTTGAAAACCAACTTGATCCTTGCAGTTGATCAAACAGATCATTAATTATGGGTAAGGGATACCTATTCTTGATAGTCAGTTTGTTTAATTCACGATAGTCTATACATATCCTCATACTACCGTCTTTCTTCTTCACGAACAGAATTGGTGCACCCCATGGGGATACACTAGGGCGTATAAATCCCTTGTCTAAAAACTCTTGCAGTTGTGACATTAATTCCTTCATCTCAGTTGGTGCTAACCGGTATGGAGCCTTAGCTACCGGTTTAGCTTCAGGAATTAAATCAATTTTCAATTCAATTTCTCTTTCAGGTGGGGCACCTGGAAGATCGTCTGGGAATACTTCTGGGAATTCTTTTACTACTAGAACTTGAGCTATTTCTTTCCCTTTCATCTTTACATCAGCTAAATAGGCTAAGAAGTCTTGATGACCTTGTCTCACATAGCTACTTATCTTGGCCATCGTACATAGCGTGATCTGGTTCCGTCGTTCACCAATGACACTAACTTCCTTTCCTGTAGGCGTCATGAATCGTACAATCTTCTGATTGCATATAATCGATGCAGGATGTGAAGATAACCAGTCCATTCCAATGATTACGTCGAATTCTTACATCGGCATCGGAATTAAGTCGACGAAATATTCTTCTTCCTCTATCAGTAGTCGGCAATCTCGGCATATTTCAGTCACTATGCAGTTGCGATCACTCGCGATTTCGACTTCTAATGCCTTAGCCAATCTACTTCTATTGAAGTTTCTAGAGTTTGCATATTGTAAAGAAATAAACGATCGACTAGCTCCGGTATCGAATAAAACACAAGCAGGTAGGGAATTCAAGAGGAATGTACCTGATACGACATCAGAACATCTTTCGCTTCCTCCATGGTGATCTGAAAAGCCCTACCCCTTGGCTTTGGAGCCTCGATCCTCTTGACTTCATTTTCTGCCACTCTAGACCCTTCCCCGACTTTATCCATCTTAGATTTTAGCTCGGGACATTCCCTTCTAAAGTGTCTGGGCTTATTATAGTTGTAACACAATCTGGTTCCACTCATACACTGCGATGCAGTGTGTCCTGCCTTTCCACACTTGTTACAAGTAGTAGACCTGAACCGGCACTCTCTCGGGTGTCTTCTTCCATAAGTCTTTCAATTTTGGGTAATTTTCCTTGGGGAGGAACCGCCTCCCGGTTTATTAAACATAATCATTTTAAGAGGCATAGGAGAAGGATAACTCTCTCCTTTCCTCTTTCCATCTCTCTCAGCCTGCCTTTTGAGCTCCATCTCGCGCTCCCGTGCCCAATCAATCATTTCCTCCAAGTTTACGCACTTGGATGGATGGATGAATTCTCTAATCTCTGTTTTCAAAATAAGATGGTATCTTGTCATCCACATTTCTAGGGTTGTTAACAAAGCTGGACAGAATCTGGCCTTGTCAAAGAAAATCCCCATGATCTCATTTATAGACTCCGTTGTTTGAAGGAGTTGAAGGAATTCCTCCGTGATTATTTCAATTGCCGCTCGAGGGCAATAATGTTTCAGGAACGGATCCTTGAATTCTTCCCACTTCATCTCCTTGATTATATCTCTATATTTCTCTCTTTTCACTACTCCCCACCAATCATCAGCTCGTTCTTTTAATTGGTTGGTAGCGAATGTGACCTCATCTTCCTTCTCATAGTGACATGTATCGAACGTCGTTTCTATTGAGGCGATCCATCTCTGACTTTTTAAGGGATTAACAGCTCCCTTAAACTCTAAAGGTTTACAAGTCATGAAATCCTTATACGTACAACGAGTTGACTTTGTATCAACTTTTGGATTTCTTCCTTCTCCATTATGAGTAATATCTTTATGGCTTTCAAATCAGCTTTTTAATGAGTTCTGTAGATCTGCTTGTAAGATCGGGAAATTTGCATCGAATGCCTTTCCTACTTCTATTGCAATTTGTCTCCGGATATTTTCCAGGACTTGCTCGACTTCGTTCTCATCATGAAGTGGAGAATCATCTCTCCTGTGGCTTCCCTCGTCACGTATTTCGTCGTTCTGATGTTCAGCCATTTGCTGAAACATGGCATCGTTTAATCTCTCATTTGTTTACCCTAATCATAGTCTAGGGTTTTATACTACAGGTCTTTTCTCAATTTAACCCTATTTAAGTATTCTAGGGTTTCACATAAGGCTCTATCTATGCATGTTACACATATGCACATTCATTCATGCATTTTAATCATGCATAATCACACTTCCGGCTTACTATCTATTGACATAAATAATCATATGATGTTTGCGATATCATTATGGTCCCATACATTAGCTCCAATACTGGCCATGTAAAAGGCAATGTATGTTACATATCATGATACTCCCAACTATCACATGGAGCATATCTCATACAAATTTCTTCCCACGTATACTCACACATTTTTGTTCTAGCACTGGAATTTAAGCATACCTGCTTCCTTCGACGGCCTCAGATTGAATTCCTATTTATATCATGAGCACTTATGGTTTGAGTTTAAGTATCCTCTTTTGATATTTAAATCCCTCAAACCGTGCTCTGATACCAAACTGAAACATACTACTTTTATTATATTAATTTCTCAGAGTTTTATAGTAGAAAACGGTCCCAGTTTGACAAAACCTTGCCATTAAATGGCTAAGGTAACTTTTTATTATAATATCATTTTACAAAAGATGATATAATTAGATCCTTTTTACATAGGGATTTCTAACGCCGACTACTCCATCCTCAGGAAGCTTCATTCCACGTGCTTCTTTCCTGTAGTGTTTGGAAAATATTTTTAAATTAGCTTTCGCTAAGTAAGTACACTTCATTTTTTCATTTCATTATAACCCCTTTAGGTTCTTATTGTTGTTCACGTTTTCTCGGGCTCTCGGTGCCCCCGTGACCATCTTCGGACTTACCTCCGATCACGGTATTTGTATATTTTATGGGTGTGCTAATCCCCTCGCAACCATCTTAGGCCGTACCTCCGGTCCGAGTATTGACAAGTTTCTTATACTTGTCAGTATAGACCCATCGCATTGTCACGAAGACTCATTCTATCCTCAGCCCCGTAGGCTTGAAATCTTTTATCCTTCAATCCCGTAGGCCTGGAGTTTCCTTTTCTTTTTCTTAGCCCCAAATGTATCAAGCATTTATTTTTATTTCATGTATATGCTTGATTTATTCCCCAACCAGTCCTCACCTTAAAACTTCGTAACGGTTTCTTCACGACACATTAAAAGGGTTTATATATAGGAAGTACCAGCGGCGTATCCACCACCCCTTTAACACTTCGTGAATACTCCGTTATTCCATTTTAGGGTTTAGACTCGTTCCATCATACTCGTTCATACTTGCACGTATCATCATGCATTCACGTATTCATCATGCATTTCACGTATTCTTACTCATCATGCATGGTATACTTTCATCATATATTCTTATATATTGTGAACTGGGGTGATTTTCCTTCCAGAGCAGTACCTACAACAGAGATGTTACCGGGAAAGAGTGACGGGTCTAGGAGAGATTTATACACCACTCTTTCCTTAGACAGAACATTCCGTTTGTCTAGATAACTACATACCGGTTGGATGTTCTCCAGTACGTTCACTATATTTCATTATTGTCTATTAGTCTATACCCCTAAACATTCATAATGGTTTCACTATGAAGCACCAAGAGGTTTATATATAGAAAGTACCATCGGCGTATCCACCACCTCTTGAATACGTCGTGACTACTCGATTATTCCCGTTTAGTGTTTAGACTAACCCTTCATTACCTCGTACCCTCGTCATATCACATATCACATAGCACATATTATTTAAACACGTAATTCACATAATCGTGTCTAGGGTACGGGTCTAGTGTACTTACGATAGTTTCAGGTCGTTCCTAAGTTCGTTCCTTGCTTAAACGCTTCTCCGAAGTTGAACCGCACTCGTAGCGTACCGTACTCGCACTTTAACGCATCGCACCAGGTCTCTTGCTTCTTCAAAAATTCGTGTGTGTTTATTGTGTGTGTTTGTGATGATTCCCAAATGAACCACCAATTCCAACTATTTATAGGCTGGCTCCTGGGTTCGTGACGGACCGTTACCAACGGTGACGGTCCGTCACCATTTGTTTCTTAGCCGCCAAGTCCTTCGCCTATACGTAACGGACCGTTATCCTTTCGTGACGATCCATCATGACCCGTAACGGACCGTTATCCTTCATGACGGTCCGTTATAAGGTTTACGTGCGTCACTTCACCAAAATTAGTCACAGGACACGTGTCATTTTCCGGTTCAAACCCTTGCTTAACCCGTAACAGACCGTTACCGTTCTGTGACGGTCCGTCACGGCTCGTAACGGACCATTATCGTTACCGTTATGTGACGGTCCGTCACGGCTCGTAACGGACCATTACCGTTATCCTTCATGACGGTACTTCACGGCTCGTAACTTTACATAATAGTAACAAAGTTTTCAAATTGCATTAACTAAAAGTGAAGAAAATTATTGCAAATTAATGGGATTTTATGTTGCTACTCTAAAATTGGATTTCTAATAAACCGGTGAATCTTATCATTTTGTAATGGAATTATTTAAATTAAGATGCATCAATATTCTGTTTTTGTATGCTCTTGCATTTTGATGTCAAATAACCATTCTTCTTTCAGGCACTTCTACATGTTGTTCCTATAGGAAAAATGATCATTCTTTACCTTTTTTGTTGAAGTCAACCCTATTTGGACTACTTCAAATCAATTCTGTGGTGTCCCTTACCTCTCGTAAGTTACTCTTTCTTCTTTTAATATTTTCTTGAGAAATAAGCATGTAGATTCATTGCATATTAATAATTAATTTTGGGTGTATTGTTGTTGTTTTCTTTTGTGCTACTATCTGTACTACATAGGTGCATGCTGCATAATTTTGCGGGAATTGTTGAGATGTATGGTGTTTTTGGTTTAGTTTAATTGTTCTGAGTTTTTGGTGATATGTATTGAATTTCTAAGTGAAAGAATGACTTAATCGGTCATTACTTTTTAAAATTAGTAGATTACTTTATCATTCATCTAATTCAATGATCAGTTTTGATATCTTGCATGCATTTAAATCCTAGCATAGATGAATATTTTTTAATCTGCAGAGAGTAAAGTTGTTGTAGTTTTCAACCTAGAGCCTTCATTATGATTGATCGGTGTAATCGTATGCAACATTTGCAACGTATGCAACATTTGCAAGGTCTGCATTAGGTTTAATTCTTTTTGTCTGCAGTTCAGAATATCTTGTAATAAGAATTTGATATTTTTTTTACATATTTTATGCCTTTGACCCTTGGCAGTAACAAAGGCAGTGAAACTTCTTATTTGTATGAATATTCCAATATTCACAAACATGTATTCTTTACATTTTGAGGGCCATTTGAATTATTTAGAAATATGCACAAGCCTTACTCTTGACTCTCCTCATTAAATGAATATATTTCAGGTTTGTGTCTTATAATCACGTTTAATTAGTTTAATCTAAAACTAATTTTCTATTAGAAATTTGCTAGATTTATGCCAATACACTTGAGGACATAGGCTGAGAATTATATCATCAGGGTATCTCCTGATTCATAATAGTTATTATTATATTGGGTAAAATCTTTTATTTAAATAATTTTTGGGCATAGTTTTGTGAACAAGTGATCGATCTTCGTAAAAAGGTGAAAGAAATATTACAAATATCAGATGATTACCAGGTATTTTTAAAGTGCATTATGTGTTATTGCAACGAGAATATAACTCTACCGAACTGCAATCACCGGTAAACTTATGTACACTTTTTATCATAATCGAAATTTACTAATTAATTTCTAATATTCAGTCATTAAAACTTGTTCATTGAGTTTCCTTAATTATCTCCCGATAAATTTCACATATAGCTATCGATGACGAAAAACAAGGGGCATTGCCCATGGAGTGTCCACCACACCTCATGGGTAATGCCCCTTATTAGTTTTAATTTAAAAGGTTTTGTATTTAACCACATATTAATGCTTTTGTTAAAAAAATAAAACTTTGGTGAATTTTGTGCTAATATATTTAAAAAAGTAAATTGTCATTTTTGTTCATATGTTTTAGTCAATTTTTCTTAGTTTCATTCAAAAAGTTTATTTTTATCCTGTGTATTATCGTGCTTTTACAAAACTTGTCTTGTTTATCCAATCATTTAACCTCGTTATTATTTTAACGTTAAATTAGGGTATTTAGGTTTTTTTATATATTTCTTTATTTTATCACTAGTTTAAACCCTTAACTATTCTACATCTTCTTAAACCATATTAATCCTAATTACTCGTTACGATGGTCGCTGTGCTTTTTAATCCCAATCGTCAATGTCAGGGCCGGCTCCTTTGTTTCACAAATTAGGCCATTGCTTAGGGCCCCAAAACACATGGGGACTCCAATTCTAACAAAAAAGTTTTTATATAATTTTCAGTTTGGGCTTTTGTTTTTAAAGAAATCCAGCCCACTCTTTGTACAATACTCACGGCGCATTTGAATTTTAAAGATTTAGAAATCTATGGCAGGCTGAGGCCACATTGTCCACAATAATGAATAAAAATATCTCAAGTGATTAGGAGAAAATCAAGCAAGCAAAAATGGCAATTGCAATTCTTCACCTTGAAATCCGATTGGTTCAAGGCTTTTTTTCTCACTTCAAATTGCAAGCGATTCTCACGTTGTCACATTCTCTTCAATATCGGCCTCAAATCAATCTTGATTCGGTTCCTACTTCCGATAATCCAATTGGTCAATTTCCTCACAAGCTGAGTTCTGTTGTTCAATAGGACTTAGATTAATCGTGAACGGCCTGTGAACAGACAATCAGTTTCTGTAGCTTTCTCAAGGTATGTGTAAATTGCTTGATTTTCTTTTCACTTAATCGATTTCTCTTAACTATTAGTAAATTGTCACATTCTGTAAATTTGTGAAACTTTTACTTGTTTAGTTGTGTTATTGGGTGAAACTTGTTTAGTAATTAGGTGCTAATTTGTGAGAAACTTGTGTTAGTAATTAAATTTGTGTGAAACTTGTTTAGTAATTAGGTGCTAATTTGGGTGATACTTGTTGAGTGATTAAGTTCCATGTCAAATAAAAAGTACAAATCGGTTGTTCAAGAAGGTAAACTAGAAGCATTAAGTGAATCACAAAAGGTGTTATTTTTAAAATTTGTAACAATCACAAAATATACATACAACAATTCGAATGAACATACAAATGGACCAAGCCCGGATAAAGAATGAGGATTTATATGAATTACATTTGGAAAAGGGCCCTAGATATCTACCTCGCCTTGGGTCACCAAAACGTTTGAGCCGCCCCTGGTCAATGTGACCATCATCTTACTTAATTACGATCGTCCCTTTGGTAATTAAAGAAGATGATTGCCACGTGAAAGAATGTATTGTTCTTGAATCTTGTAATCTTTATGTCCACATCACGAGGTGACTGTATTTTAAATTTAAAAACTAGTCTTCCAATCTTGTCTTCTTTATTGTCCACAGCACAGTGTTTTGTTTTCCAAAGGTGAGTTCTCTGCGTTGTGCTTACGGAACCAGGCGTCTATAAGAAGAACTCACTTCTGATCTCAAAATCATTCAGATAAATTGTTGAATCAAGATCAGAAACTTTTAAAAATGGCCTTCAAAGACGGGGAAGAAGGTCAACTCCCTCTTCTGACCCCCAACAAAATGGGGCAATTTGAGCTTTCTTAGAGGTATCATGTTTGATCTTCTCTCCCTAATGTATCTTTTCTTTTGCTGAATTGATGAAGTTTATGCAGAGTTGTTTTGGCAGCACTAACAAGGCAAAGATCCTACGGCAATGTCCCTCAGCCACATGCGATCTTATACTATTCACAAAGAACAACCAAAGGGGGGCTTCTTATTTCTGAAGCCACTGGTGTTTTGGACACTGCACAGGGGTATGGGTGTTTATCTGTGACTGATTACCCTGTTGATTTTAGTTCTCAAGATCTGTTTGTTTTGTGATTGTTAAGGTATCTGGAGACGCTTGGTATCTGGACCAAAGAACAAGTAGAGGCCTGGAAACCTATTGTGGATGCTGTTCATGCAAAAGGAGGAATCTTTTTCTGTCAACTTTGGCATGCCGGTAGAGTCTCAAATACTGGTATACCCTCTTTTCATCGTCTTCTACCTTTTACTTTTGTCGTCAAAAACAGTCGCAGTAACATAATTATCATAGATATACACTTGCTTTATACTTGGTTTCACTCACGATAATGATTATCAATGAAGTAAGTACACGTACAAGCGAAATCAAGTATAAATATGTGATGCTTATGTAGGTTTAATCTTGATCGGGTCAAGTCGGGTTACGGGTCAATGGGTATTGTCAGTAGGTGGTTAATTTAGGCACATGTTTTTAGTGTTTTAAGTAGAGAGTCAAAGTAGTGGGTTTTTTCCTATGTATGTTTTTGTTTATGAACGAAAGAGTGTAGAAAGTAATAGTTTAGAAAGAGTAAAATTACTCCCTAAATATTAGTCCGATCCAACAGGTTATGCTATTGAGATTGCTGTGGACAACTAAAGTGAAAGTTAGGACCTTCACCGGTCAAATTACCGATATAAATATTTATTATCAACCAATGGGTCATAATTTGGATTATTACCATACAACTTTAATAATCTTTTCTAATGTACATGTTTGAATCAAGTTTTCAGCCAAACGGGCAAGCTCCAATCTCTTCTACAGATAAAGGTCTAAGAAATCAAGTTCGATCCAGTGGCATTGATGTTGCACAATTTACACCTCCAAGGAAGCTAACAACACAAGAGATCCTTCTTGTTGTTGATGATTTTTGAGTTGCTGCAAGAAATGCAATTGAAGCAGGTAACATTTTGTTTTTTTATCACAACCACTAGCTTAGCCTAGTGGCAAAGATGTATACCCAAGACTTCACTAAAATGAGGGGGGGTCTTGGGTTCAAGTCCCACTTGTGACAAAAAAAAAGGGGTCCAGGTTGGGGCAGAGGGTTTTCTCACCTATGGTGAGTTTCCTCCTGAGGGAGGTGGAGATGATCAGGTGGGTCAGTGGCCCGTCAGTGATCCAAATTGCCGTTAAAAAAAAACAGTTTGTTTTTGAACAATGTATACAACCCCTTTAACCATCTAATCGACCAGTTTATGAAATCACAGGTTTTGATGGAGTTGAGATTCATGGCGCTCATGGCTACCTAGTCGACCAGTTTATGAAAGATGAAGTGAACGACAGAACAGACGAGTATGGTGGTTCTCAAGAGAACCGTTGCAGATTTGCTCTAGAAATAGTTGATGCTATTGTGAAGGAGATTGGTGCAGATAGAGTTGGGATAAGATTATCTCCATTTGCAGACTACATGGAATCAGGTGTTGGATCGGTAAATACAAGATGGTTCTATTCCAGTTGAGATTGGCAGAAACAATCACAACCTAATCAAAGTAAACAAGTAAACACAAGAAATACTGATAAATGCAATTTGTATTAAGCTTCAATGGTTACAAGATTACAGAGAAAACTCTAAGAAAAGCGCTATTGTACAATGACTCTAAGTACTGCTTATATAGTAACTTAGAATCAAGACAGACCCTTGATTCTAAGGATCAGATCTAACACAGACCGTTGATCTTGTATTGAAGCTATTCTACATGTATAGATAATAATAATAACTATGCTAGTTAACTTTATTCAAACGTCTTCTAAGGCATCATTGCTTGCATGCTTGGAGAAGAGCGTTGTTGTCTTTTATTGTCTTGTACCAATGACATTCTTTATGCGTGGAGTGTGTCAGTGTAGTAGCAGAAAGTTGTATGTGGTAATGGTTGCTTTATCAAGAACAGTCAGCTGTAACGTTTGATCTTCAGTGGAGATGGCTATCAGCTGCAACTTTGGAGATCAGCAGCATATGCCTATCAGCTGCAACTTTGGTGATCAGCAGCATATGCCTATCAGCTGCAACTTTGGTCTTCAGCAGATAAGGCCTATCAACAGCAGATTTGTTCTTCAGCAGAAGAACAAGTATCCGTTGCAGATAAGCTTATCCGCAGCAATTTGTTGGTCAGTAGCAATCTCTGAGGTAAGCAACATTTGTACTTAGAGAATTTTGTAGCCATCAGACTTTATTTCTACAAACTCCCCCTAGACTGATGCTACCAAAACTTTCTTACTGCTTTTGTTGCTGAAGATTTTGCATGTTGCTGACTATTCTTTCAACCTCATATCCTCTCTGGTCCTTGCTGGGATTGTTAAGAGGAAGCTCAGATAGAGTCTTGATGTCTTCGCTTGCCATTTTGAAGATAGCCTTGCTTGAACACCTCATCTTCTGTCCTTTAACATCTGTCAGTGTGAATTCATCCTTTTCAGCATTGTAGGACCAACTGATGAATGGAGAGTGGGATTGGAGAGGTTTGGCATCAATGATTTCATCTTTGTTGGGGTTGAAGTAATGTTTGATTACCAGCAATAGATGTCTCCCACCTTCATTCTCAGGCTCATTGGCTTCACCTAGCTCCATCATTCTTCTTAGATCAGAATCTGGAAGCTGTAATACCTTATCAACAGATGTATAGATTGATCTTCTTTCTTTTGTTCTTCCCCTGAAGACTTCAAACCTTTGATCTTTAGTGCTGTAGAACCAGTTGACAATTTCTCTTGAGTCTTCTGGTTTGGTAGTAGGTTTGCTTTTCTTCTTGGGAGGTTGTTGATGAGTAGCAGCTGGGTGAGAGGATTTGAACTTTTAGGGTGGAGAGGAGGGAGGTCTAAGAGGGAAAGTGGAAGGTTGTTGGATAGAGGAAGGGGAGGATGAGGAAGTAGGCTTGGGTTTATTTGATTCTCTGTCATCAGCTGGAGTGATTACCCTTTTCTTGGAGCCTGTCTTCCCCAATCTTTCTTCCTCTTCCTTCTTGACTTTAAAGTAAAGGGATTGCAGGTTCATGAAATTCATGGGACCCAGCCTTTTTCCACTCTCTCCTCTAGCCTTTCGGAAGTCAATCATGACCTTCATTTCTTCATGGGTTCTGTTGTTGAAGGCAATAGTCTTCTTGGATTTCTGTTTGGCTTTTTCTTCTTCTTCAGCCCTTTTCTTGCTTGCCAATAGACCTTGCTGACCCATGAAGGCTCTCTAGATTTCTTTATTTGATAGTTTCTCAAGGTAGTCTGCATCATCACCTTGAGAAATCAGAGCCTCTATCCACTCCTCTCTCATTTCTTTGGCTAGTTCAGAATCAATTATTCTGAACTTGGCCTCTCCCTTCTTCTTCTTCTCTCTTTCATCCTTTTCTTTGTTAAATTGTTTCTGCAGGTGAAGAGCAAGAGCTTCATCTTCTTGATTTTGATAGACTGCAGGAATCTTGACTTTCAGATCATCCAGTTGTTTGGCATACAGCTGGATATGTTGTTCTCTGAGGAGAATGGCCGTTTTTCTTTCTTGAGCTATTCTTAGTTCAGCCATCTCCTCTTCTTCTCTTCTTCTTCTTCTTCTTCTTCTTTCCTCTTTTTCTTTCTTCTCCTTCACTATCCTCTCTTCATCTTCTTTAGTCATGAGTCCCTTCTCCTTGTCTTTGTTGGATGCCTCTGCTTCAGCTTCATGAACCACAACAGCAGATGTAGTAGATGCTATTGGGATCTCAGCCTCAGCTTCATTGGAAGTTTGGGGAATGGGCAAGGGAATGACACTTTCTTCATCTTCTTCCCATTCCATACCTGTCACTTCTTTCCAACAATCCTTCACCTTTTCCTTTTCTCTTCTCTTGGATTCTTCTTCTGTGTTCATTTTGAATGTTGGTGAAGAAAGGAAGGATAGATCTGAGTCAGAGTCATTCATTGCAGGTGATTCCTCCTTATTAAGAGAAGCCTTGATGAGTTTGATCATTTCTTGACTTTTTAAGGAGTTGATGTTGCAGATGAGTGTTCTGAGCTCAAAGACCTTGTGCAGGAAGTCTGAAGGTAGGAGTAGGATCTCTTTGATGTTGATTGAGAGAGAAGATCCATTGCTTAAGAAGAAGGTGAAGTCAGAGGAATCAGTGCTCACCCATCCTAGCACTTCCAAGTCCCTGACCATTATGTTGTACAGGAATCTTCGCTAGGAGATAACTTCTTCTTTAGTTAAAGCACTGCTCCTGATTAAGTCAAGTCTTCTTGGAGCCAGTCTTTGTTCTGCTATTGATGAAGATTCATGATAAGCCACCCTATTTGCTTCTTTTAGTAGTCTTTCAAACCGGGGCAAATTATCCTCCATTAAGTCATAGAACCTGCTGATTGCAAGTTCTGCTGAGAGATCTGATGAAGTGTTTACACATCTTGTCATATACAGATTAAGAACCTGGAGGGCATTAAGAGTGTCCCAGTTTAGCTCTTCTACTCCACTAAACTCCCATCCAATCCAGAATCTCTCAGCTATGCCATCATACCCCCAAGCTAGAATGGAGTCGAATTCTAGCTTGCTTCAGGAAGTATGTTGAAAGATGGAGATGTGTCTTCATGGGGAGTTTCATCTTGCAACACCTCATCAACAGCTCGGACAACTAGCTTCCAATCCTCAGTGATATCTTCCTCTTCATCAACTGAGTCTGGCAAGTCATGGATTTGAACAAAAGCAGGTTTGTATAGCGAACTTTGAAACACAGTCTGCTCTTGTATTCATTCTTCTAGGCTGTCCGCATCATCTTCCTTGGTAATGACCTCCCCCTTTTTGGTTGCATCAGTGCATAAAGTGTTATCTGTTTGAGTGCCCACTGATATAAGGGAGGGAGTAGTCACAGATGGGCATTGATGGGCTTCATGCGTAGAGACTTGGTGCCTTAGTTTGGACACTTCAGCCTCTAGCATAGTCACCCAGGCCGTCAATTCCAAATTATGAAGTTTCAGTCTATCCTCATCCATAGTTGTGGAATCCTTGGAGCTAGATAGGGCCTTAGGCCTAGCCTCTGCATCCCCATCACCCTGGTTTTCTTGGCGCCTGGGATTCCTCTCAGTGAAGAGTGTTTCAAATGAAACATCTTCACTGTGAGTTGCCATGGTTAGGGTCTTAGCTATGTTGTCACTGTCCTCCTAGGCAGTTGATGTACCAGAAGTAGTGACAACCCTTTCCACATTCACTCTATCAGAACTATGAGAGTGAACCTTCTTGGGTGATGAACTTGGGTTAGGTGCATCAGCAGCCAGGTCAATCAATACCTCCGAGATAGTAATTGTTGGAGAAGGTATATCATCTTGACAAGGTGCCTCTGCACTTAAGTTCAGAGAAAAAAAATGGAATGGCTCAGAAAGTTGTTCTATGGATCCGGGATGTGATCCTAATCCTAATAGAGAGGCTTCCAAGGAAGTCTCTCTAATGTTGTGGCTATCCCTTTTGATATTCTCACCAGAATTTTGGGATTCTGAATGAGGGCTTTGAGGTTGGGATTGGGCCTTTGAAATAAGAAGAGAAGGAGTCTTCTTGCTCCTCTTTCTTGTGTATGTTGTTACAACTGGGGCCCTTTGTTCCAGTTGAACGATAACATCCAAAAGAGATGTAAGTGATTTTTGTATCTGTGCATCCTTAGTAGTATGCACAGGGGTTTGAATTGTGGAAGCAGATGGTTGTTTAGGATGTGAGGTGGAAGGTGTGGGATCAGTATTTGTAACATCCCAAAAATAAAAAAAATGAGAAATAAAGATAACGGGTGTAAGCGGGACGAATGGAACGAACGGGCCGAGGTTGGGCCGAGTTGGTCGCGAGGTGGGCTCGAGGAGGGGAGGCCTCTCCTATAAATACCCCACACTTGCACACACTTCTCTTTTGCAACTTCTAGAGAGAGAAACCTGTAGAGAGAGAAAGTGTTGGAATCGCTCAAGATCGCACCAGCTCGTGTCTCCTGTGCTCGTGAAGAGAACCTCTGAATCAGAATCTCAATCCAGGTAACAACTCGAGCTAGATTTGAGATTTTTGTTTACGTTGGGTTTTTGGGTAAAAAGGTAACGTTTTTACGGATGAAACTTGAAATTAAGCTTAGGTCTAGTATCTAGAGGGTAAACCGAGTGTTTTTACCAAATAAAGTTGGGATTTTGGCATGATCAGGTTCGCATGCAAGAACTTCGGATCGGTTGGGGAAGATGACTGCCCGAACAGGCGAACTTAGCAAGTTCGCCTAAGTTCGCCTGGCAAGTTCGCCTAGAAGGGTTGAGGCGAACTTAGCAAGTTCGCCTGGCAGGGTTGAGGCGAACTTGGTTATGTTCGCCTGGTTATGTTCGCCTAGTCAAGATTAAGCGAACTTAGGACAAGTTCGCCTATAAGTTCGCCTAGACCATGGGCAGCGAACTTAGCATTAAGTTCGCTAGATCAGACTGCGTAAAAGTGTGTAAGTTAGATTAGGTCTGATGTATGTGTAATTAACCAATTCAAATCGTGTGTGGCACTCGTTGGACCGTGGTTATGACAGAACTTAGACTAGCTTATCAGGTGAGGTCTAGAAGCCCTCTTTTAAATGTTTTATATATTGTTTTTGGGCTGGTGTGCATACATACGAAATGATGTTTTATGAAACGATGTTTACGAAATGATGCTTATGAATGGAATGTTTACGAACGAAATGTTTATAAAGAAATGGTTTAAACTAAAGGTAAAGGGTTTTGAAAATGAATGAAAGGTTTTATGAAAAGAAAAGAAAAGAGCGAAAGTTTTAAAGAAGTCATTACAAATCTAATATGTCGAATGAATGGAATTGACGAATGAAGCCTAGGAATGTAATTCCCTGCCTTGTGGTAGATTATGGACAGCGAGCCATAGTTCCCATAAGAACAACAGGGGCAGTGTCTTGGTGGCCTGCCAATGGTTATGATGTTGTACAACTGGTAAGGGAGTAATGACGGTTACTCGGGGGTTAACGTGACCCCATGAAGGTTAAGTTATGATCTGACGGTGTTATGGCCGTGAGCCATAGACGTCGATGGAAGTTGTCGGTTTATGGACATGAGAGCCATAGGGGCAACTAAATGGGTATTGTCAGTCCTCGTGCAGTTAAGCCTTGGGGGCAATACAAAAAGGGAATTGACGGAATGTATTGTATTGTCGGTCTTCGTGCAGTTAAGCCTTAGGGGCAATTCAATACTAAATGACGGGAAGAATGGTAACACAGATTTAGATAGTAATGTATGACTTAAATGAATGTTAAATGTTTTAAACAAATGATCCCTTCAATGTGTTTATGATGAGGATAAATGTTTGAAGGTTTTTAATGATGAACGAAAGGCCCTGCTTTCTTATACATGATGTTAAACCCTAATGAATTATTGAATGATGAACCATTTATTAAATCGAATGAAAAACTGGAACTCACCAGCGTAGCTGACTTTTTAGTATGCACATTCAGGTTAAGGGCAGGTTATGATGATGGACGGTGATACTTGGCAAGCGAGAAGAGTTACCCGGATGATACGAAGACTGGCATCCCGTTATGATTAGTTTATGTTATGTTTATGTAATAGACTATGTTACACTTCCGCATGTTGAACAATGTTATAAGTATGTTTTAATGAAATTTTCCGCTGCGTTATTTGATATTCGAGTTAAGAACTGTTTGTGAATGAGTAAATCCAACAAGTGAGGCCTCCCGTGTTTGGGGCCTTACAAGTTGGTATCAGAGCAATAGTTTGAGAGATTCGGACACTCCAAGTGTCTGAACTTAAACTGTAAATGGGACCGAAAGCGGATGCCAGTACGGGTAACTCGATCCACAACATCAGGTATGAAGGTAGTATATATATTTACATATATAGTATGTCTTAGAAAGGGTTAGGTAAGGACTTGTGTTCTAATGGAATCACAAAGGTTGTCAAATAGAAATCGATAGGTAGTGTAATGGTTAATTGCAGATGGCCAGTGTATATTAACATCTTACAGTGCTTATTGAATTTTATTTGTTAACTAGCGTGATGACGTTGGATTCCTTGTCTTATAGAACGAAATGGCGGGACGAAAGAGCGGAAGGCGTGGTGGGGGTCGTACCGGTGGTCGTACCGGCGGTCGAAATGGTGGGCGTGGCAGGACCCCTGCGCGCCAAGACTATAGTGAAGAAGGAAGTGTTCACACTGAACCTGCGGTTAGTGTGCATGGAACTGAGCACACACTGGTTGAAGAACAACCTTTCACATTTGAACCAAAAGTGAGGGCAGCTATAGCTCGAGATTTCACAGAGTTGATGAACACTTCTCTACCAGGTCTGTTAGTTGAAGCATTGAAGAAGGTTAATGGGGAAGGTGGGTCTAACACGACGGTTGATACCCCGAACACTGAGGCAATCAACGCACCGCTTAACCGTGGTTGCGACTATAAGTCCTTTAAGGCATGTGACCCGCCGGTCCTGACTGGGAAGAAGGACGCGGTGGCTACGTTTGACTGGGTAATCCGTATGGAGGCTGCCATCCGTCTCAGCGAATGTCGGACGAACCAAGTGGTGAAATTTGCTGCTAACTCCTTAAGAGAAGAAGCGTCCCACTGGTGGGAGGGAGTGCGACAAGCTAAGGGAGATACAGCTGTTGACTCTATGTTATGGAATGATTTGAAGGCGTTAGTTATTAAGAATTTTTGCCCAAGGAACGAAATCGAGAAAGTGGAGAGAGAATTTTTGAATTTAAAGGCTGGTAACATGACTCACCGTCAATACACCACCCGGTTCAATGAGTTGGCACGTATGGTGCCACACCTGATTACTACCGAGGAGAGAAAGATTTCTTGTTATATCCAGGGACTGCCGAACAAGGTCCGCACCTTTATCAAAGCAAACACTCCTACCACCTTCGATTCGGTGGTGGAACTCAGTGGTGTGGTGTATGATGATCTGGCATTAAATGATGCCGCCATTGAGGAACCAAAGAAGAGACCAAGCATCTCAAACAAGCGAATTGGTGGAAAGATGTTTGGGGCTCGCGATAAGAGGGCTCGGGTGAATTAGCCGACTGTTTGTAAGAAGTGTGGAAGGGAGCATGCAGGTGAATGTAGACTGGGATCTAACTTGTGTTTTAAGTGTGGCAAGACTGGGCACTACTCCCGTGAGTGCCCACAACACTTCAAGTGCTATAACTGTGGGGATGCCGGTCATCTGAGTAGGGAATGCCCGAAACTGAAAATGGGCGAATCTGGGAAAGGGAAGAGTACCGAGAAGAGAGGAGAGAGGCCCCTAGAAAAGACTCGTGCGTACGCGTTGACGCAAGACCAGGCCAGGGTGGACCCCGACGTGGTGTCAGGTACGTTCATCCTTGACAACACTTTTGTTTTTGTGTTATTTGATTCGGGTGCCAGTAAGAGTTTTATATCTACGACTTTTTGTAAACGAGTGAAGTATACCGTCAGTAAGCTAGAAAGGGCGTTTAGCGTAGAAACCGCTGAGGGTAGAACTGCGAGAGTGACCGATGTAGTTGACAACTCAACGATAAAAATAGAAGGTGATAGGTTCCCTGTCAGATTGTTTGTTATGATTTTGGGAGGGTTCGATGTCGTGTTGGGTATGGATTGGTTAACTGCCAACGAAGCACAAATCATATGTAAACGAAAGATAATCCGACTCAAGGATCCGAATGGTAGCAAAATCGAGGTCTTTGGAGATCGTGACGCCCCGATGCCAAACGTCATCTCGATGATTAAGGCAACAAATTACTTGAGGCGCGAATGCGAGGCTTATCTGGTGTACGTAATTGACAAGTGTAAGGAAGTGAAAGAACTAGACGATGTACCCGTGGTACGCGAGTACCCGGAGGTGTTTCCAGAGGATTTTCCTGGGATACCACCCAACAGAGAGATTGAATTTTGAATCGACTTAGTACCAGATGCCCTGCCCGTGGCTAAGGCTCCCTATCGACTAGCACCGGTGGAAATGAAAGAACTTATGGCCCAATTAGACGAACTACTTGAGAAGGGATTTATACAATCGAGCATCTCGCCATGAGGTGCTCCGGTGTTGTTTGTGAAGAAGAAAGACGGTTCGATGAGAATGTGTATTGATTATCACGAGTTGAACAAACGTACCGTGAAGAACAAGTACCCTCTACCAAGGATCGATGACCTGTTTGACCAATTGCAAGGCGCAAGTTGGTTCTCGAAAATCGACCTTCGGTCCGGGTACCATCAGTTGAAGGTGAGGGAAGAAGTCATACCGAAAACTGCATTTCGCACGCGTTATGGACATTTCGAGTTTCGCGTAATGTCTTTCGGATTGACGAACGCCCCCGCATCGTTCATGGATTTGATGAATAGGGTTTGTCGACCAATGCTGGATCGATGGGTAATCGTGTTCATCGATGATATCCTCATCTACTCTAAGAATGAGAGTGATCACGCATGTCACTTAAAGGAGGTGTTGGAGGCTCTGAAGAAGGAAAGGTTGTATGCTAAGTTCTCCAAATGCGCGTTCTGGCTTAGGGAAGTCCAATTCCTAGGTCACGTCATTAACCCGAACGACATTATGGTTGACCCAGCAAAGATAATGACGGTAAGGGAATGGAACATTCCTAAGACGCCGACTGAAATCCGCAGTTTCTTGGGATTGGCAGGCTACTATCGGAGATTCATCCAGGATTTCTCGAAAATAGCTTCGCCGTTGACAAAGTTGACTCTGAAGGAGGTAAAGTATGAATGGGGTTCGACCCAGGATGAGGCGTTTAAGGAATTGAAGGAGAAGCTAACCAAAGCTCCAGTCTTGGCCCTTCTCGAGGGCAATGAAGACTTAGTGGTATACTCCGACGCTTCGGGTCAGGGATTGGGATGCGTATTGATGCAACGCGAGAGAGTGATCGTGTATGCGTCACTCCAGTTGAAGATTCACGAAGCTAATTATCCGACTCACGATTTGGAACTTGCTGCTGTCGTATTCGAATTAAAAATCTGGAGGCACTACCTTTACGGGGTGAAGTTTACTATTTACTCCGACCACAAAAGTTTGAAGTACTTCTTCGAACAAAGGGAACTTAATATGAGGCAGAGACGATGGTTGGAACTATTGAAAGACTATGACTGTGAAATCTTATACCATCCTGGAAAGGTAAACGTAGTGGCTGACGCTCTAAGCCGAATGGATGTGCCTACTCCTATTAGAATGAAAGCTTGCCAATTGGTAGTAACATCAGATGTGATGAGGGAAATTGAAAGAGCTCAAGATGAAACACTTAAGGAAGAAAACATAAAGAAGGAAATGATGGTTGGACAACATGACAAGTTGGAATATAACACCCTTGGTGTTAGGACACGTTTTGGACGGGTATGGATACCTATGGGTGGCGAGCTTAGAACCAAAATCTTGGATGAGGCTCATGAGTTTCGTTACTCTATCCATCCTGGTACAACAAAATGTACCAAGACCTGAAGAAAGACTACTGGTGGCCTGGATTGAAATATGATGTGACGAAGTATGTAAGCAAGTGCTTGACTTTCTCACAAGTAAAGGCCGAACACCAGAAGCCGTATGGAAAGATTCAACCACTTGATATACCGGAATGGAAGTGGGAACACATTACCATGGACTTCATAACCAAGATACCTCGCACAGCTAAAGGTCATGACACCATTTGGGTAATTGTGGACCGTTTAACGAAAAGTGCTCATTTCCTACCTATTCGCGAGACGTTCTCGTCGAAAAGGTTAGCGAAAGTATTTATTAACGAAGTAGTAGCACGGCATGGGATGCCTTTGACGATCGTATCAGACCGGGACACACGATTCACATCGAGGTTCTGGAAAAGATTTCACGAAGCGATGGGCACGAGACTCAATGTTAGCACGGCATACCACCCACAAACGGATGGTCAGTCCGAAAGAACCATTCAGACATTGGAGGATATGCTATGTGCTTGTATTATCGATTTTGGTGGCAGTTGGGACAGTCATCTGCCGTTAGCCAAATTCTCCTACAACAATAGTCATCACGCGACGATAGGCATGCCGCCTTACGAAATGTTGTATGGGAGAAGATGCAGAACCCCGGTTTGTTGGGGTGAGATGGGACAGAAGGAATTAGGAAGTCTTGAAGTCGTAATAGAAACGTCGAAAAGGTTTGATCAAATCAAAGCAAGAATGAAGGCCGCTCAAGATCGACAGAAATCCTATGCGGATAAACGACGAAGGCCTATTGAGTTTAACGTTGGGGACAGAGTAATGTTGAAAGTGTCACCCTGGAAGGGAATCATACGATTCAGAAAGAGAGGAAAGTTAAGTCCGAGGTTTGTCGGACCATTCAAGATAATGGCACGGGTTGGTGAAGTCGCTTATCGGTTAGAGTTGCCCGATGAGTTAAGTGGGATTCATCCTACCTTCCATGTATCACACTTGCAAAGGTGTTTGGTGGATGAATCGGCTCACGTACCACTTACTGACATCGAGGTCGACAACAGCCTTAACTACATCGAAGAACCCGTGGCTATCTTAGACCGAAAGGAAAAACATTTACGTAACAAAGTAATCCAATTGGTTAAAGTCCCAATGGAAGCACCGGAGGCTACTTGGGAATCAGAGATGGAAATGAGGGAGTCGTACCCTTATCTATTTGACCTATGATAGGTTTTGGGGACGAAACCTATTGTAAGGGGGGTAGACTTGTAACATCCAAAAAATTAAAAAAAAATGAGAAATAAAGTTAACGGGTGTAAGCGGGACGAATGTAACGAACGGGCCAAGGTTGGGACGAGTTGGTCGCGAGGTGGGCTCGAGGAGGGGAGGCCTCTCCTATAAATACCTCACACTTGCACACACTTCTCTTTTGCAACTTCTAGAGAGAGAAACCCGTAGAGAGAGAAAGTGTCGGAATCGCTCAAGATCGCACCAGCTCGTGTCTCCTGTGCTCGTGAAGAGAACCTCTGAATCAGAATCTCGATCCAGGTAACAACTCGAGCTAGATTTGAGATTTTTGCTTATGTTGGGTTTTCGGGTTTTTTGGTAAAAAGGTAACTTTTTTACGGATAAAACTTGAAATTAAGCTTAGGTCTTGTATCTAGAGGGTAAACCGAATGTTTTGACCAAAGAAAGTTGGGATTTTGGCATGATCAGGTTCGCATGTAAGAACTTCGGATCGGTTGGGGAAGATGACTGCCCGAACAGGCGAACTTAGGGTTGAGGCGAACTTGGTTATGCTCGCCTAGTCAAGATTAAGCGAACTTAGGACAAGTTTGCCTATAAGTTCGCCTAGACCATGGGCAGCGAACTTAGCATTAAGTTCGCCTAGATCAGACTGCGTAAAATTTTGTAAGTTAGATTAGGTCTGATGTATGTGTAATTAACCAATTCAGATCGTGTGTGGCACTCGTTGGACCATGGTTAGGACAGAACTGAGACTAGCTTATCAGGTGAGTTCTAGAAGCCCTCTTTTAAATGTTTTATATAATGTTTTTGGGCTGGTGTGCATACATACGAAATGATGTTTTACGAAACGATGTTTACGAAATGATGCTTATGAATGGAATGTTTACGAATGAAATGTTTATAAAGAAATGGTTTAAACTAAAGGTAAAGGATTTTGAAAATGAATGTAAGGTTTTATGAAAAGAAAAGAAAATGGCGAAAGTTTTAAAGAAGTCATTACAAATCTAATCTGTCGAATGATGTTTTACGAAACGATGTTTACGAAATGATGCTTATGAATGGAATGTTTACGAATGAAATGTTTATAAAGAAACAGTTTAAACTAAAGGTAAAGGGTTTTGAAAATGAATGTAAGGTTTTATGAAAAAAAAAAAAAGAAAATGGCGAAAGTTTTAAAGAAGTCATTACAAATCTAATCTGTCGAATGAAAGGAATTGATGAATGAAGCCTGGGAATGTAATTCCCAGCCTTGTGGTAGACTATGGACAGCGAGCCATAGTTGCCATAAGAACAACAGGGGCAGTGTCTTGGTGGGCTGCCCATGGTTATGATGTTGTACAACTAGTAAGGGAGTAACGACGGTTACTCAGGGGTTAACGTGACCCCATGAAGGTTAAATTATGATCCGACGGTGTTTTGGCCGTGAGCCATAGCCGTCGATGGAAGTTGTCGGTTTATGGACATGAGAGCCATATGGGCAACTAAATGGGTATTGTCGGTCCTCGTGCAGTTAAGCCTTGGGGGCAATACAAAAAGGGAATTGACGGAATGTATTGTATTGTCGGTCTTCGTGTAGTTAAGCCTTAGAATTCAATACTAAATGACGGGACGAATGGTAACACAGATTTAGATAGTAATGTATGACTTAATTGAATGTTAAATGTTTTAAACAAATGATCCGTTCAATGTGTTTATGATGAGGATAAATGTTTGAAGGTTTTTAATGATGAACGAAAGGCCCTGTTTTCTTATACATGATGTTAAACCCTAATGAATTATTGAATGATGAACCATTTATTAAATCGAATGAAAAACTGGAACTCACCAGCGTAGCTGACTTTTTAGTATGCACATTCAGGTTAAGGGCAGGTTATGATGATGGACGGTGATGCTTGGCAAGCGAGAAGAGTTACCCGAATGATACGAAGACTGGCATCCTGTTATGATTAGTTTATGTAATAGACTATGTTACGCTTCCGCATGTTGAACAATGTTATGAGTATGTTTAATGAAATTTTCCGCTGCGTTATTTGATATTCGAGTTAAGAACTGTTTGTGAATGAGTAAATCCAACAAGTGAGGCCTCCCGGGTTTGGGGCCTTACAGTATTAGCTGGGATTGCTAAACTGTCACCCTAGGTACTTTGTATATTCAGCATTGTAGATAACAATGGAACATTGACCCCTGAGAACTTTTTGGAAACAGTTCTCATACTTTGAAAAATATTATTTTTATGACCCAACATGATGTAGATTCTTGCAGGTTTTGAGAGATCTTTTAGTTTCTGGTTGAAAACCTCCTGCAAAAATATGGGGTACATAAAAAATTGTTGCTTTGTACCCTCTTGAAGGTTATATCTCAAACCTTCAAAGATGAGGTGTGCAAAGTTGAATCCCTTGTCAGTAATCATACCGTGAACAGCAGAGGCAAGTGCAGAGCTCACTTGATGCCATCCACTTCTCTTCTGAGATATGCATTGTAGAAGAGTGTGGCAGAGATACTTTCATGGAGGGCCCATCAGTTCCTTATCGATTGTGTACTCATTTTGATTTCCAGTGTACCCTATGGATACAAAGGTCCTCATGTATTCTTCCTTTGAGTATGAGATGGCTGCCCCTTCATCTTGAAGCTGAAGATGTTTTCGGAGAGTAGCTTCAGAGATGATGATGTCCTTGTCGTCTACCTTGTCTTTTATTCGGGGAATCCCCTGTTCGGTAGAGTAGACGGCGGTATTCCAAAAATCCTCCACATGAGGAATATATATGGTAGGGTTGACGGTGAGTGCATGGTGTATTTTTGATCGACAGAGAAAGTCGATCATGTCATCGAAACCGTCAGATTTCTTCCCTTTTGTTAAGTATGACGTAAGGTTGTAATAGGGGGAGAACTTATCATCAGGATTGTTGATGTCTGCCATTTTTGTTGGATTTTGGAGGGAAAGAGGAAGGTTTTGAAGAGTGATTTGGAATGGAAGGCTTTGAATGTTGTGGGGGCTTAAGAGAAAGTGATGGGAGTTAGGGTGAAATTGAATGTGAAGGGGTGGTGAAGAAATTTGATTTGTTCTTATAACGGCAGAGGAGGGAAAAGCAGAATGACTTGTACAATAAAACCATATTCACTTTTTACTGTTACAACTGTAATGCATTATTGCTGTCATGGTAAAGACTGAAAGGAATTTTTACAGCGGGTAAAAGTTAATGTGGACTTAATTTTTACCCATCAGCAACAAACTTGGTTACTGCGGATGGTTAAGCATGTCCACTGCAAGCTTGGTTGCGACGGATAGTTAAGTCTGTCAGCAGCAACCACTATTGCTGCTGATGGATGCATTGATCAGCAGCAAGGGAGTTGCTGCTGACTGCCTTAAAGCTATCCACAGGAAACTTGTTCCTACTGATAACTTAAAGCAGTCAGTGGCAAAATCTTTGCTGCTGACTATTAAACCTGTCAGCAGCAAAAATGGATGCTGCTAACTTGTAACTTTCATTTATAACAAAAGACAAACATATTTACAAAGACAAAATTTTAGAGACATTTTAATCAAAATTCATCATACCAATGGATTCAACTAATTATCTAAATCTAGCTTCATCAAATGGTTTTGTAAACAAATCAGCATATTGCTTATTGGTATGAACTTTGGTTAAAATAATTATCTTTTTCTCAGCTTGATCTCTTATGAAGTGATACCTGATGTCATTGTGCTTTGTCTTTGAGTGCTGCACCAGATTGTTTGTGATTGATATAGCACTCATGTTGTTGATGTGAATGGGAGTTGCCATGAAAGTCATCCCATAATCCAGCATTTGATTTTGTATCCAGATGACTTGTGCACAGCAGCTTGAAGCTACAATGTATTCTGCTTCTGCTGTAGAAGTTGAAACACATGTTTGCTTCTTGCACTGCCATGAAATTAGTCTTCCTCCCAGAAACTAACATCCCCCTGAAGTGGACTTTTTGTCCAAGTTTCATCCCCCATAATCATTGTCAGTGTATGCATACAGATTGAACTTATCATTTTTAGAATACCATAACCCAAGTCTTGGGGCTCCCTTTAGGTATCTGAAAATTCTCTTGACAGCTTGAAGATGTGAAATCTTTGGATCTGCTTGGAATCTTGCACAGAGACATACTGCAAACATGATATCTGGCCTTGAGGCAGTGAGATACATGAAAGACCCTATCATTGCACGATACTGATGTTGATCGGTGTCTTGACCATCTTTTTCTGGATTCAGCTGATGGTGCACTTGCATAGGGGTTCTTGCAGCAGAGCAGTCAGCCATCTTGAATCTTTTTAGAATGCTCTTGACATATTTGGATTGGCTGATGAAGATTCCATTTGGGGCTTATTTGACTTGAAGACCCAGAAAGAAATTTAGTTCACCCATTGAGCTCATTTCAAACTTTGAGTGCATCAGGATCTCGAAGTCTTTACACAGCTTCTTCCTTGTTGATCCAAAGATGATATCATCTACGTAGATTTAAACCAGTAAGATTTCTCCCTCTTCATCTTTGATAAACAAGGTCTGGTCAATGGCACCTCTTCTGAAGTTGTTGCTTAGTAGATATCCAGACAAAGTTTCATACCAGGCTCTTGGAGCTTGATGTAAGCCATATAGAGCTTTGTCTAGTTTGAACACTTGGTTAGGATGTGAAGGATCTACAAAGCCTGGAGGTTTTTTGACATATACTTCTTCACCAATCTTTCCATATAGAAAGGCACTCTTGACATCTATTCGATAGACCATGAAATTCTTGGATGCAGCATATGCCAGGAAGATTCTGATGGCCTCTAGTCTGGCAACAGGAGCAAAGACTTCATCATAGTCAATTCCCTCTTCCTGAGTGTAGCCTTGAGCTACAAGTCTGGATTTGTTCTTGACTACAATGCCTCTTTCATCTTGCTTGTTCCTGAATACCCATCTTGTGCCAATGGCAGATTGACCAGGTGGAAGATCAACAAGCTTCCAGACATCCTGTCTCTTGAATTGCAGCAACTCTTCCTGCATTGCCTCAATCCAACTGTTATGTTGCAGAGCTTCATCTATCTTCTTTGGTTCCACCTGAGACAGAAAACATGAAAACAAACATATATTGGCCTCATGAGATTTGCTTCTTGTTAGAACTCCTTGGTGAACTTGGCCAATAATGTTTTCTTGAGGATGTTGCTTGTGGATCCTCTGTGCTGGTACCACTTCCAGCTGTATCCCTTGCTGAAGATTGCTTTGATTTTGATCAGGGGTCTCTTCATTCATGGTGGAAGAGTCTTCAACATCAACAGCCACATCATTATTTTCAGCAATAGTATCTTCAACATCTACAACATTTACTGAAGAGTCTTCATCCAAATGTTCAGTTTCAGACATGCTGTTGCTGGTGACATTGGAGAGTCTTGTTCCGGCTTCACTTGCTTCAATGGCTTCCACAACTGATGGAGGATCAATGGATAGTCTTTTCAGAATGATAGAAGGTTTAGGGAAATCAGTCAGTGGAGAGAGTGGAAGCAGGTGCTTGTGTAGAGGTAGACTCCATATTTGAGAAGATGAGAGTCTCAAATATTTAGGTGAAGGAGTCTATGTCAGAAAGCCAGTTTGGACCTTTTCCCTGTTCACAGACAATGTGTTCTCTGCATTGCACATTGGCTGATTCTTCTACATATCTTGTTCTTGAGTTGAATACTCTGTAGGCCTTGGATTGAGAGGAATAGCCCATAAAATATCCTTCATCAGATTTGGCACCAAACTTAGGGAGAACCCCATGTGTGATCAGAATTGTGCATAGACATCCAAAAGGTTTTAGAAATCCAATGTATGGAACTCTTTGGAACCATAGTTCATAGTGTGTCTTGTTGAGAGGCTTGCTATGAGAACTCTATTTTGCACATAGCAGGTTGTGCTGACTGCTTCTGTCCAAAATGTGAGAGGCAGTTTTTAGTCAGCCAACATAGATCTTGCTGACTGAATTAGAGTTATGTTTCTTCTTTCAGCAACTCCATTTTGTTGAGGAGTTCTTGGCACTGTATTTCCTTTCAATTCCCTTGCTCTCACAGAAACAGTTCAAAGTGTGGTTCTTGAACTCTGTGCCCTGATCACACCTTCTGATCTTCACCTTCTGATTGCTTTGATTCTCTACCATAAGGATGTAGGATTTGAGGATCTCCGCAGTTTCATCTTTAGTTCTCAAGAACTATACCCATGAGAATCTGGTGTAGTCATCAGTTATCACCAGACAGTATGACTTCTTGCCCATTGACATAATATTTGTAGGACCAAAGAGATCCATATGCAGCAGCTGTAGTGGAGTATCATTTGTATTCAAAGTCTTGGGCTTGTGAGAACTCTTGTGTTGCTTCCTTTTCAAACAAGCAATGCAGTGATCTTCTAGCTAGAATTCTTTATCAGGAAGCCCTTTGACAAGATTATCCTTCACCAGTTTATTGATAGTTTTGATATTAACATGGCTTAATCTCCTGTGCCAGAGAGCTGATTCATCAACTGAATCTTTTGACAGAAAGCAGGATACATTGCCAGATGGAGTGACCTCATTCATGTCAAGTACATAAAGATTTTTTTTCTCTGAGCTGTTAATAAAATCTTTTCTCGAGGAGGTTTGGATAGGCCATGAGATGATACAAAGCATTCTTTGTCTGTGAAGAGCATCCAATGCTTTTGATCACAGACCTGGGAAACACTCATGAGATTTATGTCCAATTCTTTGACATAATTTACTTTATCAATACTCATTTTTTTCATTGGACACAGTCCCTTGTCCAGTAATAGATCCTCCTTTTGAGTCACTCCCAAAGGCAACATATCCTCCATTGAAGTGTCTGAAGTTGGAGAGGATGGATCTGTTGCCTGTCATGTGCCTGGAACAACCACTGTCTACCACCCAAGTGTTATTCTTATGACCTGGATGCCCTTGCACATGAGAGAGATCTAGTTAGTGGGAGGAATCCAAGAGCTTGCATCCTTGAAGAAAAGGGTTCTCGAAATGTCAGATTCAGCATGTGTGCATTCAACGGAACCAATGATGATTCTTGGAGGGATAGAAGCTGAGATCTTGGCTTTCCATTACTGAGGAGGTGGTTTTCCAATTTTCTATTCTCTGTCAGCAGCTGATCTTGCTTTGGGTGCTGATGGATTTGCTTTATCAGCAGCAGATTTTGCTGCTGAGGACTTTAGCTTATCAGCAGCAGATTTTGTTGCTGCTGATGGCTTCGGCTTATCAGCAGCAAATTTTGCTGCTGATGATTTTGCTTGGGCAGCAGCAGATTTGGTTGCTGCTGAAGGCTTGTCCTTTGTTTGCTTGGGCTTCACTTGATTACCAACATTTTTGCTGGCTGCTGATGGATCAACAACCGATTCATGCTGATCCTTCTTTACCTTGTTGACATAGGGCTTCTCTGTAGAAGTTCTTTTGCTGGTCGGCTTTTGTTTATGAAGGGCTTAATGAAGGATCTGGTTGAAAGGGTTAAACTTACAATTTGCAGCAAAGTGGTCTGATTCACCACAGATGATGCAAGTTTGTTGAGGTTTTGACAACTGCTTCCTTGGTGGAGAAAGAGAGTTTCTGAATTGAGTTTTCTTGGCTTCAAACCTTCTTACCTGTTTGTTCTTGTTTGTCTTCTCAAAAGCATGTTGCTTGAGGTTTCCTTGCTGCTGAAGGTAGTAGAAGTAGGTGCTGGCAGTATGGTTGTATTAAACAAAGCATGATTTTGCCAGTTGTCCCTTGAACGGTAAACATAATCCTTTCTTTTGAACAAGTCTTTGAAGTTCCAAGGGTGAGCTTTGTTGTGCTCAAAAGTGGCTTCTTCCGATGTCTTTTGAACATATGAAACTCTTTCTCCAGGCGCATGACATATGTCAAACACCTTCCTTTGAGGCTTGGAGTTGGTGGAGTTTGAAGACTATCCCTTTTCAACAGTTAGTTGTCTTCCTTCTGGAGGATAGCTGATATTGATTTGTTTGAAAGGCATAGGAGCCGGAACAGCTGGTAAAAGGACATGAGCACTTGTTTTAATGACTTCAAGAACAGGCGGTGCTGGTATTTGTATTGGTGATGAGACCTCCTCAGTTTTAGTGGGCTCTGAGCAAGTTGACTCAGACTCAGACTCTGACGAGGTAGTGCATTCTTGCACCAGTGATTCATGCCTTGAGGGATCAAGATCTTGGTTTGCCTTTTCAAGATTTGAGAGATTGAAGCTTGGTTCATGGATGGCAATGTAGTCAGCAGGAGGTGCAACGACTTGATATTGTTCAGCATGATACCCCAGACCAGTTTTTACCTTGTCATGAATTTTAGCATCCAAAAGTCTTTGCAGATTTTTGGATGCAAATTCATATTTGTCAATGATGTACTAAAAAGTAGTTTAATAAAGGTAACTAAATTAACCTAATTCTAGACTCTAAGTAATACTCTAGACTCACTAAGACACACTAAACTACTAACCGGCAAGTGTACCGATCGACTCTAGTATAGCTAATGTAAGTCCGGATATCGAACCCACGAGACTCTATCGAATTACGTTAACGGCTCTATCTAGACTATGACTGACACTGACTGAACTAATTGTTTAATTGTTTGGGGGGGTTTTCTAGAAATCCTAAAAATGCGATTAGATTAAACTAAATTAATTAACTAAATTAACAAATACGAATTAACTTGGACTTTTACTCAGATGGTGGAAACACTACCTAGACTGGAATCCTGATTGCTTTTAGTAATGATTTTATCTGGAAATTGTTTACTATGGAACCGGGATCATAAAGTTCTCTCCTCTCAGGATATCTAAAGGACTCCTAACCCTTCTCAAAAGCACGCTATGATACCCTAAAGGTTACTTAGATTACCGGTTATTAGACTCTCTTTCAAGACACCTAACGGATTTATGAAAGTACCCTTAGAGGCTTACTCCCTTTCGAGACTTAAACCAAGGATAGAGTTGTTTTCTCGATTAGACTTGCTAGACAATAGCCAAAAGGTTCACTCCTAACAAAGCTCCTACCTTTCAGTTTAATGACTTAGACCTAGCAATAATCTCGCACCTTTCAGCTATTGATGATTAGTAGAACACTTGATTTTATAAGATTACCAAATATTACTTCTAAGGTTTAATGGCCAATTTAACCCTAAAGATTGAAGATTTATTACGTGATATAGAAACTCACCAAAATCTAAAACCTAGCAAGACTCTATTATGTGATAAAGACCATCACCAAGAATCTCACGAAGCAATAAACAATATTCAAACAATATCAAATATGCAAACACATCTAATCAATAGAACAAATCGTCTACAATTCATAAATAATCCATAAAATCCATAAATCCATAATAAAAATCAGAACTTTACACAATCATTCATCTAGTCTAGGTAGTACGATAAATCTAGCCAATCAAAGTCATTGAAAACATCAAGAATGAAGTATTATCAAGAACACAAAACATAGTTTAAAGAAAGAGACGAAAGTAAAGACACCCGAATGACACAAACGTGACCCGAATGATTCTCCCGACTTCAATCCTTCAACCAGCGACCCCAAGGACTCAGAAACGCCTCAATCAATGCTCCAAAATCGCCCAGGGTTTTGTTCATTCGTCACTAGGGTTTAGGTTAAACACAATTAAGTATTTATATGTTTCACTTAACAAATCCAAACCCAGCAGCTTCAATTCTGGCGACAACACTTTCTAACGGGGCGCGAGAAAGTCCTCCATGTTAGTCGCGACCCGCGACCGTCTTTATGACGTCAGCACATTAACAATCTCTCGCCTCCCGCGAGAGGAGTTACATTTACTGTCGCGGCCCGCCAGAAGCCACTTTTCCAGCACTTTCAACGCCCTTCAGCTCCCGAGCACTCCAATACGTTCCAGGACTCGACTTTTTCATGTTTCAGCTTGTTTTCCTCACTTTTCAGCTATTTCTACGATTCAAGACCTGCAAAACGTAATTGGATTAGAAGTACGCAAATTCTGACGAAAACCAAACAAACACTAACGAAATTATACAAACTGTATACGATAAAAGAATGTATTTTGCAATACATCAAATATCCCCACACTTACTCTTTTTTCGTCCTCGAAAAAGAATCTATGCAAACGGAATCAGAGAGGAATAAATACTCGGATCAAAGTTATTTATACTTATTAAAAAATTCAAAACTTGTGTTAGCCGCGATTGCAAATATATTTGTCCCCTTAAACCCAAATCCGGTTCCAAGCCCTTATCATGCAATTTAAGTTCAAATTCGGTCAATCTACCTAGGGTCTCACACTAGAAACCACAGTCCACCTAATCCCACCTCAAGCTTATAGAACAAAAGGAAACGATCATTGGACCACTTCCTAACCGTTTTATACCAAAATCAAGAGAATTTGAAATCAATTTTTTTTTTCTTGAACTTAGACCTTGCTTCACCTAACCCAGAGGCTGTCTCAATCAGATTCATCATCCCCGAGAGTGACAACGTGAGCGTCGGTAATTTTGCAATTTTGTTTCGACACATCTCAGAGGCATTCTAAGTCAGAGTCACCATCCCCAACGAAGATTACGTAGGCCTGCGCTACTTTTCTTAGTTTCTAGCTCATTTATTCTATTTTTTTTTTTATTATTATTATTATTATTTTTTTTTTTTTAGAAATTCTAACAATTTTAGCTTATAACGGCATTCCTTATACTATTATTGGCGGTTGCAATTTCCCATTTTCCCTAGATGAGAACCCACTAGTAGACCGACAATTAAGGTATATTTAGATCAAAGGAACCTAAAACCGAACCGGGCCTATTCACACATCATAAACTAGACACAAGCTCGACTATATTAATCTATATTATCAGTATTTGAACCCGAACAAAAACCCTCTTTTCTATCATTTTTCGTTTTATTTTGCAAACTTCTTTATTCAAAACACATTTTCAATTTTTAATTTTTTATTTTATTTATTTATTTATTTATTTTTTATTTTTTTTTAACCCGAACAAATAAATAAATGACTCGACTAACTAAGACTAACCAATTTATCTCATCCCCACACTTAAAGATTGCATTGTCCCTAATGCAAGAACGAGAATACGACTCAAACTAACCAACTAAAAATAAAAACTAAAAACGAAATAAAATATACAAAATATACAATTGGAAAGACTTAGCTGAATATGCGAGACTGTCAATGTGCCAGTCAATTCCACATATGCCCTCCAATCCGAACACGCTCAGCAAACAGTTCCTAACCCACACACGAACGGAAGCGGCATCACAACACCAACCTATTCAATCAAACAACCAAACCTCCCAAAATATAATACATAACCAAATTAAGTGCATTAGTTCAACTAACCAACCAACCCGATCCACCCAAACTGTTTAACAAATATTTAGAATATGAGTACAAACCAAAATATGAGGATGAAAACAGCATAAAAGAAATAAAACAAATGATACTAAATCTGCTTCTGCTGCATCCTCTTCACCACCATGCTACTCATCATCATCCGACTCCTCACTCCCTTGCTCATAAATCCGATATGGTTCAACACCTTGCATGTTACTCGGTCCTGGCTGTGGCTGGCTCAAATAATGAGGGACTCCTAAACGCAATCCCTCCATCATGTAACGCATACCATCTTCCAACCTGTGTTGACCCTGCTCATGCACCCGTCTACTCTCCTCCATAACCTGTCGTACCCCGCCGAACTGTTCATCCACATAACCACGCAGATCCCCAAAACCCGTCAGCATGGAATCATATAAAGAATCTAACGTAAGTGGGTCAGGGCGTGGCTGTCGAAGCGGGTACTGTCTCGCCGGCATCTCCTGGCGAGTAGTCTGCCTCTGGTAACGAGTGGGGATACCCGACTGCATTGAAGCTGCAGCATCAGAATCGGGTGGAGGCTGAACCTGAGGGCCCGGACGAATGTCTGCCCACGCAACAGGATCGGTATATGTCAAAATACCGGCTGACTGCAAATCCCGAACACTCATAAAACACGGCTGCGGGCCCTCTCTCATCCTATCCCTCGAGTACCTATCGAAAACCCCTAGGCTCTCGGCCAACCACGTCACATACGGACCACAGTAAATTCTTGCACCCGGACCACCTCTCCACGGTCTCCTCATCGACCAAGCAAAAATGGTAGCTAAATTAGCAGACCGACCTTCAACCATACACATTAGACAAAAGAGGCTAACCTGATTAACCTTATTGTCCCCCTGTCCTCTTACAACTAATGTAGCTGCCAAAATCTTATGAATGAAACGGTAGACCGGATCAATGATATCGCTCGCAACCATATTGTTCGAGTAGGGTACTATCGAAATTGTGCTCCAGAACCTCGCTATCTCCTCCACTTGCACACTATTAGGATGTCTCCTCTTGAAAACACCCTGCAGACTGTTCCTAAACTCAGCTGACTGCACCTCCTCATCTGTATAAAACTGTGTAGCCACGGCGAATTGAGGAATAGTCATTTCATAGGGCTGCCTACCCAAGGAGAAAAATACCGCCTCCCGCTCATTAAAATTTCCTTGCTTGTAATCAAAGGTGGAGTGAAACTCCAAGGTGATCTCCTTGTACTGTCTTGCATCACAATCCAATACCCTTCTAAACTTTTCACCTAACAGTTGCTCAACCCGAGCTCGAGCACCCAACCTATCCATCAGACTCCAGTCAATCCTCCTGTACGGTAGCAGATCTACCGTAATCAAAGTTGTTAATTTCTGCATCTCCCCCGAGTCCAACTCAAACTGTAGCAACGGGCTATCCCTTATCCTCGTGCTCTGTCCATGTGCGACCCCCGGTCCACTATACGATACTTGTCTATGGTAGATAATTGGTTGTGGTGGTTGTTCTATGGTTCACCGGGGTCGAGCGGTTGGCCCTCTTTTCTGACCCGATCTGCTTGATGATCCTTCTCCTGACATTCTGCAAAACAAAACAGAGAAGATCATTAGTCACAAACTGTTTTTGGTATTTAAAAATTTTTAATTAATTTTTTTATTTTTAAATTTTTTTATTTTTTATTTTTTTATATATATTTTTTTTGAACTTAAAAAAAATATGGAATAACCGTATAGCATTCCATTCGCGGTTGAAACCGAAAATAAAGTGAAACAAAATTGGGTTACCGTTTACAAAAGCATAAGTTATAAACAACTTCGCCCGAATGGAGATTGAGTACGGGCGAAGTGTTTTGTACCTGTATGTGCATATAAGTAAACCTAAGACCAAACTAGACCTAAGACTCGACTCAAAAATACAAGACTCAATGTACACTGCCTCCTCCCGGCACTTTAATTGTCCTCAATTAAATCCCAAGTGCCAAAACCAACTAACATTGAGTGTCAACCGAGATAAAGTTACAAGCTAACGGGTCAACATGATGTCAAAATCTCAGTTTCATCACATTTTTAACCAACCCGAATCCCCACACTCAATTTTAACCAAATCCTAGCCCATGGCTGTCGCAAAACACACGTAGAACAACCCAAACCGAGCCACCCGCAACCTGCATTATGCTAAACTACCCAAACCAAGCCACCCGCAACCTCAAACTTACCGCTAAACAAACCAAACACAAGACTAATCTAGGACCCAACTCAAATCTATCACTAATCTAACTAAAAACTGAAATAGAAAAGCATAAAATACAAGAAATTTGCAGGAAAACATACCTGAGAGTTGAAGTAGACAAGAAAAACTAGAACAATCCGGTTATGATCTTGAAACTTCCTTAAAGTCCGGTGTGAGTGGTGAAAGTGGTGATTTTTATGGTGGAAAAGTGGCTGATATCGGAGGTGAAGGGTGATGTTTGGTGGATGTCGGCGAAATGGAAGAAGAAGAAGTAGGTTAAAATGGCTGAAATTGGGGATTAAATGATTCACGCTGCAGATAGGGCTTCTCACGGGCCGCGACAAGTATATTTAATTCTCTCGCGACCCGCGACCGGTATAATGACATCAGCGCTAAAATCCACTAGCGGGTCGCGACCAGTACACTGATTTATCTCGCGCCCCGCGAGTATACGTTTTGCACAGAAAGTTTCGAAAGTTGGAAGGGTTTGTGCCTTAGAAAAATTTCAAGTATTCACCAAACCTCCCAATACTCAACCCAAAAATTTTCTAACACTGGAACTTACCTGGAAACTCATTTTCTCGCCAATCGTTGCATCTCCTCGGTATTGAATTCCTGCAAGTGACTCGAAACACAAAAACAAAGACCGAAACACTACCAAAAACAACCATTAGCTACGAAAAATAATCGAAATAAATGAAAATACAAACGGTACAAACTCTACACTTGAGGCTTCCCTCAAAACTCTAACCGGTGGTATTTGGAATGTCTTCGAGAGGAGTTACCTCCCTCTCGTTCTCGTCAATTGGGCCACCTAAATAGTGCTTCAACCTATGGCCGTTCACCTTCCATGACCCTCCACTAGCTTCATCGTATAACTCAACTGCACCATGCGGAAACACCTTTTTCACGACATAGGGTCCTGTTCACTTCGATTTCAACTTCCCGGGAAACAACTTAAACCTCGAATTGTAAAGGAGTACTTTATCACCGGCTTTAAACTCCTTCAACCCCTTAAGCTTCCTGTCGTGCAACGCCTTCGTTTTCTCTTTGATACTCCAAGAACGCTCATACGCCGCATCTCTAAGTGCTTCTAACTCATGAATTTGGAAAAACCTTCTCCTAGCCGCTTGAGTGAGGTCGAGATTGACGGTCTTTAGAGCCCAAAGCGCTCGGTGCTCCAATTCAACCGGGAGATGGCACGCTTTGCCATAGACAATCATGAATGGTGTGGTTCCTAAGGGTGTTTTGTAGGCGGTACGAAATGCCCACAACGCATCATCGAGTTTATCCGACCAATCCTTACGACTCTTCCCTACCGTTTTCTCCAGTATTCTCTTCACTCCCCGATTCGCATTCTCAACTTGACCGTTTGTTTGTGGATGGTACGCGGTAGAAAAACGGTGAGTAACTCCATAACGCTCTAATGCCTTCTCCATTACGGCATTACAAAAATGCGTTCCTCGGTCACTAATAATGGCTTTGGGAATACCGAAACGAGTGAACAACTTTTTAAGGAATCTCACCACCGCTCGGGCATCGTTTGTAGGCAAAGCTTGAGCTTCAACCCACTTCAAAACGTAGTCTATTGCCACAAGGATGTACCTATTTCCACTAGAGGAGGGAAAAGGTCCCATGAAGTCAATGCCCCATACGTCAAAGATTTCAAGAACTTGAATAGGATTTTGGGGCATCTCATTCTTGGATGAGATATTACCGGTACGTTGGCAAGCATCGCATGTCTTAACGAATTCTATAGCATCCTCAACTACCGTAGGCCAAAAGAAACCGCAATCAAAGACCTTTTGTGCGGTAGTGTGTGCACCATGATGACCACCCGTCAACCCCTCATGCATATGCCTCAGAATATCTAGGCCCTCTTCCTTACGAACACACCTCCTAAGAATACGGTCACCTCCTATCCTAAAAAGGTAAGGATCATCCCATATGTACTTCCTCGCATCCCTAAACAACTTCCTCTTTTGTTGGGCATTCATATCCTTCATGACATACCCATTGGCAAGATAATTTGCTAAGTCACTAAACCAAGGTAAACCCTCTTTCTCTGCCGCTACGAAATCTATGGACTCATGAGGGAATCTATTTCCTATTGCCTCCTCACGAATCTCCTCCCTACTCGGATCCTCTAATCGTGAAAGATGGTCCGCCGCTACGTTTTTTGCTCCTTTCTTATCCTTAATTTCTATGTCAAACTCGGAAAGAAGAAGAATCCAACGTATAAGACGAGGCTTAGCGTCCTTCTTTTGGAATAGATAACGCAAAGCTGCATGATCGGTGAACACTATGGTTTTTGAAAGCACGAGGTACGAACGAAACTTATCGAAAGCAAAGACGACGGCTAGGAGTTCCTTCTCGGTGGTGGTGTAGTTATCTTGCGCGTCGTTGAGGGTTTTACTCGCGTAATAGATCGGGTGAAAGTGGTTCTCCTGTCTTTGACCCAAGACCGCCCCGACCGCGTAATCGCTCGCGTCACACATGAGCTCAAATGGTAAGCTCCAATCGGGGGATACAAGGATGGGTGCACTCACTAGTTTCTCTTTAAGGAAGACGAAGGCTTGAAGACACTCCTTGTCGAAGACAAAAGGGACATCTTTCTCAAGGAGTCGAGTCATGGGGCGAGTGATTTTGGAAAAATCCTTAATGAAACGCCTATAAAAACCCGCATGACCTAAGAAGCTACGAATCGATTTCACACTAGTCGGTGGAGGAAGCCTACTAATAGTATCTATTTTGGCTCTATCTACCTCTATACCGGCCCTAGAAATCTTATGTCCTAAGACAATCCCCTCCGTAACCATGAAGTGACACTTCTCCTAATTAAGCATCAACTTCGTCTCAACACACCTCTTCATCATCCTAGCTAGGTTACCTAAACAATGATCAAACGAATCGCCATAGACCGAGAAATCATCCATAAAGACCTCCATCGAACTCTCAACCATATCTTGAAAAATGGCGATCATACATCGTTAGAAAGTAGCCGGAGCGTTACATAATCCAAAAGGCATGCGTCGGTACGCATACGTGCCATATGGACATGTAAAGGTCGTCTTCTCTTGGTCCTCCGGCGCGATAGGAATTTGGAAGTAGCCGGAAAAACCATCAAGGAAACAATAAAATTGTTGCCCCGCGAGTCGCTCTAGCATTTGGTCTATGAATAGGAGTGGGAAGTGGTCCTTCCGGGTAGCGTCATTGAGCTTACGGTAGTCAATACATACACGCCAACCGGTGACTGTACGCGAAGGGGTGAGCTCGTTTTTCTCGTTAACGACAACAGTCATCCCCCCCTTCTTGGGGACGACTTGGGTAGGACTCACCCAAGAAGAATCGGATATCGGGTAAATCAAACCGGCTTCCATCAACTTCAACACCTCCTTCCTAACTACTTCCTTCATGTTGGGGTTTAGGCGTCTTTGTGGTTGCACCACCGGTTTAAACTCATCCTCCATGAGAATCCGGTGAGTACAAAAAGTAGGGCTAATCCCCTTAATATCGGACAACCTCCAAGCTATAGCCTCCTTGTGCTCTTTTAGCACCTCAATTAACTTCCCCTTCTCCTCCTCCGTCAATTTAGAAGAAATTATGACGGGCATACTAGAATTTTCTCCTAAGAAAGCGTACTCTAGATGTGACGGAAGGACCTTAAGCTCTAGGGGCGTAGTATCTACGGGTTTGCTCTCACTCTCGTCCCTAATCTCACATAGCTCTAAAGTTTCGGGAACCCAAGTCGGCTCTACTTCCTCACTCTCGTCATCCAACTCCTCGTCATCTACTCCCTCACTAACTAGATCGGCTCCACTAATGAAACCTATGCACTGATCAACGCATGATATGAAAGAATCTAAGAAGTAAACGGAGTGACACGGACCACTATAATCATCACTACCACTAGGGTGTTGCATAGTTCTATCTATCTCAAAGGTGACGATCTCATCTCCCGCACGAAGTGAAATCTTACCGTCAAAGACATCGATGATTGCTTTTGCGGTTCGGAGGAATGGACGGCCTAGTATGATCGGAACTCTCTCGTCGGCCTCCATGTCTAAAACCACGAAATCTACGGGGAACACGAATTTATCTACCTTAACAAGCAAATTCTCTATGATTCCACGAGGATATTTGACCGAACGGTCAAGGACAACGACATGCGAGTAGGAGTAAGCTCACCTAGACCTAATTTCTCATAAAGAGAGAATGGCATCAAGTTGATGCTCGCACCTAAATCGGCTAAAGCGTGAGCGGGAGTGATGGCACCCCCGAATAAGCACGGAATGGTGAATGTACCCGGGTCGGTTAGTTTCTCTGGTAGCTTATTCAAGACCACCGCGGAACAACCTCCGGTCAAAGGAATGTTCGAAAACTCACCTATCCTAGCCTTACGCTTGAGAAGGTCCTTAAGGAATTTGGCGTATTTGGGCATGGACTGTAAGGCCTCGATGAACGGAAGATTGATCTTCAATTGCTTGAACATCTCAAGAAATTTCCCATATTTCTTAGCATATTTTTGGTGCTTAAGGCGGGCGGGGTATGGGACGCGTGAATGATCAACTAACGGAGACGGCTTAATGACTATTAGTTGCTTCGCTACCCTCTTTTCCACTTGAGGTTCCTCGGTGTGTGCGATACTTGCTGGGTCTAGCCTAATGTGCACTTTACCGGGAGCCTCCATCTCTATCTCCTCATCTACGGGTTCCTCATCCTCTACCTCTACACTCTCGGGTATCACTACCTCTTCTAAGGTCCTACCACTACGGGTCGAGATTGCCTTCAATTGGCCGGAAGGGTTCGGCTTTGTGTTGCCCGAAAATTGACCGGGAGGTCGTTCTTGCAGCTGGCGTGCAATGTCCCCGACCTGCCTTTGAAGGTCCAAGAAATTAGAATGGTTATTCTTGAGGTATGTAGCATGTTCTTCTAAGGTTCGTTGGGTGGACTGGTCCTTAACTAGAATTTGGGATAACATAGCTTTAATCTCGTCTAGACCACTACCCAAATCTTGATTTTTTGAACCCTGATTATTTGACCCCCCACTATTAAACTGACCTCCTGTATTTGAACCTGACCCTGAACTACCAAACTGACCCTGCTGATTTGAACCCCCACTTGAATAGAAACCTGGCCCCCTGCTTTGATACTGGCCTGATGGGAAACCAGGGGGATTACCGAAAGAGCGGAAATTATTATTACTACGCCAGTTAGAGTTATTATTAAATGGGTTAGTGGGACCTCGGTTTTGACCTGCGATGTACTCGACCTGTTCTAGGGTAAGTGTTGGACATTCTACGGTATCATGACCTCCCCTACAAACCTCACACCTATCGACCTTTTTCTTAATTTCTAATAACTATTTGGTGATATAATCAAGTTGAGATGCTACCTTGGAATCCGAGCCAACGTGGTTTACTCCTCGAGCGGCTGAGGAAGTACTAGTAACATGAATGGAAGTCCTGCTGGTAGCACAATGATCGATATCAGCATGAGCAAAACTCTCAAAGAGATCATTACAGTCGGCCACCGATTTCTTGCCCATGAGATGGCCTCCTGCAGAGGTGTCGAATCGGGCCTTACACTCGGGGGTGAGACCATTGTAGAATTTCTCTACAAGTGCCCAATCAGACAACCCGTGTTGGGAACAACGTGAGAGTAGGGTTTGAAGCCTCTCCCAAGCTAAGTGATAAGGTTCGTCAGACTCCATCCGGAACGAATGGATCTGATCACGAAGGCGAGATGCCTTAGCAGGTGGAAAATACTTAGCTAGGAAGGCATCCCTAAGTCCAGCCCATGTGGTAAAAGTACCTGCCGGCTGCGAATCAAGCCAAGTGGCTGCGCCGCCAGCAAGTGAAAACGGGAAGACTTGGAGATAGCGGGCATCAAGGTTAACACCTTCGATGCCGAAGGTGTTGCAAAGGCGGGTGAGACGGTTGATGTGGGCGGGCGCATCCTCGTCATCACGACCGTGAAACTGACAAGAGTTGTTAATGGCGGTCATGATGTAGGACAGGATTTGCCAAGACTTGTCATTGGTGATTTCGGGAAGGATGATGGGTGAGTTAGCGGTATAACCCGCGGTGGAGCGTTGGTGGACAGTTTGGTTGTTGGCCATTTGGAAATAGTGTGGCGGACTCGGAGGGCGGGAAGTAGGTGGGGAGCTATGGGGTGAAGACCTCGGTGTGAAGTCAAAGCTTGGTGGTATTGATTGGGATGTAGAGTCAGAAAAGGCGAAAGATGAAGATGAAGGAGTACTAACCTTTAGAGAAAAAGACGAGAAGGAAGACTTGTCCGTAGGCGGCTTCGGCGGAGGTCCTTGTGAACGCGTACGGGGCATCCACTGCAAAACCGAAAATAAACAAGTAAGACGACTCTAAAAGATACTGACTAAATAAAAATAAATAATAAAAATAAAAAGACACTTAATTATTTAGACTCCTACTACTCAAACAAAGTAAATAGCACGTATGATGTCAATTAAGTCCAAACAAAGAAATTAACGCAATTGCCAGAGAGAGTCCCCGGCAACGGCGCCAAAAACTTGATGTACTAAAAAGTAGTTTAATAAAGGTAAGTAAATTAACCTAATTCTAGACTCTAAGTAATACTCTAGACTCATTAAGACACACTAAACTACTAACCGGCAAGTGTACCGATCGACTCTAGTATAGCTAATGTAAGTCCGGATATCGAACCCACGAGACTCTATCGAATTACGTTAACGGCTCTATCTAGACTATGACTGACACTGACTGAACTAATTGTTTAATTGTTTGGGGGGGTTTTCTAGAAATCCTAAAAATGCGATTAGATTAAACTAAATTAATTAACTAAATTAACAAATACGAATTAACTTGGACTTTTACTCAGATGGTGGAAACACTACCTAGACTGGAATCCTGATTGCTTTTAGTAATGATTTTATCTGGAAATTGTTTACTATGGAACCGGGATCATAAAGTTCTCACCTCTCAGGATATCTAAAGGACTCCTAACCCTTCTCAAAAGCACGCTATGATACCCTAAAGGTTGCTTAGATTACCAGTTATTAGACTCTCTTTCAAGACACCTAACGGATTTATGAAAGTACCCTTAGAGGCTTACTCCCTTTCGAGACCTAAACCAAGGATAGAGTTGTTTTCTCGATTAGACTTGCTAGACAATAGCCAAAAGGTTCACTCCTAACAAAGCTCCTACCTTTCAGTTTAATGACTTAGACCTAGCAATAATCTCGCACCTTTCAGCTATTGATGATTAGTAGAACACTTGATTTTATAAGATTACCAAATATTACTTCTAAGGTTTAATGGCCAATTTAACCCTAAAGATTGAAGATTTATTACGTGATATAGACACTCACCAAAATCTAAAACCTAGCAAGACTCTATTATGTGATAAAGACCGTCACCAAGAATCTCACGAAGCAATAAACAATATTCAAACAATATCAAATATGCAAACACATCTAATCAATAGAACAAATCGTCTACAATTCATAAATAATCCATAAAATCCATAAATCCATAATAAAAATCAGAACTTTAGACAATCATTCATCTAGTCTAGGTAGTACGATAAATTTAGCCAATCAAAATCATTGAAAACATCAAGAATGAAGTATTATCAAGAACACAAAACATAATTTAAAGAAAGAGACGAAAGTAAAGACACCTGAATGACACAAACGTGACCCGAATGATTCTCCCGACTTCAATCCTTCAACCAGCGACCCCAAGGACTCAGAAACGCCTCAATCAATGCTCCAAAATCGCCCAGGGTTCTGTTCATTCGTCACTAGGGTTTAGGTTAAACACAATTAAGTATTTATATGTTTCACTTAACAAATCCAAACCCAGCAGCTTCAATTCTGGCGACAACACTTTCTAACGGGGCTTTATGACGTCAGCACATTAACAATCTCTCGCCTCCCGCGAGAGGAGTTACATTTACTGTCGCGGCCCGCCAGAAGCCACTTTTCCAGCACTTTCAACGCCCTTCAGCTCCCGAGCACTCCAATACGTTCCAGGACTCGACTTTTTCATGTTTTAGCTTGTTTTCCTCACTTTTCAGCTATTTCTACGATTCAAGACCTGCAAAACGTAATTGGATTAGAAGTACGCAAATTCTGACGAAAACCAAACAAACACTAACGAAATTATACAAACTGTACACGATAAAAGAATGTATTTTGCAATACATCAGTCAACGTGAACTTTTCTGTTCTGCCAATTCTGCTCTGATCATCAATCTGAGTTTCAAGGTTTGTTTGTTCATGTTTTAGTAATGAAATATCTTTCTTTAGGCAGTTAATTTTTTCTTTATAACTGTTTTCTACTTTTGTGAATTCAGATTTCATTTGATGAAACTCTTCATTTTGATCTATAAGGTTTTGATTATGCTTTCTGTAGCCTAACACCTTATCAGTACAAGCTTGAGAACAGAGATGTTTATATACCTGAGGCGGTATCTCAGTTGTGTCTGCCATAAGAGCTTGGTTGTTAGCAGGCAGATCTTCATACTGGAAGCTCCAGTCAAAGTTAGAGGTTCTAACAGCTCCACAAGCTGCAGTTTGAGCTGGAGGAGTAGCTTGTTGCTGTTGTTGTCTTGGTTGGGCTTGGTGAGCTTGTCTTGATTGAGGAGCTGCTGGGTTTGCCCTGGGTGCCTTGCATTCTCTAGCAAAGTGACCCAGTTGGTTACAGTAGTAACATCTTAGTTGCTTTTATCCAAGCCAACTCTGGTGTTGGAGTTGTTACTTGGAATGGGTCTTCCGGTTCTAGAGTAGAACCTTTTTGCTCTTATAGAGAGCATGGCATACGAGTGTTGTATGTCCATTTCTTCTAAGTCATCTGGATGAAATCATTCCAGATCCTCCTTGATAAATGACATATTGCTTGAGTTTTCAGAAGCAAAAGCAGCAGAGGTTGAGGTTTGGGGAGGAGCTTCTAGGAGAAATGGTGATGTGTTAGTTTGAGAGGTTGGAGTTTGGGGATGGGTGACGATGGGAGGATAATAGTTGCTGGAACTAGGACATGAGTGGTCAGAGTGGAGGGCAGAAGAGGTGGTGGTGGATGTTGAGGCTGTTTGGTAGCTTGAGCTTCTTTCTTTTGCCTGAATCATCTCTAGCTCATAGGTTTTTAGCATACCAAAGAGCTCAGTCATCTGGAGAGTCTTTAGATTCTCAGTTCTTCTGATGGACACTGTGTAGAGTGTCCAGCAACTAGGTAGAGACCTGATGAACTTCTTGAGAATATCTTCATTCTCCAGCTTCACCTTTGAGCATTGCAGCTCACCTACAAGATAAGTATATCTGTTATATAAAACAGTTAGAGACTCACCTTCCTTCCAGACGAAGTTTTCATACTGCTGCTTCAGGATGTCTCTTCTGTTTTCTTTGACTTCCTCTGAACCAGCAAACATTTTTTCAAGAGCCTCCCATAGCTCCTTTGTAGTTTTGTAACCTCTGAAGTTGTGAAAAACTTCATTTGGTAAGCACATCTGGATGGCTCCCAAGGCTTTGAAATCTACCTCCATTTTCTTGATGTCTTCATTGGAGGTTTCTTTGGGAACTAGTGTACCTCCAGAATCAGCTGAGGACACCATGGGTATGTATGGTCCATCTTTAATGGATTTCCACATCCCATATTCCTGATAGCAGAAGAAACTTTCCATTCTGTTCTTTCACATATCGTAATCTTCCCCAGACACCATTGTTTTGAGCCATTTTGTTTGATTTGCTGATTGTGAGAGACTTTAACAAAGAGATAGTTTGGAATAGAACCAGAGAGTGATTAAACAAGTGTGAGTTTGTTTAATCTGTGAGCCAAAGCTCTGATACCACTTGTTGGATCGGTAAATACAAGATGGTTCTATTCCAGTTGAGATTGGCGGAAACAATCACAACTTAATCAAAGTAAACAAGTAAACACAAGAAGTACTGATAAATGCAATTTGTATTAAGCTTCAATGGTTACAAGATTACAGAGAAAACTCTAAGAAAAGCACTATTGTACAATGACTCAAAGTACTGCTTATAATAACTTAGAATCAAGACAGACCCTTGATTCTAAGGATCAGATCTAACACAGACCGTTGATCTTGTATTGAAGTTGTTCTACATGTACAGACAATAATAATAACTATGCTAGTTAACTTTATTCAAACGTCTTCTAAGGCATCATTGCTTGCATGCTGGGAGAAGAGTGTTGTTGTCTTTTATTGTCTTGTACCAATGACATTCTTTCTGCGTGGAGTATGTCAGTGTAGCAGCAGAAAGTTGTCAGTGGTAATGGTTGCTTTATCAAGAATAGTCAGCTGCAACGTTTGATCTTCAGTGGAGATGGCTATCAGCTGCAACTTTGGAGATCAGCAGCATATGCCTATCAGCTGCAACTTTGGTGATCAGCAGCATATGCCTATCAGCTGCAACTTTGGTCTTCAGCAGATAAGGCCTATCAGCAGCAGATTTGTTCATCAGCAGAAGAACAAGTATCCGCTGCAGATATGTTTATCCACAGCAGTTTGTTGGTCAGCAGCAATCTCTGAGGTAAGCAGCATTTGTACTTAGAGAATTTTGTAGCCATCAGTCTTTATTTCTACATCAGGTGATTCAAATCCAAAAGCTTTAGGTCTTTACATGGCTAAATCTTTAAAGATTCTTTACTGCCATATGGTGGAACCAAGAATGAAAACAGCAGGTGAAAATTTTCATAGCCCTCATAGTCTTGTCCCTATGCGAAAAGCATTCAAAGGGACCTTTATTTCTGCTGGTGGGTATGATATGGAAGATGGGAATAATGTTGTGGCTGAAAACCGTACCGATCTTGTTGCTTATGGTCGTTTGTTTTTGGCTAATCCTGATTTGCCGAAAAGGTTTGAGCTTAATGCTCCTCTTAATAAGTATAACAGGGAAACGTTTTATACACCAGATCCTATTATTGGGTACACGGATTATCCATTTTTGGAAACCACGAGTTAGGCCAGAAAATGCAAATGAGTTTGAAGAACATGAAGATCCTGTTAACATGGAGAAGGGTGTGTGTAAACTTTGATCATTTTTCAATTTATGGACAAGTTATGTCAGTTACTGGCAATGCCAATATGGTGTATGACTATGAGGAGTCCGCTCCTCCTACAAGCGGACACTTACTTTTCAAATTTGGGTCCGCTCACATGGCAAGCACAGCTCAGGAAACTGCTTAGGTGGCAATCGGAGTTGAGGGAGAGCTCCACCATTTCTCTAAGAAACTGAAAAAGTCAGAGTCTGTTTGTGGGAGGAGTGTACTCCTCTTAAATCAAAAAAAGTTTCAAAAATCCTTCACAAACCCAATCACTTTTGCTAACTCCATTTCTCAAAAAAAATCTAACAACGAATTGTTGATGAAGAGATTACCACTTTTTGTTACAGTGACCAAAGGTTTTGTTGTAAACAAATAAATATACTCAAGAAAATCTTACTCATAACATAGCTATTTGTAGGGTTTGGGAGGATGGGATGGAGGCAAAATTTTACCTCTACCCCATGGGATAGAGAGACTACAACACAATATAGAAATCCATGCATGTAATATAAAATGTGCCAAATATAGTCAGAGCAATAATGATACAACAGTATTAGCATAAAGTGGTGGCAAACTAAAGCAACAACAAGATAAACAAAGTTCATTAACTGGAAAAAATAGATGTAGTACTAACCCCTTAATATGTTGAGTATATATATCTATACTCCAAGACAAACGCTAAGTCACAACAACATCAAAGACTAGGGCTAATACTCCATTAGTCTCATAATATGTATCGTCTATGTAGTAGACCCCCCTCGCATAAACTGGTTCACTGTAATGTGAGTTTCCCATCTCGTTTTTATGTCAATTACACTTTTCCACAATTCGAGAACATGACTTAGGAGCTTAATCCACCTAAGTTAGGGTTTAGGGTTACCGATGGTTTTGTTGTAAATGGAGAAAATAGGAGGTTTTATATGGTGTGATTGTTGCTAATATGTATAGGCGACTATGTGATGATTTGTGAATAGTCATAACCCTTCAAACCATTGCTGTTAAACCGAATGGTTGAGACCCTTGGATTGAACTATAGCGACTTTCTGTCTAACCGCAACCATTCCATGTGATCCTTCCATCTACAAGCGTTGTGACAGCCCAATCTCTTCCGACCAAACTGCCACGAACCCATGAACCGTGGTTACAAGGTTACAATGAATTGAAATATGTCAAAGGCGGAATCAACAAAAGCAATGGTGGTGATGGCAGCCGATGTGACATCGGAAGCCGAGGGCAAGTGATATATATCTATTTACATCTCAATTTTTTTAACGACGAACGCACACCCCCTTAAAATCTACTCTTAAAATCCACCAATTGCCCACTTTATGGGACTTGATTATGCGGTGCATTGGAATGATCATAATTTCTTTCTTATTCACAAAATAAATTGGGTTCGTTTTGAATTTCATACTATTAAAAGGAAATATCGAAGAGTGTTGGGCTCTCATTGTAATATCGAAGTTAAAGATACATATCTCATAGTGATACGTATAAGGAGTCCACAATGCATGATTCTCAACTCAATAATGAGATACCACAACATTATACTCAACAACTGCATCGCCCAAAAGATTAAAACTATTCGTTTTTGCAGTAGCTATACCGCAAGCCATCCTGAAAACACCCGAGCCACCAACAATCGGCATCTCACGATACTCATGTAGCACCGGGTTCCTTCCCAAAAGACTAAGACCGCCACCGGTAAAATCACCATCACTGAAAGCCAAATTCATGGTCATAAGAAAACCAAGATCTTCCATAGAGGCGGATGCAAAAATCCCTTGCGCTCGACCTACAACGGTCGAATTGGGTTCTGGCCCAGACGTTAATACGTCGTCGGCCATGACCGTTGCCGAACCCGGTCAGCGATGTGTAGCTTGAGGCTTGAGCCACCCTCATGATGGCAGTTGGGCTATTGCCACTCACTATGTCCTGAAAGAAGAAATGAAGTTTGGTGATCTTTTCTTTCATGGTGTTTATGCCTTTGAACCAATCTTCCACTGCTATAGGGTCTTGATCAATGCCATGTACGAAAGATAGACTCAAGAGTAGAATTGAGCATAGAGTTAATTTATAGAACTTACCCATGGTTAAATAGGAAAGATTATTGTAAAATATGTGGGTTGGTTGGAATGATAGAAGGGGTGGGTATGACATAATAGAAGCCGCTTAACTAAAACACTAAAACTAGTCAAAATGGATCGGTGAAACGTTGGCTACCTTTTAAAAGAGTAACATATAAAATTATAGAATCAAATAGTAGTTAATTATTTTCTTAAATAAATTTATAACTATTTAGCTCTAGTTACATTCTGAAATCATTATAGCATCACTATTTTAGATAATATCATTTTGTTAGAGATAACTTCACGATGATGTACACTAAAGTGAGTTTTTTATGAGTTTTTCATAAGTTTTTTATGTGTAAAACCTCTCCCATTTTTTTTCAAAGAAATTTCGTAAAAAGGAGTTTTTTATTTCACATACGAAACACATAGTTTCCCGGTTCCCTAATGAACCTCCTTATATATATAGGGTGAGGTTAAAGAGAAAACCTTGATTTATGAAAAACCAAGAAAACTAATCTAAACCATTGATCTAATTAATCAATGGTTCATATACACATTGGCATTTAGTTAAATAAATGGAAATTAGAGGAAGTTAATTAATGAGACAAATGGCAAATTAGGTAGATTAAAAAACATAATTTGTGAAAAATCCTCACATTCTCTCTCCAATCTCATTCTTAATTATATTTGTTTTACACACTCTCTCATATCTCACTATTAATTCTATATATTTCAAAATTAAGTAACTGATTTACATTTTTTGTGACTATATTTCTGGAATGAAAAGAGAAAAAACTCAAACAAAAAATAACAATGAATAAGAACCGAGTTACATATATGTAGCTCATGCGAGTTGCATATACGAATAAAAAGAGAAAAAAACTTAGGTTTACATATATGTAAATGATGTGCACCAAATTATACATATTTTCCACATCAAATGTTGTTCCCTTTTTGTTTGTTTTCATAAGATTCTTGTGAATTAGTGCCTTAATTGTTTCATATTGAGTTTTCAGGACACAAAGACCAAAAATTGATCAAAGGAACAAAAATAGTGCAAAAACGAAGAAAAATGATCAACTCAGCAACTCAGGCACGAGTCGTGCCCCATCAAGCACGCACCCGTGCCCAAGGTCAGGAGACAAACAAACACATGGGACCCATAACCCAGTGTCCAAGCTCACGCGCCCCTATCCCGGAAGGTCAAGCACGCCCCGTGCCAACGCTTAGCATGGCCCGTGCTCGGGCTTTTAGACAGCCTATAAATAGATGGTTGTTACACCATTTTTTGGAGGAGTTTTGGGTAGAGTTTAGCCAATTTGTAGAAGGATTATCTGTAGTTTTTGTAGTTAGTTTCAATTTCCAAGATTCTAGTCTCGATTAACAAATTTGAAATCTTGTAATGATGCTTGCTTGTGTATATACATTTTAATCTTTGTTGATCGCATGGCCATTCTTGGCTAAGTTCTTTGAATCACTTTGGGAAGATGAACTTCCAATGAAGTAATTAGTGTGTTTGTAGATTTGAAAATGGTATGTGTGAGTGATTTCAAAATGTGATCTTTTAACATTGAAAGTGGATCCGCACAACCGTCAGAACAATTTACCAACTTCATGTTTCGTTAATTCGGGCATTCACACTTCTATGTCCATGTAGATTCGGTGTGTTAGTTACTTGTAAGGGTGCTAGAAATTGTGAATTTTGAACACAGTTGCAAAGATCTTTGCTTTTTAATATATGGTGACTCGTTATTCTAAAGACTTGACTTCATGCATTACCACTACCTTTGTGGAGAGGAATCAAAGCAAAGGAGCGATAGTGATTAGTGTGTGAAGTCCCTTGTCTAAAGACACAATTTTGATACTTTAATTTCGACATTAAGGTGGTTGTTATGGTGGAAACTTTCCAATATTGTTATGGTTATTATGTTTAGAACTGTTGAAGGATTATGACAGCGAAATCCTATACACTCAGGGAAAGCAAAGGTGGTGGCCGACGCCTTGAGTGGAAAGCATACGACGACTCCTGTTAAGGTGAAGGCATACCGGTTGGTCGTGACTCCAGACCTCACGACTGTAATAGAACATACCTAGACCAAAGCTTTAAAAGAGGAAAATGTTAAACAGGAAAGAATAGTGGGCTAACAAGAAAAGTTAGAAACGAATATGTACGGTGTACGAACCCAGTTTGGGAGAATGTGGATACCCAAGAGTGGTGAACTTAGAGTTAAGATCCTTGACGAGGCTCACAACTATCGCTACTCTATCCACCCCCGGACCAACAAAATGTACCATGATTTGAAGAAGGAATACTAGTGGCTTGGCATGAAGAACGATGTAACTGATTATGTGAGCAAGTGCCTAACTTGTTTCTAGGTTAAGGCCGAGCACTAGAAGCCATGTGGAAAGATGCAACCGTTATTCATTCCCGAATGGAAATGAGAACATATTACTATGGATTACATAACCAAGCTACCGCATACAACTAAAGGTCATGATACCATATGGGTAATTGTGGATCGGTTGACAAAAAAATGCTCATTTCTTGCCAATCCATGAAACGTTTTCGTCCGAGAAACTAGCAGAATTGTTTATCAACGAGATTGTGACCAGGCATGGTATGCCATTGTCAATTGTATCTAACCGGGACACGCGATTCACATCGAGATTCTAGAAAATAATCCATGAGACAATGGGCACAAGACTTAACATTAGCACCTCTTACCACCCACAAACCGATGGTCAGTCCATGTCACACCCCGGCCGGCGGCAAATTATACGCCGGGGCTGACGCGGTTATTCATAAGCACATGATCATCTATTTAAAGTGAAGATATTTATTCATCAAATTTAAAAGCATTCGTTACAAAATAAAATGGAAAATGAAACGTTCAAAACATAACATAAATTAAATTTTAAACTAGGTTCATGTCCTAGGTGATCAAGTAGTGTTCTAAAACAGTGCACCTGAAACATGCGAGTAAATGTTAACTACAAGTAGTTGGTAACATAGGTTTTGACACCAAACAAAGTTAAGTATAGTTTTACAATTCAATATGTTCAAAGCATGTCTAAAACATATATGTGAAAACATACAAGGTTCCAATCATAAAATTCAAGCCATGTATATACACTAACCCGCGAAGGTTCGTGTTAAGTAATGAATCGGATTCCCCTATAAATGATCATGTTAGGTACTACCTTAGGCTTGGGCTGCAAGTTAATGAATGTACTGACATGAACACATGTAATGTTTACCAAGTAGTTTAAGACATAAAGCATAAAGACTAAAGCATAAGAACAAAGATATTGAATCGTGTAAGTAAAGCATTTATAAACATGTTTCACCCCAAAAGTAAAAGAGTAAAAAGGGGCTATGTAAACTCACCTTGATGAGCGGAGGGTTAGACTTGTAACTTGTAGTAACAAGGATCAAGGATGCCCTAAGTTGAATAAGAGTTGTTATTTTTATAAATATAGGAATGATTAAAAGGAATGAAGACGGAATGATTTGGGGCTTAGGAATTGGAACGAAAGAAATAATATTAAAGATTCAAGTTATTGTGATAACAAGTTAAATGTATAAATTAAGTTACAAGAAATAATGCTTTAAAATTTTCTTATTTAAGAAGGAAAACTTGGTGTTTAAGTATCAAACATATTAATTATAATTTAATACTACATTTGTACTATTATAAGATAATAATATAAAGATATAAATAGATTAGATAAACGAATTGAAATTTTGTTATTTATGAAAGTCTAGCTAGTAGGGTTACGTGTTTAGTAAACAATAATTACATAAATGAGATAAATAAACTAATATACCAATCATTAAAAGTTTTATATTATTAACAATGAAATTAAAATTGTACTATTAATAGTATGTCGACTAGGGTTTAAGTATCATATATATAATTAAACATGTATATATAAATCCCTTACGTTTAAATGAGGCGATCAAGTTAATTTTAAAAGTTATACATATATATAAATAGGGTTATAATTATAACAACGTTTGTCACGTTTTTTAAATAAATATAGTGGTAACGAAATAATACATACTAAAAAAATGATGGTGCTCATATACTATTTGTGAATAATAATTAAAATGGTTGATATATAAACGGATTTACAACAATTTTTGTTATTAGTATTAATATCATATATTAGTAACAAAACCATGCAATTTTCTTTATAAATCATATTTTAAGAAGTTATCACTACTATTGACAAGGTAAAAAAAAGAATTATTAATTTGTAAATTATTATTATCAATGATAATATTACTCATGTTAATACTTTAGTTTATAAAAATTAAGATCTTTGATCATTCTATAAGTAATAGTGTGTATATATGAGAGTGTGTGATTAAGTGTTAAACAAGAACAAAAAAAGAAACAGGGAATGGGAGTCTGCGTGGTTCGAACCCACGACCTGACCCAGGAAAGAGAAGGGCCTTACCACTAGACCAAGTCCCATTTTATTTAATGGATCAGGACGCAAATGATATAACCCCAAAGCCCGGTTCTCCTTCTTCCTTGCAAACACAGGTCGCAACCTAGGGCTGCCCATAGCCAACCCTAAATCGAGTGCAAGGAAGATCAATATCAGAGAATGCGAAGTTCAACAAGGAATTGTTACCTGGACTCGTCTTTGGAACTCGAAGCAAGAATCGGAGCACTTGGGCTCTAAAGCCGATCACGACAGCAGGAATAAAAACGGTAAAAATAGGAACGATTTCGTTCTGAATCAACTTGTAAACAGTTAGGGATATTTATAGGATGATTATCAATGCGTTAGACGGTTGATTTGGAACGAGATTAATGAGATTTGTATAAATTTTGTGGCTTGAAAGGTCACATAACCGAAATCTTTAAATGGGTTAAATAAAATTGATTTCTCAATCAATTTAGATGATTAAAGTTTCTTAAAGATTGAAATTAGGTGGCAAGATGATTTGGAATGGTTTAAATTCTGAAATTTCGGGTATTTGGAAAGGATTGAGTCGGGTTTGACTTTTTAGAGTCAAAATTGAGCAAGAAAAACTTCTAGGGTTCAATCCCAATGAAGGGAGGGTTCAAATGAGTTTAGAGGGGGTTCAAGTGCATATGAGGGGGTTCAAACTATTGAATGGGGGGTTTATTTAAAATAAAAGGTTCAAACTTCATTTCTTTGCTATAATAATTTTTTTAGTTAATTATCAATTAAAGATTTATTCTATTAAAAACTTATGAACTTAAATTTATATCTATCATTACTTATCTTTATTATCATAATTTACAAATTAAAACCTTATCTTAATGAGTTTAAAGTTTATAAATTTATAAACACAATATATATATATAAGATATAAGGTATACGTATAGAATTAAAGGTAAATAAATAATCATGGGTGTTATAATAAATATGATAGTTTCCATTAAAATATGAGAATACAAATCATTGGGTAATGGAAATACAAGTACTGGAATAGTAAAAATAAAGGCCGGAAAAAAAAATCCTGGAGGTTACAGTCCAAAAGGACTATCCAAAATCTCGAGGACATGCTCCGGGCATGTATCATCGATTTCGGTGGTAGCTGGAATAGTCACTTACCACTGGCGGAGTTCTCCTAAAACAACAACTATCATGCAACCATCGACATGCCTCCATATGAAATGTTGTACGGTAGGAAGTGTAGAATGCCCGTCTGTTGGGGTCAGATTGGGTAGAAAGACTTCGCAAGTCTGGACGTGGTCAAAGTTACTTTCGAAAAGTTTGACTAAATCTGAGCTCGGATGAAAGTCGCTAAGGATAGATAGAAGTCTTACGCGGATAAAAGACGAAGGGTTCTCGGGTTCCAAGTTAGAGACAAGGTATTTCTGAAAGTGTCTCCTTAGAAGGGAATAATCTGATTTCAAGAAAGAGGAAAGTTAAGTCCGAGGTTTGTCGGACTGTTTAGAATTTTGGCACAGGTCGGAGAAGTCGCATATCGATTGGAATTACCCAATGAATTGAGTTGGATCCATCCTACTTTCCACGTGTCGCATTTGCGAAAGTGCCTAGCTGACGAATCAGTGCACGTGCCACTCGACGACATCAAGGTAGACAACAACCACAATTACATTAAGGAGCACGTGGCCATTCTGGACAGAAAAGAGAAACGTCTATGTAATAAAGTCATCCCACTAGTCAAAATTCAATGGAAACATCGAAAAGGGCCGGAAGCAACGTGGGAGACTAAGTCGGGAATGAAGGAGTCGTACCCTTAACTGTTTGACTTATTACATGTTTCGAGGAAGAAACCTTTTGTAAGGAGGGTAGACTTATAACACCCCGAAAATAATAAAGGAATAAAGCGGCTCGGAAAGGAATAAAGAAAAGGAAAATAAAATGGGCTCGTTGAGTTGGGCCTTGGGCCGAAAATTAGGTGGAAGGTAGGGCTAATACCCTAGACTCCCTCCCCTATTCCAGCCATTTCATTCCAAACAAGCTGCACACTTCAAGTTTTTAGAGAGAGAACCGTAGAGAGAGAAAGTAGTGGCTTGGACCCAAGATCGCTCCATCATCATTCTCTACTGTTTTCGTGAAGGATTTCTGAAGACAACGAGCCATTTCAAGGTAAGAACTGAACTAGATCTGAGTTTTTGTTCTTTTTGGGTTTTTATGGTTTTGACTGAAAAAGGATGGATTTTTATGCATGAAATAAGAAACGAACCTTAGATCTAGGTTCACGAATGTAAAAAGGAGAGTTTTGAATGTAAAACGTTGATAACTTGATATACTGGGAGCTTGGCCGTCGTTCCATGCAGAAACCCTAAGTCTCTAACGGAGAAGACGACCAAGCGACACTATCAGAGAAACGAAACTGTTGCTGAGGTGAAACTGGCTAGTGTCGCCTAGTTCAAAAAGGAGCGAAATTAATATAGTTTCGCCCGAGACATAGTTTCGCTGAGTTTTTGAGAGGCGACACTAATCATAGTATCACCGGAAGATAGAAAATGAAAATACTATAGTTTCTCTTACAATAATGGAGTGAAACTAACATTAGTTTCGCTCAGAACAGAATAATGTTTAGAGCTGATATAGTTTGACTATCACTCCATATTTTCGAACGACACCAGTGAGCAGTTGATAACACGTTTGCACTAGCTTATCATTTGAGTCAAGAATTCCTATTTTTACTGTTTTAGGGTGGTGTGCATACTTAATTAACGAACGTTTATAATAAATGTATTTTATTACTTAAACGTGAATGATAAGAAAGAAAAGGTTTACTCAATTAACGTTTTGTAAATAGTAAATGATTAACAAATGGGTTTATCTAACTTTATGTGTTCTAAACAAATGAGGATGAACGAGAACGGGTTTATCTAGCTATATGTTTTATAAACGAAAGAGAACGGAAAGGGATAAGTCTGTCATGTTGCATATATATCCGAGTATGGTTACACTGAAGCAAGTCTTGAGGTAGTAGCTTAGTCTTCGTGACTGGTGCTACCTGAAGCCTATGGTAGTGTCATTGAATGAGTTGCATGTCTGCCATATGAATAACGGGTACAGTGCTCGGCAGATTACTGCAACCGGGATGTTGCACCTGGTTAACAGGGTTAATGTCGGTTACCCTGGTGATGACGGTCACCTGAAAATGAATGTCCTTAGTGGAAGTAATGGTCCTTTGTGGACGTAACGGGTGAGTATTGGCCTTTGGATGTTGAGCCTTAGGGATACTCACTAAGCAAGAGGCCCTTCGTGGACAATATAATCCTTTGTGGATAACAGAATGTCCCTCGTGGAAGTAACAGGTCCTTCAAGGATGGTAAAGAACGAAAGTGAATGTATGAAATAAGTAACAGAGCATAGAAATTGCTAAGTATAAATTACATGTTGTATTGTGATATATTTACTTAGTAGTATAAAGCATGTTTAAAGTATGTTTTCATTAAATGAGTTTTATATGAATAACATGAGAAAGAAAAGTTACTTATTAAATGTTTTGAAAACTTGAACTCACCAGCGCTAGGTGAACTTTTAGTATGCACATCAGGTGATAAAGGAAAGAAACATATGTGAGGCTGTGAGAGATTGGAATGGATAGTTGCTGGCTGTTGCTGACCAAGACTAACATCCCTAGAGATCTAGTTTTATGAATGTTGAACAATGTTATTTGAAAGTTTTAATTGACTCAGAAATTGTAATAGACCTCCAATGTTTATTTTTAATGTTATTCAAAGTTTAAGAACTATGTTTATGTTTATGTGTGCCATCTACGAGAGGTACCCGGTTTGGGTCCTTTTAAGTTGGTATCAGATCCATAGTTTGAGAGATTCGAACATTCGCCAAAAATGTCTGAACTTAAATTGAGAATGGGATATCAGTCAGAGCAGCAAGCCATGAATGTACAAAGGTAAAGGCCTTAGTATAGAAAACATTAGAAACTGTAAACAATAAAGGCCTTAGAATAGAAGGTAGTTCATGTCCTGACTTAGAACATAGACACTAAAATGCCTTAAAAGAGAATGGTAGACATAATGTGCCTTAATGTAGAAACTTGAATACAAACGTTACTCTGAAGAGAAATGTTCATAACCCGAGTAGTAAAGTAAATTAGTAATTTCATACCAGTCTCTAAAATTAGTAATTTACATTACTCAGGGTGTTCTAAATAATTACCTATCATGATGATACGAGTATTCCTTGCTCGTAGTTAGAAAACGATTATGGCTGGAAAGTGAGGTGCACGTACTGGACGTAGGGGTAGACCCCGTGTCAACCGTGTTTAAAGGGAAGAGAGTGACTCTTCCATCCATGGATCAGTGTCGGTTCACACTAAGAACAAGAACAGTCTTAGCAAGCATGAAGAGCACCATAAAGAGGGCTTAGTTCTGGAGCCTATTGTCCGAAAGGCTATAGTCGACGAGGTTGCCGCAATCCTGAAGAGCACTTTACCAGCGGCGCTAACAGAGGCTCTAAAGACAGTTGAACTAGAAAGAAGAAGGGACCCAAGGGTTGAGAACATGAACATGGTTGAAACAGAGTTTGAGAGTGATGACTCCGACTATGATTCGATGCGCGGATGTGACTACAAGTTCTTCAGGAACTGCGACCCACCTACTTTTGACGGAAAGAAAGATGTTATTGCAGCATACTACTAGATTGATAGTATGACTGCGGTCATCAAGATAAACGAATGATATGCTGATCAGGCGGTGAAGTTTGCGCGCACTCTTTCGCATTCGAAGCACTGAGCTGGTGGGAGAATGTAAAGAGAGCCAAGTCTGAGAGGAATATCGAGAAAATGAAGTGGGATGATCTGAAGGCGTTGATCATTCAGAAGTTTTCTCCCCAGAATGAAATTGACAAGGTAGTGGAGGAGGGTGTGGAACTCAAGGCGGGTAATATGACGCACCGGCAGTCCACCTCCAGATTCAATGAACTGACTCAGTTGGTTCCACATCTAGTGAACACTGAGGAGATGAGGATCAAATCCTACATACAGAAATTGCCTCCGAGAGTTTGCACGGTTATCAATGCTAACACTCCTGGTGATTTTGAATCAGTGGTGGCATTGAGTGGTAAGATCTTTGATGATGTGGCCGCCGAAGGCACATCCCACGCTGAAACTCAAAAGAAGTGGCCCAACACCACTAAACACTCGGGCGGGGGCTGTTCTGTATCAAAGAACAAGAAGCCAAGGGTCGAGGAGAAAAGTGTTTGTGGTAAGTGTGGTAAGGCACACTTGGTGGAGTGCAGGTATGGACTGAATTTATGATATCAGTGTGGCAAGATGGGGCACATGTCCCATGAATGTCCCAGTGCCCCCTGTTCTGCAAGTTATGGGAAATGCCACAACTGTGTCGAATCTGGTCATTTCTCTAAGGACTGTCGCTGACCAAAGGCCACAAACACTGACATAGGAAATGAAGCTGAGAAGTGGAGAGCAAGGACCAGAGCATACGCCCTAACTTAGGAGGAAGAAATGGGAGACCCCTATGTAGTGTTAGGTACGTTTATCCTTGACCACACCTTTGTTTCTATACTGTTCGATTCAGGTGCTAGTAAAAGTTTTATATCTTCTACACTCTGTAAAAGAGTGAGTTGCAAAACTACTAAAGTAGAACTGGCCTTTAGCATAGAAACTGTTGTGAGTAGTACCATGAGAGTAATAGAACTGGTAGACAACTACACGATAAAAATAGATGGCCATAGATTCCCCGTTAGGTTATTCGTTATAGGCTTGGGAGGTTTCGATGTAGTTTCTGGAATGGATTGGCTATCTGCCAACAAGGCACGAATTGTATGTTAACGAAAAATAATTCAGCTTAAAGCTCCGAATGGTGGTAAAGTTGTAGTTTTCGAAGATCGTGACATCTCGATGATAAACGTAATTTCAATGATTATAGCGAAAAAGTACATGAGGCGCGGATGCGAGGCCAACCTGGCTTATGTAATTGACAATGGTGTGTAACTATCAGGAGGAGTTCCCAGAGGACTTGTCTGGACTGCCACCTGAACAGGGGACAGATTCCAGATTTACTTGATCCTAGGTGCTAAGCCGGTGGCTAAAGCACTATACCAACTAGCACCATTGGAGATGAAAGAGATGATGAAAATTTGGTAGAGCTTCTAGATAAAGGTTTTATCAGGCCGAGTATCTCACCTTGGGGTGCTCTGGTGCAGTTTGTGAAGAAGAAAGACGGTTCCATGAGGATGTTCATCGATTACCGAGAGCTGAATAAGCGTACAGTGAAGAACAAGTACTTGTTACCCACGATCAACGATATGTTTGACCAATTACAAGGCGCAAGATGGTTTTCTAAGATCGACATGCGGTCTGGATATCATCAGCTGAAAGTAAGAGAAGAAGATATACCAAATATCGCCTTCCGCACGCGGATGGGCACTACGAATTTCGCGTAATGTCTTTTGGGTTAACGAATGCACCGACAGCATTCATGGACATGATGAACATTGTGTGTCGACCGTTTTTAGATTGATCAGTGATAGTATTCATAGATGATATCCTCGCCTACTCAAAAGATGAAGGTTACCGACTCCTGTCACCTGCGAGAGGTGCTAGACAGTCTAAAAGTGGAAACGTTGTATGCCAAGTTTTCCAAATGCACGTTCTGGCTTAAGGAAGTTCAATTATTAGGTCACGTGATCAACGTGAATGAAATTATAGTAGACCCAACAAAGATTGTGACGATGAAGGATTGGGACATCCTGAAAACGCCGACCGAGATACGAAGTTTTCTGGATTGGTTGGCTACTACCGAAGGTTCATCCAGTATTTTCTCAAAGATAGCCTCGCATTTAACCAAATTGACCCGCAAGGAAGTGATGTATGAATGGGGCCAGGCCCAGTCCGAAGCCTTCGAAGAGTTAAAGAAGAAATTGACCCAATCACCAGTATTGACCCTACCCGAGGGTAACGAAGACCTAGTAGTGTATTTTTGACGCTTCGGGTCAAGGGTTAGGTTGCGTGTTAATGCAAAGAGAAAAGTGATTGCGTATGCATCACGTCAGTTAAAGACACACGAACTCAACAACCCGACTCACGATCATGAGCTCGCGACAGTTGTCTTCGCATTAAATATTTTTAGGCATTACCTCTACCGAGTCAAATGCACTATTTACTCCGATCATAAGAATTTGAAATACTTTTTTGAACAACCCGCAATTAAACATGAGACAACGACGGTGGTTAGAACTGTTGAAGGATTATGACGTCGAAATCCTATACCACCTAGGGAAAGTAAATGTGGTGGATGACGCCTTAATTCGAAAGGATACGACAACTGCTATTAAGGTGAAGGCATACCAGTTGGTCATGACTCCAGACCTCATGACCAAAATAGAACGTGCTCAGATCGAAGCTTTGAAAGAAGAAAATGTTAAAAGGGAAAGAATAGTGGGCCAGCAAGAAAATTTAGAAACGAATATGTATGGTGTACGGACCCGGTTCTGGAGAATGTGGATACCCAAATGTGGTGAACAAAGAGTCAAGATCCTTGACGAGGCTCACAAGTCTACTTTCCACATGTCGTATTTACGAAATAGCCTAGCTGACGAATCGGTGCACGTGCTACTCAACGACATCGAGGTAGACAGCATCCTTAATTACATTGAGGAGCTCGTGGCCATTCTGGACAGAAAAGAGAAACGTCTACATAATAAAATCATCCTACTAGTTAAAGAGACTGAAAGGTTATCCAACCAACCAGTGAGCTTTTCACACCCCTTAGGGTTTCCTTTTAGGTCACACCTTGAGAATGATCAGGGATCCTGTAGGTAGTCTGAGGGTGTAGTATTCATAGATCCTGTTCCATCGTAGTTTCCTTAACCAAGAGAAATCCAAGTTTCACAAGTAGGATTCTTAACCCAGGTAGTGCTTTCCTTATTCTTGAGTCCGTCCAAGTACTTTGCTTGATAGTTAGTTGTCGTTAGTTAGTTTTCTTTAATTTATTAGAATTAGAATCACAACACAATTCCCCCCATTCAATTCAGTTTATTAGTTGAGTCAGATTCTAGTTAGTTTTCACTAGTGTCCTTAGGGTTCGATATCCGGATTACCGTTAAGCTTAACTAAATTCGATAGGTACACTTGCATGTCAGTGCGATCTAGTTCATAGGTTTTCTAGAGTATTACTAGAGTGACTAGATTAGGTTTTTATTATAGTTTTTTATAGACCGTTCCGAGCACATCAAGTTTTTGGCGCCGTTGCCGGGGATACTTAGGCGATAGCGTATCTAGCTTTGATTGAACTCAACTGATTATTTGGTCTCATTTGTGTTTTGAGTCATAGAGTGTCTAGTTTTCCGTGTCTCTCATTTATTTGTAGTTTGTCTTTGTAAATATTCGTATGTCTGCTTAGTTATTCGTTTATTTTCTCTTCTGTGTTTTTGTTTTTCTGTGTTTCTAGCTTAGTTGGGTTTATTTTTTTTTTTTTATTTATTTATATATATATATATATGGTGCCCGTGATTTTTTTTTGTTTGAGTGTCCATTGCAGTGATAATTACTATGGAGCGTTTTTACGGGGAACGTTATCAAGGACATCGATTTGCTCAAAGGGATCGTTACATGAATGTGTGGTGCGAGGTCTGTGGAGGTCCCCATTACACTTAAGATTGTCCAAATTCATCGAGGTACTCCACAGACTATTATGGTAATCATTATCCGCAAGCACAGCCGTATGATGGATATAGAACTTAAGAGGATTTGAATGCATGGTGTAGAGAGGCCAATGAGCAGTATGAGAAGGATATCCAGGCAGTGATCGCTCGCATTGGATCACATCATCCGAAGAATCTGGAGCACTTGGTTTATGATTTTGAAGGGAATGTAATTGGGTCTGAAACTGTTTCAGGTGAAGTGATCCTGGAAACCCCAGAACTGGGGACGAAAATGGACGAAGTGCAAGTAACAGTGACAGAAGGTGCATCACAAGTCCCACCTCCAGGTAAGTATTCTGACCTAAATTTCGATAGTGATGAATTCTATACATATCCCATGCAAGATCACGCAGTTCCATGTAATTCTTTACACTTGTCTTGCAAGAGTGATTCGGTGAAGGAAATACGGGACGAAGAAACAATCAATGAAGAGCAAAGGAAAGTATAGGAGATCATGAGCACTCGGTGGCACCTTTTAAGTAAGGCTGAGCAACGTCACTTCCTAAAGGAATATGGGAGGCTTACAAATGAACTCACGAGTTTGACGATAGCAAGCGACGAAGCCGCTAAAGAACCGGAGACCTTAACGGAAGAGGTGCAAATCACGAGTATACAAAGCTCCGCACCAGACCCACGTTCGGTTCTTACACCACGGAGTTGCGGACCAGAGCCCATCGAGGACGATTTTTTAAGTGATGATGAGATAGAGATAGAAGAGTCCTCGGATGACACTACCGGTGAAAGTGCAGGTAAGTATTCGGAACCCGGTTTAATTGAGTAAAATTGTGATAGTCCTGAATTTTTGGGTGACAAGCTCGAGTCTTCGAATGCACTTGATACTTTGCGCTTGTTCTTTGAGGATAATATGATGCAAGATCTGGAAAATGAAGACGAGTGTTTTGAAGAGGGTTTAACAAATTTGTTTGAATTGGAGGATATTAGTAAGGTTCAGCCTGGCGAGCCACTAGATGAGTTCGAGGAGGAGATGACAGAAGATGAGCAGGTCCCATCTTGGGAGGATGAGTTTAGTGACGAATTGGTGGACCTACCGACTCCTAGTGAAAAAGAGTTCGACCCACTTGGAGATCTAAAGCTCCTTGAAGAGCTATTGCATAAAGTGCCAAGTGTGGGGATTGAGAAGGAACCTTACGAGGAGATCCATGAGGTGGACATGTTGAGGGCTGAGGATTTGACCAGAGAGAGCAAGAGGAAAAGACCCATGGATGAAGCCGATGGTAAAATGCCACAACAACCAAAGGCACCACGGGAAAGAGAAAGAAATAGGAGCGTAGGGCAAGCTCGGGAGTGAAGAGACAACCAAAGAAGCCGCACAATGCTCTATCAATCAATAAAGTTTACTGTCTCCTTCACTATACATCACATCTCAAGTTTGGCCCACGTAAGTTTAAGTATTGGTCGCCCGACCCGTTTGAATGTTTCAAATCAATTTTAAAGTCTACCATCAGAGCTTGTCATGTCGGTGGTAGACCAATTATGTTAAACGAGTCCGATGGGGGCGGAATAAAGGAAAAGCCTCCTGATTAGGTTTGGTTCTCGGATCAATGCCCGAGTGTAGAGTATGTATAAGTTTCGTGTCTAATTTTGTGTTATTTTCGGTATTTTCGGTTTGTGTGTTTTTGTTTTGTGTTTGTTTGCAGAGATTCGCATTTAATTCGGTGAGGAAAATCATCGAGAATGAAGTTACATGTATGTATGCACTTCATTATGTTGTTGGAACAGGTTTTTAGAGGATTTGGGTGAAGAAGGAACTGGGGGTGGAAAATTTTTCTAAGTATAAAACACTCTTAACTTTCTGTGACCAAAGTTGCTTCGCGGTACGCGAAGAAAACTAACCCAGTCCAAGAGGTACGCGACGGACAAGGACAAGGCCTGGTAAAATCTCACCTCCTCGCGGTACGCGAGGAGGGTTCTCTGGTCTTTCACGGTACGCGAGGGACACCTGTTCCTGCCCAAATCCTTGGTTTTCCATACCCATCCACCATTCACCATCCAAATTCCAATCACCGGTCCCATCCTTCCATTATATCATCCACCATTCACCACCACCCATCACCAGTCACTACCACCACCACCATAGGAAACCCCTACATCGTTTGTGTTTGATTTCGCCTTACTTTGACATTCGTGTCTATGTGTTTGTCATACGTCGGGTACGTTTCCCTGCTTTATCTTGAGTCGTGTCGAGTCATTAGAGTCTTTTGGTTTTTTATCGAGTCTGTATCTTGAGTCAGTTTAATGCACTGGGTTTGCTTGACTTTAATTTTGCAGGTATAGATTGCTCCGCCCGTACTCAATCTCCATTCGGGTGGGGTTGATTTAAAGTTTATTATCATGTACAAGGCAACCCTACAGAGAAGTGTCTGTACAGCCACGAATGGAATGCTATACGGTTGCACTTGTGGAAGGACAAAGCTGCACCAGAAGATTTGACTCATTACCAGCTAAGTCTTTTCCAGTTTATCTTTGTTTATTTTAATTTTTGTGTTTTGAGTCTTTATTTTTATTTTTCATTGTTTCTCGGTTCACATTGGGGATAATGTGTGTTTCAAGTGTGGGGATGGGAGACTACGTCTATCTTAGATTGTTTAGGTTGTTTATTTGAAAAAAAAATACAAAAATACAAAAAATTTAAAAAAATTTCAAAAAAAAATGTCCTTTGAATTAGAGTTTTTGCAAGTAAATGGATGATGATAGATAGAACTGGAAATCTGCTTGTGGTTTAAATGAATAATAAATGATAGAAAACGTGTATAATTTGTGATGTTTTGGTAGAATCAGCCGACTTTAAGAGCTTAAATATCCTGAAAGTGTTAACTAGGATAATTAATTGAATTAAATCAGGATATCTTGTGGGTTCTCATCTTAGGGGTGTCGGTAAAGCTAAAACTGTGAACATAGGGTGCTAGGTACCACTATAAGATAAAAGTTATATGTTTTTGAAATTATTTGGCACACCACTCTCTTTTTATTATGAGAATAAATCCGATATTTGGTAGCGCCCGCATTCCATAATTCCATTATCATGAGCATAATTAAATAAATTAAGAGCTTAAGTTTTGCCTACGTGTTACCCTCCAGGATAGCAACTTGATTGAAACACCCATGGGTTAGATTCTTAAGTAATCAATCACATTAGATGACTAAGTTTCACTTATGTGTTACCCTCCGGGATGGCAACCTGGTTGAAACACCACTAAGTTGATTCTTATGAACTTCATTGCTAAAAACTGCAGCCTAGGTGCCACACGCCGAGTTACAGCTTGGTTGAAGCACCACTAGGTTAGGTTTATTCATAAAGTTAATTTAATGCTCATTTCATTCATCCATTATTCACCTTAATTTTTAAAACATATAACTTTTTGTTTAACGTAGTTGGTAAATCTATATGTTTTAACCCGGGCTTAGACATGACCTTGAGACGGGATTAGACTTAGTTCTAACCTTTTGAGTGTGAGACCCATAGATTGATTGATAAGCTGCATAAAATGAATTAGAACACAATCGGGGGCTTGATAGTTGGTGGTTGGGTTTAGTCAGACAGAAATACCGATTGTTGCTTTTTAACACGTGATTATATTGAACAAATGACTAATTGAGATTGTGAGATCTATTTTCGAGTTATGATACCATTGCATACTTTTTTTCGAGGACGAAAAAAGGTTAAGTGTGGGAATGTTTGATGTGTTGCAAAACACATGTCTTTTATCCCATTGTTTTTATGTGTTTTTACTAGTTTTGTATTCGTTTTAGCCTTGTACTTGGGTCTTTGTTGTGTTTTCAGGTACTCGTGTGTAGAAGAAGTGGAATTCAAGATTATATCATGAAGAAATCGAGCACACGAGGAAAGAGTATGAAAAGAAGAAAAAGAAATTAAAAACTTGGAAAAATAGGCCTTCGCGGTACGCGAAGAGAGAAGCCCACGTTCGCGCGGTACGCGAGGAACTTTAGAATCAGGGCCCGACTATTTTGGCCTTCGCAGTACGCGAAGGGCCAGCTTGTATGTCTCGCGATACGCGAGAAACCAGAAAATCCGTAAAAAGCCCTAATTCGATTATAGATATAATTTGAATGCCATAATGAGAAGAGGTCGAGTTCCAGCCGTTAGAGCAGTGTCTAGAGGCGATTTTGAGAAGAAAGGAAGCATCTTGAGCCAAAGATCGAAGCTTTAATGATCGGATTGGTTAAATCATAATCGTTCGGTTATCATAATTCGTCTTCTTGTATCTGACTAGTCTATCTTGTATTATGATCGTGAGTATTGAACTTTGTTTACTGTTTTTGATTATGACTGTTGGCTAGATACTCTAGCTACCTAGGTTTTGATGATTATGTGTTAAAGATTGGACTTTTATTCGGTTTTTGGATTCTTGTTGATGGTTTAATATTAAAGTAAAGAACTTGTTTATGATTGATCTGATGTGTATGCATGTTTATGTCTAATTTGTGATCATTTATTGTTCCATATGTGTCTTTGTCAATGTATTTCATGTATAAATGCATATTAGGTTACTTACTATGTGTTTGTGACTAGTTTAAGGTTTTTGATCGATCGAATCTATATGAACATTATTTGATAGTTTAGAGGATATACATGTTCTACCTACTTCGATAGTTGAAAGGTGAGAAGTAGTCGGTTTGTTTTTGGTGTTAGGTGTCCAGGTGTAAAGACTCTGAAAGGAGGTTTCCCCCTAGGTGTCCTACTACTCTTTGCATTCCCGTGTCTTATCGAGAGTCTTCAAGTTACCCCTTGCATTCCTTGAATGTACTGAGATAGTGAGACTGAGAGGTAATCTGTCTTTTGGGTACTTTAGTATTGTTAAAGAGACTGAAAGGTGATCCAACCATCCAGTGAGCTTCACACACCCCTTAGGGTTTACTTCTAGGTCACACCTTGAGAATGATCAGGGATCCTGTAGGTAGTCTGAGGGTGTAGTATTCATAGATCCTGGTTCCATTATAGTTTCCTTAATTGAGAGAAATCGAAGTTTCACAAGTAGGATTCTTAACCCGGGTAGTGCTTTCCTTATTCTTGAGTCTGTCCAAGTACTTTGCTTGATAGTTGGTTGTCGTTAGTTAGTTTTCTTTAATTTGTTAGAATTAGAATCACAACACAATTCCCCTCATTCAATTCAGTTTATTAGTTGAGTCAGAGTCTAGTTAGTTGTCACTAGTGTCCTTAGGGTTTGATATCCGGATTACCGTTAAACTTAACTACATTCGATAGGTACACTTGCATGTCAGTGCGGTCTAGTTCATAGGTTTTCTAGAGTATTACTAGAGTGTCTAGGTTAGGTTTTTATTATAGTTTTTATAGACCGTTCCGAGCACATCAACAACATTTGCTGACCAGTTGTTAGACACTAAATCAGGTGCAACCAAAAAGTCATTCTCTTATGTTGTCTGTGGTTCCTCTACCTGTGGGTTTTCGGGTACTTGAACATCATGGTTTTCTGTGTTTTTCGTGGCATCCTCTAAATAAAATTCAGACGCTAGTTCAATATGTGTTTCTAGGACAGATGGTGATGACGATGAACGTTTTAGACTCAGACGCCTCCATTTCATAGGAACCCAGCTTGACGATTTCTTAATTGGTTGAGAATGGTATTGTTCGTCAACCAATTATTTTGCATGGTTGTTGGACATTGTATAGAGATGGAGATGAGATTGTTTAGAGAGGAGATAAGACATTGGGTGAGGAAGTGGTGGAGATATAATTTATATTTATAGCAAAAGTTGCCTATAATTTTTTTAATATAATATTGCTAAGGCTCAAATCCAACGGTAGTGGTGACACAAATGACCTAGTTTTAGGTTTGGATGTCGGGACTATTGTAACTCATACCAAGGCTCAAATCCAATGGTAGTGGTGACACAAATGAATAAGGAGGTTGTTGATATGGAGTTTGTTTGGTTGCGTAAACATTGAACGGGGACCCGTTTTGGGACATATATGGCATCAAAAAGGTGTTTGATTATAATATGTTTGAGGTTGAGTCGACACCCCAGGTGTCAGTGTATGAACCAGATGCAAATACTGATTGACGAACTGTGGTATATAAGAGGGGGTATCCGCTTCATAGCTATTTTGTTGTTGTTGCTGATAGTTTGAATATACAAAGGCTTCAAAAAAAATTTACTTGAACATTTTCATCAACCGCCTCTTCATTATTGGTAGCATGAACTCTTCTACCACGTCTTCTTTCCCGCCTATCTAGTGTTTGAGGTGCATTATTGTTGACTCCTAGTTAACCGGTTGGGTTGTCAGATGCATGGGCAGTTATAAACGATGCCCTGATGCGCAAGTCCCATAACCTGGGTCACCGTATCTTCTATGTAGCAGAAGTGAGGGTCCGCTTGAGGAATATCTCCAATGAACTCTTTACTTGATCGGTATATTTGGGTCATACCTTCCATTTGAAAATAATAAAAACCGATAAATTATAAATTTTAAAAACATATATTTATATTAAATTTTTAAAAATACCATTAGTTAATATCCTCCTCCGTCATTTTGAAACCCAGGCGGGTTTACCTCCTCAGTCCCTGGATTGGTTATGTATAGGACGATATGAAACCTATATCAATCCATGTATCCATCAGTGACAGTAGGTGTTGTAACATTTCTGATTTTCATCATGTAATCGTTTGATTTCAATAAACAAACACATTTCAGTTTCGATTCGTGTACAAACAAACTACGATGCAGTTACATATACAAACTATTCTATTACAATAACAAATTAAACAAAAACACCATTATCTCACAAGCCCCGAGGACCAAAACTGACAAAACTCAAAAACTACAAAACTAGGCAAGCACGGTCGCGCCTGAAGACCTAAGCACGGTCGCGCCTAAAGTAGCCACGGTCGCGCTGATGAACCCACTTGACTGCAGAAAGTCAAACCATACCATACCATCTGAATTCGCGAAATTTAAAATAGAGAAAAGCCGGTTTTCACGCGACAGACCTTACTCGACTGAATTCAACCTGCAACACGCCTAAATTGTCCTCCAATTTGCACATTTTTTTAATCCCATTCACACCACAACCGAGTCTCTCAAATTCGTCGATATAGAGCCAGTTGCAGGCTTCCTACACTCTCATATACACCCACTCAATCTCTCAGAACTCTCACTCGACGCTCACAACACCTCTGTCGTCCGATTGATCGCCAAGAAACGAAGCCGCTCGACCCGTAGCCGACCGCATTCAATTGCCCACTTTCAACAAGTAAGTAACACGTCTTCAGCTTTGTATCTACCTCTACTACGAAAGCCCTATGTCAATTCGTTGTAGAAACACTCAAATCGATCCGATTTTGAACCAAAAAGCCGAAACATAAATTTTACTCGAATTACACTCTAGACAAGATATAAATACAATTAAACTATGTAGAAACATTCGTAATCATCCACTAAGTGAAAGCCCTAAGAATCCAGAAGCTATTAATATAAGAATCGATCGAATTGTGTCTGAAAAAGGCCCGACACGGTCGCTCTCATCCCTGAGCGCGGTCGTGCCTGTCCAAGCACAATCGTGCCCCAGGTGTGGCCCGGTCGTGCTTACCGAGCAAACAAGTCTTGATAAAAAACAAACACTAGACGCGGTCGTGCCAGATACGAGCACGGTCGTGCTCTATGTCCAGAACCTAGGAAGTACCTTCTGACTCGACCACGGGCGCGCTCAGACCACCACGGTCACGCCCGGCAACGAGCGCGGTCGTGCCCTACTTGAGCACGGTCGTGCTCCTTGACCAGAAACTTTAATTTTATTATTTTCAAACTTAATTTAATATGTTTTTATTTAAACATTTCAAAACTTGTTTATAAAAATTTAAGTTATAAAATCCCAAAACCCGGGAATCATTTATATACCAAATCGCTGATTTAGAAATTTAAAACGATTAATTCCCGATAGTTTCAAAACCGATGAAATCGTGAATTTATATAATCATTTTTATTTATACAAATATATATATATATTGATTTAAACAAATATCGTTTAATTAAATTTTATTTAAATAAATATATATATATATATATATATCGCTACTAATTTATTATTCCAAAACCAACCCTAAACACACAAACCACCAACGAACCCACTTTGGACACAAAATAACACAAACAGTGACACGTGTTATACCCTCATTCAATAGGTCAAACGTAGCGACCTACAACACGCTTGGTATTTTTGTTGATCTGTGCAAACTACACTACCCAACACAAGTGAGTTACATAGCCCCTCTTTTACTCTATTTACAAACTTTTGGGGTGGAACATGCGTTCTATTTACTATGTTTACAAACTACACAATATACAATTCCACCCTACAATCATGTGTTACAATTTTGAGCTTTGTGCTTGAGTACTAGGTGTGTAGACCAACACGCAGTTTGCTATTCACGTGCAATCATTAACTATTTTATAGCCTACAGTAATCAGTGATAGATCTATTGAGTCTGACAAACCCACCCAGGTAGGGTGACTGTTACTGCCAACACGCGTTTGTTTTGCATGCTAGTTACAAAGGTTTGATTGTACTACCAGGTCGCACGATGGTAACTCTCCATAAATGCCTTAATTGCCATGTTTGTATGAATTGTATACACACAACACTATATTCTATTACATGACACGAAAACCTATGTATTCTCACCAACTTTTTAGTTGACTTTGTTTTTAACCATGTTTCAGGTGACAATGTTTGAAGTATTACAAGCTGCTACATATAGGATTTGGACCTAGCAATTAATCTAAACTATTTATATTTTGTAATCGCTACATTTGGTTCTTGTATGGTATGAACTTGCTACGTGTAATGAAAATGAATCTTTAAATTATTCAAACTTTAGCAACCATGAGCTATGAACAGTCTGCACAGCTTCACGCCCCGACGTTTTCCGCCGTCGGTCGGGGTGTGACAGATTGGTATCAGAGCCTTGGTTATAGGGAATTAGGTTATTAGACACCATTGACCTAGACTATAACTTTAGGACACCCAACAATGCCATGTTACATGTTTTATGTGATACGTGCTAATTGCTATATGTCACATGCTTTATGTGTTAGTTATTTGATACTTAAATTGTTTAGACTACATGACTTAATAAGCATGCGTAAATAATAAATTAAATAAATCGTATCCATACCCGTATCCTAAGCCGCATATCCTCCTTAACTGCTTCTATGTCATCATCGCCATAACTTGTGGAAAAACTCATACTCGTAGACATTAGTCTATCAAAAATATTTTTATATACCCGTTAAGGTTTTAGACTCTGTTAATTATTAAAGGACATGTGCAATCTGGAAGGGTGACACCTGTATTCTGGGTTTTCTGTCTAGGAAAGCATTTCATATAAATCCCAATCAACCGAGGGATCCGTATGCTTTCCTGGGAATTCCCGGGATGAGTGTTTACCTATAGGCTAAAGCACGTCTCCTTGAAAATTATATAAGTCTAATTAACCTTAATATGTCATTGTGTTCAAGTAGAAATGTGATTACTTGAAAACAATCCAAACCATGAAATAAATGTGTTATTTTTCCTCCTATCCTAAATTTCAACGGATTTTTATAAATTCTCACAACACTTTTGTATCATTCTCTTTTTATAGAATGCCTCCTCGTCGTAACATCAACCGCAACAACACCGACAACGCCAACGATAGCACCAACACCAATACCAGCAATGCCAACAACAACAATAATACCGACCTTGCTGCTCTCCTCACTCAGCTGGTAACTCAACTAACTCAAGCCAATAACAACAACAATGGGAACGCCAGTGGTAGTGCTAATACTGGTGGTGGCGGTGGTGCCAACCCGTCACAATGTACCTTCAAGCATTTCAACTCTTGCAATCCCCTGAAGTTTTATGGTACCGAAGGAGCCACGGGACTCCTTCAATGGTTCGAAAGTATTGAGGGCACCTTCCTCAATAGTGACTGTCCGGACAATCTGCGTGTCCGCCATGCCACTAGTGTCTTCCAAAAACGGGCACTAACCTGGTGGAATGGGAAAAAGAGAACAAGGGGAGTAGAAGTAGCAACGGCTCTGCCATGGGATGAGCTGAAAAGGATCATGACCGAGGAATTCTGTCCTCGAAATGAGATGAAGAAACTGGAAGCGGAATTTTGGGATCTTACCCAAGATAGCGGTGAAAGCTTGGCGTACACTAACCGTTTCCACGAACTCAGCATGCTGGTACCGCACATGGTTACACCTTTGTCTAGGTGTATTGAAAAATATATCGGTGGTCTACCGAGACAAATCCAGGACACTGTTCTGGGAAGAAATCCTGCAAACCTAGAAGATGCTATTCGTCTAGCTGCCACACTGACCGATAATCACGTTAAAGCAGGTACTCTTACCAAAAAGGGGGCCAAGAAAGTTTCTGACACCACAACTCCTCCTACTCATGTCAAAGAAGTTCAAAACGAACAGTATCGAAACACCAGGAAGAGAAAGGCGAAGAATTTTGCAATAGTCACTCCAGCCGCCCTAATTAATCAAGTTGCACCCTTGGCCCAAAATCCAGCCAAGAAAGCTTATGGAGGTACCTACCCACTCTGCAACAACTGCAACTATCATCACCCACAAACTGTCCCATGTCGCATTTGCAATCATTATGGGAAACTTGGCCATACGGCCAATATCTGCCGACAAAAGGCACTTACTACTCAAGCCAACCCGGTTAATCAACCCGGAGCTAATCAAGTGGTTCCAATCAATGCAAATGGACGGGCTTGCTATGAATGTGGCAACCCGAACCACTTCCGGAACCAATGTCCAAAACTTGTGAACAATAATCAGGGCGGAGCTCGTGGGCGTGCTTTCAACATCAACGCCAATGAAGCTCAAGCCAACGATCATGTGGTCAACGGTACGTTTCTTGTAAATAAACAATTTGCATCTATACTATTTGATACCGGAGCCGATAAGAGTTTTGTGTCACTTAACTTTGAACCTTTACTTGCAAAAACACGATCCAAACTCGAGAAAACCTTCACCGTTGAAGTAGCGGATGGAAACTCCATCACTATTGACTCCATCATTCATGACTGCTCACTAGAACTCAATGCTCACACGTTTCCAGTCAACCTTATACCAATGCCATTGGGAAGCTTTGACGTCATCATCGGCATGGATTGGTTATCTAAAAACCATGCCGAGGTCATGTGCTTTGAAAAGTACATCCGAGTACCTCTTCCACCGGGAGACATATTGAAAGTCTTTGGCGAGAAACCTTGCAAAGGACTCAAACTAATGTCATGCATAACTGCCCAGAAATACATTCGAAAGAAGTGCATGGTTTTCCTAGCTCATGTGATTCAAAAAGAAGACAAGGAGAGAAGAATAGAAGATATTCCCATCATTCGGGAGTTTCCCGAAGTCTTTCCCGATGACTTACCCGGACTTCCACCTATTCGGGAAGTAAAGTTTCAAATCGATCTTATACCTGGAGCAAACCCTGTGGCTAAAGCTCCATACCGGCTTGCACCTTCCGAATTGCAAGAACTTGCAAGTCAACTTCAAGAACTCGCTGACAAAGGTTTCATACGGCCAAGTCATTCACCGTGGGGTGCACCAGTCTTGTTTGTTAAAAAGAAGGATGGTTCATTCCGCATGTGTATTGACTATCGAGATCTCAACAAGCTTACAATCAAAAACCGCTACCCGTTACCTAGGATTGACGACCTCTTCGATCAACTCCAAGGTTCTACTTGTTTCTCGAAGATTGATCTTCGATCCGGTTATCACCAACTGCGTGTCCGAGAAGAAGATATTCCAAAGACCGCCTTCCGAACAAGATATGGTCATTACGAGTTCACGGTTATGCCTTTTGGGTTGACCAATGCACCTGCTGTCTTTATGGACCTCATGAACCGCATGTGCAAACCATACCTTGACAAATTCGTGATCGTTTTCATCGATGACATCTTGATCTATTCCAAGACTGAGGAAGAACATGAACAGCACCTTAGACTGGTTTTGGATCTCCTGAGAACCGAACAATTATACGCCAAGTTCTCCAAATGTGAATTTTGGCTAAAGGAGGTTCAATTTTTGGGTCATGTTGTCAATAAAAAGGGAATACATGTCGACCCTGCCAAGATCGAAGCTGTCAAGAATTGGAGTGCTCCTCAAACCCCTACCGAGGTTCATTCGTTTCTTGGTTTAGCGGGTTATTACCGAAGGTTCATTTCTAATTTCTCCAAGATTGCTGTTCCCCTCACCGCCTTGACACATAAAGGTAAACCTTATGAATGGGGGCCAAAACAAGAAGAAGCTTTCCAAACTCTTAAACAGAAGTTATGTGATGCTCCTATTCTGACTCTTCCAGAAGGAAACGATGATCTAGTCGTCTACTGCGATGCCTCTAACCTAGGCCTTGGTTGTGTTCTCATGCAACGAGGCAAGGTAATCGCTTATGCATCAAGGCAACTCAAGATCCATGAAAAGAACTATACGACGCACGATCTGGAGCTAGGTGCAGTCATATTTGCCTTGAAGATTTGGAGACATTATCTATATGGCACGAAATGTGTGGTATTTACCGACCACAAAAGCCTCCAAAACATCTTCAATCAAAAAGAACTCAACATGAGGCAACGACGTTGGGTTGAAGTACTCAATGACTACGATTGCGAGATTCGTTATCATCCCGGTAAGGCTAATGTTGTAGCCGATGCGCTGAGCCGTAAAGAACGCGTCATGCTCCAAAGTGTCAAGATTCATTCCGACATTCAAACCCGTATTCTAGCAGCTCAACACGTCTCGATTACCGAGGGCAATATGTATGAGGAAATGTCGTGCGGTGCTGAATTCCAACTAGAAACTAAAAACAATGGCTTGCTTTATTTCTTGGATCGTATTTGGGTTCCCAATCACAATGATCTCCGGGAATTCCTCATGACTGAAGCACACAAGTCTCGGTATTCTATCCATCCCGGTGCGGATAAAATGTATCACAATCTTCGACCACAGTATTGGTGGCCTGGTATGAAGAAAGACATTGCACTCTATGTTGCAAAATGCCTAACCTGCTCTAAAGTCAAAGCCGAACATCAACGTCCTTCCGGTTTACTTGAACAACCGGAAATCCCCGTGTGGAAATGGGAAAATCTAGCCATGGACTTCATTACTAAACTCCCCCGTACTTCAAACGGCTATGATAGCATTTGGGTAATCATTGACCGTCTCACAAAGTCCGCACACTTCCTGCCCATCCGTGAAGACTATCGGGTTGAGAAATTGGCCCGAATCTACATTAACGAAATTGTGAGTCGACACGGCATACCTTTGAACATATCTCCGACAGAGATGCTCGTTTCACTTCCAGATTTTGGCAATCTCTGCAAAAGACACTTGGCACACGATTAGATTTAAGCACAGCCTACCATCCCCAAACTGATGGCCAGACTGAACGAACAATCCAAACCCTCGAAGACATGCTGAGAGCCTGTGTCATAGACTTTGGTGGCAATTGGGATTCACATCTAGCACTTATTGAATTCTCCTACAATAACAGCTACCACACCAGCATCAACATGGCTCCATTCGAAGCTCTTTATGGTCGCAAATGCCGTTCTCCTATCTGTTGGAACGAGATTGGTGAAGCACAAATCACCGGTCCCGAGTTAATTCAGGAAACATCCGACAAAATCCTTCAAATCCGTGACAACATCCGAGTAGCGAGAAGTCGACAAAAGAGCTATGCCGACAAGCGACGAAAACCCTTGGAATTCCAAGTGGGTGTCCTTGTGCTTCTCAAAGTATCCCCTTGGAAGGGTGTGATCCGCTTTGGAAAGAAAGGCAAGCTAGCACCTCGTTACGTAGGCCCGTTCAAGATCCTTGAAAGAATCGGGAAAGTGGCTTACAAACTTGAGCTACCTCCAGCACTCAACAATGTTCATCCAACCTTCCACGTGTCCAACCTGAAGAAATGTCTTGCTGATGAGAACCTCCACATACCTCTTGACGACGTGCGCATTGATGAAACGATGCATTTCGTCGAGAAACCGGTGGAAATCATGGACCATGAGATCAAGCAACTCAAGCGCAGCCGTATTCCTATAGTCAAAGTCCGTTGGGATTCTAAACGTGGTCCTGACTTTACTTGGGAACGTGAAGATCAAATGAAACTCAAGTAACCTCACCTATTCACCAATTCTGCAGCCTCAACTAGTTGAATTTCGGGACGAAATCCCCTCAACAAGGGGAGACTGTAACATTTCTGATTTTCATCATGTAATCGTTTGATTTCAATAAACAAACACATTTCAGTTTCGATTCGTGTACAAACAAACTACGATGCAGTTACATATACAAACTATTCTATTACAATAACAAATTAAACAAAAACACCATTATCTCACAAGCCCCGAGGACCAAAACTGACAAAACTCAAAAACTACAAAACTAGGCAAGCACGGTCGCGCCTAAGACTAGGCACGGTCGCGCCTGAAGACCTAAGCACGGTCGCGCCTAAAGTAGCCACGGTCGCACTGATGAACCCACTTGACTGCAGAAAGTCAAACCATACCATACCATCTGAATTCGCGAAATTTAAAATAGAAAAAAGCCGGTTTTCACGCGACAGACCTTACTCGACTGAATTCAACCTGCAACACGCCTAAATTGTCCTCCAATTTGCACATTTTTTTAATCCCATTCACACCACAACCGAGTCTCTCAAATTCGTCGATATAGAGCCAGTTGCAGGCTTCCTACACTCTCATATACACCCACTCAATCTCTCAGAACTCTCACTCGACGCTCACAACACCTCTGTCGTCCGATTGATCGCCAAGAAACGAAGCCGCTCGACCCGTAGCCGACCGCATTCAATTGCCCACTTTCAACAAGTAAGTAACACGTCTTCAGCTTTGTATCTACCTCTACTACGAAAGCCCTATGTCAATTCGTTGTAGAAACACTCAAATCGATCCGATTTTGAACCAAAAAGCCGAAACATAAATTTTACTCGAATTACACTCTAGACAAGATATAAATACAATTAAACTATGTAGAAACATTCGTAATCATCCACTAAGTGAAAGCCCTAAGAATCCAGAAGCTATTAATATAAGAATCGATCGAATTGTGTCTGAAAAAGGCCCGACACGGTCGCGCTCATCCCTGAGCGCGGTCGTGCCTGTCCAAGCACAATCGTGCCCCAGGTGTGGCCCGGTCGTGCTTACCGAGCAAACAAGTCTTGATCAAAAACAAACACTAGACGCGGTCGTGCCAGATACGAGCACGGTAGTGCTCTATGTCCAGAACCTAGGAAGTACCTTCTGACTCGACCACGGGCGCGCTCAGACCACCACGGTCACGCCCGGCAACGAGCGCAGTCGTGCCCTACTTGAGCACGGTCGTGCTCCTTGACCAGAAACTTTAATTTTATTATTTTCAAACTTAATTTAATATGTTTTTATTTAAACATTTCAAAACTTGTTTATAAAAATTTAAGTTATAAAATCCCAAAACCCGGGAATCATTTATATACCAAATCGCTGATTTAGAAATTTAAAACGATTAATTCCCGATAGTTTCAAAACCGATGAAATCGTGAATTTATATAATCATTTTTATTTATACAAATATATATATATATATATATTGATTTAAACAAATATCGTTTAATTAAATTTTATTTAAATAATATATATATATATATATATATATATATATATCGCTACTAATTTATTATTTCAAAACCAACCCTAAACACACAAACCACCAACGAACCCACTTTGGACACAAAATAACACAAACAGTGACACGCGTTATACCCTCATTCAATAGGTCAAACGTAGCGACCTACAACACGCTTGGTATTTTTGTTGATCTGTGCAAACTACACTACCCAACACAAGTGAGTTACATAGCCCCTCTTTTACTCTATTTACAAACTTTTGGGGTGGAACATGCGTTCTATTTACTATGTTTACAAACTACACAATATACAATTCCACCCTACAATCATGTGTTACAATTTTGAGCTTTGTGCTTGAGTACTAGGTGTGTAGACCAACACGCAGTTTGCTATTCACGTGCAATCATTAACTATTTTATAGCCTACAGTAAACAGTGATAGATCTATTGAGTCTGACAAACCCACCCAGGTAGGGTGACTGTTACTGCCAACACGCGTTTGTTTTGCATGCTAGTTACAAAGGTTTGATTGTACTACCAGGTCACACGATGGTAACTCTCCATAAATGCCTTAATTGCCATGTTTGTATGAATTGTATACACACAACACTATATTCTATTACATGACACGAAAACCTATGTATTCTCACCAACTTTTTAGTTGACTTTGTTTTTAACCATGTTTCAGGTGACAATGTTTGAAGTATTACAAGCTGCTACATATAGGATTTGGACCTAGCAATTAATCTAAACTATTTATATTTTGTAATCGCTACATTTGGTTCTTGTATGGTATGAACTTGCTACGTGTAATGAAAATGAATGTTTAAATTATTCAAACTTTAGCAACCATGAGCTATGAACAGTCTGCACAGCTTCACGCCCCGACGTTTTCCGCCGTCGGTCGGGGTGTGACAGGTGTTCTAGCCAATTCCTCGGTTACGGTATTTTCAAACCGGTTATTCCAAGATGAAATGTACTCTTGCTGTTGAGTCACCCAATTCTGATTTGTTTTTCCATAACCGTTTATAACATGCAACTCGTGGTGTATGTCTACTGGAATAGGTACCGAGTTAGGGATTTCTCGAACCCTACCAAACTGCCTCATCACCCGACCGGGTAATGCAACTCAACAACTTCCTAGAAAATTAAATAACACTCGGTCATCCAACTGCGATAACCATTAGTACATGTATGGGGTAAACGTCCAAGACAGTCATCGTATGGGGTCCAATAAAACTGAATAAATTTTTTTATAAATAATTATAATATTAATAAGATTTAAGTAAAACCAAAATTAAATTTAAATACCTCGCTGTCGCATAATGATTGTAGCTGAGAACCGTATGCTCTCAATACATGTGACGGGGTGCTCTCGTCCTAGGCTAGGGTTTGGACTACGAGGCTGCAGGTAAAGGTGCATGCATGCAGGTAAAGTTGTGGCTTGAAAAAAATTGCAGAGATTCTCCTAAATCCGCTAGTCAAACAAGCAGACTCAGGCCCGCTACCCCAACTCACAGATTTTCCCCTCCGGCTGCCACATGCCTGAACAGTCTCCATTGGGTCCACCCTAAAATCGGCTTGCCACAATAGCAGAATAGTGAATCCGCTATATCAGATAGTGTACTCAGTTGTACTTTTCATTGAATCCGCTTGTTCCAGGAGCGGACTACCCTATTTCCAAATTATCCCCATGCAAACACCAGAAACCATTTTGTTTCCTCAAACTACACCATTTTGCCAAAAAAATCTTTAATTTACCGAAACCAGGACAAACTAGCAGAAAATTGTAAATAAAATATAATATATCCTTATCATATAAGTAATCCTATAGAGTTAATTAGCTCTTATTTGTTAATATTTTCATATTAAGTCGAAATCAACAAACCTTGTAAAGAATAAGGGTTTATAATAATAAAACAAACTACCATAAATTTTGATTTTGTTTTAACGCATGTTCATGTTTGTTCATTTAAATTTAACAGAACACGAACAATTAATCGAACGAATTTTTTTGTTAATGTTTATCCGTTAATAAAATGAAAATGTTCGTGTTTTTTTATGTTAGTTAGTTAAAAATTTAAACGAACTGTTCACGAACACGTACAAACGAACATAAATGAACAAAATTGAGCAAATATAAACGAACACAAATGAACAAGTCTAATACATTAAATATATGATAATGTCAATGGTTAATAATCACATCTAAGTTAATGGTTCACATATACATGATTCATCAAAAAGTTCATCATGATTCTACCGAAAATCCATCAATATTCATCAAAAAAATAAACGAACATAAATGAACTTATATAAACGAACTGAAATATATGAATATAAACAAACGTAAACAAACAAACACGACAGATGTTCATGTTCGTTCATTTTGCTCAAGTTAACAATGATTGTTTATAGGCCTAAACATTATAACCACCCCTATACTAATAAGGAAATGTTTAGATCTTGCAACACGTGTATGATGTATGAAGAAATATAGGTTATTGATTCTCTTCTTTGTTGAGAAAAATATTTACATGCTTTTTACAACTTCAAAGAGATTACACTCATGACTCATCTACTGCCATCTGTAACTCGTTCCTTTCCAACTCACACCGATACCCCGAGTCAACTCGTATCATCAATTACCTTCGATCTCTAAATATCCGATCCGACACAACATTGTTTAACTCGGTCCCCAGCAGTTGAGGTACATGACTTGTCGGATTGAATCATCTCCTCCTAAGAACCCTCCAACGTCATTACTTTACACGACGGAGGAACCGAACGCCTTCTTACTTTGCTGGAACTACTTCATGCCTGACTTCAGTTTGTGGCCTTGATCAGTGTGGCCATTAACAACGGCGACACCGGCAGTCATCCAGACTCGGTTCATGTAACTCATTTTTATGATAATTTAGTGGCTAAAACTTCTGACTTTATCTGATTGTTTTTGCTGTTCTGCCAATGAGTTTTTGGGTCGCGGTTCGATTAGATGAGAAAGGAGGTGTATTTATAGGAGGTGAGACCTTTGTATGCATATGCTGAGAATTCTCGAATCTATTCATGTCGTGAATATCTCGTCATACATAATCTGTCTGTTTTTTTTTCTTGATAAAACAATATAGGTTAATACAAAAAAGTTTTGTGAGGGCTTACTATTATTAATTTTTTAACAACAAACTAATCTACTTCTAATACTGTAATATTGTACGTTACAAGACTCGAACCCTCAACCACATAGTGAGAAACATCATTTTACACATCTGAATACTGTTAAGCCAAAGACCCTTTGGTTAATAAAGGATTATCTAATATCAAATTTTCTGCTTTTATTGTAAATATTTTGTAACATATGGTGTGTAAGAAAGAAAATAATTTAATCAGTGTATAAATCACAGTCTTTAGTTAGAGCACGTATTGTTAAGAATACTTAGTAGCAAACAACCTACCACTGACCACTGAGGTTGGTGGTCTAGTGGTAGAGACAAAGGCTCTTGAATCACCTAAGTTTGGAGCTCTTGGATTCAAGTCACACATTTACTAAAGAAATTCGTCGTTATAAAAAATGCAAGCAACCTAAAAGTCTTATAATTAGTAGTATTAAGTAATATTCAATAGTGGGTAGTCAATCGTCTTTATTGTTTCTATATAAACATATGTAATTGTTATGAAGAATGAGAGAGGAAGTATCAATTTCATATTACACGTTATCCTTCTCCCAAGCTTAGATTATTCTAACTAATTTCAATCATTTCATATATTTTAATTCTATCATGGTATCAGGGTATAATTGCTCCTAAGGACCAAATCTTTTGCTTTTCGTTTGAATTCTTTTTGCTTTTAGTTGACTTTTCTGATGCAGCTGGCAGATCCATTAACTGCACTCATGTACGTTGTTCAACTAATGAACTGTCTAAAGACACTCATTATGAAAATCCTTCGTGAACGAGAAGACTTGGTTATTGGTTATTCGTATAGTGTTATGTATATGTAACACTATGTGTTACGTAAATGTAAAGTTACAACTATGTACATATACGTAACACATAGTGTTACGTATATATAACAAATACTCATTCATCTTCTTCAAATTCTTTTTTTGTTTTCTGTTAACATAGTGTTACATATACGTAACACATTACGTATATGTAACAAATTCTCATTCAACTTCTTTAATTGGTCTTAGAATATTGGTTTCTTAATCATCTATGTTTTGGCTTTTCTGCTATTTTTGTAACTTGAGTTATATATATGTAACCATTTTTAATATCATCTTCTTTATCTTTGTAAAGTAGTTATGCCATTTTTTTGTTATTGTGACATGTATGTATACAAAATTTGTGTCGATCAGGTGTTTGATTTTGATTAAAAAAAGTGACGAGGGAGAGATAGGAAAGAGAGTGAAGAAAAAGATAGATAGAGAGAGAGAGAGTGAGAGATTTGTGAGATTTCGGAAACCAAAAAATTGAGAATGTACCCATGTCACACCCCAACCGACGGCGGAAAACGTCGGGGCAGGACATGGAGACTGTTCAAAAGCTCATGATCAAACTGAATTTCATAAATTTAGTTAATTGATTTAAAAGTACAAATACATATGTTTCGAATAACCAAAGGCTAACAATAATCCAATTTCTTTGTCACTAGGTCTAAAAGCTCCTATATAATAAACTTGTACTTCAAACATTTCCACCTGAAACATATTTAAAATGAGAGGGTCAACTATAAATAGTTGGTGAGCATACATAGGTTTAGAAATCTCAAGTAGTTTTCAAGTATTGTATACAATTCATATGACACGTAGTAAATAAGACATTTTATGAAGAATCTATAGTTAAATTAGGTGTACAATCAAACATTATGACTGAAGGGCATAACCCGCAGCTTATCATAATGTAGGGCATAACAACACATGTTATCCTGATGAAGTGTCGGTAACAATCACCCTACCTGAGTGGGTTTGTCAGACACAATAGATCTATCAATGTTACCGTTGGCTTGTACTGAGTTAATGATTGTACGAGTGTGCCATGTATATGTAGTTCAACTCATAGCATTCAAACACAAAAGCACAAATTACACAAATAGTCATAATGTAGAATTGTTTATTGTAATTGCAAATAGTTTTCAAGGTAAACCATGTTTCACCCCAAAATGTACAAAAATGAAAAAGGAGCTATGTAAACTCACATTGAATCGTAAAGGATTGGACTTGAAACTTGAAGCAACAAGAATTAAAGATGTCCTATGTTAAGTAAGATATGTTATTTAATATAGAGAGACAGTTAAAAGGAAAAAGGAACGGAACGGTTGGGACATTGAGATTTAGGAATGGGCGAACGAACGAGAAAATAAAGATACGAACTATAACGATAACTAAGGTTAAATAAAGTGATAATGTATAAATGAAGTTATATAAAATAACATTTTATAGATCCTATTTATAAAAGAGAGTTTAGGTGTCAACAATAAATATTAAGTGCAATTTAGTAGGATTAATTATCTCATTAAGATAATTAGTTTAAAAAAATATAGTCATTATGAAAGCAATATCCTAATATGATAATACATTAGTTACTTGAATTTAAAAAAAAACAAGTTATTAAAAGAATCATGATTTTTTGTGAAAGTATTAATAATATGATTAACAATTATGATTTTAATAATACTAATTTTAGTATTAAATATGGATCATGTCGTTATAATAGTTTAGGTTAGGTATAACTCTTTTGTTTCATGACGTTAATACATACGATCATTTTATAATTTTAAAGGATATATATAAGGTAATATGGTTTAAATACAACATCGTTTGTCACGTTTTAAAGTATATATATAGTGGTAACTTAATAATGCTCATATACTTTGTGTTATACGTTTGTGGTAATCAAAAGGTTTTTAGAAAATAAATCAAACATATATATATATATATATATACTTTTTATTTAAAAAAAATCTTAAATACTATACAATTCTTGAAAGTTTTAAAAGAATTGGGTTTTTAACCATATCATAATGATAATAGTTCATAAATGCATATTTGTGTGTGTGAGTAACAAGAGAACCGTAAACACAAAAAAAAAAGAAACAAAAATAGAGCTAGGATGGGTAGAACTCGTGACCTCTAGCTTGTGAGGAAAGTGATTTAGCAAGTTGCTCCAGGCTAATTAGTTGACAAGGATTAGAACATTTTGATGTTAACAAGATGGTTCCAGGAACCCATCTTCCCCAACATCTGGTCGCAAACCCAGCCCCTTCCTTAACCCTAAAACCCAATCGAATGCAGAAAAACCAAAGGCAGAGGTGCTTAAATTGTCGAATAAAGGTTACCTAGAGCAGCACCTTGGATTGATTCGATGTTTGCGTGGTTTTTTTTCCCCTTCTTGCGCCGATAACAAACCGAGAGAAAAAGGAGTGTGATTTGAGGTGTTGTTGCTTGTAATCGAAGTAGATAAATATATAGGGTGACTAATCTATCACGAACGCGTTTTACAGCTGTGATTGAGGGCGGAAATTGAGAGATTAGAGCTTGATCTGTGGGTTTTAATACCCACGACCGAAGCTTCCAAATTGGGTTTCAAAAAAGAATAAACTCAATCAATTTCGATGATTTCGAGCCTCAACAGATCGCAAATAGGTTGGTGATTGATTTGGGAGAATTAAAACTCCGAATTTACAAGGATTAAGTGGATTTGAGGTCGATTTTGACTTTTTCTTGGTCAAAATATAGATGTTCTTGTTCCAGGGTTCAAAATAAAGAGAAAGGGTTCAAGGTGTGGGTTCAGTGTCTATTGAGGGGGTTCAAATGCTATGGAGGGGTTCAAGCTAATTCCTTTTCTAATTTATTTAGATTGTATTTGCACTTCTTTATAATATAAATAAATATTATTTTTCTTTTGTAAAATAAAACCTTATTTTGTTTAAACTTATGGTTTATAATTTATTTATTTAATTTAACAATATATATATATATATATATGATATAAAAAAATATATATATATAGAGTAAGAGTTTAAAATCTCAAAACTCTAGTTACTTACACGCTTGAATAATAATTGGTATGGAAATATGTAATGTGCACGTATGTTATGACGAGATTAGAATAATAAGGCGGTCGCAATTGTTATTATTGCACACAAAAAATATAATAGTATATGTGAAAACCATGGATGTTACAACCTAGCATACCCTTGGACATCATAAATGAGCCCATTAATTTCATTATTTTACCAAAAATACTACTAATCAATCTTAGTACTAATGGTTGAATATCATATCTTGCATTTAGACTTGACATACAGGAACTATGTGTGTATATGTAGTATATCTAAATACTTATATACTTAACGTATCTACCTAAGTCATGTCGTCGTCAGCTTCACGACCGATCATCTTCTCAAGTCACAACGAGGAAGAATTATCAGAAATCTTTGGTAACAATTCCTTTCCCGATAGTAGTAAGAATCAAACTCTGAATTTTGACCATCAATACCTGAAATAAGAATACGATTGGAAGTCATACCAGTCAAGTGGACAAGGTTTATATAGTTATAATAAACCAACATACCGCCCAAACATGTCCTTAATAAGACAACATTATCACCCTAGTCCAAACATGTCCTTGATAGTAGGAAATTAAGGATGGTGGAGTCACATTGGAGTCGCACGTATTTAGGAGCCTTTTGGGAGTTTTCCTTTTATAGCTTATATGTCATAGGTCATAGTTGAAAAACTCGTCATTTGTGAAACATTTGAAACATGTCTTTTGGAAAACAATTTGGAAACATGTCGTTTATGAAACAATTTGTTTTTAGTTATGCGTAAACATTTGAAAACTTTTGGTTGGTTTGTTTAGTTATGGTTGTTCGATGTAAACAAAGGCTGTGGAAACCATGTTCGTTACATCCCGCGTTTCCGCCTTGACGTAGTGTGACAGATTAGTATCAGAGCCATTGGTTATAGCGAATTAGGTCCCTTTAGTGAGGCCTAGACTATAACCTTAAGCTTAAACACATGGAACTTTAGGAAACACATTATTGGAGAAGTTAGAATGATTATGTAAGTGAATTTACACTTACGAGTGCGCATTGTAATGGTAAATTTATGGCTTAGCTTTAGTGTTTAGCTTTAGGGTTTAAGATTTAGCTTTAGCGTTTAAGGTTTAGGGCTTCGCTTTAGTGTTTAGCTTTAGGGTTTATCTTTTAGGGTTTAGTTTTTAGGGTTAGAGTTAGTTTTTAGGGTTTAACTCTAGGTTTTAGCTTTAAATTGTAGCTTTAGGGTTTAGGGTTTTAAGTTTAGGTTCGACGAGCCGGTTCCAACGCTGCCGGAATGAGTTCAATCGGAGTTCGTTTAGGTTGGTTTTCGCGAGTTTTCTCATGAAAAAGAGTTTTCTCATGAACCCTATATATACATCTATATTGTTTTCGAAAATAATAATTAAATATATTCCATATATATCTTGATGGAATATGCCATGAATATGCATGTTAAATATTTCATTTAAAAGTATTATAAATATGAGTTTAAATCCAGATTTAAAACCTAGAGAATTATTGATACACTTGAAAATCCTAGCCACCATTTTTCTCTCCCATTTGCACCGCCACCCCTCTCCCACCCTTAGGATTTTCGGCCACCATTTTGATGGTGATCGGGTGTTCCGTTTTGGGTACTAATTGGATATTTGCGTAGGGGCTAGCGAGCTCTGTTTGTTGAACCGTTGTGGATATCTGAAGTTTATTTATCCACTGTTCTATATAAGCTCAAAGGTAAGTAATTAAAGTTATTAATTACGTGTTTTCGTCTCCTGCTTCTAAACTTCTTGCAACTGGATCATCAGTGCGTTTTTTCCCGTCCTGATTTTTATTAAGACTTCCGTTGCATTTTTTGCTTGGATCTTATTTTGAAAAACTAAAGCTATACGGGAAATCCCATGAAATACAACTGGCGTTGATGTCAAGACGACTATGAGAATGTTATCTATGACTTTCAGAGTGACCATAACTTGCCGTCACCTCTTCACACGTTATATTCTTATTGGAATTTATTGTAAATTAGATGAGCACAATATAAGCTAAGCGTGGGTAAGTTTTACTATGTGCAACTATGTGAGGACTGTTGTGTTGACGGGAGTGTTCTTGAATTATAAAACTGTTATCGTTTTCTTTTATTGAATAATGAATTTTGCGATGATGTATGGTTTTCAATTTATGTGTTCTTAACATTAGTTTATTTTGATTTGAGTATTCTGTTTCGATTCCATTGCAAATTTGCCATCTATTACTTCAATTCAATCAGGTCAAAGCATCTATCCCAACTCATCATAATATGTTTCTGGATTATACAATGCATGATCAGTTGGTTGATGCACTACGTGGTCAAATTTCGGAGTATTAAATAATCTTTTCAGCAATTATATGCATAGTAAGAGCGTATGTGGTTAGTCACTATTCACTTTGTTTTTTACTTAAACTAGTTTTTACCCCGTGTGATGTGATGGAAGTTTGGTAGTTATCGGTTCGGCTCGTCCACGGGGATAAAACTTACATCTAAACATAGGCTCGCTATAGCGTACAATAAAAAAAATACCCACGACCGAAGCTTCCAAATTGGGTTTCAAAAAAGAATAAACTCAATCAATTTCGATGATTTCGAGCCTCAACAGATCGCAAATAGGTTGGTGATTGATTTGGGAGAATTAAAACTCCGAATTTACAAGGATTAAGTGGATTTGAGGTCGATTTTGACTTTTTCTTGGTCAAAATATAGATGTTCTTGTTCCAGGGTTCAAAATAAAGAGAAAGAGTTCAAGGTGTGGGTTCAGTGTCTATTGAGGGGGTTCAAATGCTATGGAGGGGTTCAAGCTAATTCCTTTTCTAATTTATTTAGATTGTATTTGCACTTCTTTATAATATAAATAAATATTATTTTTCTTTTGTAAAATAAAACCTTATTTTGTTTAAACTTATGGTTTATAATTTATTTATTTAATTTAACAATATATATATATATATATATGATATAAAAAAATATATATATATAGAGTAAGAGTTTAAAATCTCAAAACTCTAGTTACTTACACGCTTGAATAATAATTGGTATGGAAATATGTAATGTGCACGTATGTTATGACGAGATTAGAATAATAAGGCGGTCGCAATTGTTATTATTGCACACAAAAAATATAATAGTATATGTGAAAACCATGGATGTTACAACCTAGCATACCCTTGGACATCATAAATGAGCCCATTAATTTCATTATTTTACCAAAAATACTACTAATCAATCTTAGTACTAATGGTTGAATATCATATCTTGCATTTAGACTTGACATACAGGAACTATGTGTGTATATGTAGTATATCTAAATACTTATATACTTAACGTATCTACCTAAGTCATGTCGTCGTCAGCTTCACGACCGATCATCTTCTCAAGTCACAACGAGGAAGAATTATCAGAAATCTTTGGTAACAATTCCTTTCCCGATAGTAGTAAGAATCAAACTCTGAATTTTGACCATCAATACCTGAAATAAGAATACGATTGGAAGTCATACCAGTCAAGTGGACAAGGTTTATATAGTTATAATAAACCAACATACCGCCCAAACATGTCCTTAATAAGACAACATTATCACCCTAGTCCAAACATGTCCTTGATAGTAGGAAATTAAGGATGGTGGAGTCACATTGGAGTCGCACGTATTTAGGAGCCTTTTGGGAGTTTTCCTTTTATAGCTTATATGTCATAGGTCATAGTTGAAAAACTCGTCATTTGTGAAACATTTGAAACATGTCTTTTGGAAAACAATTTGGAAACATGTCGTTTATGAAACAATTTGTTTTTAGTTATGCGTAAACATTTGAAAACTTTTGGTTGGTTTGTTTAGTTATGGTTGTTCGATGTAAACAAAGGCTGTGGAAACCATGTTCGTTACATCCCGCGTTTCCGCCTTGACGTAGTGTGACAGATTAGTATCAGAGCCATTGGTTATAGCGAATTAGGTCCCTTTAGTGAGGCCTAGACTATAACCTTAAGCTTAAACACATGGAACTTTAGGAAACACATTATTGGAGAAGTTAGAATGATTATGTAAGTGAATTTACACTTACGAGTGCGCATTGTAATGGTAAATTTAGGGTTTTATGGCTTAGCTTTAGTGTTTAGCTTTAGGGTTTAAGATTTAGCTTTAGCGTTTAAGGTTTAGGGCTTCGCTTTAGTGTTTAGCTTTAGGGTTTATCTTTTAGGGTTTAGTTTTTAGGGTTAGAGTTAGTTTTTAGGGTTTAACTCTAGGTTTTAGCTTTAAATTGTAGCTTTAGGGTTTAGGGTTTTAAGTTTAGGTTCGACGAGCCGGTTCCAACGTTGCCGGAATGAGTTCAATCGGAGTTCGTTTAGGTTGGTTTTCGCGAGTTTTCTCATGAAAAAGAGTTTTCTCATGAACCCTATATATACATCTATATTGTTTTCGAAAATAATAATTAAATATATTCCATATATATCTTGATGGAATATGCCATGAATATGCATGTTAAATATTTCATTTAAAAGTATTATAAATATGAGTTTAAATCCAGATTTAAAACCTAGAGAATTATTGATACACTTGAAAATCCTAGCCACCATTTTTCTCTCCCATTTGCACCGCCACCCCTCTCCCACCCTTAGGATTTTCGGCCACCATTTTGATGGTGATCGGGTGTTCCGTTTTGGGTACTAATTGGATATTTGCGTAGGGGCTAGCGAGCTCTGTTTGTTGAACCGTTGTGGATATCTGAAGTTTATTTATCCACTGTTCTATATAAGCTCAAAGGTAAGTAATTAAAGTTATTAATTACGTGTTTTCGTCTCCTGCTTCTAAACTTCTTGCAACTGGATCATCAGTGCGTTTTTTCCCGTCCTGATTTTTATTAAGACTTCCGTTGCATTTTTTGCTTGGATCTTATTTTGAAAAACTAAAGCTATACGGGAAATCCCATGAAATACAACTGGCGTTGATGTCAAGACGACTATGAGAATGTTATCTATGACTTTCAGAGTGACCATAACTTGCCGTCACCTCTTCACACGTTATATTCTTATTGGAATTTATTGTAAATTAGATGAGCACAATATAAGCTAAGCGTGGGTAAGTTTTACTATGTGCAACTATGTGAGGACTGTTGTGTTGACGGGAGTGTTCTTGAATTATAAAACTGTTATCGTTTTCTTTTATTGAATAATGAATTTTGCGATGATGTATGGTTTTCAATTTATGTGTTCTTAACATTAGTTTATTTTGATTTGAGTATTCTGTTTCGATTCCATTGCAAATTTGCCTTCTATTACTTCAATTCAATCAGGTCAAAGCATCTATCCCAACTCATCATAATATGTTTCTGGATTATACAATGCATGATCAGTTGGTTGATGCACTACGTGGTCAAATTTCGGAGTATTAAATAATCTTTTCAGCAATTATATGCATAGTAAGAGCGTATGTGGTTAGTCACTATTCACTTTGTTTTTTACTTAAACTAGTTTTTACCCCGTGTGATGTGATGGAAGTTTGGTAGTTATCGGTTCGGCTCGTCCACGGGGATAAAACTTACATCTAAACATAGGCTCGCTATAGCGTACAATAAAAAAAATACTCGGATCGCTGACAAAAAAAATAAACAAACCCGTGAATCTCGTTTAAAAAAAAGTTAACGAACGAATGTTATTATAGAAAAACGAAATTATTACTAATACCCATTGAATTTTTGTTACAACTTTATACAAAACCAAACTTAAGAAAAAAAAACTAAAGTTTACTCTATTGAAGTTTTGTGACAAATCTTAAAAAACAGACTTTTGAGTAAAAAAATTAAACTAAGTTTTGTGGCAAATCTATAAAAAAACAAACTTTTAAGTAAAAAAAAGTAAACTATCATATTCCTTCGCACGGCCAATAATATGTTAATACTAAGTTAAGAGAGGATTTGATAACTAAAGACTTGCATTACCATTTAACACACAACTTCCGGGTTCGAATCTTCCACCATCTCATTTATTACCTCCATCTCTTTTCCTTTCCCACATAAGAATTGGGGAAGGCCTAAGAACCAACAAACATGGGTCATTTTTAATTTTTGATTAATAAGTTTTCTCAACTATGCCCCTGTTCTTTTTTCTTTTAGCCTTTGTTTGACAAACTACCGTAAGTTTTCGATAAAATCTTTAATATTATTCTAGAAAATTCATGATTTATTCGAGAAAAATGATAACAATTGATAATATCAAATAAGTCTGACACTATGAATCTTCAATTCAAACATTGAAATTCTCGGATAGCCACGAGAAATTAGGCTCGCCAGATTTTAATCCTTTTTCACGAAAATTAGTTTGTTCGAGCACTAATTATAAACTAATAATTGTTAAATTACATGCTATTTTTATTATTATTATTATTATTATTATTATTATAACAAAATCTTAAGAGGTAATGTCGATGGCTAATAGAAAGCTACCAACAAAGCCCTTCTTCACTATTTAGTAATCGGTTTCCTATATTTTGATTAAACCTTGTATTTGGTGGGTTGATTGAAAGCGTTTTGTTTAAACTCTTTCCTTTATTCTAGGTCGCAAACATTTTTTTTTTGGTTTTTTGTTATTTTTTTCTTTTTAGATTTCTCTTTTTTTTTTACTTTTGATAACTTTTTTTTATGAACGTTCAATAACTAAGTCATGTTTACGCCTCAAATTTCTAAACTCTCAAATTTACCCCTATTATATATATCCGTGTACGTGGGTTCGAGTCTAGGGTTTGACAAACCGGGTTTTTTCTTTTACTTTTTCTTATATTCGTTTGTAAAAAATATTTTTTTAGTTCTATTTTTTTTTAACTTTGTTACTAACTTCCTTAACGAATTTGCCGTTTTAATGCTAACTCTTATACGCGCTGCAATCTATTTATTTTTCGATCTCCATAACCGAGTCGTGGCAACTTCATACGTTTCTTTTATGTACTTAGTCACGTTATTGTCACATCCGCAAAGTGCGTAACGAAGTTCGCAAACCCGCCGCATCGCGAGGGTTTAATTTCTAGTTATTATTAAAAAGGAGGAAATGTTGTGTGAGAGTAGAACCTGTGACCTCCAAGTTTAAAGTGTACGTTTCTAAATAAATTTTATTTAAAACTGAGTCGGTCAAATATAATATATTTTTACTTCTTTTTTAATTTGTTTTCGTGTTTTTTAACATTCATTTTTACAACGCCGTAAATTTTTCTTGATTTATGAACATACCGTGGTATGTTTTTTTTATATCTACATTTTGATATTCAAAATCAAGATGCTACAACTTCATTCGCTTCTCTTTATGCACTTAACTATGTCAATGTCACCACCGCAACGCGCAACATTATTATTGTTATTATCATTATGATTTTCACACTTTTTAAGATTTGGAGGACGAGCATAAAAAAATGAAAGCCCTTACTATCTTTCACGGGTCAATGGAATCCCAAATATACCGTTGCAAGTTGTTTATTTTTATCAATGTTTCTGTATAAATTTTATTTGAAACCTAGCCAGGTCAAATGTTATATATTGATAGATCCCAATCGAGGTGGATCCAGTGCTATGATGATTCTAGACCGGATATGATCAACAAATCAGCTATAGATCAGTTGTTATTGATGAATCGAACAGAAAAACAAGAAGAAGAGCATAAAAATAAAAACAAAAACCCACTAAAATCTGATTAGAATTCCACAATAATGATTACAATAAGCTTCTGGAATGATTACAACCATCTACCACCGCCATCCACCCCGGGTGAGCTCCACCAGGGTGGTGGAACAAACACAGACAAATAACCTCTCAAGCTAGCTAAACTCACTCAAATACCGAAATACAAAGGAATTCTGGTGGAGAAGAAGGTCCAAAAGCTATGAAAATGGTCAGGAATATAAATGAAACCTGAGAGAGTCGGCTGTGCAGATTGCCGACTCTCAAGAGTCGGCTGACACCGACCTAGCGACTCTCAGAGAGTCAGCTGGGATCAACCTAGCGACTTCCTAAGAGTCGGCTGAAGTCAGCCTAGCGACTCTCAGAGAGAGTCGGATGAAACCAGCCTAGCGACTCTCAGACCAATTTTCATACGCGAACCTAAACTTCTCGTGATCGCTTGAATTGATAAAAATCATCGCTTGAATTGATAAAAATCATTCTCAAACTAGACCGAACATATATTTTTAGTGTGTCCTTATATATATTTTGGCATACATTTTATTTAAATCCGAGCCGAACCAATATAAATTTAATATATCATTACTTCTTTTATTCTTAAACTCTCTTTCGTATTCCTTACGTCCCTTCTCACTACAACGTAACGTTTTTCTTAATTTCCGAACATACCGTTTCGCTGTACTTATTTTATCTACGTTAATTTTATTTAAAATCGGTTCGTCGAAACGGCTGCTAATAACCCATTAGTTGATAATTAAAATCCTACTATACTTTAGTCGGATCTTCCAATCTCGTTTCGATCTAACAACCCGTATATTAAAGACCCTATGTAAAAGCAATTGAGATATACAGTAAAAGCATGGTATTGGTGCAGTGGTTAATGTTCCTTTGTGTTGCCTATCTTAAATACTCGTTCGATTCCCGTTTTCCCCCATTCCTCCAGACATTTAATCTTTTTCTCTCTTTCTTTCTAATTTTCTTTTTGTTTTTTTCTATGTTTTTTTTGGATTTTTGTCTTTTTTTTAGTACATTAGTTTTATGTTTGCTTTTATTAACGTTTTTTAACATTGCATCTACGTTTTAGCGGAGTAGTATTAAAAAATCGAGTCTTTTTTTGGATCATGTGCTATAGTGAACAGCTTTACCGCCGCGGCACCCTTACCGACCCAACCGCTTATGAGTGAACAATATGGTTGCAGCTATTTTGGATTTATCGTAACCGGTATCGTTGTTCGCTTTTATTATTTTCGACGACTCGAACCGAAAACGACCAAACTCTTGTCACGTTTTGCGAGAGGAAAACGACCGATTCTTCTCGATCTTATCGAAGGTCGTTAGTCGAGTCTCTTTAAAGTCGTTTGTCGTTTGGCTTGGATTTTAACTCCACGACAAAAAGATATTTTAGAACCAAAATGGCGAGAATATTATAGTTGAAGTTCTCACGATATAATCGAAATTGAGTTGCCCCATAACTGTGGGGAGGGACATGTGTAGAGCGTAGCGGCTCATACAAAGATGACTCATGAATACTCCATGCTTCTATGATTCCATCATAGGCCCATTTGCTTCAAGTTGCATTATTTTTGAAGGGTGGTTTTTATATTTAAAAAGATTATAAGCTAATATAAAAACTGTTCTTAATCATAATTATTAGAATCATGGCTAGCAAGATTTTCTTAATTCGACTTTAAAGTTTTAAGCGGTATCAAACTGAAGATTAATGTCATTTATAAAAAAATTGAGATAAGTTAGTTTTGATATCATTTGCTTAAGCTGTAAATTAAACTTTACTTTTATAAAATTTATATCAATTTCAAAAGCTTTATGCAAAAATAGTAATAAATCAATTTTTTAAATCCAAAATTTCAAAATCATGTGCTATAACACCAATCAACTAGGGCCGTAAATGAGCCGAGCCGAGCCGAGTCAGGATGGGCTCAAGTAGAGCTGGCTTGGCTCGAAAACTGAAAAGTTGAGTTCGAGTTCGGCTCGTGAAAAGCTCGAGTCAACTCGTTTATTTTTTATATTTCACACATCTTATCTTATCTTACTAACCTTATAAATAAAAATCTTTTTACCACGTGTCACTTTTTAGGCAATGAAACCTTTACTTTTCCCTCCTAAAATGCAAAAAGAAAGTCCTTTCCAAACTATATAAATCTATATCTATACTCTCTAATAAATAAAGGTTTTAGTGGGACACTTGTCACTCTTGTGTGCATTCTTATGTTTTTTTCCGTCTCTCTCTCCTATTAATTATACAAATTTATTTAGTTGTTTTTATAATTATTTTTCCCACCATCTCTCCTATTAAATAATAACGATTTCTATAATTCTTTTTATAAAATATTTTTTATTTTAAAAAAGGTAGGTTTGTTCATAAAACATCTTTATAAATTGAACATTTCTTTCATTCTTTTTATAAAACATTTTTCAAAAATAACTATATAACGTTTGTAAAATTTGTATTAAAAAACTATTTAATATGTCATAAATATGTTATATGTAAATCTTTATTACTAAGTATATAACATTTTATTCAACCCGGTAATACACTGGGTTTCTAACCTAGTATTGATATATAAAAGAAAAAAAATATATTTTCAATATAGATAACCCAAAACTAGAAGAGGAAACCGGAGAGAATGAGAGTTTCTAGAGGAAGTTAGGGTTTAAATTTTGAAGTGCAATTAGATTTAGGAATTTAAAAGTTGAAATGAGATTTAGGAAATTAGAATTTTGAAAGTATTTGGAGCGATAGAGTCCAACATTTTGACTTTTTGAGTTTTATTTTTTAAATAATTAATAAAGTAACTAAGTGTGTGTGGGTGTATATTATTTAGACAAGCCAATGAGCCGAACCTACCCTGGCTCGGGCTCAGCTCGTATACAAACCAAGTCGAACCTACCCTGGCTCGGACATTGAAGATTGCCCTCAATTTTACAGCTCATATTGTGTAATTCGTATCAGTAAGAGGAGGGCGTTGAAGAGGAATAGTTATGAAATTATCCCTAATCATGATTGCTTGATTGTTTACTTCATCTCCCATTGTCGATCTTGACATTCGTTCGTATTTTCTTCCGTATCTCAAATCGAGATCCAATCCTTTGAATCAAGAGGGCTTTCGAGATATCGAGATCCAATCCTTCGGATCGAGTGTTCTTTCTAATGCTCTGATACCAATTTGATTGAAGCGGGTAACCAGAATAGTAACAGAATTAACGAACTCAATGAGAGAATTAAGAACTTTATTAAACTGAATTATTAAGAGGTGTTAGCTAATTACCAGATTTCATCCAATATTTATACAAGGAAAAAAAATACAAAAATGATAAAATATGTTCCTCAACTACTTAAAATTACAAAACAATCCTCTAACAGTATCAAACTACTCTTTACCGTGCCCTAACATTGTACCTTTTACAACAATCTAGAGGATAACCTTTGGGTCCATGAATAATAGGACTTGATGTTTCCCATGCACAATAATCATTGTTTCAACGTTGCATACAATGAGGCCGTCCACTTTTATTATGGTAACAAAGGTTCACCCGCCATTTTGCTTCTGTTTTCTCTATATATACTTTGTTAATTTTCAAAAATAAATCCATCCCATTTTCCGCCATTGATAAAAGCTTTGCTACAAGAAGTTAAAGATCAAAAATGTCCAACAGGAAAACCTCCCTTGTTTTCAGCTTCATTCTCTTGCTTTCATTGGCTATCTTCATCTCCAAGGGAGAAAGTAAAATGACCTTTAGCAGCAGTAGTAAGTTCCATATCTTTTATTATTATTATTTTTAAATATTGATGCATATTATGTATTTGGTTTTGGTGTTTAACAGGAGTTCCAACGCTACCAGCATTTGTGTGTGACAAGATCTACGGGACACAAGCCGGGGACACATGCTTAAGCATTATAGAGGCCTTCCAACTCACGACCGCCGCCTTCAATGCCTTCAATCCCAATCTGAACTGTGACAAGGTCTTTGTGGGAGAATGGTTATGTCTCGATGGTATAACCATTTGAATGTCTGACTTGATGGCTCTTTCTGATGGTTTAACTTTGTCATGTTCTTTACAAATAATATCTGTTATCAAAAGCATGTCTCCTCATCGGCATCTCCTAGTTATTACTTAAACATTAAGTCTTTGTTGAATTATGAAAATTTTCAAATTCATTGTGTTATGACATGCGTCATCTTTTTCATATGAATAAAAATAATCCACAAATATTGTAATTGTATTGATATTGTTGTAATGGATAATTAGGTTACAACCCACGATATTACAATCTAGTCCCTACACTAATACCTTATTACATATTGGTCTCATAAATAATTTCTGAATGATACATACAATCTTCTGTTGTGCAGTGGTTAGACGGTTGATCCACGATGTGAACGCGTGTCAACCATAAAGCATTTGTATTATTTTTCATTTGTCTCAAATGTGTTTTTATGGTTTGGACACAAGGAGTAGATTAAAAGCAATAATTAGCATTCAACTCACATGTTCATAATTTTATAATTATCATAAGAGTATGTGGTATACTCTCACTTGAGAGAGCCAAGTGAGAGTACATTTTCTGTCACATGGGCGCCACATCGGCGTAATAAGCTCTTCACTTGGGTCTCACTTGTCAAGGAAATACTCAAGTGAGTGAAATACCACATATTTGATCATAGAGGACCCACCCAAAATGAGGGACCCACCCAACATTCACACCCACAAATGGGTTTCTTCCTCGCGTGAGAAAACTCACGGATACATCATCACGCCCCCTTCACGCATGAGGGGGGTGGTGTGCTATACCCATTCACTGCGTGAGGGCCCTCACGCATACCCTCGCGTGAGGGTATACCTCTTACCCTAAGAGACTAATTTCAGTGTGAAGTATGTATGCACTAAGAGAGTTGACATGATCCTAAAAATAACTCCATTTATCATATTCAGTTACCTTATGTATTTCTTTAAAGAAACTACTTGACCCATTGCAAAGAATAGATAAGATATGAAATACTTGCAAAAGAAGTTTGAATGAAGGCAGGTCCTACATTAATTCTATTATATTTACAATGAAGCGAGGTTACTTTTAACTAACACCAACTAAAGCCCCATGACTCACCGAGTCCTAAGGTATGGTTGTATTTTTATTACAATTAAATTTACAATTTAATCCTATTTTGGTTCTAAAATTGTTTTTTTGCACTGTTTATGATATTTGTACTTTTTTTCGTTTTAAATAAATCTTCATTTGATAGTTTTTATTTAGTGTTTCATAACTAAAAATGGATTAAACAAGTAGGGATGCCAGAAAAACCCGAACCTGATGGGAAAACCTGATACCCGAAATATCCGGGTCGGGTATTCGGTAATGGGCCAGGTATGGGATTAATTATTAAAAAAATCAGGTTTGGGTACGGGTGTGGTATTTAGTGAAACGCGACCGGATTACTCAAAATATATATACCCGATTACTGAATGGGATACTGTTAAAAACTCTATTTTATTATTTTATAGCCGAGAAGGATGGGGGATCTGGGGGTGGGAGGTCTTAAGACTATGAATCACGCCTTGCTAACCAAGTCGAGATGGAAAGCCATAAACGATCCGAGCAGTTTGTGGGCATGATGTATCAAAGCAATACATAAATCCTCCCTTGAATCTCCCATGGAGCTACATTGTAAAGCATTGGCGGATAACTGGCCGGCTATTGCTTCAGTCGGAAATGAACTGGGATCCATGGGGGACTCCCTTAACGGGTTATTTCGCAAACATATTGGCAATGGGACTACATCTTCGTTTTGGAACCTAGCCTGGTTCGGAACAATTCTATTAAGAATGTTATTCTCTAGTTTATTTGATCTCGAACGTAACAAAAAGTGTAGAATTGCGGATAGAATCCTTCGTGTGGGTTACGGTTCTGTGGTGTTCCATTGGGACTGAAAAAGATTTGCTGTTGCTCCAATCCGGATAGAAGAAATAAGAGATCTCGAGAACATGATAACAGATTATCGATTCATTGACGGGCCGGACAAATGGGTATGGGAAGGAGACCCTTCTGGGATTTTTTCCACTGAATCATATAGAAGATGGCAAGAAGATATAACAATGCAGGAATCTATGGTGGAAGTTCTATGGCTAAGATGGGTTCCATTGACAGTTAGATGTTTCGTTTGGCGGCTTCTCCAATATAGGTTGCCGATGGCTACTGCGCTGAAAACTCGGGGTGTTCCTATCCAATCGGGGCGATGCTCCTTATGTCTTCTCGAGGATGAGACTGAAGATCATTCTTTCATTCGCTGCCCCGTTGCTGAAGGTACATGGTGCAGAACTTCTAATTGGATGAAACTGAATGTTATGAGTCAGGCAACAATAAAAGACTTGGCAACCCTTATAAGGAATGCACATGGATTAGGTAAGGTCAAAAAGATTCGGGCCCTAATTGGTTATTGCACGTGTTAGGTCTTATGGAAAGTAATGAATAGGTGGACTTTCTGTCAATCAAGAACTTCTGTGGAAAAAATGGTGCTCAAATTGGAGGAGGGGGTTGTGCGTGCGGTGGTTGGCTGGTGGTGGTGGTGGTGGTGGTGGTGGTGGGGTTTGGCGGTGGTGGGCATCAGGTTTGAGAGAGAGAGGGGAGAGAGGGGCTTTATTATATATATATATATATATATATATATATATATATATATATATATATATATATATATATATATATATATATATATATATATGACATTAAGTTAATTACACAAATAGTTCTTTAAAAGATGGAAAGACTGTTTTGCCCTCATGTGAGTGGCACATGACTATAGTTAACTGAAAAATTTAACGCCCGTTAGGCCAAATGATGTAAACCGCAACAAATTTAAACGTAAAGGATGATACCTGATAATCTTTTTACTAAAAGACTCAATCTGAAAAAGGGTATAAACATAAAGGACGATATCTGTAATTTACTCTTAATTCTAATATCTATACTAATAAATAAAGGTTTGAGATGACACATGTCACTTCCTGGTTCCTTCTCATTTTTATTTTCCCGCCTCTCCCTCCTATTAATTACTAATTTTTTCGTTCTCTCTCCTATTAAATAATATATATTAAGAAAGATAACAAATTTAATTATTGATAGTTATTATATATTAACTAAATAAGCTTAATATGAAATTAATCATTGATAGTTATAGTTAATGATGTTATTTATCATTTTTAAAAAATAAATTTATATTATGAAAAGTTATTATATTATCAGACTGTTTTAATATTTTAATAAACTCCATTATTTTAGACAACTAGATCAATTTTCGTTTGAATTTTTACCTACATATTTTTGAATTTAAAATTTTGTTTATCATCAATCATATTTTTATAAATTTTACAAAATGAAAACGATTTTATAGTCATTTAAGATCCAATTAAAAACACATCCAATCATATATTTACATATTCAAAGATATAATATTTATTTGATTTGTTAAATCTCACTGTGTTTTTTGTCATATTATTATAGCCGAAAGTATTCAAGTAATTATTTTCTTTTTTTCCTATTTCGATTTACATCATTACTTATTTTAGCTATTTGTATATGTTTATATATGTTTTGTATATGTGGCAACTTCGACCTATTTTCTTATGAATTGGTCGATTTGAGTTATGTTTTTTCTCTAACGGGTCAAACGGTTAAAATTAAATAAAAATAGTCTAAAATGAGAAGACATATCGATTGAAAGTCTCACTAAGTTTAAATTTTATGCAAATAAATATATTTAGATTGTTATATTATAATGAGAATAATATAAATTTTTAGTTATATTTGACACTAAGCTATACCTAATAAATAAGTAATTAATTACGTGTCACAGTTCAGTAAGCTCAAGATTCTTGTAAGCCTTTGAAAATTTTCCCGCTTATTTTCTTGTGTGACCAAGCTATACAAAATAAATAAGTAACTGATTGAAGTTTTTTCACCTATTGTTTCTCAATTATTTATTAATATTTACTTTATAAATATTTTATTTATTTAATATTTATTTTCTCAATTATTTTATTAATTAAACCCCATATAATACACGGGTGTGTAACCTAGTTTACAATGAAGCGAGGTTTCTTTTAACTAACACCAACTAAAGCCTCATGACTCACCGAGTCCTATGGTATGGTTGTATTTTTATTACAATTAAATTTACAATTTAATCCTATTTTGGTTCTAAAATTGTTTTTTTGCACTGTTTATGATATTTGTACTTTTTTTCGTTTTAAATAAATCTTCATTTGATAGTTTTTATTTAGTGTTTCATAACTAAAAATGGATTTAACAAGTAGGGATGCTAGAAAAACCCGAACCTGATGGAAAAACCTGATACCTGAAATATCCGGGTCGGAAATTCGGTAATGGGCCGGGTATGGGATTAATTATTAAAAAAATCGGGTTCAGGTACGGGTATGGTATTTAGTGAAACCCGACCGGATTACTCGAAATATATATACCCGGTTACCGAATGGGATACCCGAAATAATTTTTTTATATATTTTATTTTTCTTTTTATTTAAAATACATAAATAATTAATTAATTTATGTTTCCCTTTTACCAGATGAGTCGACCGTTCCTTTCCCCAACATTTTCTACCAGATGAGTCGACCGTTCCTTTCCCAACATTTTCTCATTGCTTCCCATAATTGCTTCATGGGTTCATGGAACAATTATACTTATTGCACTCTTGTTTTTTATTATATGAATGTGCTAGCTTGTGATTTGTCCATAAACAATTGCCTTTTTTTTTGTATGTGTTTTTTGGATAGCTAATGCATAATGATACCTATTGTAGTAGCTTTTTTTTCTATTTATTTATATCATGTATTCTTTATTTCCTAGATATTTGGTACAATATGGTTATGATGATATTACGTATTTATATGTATATTTGAGACGTTAAAAATTAGGCCTGGAAAACTGGGCGGGTCGGGCGGATTCAGGTCACGGGTTCAGGTCAGAACGGGTTAGGAGCAAAATGACTTTGGGTCAAAACGGGTCTGGAGCAAAATTAGTCCGGGTCAAAACGGGTCGTTTAAAAAAAAACTATCAATTTGGTTCGAGTCAAAACCTAGTATATTGTTTAGCCACTGTTTAGTGATATGCTTAATTATGTATGAAGCTCGATATCTCGCTTAGAATGTAACGGTCACCACCTGAAGTCGTAGTTGTTGCTGTTGCATATAAGGTTTTTGTACTTTTACTTGTTTAGGGTGAAGGGTGCGTATGCGGGTAAGCCTTTCGGGTATGCGGGTTCGTGCGGGTACACCGCTGCCGATAAAGTATCCGAGTACACGGGTTGGCTTTTGCGGGTATAAGTACCTGAGAGTGAAAGTTGATTGAGCCGTTCCAACGAGTAAGAGGGTTTGTTTCTCTGCTTCACATTTGTCCTTTTATCTCTCAACAAAGCATTGAGCTTTAACTTTTGATGTATTAAAAATATAAATAACACTAGCTTTTTTTCTAAAAAGAAGTGAAAATATATTTTTATAATGCATACACATGATAAAAAAAAATATTAAACTCATTGTGTTTGATTTTAATATTACAAATCAGAAAAATAGAAATAAAAGTAAAAATATTTATTTTATGTAATTTTTTTATTTATTGTTATTTTTATTTTATTTAATAAATGAAATTAGTTTTAAATAAATATATATTAGTTTTAATTTAAAAAATTAAAATTAAAAAAAATTATTTGGGGTATTAGGGTTGTGCCCACATCAATTTAGGGTATTAGGGTAACATTTTGGTAAAAATGAGGTGACACACTCTGATTGAGTATTTTGTTAGGTTAGTTTTTTGGATAAGGGTTGTGCCCCCTTCACCTTACCGCATCATGCTAATTAAACATCAGGTGCATTTTTGAAGGTTAGTTTGGGCTTTTGGGGGTAACTTTGGTCGATTGTGGTAGGGTGGGGCGGGTGGGGTGGGGGTGAGGGGGCGGCGGTGCGGTTGACGGGTGGCGGTGGCCGGTGGCGGGCGGGAGGGTGGGGTGGGGCAGGTGGGGCAGAGGGCGGCGGTGCAGTGGGCGGGTGGCAGTGGGGGTGGGGGGGCGGGTTGCGGCGGGGACGGGGGCGAGCGTGGGGGCGGGGCGACGATGGGTGGGGGGCAAGGGTGATAAATGGAATCCATTTCTCAAAAGTTAGAACAAATTTTTTTTGATCAACTTGATACTTTTTCAGTTTAGCAAACAAAAGAACTCGTTCAATTAATGTCTCTAAGCGACAACGAATGCGAAAAATTCTTTTTAAAAAATAAGGGTTTACAAGAAAAATATTTTCCTAAAAATCCCAAAAATACAGTTTTTACGGTCAAAGAACCCAATACTGAAGAAGAATACTCTTCAAATTCAGAAGAAGAAGAAGAAATTCCAAAATTCAATAATAGGATGAATCAGACTTACGCTAGCAGTAGCAGTCACAAATCCTATAAGAAAAGAAACTCGGAATTTACTATGCCCTACCACAAAGGCATACCAAATTCTAATAATGGTAGTTCAACCGCGATTGACACCATTAAAATTGACTGTATCTTCGATCTTAAGAAAAGAAAAGAAGTTATAGATAAATGGAATACTGAGATTAGTCTAATAATCCAGTCCAACCCTGAAGAATTTTCTAAGGCTAAGGCTTTGTTACTATTAATAGAACACAAGTCAGCAGGAATAATTCAGGATTTCATAGAGGGCACTTCTTGGAACGAAGATCTACATGGTGAAGATCTTTTCGACCAAATTATAAACGCCATTTATATGATGTTTCTAGGTCTTGATTTTATTACAAATAAAGATCATGAAAATAAAAAAAATTGCTCGAAAAAGCAAGACAAGTTCTTACAAAATCACAGCTTTGTGATATATGTCTTTTAGACGACTTCACTTGTCTATTTGAACAGAACTTATACAAATTAGGAACAGGAGAGTTTCACTCCTGGATAGAGGTATACCTAATGAAAATTCCGATCGTAGGCGAAAAAGCTAAAGAACGATGGAATAACGAAAAGAACAATCTAACCATGCATTCCTTAGGATTTGCAACAGAGATTGTTAAAGAAGAAATCGCAACCTATTGCGATCTATCCAACAAACAAAAGCAGTTAAAGAAATTCAACAAAGAATGTTGTAAAAAATTGATAGAAGAACCACAGTTATCTTTCGGCTGTAATCCTATCAAAGATAAAAAAATATTTTAAAAAGAAATATACAAAGAAATATAAACCAAAAAGAAGATTTTGAAAAAACAAGAAACGAAGATTTTTACAGGTAAATATTTTTCTAAAGAAAAATCAAAAATCTGTCCACAAGGAAAGAAAAAATGCCGTTGTTGGATATGCTCCGAAGAAGGACACTACGCCAACGAATGTCCCAATCGACAAAAGTTTCCAGAAAAAGCAAAGCTTAATCTAGAAGCAGAAAATGAAGGATATTTTCCTTCAGAAAACATTTTTGAAGGATATATGCAAGTATATACCTCAGAAATGAGATATGATTCATCTGAATCATCCTCTGAAGCCAGTTCAGACGACTCAGAATGAATAAAACTGACAATCAAAAGTTTTGTCAAACAATTCAAAAGGAAGATGAATTAGTATACTCCAATATAACTAATCCAAATTCCATTTACATAAAAGGAAAAATCTTCCTAAAAAGCTACAAAGCCATAACTCTACACTGTTACGTAGATACTGGTGCAAGTCTCTGTCTTGCAAGTAAATATGTTATTCCTGAAGAACTATGGGAAAATGCTCCCAAAGACATCAGAGTAACAATCGCTAATCAAGAAACTATTAGGCTAACTAAAGTCTGTAGAAACTTGATTATTTATTTCTCAGGAGAACCTTTCTCTATTCCTACTATTTATCAGCAGGAATCAGGTATTGACTTACTCCTTGGAAATAATTTCTGTCAACTCTATGGACCTTTTACCCAATGGTTAGACAGAATATCCTTTCATCTAAATCAAGAAATAGTTTTGATTAGAAAAATCACAAAAGCCTTTCAATTTGGAAAGCCCGACTTCCTTGAATCTATGAAAAAAGATTCAAAGAATAAACAAATTCCTGGCACAAACATAACTCATGAAGTTATCAAACCAGAAGAAAAAAGATATTTTCTTGAAATACAAAAATATCAAAAAATAGAAAATTTACTTGAAAAAGTATGTTCGGAAAATCCAATTGACCCTGATAAAACAAAAAAATGGATGAAGGCGTCGATAGAATTATTAGATCCTAAAACTATAATCAGGGTAAAACCAATGAAATATAGTCCACAGGATAGAAAGGAATTTAACAAACAGATTAAAGAATTACTTGATCTTAAGTTAATCATTCCTAGCAAATCACCTCATATGTCACCAGCCTTTCTAGTCGAAAATGAGGCTGAAAAACGAAGAGGAAAAAAGCGTATGGTTGTTAACTATAAGGCAATAAACGCAGCTACCAAAGGAGACAGTCATAACCTCCCTTGTATGCAAGAATTATTAACTCTGTTAAGAGGAAAAACCATCTTTTCTAGTTTCGACTGTAAAAGTGGATTTTGGCAGGTATTGTTAGATGAAAAATCTCAGCTCTTAACTGCATTCACATGTCCAGACGGTCATTACCAATGGACAGTAGTTCCTTTTAGACTAAAACAAGCACCTAGCATATTCCAAAGACATATGCAAAATGCTCTTAGAGGATTAGAAAACTTCTGTACCGTCTATGTTGACGATATCATAATTTTTTCAGAATCTGAAGAAAAACATTATTTTCATGTTCTTTCAGTTTTAAAATTAATGGAAAAATATGGAATTATTTTATCTAAAAAGAAAGCTAATCTTTTTAAACAAAAAATTAATTTTTTAGGTCTAGAAATAGATCAAGGGACCCATTGTCCACAAAAACATATTCTCGAAAATCTTCACAAATTTCCTGATATACTTGAAGACAAAAAACATCTTCAAAGATTTTTAGGTATTCTAACCTATGCAGAAAGCTACATCCCGAAATTGGCGGAGCTCAGAAAACCTCTACAGGTAAAATTAAAAAAAAGAATATGTATGGGAATGGAAACAGTCCGATACAGACTACATAAAAAAGATAAAGAAAAATTTGACAAATTTTCCTAAACTTTATCTTCCAAAGGAAGAAGATTTCCTTATAATAGAAACCGATGCTTCAAATGACTTTTGGGGTGGGGTTTTGAAGGCTAAAACTTCAGAAAAAGAAGAAATATGTAAATATACTTCTGGAAGTTTTAAACAAGCCGAAAGAAATTACCACAGTAACGAAAAAGAGTTACTAGCGGTAAAAAACACTATTTCAAAGTTTTCAATCTATCTTACTCTTGTACAATTTTTAGTAAGAACAGATAACAAAAACTTTACTTATTTTCTTAGAACAAAAATCTCAGGGGATAATAAACAAGGCCGTCTTGTCAGATGGTAGATGTGGTTTTTTAGATACTCCTTTAAAATTGAGCATCTGGAGGGGACCAAAAACGTGCTTGCTGACTGCTTGACACGCGATTTTAAGAATACGTAAGCACCTACGTATCACAATCCAAAAACTTTGCCTATTTATAAAGCAAAAATCTTTAAAGAAAAATCATCACTCAATTCAGCAAACACAAAAATTTAGAAATGGAAGAATTAAAGGCTTTACGCCTCAAAGAAAAAATCCTTCTCATAGAGTTGAAAAACCTTCGAGAAAAAATAGCCATCTACGACGAAAGTCTAGAAACAACTGTTAATTCAGTACAGAAAACCGAAAGGTTGCAAACTGAATCTATTCCCCAGCAAACGGCTAAGGGTAAAGAAAAATCAAATCCGTTGATTCCTGTTGCTTTGGAAAAAAGCAAGATAAATGAAGAATCACAATCTTCATCTAGCCCAGAAGCAAACGGCTCTGGTAAAGGCATATCAAATCCGTTGATAGTTGACAGTTTGCTAAAAACTGAACAGGTCTCTCTAAGACCAAGCTACTCTCAGATCATCCAAGAACCCATGAAATCTGGTAAATCCAAATTTTATGTCATCTTTGATGGAGAACACAGAGGCATATACGAAGACTGGTCTATAGTCTCATGGTACGTCTCAGGAAATTCGTTTCCATTTAAAAAATTTGGGTCCTTATTACAAGCCCAACAAGAAGCCACCCGATATTCAGCAGAATTCGGAAAGAAGGAAATACCCCTAAAGGTAACATGCTTCCTTGAACCTCTGAAGATCAGGAAAAAAGAAAGAATTGTTGAATTCAAGAAAACTTTTCAAAAATCCTTTATAAACGAGGAAACAGAAGAAAGTAAAGACATCATCTCTCTAGATGAATTTAGATCAATTTGGTCTAAAGCCAGGTCTCTTAGTCAAACTGACTTTGAGAACGAATACATCTACACTGAAGATAAGGCTACTAAAAGTCTAATAATATTTTGTCCAGGTGCAGATACAAAGCTTGTTTCTCTAACATTTATTGCTGGATTAACCAAGTTCATTTACCCCTCTCCCAATCTGTTAGAAATCAGTCTTTTCCCAGAAGGAGTCAAAAAAGCGATCAAAAACTTTCGCAAAAAGATTGCAGCAGCAAGAGATGCCGATATCTTTATTAAGTGTAACTCTACACTCCCAGACTGGTACCAAGGAAGTTCTTTCCAAAGTTATCATCACCTAGAAATCGGTATTGCCAAAGCAAGAACCGTCAGTCCTTCTAAAATTATGGAGGAAAATTATGAAGACCCAGAAAACTGGGTGGACATCAGAGTCAGAGGATTTCTTAAAATCCTTGAAAATCTACAAAAAATAAAAGTAGGAAGCTTCAATAAAGTAAACCATTGCAGCCACAACTGCATTATTACAAGCTATAGTGGAACCCCACTACCAAGGCACGAAAAAGATGCTTTAGAAAGAATGGAACAAAGTATCATGTTCAATAAAGTGGAAGCAGGACCCACCACTAAAGAAAAGCTTTGTCAAAAGCTACAACGCACTTTTGAAAATCATAATTGTGATTACTGTACAAATAGTACAAAGAAAAGTGTCAGCCCTTATTCTGACAGCTACTCCACTGAAGACATCAATAATGAAAATACACGTGAATTAGACCCCACTCACGGATTCATTGATTGAAAAATGACGTATGCACTTACGTTATCAAGAAATGGACAGATGTCCTTTTTAATTATTTAGTTTTGCTTGTAACTTCCTATATAAAGGAAGATAGTTTATTAGTAGAGATCATCGAATACTTCCCCCCCTTTTTTCAATTTCTTATCTTGTAAACAAATGTGTATGTGTGATTAAAATCTCCCTCTTAAGGAGAGATGTAAATATCAAGAAGTTCTTCCTTTTGGAAGAACAGTTATGAAATAAAAGTACTATCATCTTTAAATTTCATTATGTTCATGTTATCTCTTTACAAAACCTGGAGTCCTGGAGCCATAGAAGAGTACCGTTTAGGCAGGTGGCCGTAGGGAAATAATGGTTGGATTGGTCCCTTGTAAAGAACACGTTAACAGCAACGGAATGAACGACATCGAAGAGGTATAATTTTATTTTATACTGTCAAATACTTCAAGGATATTTATTTAATCTTTCCTTAAGCATTAAATCAAAAAAGTTTTATATCAAAACATACATCGATTGATTTCGAAAAATGATTTCCGCAATTCAAAACATACATCGATTGATTTCGAAAAATGATTTCCGAAATTGGGCGGGTGGCAGTGGGGGTGGGGGGCGGGTTGCGGCGGGGACGGGGGCGAGCGTGGGGGCGGGGCGACGATGGGTGGGGGGCAAGGGTGGGATGACAAAGTTGGGGGACCCATATGCACTATTATTAAGTTAACAAAATTTTGTAATATTTGATCATTATGACACGTTAACTTATTTAAGGTCACCCAAATTAATTGATTGAATATTAGAGGTGACCCAAATTGACCCGTTGACTAATTTAATGTGACCCAAATTAACCCGTTGACTAATTTAAGGTGACCAAAATTAATCCGTTGACTAATTTGAGGTCACCCAAATTGACCTATATTCAATTGATTTTTACCTAAATGAACCCATTTTGTTGAAGGATGGGTCAAGATTGCCACCCCTATTAAAAATAATAAAAAAGAAAAAAAATAGTCTTAGAAATGTATCTTACGCATACACGACGGGTATTAGCTGATACCCGCCGCCGCCGGTATGACCGATACCTGATACTAACGGATATACCCGATACCCGACATGCAATTACCGGACAAATACCAGACGAGCAATGGACCGAGTATGGGATAAGATTTCACAACCAAGCATGAGACTAGGATTATCAATACCTGATTCATTGCCGTCCCTATAAACAAGTTATTTCAATAAAATATCGTAACAAAATTTTGTCACTTCAATTATGCATTTTCGTTTTCCCGTGTGAACAAGGATACCGAACCCAAAACATTCGGGACCAATGGCGAAGGTACACTTGTGGTATCAGGTTCTATTTCAAATTTTTACTAGCAGGGCATATCCCATTGATATTAAAAAAATATACTTGATCCCAAATCTTAAAAAAAATATACATAAAACTTGAACTCAATAAAAAAGTTTGTTTAATGATTAGTAGTTTATTTTGTTTAAAAATAAAAATTTTAAGTACGCTTGATCCGTTTTAATAAGCCTGATAACAAGTTTAATGAACTCTGAATTGTTAGCCCATGGCTCCATGAGTTCATAACTATTAACTAAAATACCAATTTAATTTATATTAAACCTAATTAAAAAAAACAAGAAAATCAAAGGACGATTCATGTTCTATCGGTATTCATAATTATCGGCATTCGACAATCGACAAAACCAGACTCTAGAAGACGACTTGCGACTTTTTTCTTTCAATCGGGATCTGTTTGCGACTTTCAATCAGCAGATCAATCGCAACCAAAGAGCGAAATTAAACACTCCAGCAACGATTATGCTTCAACAATAAGGTAAGTTTCATTTTTTTTATTCCAAACTTAAAATTTTAGATATTATTTATTAGTGATTATTGTTTAACCAATTAATATTGATTCTTGAATGTTTAGTACTTTTAAGGAATATTGAATCTTTATGTGATACTTGAATTGTAACGAATCAACTTTCGGATTTATTATATAATATATTAATCATATTATAGGGGTGAAATTAAATATAATGGAAGTTGAGAGTTTGTTGCAAAAAGTGGACTTTCTTAGTTTTGGAAGGAGGAGCCAAAACTAAAAGTGCGGGGACTGATTGTGTATATTTGCAAATCTGATTGCATATGGGGGAAGGGGGTCACGCACCACACAGAAGTGTGTGTGTGTGTGTTGTGATTATGAAGGGAGCAAGAGGAGGAAGGCTGGGATCATTAAATTGACGAATTGCATGAAGAATCTGGACAATTTTAAGTGTTTAGCTTCTTTAAGATTGCAAGTAAGTACCTCTTTCATCTCTAGAACCTCCATTAATGGAGTTCTTGGTGAAAAAAAAATTGGGGTTGAATTGGGTGGTCTAGGTGGTTATTAACTTGTTAAAAGTGATAGCCTAGCTTGATTGAAGGTAATGGGAGATAGATAACAAAATCTAAACATCCAATTTGATGATTCAAGAATTAGGGTTCTTGAGATGAAATTGGAGGGTTTTTTGAATTGAGGTTGTTTGGATGGTAATTGGGGGTTGGTAAGTGTTTGTGATGTGATTAAACACTTAACCACGTAATAACCCTCAACCTATTTGGTGATTTAAGTAATTAGGAGTTTGGGTGAAATTGGGTGGAACCCAAACGGGTCAAATGGGTGAATGATTATGTAGGGAGGTTAAAACTTGTTTAAGCTGTAATTAATCAAGTTTAGAATGGGTGTAATACATAAGGTCTAGGGTGGGTGTTAGACCTCAATTGGTGTATGATGAAATTGGTGAATTTGGGAGTTTGACTTTAATGGGTCAAACGGGTCAAATGGGTTGAAAGGTTGTGTTTGGGTATTGGAGGTTTGGTTAAATTGTGTTAACCAAACTAAGATGGGGTATGATCTTTAGATCATAAGTGTGTCATGAATCTCGACTTGGTGAATGAATTGATATTGTACGATTTATAAATGCAAGTTGAATTCTAGGCGATCAAGGTGTTAAGGAAGCTAGCATTGAAGATCAAGTGGGATCCTCTTCGGCTAAAGGTAAGTGGTTTGCACTTACTTAGTAATGATAGGTGGTAGTGAAGGCACATATTTGATATACTTGTTGATTTTGTCGATTATCATATGTGCATTTATGTGTAAGTTGTTTTGGTGAATTTTCATATGGCGAAAGTATGGTAAGGGTGGGTACTTAAGGAGCTTGAGGTCTATGAACCTCACAATGTTGTGTGGTAATTGTAGTCATTGAATTACTTAAGAGTTTAATGGTGCTAATTGTATGTCTATGTTGATTGTAAGGGTTTGTAGTGATTTAGCTGTAATTGAAGTCTTTAAACTTCACAAATATAAATTGTGGAATTGGGATCTTTGAATCCCACGTGTCGGTATATAACACATGGGTTATAAAGATGGTTTGGTATTGCGTGTGTACATTTGTTTGTATGTTTAAGGTTGGTAATTGAAGTCTAAAGAACCTCACACGTGGTAATTGAGGTCATGAACTTAATTTGTGTTGTTGTTGCTTAAAGTCTTGAACTTCACTATGGTCGTGGTGATTTGAGGTTTTTGAACCTCACTGGGGAGTTAAAATGTGAGCATATAGAGGAGTTTGAAGTCTAAGAACCTCACACGGTAGTCATTTGAGGTCACGAACTTCACAAGTCGTTTTGTGGTAATTGAAGTCTAAGAACCTCACACGGAAGTTAATTGATGTCATGAACTTCACATAGTCGTTTGTGGTGCCTTGATGTCCTTAAAACCTCACAAGGAAGTATGGTAGGGTTGTTAGGTGTTTAAAACAATCCTAAATTGTTTTTGAAGGTTTAAAACGACTGGGGGTCGAGTCGGGATGGTCAAAAGTACCAAAAACAGCAAAAATGGGTGTGTTGGAGCAAGCGCTGGAGTGTAGGACGCCCTAGTGGGATGCCTGGGGCATCTGGGACGCCTGGCAGTCTCTGTCAGCGCCCAAGTGGGACGCCTGTTGACTGAATTTTGATTTTTCTTCCTATGGAACTTTGGGGAGTCTTGGGACTTGTTGTATAATTACTAATGGTTTATATATGGTGTTTTCTTGTAGGTAAAGCTCCGGTTGAAGTCTCGGGTCACGCTTCGTGTCGGATTGGATTCTTATTCGTTTTGGAGGATGTTAACGGTTGGAATTAGAATCCTTATTGGGGTTCATTAGACTTTATTTTGAATTATCTTTTAGAGGATTTAATTGTTGTCATTTTTGAAGTGTCAGTTGTTTTCTTTAAAACAAAATCTATGTCGTTCATCGTAACATTGTTTTTGGCACCTGTTGAATAATCAAGAGTATTATATGGGACCTATTTCTTCATGATTTTTGAAAGTTAAAATCGGTTGAAAATTTTGGGTGTTACAACTTGGTATCAGAGCACTGGTTTGAGGGATTTAGGTGTGCGAGACACCAAACTCAAAGCTAATACTCTTGATGTGGTGGGTGAAATGAGAATCCAATGAAGGCTTGACCGAGGCTCTGAGCTTAAAGGCAAAAGGTTAGTAATGATTAATGGCGTTGTTCGTTATAATTGGTGTCCAAGATGAATTATGTGTGCTGAAACTTGTTTTTGTTTTTTATATATGGAGATGATAAATGCAATTAGGCATATTATGTTACCAATCACGTCTGGCGAGTATGATTCGTAAGATAACATGTGTAAGTGCCCTTATGATAACCATACAACAATGAACATTAGCAAGGATTAGGTGAAAGTGATTATACGTGTATGTATTTATTGTATGTAAATTGGGTGATTATGCGGGGGTGATTATATGTACACATAGATGGGATATAGTACCTTAAAGAGTATGATTAGAGATCTATAAGTAGGTAGAACATCTACAATTTAAACAAAACATAGTCGGGGAATGACTAACAGGGATATGTGTTAGTAGATGGAAATTATGGATGCGAGTTATCTTAAGGACTCAGGTACGATAGGGTCTACGCGTGTATCACCTCGGGGATAGTGAGGAGTATGGGATTGGCTGAGGGAACTAGAAAGCAACATTTCTAGTGGAGGATGGCTAAAGCTTTCTATCTTGTCGTGTCAATCTTCTTACAAGGAAGATATGGCTTTTTGAGGCAAGTCTTTGGAAGAAATGTATGAAGCCTAAGGACGGGAGGAACAACTTTGGCGAATTGAGGAGAGAGGAAACCTTGTTTTCACAAGGGGTTTGTAGTGTGCGAACCAAAAGGAGTTAATTGGTGGGAGTTGATTTGTTGGTTAGTTAATGATACATCAATATAATGGTATTGGCTTTTGAAGCAATCCATTGTGTTTGACGGATGGAGTGATACTCACAGTGAGTCGACTCAGGGACGTGGCGGAGGATTGGTTGGGAGTTCTTCATAAGGAGAAAGGATTAAAGACGTGAAGGCAATGCATTAGCGTGAACTCAAGAGGCGTTCTTGAAATGTTCTATCCATAATATGTAGTGGACCGTATAGTTGGAAAGTTCCTTCACGTGTGGCAAGCCGGTGAATCGATTAATAATATTATGGGCATGTCGTATGACTAAGCGCAGTCCTGCCCAAATCTTGGAGTATCGGAGCGCATGAAGATAGATCAGTTTTCTCGATGCTATTGGTTGACTTTTAAGAGTGTATTCTCCTGTATGGTGAACAACTCTGGTGGAGTTGATTAACAAATGTTTCAAGGGGAGGTCGAACTTAGGAGACGGGTGGAGTGTAAGGAGGAATTGAGAGGTGGCTTTATGAAAGCCAAACATTCTAGCTGAGCTAGAAAACCCTTTTGGGGAAGACAATATTGATATTGTCGTATGTGTAGCTAGTAACGCAAATGAGAATGATAGGACACACTACGACACAGTGTTTTAGTCCTAATAACTTGTGCTACAGTCGCTATAAATCAGGATACATTTGGAGTGAATGTCTCAAGTTAAAGCACGAGGGTGATAAAAGGGGGAGAAATAGAAATTTTTGAGGCCTTCGAGTCGGACGTTTCTATCTAACAAGGAAGAGACTGAAGTCCTTTGGTTTTATTGTCGAGTGAGAAGCTATGTAGATCAGTGGTTTTGGAAGTGTTTAACATTGGGGGATTAAATGTTGATGAGTGTATAATTTGATAATTGTAGGTTGCGGGTGAAACAATCACATGGAATGGAGTCCTACGATTGCAGTAGAACTTGTGTGGTTACTTAGTGACCATATCAATGTCGTGTATGGCTAAGAGGTGACGTGTTGATCTGTTCTCATCTAGAGACGGTGAAACACATGGCGCATGAACTGGTGTATACCTGGCTTATGCCATTGACACCAACCGGAGTAATGGAATATTTGATGTTCTAGTCGTGAAGAAGTTCGTTAAGGGTTTTATACCCGAGTGTCTGTTTTAGAGGTGTAACCATTCTTTGTAGAGTTGAAGAATGGAAGAATGCGTTATGCATCAATTGTCAGGGTTGAACAAATGACTTAGGTCCTAGATTCAACCAATGAATGTAAAGGAGGGTGATATCCCATAAATGGTTATGAAGCCCATTGCGGATACTATGAGATTGCGGTGTGCCATTTTAGGGTTTGGTGGAAATCCATTTCTGGATGAGGTGATGAATTATGAAGGCATATCTTTAGACCAATTAAAGATAGAGATAAACGAGGAAAAGTGGTGTTTGAAGTCTTAGAACTTCACAAGTGGTGTTTGAATTCGTAGAACTTCACATGTGGTGTTTGAAGTCTTAGAACTTCACAAGTGGTGATTGAATTCGTAGAACTTCACAAGTGGTGTTTGAAGTCTTAGAACTTCACCAGTGGTGAAGTCTTTGAACTTCAAGGGGGGAATTGTGTGATTGAGATCCTTAAATCTCAAAGGATGACTTACGACTAAGTCGTTAGAGATGAACTGAGTGTTTGGGTCACGGATAAGGAGCTGCCTTTCAGAGTTGAGAAAGAGGATTTGGGTAAGGCAATTGTCGTGTCCTTACTTGGAGAAACCATGTGCTTGTCAGTTATTTTGGTGCCTCTTGATGTGCTGTAACAATATATATATATATATTATGAAGGGTAAGGCAATTGTCGTGTCCTTACTTGGAGAAACCAAGTACACGATACGTATGCTGGCTAAACTCTCGTCAAAGACATCTAATCAAATGAGTTTTCAGAAAGTTAGAATGAATTATACAAACTAACCACCTAAAATCATGCAATGAAGCTCACGTGCTATGAATACGTCAATGTTTAATAAAGATTGAACTAGTTTCCTGTCAATGTTCATATCAAGATTACATAAATTAGAAGATTGCGTCAACAAGTCATAGATAAACATAATACTAAACATGACACACCATAACAAGCACTTTGTCTTTCCAAACAAAAGCACAAGGATGAACACTCAAGAGTTTTCAACCATAAACAAGACTTTATCCACCATTCCCAGTCAAAATCCATAAACTAGCATACATGCATACACTAATCAATGAATACATGCATAAACCATTGCGAACAATCTCAACTCCCAAATACACAATATCATTGAAGTATAATCATTCCATTGTTATAACATTAACATAAACTATGCCAAAAATCCATAAATGTTGTCAAACGTTGCTAAACTTCAGCTAAACCAAAATGATATCAAGAGTTAGCTCATGGTGAGCATAAGAACAAGAACAAAGCAAGGAAAAGTTACAAGACTCATGAATAAATGCCAAGAATCAAACCAACTTCCCCAATCTAGATGATGATGATGTATGGTGATCCTCTTGATGTTGTAGTCCTTCCTAGAAGCTTGAAATTTGGCTAGAAACAAGGAAATTCGAAGCACAAAACAGTGCTTAAAGCTCTAATTCTCCAGGTCTCCAGACTTCTTTCTGTGAGAAAACTTCTGATATATATAAAAGCAAGGAGACACGACCGTGCCAGGGTACTGGGCACGACCGTGCCTGAGCATGGGGCATGACCGTGCCTTCTTTTGGCGCGGTCGTGTGATAGTAGGGTTGACTGATCTGCTTCTCCCATTGGTTTCTTTCTTCGAGGAAGTACTACTTTCAGACTCACGGGTATACATGCGACCGTGGGGAAGCAAGAGCACGGTTGTGCTCAAATTCTGAGGCTGGCATGGTCGTGCCAATGGGCGCGATCATGCCTAGGCTGGCGCGGTCGTGCCAGATAGGGGCGCGACCGTGCCTTTAACTCAGAAACCCTAATTTTTCTTGAAAACTCCTGGAATCTCCTCCTTTATCCACTTAGCTTCACAAAAATCTACAAAACTAAAAATGAAGCAACTAAATGTCTTAACTTGGGGAATAACTGGGAATTGATCATAAAACGGACGAAGTTTTGTGCAATAAAGATGTGTAATTTCAAGCACATCAAACAACCCCACACTTGAACATTGCTTGTCCTCAAGCAAATCAAACTAAAACAAAACTTCCAATGGCACTATGGACCAATTCAGAAAACCGTAAGCATTAATAAAATCATAAAGTTTTGACAAACTTCTCAAGAAATGCAATGTTGACTAAATGAAACCCAAGGATCCCAATGAAGTAACAACCAAAGAGCAAATGAATATGCCTAAGAAATCATTAGCATGCAACCTTATACTCCTCACAATGTTCACACACACTCAGGTATATATATGATCATACAAGTAATGGTGTATGTATAGAACACTCAAATGCCAAGACAATGAATTATGCAAAAATCATAAGTGTGCTAAAAAGATCAAATCTCTACCAATAACATGAAACAAAGCATAAATCAAGAGGACTTTAAACGGGTTGTAACTTAGCAATGGTTAAGGGTAAGGAAGTGGAATTTAAAAGTGGTTAAATGGCTAAAAACCCGGCGGCTATGCTAACTCAAAAACTAAAACAACTTCTAATATGAAAAATAAACTAACTAATACTTCCGTATAGATAAGAGCTAACAATCGAATTCTTTCCATATTTGCTCACAAAATTGCTCTAATCGGCTACAATTCACCTAATTTTGGTGATATATTTTTTTATACTATTTATTTTCTTTTTCTTTTGAAGGGAACTAAGTCAATATGCATATTTCCTTAGCTAAAAACTTCTCAAGAATTTGAAGATTACAACAAAATAAAAGTTATAAAACTAACATTAGCCAACCGGATTTCTAACACGGGTGAAAAATAAAATAAATAAAAAGGCTAATGAAGGTTTAATGGTGGTGTAATGTAGGTAATAAAAGAAAAACACGGGATAGGCTCAATGTGGCTAACTAGTGGATGTGTTCGGGTGAGGGAAAAAATAAAAATAAAAGGCTAACATAGTGGTTTATCCTAATCCCGCAATCATTTTTATGCAATATTTATGTTCATGATTTCGAAATGTATACTAAAAGTAAGTTCTAACAAGCATGAAACATCCGGCACACTTAAATCCGTAAAAACGAGAGCAAACAATGTCTAAAGCTATCAAGGCTAAAAAATAAACTAACAGAAATGGAAAGGAATGGGTGTAAGCAAAAGGTTACATGCAATTCATTCGTTTAGCCACCTAAAACTCATGGTTATCACAAAAAAATGGGTTTGACTCGATTGAATTTCTATTTCAATTGCTTTCGAAAAATCAAACCTCTAATATTTACTAAAAATGTGAATTCTAAACGGTTAACTTTTATAATATTTTTGTGTTTTTAATTTTTTATAAAATTGATTTAATGCCAATAAAAATTATGAAGGAAGATTTTGAAAAAAAATGAAGTGATAAAATGCTCAAAAGGACAAACGTCACGTGAATAAATTCCCACCCTACACTTAGAATTGTACATTGCCCTCAATGTAAAACAAAAAATAATGTAAAGCGGAGAACAAACACCCAACCCCACACTTTAGATACATACATTGCCTCAATGCATACAAAAACATGCAAAGCAAAATGGAATGCAATGCAATGGAGTGTGAAGGGAGAACTGAAACTTCCCTCGTGTCGATCTCGGTCAAACGCAAAAAGCCTACCCACAAAAATGGCGTTCTACGCAGTACGACAATTCCAAGATCTAATCAAGACTAACAACATCAAACACAGATCAGTAACATCAAGCCAAAAATATAAACAGAAATGTAAAGACAAATATATACAAACAATACAAGAGAAACAAAGTACAAGGAAATAACAACAACACAAACGTCGAAGCGTAGTAACAGAGTTTGTACAACAAACCACCATGTACTACTCCCTAAAGATGATACCAAAAGGGAAATGGAGGGCACTACTCCTCCATCTGCAGATCCTCGAGGTCAAGGCCGACTCCCTCGCCCTCCTCAGCTCCACCTCCTCCGGGTGGTGATGGTGGTGGTGACTGATGATGCAGTGGTGGTGATGGTGCTGGCTGTGGCTGGTGATGCGGTGGTGGTGGTGGTTGTGGCTGCATGAAGAACGGTAAAGGAACCACATATGGGGCTCCGCCAGCAGCAGCAGCGCACTAGACCTCGTACTGCCAGGCCCAGTAGCACATGAATAGATCATGGGTGACGGTAACTGGAGGTGGTGTGGAGGAGGAGGCGGATGAGGTGGTGGAACAATCGGATCGGCCTCATGATGCTCGTGCTCAGCGTGATGTTGGTCGACATGCCCCTGCTCCTGCTCCTGCTGATCTGCGTGTGGCTGGTGGGCGGTGGCAATGGCCTCTGCCTCGCCTGAACAATATCTGCATTGGGACCCGGACGGTCTGGATCCCAAACTCTCCCCCATCTATCAACAAATCTAACTCCTCCCGGTGCGCGACGAGCTACGTGCATATTCCTCAATGTCTGCACGGTCATCACCACGGTCTCGGCCACTGGGGTCAACTCTCCAACAAGCTCATCGGTCAACAACTGAAAGTGCCTAGCAAGCTTGGTCATGAAGTAACCTCCACAGACGGCACTGGTGACCTCGCGCCCTGAACTATTAACCAAATACCCCGCGATGCAGTGCGCCAGATTACAGGTGCGCGGGCGTACAAGGCAATAGAGGTAAAACAACTCCCTCAGGTTCACCACAGTCTCCCCCTGACCTCTACCAGAAATGGATTAAAAGATGCAACGATGAAGCACGCGGTGCAGAGGATCTCGAAAGCTCGAATCCTTAGTCAGACTAGGATCATATATCCCAAACCCAAACTCGTACAAGAGCCTATCTTTGTCATCCTCTGTCGGGAACTCGGTGATACCCTCAGTGAATAACTCGGTCGGGATCTCGTGTCTCGTGTATAATCCCAAAAGTCTCCAAAACCTGGCGACCGACATAACTCGTCTCTCCCCTCTTAGCCTAAACCTGATGGTCTTGGGTCTCTCCAAATCGTCACACGGATAATCGAACTCATAAGTAGAGAAGAATTCCATCACGAGCTCGACATACTGAATAGCGTGGAGTCTTGATGTCGTCCAGACGGTTTATAAAATAAATAACAAAACCTAACATAGACTCCTAAGTAATAAATGGAGTACCTTCGACTAAACCGCACTGACAGGCAATTGTACCTATCGAGTGTAGCACAAATTAATGGTAAACCGGAATATCGAACCTTAGAGACACTACGAAAACAAAACTAGACTCTGACTCGGACTAAATATTGATTTGGTTTGGGGGGTTTACTATACTACTGAATTAACTAATGAATGCAATAAACTAAGATCGCCTCAAGCTATCAAGAACAAGAACTAAAGGTGAAATCAGAAGATGGGAAGAATACTACCTAGGTCGGAATCCTACTTGCAAAGCACAACTTCTACCGGTTCTGGAAACTAAGATGGATCTGGGTTTCTAATGATGACAACTAAAGACTACCTAGTGGATCCCTAATCACTCTTAGGGTGTCACCAACTAAGCTACCTAAAGCGTACTAAACTCACTAGATGGTCGGATCACCTCTCGGGTATTTTCAACAATGATAAAGTACCCACAGGACAGATTACCTCTCAGTCTCACTGTCCAAAATACATTCGAAGAATGCACGGGGTAATCTCAAGATAAGAAGTATGACATGAACTTGCAACAATCACTAAACACCTAATACCAACGTCCTCTTAGACTGTCAGCACTCGGATTCCCAATGACGAAGACTAGACAACTAATTCTCACCTCTCGGGTATTGAACTAGGAAGAACACTTAACTCAAATCAGTAATCAATGACAACTCCTATGGCTACTACGTCTAGCAAACCACCATAATCACAAACCCTAAGATCTACGACAAGGATACGCTGTTTGAACTGGCAGCCAACCACAATCAACGCACGGAATTGAAATCAAACACTAGATCAGATCTAAGCATGCATTTTCATCATAAATATTAACTCAAGATTCTTTACAAAATCATAAAACCATTATACGAATCCAAAACCGGATAAAAATCAATACATTAACATGTAATCATCATAGAACCTAGGCAGTATCAAAGATCTAGCCAACACACATGCTTAAAACATTCAAAACAGAAGTAATAGACATAGTAATGGTTTCAATCATACAAATCAAGATCAAACGAAAGAGAATTGGAACACGAAAAGCTATCTCTAACCACCTCGGATCCTAAAGCTCCAAACTTTGACTCCAATTAGCTTCTTCTCTCCCAACATCGTCCTAGAACTCTCTGGACGGCAAAGATATGAACTCCCCTGCTAATGGCCTTCAAAATATATTTAAATCAAATTAGGGTTTTTTTTCTCGAAAATTATGTTTTTCGCGTACCACGAAAGAAACAGGCCAGGCCTTCACGTACCGCGAAGGCCAAAATAATCGCGCGGGTTTTTGGATGTTTTCACGTACCGCGAAGGTTTTCTATGGGCTTCTCGCGTACCGCGAAGACCCTATTTTCTTCATTTTTCACTTTTGATCCTTCGGCTTCTTTCTCGCACTCGGTTTCTTCATGATATAGCTTCCTATTCCACACGAGCTCCTGTAAATATACAATAGACTCGGTTCATAACATAAATGACTCAAAACAAAGACAAAACTATCTAGAGACGCACTAAAACAATGAAATAAATATGTGTGCTTTGCACTACATCAAATATCCCCACACTTAACCTTTTTCCGTCCTCGAAAAAGTCTGCAAATGGAATTATAACTCAGATCGAACTTAACAATCATCAATTACCAATTATCAAAACATACTCACGCGTTAAAAAGCAATAATCAGTATTTATGTCCGATTAAACCCAAGCACCAACTTTCAAGCCCCCGTTACGTTTTCTAACATTATATTACCAGGCATATCAATCAATCTATGTGACTCACGCTCAAAAGTTACAGCTCTACCTAATCCCATCTCACAGTTATACCTAGGTACGAATCAAACCAAATATATTTACCCTACCACGTTAAACTAAAATTTACAGGTTTTTAGAAATTAGATGAAATATGGAATGAATGGATGATAATGAGCATTAATAAGCAAATTAACTTTCGTCTAGAGGCGTTTCAACCAGGTCACTATCCCGAAAAGTAATACATAGACTACAGTCTAAACAATGAAGCATATAAGAATCAACCCAGTGGTGTTTCAATCAGGCTGGAACCCGACGTGTGACACGTAGGCGAAACTTAGATTTCAATTAAATAAGCTCAAGAATTATGGAATTATGGATGCGGGCGCCACCAAACTCGGATTTATTCTCATAAAAAGAGAGTGGTGTGCCAAGAATTTCAAAAACCTCTAAATTTTAACTTAACCGTGGTACCTATCATCCTATGTTGACAGTTTCAGTATTACCGATACTCTAAGATGAATACCCACAAGATATCATGATTTTAAAATTCAATTAATTCCTAAACAACACAAGCAGGATATTTAAGCTTTACTAGGTAGATGGGTCTACCAAAACATCACTAATTAGACACGTTTTCAAATATTTACATCATTTAAACTCACAAACAGATCCAGTTATACTATCATTTTCTAAGTATAAACAGTTCTTTCCAAGGACATATTTCAAAATTTTTTATTTTTTTTGTATTTTTATAAACAAGACAAACTAATTAAACTAGACAATGACATCCCCACACTTGAAAGACACATTGTCCTTAATGTGAAGTAAAACACAACTAAAAATAAAAATGCAAAAATTAAAACAGAAACAGGAAGCGACTTAGCTGGTAATGTAGTAGTGAATTGAAAATCCAGCTTCGTTCTTCCTCATGTGCACCGTATAGCATTTCGGTCGTGGTTTCACAAACTGTCGGGTTGTCTTTGCAAACTTCAAATAAGTGATAATCAACCCCACCCGAATGGAGATTGAGTACGATAAAACCTGCAGCATAAACCTCACAACAAACACGCAGCATTAACTGACTCAAATAAAATTAAAAAGACTCGACTGACTCAAACTGACTCACTAATAATTAAGATAAATAGCAGGGAAACGTACCTGATGGTTGGAAAACACATAGACATGAACGCCACAGCAAGGTAGATCATCGAATCGAAACGGTTTCAAGTTCCCCATGGTAATGGTGGTGGAGGGTGATGAAATGGTATGATAATAGTGAATGAATGATGGTAGGTGTTGAATGATGATGGATGATAATGATAATGGAGGAGGTGGAGTCAGTAAGGGTGAACAGTATGGTAAACCACGGGAAAACAAGGGCAAAAGAACAATTCTTGGAGTGCCCCGCGTACCGCGAGAAAGCAACTCCAATACCTCGTGTACCGCGAGGAAATGAAGTATGGCCGGCCTAAATCAATTGTCTCTCGCGTACCGCGAGAAACTTGTGTCCAAGCTTCACGTACCGCGAGAAAGGGGTCATCACAGGAAGTTTTGAAAATTTTTCAATTTTATACTTAGAAAATTTTAGACCCCCTAAAATCCTTCTTCACCCTAATTCCTCAAAAACCCATTCCAATGATAAAACCAATGTCGAAAATACCTGGAACTTCATTCCTGATGATTTCCTTTACCTAATCAAGCACGAATCCCTGTAAAACATGATACAAACAAAACACACACACCGAAAAACAAAGAAAAAGACACGGACTCAATCAAAGAAAGCATACAAACTCTATATCACGGGCGCTTGGCCGAGATTCAAGCAAGCCTATCAGGAGGCTTCTCCTTGATCCTAACTGGTACCGCCTTCATCCTTCACGGTCCTCCGTTCCTCCACATCTCTAGCAAACAACTACTCCTGTCAAATAGTGGACCTCTGTCACTCAGGTCCTTCCACCACAGCTTATACCTACCTGGCCCGAAAATGATATGCACCAAATAACCAAGCAAATTATCTCCCCTCGACGTCCCCACACTTGGGGTTTGCACTCAGTCTAGGTTACCTAAATCGATTAACTCTAGAGTTCTCTTACGAGGCAGCCTAGACCTATGGTAGTCAGAACTAGGGGTCGGCTCAGCAGCTCTCCCCTCAAAAAGCAAAATGGTGCTGCGTAACGGTTCAGGAATAAGATTTTCTATAATTGGGACCTCTAAACCTTTACGAGGATCATCGGGATCCTCAACAACCTCTACCAACTTCCCCACACTTGGGGCTTTTCCTATGATCTCTTCAAAATCCGCAATCTTCTCCGGCAGATCATGAGGCACCTCATCGCCATAATCGTCCGGCTCTTCCAACAACTTCTCTAGTTCTACCACCCAATCAGATGGTTCTTCTAAATTCAGGGCGGGTTCACCAACATCTAACATCGGATGAGAGTCCTTCCGATAGTCCATGAAGGCATCAAGCATATACACAAAGTGGCTATGCTCGCCAACATCCTTCACGGACTGTGTGGTATCAAATATAACCGACTCATCCCCCACACGAAGTGTGAGTTTCCCGTCAAATACATCGATTACTGCCTTGGCGGTGTGCAAGAATGGGTGCCCGAGGATGAGTGGGACTCTTTCATCCACCTCCATGTCTAGAATAACGAAGTCCACGGGGAAAACAAATTTGCCCACTTTCATTAGAAGATTTTCCACAATTCCCCATGGATACTTGACTGAACGATCAGCCAAGGATATGCTCATGCGCGTCGGCTGTGGTTCACCAAGTTCTAGCTGCTTGTAAAAAGAATAGGGCATCAGATTGATGCTAGCATCTAGGTCGGCCAACGCGTGGTGCAAGGGCAAACTGCCTAGGAGACACGGAATCGTGAAACGCCCTGAATCTCCCAATTTCTCGGGTAGCTTATTCTGCACCACCGCAGAGCATTGCTCACTAAGTGAGACTTTAGAGACATCCTCTAATTTCTTCATGTTGGAAAGAAGATCTTTTAGAAACTTGCCATGCTTTGGCATGCGCTGGATGGTCTCTATCAGCGGAAGATTGACCTTGAGTTGTTTGAACATTTCAAGGGAGTGACCGTATTCCCTAGCTTGCTTGAATGGCCGCAAACGTGCTGGGTAGGGGACACGAGTTAGGTCAATCTCGGGGGTTTGCATCTCCTCTCCCTTCTCCTCCTCTGCTGTAACCTTTCTGATTTTCATGTTTTTCCTATGTATTTTATGCCGTGCAATAAAAGATTTCAACCTTACATTTATTGTTCATATACACTTACAAGCATACACGCGTTCATTATACTACAATATTAACGAAAACAATCTTACAAACCTCGAGGACCAAACTTGACCAAAACTCAAAACAACATCAATATTACAAAACTACAAGGACTAGTCTTGATATTTCCAAAACCAACACAAGCACGGTCGTGCTTAGTCCTAAGCACGGTCGCGCTTGTGCCATGACCACGGTCGTGCTTAACATTAAGCACGGTCGCGCCTCGTTTACAGTTTGACTCCGCAAAGTCAAACCGACTCAAATCTTGTCCAAAAATAGATTGTAAACACATTTAGAAGGTCCCGAAACTTGCAGAAGAAGATATTCGGCTAATTGAGACTAAAACACGACCAAATACACATGCAATCGTCCAAATACTCGCAAATTCTAAACCAACTTTTTTTTTAAAACGAATCAAGTATTTGGGGCAAGAATCAAACGAATTAAGTTAAGCCCATACCTACCCAAGACATATATAAACTTCCCTAAACCCTAAATCCATCATTCCATCATCTCTATCTCGTCTGTCGATCAAGAAAAAGCCGCGAAGTCTCCCCGTAGCCGTCTGCACTTGTTGCCCATTCAAAACAGGTTAGTAATAGTTCATTAGGATCGTCTCTCCAAGCTAATCGAAAGCCCTAACTTAATTCGTAACCACATTACATGATTTTACAGAATTGAATCTGAGTTTTGATAAAAAATGGTTTTAAACGATCGACACGATAAACAGAATATAAACCTAATTAAATGGTGTAATTCGATTCGCAAACATCATATCAATGAAAACCCTAAGTTTCTAATCTGTTTTATTACAAGAATCAGGCGAATTGCTTCTGGAATTGACCAGACACGGTCGCGCCAGCCTATGAGCGCGGTCGTTCCTGACCAAGCACAGTCGTGCCCCGTAAGAGGCCCGGTCGTGTTTACCGATCAAACCAAGTCCTGACCTAGTCAAAACCCTAGGCGCGGTCGTGCCGGATACGGACGCGGTCGTGTCTCAGGACCAGACTCTTGTTTTGACTTCTGACCAACCACGGGCGCGTTACCGACCAAGCGCGGTCGCGTACGTGCCGGGCGCGGTCGTGCCATAAACAAGCACGGTCGTGCTCATCCCTTAAACATAATCTTTATTTTTATTTTTATTCTGTTAATTTGATAAATAAATTAAATAACAGTTTAAATAATTATTTTTATAAACTAATTACTGGAATACCTTACACTGTTCCGAATGAACATTTTTTTTATTTAAACTTATATTTTAAATAAATATTCTATTACTTAAACTAATACAAATAAATATATATAATAAATAACATAGTTAATTATTATTTTTAAGACAAACCCTACACGTTTAAGAATGACAAATTCACTTCCGTCATTAAATAACGCAAATCAATAACACATATACATTGTTCATTAGGTCGAACTTAGCAATCTACAACACACCGCCATTACATACTTGCTTGTGCGACCTACACTCTGCATAACAAGTGAGTTACATAGCCCCTCTTTTACTCTATTTACAAAACTTTTTGGGGTGGAACATGCGTTCAATTACTATGTTTTCAATTATACACGAATACAGTTTCCATCTTACATACATGTATGCAATTCTGTGCTTTATGCTTGAGTGCTAGGTGTGTAGACTATATACGCTATTCACAATCATTAACTATTAGCCGACAGTATACAGTGATAGTACTATTGAGTCTGACAAACCCACCCAGGTAGGGTGACTGTTGCTGACAACACGATTTGATTTCAGTTACAAAGGTTTGATTGAATACACAGGTCACACGATGGTTCCTCTCCATAAACGCCTTTATTGACATGTTTTGTATGAACTGTATACACACAACACGTTTTTGCTATCACACAACAAAACCTATGTTTTCTCACCAACTCTTGTAGTTGACCCTCTCATTTAACCATGTTTCAGGTACCAATGTTTGAAGTGATCAAGATATGCTACACATAGGATTTTGACCTAGTTTTAATTGAACCAGTTATATTTTGATGTAATTTTCATTATTGTTTGGTGGATTGAATCTATGTTTTGTTGAACTTGTTTGATTGCAATGAAAACGATTATTAATTATTTAAACTTTAGTAAACCATGAGCAATGAACAGTCTGCACGCTTCACGCCCCGACGTTTCCGCCGTCGGTTGGGGTGTGACAGATTGGTATCAGAGCCTTGGTTATAGGGAATTAGGTTATTAGACACCTTTGACCTAGACTATAACTTTAGGATACCCACTTATGCCATGCTTCATTATTTACATGCTATGTGCTACATGCTATATGATATATGCTACATGTTTTATATGTATATATGAATAACAACTTAAATAAACAATATCCCTACCCATATCCTAAACCACATATCCTTCATGCCTGCTTCCATGTCATCATCAACATAACCTGAATCATATTCTTAGACTTGGGTCTATAAAATTTTCTTTTACACCCGTTAAGGTTTTTAGACTTTGTTTAATTGTTAAAGGACACGTGCAATCTGGAAGAGTGACACCTGTATTCTGGGCTTTCTGTCTAGGAAAGCATTTCGTATAAATCCCAACCAACCGAGGGACCCGTATGCTTTCCTGGGAATTCCCGGGATGAGTGTTTACTTATAGGCTAAAGCACGTCTCCTTGATAATTATCTGAGTTTAAATTAACCTTAATATGTCATAGTACTCGAGTGATTATGTCACTATTTGAGTACAATCCAAACTATGAACTACTTACATCTATTTATTCTTCTATTTAATCCAAGAAAATCTCACAACTCTTATTGTGTCTAAATCTGTAGAATGCCTCCCCGTCGTGACAACAGCAACAACAGCAATAACACTGACCTGGCTGCTTTACTCACACAGCTGGTGAACCAAATTACCCAAGCCAACAACAACAATAATGGCCATGCCAGTGGAAGTGCTGCTACTGGAGGTGGTGGTGGTGCCAACCCGCCACAATGCACCTTCAAACACTTCAACTCCTGTAATCCCCTCAAATTCTATGGCAGCGAAGGAGCCACGGGACTCCTTCATTGGTTTGAAAGCATTGAGAGCACTTTCCTCAATAGCGACTGTCCCGACAACCTCCGTGTTCGTCATGCTACTAGTGTCTTTCAAAAAAGGGCGCTTACTTGGTGGAATGGTGAGAAAAGGACTAGGGGAGTGGATGTAGCAATGGCACTGCCGTGGGATGAGTTGAAAAGGATCATGACTGAGGAATTCTGTCCTCGAAATGAGATGAAAAAGCTAGAAGCGGAATTTTGGGATCTTGCTCAAGATAGTGGTGAAAGCTTAGCATACACCACCCGTTTTCACGAGCTGAGTCTACTTGTGCCACACATGGTTACACCTCTGTCTAGGTTTATTGAAAAGTACATTGGTGGTCTACCTAGACAAATTCAAGATACTGTGGTAGGAGGAAATCCTGCTACTCTGGAGGATGATATCCGTTTATCAGCTACACTTACTGACAATCATGTTAAAGCGGGTACACTTACAAGAAAGGGTGCCAAGAAAGTTTCTGGCACAACAACACCTCCCGCTCATGTCAAAGAAGTCCAAACTGAACCATACCGCAACACTAGGAAGAGAAAGGTCAAGAACTGTGCTGTAATCACTCCGGCTGCTCCAGTAAATCAAGTTGCACCCATGGCTCAAAACCCAGCAAAGAAACCCTATGGGGGCAACCACCCACTTTGCAACACCTGCAACTACCATCACCCTCCAAACATACCTTGTCGCCTTTGCAACCACTGCGGGAAACATGGCCACACAGCCAATATTTGTCGAGCCAAGGCACTTGCCAACCAAACCAACCCAGCAAATCAAGCCAATCATCAAGCAACTAACCAAGCCATCCCCGCCATTGAAAATGGACGTGCTTGCTTCGAATGTGGTGACCCGAACCACTTCCGTAACCAGTGCCCAAGACTGATCAATGTTAATCAAGGCGGAGCTCATGGGCGTGCTTTCAACAACAACGCCAATGAGGCTCAGGCCAACACTGATGTGGTTAACGGTACGTTCCTTATGAATAATCATTATGCTTCTATACTATTTGATACTGGAGCCGATAAAAGTTTTGTGTCAGTGGACTTCGAACCGTTACTTGCAAAAACCCGGTCTAAACTAGAGAAAACCTTTACCGTTGAGGTAGCCGATGGTAACACCGTTGCAATTGACACCATCATTTATGATTGCTCCCTAGAACTAAATAAACACACCTTTCCAATCAACCTCATACCAATGCCATTAGGAAGTTTTGACGTCATCGTAGGTATGGATTGGTTGTCGAAGCACCACGCTGAAGTCATGTGCTTTGAAAAATGCATCCGTATACCACTCCCATCCGGCGAAACGTTGAAGGTCCTTGGTGAGAAACCTTGCAAAGGACTCAAACTAATGTCATGCATTACCTTCCAAAAGTATATACGAAAGAAGTGCATGGTTTTCCTAGCCCACGTTATCCGAAAAGAAGACAAGAAGAGGAGTGTACAAGACATCCCCATCGTTCGGGATTTTCCTGAAGTTTTTCCTGATGACTTACCAGGTCTTCCACCTGTTCGGCAAGTGGAATTTCGCATCGATCTTGTACCTGGAGCAAACCCGGTGGCTAAAGCTCCATACCGGCTTGCACCTTCCGAGATGCAAGAACTTGCAAGTCAACTTCAAGAACTCGCCGACAAAGGGTTCATACGCCCGAGTCATTCACCGTGGGGTGCACCGGTCTTATTTGTTAAAAAGAAGGACGGTTCTTTCCGCATGTGTATTGACTATCGAGAACTCAACAAGCTTATAATAAAAAACCGCTACCCTTTACCTAGGATTGACGATCTCTTCGATCAACTCCAAGGTTCTACCTACTTCTCGAAGATTGATCTTCGATCTGGTTATCATCAACTCCGTGTGCAAGAGGAGGATATTCCCAAGACTGCCTTCCGAACGAGATATGGTCACTACGAGTTCATGGTTATGCCTTTTGGGCTAACCAATGCACCTGCTGTCTTCATGGACCTCATGAATCGCATGTGCAAACCATACCTTGATAAATTTGTTATCGTGTTCATTGATGACATCTTGATCTATTCCAAGACCAAGGAAGATCATGAACAACACCTTAGGTTGATTTTGGATCTCTTGAAAACCGAACAGCTATACGCCAAGTTCTCCAAATGTGAATTTTGGCTAAAAGAAGTTCAATTTTTGGGTCACGTTGTCAATGAAAAGGGAATTCTTGTTGACCCCGCCAAAATTGAAGCTGTTAAGAATTGGAAAGCTCCTAAAACCCCTACCGAAGTTCGTTCGTTTCTTGGCTTAGCAGGTTACTATCGAAGGTTCATCTCTAATTTCTCCAAGATCGCTGTTCCCCTCACTGCCTTAACCCAAAAAGGTAAACCCTATGAGTGGGGACCGAAACAAGAAGAAGCCTTTCAAATTCTCAAGCGAAAGTTGTGCAATGCTCCTATCCTCACCCTTCCTGAAGGTGAAGATGATCTAGTTGTTTACTGTGATGCTTCAAACCAAGGTCTTGGTTGCGTTCTCATGCAACGAGGCAAGGTGATCGCTTATGCATCAAGACAACTCAAAATCCATGAGAAGAATTATACGACGCATGATCTGGAGTTGGGTGCTGTCATATTTGCGTTGAAGATTTGGAGACATTATCTCTATGGCACGAAATGTTTGGTGTTCACCGACCACAAAAGCCTCCAACATATCTTCAACCAAAAGGAACTCAACATGAGACAACGACGTTGGGTTGAACTCCTCAACGATTACGATTGCGAAATCCGTTATCATCCCGGCAAGGCTAATGTTGTAGCCGATGCACTAAGCCGCAAGGAACATGTCATGCTTCAAAGTGTCAAGATCCATTCCGATATACAAGTTCGTATTCTGGAAGCTCAACATGTCTCGGTTACCGAGGGCAATATGTATGAGGAAATGTCTTGTGGTGCTGAATTCCAATTAGAGACTAAGACCAATGGCTTGCTTTATTTTCTAAATCGTATTTGGGTTCCCGATCGTAACGATCTCCGAGCATTCATCATGACCGAAGCACACAAGTCTCGATATTCTATCCATCCTGGTGCGGATAAAATGTACCAAAATCTTCGTCCACAATATTGGTGGCCTAGTATGAAGAAAGACATTGCTTTGTTTGTAGCAAAATGTCTCACATGTTTTAAAGTCAAAGCTGAGCATCAACATCCTTCTGGGTTACTTGAACAACCGGAAATCCCCGTGTGGAAATGGGAGAATCTAGCTATGGATTTCATCACTAAACTCCCTCGCACTTCGAGCGGTTATGACAGCATCTGGGTGATCATTGACCGTCTCACTAAGTCCGCACACTTCTTGCCTATCCGTGAAGACTATAAGGTTGAGAAATTGGCCCGAATTTACATTGACGAGATCGTGAGTCGTCACGGCGTTCCTTTGAACATAATCTCCGATAGAGATGCTCGTTTCACTTCTCGGTTTTGGCAATCTCTTCAAAAGGCACTTGGTACACGATTGGATTTGAGCACGGCCTACCATCCCCAAACTGATGGTCAGACCGAGCGAACAATCCAAACCCTGGAAGACATGCTGAGAGCCTGTGTCATCGACTTTGGTGGCAATTGAGATTCACATTTGGCACTTATCGAATTTTCCTACAACAATAGTTACCACACCAGCATCGACATGGCTCCGTTTGAAGCTATCTATGGTCGTAAGTGTCGTTATCCCATCTGTTGGAACGAGATTGGTGAAGCACAAATCACCGGTCCCGAGTTAATTCAAGAAACCTCCGACAAGATTTTCCAAATCCGTGACAACATTCGAGTTGCGAGGAGTCGGCAAAAGAGCTATGCCGACAAACGACGCAAACCCTTGGAATTCCAAGTTGGTGATCTTGTACTTCTAAAGGTGTCTCCTTGGAAGGGGGTGATCCGTTTTGGGAAGAAAGGCAAGCTAGCACCTCGCTATGTGGGTCCATTCAAGATCCTTGAAAGGATTGGGAAAGTGGCTTACAAGCTCGAGTTACCTCCATCACTTGGCAGCGTACATCCTACATTTCATGTGTCCAACCTCAAGAAGTGTCTTGCTGATGAAAACCTTCATATACATCTTGACGATGTGCGCATTGATGAAACGATGCACTTCGTTGAAAAACCAGTCGAGGTTATGGATCGTGAGATAAAACAACTCAAGCGCAGCTGTATTCCTATTGTCAAGATTCGTTGGGAATCTAAACGAGGACCCGAGTTTACTTGGGAACGAGAAGACCAAATGAAGCTCAAGTACCCACATCTTTTTGCTGAAGCAGTAGCCTCAACCAGTTGAATTTCGGGACGAAATTCCCTCAGCATGGGGATACTGTAACCTTTCTGATTTTCATGTTTTTCCTATGTATTTTATGCCGTGCAATAAAAGATTTCAACCTTACATTTATTGTTCATATACACTTACAAGCATACACGCGTTCATTATAATACAATATTAACGAAAACAATCTTACAAACCTCGAGGACCAAACTTGACCAAAACTCAAAACAACATCAATATTACAAAACTACAAGGACTAGTCTTGATATTTCCAAAACCAACACAAGCACGGTCGTGCTTAGTCCTAAGCACGGTCGCGCTTGTGCCATGACCACGGTCGTGCTTAACATTAAGCACGGTCGTGCCTCGTTTACAGTTTGACTCCGCAAAGTCAAACCGACTCAAATCTTGTCCAAAAATAGATTGTAAACACGTTTAGAAGGTCGCGAAACTTGCAGAAGAAGATATTCGGCTAATTGAGACTAAAACACGACCAAATACACATGCAATCGTCCAAATACTTGCAAATTCTAAACCGACTTTTTTTTTAAAACGAATCAAGTATTTGGGGCAAGAATCAAACGAATTAAGTTAAGCCCATACCTACCCGAGACATATATAAACTTCCCTAAACCCTAAATCCATCATTCCATCATCTCTATCTCGTCTGTCGATCAAGAAAAAGCCGCGAAGTCTCCCCGTAGCCGTCTGCACTTGTTGCCCATTCAAAACAGGTTAGTAATAGTTCATTAGGATCGTCTCTCCAAGCTAATCGAAAGCCCTAACTTAATTCGTAACCACATTACATGATTTTACAGAATTGAATCTGAGTTTTGATAAAAAATGGTTTTAAACGATCGACACGATAAATAGAATATAAACCTAATTAAATGGTGTAATTCGATTCGCAAACATCATATCAATGAAAACCCTAAGTTTCTAATCTGTTTTATTACAAGAATCAGGCGAATTGCTTCTGGAATTGACCAGACACGGTCGCGCCAGCCTATGAGCGCGGTCGTTCCTGACCAAGCACAGTCGTGCCCCGTAAGAGGCCCGGTCGTGTTTACCGATCAAACCAAGTCCTGACCTAGTCAAAACCCTAGGCGCGGTCGTGCCGGATACGGACGCGGTCGTGTCTCAGGACCAGACTCTTGTTTTGACTTCTGACCAACCACGGGCGCGTTACCGACCAAGCGCGGTCGCGTACGTGCCGGGCGCGGTCGTGCCATAAACAAGCACGGTCGTGCTCATCCCTTAAACAGAATCTTTATTTTTATTTTTATTCTGTTAATTTGATAAATAAATTAAATAACAGTTTAAATAATTATTTTTATAAACTAATTACTGGAATACCTTACACTGTTCCGAATGAACATTTTTTTTATTTAAACTTATATTTTAAATAAATATTCTATTACTTAAACTAATACAAATAAATATATATAATAAATAACATAGTTAATTATTATTTTTAAGACAAACCCTACACGTTTAAGAATGACAAATTCACTTCCGTCATTAAATAACGCAAATCAATAACACATATACATTGTTCATTAGGTCGAACTTAGCAATCTACAACACACCGCCATTACATACTTGCTTGTGCGACCTACACTCTGCATAACAAGTGAGTTACATAGCCCCTCTTTTACTCTATTTACAAAACTTTTTGGGGTGGAACATGCGTTCAATTACTATGTTTTCAATTATACACGAATACAGTTTCCATCTTACATACATGTATGCAATTCTGTGCTTTATGCTTGAGTGCTAGGTGTGTAGACTATATACGCTATTCACAATCATTAACTATTAGCCGACAGTATACAGTGATAGTACTATTGAGTCTGACAAACCCACCCAGGTAGGGTGACTGTTGCTGACAACACGATTTGATTTCAGTTACAAAGGTTTGATTGAATACACATGTCACACGATGGTTCCTCTCCATAAACGCCTTTATTGACATGTTTTGTATGAACTGTATACACACAACACGTTTTTGCTATCACACAACAAAACCTATGTTTTCTCACCAACTCTTGTAGTTGACCCTCTCATTTAACCATGTTTCAGGTACCAATGTTTGAAGTGATCAAGATATGCTACACATAGGATTTTGACCTAGTTTTAATTGAACCAGTTATATTTTGATGTAATTTTCATTATTGTTTGGTGGATTGAATCTATGTTTTGTTGAACTTGTTTGATTGCAATGAAAACGATTATTAATTATTTAAACTTTAGTAAACCATGAGCAATGAACAGTCTGCACGCTTCACGCCCCGACGTTTCCGCCGTCGGTTGGGGTGTGACATCTGCCTTCTCGGCAGGCATCTCAACTACTTCCTCCACGTCCACCTGCTCCTCTATCATTTTAGCATCGATCTCAGCGAATCTAGCTCTCCAACCCACCTTCTTCACTTCTTCTACTGAAGGGATATTATGCTAAATAAAGTGGAAGTCATCCTCTACAACCTCTTTCTTCTCCACACTCATGACTGACACATCCATCACTAAAGCATTAGACCCCTTATAGGCCGCAGACGCTGCACTCTGCCCCTCCTTCAAGCTCCTCGCGAAGTCTTCTACCGTGCGCTGTAGATCCTGGAATGCCGACTGCTGATTCTTTAATAGGGTGTCATGGCTATCCAATCTCTTCCTAGCATCCTTGTCATTCTGGACCAGGTGGGCAAGTATTTGTGTCTGGTTCTCAATCATTGATGTCGCCCAGACGATCTATATAAAAGTAACTATAAAACCTAACCTAGACTCCTAAGTAATAAAAGGAGTACCTTCAACTAAACCGTATTGACAGGCAAGTGTACCTATTGAGTGTAGCACAGCTTAACGGTAAACCGAGTTATCGAACCCTAAAGACACTATGTAACAATACTAGACTCTGACTCAGACAAGATTGAATTGGTTTGGGGGGTTGACTACACTAAGATTAAATAAGAATGCAGCAAACTAATAATGACTCAACTATCAAGACAAAGTAATAAGGTGAAATCAGAAGATGGGAAGAATACTACCTAGGGCGGAATCCTACTTGCAAAGTACAACTTTTACTTGTTCTAGAAACTATGATGGATCTGGGTTTCTAAAGATGACAACTAAAGACTACCTAGCAGATCTATAATCACTCCCAGGGTGTCACCAACTAAGCTACCTAAAGTGTACCAAACTCACCAGATGGTTAGATCACCTCTCGGGTATTTCCAACTATGATAAAGTACCCGAATAGACATATTACCTCTCAGTCTCACTGTCCACCATACATTGAAGATGCACGGGGTAATCTCAAGATAATAACTATGATTTGAACTAGAAACAATCACTAGACACTTAACACTAACGTCCTCTCAGACTGTTAATACTCGGATTCCTAATGACGAAGACTAGACAACTAATTCTCACTTCCCGGGTATTGAACTAGGATACACATTTAATTCTAATCAGCAATCAAAGACAACTCCTATGGCTACTACATCTAGCAAACCACCTTAATCACAAACCCTAAGACCTATGACCAAGATACACATATCAAACTGACAGACAACCACAATCGACGAAAGGAATTGAAATAAAAACTAGATCAGATCTAAACATGCAATAACATCATAATTATCAACTCAAGATCTTTTACAAAATCATAAACCCATTAATTGAATCCAAAAACCGATAAAAATCCGAACTTTAACAAATATTCATCATTAACATAGGCAATATCAAAGTTTTAGCCTAGGATCATACTCAAAACAACTAAAACAGAAGTATTAAGCAAGAACACGGTTTCAAACATTCAAATCAAAGGTAAAAATCCAATCTTGTAAACCGAATACGTAAAACTACAAACCTGGGAAACAAAGATGCAAGCTTTCCTCTTCAATTTGCTTCCCCAGCCTCAAAATCGCCTCTAAACCCTTCTCTGGAAGGCAAAAGATCGAACTCCCCTCATAATGGGAACCAAAATCTATTTAAATTCGATTTTTAGGGTTTTGCGGAAATTAGGTCCCTCGCGTACCGCGAGAAATTTGGGTTGGGTTCCACGCGTACCGCGAGAAACAAAATAGTCGCGACCGGTTTTCCTTTCCCTCGCGTACTGCGAGAACTTTCCTTCTCCTCTCTCGCATACCGCGAGAGGCATAAATTTTCCATTTTCTTCTTTTGAATTCCCGGCTTCATTCTCGTGCTCGGCTTCTTCACGTATTCACTTGTAATCTTCACGAGCACCTGTAAATATACAATAGACTCAAATACATACTTAAACGAATAAAAACAAGCACAAAACTAATCAAAAACGCACAAAAGAATAGGAATAAAGATGTGTGCTTTGCACTACATCAAACATCCCCACACTTAACCTTTTTTCGTCCTCGAAAAAGCTGCAAATGGAATCATAACTCAGATCTACTTAATAAACATCAATTACCAATTAGCAAAACATACTCACGCGTTAAAAAGCAACAATACGTATTTATGTCCGATTAAACCCAAGAACCAACTTTCAAGCCCCCGTTACGTGTTCTAATTCCAATTTATACAGCTATCAATCAATCTATGTGACTCACACTTAAAGTTTACAGCTCTATCTCATCCCGTCTCACGGTCATGTCTACGCACGGATCAAACCAATTAGATTTACCCCACAACGTTAAACTAAAATTTACAGGTTTTTAGAAATCAATGGAATATGAAATGAATGGATGGTAATGAGCATTAATTTAAGCAAATTAAACTTCATCTAGAGGCTTTTCAGCCAAGTCACTATACTGGAAGGTAACACATAGACTAAGTTATATCAATAAAGCACATAAGAATCAACCAAGTGGTGTTTCAATCAGGCTGGAACCCGACGTGTAACACGTAGACGAAACTTAGATTTCAATCAAATAGGCTCAAGAATTATGGAATTATGGATGCGGGCGCCACCGAAATTGGATTTATTCTCATAAAAAGAGAGTGGTATGCCATGAAATTTTAAAAACCTCTAAATTTTAACTTAACGTGTTACCTATCAACCTATTTTGACAGTTTTAGTATTACCATTACTCTAAGATGAATACCCACAAGATATCATGATTTTAAATCCAATTAATTCCTAAGTAACACTCACAAGCTATTTAATCTATTCAAACTGGCTGGGTCTACAAAAACATCATTAATTAGACGCGTTTTCTATTATTTATTCTATTTAAACTCAACAAATAGATCCAGTTCTACTATCATTTTCCATTTATTTTGCAGTTATTTCCAAGGACATTTTTCAAATTTTTTAATTTTTTTGTATTTTTGAATTTTTATAAACAAGACAAACTAGACTCAACTAAATACTTACAAACATCCCCACACTTGAAAGACACATTGTCCTTAGTGTGAAGCAAGACACAACTAAAAATAAAAATGCAAAAATAAAATAAAACAAGAAGCGACTTAGCTGGTAATGTAGATGCAAACAAATGTGTAGCTTCGTTCTTCCATGTGTGCACCGTATAGCATTTCGGTCGCGGTTGCACAAATGGCTGTCGGGTTGCCTTTAAAGATATCAAGATCACTCCGTCCGAATGGAGATTGAGTACGGACAGAATGATGTACACCTGTAAAGTAAAACTCAAACATACCTGCAGCATCAAACTGACACAATTAAAACAAAAGACTCAAACTTAAACTTAACGACTCACTAAGACTCTGGATAGAAGCAGGGAAACGTACCTGATGCGTGGTTAACACATATACATGAATGCCACGACAAGATGAAAAAATCGGGTCGAAACGGTTTCAAGTTTCCTATGGTTGTGGTGGATGGTGAATGATAGTGGATGAATGGTGGATGAATGGTGGCGAGTGGTGATCGGGGAAACCATGGGAAAACAAGGAAAGAGGGCAACTCATGGGCTGCCCCGCGTACCACGAAGAAGCAAGCCCCGTCCCTCGCGTACCGCGAGATACTAAAATACATCCGGCTCAAGACTTTTGTCTCTCGCTTACCATGAGAGACTTGGGTCCTTCCTCCGCGTACCGCGAGGAGAGCTTGTTCACAGAAAGTTAAGAAAAAATTTAAATTTTATACTTAGAATATTTTAGACCCCTCAAAATCTTTCTTCATCCAAATTCCTCAAAAACCCATTCCAAGCATAAAAACATATGTAAACATACATGGAACTTTGTTCCTGATGATTTCCTTTACCGAATCAAGCGCGAATTCCTGCAAAAACTGACACAAACAAACACATAACACCCAAAAACACAAAAATGACACTAACTCAAACCAAGTAATGCACCCAAACTCTACATCCCGGGGACTTGCCCGAGACTCAAACAAGCCTATCAAGAGGCTTCTCTTTGATCCTAACCGGTACCGTCTTCATCCTTCGCGGCCTACCTGTTCTCCACAACCTCATCAAGCTCCTACTTCTATCAAACTCTAAATGTATATCATATGCACCAATCCAGTCTTTCCACCACAACTTAAATCTACCAGGTCCAAAGATCACCTGGTTCATATAACCAAGTAGGTTGTCTCCTCTAAACCTCCCCACACTTGGGGTTTTCACTCTTTCTAAATCAACAAACTCACTCAACCCTCGGAGTTTCTTTCGGGGCGGCCTAGATTTAGGGGATGAAACGGCTTCTATCCCCTCAGCATGAACAACAGTAAAAGTTAACGGCTCAATATGTGATATCATCAAAGATGTGGCCTCTAACCTCTCACCCGGATCCTCTAAACTCTCCACCATAGGCGTCTCACAAACTATCCGCTCCACTTGTGCTAATATATCCCTCAAACTGTTATCATCATCGCTAGCACTCAAGAACGAAGACCCTACTAATTTCTTTTCAAATTCCTCCAACCAATACGGTGGGTCTTCAATCATTCCTTTATCCAAATCATCCTCTAATGCATTTGAGTCCCGATGATCGTCCATGGAGGCATCAAGCATGCACACCGAGTGGCTATGCTCGCCAACATCCTCCATGGAGTTTGTAGCATCGAACGTAATAAACTCATCCCTCACGCGAAGTGTGAGTTTCCAGTCAAAAACATCAATCATCGCCTTGGCGGTACGTAGGAACTGGCGTCCTAGGATGAGTGAGACTCTATCATCCACTTCCATGTCCACAATAACAAAATCCATAGGGAATACAAACTTGCCTACTTTCACTAAAAGATTCTCCACTATTCCCCGTGGATACTTGACTGAGCAGTCAGCCAAGGAAATGCTCATGCGCGTTGGCTGCAGTTCACCTAGGTCCAGCTGCTTATATAACGAATAGGGCATCAGATTGATGCTAGCACCTAGGTCGGCCAACGCGTGGTGTGAGGGCAAACGGCCTAGGAGACACGGAATAGTGAAACGACCCGAATCTCCCAATTTCTCGGGCAGCTTATTCTGCACCACAGTAGAACATTGCTCAATAAGTGAGACTTCAGGGATCCCCTCTAGCTTCTTCTTGTGGGAAAGAAGATCTTTGAGGAACTTTCCATAATTAGGCATATGCTGGAGGACCTCCATAAATGGGAGATTGACCTTGAGTTGTTTGAACATATCAAGGAAGGTACCGTATTCCAAGCGTGTTTATGTGGCACCAAGCGCGCCGGTTAGGGAACGCGACTCATGTCAATCTCGAGGGACTTCATCTCCACCCCCTTCTTCTTCTCCTCTGCCTTCTCGGTAGGATTCTCCATAACTATCTCTTCCTCCACCTGTTCTTCCTCTTCTACAACCGGTGGGTTCTCATCCTCTTCTGCTCTCTTGCTCCTAGGCGACACATCATTCAACTCAGACTCCTCTAGCATCGATCTCAGCAAATCGAGCTCTCCAGTCTACCTTCTTCACCTCCTCTACCGAAGGTATGCCATACTCAATGGAGTGGGAGTCATCCTCTACAACCTCTTTCTTCTCTACACTCCTAACTGACACGGCCATCACTGAAGAATTTGGGCCCAAAAATGGACCTCCTTGTCTACCCTTCAGGCTCTGCGCGATGTCTCCTACCATGTGTTGCATATCCTGGAATGCTGACTGCTGATTCTTCAATAGAGTGTTGTGGCTATCCAGTCTTTGCCTCATGTCCTTGTCTTGCTGGACTAAGTGGGCAAGCAGTTGTGTCTGATTCTCGAGCATCTCTTCGATCTTCTTTGTATTGACACTGCTTTTCGAGCTCGCTCCAACTTCTGCTCCTCCATACTGCTGCTGGCTACCATTAAACCTAGGCGGGTTATTTCCAGATCTCCATCCCGAGCCATAAGTATTGTTGTAATTGTTGTACCCCCGGTTCTGGTTCTGGTTGCCAGCAAAGCTCACCTGCTCCTGATTATTGACTGGGCAATCCCTGGTGTTGTGGCCTCCCATGCACACTTGACACCGTTGAGCACTGAGCTCCTTGATCTTGTTAGCCATTAAGGCGGCAGCCACGCTAGAATCAGGAGTGACCTGATGCACACCTCTAGGAGAAGAGGCGGGTGATCTAGCGCTAGGAATGGAAGTCCTAGCAGATGGATGCTGATGTTCGGCTTGGGCGAAGCTCTCGAACATCTCCTCACACTCATCAGGCTCGAGCCTATCCATGATATGGCCTCCCGCAGCTGTGTTGAACATTTGCTGCTTCTCGAAGATGAGGCCATTATAGAACTTCCCCACTAGCGCCCAGTCGAAAAGACCGGGCTGAGGACATCGGCTCAACAGCGTGTTGAACCGCTCCCCGACCATGTGATAAGGCTCGTCAGGGTCCATCCGAAAAGAATGGATTTGGTCCCGAAGGCGAGCGGCCCGGGAAGGTGGATAGTACTTCTTGTAGAATTTGGCTTGAAGATCCTCCCATGTGGTGATAGAATTGTCGGGAAGGGTGTCAAGACAAGTAGATGCGCGACCAGAGAGCGAGAATGGGAAGAGACGCAAGTAGATAGCGTCCTTAGACACACCCGTGATATTGAATGTATCACATATCCGAGCGAAGCGGGACAAATGTCCCGGTGCATCCTCATCCTCAAGGCCATGAAATTGGGTGGCCATGACATGTGACGGGATCTGCCATGTATTGGTGTTAGGAATTGTAACATCTCTGATTTTCCGACCCTATTTTAAATTTATTTTAACTAATAAAATAATAACACGACATTAAAACATATACTTGTTCAAACCTACACCTCATTAATCGTTAGCCGATCGTACCAAATTCAAAGATTTAGAACTCATAATCATGTGGTAACACTCCTAGAGTTAATCCAGTTAGTAATCCCGTTAAGTGTTCTGTTAAATCCTAACCAGGCTAATTCTGTCAAAGCTGAAGTTGCAAGGGCTGATTTTGTAAATAACCAGAAACCCTAGTAGGCACGGTCGCGCCACGTTTTGGCACGGTCGCGCCTCGCCTCGGAACGGTCGCGCCTCGCGTCAGTTGAAACGGAAATACAGCCTTTAATCGCTGGACCGTTCGATTTTGTAACCAATTCTTGCATTAACAAACCCATTATGAGTTTAACCATCTCAAATATATCAAATAAACCCGTTTTTAGTCGATCCCTCTCCTAATTACCAAAACCCTCCATTGTGACCAATGATTTCATCGTTTCGTTGTAAATTCTCTCAACCAAACAAACCAACACCTTAGTCGATTCCCCTAAAGCTCCAGAACACATCAACTGGGCCGGAGTTGTAGCAGAAAGCATCGGAGACCACACCCGTCATAGTCGGAACTCGTCCCCACCGTAGGCCATCAATTCATCGTCTCACAGGGTAATTGACACTTTCAAAACTATCTATTTATTCAATAGATCAAAAGCCCTAATTCAATTTCGGCTTTCAATATCGAAATCTACTCAAACCCGAAACCGTATTTTCATTTAAAATAGTTTAACCGAATCCGGTTCCAAACATGTTTTAAACACAATTAACCTGTACCAAAAGACTCATAAGAACCTTGTTAATGAAAGCCCTATTCATTCCAGTTCTATAAATATAAAAATCATTCAATTCGTTCCTGTTTTGAAAGAGACACGGTCGCGCTAATCATCTAGCGCGGTCGTGCCTCGGGAGACGCGGTCGTGTCAACTTCCAGCGCGGTCGTGCCTCCTGCTCAGACCTAGTCATGCTCGTTGGCTAGACCTGGTCGTGCCCTTGAAGCATAGACACGGTCGTGCCTAGTGATTTGGCCAGTTGTCCTCTGTTTGACCAACACGGTCGCGCCCTGTCCAGAACGGTCGCGCCCGACCAAGCACGATCGTGCCCTTCCCTGGCACGGTCGTGTGTGTTGGCAGAATGTTTATATTTTTACATTTTTAAAACAATTTATATTCCAGAGTTGTTTTTAAAATAAAAGTAATTAAATTTAAAAATCCGTATTACCTTTATTTAGAAAAGATCAAATGTTTAATCTTAAAATAAAAGAGAATTATTTAAAGTCCAAAATTTAATTTATAAACCCTACACTTAATAATATTTTAATGTCTAAATTACACTTTATAAATAAATGAATAGAGTAATAATTATTTATTTGATTTATATTTGAACAAAAGCATCTATTTAGTTATACTTAAATACATCTAATACTTACATCATTTTCATAAACAATAATTATCTAATTTACTTATTTAATTATTTCAAACTCAAACCTTATTCAAAATATTATAAAAATATTCATTTCAAATCTTCCATTTTATACAATACTTTCAAGTACCAATCACTAACTTTATCCAATTCAACCTTAGACTTAGACTTAGACTATTGTGCATTATTAATGCAATATACATTACATTCTAGGTTAACATTGTGCAATACAAGGATCACATTACTATCTAGTATCTCGTGTTAGCTACGCCTTCGATACAAGTGAGTATTCACAACCCCTTTTTACTCTTTTACACTTTTGGGGTGGAACATGAACTCTATACACATTACACATTACACGTTTACATTTACACAAACAACACAAGTGCAAAAATCCTATTTACATACATGTGTGCAAAATTTGAGCTTTGTGCCCGAGTGCTAGGTGTGCTAACCTTTGTATGCTCTTATGTGCAATCATTAACTATACAAGCCGACGGTTTTCAATGATAGATCTATTGAGTCTGACAAACCCACCCATGGTACGCGGTGATTGAAACCGACAACACATTTGTTTTGCATGCTAGTTACAAGGTTTGATTGTACAATTGGTTACACAATAGCTGCTCCCTATAAACACCTTATTTATCATGTCATGTAAAGGATTTGTTTTCAACTATATGCTATCTACATACAACTGTGTTATACTCACCAACTTTTTAGTTGACTTTATTTTATTCATGTTTCAGGCCCCAATATGTGAGAGTGATTCAAGACGTGTTCAACATAGGATTTGGACTTATCAATTTAAGTCAAGAACTTTATAAATTGTTGATGTTTCTTGTTTGAATTTGATTTTGTACTTGGATTTTGTAATGCAAATTTGACTTTAATATATTTCAATTTAGTCAACCATGTGCTATGAACAGTCTTACATGTCCCGCCCCGATGATTCCGCCATCGGTTGGGGTTGACAGATTGGTATCAGAGCCTTGGTTATAGGGAACTAGGTTATTAGACACTCTTGACCTAGAATATGACTTTAGGACACCCATACAATGCCATGCTACTATATGTTACATTATCAATTCATGTGTGATTATTTTTACATGCTTTCCTAAGTACTTACACTACCTGATACAATACATAATGACTTATGTGACACACTACTTGATAACTCTTGTACTTACACTCATTACTACCTACATGCTATATGATTATTTCCTATGTGAATATCTTTACATGTTATACTATAGGGTTACATCACATTATACAATACTCAATAGTTTGTGTGTCACAATACCTGCCAACTTTTTCTTCTATTCATTGCTACCTACTTAATTTATTTGAAACACTATCCTAAGTTTAAAACACACACATACACACCAAAAATTATTCATACTCCTTTGGACCCAAATACATGATACCATCACCCTTTATGAGCAAAGACTTAAACTATTGGGCCTAATGCCCATCAACAATAAACTAAGAAGCCCACCTATTTCCAAGAAGAAGAAGCCGCTGAAATGCATAAACCTTACCTTTGGGCCTCAAAGCCCAGTCCACAACAATTCCCATCATAACCATGAGCCCAACAATAGCATTATTAATACATGATGGCTGGAAGAGTGTGTAAGCCCATGAGAAATTCTGGCTAAGGAAAGATAGGGTACTTAGTGTGTCTTAGCGACCCACCCCTCTTTCCTGGGAATTCTCCTCGGGGATACATTGCTTATAGGTCAAGTGTATTTCTAAAATACTATCGTGAAGGTTCGGTGTTATGACTAGTCAAACTCTAAAACCTATAAGTACTCTTATGTTCAACCCGCAATATTTCATTATCACTTACAAGTTTTTCATTGTTTTTCTACTAGACATGGACTCCTACCCTCCTCCCTCCCCGGTTTACCGTCCTGGATCAGAATCTAATTGGGAAGAAGACACTGAGACACCCGTGTACCGGTCACCAACACCCCCAGCTGCTAGGCCAAGGTTTGATGTAAGGGCGGACTGGATTAGGAACACCGGCCCGAGACTTCGAACATCTGAATCACCCGCACCCAGAAACCCGTATCAAACACCTCGCCTCCACAATCAATTACCACCCCCACTAAGAGACCCATATCTAATGCCCGATCCGTACCATCCTAACCCTTGGGAAAGGAATACCATGGCACCCACTGGTGTTATGGGGATTCCAACCCATGACCTCCACCAATATGTAAGAACTTCAGAATTTGAGAGACATAGGATAGAGCAAGGAGTAATGCACGACTTGCAAGGACAAAGGATGGATAGCCTAGCAAACCAATTAGGGTACCAAAAGGAGTTAATCTCCATCCTCAAAAAAGAAATGCTGGAGCATCGCACGGAGGCAGCTAGAGCTGAAGCCAGATCGACTACCCGAGTGACTATAGCAGTGCTCATCTTGGTGATCATCTTCTTCCTAGTGGAAAGCTACCAGAGACGTTAGAAGAAGCTTCTACTGATTTCCTTTAAATTTTCGATTTGAGAACCATTTCCCTATGTTTTTAATAATGTTTAACATTTCAGCATCTAGTCAATTCCATATATTTCAACTCTACAGTTATTGTTCATTGATTTGACCCGTGGAGCGTAAATTACACCTGTTATATTTTCATCAAACTTTCTCAAATATCACTTCTTTCATTCAACATGATTTAGTACATTACCAACAATCTCTTTCATAAATAAATCATTCTATTTTGTGATTTAAACAAAACATCGCTATCTTGTTTAACAAAATGTTTATTGAAATTTTTTGATAATATCAAAAACATAAATTTTCCATAAAACTTTTTCACCTAATAAGGAAAGTAATGCAATCAATTTTATAAAAATATTTTTAAAACTGATAAATAATTATGATTTTTATTCATTAAAGTAAATAATTCTAAACTTTGGCTAAATTAATATGCTACTACTTGTTTAGCCAAAAATTGAAATTTTAAATTAAAAATATTTTCTCATAAATTGCATATTCATTTAAAATATGCGATTCAATGATTTCACTACTTTATATATCTACAACCAAGAACAATTTACCACTTTCTATGTTCAAACAAAGACCAGTATTTGTAAACACAATTCCCTAATATTCCCAAAACCTCCTTGTTATCTTTCACTTGACGCTTCAAGAGACGATCCATACCGCATAGACGTTAACCTTTCCCACCAACCTCAACGAGATTTGAGGACTCGAACCTAACTACCACATTATGCAAGAACGCCAAACAACATGTTTGTCCGCAACACTCGATCACATGCAAAACCCGTTAATATACATCGCACGCGAAGTTCAATACTTACGTATATACGTTCGTAATATATCCAACGCAACCACATGGTACATGAAACTCAAATATTCTCAATATATCCAATACTACACAAATTACATGATACATGAAACTAGTTTGCCTACAAATCATAATTTACTCGATTGATTACGTAATGCACGAAACACGTTTATTTGCAATACACATGCTACTGGCTTGAGCACATGATACACGAAACTTAGTTCTTTGCAATATACATGATACATAAGAATTGTTTCATTGATACATAAGTCTAGATTGACCACACTATACATGAAACTTATTTGGTTACGAAGTACATTACACTAAGCTGTGCGCATTGAACAATATACATGATGCTAAGTTGCCAACACCCTACATGAAATTCATTTCCTACTATACACAAAATACTATGTTGTTTACAATACACATCCGAGTTCATTGACTTACAAAATACAAGACGCTTAATTACTTACGCTATATATGAGACTTATTTGATTACGAGCTACGTGACACTAGATCATACATGAGACTTGTGTGCTTACTATATACTCGAAACAAAAAATTTGCTTACAATTATTGCAATGAATTGATTACATTCTACACAAGACATGGTCATGCACTTTGTACACCAAAGTTGAAGACCATAATACATTGAAACGACTCGGGGTTTAACGTATTCTTGTTCAAACACGAGCAAACAAAGAAACTATAAGTGTTACTACTTTACTACTCTTTAGTTGCGAACTGACCTGATTAGGGACATAGTTACTAGTTAACGACTTTTTATGTGTAAACAATAGACGTGATCATAGTGAAATTATGCCCCCCCTTACCCGCACACAACGAAACAATCTATACGGACCATACGATGATTTAAATAATTACGGGTGCACACGGAATTATAAAAATCAGCGCATGGAAACTATAGAGAAATTTTGTCGTGTGTTGTGACCTAAAACTTATCATGATGTGTAACAACGAAACTGATGTGATATGACAAGGACATGGTGGATACGCCGATGGTACTTCCTATATATAAGTGTCCTATAATTTTATCAGAAGTAACGTTGCTCGTGTCACGTGAAGTTTTGACCCAGACCAATGTTTATGAAATCTCTTAACCACTAACAATTTTGAGCATATTAGACTATATCGTACACAAGCTCTAGATTTCAGAAGCCCATTAAACTCATTCCAAATAATACAACTCACATCTAGAATTCAAAATTTCTATTCGGCAATCTCCTTCCTAAATCCATTTCAAACAAAATTCATTATCACCCTTCATATTCAACTTTGAGTATCAGGCCTAAGCCATATCAGCGGTTACACTCCCCCCCCAAAAAAATAAAAAATAAAAAATAAAAAATAAAAAATCCTACAGTCAAAACTCACCGAGAACCGAAAACTCCCACATGTTTCTTGATTTTTAGTAGCCTCCATTAGTTAAATTTCGGGACGAAATTCCCTTAACATGGGGAGACTGTAACATCTCTGATTTTCCGACCCTATTTTAAATTTATTTTAACTAATAAAATAACAACACGACATTAAAACATATACTTGTTCAAACCTACACCTCATTAATCGTTAGCCGATCGTACCAAATTCAAAGATTTAGAACTCATAATCATGTGGTAACACTCCTAGAGTTAATCCAGTTAGTAATCCCGTTAAGTGTTCTGTTAAATCCTAACCAGGCTAATTCTGTCAAAGCTGAAGTTGCAAGGGCTGATTTTGTAAATAACCAGAAACCCTAGTAGGCACGGTCGCGCCTCGTCTGGCACGGTCGCGCCTATTGTTGGCACGGTCGCGCCTCGCCTCGGAACGGTCGCGCCTCGCGTCAGTTGAAACGGAAATACAGCCTTTAATCGCTGGACCGTTCGATTTTGTAACCAATTCTTGCATTAACAAACCCATTATGAGTTTAACCATCTCAAATATATCAAATAAACCCGTTTTTAGTCGATCCCTCTCCTAATTACCAAAACCCTCCATTGTGACCAATGATTTCATCGTTTCGTTGTAAATTCTCTCAACCAAACAAACCAACACCTTAGTCGATTCCCCTAAAGCTCCAGAACACATCAACTGGGCCGGAGTTGTAGCAGAAAGCATCGGAGACCACACCCGTCATAGTCGGAACTCGTCCCCACCGTAGGCCATCAATTCATCGTCTCACAGGGTAATTGACACTTTCAAAACTATCTATTTATTCAATAGATCAAAAGCCCTAATTCAATTTCGGCTTTCATTATCGAGATCTACTCGAACCCGAAACCGTATTTTCATTTAAAATAGTTTAACCGAATCCGGTTCTAAACATGTTTTAAACACAATTAACCTGTACCAAAAGACTCATAAGAACCTTGTTAATGAAAGCCCTATGCATTCCAGTTCTATAAATATAAAAATCATTCAATTCGTTCCTTTTTGAAAGAGACACGGTCGCGCTAATCATCTAGCGCGGTCGTGCCTCGGGAGACGCGGTCGTGTCAACTTCCAGCGCGGTCGTGCCTCCTGCTCAGACCTAGTCATGCTCGTTGGCTAGACCTGGTCGTGCCCTTGAAGCATAGACACGGTCGTGCCTAGTGATTTGGCCAGTTGTCCTCTGTTTGACCAACACGGTTGCGCCCTGTCCAGAACGGTCGCGCCCGACCAAGCACGATCATGCCCTTCCCTGGCACGGTCGTGTGTGTTGGCAGAATGTTTATATTTTTACATTTTTAAAATAATTTATATTCCAGAGTTGTTTTTAAAATAAAAGTAATTAAATTTAAAAATCTGTATTACCTTTATTTAGAAAAGATCAAATGTTTAATCTTAAAATAAAAGAGAATTATTTAAAGTCCAACATTTAATTTATAAACCCTACACTTAATAATATTTTAATGTCTAAGTTACACTTTATAAATAAATGAATAGAGTAATAATTATTTATTTGTTTTATATTTGAACAAAAGCATCTATTTAGTTATACTTAAATACATCTAATACTTACATCATTTTCATAAACAATAATTATCTAATTTACTTATTTAATTATTTCAAACTCAAACCTTATTCAAAATATTCTAAAAATATTCATTTCAAATCTTCCATTTTATACAATACTTTCAAGTACCAATCACTAACTTTATCCAATTCAACCTTAGACTTAGACTTAGACTATTGTGCATTATTAATGCAATATACATTACACTCTAGGTTAACATTGTGCAATACAAGGATCACATTACTATCTAGTATCTCGTGTTAGCTACGCCTTCGATACAAGTGAGTATTCACAACCCCTTTTTACTCTTTTACACTTTTGGGGTGGAACATGAACTCTATACACATTACACATTACACGTTTACATTTACACAAACAACACAAGTGCAAAAATCCTATTTACATACATGTGTGCAAAATTTGAGCTTTGTACCCGAGTGCTAGGTGTGCTAACCTTTGTATGCTCTTATGTGCAATCATTAACTATACAAGCCGACGGTTTTCAATGATAGATCTATTGAGTCTGACAAACCCACCCATGGTACGCGGTGATTGAAACCGACAACATATTTGTTTTGCATGCTAGTAACAAGGTTTGATTGTACAATTGGTTACACAATAGCTGCTCCCCATAAACGCCTTATTTATCATGTCATGTAAAGGATTTGTTTTCAACTATTTGCTATCTACATACAACTGTTTTATACTCACCAACTTTTTAGTTGACTTTATTTTATTCATGTTTCAGGCCCCAATATGTGAGAGTGATTCAAGACGTGTTCAACATAGGATTTGGACTTAGCAATTTAAATCAAGAACTTTATAAATTGTTGATGTCTCTTGTTTGAATTTGATTTTGTACTTGGATTTTTGTAATGCAAATTTGACTTTAATATATTTCAATTTAGTCAACCATGTGCTATGAACAGTCTTACATGTCCCGCCCCGATGATTCCGCCATCGGTTGGGGTGTGACAGGAATGGCGGGGCGTGTGATTGAATATCGCGCCCCGGTGACCCCGTCACTGGCCCTCTGGTGTACTGTACGCCTCGCTAGTGGGTCAACGTCGCTCATTTGTGGAAAGGGGATTGGGCTAGCAGGGCATACCTGGGTGCTACACAATGCTTTCAAACGCTCCCGGAAGTCGTGGGTGGGCTCTCGGGCTGTAGGAAAGCTGAATAAGGTGGTGATCCCTGCGAGCGAGTATGGTGCATAAACAGAAAGACTCTAGAAGGAAACAGAACAAAGACTCAAAGACACACAGAAAGACTTGATTCTAAATTAGACACTCAGATAAGACTCACTAGTAGTACACAAGACTCAACAGAAAACAAAACAAACCAAAAATCACTAAAAGAACTAGTCAAAACTAATATTTCTATTGCCAAGTGTCCCCGGCAACGGCGCCAAAAACTTGATGTCGCCCAGACGGTCTATATAAAACTAACTATAAAACCTAACCTAGACTCCTAAGTAATAAAAGGAGTACCTTCAACTAAACCGCACTGACAGACAAGTGTACCTATCGAGTGTAGCACAGCTTAACGGTAAACCGAGTTATCAAACCCTAGAGACACTATGTAACAATACTAGACTCTGACTTGGACTAAAGATTGAATTGGTTTGGGGGGTTGACTACACTAAGATTAACTAAGAATGCAACAAACTAAGAATGACTCAACTATCAAGACAAAGTAACAAGGTGAAATCAGAAGATGTGAAGAATACCACCTAGGTCGGAATCCTACTTGCAAAGTACAACTTCTACCGGTTCTGGAAACTATGATGGATCTGGGTTTCTAAAGATGACAACTAAAGACTACCTAGCGGATCCCTAATCACTCTCAGGGTGTCACTAACTAAGCTACCTAAAGTGTACTAAACTCACCAGATGGTTATATCACCTCTCGGGTATTTCCAACTATGATAAAGTACCCGAATAGACAGATTACCTCTCAGTCTCACTATCCACCATACATCGAAGATGCATGGGGTAATCTCAAGATAATAACTATGATTTGAACTAGCAACAATCACTAGACACCTAACACTAACGTCCTCTCAGACTGTTAATACTCGGATTCCTAATGACGAAGACTAGACAACTAATTCTCACCTCTCGGGTATAGAACTTGGATACACATTTAATTTTAATCAGTAATCAAAGACAACTCCTATGGCTATTACGTCTAGCAAACCACCCTAATCACAAACCCTAAGACCTATGACCAAGATACGCAGATTAAACAGGCAGACAACCACAATCAACGTAAGGAATTGAAATCAAACACTAGATCAGATCTAAACATGCAATAACATCACAATTATCAACTCAAGATCTTTTACAAAATCAAAAACCCGTTAATTGAATCCAAAAACCGATAAAAATCCAAACTTTAACAAATATTCATCATTAACCTAGGCAATATCAAAGTTTCAGCCTAGGATCATACTCAAAACAACTAAAACAGAAGTATTAAGCAAGAACATGGTTTCAAAGATTCAACTCAAAGGTAAAAATCCAACCCGAATACATAAAACTACAAACCCGGGATATAAAGATGCAAGCTTTCCTCTTAAATTTGCTTCCCCAGCCTCAAAATCGCCTCTAAATCCTTCTCTGGACGACAAAAGATCGAACTCCCCTCATAATGGGAACCAAAATCTATTTAAATTCGATTTTTAGGGTTTTACGGAAATTAGGTCCCTCGCGTACCGCGAGAAATTTGGGTTGGGTTCCTCGCGTACCGCGAGAAACAAATTAGTCGCGGCCGGTTTTCCTTTCCCTCGCGTACCGCGAGCACTTTCCTTCTTCTCTCTCGCGTACCGCGAGAGGCATAAATTTCCCATTTTCTTCTTTTGAATTCCCGGCTTCATTCTCGTGCTCGGTTTCTTCACGTATTCACTTGTAATCTTCACGAGCACCTGCAAATATACAATAGACTCAAATACATACTTAAACGAATAAAAATAAACACAAAACTAATCAAAAATGCGCAAAACACTAGGAATAAAGATGTGTGCTTTGCACTACATCAATCATCTCCTCTATTTTCTTGGTGTCGACACTACTTCCCGAGCTAGATCCTGCTTCTCCTCCTCTTTGCTGTTGCAGGCGGCCATTAAACCCAGGTGGGTTATTTCCAGATCTCCAACCCGAGCCAAATGAATTATTGTAGTTATTATACCCTCGGTTCTGGTACTGGTTGCCAGCATAGCTCACATGCTCCTGATTCTTTACGGGGCAATCTCGGGTGTCGTGGCCTCCCCTGCACACCTCACACTTAAGAGCACTGAGCTTCAACTCCTTTATCTCGTTAGCTTGATTCAGGAGTAACCTGATGCACACCTCCAGGAGAAGAGGCGGGTGCTCTAGCAGTAGGAATGGAATTCCTAACAGAACGTGGATGCTGCTATTCGGCTTGAGCGAAGCTCTCGAACATTTCCTCGCACTCATCGGGCTCGAGTCTATCCATGATATGGCCTCCCGCTGCTGTATAGAACATTTCTGCTTCTCGAAGGTGAGACCATTGTAGAATTTCTCCACTAACGCCCAGTCCGACAGACCGTGCTGGGGGCATCGGCTCAACAGTGCGTTAAACTGCTCCCAGGCCATGTGATAGGGCTCGTCGGGATCCATCAGGAAGGAGTGGATCTGTTTCCTAAGGCGAGTGGCCCTGGAAGGTGGATAATACTTCTTGAAGAACTTGGCTTCAAGATCATCCTATGTGGTGATCGAGTTTTCTAGGAGAGTGTCGAGCCAAGTAGAAGCACGCCCACAGAAGGAGAATGGGAAGAGACGCAAGTAGATTGCGTCCTTAGACACACCCGTGATGTTAAAGGTATCACATATCCGCGCGAAGCGGGACACGTGTCCGGGTGCATCGTCATCCTCAAGGCCATGAAATTGAGTGGCATGAGTGATCGTATTCATGACATGTGCTGGGACCTGCCAAGAATTTGTGGTCGGAATAGTGGGGAGTGTGATCGAAGATCTCGCGCCCGTGACCCCATCACTGGCCCTCTGGTGTACTGTATGCCTCACTGGTGGATCAGCGTCGCCCGTGAAAGGAAATGGAATTGGGCTAGGAGATCGTTCATGGTTGCTGCAGAATGCTTTCAAACACTCCCGAAAGTCGCGGGTGTGCTCGTGCGGCTCTCGTTCAGGCTCCTGAAAAGCTGAAAATGGTGGTGATCCCTGCGAACGAGTGTAGTGCATAAACAGAAAGACTCTAGAAGAAAACAGAACAAAGACTCAAAGACACACAGAAAGACTTGATTCTAAATTAGACACTCAGATAGGACTCACAGGCAGCACAGAAACAAAGCACACAAACAAGACTCAAAAGAAAAGAAAAGACTCAATTCAACCAAAAATCAAACAAAGAACTAGTCAAAGCTAATATTGCTATTGCCAAGTGTCCCCGGCAACGGCGCCAAAAACTTGATGTCGTCCAGACTGTCTATAAAATAAATAACAAAACCTAACCTAGACTCGTAAGTAATAAATGGAGTACTTTCGACTAAACCGCACTGACAGGCAAGTGTACCTATCCAGTGTAGAGCTTAATGGTAAACCGGAATATCGAACACTAGAGACACTACAAAAACAAAACTAGACTCTAACTCGGACTAAAGATTGATTTGGTTTGGGGGTTTTACTACACTACTGAATTAACTAATGAATGCAATAAACTAAGATCGCCTCAAGCTATCAAGAACAAGAACTAAAGGTGAAATAATAAGATGGGAAGAATACTACCTAGGTCGGAATCCTACTTGCAAAGCACAACTTCTACCGGTTCTGGAAACTAAGATGGATCTGGGTTTCTAATGACGACAACTAAAGACTACCTAGTGGATCCCTAATCACTCTTAGGGTGTCACCAACTAAGCTACCTACAGCGTACTAAACTCATTAGATGGTCGGATCACCTCTCGGGTATTTTCAATAACGATAAAGTACCCACATGACAGATTACCTCTCAGTCTCACTGTCCACAATACATTCGAAAAATGCACGGGGTAATCTCAAGATAAGAAGTATGACATGAACTAGCAACAATCACTAAACACCTAATACCAACGTCCTATCAAACTGTCAACATTCGGATTCCTAATGACGAAGACTAGACAACTAATTCTCACCTCTCGGGTATTAAACTAGGAAGAACACTTAACTCAAATCAGTAATCAATGACAACTCCTATGGCTACTACGTCTAGCAAACCACCATAATCACAAACCCTAAGATCTACGACAAGGATACGCTGTTTGAACTGGTAGACAACCACAATCAACGCATGGAATTGAAATCAAACACTAGATCAGATCTAAGCATGCATATTCATCATAAATATTAACTCAAGATTCTTTACAAAATCATAAAACCATCATACGAATCCAAAACCGGATAAAAATCAATACTTTAGCATGTAATCATCATAGAACCTACGCAGTATAAAAGATCTAGCCAACACACATGCTTAAAACATTCAAAATAGAAGTAATATACATAGTAATGGTTTCAATCAGACAAATCAAGATCAAAGGAAAGAGAATTGGAACCCGAAAAGCTATCTCTAACCACCTCAGATCCTAAAGCTCCAAACTTTGACTCCAATTAGCTTCTTCTCTCCCAAAACCGTCCTAGAACTCTCTCTGGAGGGCAAAGAGACGAACTACCCTGCTAATGGCCTTCAAAATCTATTTAAATCAAATTAGTGTTTTTTTTCTCGGAAATTATGTTTTTCGCATACCGCGAAAGAAACGGGCAAGGCCTTCGCGTACCGCGAAGGCCAAACTAGTCGCCTGGGTTTCTAGATGTCCTCGCGTACCGCGAAGGTTTTCCCTGGGCTTCTCGTGTACCACGAAGACCCTATTTTCTTCATTTTTCACTTTTGATCCTCCGGCTTCATTCTCGCACTCGGTTTCTTCACGATATAGCTTCCTATTCCACATGAGCTCCTGTAAATATACAATAGACTCAGTACATAACATAAATGACTCAAAACAAAGACAAAACTATCTAAAGACGCACTAAAATAATGAAATAAATATGTGTTCTTTGCACTACATCAAGTATGAACAAACGGCGCCATGGGGCGGTGACAAGATCGTTCCATCGGTCCCTCTAACCGATGGCATCAATAGCAGCTGGGTCTAACCGACGTGCAGCCAAAATCCGGCCCTGACGGGGCCATAAAACATCCAGACGAGCCTCGTGCTCGTTCATGTCAAACTCAAGGTACGGGTGGTCTCTGTTGCCGGCCATCTGCACGAACAACATAAATGAAATCAGAACGGTTATGAAGATGCTAGACTGAGTTATGAAGTTTTCTGACCCAATAATGAAGGGGCACGGTCGCGCCTGGTAAGGGGCACGACCGCGCCAAGGCCAAATGACTAGCCCATGGCCCCGCTTGGCCGACCTCGGGCGCACAAACCCGGCAGCACGGTCACGCTTGGTCTTGGCACGACCGCGCTAAGGCAAAGTTTAACAGGCACGGCCGCGCTCATCAGAGATGTGACCGTTGTCGACCACACCAAAGCTTCCTTGGATTCAAAAGCCGAGCACAACCGCGCTTGGCTAAGAGCGCGACCGTGCTCAACCCAATTTAGGGTTTTCTGATTCAAAATTTTCACATTTTTAGCATGATTATGAAGGGGCTTTAGTACAACAACATTCCAGGAAGTTAATACTAACGATCCCACGTATTTACAAGTTACAAATAACAATCAAAAGGGAAAAAAGAAGAATACCTAAAAAGAAAAATAATTAAAACCTAAGTCTTTAAACACAAACTTGTAACATCAACCCTAATTCTAAACATGAACAAAAGAGAATAGGAGGATGAACCATACCTCAAATCGTGGAAATGGAGATCAAGGAGTTGGAGATCAAAAGGGAATCGTAGTAGGGGGGTTTCGTGTGTGTTTTTGAAAAAAAAACAATTTGATGTTTGAGGTTAAAGTACTTTTATAGGGCTTCTCCTTGGTGAGGCACGACTGTGCCTATGTGAGAGGCATGACCGCGCTCAGGAGGGGGCACGACCGTGACAAGTTTTGGCACGACCGTGTCGCATGCCCAGCAAACACATAAACCTGATTTTTATGAAGAGTATTCCAAACCCGACTGCGATCCTTCCGAACTAAAATTTCTAAAAATTCAGAAGACATACCTGTGATATTCCAATAATCAACCAAAATCCGCTCGATCCAAAACACGTTCCGACTACCTAAACTCAAAAATAAATGGTAAAATCCCAGAAAATAGAAATAAAAACAGGAAAAAATAAAAAATAGAAATAAAATCTAAGAAATGTAACCAAAGATGATACCGAAACTAAGTTCATTAACGAGTCGTTAGCTAGCCTCAAATCCCCGAATTCATTTGTCCTTGGGGTGGAGGTCAACTTATTTCCAATGCCGGGTTAACCGGTCTATCAATGTATGGTTTGAGACGATGACCCTTGACTTTGAAGATCCTCCCATCTTCATGCTCAATCTCGACGGTGCCATAAGGAAACACCTCCCTAACCATGTAGGGGCCCGTCCATCGGGACTTCAACTTCCCGGGAAACAACCTTAACCTAGAGTTATAAAGCAACAGACGACCACCCACTCGGAATTCCTTCTTGTCCTTCAAGTATCGGTCATGTAAACTCTTGGTGCGCTCCTTGTAGATCGTGGAGTTCGCATAGGCTAGATTCCTCAACTCATCAAGCTCGTGAATCTGAGTGAACCGGTTCTCACCCGCACTCACCAAATCAAGATTCACCGCCTTCAATGCCTAATAAGCCTTGTGCTCTAACTCCACCGGAAGATGGCATGCTTTCCCATAGATCAACCTAAATGGTGTGGTAACAATAGGCATCTTATACGTAGTCCGGAAAGCCCAAAATGCATCATCTAACTTGTCCGACCAATCCTTATGGTTCTGACCAACCGTTTTCTCCAAAATCCGCGTTATGCCCCGGGTCGTGACCTCTACCTATCCACTGGTCTATAGATGGTAAGCTGTGGAGAATCTATGGTTCACACCATATCATGATAGCGCCTTCTCCAACTGGGAGTTACAGAAATGAGTCCCACGGTCACTAATAAGAGCTTTGGGGGCACCAAAGCGTGAGAATAGCTTCTTCAAAAACCGGACAACCACCCTAGCATCATTAGTGGGAAAGGCTTGAGCCTTGGCCCACTTAGAAAAACAGTCAATAGCCACTAGGATATATTGGTTGCCACGAGAAGCTGGGAAAGGACCTATAAAATCAATACCCCAGACATCAAAAATCTCACAAATCTGGATGCTATTCTGGGGCATCTCATTCCTCGACGAAATGTTGCTCACCTTCTGGAAAGCGTCACAAGAACGGATCATCTCATGAGCATCCCGGAAGATGGTAGGCCAGAAGAAACCGGCGTCAAAGTCCTTCTTCGCAGTCAAGGTAGCTCCATGGTGTCCACCTGTCGGGCCCTCGTGGTAGTGTTTAAGCACCCGGCGTGCCTCATCACCAAACACACACCTGCGCACGATCTGATCAGCCCCGACTCGAAACAGATAGGGATCCTCCCAAAGATAGTTGTAACATTCATAATTTTTATTGTAAATGTTTTAATGCAATAAACAACATTCCAATTCCCACTTATTTTATTCGATTCGTGTAACTTCAAAACCATTTAATAATACGTATATACAATCATATATACACACATTCATAGTTATATATATAAACTAGAATTAGGTACCCAAAGAAGAAACTATAACCATTCTTTATATACTTAAAAGTATACTACTAACTTTAATGGTATTGAGATTTTGCATTATATTTTTTTAAGGATTTATAATTAAAAATGGGAAATTAAATTCTAGATGTATTATAAAACTAAATAAATAATGTCTATAAAAAGTTGTTAAAATTATTTAGGTTCTAATAAATTTTGTTTTAAAACTATACGAATTATCATGAATTTATTGATTTTATGAAATCAAATTATTAATAACTAGTCTTATAAATCTATTTAGGCATGATTGAAATTTATTTAAAAGTTATCATTTTATTTGCTAACAAGGTCCTAATTAATTTTAAAAAAAAACATCTAAACTCGAAGGACTTGTTTTGCCAAACTATGTTTTTGTTACAATGAATTTATTTTTCTTTAACTAACTCATAAAGTACAAGGACCTAACCTGCCATTTATCAAAACTTAAAACAACTTGAAAAGCTTGTTTTTTTCCCGGTTCTCGTTTTCCCATTCCTCATTTTTCCGGCCACCTTCGACTTTCCGGCGACATTCTTTTAACCTCAAATCACTAGCCTAATGAGTCAGTTACTCATCTCCATTCGAACCGAGAATCAAGGGATCCATTTTACGCGTTAAAGCTGGCAAATTTCCAATCTGTGTGTGTGTTTAATTCCGTCCCCAAATCGCGGGTTTTCCAAATTTAAGAAACGCGTGTATAACTCTTTAAATACTTATGTATCCTCTCATTTCTGATCACACCTCGCTTACCTCTCTCTATCTCCCACTCGTAATCAGCCTCCATCGTTTTTAATCGCATTCGCAGCCGCCGTCGTTTTAAGCTCTGGCGAACTCCTCCATCGTCACGCTAGGTACCGATTTGAGGTATGTAATACACCAATCAACTCGTTTTTGAACTGTGAGTAAAAGCACCATGTTTTTGATTTGAAACTGTTAACATAACACACGAATATTGGATATGAAATCGGGGGGTGACTTCTATGGTGATATGGGGAAAAAGGCACATCGGTCTTATGGTTCAAAGGTTTTAATTCGTATTGTTTAAACAACTTGTACACTTGATCTGGTGGTAAGACACATGCGCACCAAGGGACAGGTCACGGGTTCGACCCGGCCTGCCCCATCTCTTTTAATGTTTGGGCTGTTTACCTTTTTTTTGAACAGTTTTTAATAAACAAATAATTTCTATAAAAATTATTTTATAAACTTAACATTATTTAGATCAGATTTAAAACAGAAGATTGCAATTGCTAACATAAAACAACTATTTTTATAAATTAAATTGTTTAGCACCTCATTGTAACCATTTAGAAATTTATTTTTATATTATAAAACGAGGTACTTTAAATATCAAATTTTATAAAAATTATGACAAGATTTTTATAAAATACTTTATCATAAAACAAAGTTTATAAATAATTTGCTTCTATTAAATTATATGGTTTAAAACATATTTAAACAAATAAGACTTTTTCTAAATATATACTAATAAACAATTACATCTTGCATATTTTTTTAACATACTATTATAACAACAAATAAATAAATAAAATTTATTAACTTATGCACTAATAAATTCACTCATGTTTTTCTTTAAATTATATATTTTTTGACACATTGTCATAAATAAATAGATTTATTTTAATATGTATAATGACATTACTTTTATACAAGACTTATTAGCTTAAAGAAAGGAATAAAAGGAATTTTATTCATTTAAATATTTAAACCCTAAAAGCAGTTATATTTTTACAAACTACTTTGATCTTATATTTTTATCAACCTATATCTTTTTACATGAAACGACTCAACCTTTGTACATATCAAAACCCTATGAACTTTGGAACAAGATCCAGACTTTGTGTACATTATTAATTCAAATCCATACATTTCAATCTACGTTAACTCGTGATTTTGAGAATCACTTGAGCTGCATAGTTGCTCTTGTTGCCTATACATTTGATACAAGTGAGTTTACATAGCCCTTTTTTTTCTCATTTACATATTTGGAGTGAAACATGATTACATTCAAATACTATTTGAAATTTCACACGTATGTGTTTATTTGTGCTTTATGCTTTAATGCTAATTGTTAAGGCTACATATACATGATATACACGTGCAACACACAAATACATTACTTCAGGCTAATATGTGTTGTTATGCCCTACATTAGGATAACATGTGTTGTTATGCCCTACATTTACATCAGGATAACATGTGTTGTTATGCCCTTCAATTACAAAGTTTCATTTGTGCATCTAGCTTAACTTAGATTCTCCATAAATGCTTTATAAACCATGCATCATATGAATTGTACACAAAACATTTGAACTTTACTTGTGGTGTCAAAACCTATGTATGCTCACCAACTATTTATAGTTGACCCTCTCATTTTATCATGTTTCAGGTACAGTTGTTTGAATTAAGATTCAAGCTACTTCACTTAGGGTTGAGGACCTAGTCTTAAATTTTAATATGGAAATTCATGTATTCTTAAATTCTTGTAAATGATGTAAATGATTACTTGAGTTATGAAATGAAATTTACTGTTTAATTATTACAACTTTAGCAAACCATGAGCTTATGAGCAGTCAACATGTCCCGCCCCGACGTTTCCGCCGTCGGTTGGGGTTTGACAGATTGGTATCAGAGCCTTGGTTATAGGGAATTAGGTTATTAGACACCTTTGACCTAGACTATAACCTTAGGACACCCATTTATACCATGTCTCTATGATTATATGATATGCTACATGCTATATGACAAATATATTATGTGTTAATTACTTACCTGTTAAGTCTCATGACTTATTGGGTCTCACCTAAATAGTAAAAAAAAATAGTATCCTTACTCTTATCCTAAGTCTCAATCTTTCTTCTATGTCATTACCATCATAGCATATTGAACGTCATAAGTCTTTTAAAATTCTTTTTACACCCCGTTAGGGTTTTAAACCTTGTTAACTAGTAAAGGACACATGTATTATGGGTTTTTCTGTCTAGGAAAACATTTCATATAAATCCCAATCAACCGAGGGATCCGTATGCTTTCTTGGGAATTCCTGGGATGAGTGTCTACTTATAGGCTAAAGCATGTCTCCTTGAAAGTTATATAAGTTTATTAACCTTAATATGTCATAGCATTCAAATGGTACTATCCCCGTTTGAGTGCAACCCAAACTATAAATACTTATGTTTTAAATTATCCTTTGTTTTATGTCCAAGAAACCCTCATAACTTTTTTTATCCTTCCTCCTGTCTTGTTAAAACCAATAGCATGCCTCCTCGTCGCGCCAACGAGACCAACAACAACAACAATGACCTTGCTGCTCTCCTCTCTCAACTTGTGAACCAACCCACTCAGGCCAATAACAACAATGGTGGCCCTAACAGTAGTGCTAATAATTGTGGTGGTGGTGGTGCCAACCCACCCCCATGCACTTTCAAACACTTTAACTTGTGCAACCCCGTCAAGTTCTATGGCACCGAAGGAGCTACGGGCCTCCTTCAATGGTTTGAAAGCATAGAAAGCACTTTTCTCAACAGTGATTGCCCTGACAATCTCCGGGTTCGCTATGCCACCAGCATCTTTCAAAGACGGGCGCTCACTCAGTGGAATGGCGAGAAGAGGAACCGGGGTGTGGATGTGACCATGGCCTTGCCATGGGATGAAGTTAAGAGACTCATGACCGAGGAATTCTGTCCTCGTAATGAAATGAAGAAGTTGGAGGCCGAGTTTTGGGATCTTACCCAAGACAGTGGTGAAAGTTTAGCCTACACAATTTTTTTTTTCCATGAGTTAAGTCTTTTGGTACCCCACATGGTCACTCCACTGACTCGGGGTATTGAGAAGTACATCGGTGGGCTACCCATGAAAATCCAAGATACAGTCCTACGAAGAAATCCAGCTACTCTTGAAGATGCTATCCGCTTAGCTGCCACATTAACCGATAACCATGTGAAGGCGGGTACACTAACAAGGAAAGGCGCAAAGAAAGTCACTGACCTAACAACCTCTTCTGAACCCTCTCAGGAAGACAAACCCAAACCTCCTCACTCCAATAAGAAACGTAACTTTGCTGTCATTACCCCTGCTGTACCAATCAACCAAGTAGCTCCCCTAGCCCAAAACCATAATAAGAAACCATATGCGGGCAATAACCCTTTGTGCAACACGTGCAACTATCACCACTTCCCAAACATGCCATGCCGTCTATGTGCCAATTGTGGAAGGTATGGTCATGTAACGAACACTTGTCAATCCAGACCACATGTTAGTTAAACCCACCAAGGGAACCGAGCCAATCACCAAGTTGCCAATCAAATTGTACCAGCCATTACTAATGGGCGTGCTTGTTATGAATGCGGTAACCCAAACCACTTCAAAAACCAATGCCTAAGGATAGTCAATGCAAACCAAGGTGGTGCTCGTGGGCGTGCCTTCAACATAAACACTTACGAAACTCAAGTCAATGCCGAGGCCATAGATGAAACCAATTGAAGCTAGTGCAAGATTGAGTCGAATAGGGATCTAGTCTGAAATAAATTATGCATTATAATCCTTTATGTTATTTTTGTCATTGTCGGAACTATTTACACCTACTACGGTTTGTCACTATAAACTTGAGCTTGGTAGCCAACTTCAGAAAGTGAATCATTTCGCCATTAACCGTCCATATAAGCACTAACGAATTTAAAAGTTAAAACTCATCTACCTACATTGTGCATGAACACCAAGTAACACACCCGATTGCCTACAAAATCCGATAGTTTCCGATACGCATGAGACTCAATAAACATTCATAAAATACATAATACTAGAGTGATCACATTATACATATTTGCTTATACATGATACTAAATTGTTCACACTATACATGGAACCTATTTGCTTACAACATGCCTAACACTAGATCATGTATGAAACATGAGCGTTTACATTATACACGGAATTAGATTGTTTACATTGTTGCAATTGACTAAGTACATCATACACAGATCATGTACACTGATGAATGGAAAGAACAAGGATTGCAGTACAAGAGAGTGTTGGAGATATGGAGTGCATGCAGGCATCAGATTACCGGATAATTGGAAGAGCTCATCATAAAGACAGAAGACTGAAGATCAAGCTATTGTCAAGGGGGAGTCTGTTAGGACATAGTTTGTAATGACAAAAGCTTTGTAATAGTTTAGATCTAATGTCTTTATGTTTTTGTAATGTAAATGTTCTAAGTGTTTATGCAAGTTATGCTAGAGGCGAACTTGTTAAGTTCGCCTAGTCTAACAGAGGCGAACTTGTTAAGTTCGCTTAAGTCTATCTGAGGCGAACTTGTTAAGTTCGCTTAGTCTGTTAGAGGCGAACTTGTTAATTTCGCCTAATGCAGGTCAGATGTCTATAAATAGTGTTTATAGAGTCAGTTTGAGTAGAGAATCAGAAAATGAACAGAGCTAAACGGAGTGTCTGTCACACAAAAGTGCTTCAACAAACTCCCCCTTGACAACAGCTCTGGATTGTCTTTGGTCTTCACTGCTCCCCAGCTTTAGCTTCCACCTTCTTCTTGTAGTCAAGGCAGAACTTGATCACCTTGTCGTATTTAGAAGCAAGGAACTTTGTCCACTCGTCCGTGTACATGCAGTACTTGTCAGCTAGCGCCTCCAGATCTTTCACAGAGAAGATTATGAAGCAGACTTCATCAAACACTCTGATCAGTTCCCTTGGCACTAAGCTTACACTATCGGACCACACCTTTCCAATCACCACTGCCTCGATCGATTTAGGATCTACGTACCAGTACCATATGTTACCGAGGATATCTCGAGATAACTTGCTCAGGGGAATCTTGGTTTCACACAACACTGGCTTGTATACCAGTTTCTTTAAGCTTCTATTAGTCACATGATGTCTAGCATTCTTGTCCCTGACTCGCTTGGGCACTTGAGGCTTAAACATTTCGAATTTCCCAGATCTTATCTCTTGCTATAGAACCTGCCACAAACCCATCGCTATGGCATGATTTGAGCGACCCAGCACCTCTCGGTTTACTAGGTTCACGAGGTCGTATCTTGGCAAGGAGTTGAAAGCTTCGCTAGTTGGTTTCAAGTATTGAACACTCCCAGCTCGCTTGATTGCAAACAACTTCTTATCCTCGTTGAACTTCACAACTAAGATCATCCCTGTCGCTCCGTGTTTGTCTATGATTGAAGTCTTTTGCCAGACAGGAGCCGGATCCTTCGATGAACTTTCAGGCATATGTTTGTCTTTCTTTGCCTCTGGATCCACAGGTGTAGGGTCGACAGGGGAGGCTTCAGTCGACGCCTCAATAGTACTAGTAGGCTCGACTGAACCTGAGTCAAGATGAGATTCAAAGGATTGAACTTCGAAGATCTCTCCATCTTCAAACACATACTCTCCTTCCCCGTCGCCCTTGGGAACTTTGATTACGATATCATCATCTTCCTCATCCCAGTCGTCACTAGAGTCGATCTCTCCCTCTTCCAGATTGCAGAGAGCCTCGATCTGTGCTTCTTTGGAATAGTCCAGCTCTAAGAATAAGATCACATCATCCGACACATCATCAGATATATCTTTCAGAACGTCAGCCACCGACTTTCCTTTATTGTCACCTGAAGCATCACCTCCATCTTCACTCTGAGTGGACTCTCCCTCAGCCATTGGCACGGCAGAAATGGGAACAATCGCCCAAGCCGACGATTGCTGCTCACTTCCGCTCGGTCCGGCTTCAGGATCCTTTTCCTGATCGTCACCCTTAGTTAGATAAACTAAGTGACAAGCCTCTTCGCTGCTGGGCTTAGGTGGTTGCTTCTCCAACAGCTCCTTCAACTTCTCCCCCTAAGTAGCAAGCGTCTTGGCCATATCACAGACCGATTTCACCATAGTGTCATGCTCTAACCGCTGCTTGTCATCAGCCGCCCGCTGTTTCTTCAACGCGGCTACTTCATCAATCAAAGAGTTGATATGGACCTGTTGCTTGTCAGATTCTTCTCTTGATTTCCGTACCATTTCAAGAAGGCTCGCGACTTGAGTTTCTAGGGTAGTGATCCGTGTATCACGAGGATCAGGTCCCTGGAAGACGATGCTTCGACTTGATGAGTTGGGAAGGTGAAGATTTCATCGAAATCAAATCCATGAGTAAAATCTAACACATGAAATGGTTCATCGTTGTGTTGAAGAGTGGTTGTGGGGATTGAGGTAGGGATTGTGGTTGATTGGATGGTGGTAGGGGTGATGGTGACAGACTCAGTTAAAATTGGAGTTATCACCGCCACTTGGACAGATGGTACAGGAAGGGACGTTATCACAGGAACCTCCTCTGTGATAGTAGTGATAGCCACATCAGGTGTTACACTTGGCCTCTTCCGCTGTCGCCTGTAAAGCTGTTGTGAAGGTGAGGTAGAAGTGGAATCAGTACTCGCAGCCGTTACATGTGCTTTCCTCTGAGCACTGACTTCTACCTCATGAAGAATAGCTTGTTGCGGCCTATCCCCCCGTTGCTTATTTATACTTTCTCTTCTGCGTCTCTGTATAGCAGCATCCGAATCAGAATCGTGCTCGTATTCACTGCTAGTCTCTTGTCGCTTTCTCTTGGAAGATGACTCGGGAAGGGTCACCTTCTTCAGTCTTCTTGGGTGTGCCTGGGACGGTGCATCATTAGAATAAGAGGAATCTGACTCGGTCGATTCAGAGTCAGAATCTTCAGCACCTCCAACTTCCTGTTCTTCATCTCCTACTTCTTCTTCTTCAGACATTTCATCTTCAGATTCAACTTCTTCTTCTTGCTGTTCATCACTGTGTTGACTGATTTTTGGCTCAGACTCGGCACTATACCATCTGAAGTCAGCAGGGGCCACATATGCTTCATTGATCAGGTGGCCAAAGAGTGGAGTATGCTCAGGGGTAGGTTCTACACTGCCTGGTATTAAGAAATGTTAGAAGACTCTCTTGGCCACCCGTTTGACTTGAAGTATCTCTCCAATTGAGAATTCGAATACAAGCGTGAATGTTATTTACTTAATTATCTATATTGTCTTTTGTGTATGCAATAGTTGATTCGTTGGATTCCGCACTCCGAGTTAATGACACGTCTTATCACGAGAACGATCCGTAGAAGTGCCATGAGGACCTACACTACTACCTCCAACCACTATGAACCACCACCACGAACACCTTCACCAATGCGACTGCCTTCCAACGCTTCAACATTCGTTGTCACTCCCTTAATCACGCCACAATGAAACCACTGCTGCATCCGGAGCCATGGCAGCAGCTCACACGCCCGTTGCCGCCGTGGTCCGGTAAATGGAGTCCCCGAACCCATCGTTGTCTTCTCTCCTGTGAGCTTATCCACGTAAACCGAGCAAAATATGATGGCGGTCGGCCAGATTAGTGGTTTAAAGGTGGGAGGGATGCGTGGAGTTGCAGGTCCGGCGAGATGAGATGGAACTTGGCTTCGGTTGTAGGTGACGAAAAGATGGAGAAGAAACATATGGGTTGGCAGCTGCAACAATGAGAATGGATTTTAGGTTTAAAAATCATCTTTGCCTCTTGCCCATATTAGTCCCTCTAGAATCAATTGTCCCTCTTTAGTCCTTCTAGAACCAATTATTTTATTCCTAACCCTATACCTTTAAAAGAAGCTTTTTTTTCTTTATTTATTTATATATATATATATATTTTTTGTTCGGGATGTTACAAGTCTACCACCTTATAAGAATTTAGTCCTTGAAATTCGTCGCTTCTCATAACACAACTAAACTATGTCTCTCATGACTAGGTTGCCTCTCTGGTTCCTTTGAATTAGTACGTCTCATGTTATTTGAAGGGTGATTATTGATGCCATTCATGGACTGCATGAAGTTAGGGTTTTACCTGTCATTACTACCTCTTCCTCTTGGTAATAAACACTTCAGATGTTATATTGAATAGCGTGATATACTTTACTCTTATGCGAGTCTCGTGGGTGGACCTTACTTAGATCCACTAAATACTTGCATAGATTCGACATGTTAAGCAAGTCATAGATTCCTTTCAACACTTAGGGGTGTCTCTTAGGAACTTTAGCATTATGTTGAATTTAGCATCTTCCAACCGAACAAATTCTAGACTGTTGTTAGTTGTCATTGATCAGACTTTGCTATTCCCTTACTAGATTTCTAGGTAGCCTTGATTACACTTCTCTAATTCCTGATGAACGTTATATCTTTCAGAAAGGCACAATCCGAGTCGACCTTTTACATCTAGCCGTTGAGGTCCTCATTTCTTCATTCTACATGAACTGTTTTATCAAGCTCAGAGTGGTCCACCGAAGACTGCATTGCCATAAATTCATTTCCTCGTTGAGTTTATCTACTCTGTCATCTAGACGGTTACTATCGATCATCTCTCGACTGTTTGGGTCATTGCGTATACCTCATAAGCTATCCATGGTGCATTCGTCCTCGAAGGACCATACCATGTCGTTCTCGAATGAATCATACCATCATGTTCCTGAGTGAATCCCATTATACAGTTTCTGAAGGTACCATACCGTCTCGTTCCTGAAGGAACCACATCGTATCTTTCCTGAAAGAACCATATCGCTTTGTTCCCGAAGGAACTATATCGTCTCGATCCCGAAGGAACCGTATCTCTTCGATCCCGAAGGAATCGTATCGCGTCATTCCCGAAGGATCCATATGAAGTATTACCCATCACACTCAACTTGTCGGGAAAGTATTCATTCAGACGGAACACTAGGTATACGATCTTTACATTCATATTTTTTTATACACAATCTCCTTCTAGTCTTTCTTTCAAGCATACTTGTCAGGGTTTTAATTTTCACATCATCGATTTGTGGTACCCATTCTTCTTTCCTACCCTTGGATGGTCTTAGGGATTGGCATCCCATCTGACCGATAATACATATTCTCTAGCCTCTCGTTTCCGTTAGCCTTTTTTATATGCAATTCTTCTAAAGTCACCTTCGTTGGTCTTACTACGGATAAATGACACGTGCGGTGACACTTGTACTTTCATTTCCTTTCTAGCTTCAATCGGTCCCTTAACGGCTTTCCAATTCTAACAACCCTCGCGGTTATTGATTAGACTTAGCCATAGTAGAGCGTTCTCTGAGTCATCTTGAATTTCTTCTTAGTGCACATGCCTTACTTCACATTGTTGGTCAAAACTTGTCCTTCACAGTCATCTTGAATAAACAATCCTTGGGTCGGATATGGTTTCATTTGGTTTAGCCTGCATGTCTTAATTAACATCGAGGTTCCCGTTACTTGTTGTTGTTGGTATATTTATCTTCTCATTTTAGGATATACTTATATTAGTTGTCTGGGATCGCCTTCTACATGGAGAGATGCCATTTGTGCATTCATGCATTCATATATTCTTTGAACATACACTTGTGTGGTTATTTCCTTCATACTCATGCATACTCCGACAGTAGACCGATTTTTATTCATCATAACGTGTTTGTGCTAAGCGTAGTCCACACTAGCTTCATGGCATTCTTCATACGTATGCTCATCCGACTTAGGTAAAACCGAAGTTTCATTCCTCCTCATCTTACCCGTGGTTCGTACTTGCTGACATCATTAACCTTTATAAGGTACACCATCTTGGACATTGTTGCTATTACTAATGATATTCATCAATCTCTTTAAATCGTTACTCGGGTGACTAACATCTCATAGTCATAGTAGAGTAATTGGGTCAACTCTGATACGTAAGCATTAATCAATACCATGAGATTCGCTATCATGCACGTGCACCTGTAAATTCACAATTACGCGGATCCAAACGTAATTGCCAATTTACCTTACTCGAGCATTCTAATTCCTCTTATAAAATTTCATAATACTCGCGTCACTTCAAAGTTGAGATTTTGTCACGGTATTCTTCTCGACACCTCTTACCACTCCCGTGCTAAGTCCACACAACAGATGACAATCAGAACACACTCGTATGGTTTCATGCACACTACCTTCCGGTTTCGCATGAACACTTGACTCTTTACTGTAAACTTGGTGGGCGGGCATCCTACCATGTCGTTCGGTATGACCCCCACCACGCCTTCCGCCTATTCTACTTTCCATTTCGTTCTATATGTAAAGGGATCTAATGTCATCACGCTAGTTAACAAATAGAATTCAACAAGCATTGTAAGATGTTAATATACACTTGCCATATGCAATTAACCATTACACTACCCTTGACTTCTATTTGACCACCTTTGTGATTTCATCAGAGCACAAGTCCTACCCTAACACGTTCTAAGGCATACTACATCTATATGCTCTACTTTTCATACCTGATGTTGTCGCTCAAGTTACCAGTACTAGCATTCGCTTTCGGTCCCATTCACAATTTAAGTTCAGACACTGGGAGTGTCCAAATCTCTCAAACTATTGCTCTGATACCAACTTGTAAGGCCCCAAACCCGGGAGGCCTCACTTGTTGGATTTACTCATTCACAAATAGTTCTTAAACTTGAATATCAAATAACGCATCAGAAAATTTCATTCAAACATACTAATAAACATTGTCTAACATGCGAAAGTGTAACATTGTCTAAAACATAAACACATCATAACCAAAACATAACAGGATGTCAGTCTTCATGATCAGTCGGGTAACTCATCTCGCTTGCCAAGCATCACCGTCCATCTTCCATACATTTCCTTAACCTAAATGTGCATACTAAAAGTCAGCTACGCTGGTGAGTTCTAGCTTTACATAAAACCTTATCATAAACATTTTCCAAAAACATAACATTATTTATTTATTTAACAAAAGCGTACGTAAATCATGCAATAACATAACATTAAACATAAGTCAACAATAAACTGAATCTGCGCCTTTTCGTAACCGTCAATTCCTCATTACAACACGGTACTTCATAGAGCGCACACACCGACCTCAAGCATGGCGCTTCATAGAGCACACGTACCAACATTAACCATTCGTAACCGTCAACTCCTTTCAAGCACGACATCCCAAAGGATAGCACGTACCACACCTTAAGTACTATTCTCTCGCAGAGAACAGTACCTCATTAGGGATCCCGGTAATCCCACATTGGTGACCGTCATCACCCTTTTCCCACCCAGTTGTGCAACCGTTGGCCAGCCACAAAGGCCCCTATAAAGGCAAGGCCCATACATGCATACATACCTTAGTCCTTGAAGGAACTCGTGGTAGATTCGTTCATTTCGTGACTTTCATAAAAACCTTTACTTCTTTTAAGGTAAAGCTTTTGCACGTTTTATTAAATAACATTTCACTCATAAACTTCATTTGGCAAAACATTTCACAAACATCATTTCGTAAACATCGTTTCATAAACATCATTTCGTAAGTATGCACACCAGCCCAAAAATATAATTTAAACCATTTAAAAGAGGGCTCTAGAATTCACCTCACATGCTAGCCTCAATTGATCTCTACCGCTCAAATTATGTCACGCACAATCTGGATAAATCATTCGTGTAAGTTAAGGTAACTAACATAACCGACAGTGGACGTTTCTATCCTTAGGGTTTGGCGAACTTGGGCAAGTTCGCCATTCATGGCTTAGGCGAACATGGTAGGTTCACCACTTTGACTTAGGCGAACATATGGCATGTTCGCCTCCTCTACATTAGGCGAACATGCTAAGTTCGCCATGCTTGCTTCAGGCGAACATGCTAAGTTCGCCTGCACTGGTTCTTTTCCCAAACATACCCAAACCGTTATGAGAACGCCTAGGTAAAATTACTCGTCTTTAGTTCTAACGAAAATCGGACAGAGTCCCGTTTGTTTTTGGTCTAATCCAGATCATTCAAATTGTCTATTTCCATCTCAAAAATCATGACCAATAATCCAATAATTCAAGCTTTAGCTATTACCATTGATAACAACATAACCATACGTTTGACAAGTGACGATCATTAAAAATAATTAAACTTTGTTATTAAATGTTAGTCGAATAAAATCTCTACTTGTCCTTCTCAAATATGGTATCCATGACCCGAGCTAATAATAATGATAATTAATATTCTACAGTTTGAAGAGTTATACCTTTCCGGACACGAATCCGCAATGTAACCGAGGCTCGACACAAACCGCTCCTTTTAACCATGCTCGTATCTAGGTTAAAGGGACTCCGAATCGGGTGATTCGAAAGCCCCCAAACTTGTAACACCCAAAATAAAAAGAAAAGAAAATTTAAAATTTCACTCCCTCGCGGTACGCGAGGGAGATTTTGACAAAACCTCGCGGTACGCGAGGGGGCTGCTTATACGCCAGAAAATCACCTTCTCGCGGTGCGCGAGAAGATTCCCAACCAAGCCTCGCGGTACGCGAGGGGATAGTACACGCGTCAGGCCAGAAAACACGTGTCATTCCCCCTTGCCACCAGCCGACACGTGTCATGCTGACTCAGCACCGTTCGTGACACCTCATCCTCTCGCGGTACGCGAGAGATTTCCTTGGCCAGTCTCGCGGTACGCGAGAGACTGGAAAATCAGCCTATAAAAGGCCTTCAACGGGATTGAAATTCTGTACAGTTTCCAAACATTCGTTTCACACAAACCCGATCTCTCAAAACTCCACAACGTCCCGAAGCGCTGTTCAAGAATCCTACGACACCCAACTCAAGCCGTAGTTCCGTCCAAATCCCGTAAAGTAGGTATCATTAAAACTATTCATATATATATAGTCGCAATTATATATATATTCTCTCATTAATCGTGTCTTCCCTAGGAAGAAACGTGTCGAGGTTCTGCTCAAATTCCGAAGCCTACAACCCTACCAGCCATCAAAATCAAGGTGAACACATTTAACGCTTTTCAAACAAGAAAACCATTTTATTTACGAAAACGGCATGAAACAAATTAAATGCTTTAATCATAAGGGTAATCTACGTGATAGCATTCAGGCCATAAGCATACGTAGATTTGATCAAATGGTATACATGTGACGGGTGAAAGTCCGGTCCGTGGCTGGGTACAGATCATGAAAGGGGGTATCATAAGACTGAGGATATGGTTCCTTAGCAGATTATACGAGGGACGAGTTCCTGAGTATCATATAAGACTAAGAACAAGGTTCTTAGCATCACGACCCTGGGAATAGGCTATCAGTCTGAGACATAGAGCTCAGCCAGTTGACCCCATGGCAGTTAACCCAGTGTATGTAGGTGGTATATACTTCAGGTGAAAAAGACTGCTGAATGTGTAGATTTACCATACAGAAACGTGCTTAAAGGCTTTAATTTGGTTTATGTTAGAAATCATTTTCGTGTCAGTTAAATGTGATTCACCGGCTTTATGCTGATGTTCATTTTCAAAACGTTTTTCACAGGTAGTGAAAGAAATCATTAAATTCAGGGTGGTGCAGTAAAGACAAGATCTTTAGGCATATTTAAATCCCTGTGGCAGACTAATACAAGACCAAATGTTGGAACGGACGTAGATCCTAGACATTTTAAATGGCTTGTATTATGTAAATTAATTCAGCAGATGTACATTATATAATAGACTTTTGAATGTCTATTATCATGAAATGAAAAGGGACGTGGATCCCAAGTTTTGACAAAAAGTACAGAATTAACCCTTGAGGTTATTTACATGACATTTCATTACAAAAAGGCATCAAGTAAAAACAAAGACTTCCGCTGTCCAAATTTATGGGACCTCATTCAGATACCAGCGTTGTCTCGCGACGCCCGGGCAGGGGTAGCCCGGGGTTGTGACAGGTTGGTATCAGAGCCATATTCAAGGGTTTTAGCAAAACTAGATACTTATATGATTGTATCTTGGCTTTAACCAATAGTTGTGCCTACTAAACGAACGGTAGGAAGATGCCTTTAACATAACCAATAAATTACAGGATGTCAGATCCATACTATTATCCTTATAACTACCCAAACTTCTTTCCTGGAGAATTATCTAATCCAAGAAACGATCAAATAGTACCAAGCTATGATGATTATGTCCACTATCTACCGACCCCGGAGAATTGGAACAGAATGGTCGCAGAACAAGTGGAGCAGACTCAAGCAAGGCTTGAACCTCTGAGAGAAGAATCAGAGTATTCAGTGGAAATGGAAGATTCAAGAGAATCTTTACGTCCTGTTATGACATCTATGCCACTACCTCAATCGTTAGACATAGTATACCCTACCGGAACAATTCAAGAGCATCCACCCAGTCCAAGTGAAGAAACTCCACATTCGATTTCTGAATCCGACAAGGCTGCCGTTTGTGAAGGCAGTGGTGGAAAGTATTTCTTTGATCCTATTCCAGAACATCCCGTTTTCAAGGAACCTTTCTTCTATGTAGATCCCTCCGATGGACGTCAGTATGCAACCGACGGAAAAGTCGTGTGGTCTGTTAACTCAGCATATCACGATCTTAGGATGGGACACAGGGAACCACCTCCTTGTTATGGATACCATGATGAACTGCCAAAATCAATTGATGAACACCTCGATCGTGCTCTTAGAGAGGCTGACGATCTACGTGCTGAACTGTACTTCACCAGACAAGTCGTAGTTAAAAACGAACAAACTATATTTGACTACGAACTAGCCCAGGAAGACAGGAAGTACGCAGAACAATGGGTGGCAGATCAGTTGATCCAGAAGGGTGCTATGACCGAGACCCTGGGGAGATTCTATCAAGATTTGGGAGATGTGCTTCTCGATTAAAGTTAATGATAGTATTTGTATAATTAGCTAACTTTAAGTGATATAGATGCATATCTATATTTCTGTATTTGTAACAAATAGATGAAGTTTAAGCGATAATAAACTTCAAATTTTGACCCAAATTCGTGCTTGTGTTCTTAGATGTCTCAACAAAACAATGACAATAGCGGTCCATCTACCTACATTATCAAGGAAAAAGGAAAAGAAGTTAATAATAATCCTGAAATAACTACTCAACAACCAGAATTGCAACAACTGGTCAAACAAAGCATTAAAGAAATGCTTCCTGCCATAATAAAGGAAGTACAAGAAAACATCAAAACTCCAAGCCACGTAACTCTTCCTTCAAAAAGAATGGAAAACCCTTCGAAAACCCACACAGAGCAAGTAGCAAGCTCTCGTAAACCTCAAACCTCGAAAAGATCCAGAACATCAAGCAATAAGTATTCTGAATCTGAAGAATCGTTAAATCTAAGCAGTGAGAGCTCAGAAGAAGAGAATGAAACAAAAAGGTATAGACACAAAGGGTGTTCTTATAAAACCTTTCAGGACTGTAAACCTTATGAATTTAAGGGCACCGAAGGCGGTATTGCTACTCTTCACTGGCTAGAGAAGATGGAGTCAGTAATAGCAATTAGCAAGTGTGCTAAGAAAGATCAAGTACTGTATGCTTCAAACTCCTTCAAAAATGAAGCGTTGGAATGGTGGAATTCAATCATTTCTGCCAAAGGGAGGAGAAAGACCAATGCCATGGATTGGAAAGAATTTCGGGCAAAGGTGAAAAAGAAATTTTGCCCCAAGACTGAAAAAGAACAAGTTGAAAGAAAATTTCTGGAGCACCGAATGGTCGGTACCAATGATCGAGAGTATACTACCAAATTCTTTGAATATGCTCGATTGGCACCTCACCTGGCTAAACCCGAGTCGGTTCTCATAACTCGATATATTTACGGTTTAGTTCCAGAGATCCGTGATTTGGTGAAGGTTGTCTCACCAAAAACCATTGAGTCCACCGTAGAATTGACCGGTACCATGACGGCTGGACTAATCAGAAATATAGAGGAAAAGAAGAAAGTCGAATCCTCTATAAAATCAAAACCCGAGGCCAAAAGATTTAGCAAGAACTTTGGGCAAAAGGGGTTACCATTTAACAATCCACCATGCAAAACATGCGGACGCAGGCATAGTGGAAAGTGTGTTTTTGAAACTCCATTCTGTAATTATTGCAAGGTCTCAGGTCACTCTACTGAGAATTGCTTCAAGAAAAAGGGAATAACTTGTTTTAGTTGTGGAGAGCTGGGGCACATCAGCACTAATTGCCCTAAGTTTGCAAGGACCGGAAGAGCTGGAGGATCAGGAGCCAAGATCACTCCAGAAAACAAAAAGACCGTACGAGCTTTTGTCATGAATACTAACCAAGCTGAGAGAACGCCGGACGTAATTACCGGTACATTTCTTCTTAATAATGTTTATGCTAAGGTCTTATTTGACTCAGGTGCGAACCGGAGTTTTATAGATTATAATTTTTGTAATCTATTAAATAAACCTTTAAGTCCCTTAGCTGAAACATATGAAGTAGAAACAGCGAACGGTGATTTGATAAAAATATCCCAATCACTGAACAATTGTTACATTACATTGGCTGGTTTCACTATCCCAGTACAATTGTTACCAATGTCAATAACTGGCTTTGACATTGTTTTGGGGATGGATTGGTTATCCACTAATCAAGCCGAAATCCTTTGTAATCAACAAGTTGTAAAACTCGTTACACCAACAAACAAAACTCTAACTATCCAAGGTGATAAACCCACAAAACCTATCCAGATAATCTCCATACTTAAAGCAACCAAGTGCTTAAGAAAAGGATATCTGGCATGTCTGGTATCAATTACTGCCTTGGAAAAGGAGAAGAAGATAGAATCAGTACATGTAGTATCTGAATTTCCAGACGTTTTTCCTGAAGAACTGCCTGGATTACCACCAGAACGAGAGGTAGAATTTCGAATCAACCTTGTACCTGGTGCAACTCCAATTGCCAAATCCCCGTACAGACTGGCACCCACAGAAATGGCAGAACTCAAGAAACAATTGGATGAACTTCTTGAGAAAGGTTTTATCCAACCAAGTTCTTCACCCTGGGGAGCTCCAATTCTCTTTGTTAAGAAGAAAGACGGATCAATGCGCATGTGTATTGATTATCGGGAACTGAATAAAGTTACCATTAAAAACCGATACCCACTCCCAAGGATTGACGATTTATTCGATCAACTCCAAGGAGCTTGTCATTTTTCAAAGATCGATCTTCGTTCAGGTTATCATCAGTTGAAAGTGCATGATAATGATATCTCGAAAACTGCATTTCGAACACGGTATGGACATTTCGAGTTCACGGTTATGCCATTTGGACTTACAAATGCTCCTGCCGCATTCATGGACATGATGAATCGTGTCTGCAAACCTTACTTGGATAAGTTTGTCATAGTTTTTATTGATGACATACTTATTTATTCCAAAACCCAAGTTGAACACGAAACTCATCTTCGAACCATACTTGAACTTCTTCGAAAGGAAAAACTATATGCTAAGTTTTCCAAATGCGGATTTTGGTTAACAGAAGTACAATTTCTTGGTCATGTCATCAACGTGAACGGAATTCAAGTAGATCCTTCCAAAATTGAAGCTATATCCAAATGGGAAATTCCCAAGTCACCCACCGAAATTCGTAGTTTTCTGGGATTAGCGGGATATTACCGCCGGTTCATTCAAAATTTTTCTCGTATAGCAATCCCACTCACATCCCTAACTCGGAAATCTGTAAAGTACGAATGGGGACCCAAACAATCTGAATCTTTTGAAACCTTGAAACAAAAACTGACAAACGCACCTATCTTATCCTTACCAGATGGTATTGAAGATTTCGTAGTTTACTGTGACGCCTCACATACTGGTTTAGGTTGCGTATTAATGCAACGCAAGAAAGTCATTGCTTATGCATCTCGTCAGTTGAAAATTCATGAGCAAAACTACTCAACCCACGATCTAGAATTGGGCGCTATAATCTTTGCTTTGAAATTATGGCGACACTATCTCTATGGGGTTAAGTTCACAATCTACACTGATCATAAAAGTCTCAAGTACATATTTAGCCAGAAGGAGTTAAATATGAGACAAAGAAGATGGATGGAAATCCTGAATGATTATGATTGTGAAATTTGTTATCATGAAGGAAAGGCAAATGTAGTAGCAGATGCCTTGAGCCGAAAAGAAAATGTCAAGCCAAAGAGAGTACGTTCTCTCAGACTTGAACTACAAATTGATCTTGTAAGTCAGTTAAAAGAGGCACAAGAGTTAGCTTTGAAGGAAGGTAACTTTGAAAAAGAAGGAATGAAAGGAATGTTTGATTTACTGATCAAAGGAGAAGATAATATCCTTAGCATGAATAAACGTATTTGGGTACCAGTTACAGGTGATCTTCGAGAGCGAATCCTCGAAGAAGCACACAAGTCCAAATACACCATGCACCCAGGAAGTGATAAAATGTACAAAAACCTCAAAGAAAGTTACTGGTGGATTGGTATGAAAAAGAACATTGCTATCTACGTAGCAAAATGTTTGACTTGTTCCAAAGTCAAAGCCGAACACCAAAAGCCAGCTGGATTATTGCAACAGTTAGAATTACCAGTTTGGAAATGGGAACTGATAACTATGGACTTTATTACAAAACTTCCTCGAACCACTCGTGGAAATAATGCAATCTGGGTTATCATTGACCGTTTAACCAAATCAGCTCACTTTCTATCTATCAAGGACACCATGAGTATGGACAAAATGGCGCAAATTTACGTTAATGAAATTGTAACATTACATGGTGTGCCTCTATCCATAGTGTCAGATAGAGATAGTCGCTTCACATCTCGATTCTGGCAAAGTTTTCAAACAGCTCTAGGAACTCGATTGAATCTTAGCACTGCTTATCATCCACAAACTGATGGGCAGAGCGAAAGAACCATACAAACCCTAGAAGATATGCTCCGAGCCTGTGTGATAGACTTTGGAGGTAATTGGGATGATCATTTACCTCTAATGGAATTCTCATACAACAATAGTTATCACACAAGTATTCAAGCCGCACCATTTGAAGCATTGTACGGACGGAAATGTCGAACGCCTGTATGTTGGTCAGATATCGGAGAAAATCAACTATCAGGACCAGAGATAGTCCAAGAAACTACCGATAAAATCTTGCAAATACGAGAACGTCTAAAAATGGCTAGAGATCGACAGAAAAGTTATGCAGATAAACGAAGAAAGCCGTTAGAATTCCAAATCGGTGACAAGGTGTTATTAAAAGTTTCACCTTGGAAAGGTGTTATTCGTTTCGGAAAGAAAGGAAAGTTAAGTCCACGTTTTGTTGGACCTTTCAAAATCATTAAACGAATCGGATCTGTTGCCTATCAGCTTGAACTACCAGTAGAGATGGGTGGGGTACACGATGTATTCCATGTATCAAACCTACGTAAGTGTTTAGCTGATGAATCCTTGCTTATGCCTTTACAAGATGTGGAAGTAAATGAAAAGCTCAAATTCATTGAACGACCGTTACAAATTGAAGACCGACAAATCAAAAAGCTTAAACGAAAGCAATTGGCGTTAGTCAAAATAAGATGGGACTCCAGGCGTGGCCCAGAATATACTTGGGAACTTGAGTCAGAAATGCGCAAAAAGTATCCACATCTCTTTCAATGAATCTCGAGGACGAGATTATTCTAAAGGAGGGGAGGATGTAACACCCAAAATAAAAAGAAAAGAAAATTTAAAATTTCACTCCCTCGCGGTACGCGAGGGAGATTTTGACAAAACCTCGCGGTACGCGAGGGGGCTGCTTATACGCTAGAAAATCACCTTCTCGCGGTGCGCGAGAAGATTCCCAACCAAGCCTCGCGGTACGCGAGGGGATAGTACACGCGTCAGGGCCAGAAAACACGTGTCATTCCCCCTTGCCACCAGCCGACACGTGTCATGCTGACTCAGCACCGTTCGTGACACCTCATCCTCTCGCGGTACGCGAGAGATTTCCTTGGCCAGTCTCGCGGTACGCGAGAGACTGGAAAATCAGCCTATAAAAGGCCTTCAACGGGATTGAAATTCTGTACAGTTTCCAAACATTCGTTTCACACAAACCCGATCTCTCAAAACTCCACAACGTCCCGAAGCGCTGTTCAAGAATCCTACGACACCCAACTCAAGCCGTAGTTCCGTCCAAATCCCGTAAAGTAGGTATCATTAAAACTATTCATATATATATAGTCGCAATTATATATATATTCTCTCATTAATCGTGTCTTCCCTAGGAAGAAACGTGTCGAGGTTCTGCTCAAATTCCGAAGCCTACAACCCTACCAGCCATCAAAATCAAGGTGAACACATTTAACGCTTTTCAAACAAGAAAACCATTTTATTTACGAAAACGGCATGAAACAAATTAAATGCTTTAATCATAAGGGTAATCTACGTGATAGCATTCAGGCCATAAGCATACGTAGATTTGATCAAATGGTATACATGTGACGGGTGAAAGTCCGGTCCGTGGCTGGGTACAGATCATGAAAGGGGGTATCATAAGACTGAGGATATGGTTCCTTAGCAGATTATACGAGGGACGAGTTCCTGAGTATCATATAAGACTAAGAACAAGGTTCTTAGCATCACGACCCTGGGAATAGGCTATCAGTCTGAGACATAGAGCTCAGCCAGTTGACCCCATGGCAGTTAACCCAGTGTATGTAGGTGGTATATACTTCAGGTGAAAAAGACTGCTGAATGTGTAGATTTACCATACAGAAACGTGCTTAAAGGCTTTAATTTGGTTTATGTTAGAAATCATTTTCGTGTCAGTTAAATGTGATTCACCGGCTTTATGCTGATGTTCATTTTCAAAACGTTTTTCACAGGTAGTGAAAGAAATCATTAAATTCAGGGTGGTGCAGTAAAGACAAGATCTTTAGGCATATTTAAATCCCTGTGGTAGACTAATACAAGACCAAATGTTGGAACGGACGTAGATCCTAGACATTTTAAATGGCTTGTATTATGTAAATTAATTCAGCAGATGTACATTATATAATAGACTTTTGAATGTCTATTATCATGAAATGAAAAGGGACGTGGATCCCAAGTTTTGACAAAAAGTACAGAATTAACCCTTTAGGTTATTTACATGACATTTCATTACAAAAAGGCATCAAGTAAAAACAAAGACTTCCGCTGTCCAAATTTATGGGACCTCATTCAGATACCAGCGTTGTCTCGCGACGCCCGGGCAGGGGTAGCCCGGGGTTGTGACAAAACTCGTCTCGACGCGCCGGTTACCCCAAATGGAACTCGTTGTCGTCGACCTTTTTGTTATCATTATTCCGTGAAATCGTCATCACCTTCGTTTTAATAGAACCACCATCATGTGACCATTATTCTCATCATCATATCTTCATCATCATAGATGATCATCAACATCATCATATCATCATCTTTGTAGATCATCATCATCATACTATCAACCTCACGTTCCGCCTTACCTCATCGCCATCTCCGTGAGCTTTCACCCGACCATCTAACCGTCTTTGTCACCACCGTTGACCATTATTTGCACCACTACCATCCACCGTTCTCCTCCCATATCTAGTACCACCATAAAGCTAACTCGGTCGCCACCACGTGAGACCCGTACAACCACCATGACGTCACCACCACTTGCCGCCGTGAAGCTCACTACCGCCATCGTCGTTCTCCTCCGACCACCATTGTCACCATCTCCATCCTTACCTAACCACCATCCTCATTGTGAACTTCATACCACCACCGACATGCTCATACAAACCATCCCTTCACTACCATGAGTCCCGTATAACTGTCGTTAACCACCCTCAAGCATCGCAGCCTGTTACCACCATCATTAACAGCCCGTAACAGCCATCACAGGGTATTTGTCATGAAAATGCAGTGAACCATGCCACTAACAGCCACTACTACCTCCAACCACCATGAACCACCACCACGAACACCTTCACCGACGCGATTGCCTTCCAACGCTTCAACACCCGTTGTCACCCCCCGTAATCACGCCACAATGAAACCACTGTTGCTGCCATAAACCTCCCATGAGCTTCTCCACGTAAACCGAGCAAAATACAATGGCGGTTGGCCGGATTAGTGGTGTGACATCCGCAATTTCAGGTTAACTCCGCTAACACAAACACCGTTATCTCGAGCATTGTTTATACAAACTTCGTCATCTCAATTAGTCACCCATGCATTGCATTTAATTAGGTTAATTAAATATGTCATTTTATTACACAAACACTCACGTAGCGCTAACTCATAGAATTACCGAATCACACACGAGTCTAACCCGGAACGTTGGTGAACTAATAAAAATAATTGCGAACAATTATTTTAGTGAAAATTATGTGAATTTAAATGCTAAGTGACTTTTACGTGAATTATGTGAATTTTAGTGAAATCGCGTAGATTTTTCGGAAATTAATTGTGTTAATTATTTTTATGGTTTTAATTGTCAATTAGAAAACTTGTTTTAAAATAACCCATGGATCTCTAGATAACCCATGGATTACCCATAATCCATTTAAACCCATGCATGCATACATATAAAATTTATAAAAAAAACTAATCCCTTTTCTTCTCTCCCAAGCCGTCGCACCCAACCCCCCTCCCCTTCCCTTGCGTCAAGAACAAGAAAGCAACCCAAACACCATCGAACCAAGCTTGAATCTCGCAATTGAACGTGTAATCAGTCTTTCCTAGACATTGCCGGAGCCATGGCAGCAGCTCACACACCCTCAAAATCGACCTGCAGGGTTTTACCGCGAGGCGCGTGACAAACCAGGATCTCAGTCATTAGTTGCATGAAACGACTCTATATGATATTAAATAAAATACCGTTGCTGCTCATAGTCATGAGACAACAATCACTAAATTTGAAAAATGTTGCAGAAGTGTAAATAAAATCCAAATGTAAGTATAATCAAATGCGCAAAACACCGTGCCCAAACCAAAGTAAATAAGACGAGTAAATAAGTTTTAAAATTGTTTATGAAAACCATGCACCAACATGCATCCTAATCCTGAGTGTAACTTAGCGACCTGAGAAAGAAATTGTAAAAGTATCAACACAATGGTTGGTGAGTTCACAGAGTTGTAAGTAAATAAGAGTTCGATGTTTGCTAGATAATGTAATTAATGTATACCGTTAGATAGCTAGTCTATGTCATGGTACTACAAGTGTTTCGAAACCAAAGCTGACTGTTTGTGTTTGTTTGCCTTCCACCATGTCTACTGAACAATGGCAAATGTCTAGATCAATATTACACCCGTTCAACCTCCAGTCATGTTAGCGCGACTTACTCGGGTGGGGCTTGTCAAAACCCAGTAGTACTACTCAAGATTACCTCGCTATGTTCCAATACTAATGGTTCGAGAATGTAAGGACTTATGGGGTATGTTTTCACTTCAGTAAGCAAGCGATAATAAAATAATACAAGATCAAAAAATGTTTGCGAGCATGCTTTCTCCCCCCAAAAAGGAAGCAAGTAAAAGAGAGGGACAGTGAAAACTCACCTTAGTATGCGTGCAGATGAAAGCTAAGTAAAAACAGTTGGACCTGTAACTGCCACCTAAAATCATAGGTCTATAAGTGTGTGTTCGTGTAGGTTGACATGAACCCTTAGTATCCAAACAATACCATTGTTTTAGTGTTTAGAAAAGATTTACAAGTTTGACTCAAGTTTGACCCGACGACCCATTGGTGACACATTGTATGAAATTATGTTTGTTTAATATAATACTACTATATTATACATAGATGATCATGTTGTAGCACTTAGCAACAAATCCTAGTTGTTCTAGCAAGTAAGCACAATTTCCATAATTAGTAAGTTTCCATCTTTAGTAACCTATGAGAGACATGCATGATTTCAAACATCAAACACATTACAACATCTTATTATGTCCTAACTAACATAGCTCTATCATCAAATCATACTACACATGTCTAAATAACAATATATGACAACTTTTGAAAAATAAAGTTTCCTTATTTGGAAAGTTCACAAAACCGAGCTTGGTATTCAAAATCTGATTTCAGAAGTCATTTATACCTGCATCAAGTAACACAAAAATATCATCACATCATATAATTCAAGTCTAGAATACAAGTTCCAAAACCTAAAAATTTCCTCCTTTAGTAAGTTATGATCAATCCACGTGGTTTCTACAAAACAACACTTTCACATGCTTCAATACATCATATATGATTAACTGGAATCATCCTACATCATCATGCACGTATAATAACTCATATTCAACAAGTACTTTTCAATAAAGTTTCCCCTTTAGGAAAGCTTATGATTTCTAGCTTTGCTATTGTGATTCAACGCACCAAATCAATTGCATACAACCTAACTAGCATGATTATAATCATAATAAGCATCAAACACATCTAGCATGCAATATATAATCCACAAAAAGTTTCCTTTTTAAGCAAGTTATGAACAATATGAACTAGGGTTTTCCAAATCACCATAAATTCAACAAATAGGTGTAATACATTCAAATAATTAACAAAGTCACCATCTTTTTTTGTAAAAACTCATGTTTGGATGAACTAGGGTTTAAATCAAAATTCTTGGAATCGTAAAATAACAAAATCGGACGAAATAACTTACGTAGTAGTGTTAGCAGTGCCTAGGGAAGATCGATTACAAGTTCAATTGCAAGAATCAAGCTTGGAGAGGGGGTGTTTGGATGGCTTCTTGATATCGGCTCCAATGGGGGTGTGGGTTGGGGTCGCGACGACAATAAGGGAGCAAGGGGATTAGGGTTTAATTTTTTTTTTATAAATTCTATATATATATGCATGCATGGGTTTAAATGGATTATGGATAATCCATGGGTTATCTAGAGATCCATGGGCTATTTTAAAAACAATTGACACTAATAACAATTTAAAACCCTTGACTATTATTTTTATAAAAACTCCATATCTATAAAAATAACTAACACAATTAATTTCCGATAAATCAACGCACGTAAAAGTCACTTAGCATGTAAATTCACATAATTTTCACTAATATAATTGCTCGCAATTATTTTTATTAGTTCACCAGCGTTCCGGGTTAGACTCGTGTGTGATTCGGTAATTCAATGAGGTACCGATACGTGAGTGTTTGTGTAATAAAATGACACATTTAATTAACCTAATTAAATACAATGCATGGACGACTAATTGAGATGACGAAGTTTGTATAAACAATGCTCGAGATAACGGTGTTTATGTTAACAGAGTTGACCTGAAATTGTCGGATGTCACATCATACCCTTGTTGAAAGAATTTCCGTCCCGAAAATTAATCGAAGTTGCTTGTTGTCTGAAACAAAAAAAGTTTGGGTTGTCACATCATCCCCTTGTTGAAAGAAATTTTGTCTCGAAATTTAATTAGTACCTTTCGTGTTTGCCGTTTAGTGCTTGAAAAGCTGAGGATATTTTTTCATCATTTGATCCTCGCGTTCCCACGTGAACTCAAGTCCGCGCTTCAGTTCCAGCGAACTCTAACGATCGAAATTTTGCTGTGCTTGAGCATTTTGACCTCTCGGTCCATAATTTCAACCGGCTCTTCGATGAAACACAACTGTTCATCGATTTCTTACTCCTCTAGTGGAACCACAAGTGTCTCGTCTGATAGGCATTTCTTTAAGTTTGAAACGTGAAAGACATTGTGTACTGCATTGAGTTTATCTAGTAGGTTTAATTGATACCCAACCGAACCAATCCTCTTCACTATCTTGAATGGTCCAACATAACGCGGGTTTAGCTTGCCCCGTTTTCCAAAACGGATCACACCTTTCCAAGGTGAAACTTTTAATAATACTCTGTCACCCACCTGTAACTTTGATCCTGAGGGAACTTCTAATGGATGAAGCTCACAAGTCTAGGTATTCTATTCATCCTGATTCCGACAAGATGTATCATGACTTGAGGTCCTGTATTGGTGGCCGCACATGAAAGATGATATAGCCACTTATGTTAGCAAGTGTCTAACTTGTTCAAAAGTCAAAGTGGAGTACCAAAAGCCATCTAGATTGCTACAACAATCGAAAATCCCGATGTGGAAATGGGAGCATATTTCCATGGATTTCATTACTAAATTACCCCGAACCCCTAGTGGATGCGACACCATCTGGGTGATAGTTGATCGCCTAACTAAATCCGCTCACTTCCTTGGTATCAAAGAAACTGACAAAATGGAGATGCTAACCCGCATCTATTTAAAGGAAGTAGTCTCTCGGCATGGAGTGCCAGTTTCAATCATTTCAGATAGAGACGCTCGATTCACTTCACGCTTCTTGAAATCCCTACAAAAATCTCTTGGTACGCGTCTGGATATGAGCACAATGTACCATCCCCAAACAGATGGCCAGAGTGAGCGTACTATTCAAACCCTAGAGGACATGTTACGGGCTTGCGTAATCGATTACGAAAATAGTTGGGAGATTCATCTGCCCTTGGTGGAGTTCTCCTGTAATAATAGCTATCATACTAGCATTAAGGCAGCACCGTTCGAAGCACTGTATGGACGGAAATGTCGATCACCAATCTGTTAGGCTTATGTGGGAGATAGCTAAATTACAGGCGCTGAACTTGTGCACGAGACTTCAGAAAAAATTATGCAAATTTGAAATCGTATGGCGGCAGCTCGTGACCGTCAGAAGAGTTATGCAGACAAACGTAGAAAACTGCTAGAATTTCAAGTGGGTGACAGAGTATTATTAAAAGTTTCACCTTGGAAAGGTGTGATCCATTTTGGAAAACGGGGCAAGATAAACCCGCGTTATGTTGGACCATTCGAGATAGTAAAGAGGATTGGTCCGGTTACGTATTAATTAAACCTACTAGATGAACTCAATGGGGTACACAATATTTTTCACGTCTCTAAGTTAAAGAAATGTCTGTCAGACGAGACACTCGTGGTTCCTCTCGAGGAATTCGAAATCGATGAACAGTTGTGTTTCATCGAAGAGTCAGTTGAAATTACGGACCGAGAGGTCAAAACGCTCAAGCACATCAAGATTCCGATTGTTAGAGTTCGCTGGAACTCGAAATGTGGACCAGAGTTCACATGGGAACGTGAGGATCAAATGATGAAAAAATATCCTCAGCTTTTCAAGCACTCAACGACAAACACGGAAGGTACTAATTAAATTTCGAGATGAAATTTCTTTCAACAAGGGGATGATGTGATAACCCAAACTTTTTTGTTTCAGTTAACTAGAAACTTGGATTAATTTTCGGGACGAAAATTCTTTCAACAAGGGGATGATGTGACATCCGACAATTTCAGGTTAACTCCGTTAACACAAACAACGTTATCTCGAGCATTGTTTATACAAACTTCGTCATCTCAATTAGTCGTCCGTGCATTGCACTTAATTAGGTTAATTAAACGTGTCATTTTATTACACAAACACTCACGTAGCGGTAACATTACCGAATCATACACGAGTCTAACCCAGAACGTTGGTGAACTAATAAAAACAATTGTAAATAATTATTTTAGTGAAAATTATGTGAAATTATATGCTAAGTGACTTTTACGTGAATTATGTGAATTTTAGTTCAATCTCATAGATTTATCGGAAACTAGTTGTGTTAATTAATTTTATAGATATAGAGTTTTTATAAAAATAATAGTCAAGGGTTTTAATTGCCAATTAGTAAACTTGTTTTAAAATAACCCATGGATCTCTAGATAACCCATAGATTACCCACAATCCATTTAAACCAATGCATGCATATATATAGAATTTATAAAATTTTTTTTAACCCTAATCCCTTTTCTTCTCTCCTAAGCCGTCGCACCCAACCCCCTCCCCTTCCCTTGCGCCGAGAACAAGAAAGCAACCCAAACACCATCGAACCAAGCTTGAATCTCGCAATTGAACGTGTAATCGGTCTTTCCTAGACATTGCTAACACTTCTACGTAAGTTGTTTCATTCAATTTCGTTATTTTATGATTCCAAGAATTTTGATTTAAACCCTAGTTCATCCAAACATGATTTTTTACAAAAAAGATGGTGACTTTGTTAGTTATTTGAATGTATTACACCTATTTGTTGAATTTATGGTGATTTGGAAAACCCTAGTTCATATTGTTCATAACTTGCTTAAAAAGAAAACTTTTTGTGGATTTTATATTGCATGCTAGATGTGTTTGATGCTTATTATGGTTATAATCATGCTAGTTAGGTTGTATGCAATTGATTTGGTGCGTTGAATCACAATAACAAAGCTAGAAATCATAGGCTTTCCTAAAGGGGAAACTTTATTGAAAAGCATTTGTTGAATATAAGTTATTATACGTGCATGATGATGTAGGATGATTCCAATTAATCATATATGATGTAGTGATGCATGTGAAAGTGTTGTTTTGTAGAAACCACGTGGATTGATCATAACTTACTAAAGGAGGAAACTTTTTAGGTTTTGGAACTTGTATTCTAGACTTGAATTATATGATGTGATGAGATTTATGTGTTACTTGATGCATGTATAAATGACTTGTGAAATCAGATTTTGAATTCCTAGCTCGGTTTTGTGAACTTTCCAAATAAGGAAACTTTATTTTTCAAAAGTGGTTATATATTGTTATTTAGACATGTGTAGTATGATTTGATGATAGAGCTATGTTAGTTAGGACATAATAACATGTTGTAATGTGTTTGATGTTTGAAATCATGCATGTTTCTCATAAGTTACTAAAGATGGAAACTTACTAATTATGGAAATTGTGATTACTTGCTAGAACAACTAGGATTTGTTGCTAAGTGCTACAGCATGATCATCTGTGTATAATATAGTAGTATTATACTAAACAAACATAATTTCATACAATGTGTCACCAACGGGTCGCCGGGTCAACTTGAGTCAAACTTATAAATCTTTTCTAAACACTTAAACAATGGTATTGTTTGGATACTAAGGGTTCATGTCAACCTACACGAACACACACTTATAGACCTATGATTTTAGGTGGCAGTTACAGGTCCAACTGTTTTTACTTAGCTTTCATCTGCACGCATACTAAGGTGAGTTTTCACTATCCCTCTCTTTTACTTGCTTCCTTTTTAGGGGGGAGAAAGCATGCTCGCAAACATTTTTTGATCTTGTATTATTTTATTATCGCTTGCTTACTGAAGTGCAAACATACCCCATAAGTCCTTACATTCTCGAACCGTTAGTATTGGAACATAGCGAGGTAATCTTGAGTAGTACTACTAGGTTTTGACAAGCCCCACCCGAGTAAGTCGCGCTAACATGACTGGTGGTCGAACGGGTGTAATATTGATCTAGATATTTGCCATTGTTCAGCAGACATGGCGAAAGGCAAACAAACACAAACAGTCAGCTTCGGTTTCGAAACACTTGTTGTAGCATGACATAGACTAGCTATCTATTGGTATACATTAATTACATTATCATGCAAACATCGAACTCTTATTTACTTACAACTCTGTGAACTCACCAACCATTGTGTTGACAGTTTCAGCATGTCTTTCTCAGGTCGCTATTGTACACTCTGGATTAGGATGCATGGCGGTGCATGGTTTTCATAAACAATTTTAAAACTTATTTACTCGTCTTATTTACTTTGGTTTGGGCGCGGTGTTTTGCGCATTTGATTATACTTGCATTTTGATTTTATTTACGCTTCCGCAACATTTTTCAAAATTAATAATTGTTGACTCGTGACTATGATCAGCAACGGCATTTTATTTAAATTCATATAGAGTCGTTCTGTGTAACTAATGACTGAGATCTTGGTTTGTCACTCGAATCGCGGTAAAACCCCACAGGTGGATTTTGAGGGTGTGAAAAGTGGTTTAAAGGTGGGAGTGATTCGTAGAGTTGCAGGTCCGGCGAGATGCGATGGAGCTTGGCTTCGGTTGTAGGTGACGAAAAGATGGAGAAGAAACATATGGGTTGGCGGCTGCAACAATGAGAATGGCTTTTAGGTTTAAAAATCATCTTTGCCTCTTGCCCATATTAGTCCCTCTAGAATCAATTGTCCCTCTTTAGTCCTTCTAGAACCAATTATTTTATTCCTAACCCTATACCTTTAAAAGAATCTTTTTTTCTTTATATATATATTATTCGGGATGTTACAGAATCCCGTGAAATTATTAAAAGCCGTGAACTCGCTTGAACCCGTGAAGTTGAGCTGTGAAGTATATCCGTGAACCTCAAGCTATGAACTGCCACCCGTGAACAAAGAACCTGAGTAGAGGTAACCGTGAACTATATGTGAAGTCTGCCATGAAATCCTAAAACCCGTGAAACCTGCCTTAAACTATCACCCGTGAAGCTTGCCGTGAAAGCAACCCGAGTGAATGTAAGGCCCCAAACCGGACACCCTACAGTTGGTCCTCATAACGGGTTATTCCCTTGAAAATACTCATTTTAGATATATTAAACTACAGCGGAAGTCTTTCTAAAATCATTAATTACTATTTAATGTCATTAAGTTACCTGACGAATGCTTGCACACCAATCCGAGTAGCACCGCTCCCAAGCCAAGATACTTTAACGCAATGCTTACCTGCAAAATAATCTATCGTACACACAAAGTCAGCTACGTTGAGTGAGTTCTAATAGTTTAGTTTAATTAAAAGCCAACTCGTCTCAAAAGTTATTTAAACTTTACTCAGGACCCACGATCCTTATAAATTAGATCCACAATTCATTAACCATTAGATAACCCCTGTTATCACCCGATATCCCATAATAACTCATTACCCATGACTCATCCCGTAATAATAATAATCCTGCAGTCTCATCGACATAGGTCGAACTTACTACACTAATAACTCGTGCTCATGTACACGTATTAACTCGACACTTGGTTAACACAACAATTCCCTAAACAGCAACTTACTCAGCCTTGACCAAGGCTCTTACATATCAACTAACATAACAGTTATAGACAATACATCATAATCCTAACGCATCGGTCAATCTAACTCTACTCACCACATCAATACTATCTCATGCACAATAAATATAACTCAACGCTTGTATGCAATTTAACACAAATATATAAGCACACAAACACATACCTCATTACTACACCCTCATCAGGGTTACCCTCGTCAGGGCGTTCGACACACCCCGAGCTCATCACTGTCATGTTGGACATCATCACCTTTGGTGACCTCCCGATAGACATAGTCATCATAACAATCCCGTTTGCCGTGTCATAATGACAACAATGCAAACACAATACCCGCTGTGTCACAAGGACAACGACACAATACACACAACGCATGTTTAAACACAAACATTATACTCTATGTACATGACTCATTAACTACACCTGTACTTCACACATAGCACTAGGATAAGATATCCTACACGTATTCATAATCGTTTAGCTCATACCCCAACTCACCCCGACTAACTCATAACACAATACCCTTCTAATATATCAACATTGATACAAATACTATATCTCATTATCTAAGCATGTACCGCGTACATGCACACCCTATGACACCTCCTAGTCATACCCTGTACGACCTGTAAATACAATCCTGACTCATCCCTGTTTGGTCCCCATACGACCCATAACCATATAATCACCTTTAGACCAAGATCACATGATCTCATAAACACCCTCGTAGACCCTCCGACTCATTACTGAATGTTTTAGTTCATAAACATCTCGGGTTAAAACCCAAAACTCTTAACACGTTTAATACGTTAAACATCTCTAGTAAGTATGTACGATAGCCCCAAAAGCTGTAAAACATTTAAAAGAGAGGATTAGAAACTCACCGGTTATGTTGAACCTCAGTCCTTGCTTTGCAACTCGTTCGCCCATGCTCGAATCCCAACCTGACAAACGTATGATCACACGATCTGGATACATTTAAAACACACATTGTATAACGTATAAATAAAATAGATCCCGATACTCAGTCTCATTCGCTCATCATATCATCCCTATGAAACCCTAGTTTCATACGTTCATGTGCTCTGGACCGTCCTTGACTCATTTGGAACCCGCATACCCGAACCGGGCTTCATCCCAAGCATGCACATATGTGACCATGCAAACTATAATCCCACGAGAGCACCCGTACTCGGACCGTGTTCCATACACGCATGCATGCCATGCATGAATAACCCTAACCATATGTAACGTACGAGTCCACCCCGTAGTCCACCATCTTACACATCTTCGTTCCCTTCAATGTGATCCATCATCCCTTCGTCCTTTCCATCATGTGCCGTTAACCGGTCACCACCAAGCACCGCTAAAGTCCTCCTCGCCGGGCAACTCGAGCCAACCTATACACCCGTCGTCCTTATTTCCACGTCACCGCCGTGTAACCACAACCCTCACCTACCCCCGTCGGTCCCATTACCGTGCCATCATAGCCATCCAAGGCTGTCGTCGAGAACTGCCCTCCTTCACCTTCTTTGCCATACTCGTCGAGCACCACCATGGGCCTCGTGCTTCTCATCGGGTAGTCCAGCCGAACCACCCTTCTTCCCTATTTTCTCTTCTCCACATCCGGCCACCACACCAGCCGGCGCGCCTCTCTCTCTCTCTTCCCTATCCTACCGACTGTCACCTCCACGCAACACCACTCCACCACCGCTGCCACATGCTGCAACTCGCAGCCGCTGGTGTGATCACCACTGCCGTAGCCATGACCACACCACCCCAAACCCTAGTCGGGTTTATCACTACACAAATGTAAACAAACATCCGATAAAAAAAGTGTACGAGGATTACCTTCTCATGATACAGAGTCGCACGGTCGAAACGCCACTTCAAGCTCCACTGTCGCTGGCTCTTCGGACCTCCAACATCTCTCCCTTTCTTGGCTCTTTTCCTTCCTACCATCGCACGTACCTAGGCCAAACGTGGCCTAGGGTTTCTCATAGTATGGTATTTAAACCGTAAGAACTTTAAATCGGGTCCCTGTGATTCTTTCTCATACACTCTGTTCCTGAACTACACATTAAACGGTTAACCGGTCCTCCTATTCTCATAGAATCAAGATTTACCTGGAAATCCCTGCTAACCAGGACATTTAATAAAGAGTCCGTTAGTCCACTAACCTGAACCATTAGATTACGGATTTTCGGGATGTTACAGTGAACCTGAAACCCAGATGACCTACTCGTGAACCAGGGCCAAGTAACAAACCCGTGAAATCAGCCCGTGAATCAAGCATAGACTTGATTTCAATTCCAAAAATAATCCCGAAAATCAAGGAATTCAAATTTTGAAATTTGAAATACTCCCCAAGAACACGAAGAAGATTCCTCTTCACAGCAGCAAAATATCCCAAAAACTTGATTAATCTCAACCCAAAACCCTCTTCACAGCAGCAAAATCACCAAGATTTTTCAATAAACTTTGATTTTCAGCAGAAAAATGTAACCACACAGCAAAATGATGATACTCTATCACACAGCAATTGTTAGCAATAAAACTTAACCGAAAGCAATAAACAATACCTCAAAACCTTTGTCTTGAATCGTTGATATCAAAACTGAGCCTTGAATGACTTCAATGGCTCTGATACCAATTGTAAGTCCCAAATCTTCTATGGATCTTCAATCAAACACACAAACGATATCAATTATCACAATCAATAGGTGGAAACTATTGATTGTGGTGATTCAAGAACACAAAATCAATGTAAAACTCGTTTATTGCAAAGGAGAATTAGAGAGAAAACTAAAAACATAACCGCTAACCCTTCTCGGTTAGGGTATACATGCATATATACCTAGTCTAATTCATACTAGACCTCTAATACACGTACTCGGCCTCAAAGGCCGGCCCAAAACACCCTTGCCGTGAACTGCCATGAACACTAGTTCACGGCTTCACCCTATTACACCAAAACAAGCTTAATCATAATTATCTAGGTCATACAATGTTCTAATTTAAGTTTATTATTTCCTTAATAAAAATAACTGTGAATAATAATACTGATTAACAAGGTAATTGTTCACTATGTTATTAATAACTGTGAATAATAATACTGATTAACAAGGAAATTGTTCATTATGTTATTTAATCGTACTAGATATTAACTAACCGAATCACGTTTATGCTGGTATTCATTGCATTCGCGCATTCCCCATCGTATAACTCACGTGTTAATCTCCAAATGATCGTCCGGGGTAAATATTAATAATGTTTATTAATATTTAATATTATTAGTCGGTATCCCGTTGTGTGTCGGTTACCAATCGTGTACGCGTTAACTCGATTAACCGCAAGCGGTGAGGCTATGTATACACTACGTATTTATAACACGTTATCTCGAATCAACTCGTGATCTATCAACCAAAGTCACAATCAAGTTCACTTATTGGGCCTACAACCGGGCCGTTAATGGGCAGAGCCCATTTATGATGAATTAGTTATTAAGGATTATTGACCCTAATTCAGGGTTGTCACATTCTCCCCTCGTTAAAGAGGTTTCGTCCTTGAAACTTAGTTTAAGTTGCCCTCTAAGATTGACTCCATTTATTCAGATGAGGGTTTAGTATCCCTGATTCATTTCTGGTTCATATGGAGAATTTAAACTCAATCCACTTAGTAGTCGGTATTCGGAGGTAAAGCGAATACCTCATCGACTAACGATATTGGATGTGTAAGGATTGGAGATGTCGTTGTATCATGTAACAGTATAACTATAACGTTATGGTCGAGCAGATATCATATCAATTGAGTTGATTTAGGAAGACTCTTTGAACATGTCGTTAAGTGGATGACGTTGTCTATACACTGAAGTGATATAGTCATTACTAGAGTCCCATAAACAAAAGGGTTGCAACTAGTGAGGTCCTTTTCATATAATGAGCAAGTCATTAAAAGAATGTTTACTCGATGTGAATTAAAACAGTTAGTTTTCGTGAATCGAGTAAATAACTCACACACCGAGTTAAATAATTAGGGATTAGATAAAGAATTCCATTATGTGATCACTCTCATCGGGTTGGAACTGTGTGATGGTCATTATTGGTAATGAAAGACAAAGGTGTATTCGTGCACATGAATTCTGAAGACATGTGGGCACATATGCTTCTTTCATATACGTGTTTTAACGTACGAATGACCAAATCATGATAGAATCTAAAAGAAGATTATCGGAGATCCAGTAAGATATGTTAGGTGGTTTAATGAAATATCCATGTGTCAATTCGTAATCAGGTAATTGACCCTTCATCGCAACGAGTCAATGCCTTGATACATTCAATCTTTTTAGAGCGAAAGCTTCGTAAGTTGAGATGATTCAATTGAGTTCCTGAAAATAAAATCAGCGTGTATAATTTCTCAAGGAAAAATGAGCTAAAATGTTTTGGAGAAACGTTAGTAGTTTTCGAGGTAGCGAATTAGACATCTATGATATGGAATAAAATTTTATGAAGATGTTATCTCCTGAGATTGACCTTGGTTTTGTCAAATCTCATTACGGGTAATTCTATAACGAATGTTATTCATAATTTGGTTTAGATTTAAACCTTGATGAAATAAGTGTCGAACAACTAATTTAAGACAATCAAATCTCGTAGTAACATCGAATCATCCAAATTTCTATGATTCCACTAAGGATGAAGGTGAATCTAGACGAAGAAGAAAGGGAGTGTCAAAGTATTTAGGAATAGTATAGTTGATTTGCTCAAAAAAATACTAGAGATAAACGAATCTCCATGGGTTTCAAAGAAAAGGGAGAATGGCTCTCAAACCAGCAACTAAGGGTTAGTGACGTAGTTTTGCTTATATTCGTTTTCTAACCACATATCCATCACCTTCTTGTACTCGGATAGCAACGACATATACAAAAATGAAACGTTATGATTGTTCCCTTATAATTCTCGAAAGCACCTTCTAGAAACATTAAAATCATACTCTCATATTAGGTTCTGCGACACATTAGATTTTTCCACTAACATTTTTCATAATGGATTAAAGGTTTCAAGATTTCACGTATGTTTTCACTGGCAATGATTGACTTCAACCCCTCATTAGTCATTGTTTGCACAACACTTCTACTACAGTCTGTTATTTAGGTTGTAATATCTTGGTTTGTGAACTCACGACTGACTATAATGTCCACAAGATAGATAAGTATTATAGAATTCTAGACCGCGGTTCATCTAGATGGGAAGGTGAACAGTCACATCATGGAAGTAGTGTCTCTTGAAGCATATCTCCGACTTTGCCAACCATTGAATCGATTGACTTTGATGTAATATCATTCTCACTTTAGTCTCGGGCTTGAATTTCTTTAGGTAGGTATCAAAAAGTGGACACGAATCGAATATAACTTCGGGAATTTGTCTCGTGATCTAGCATTGAAAAGGGTCGAATTGAGTATTTGTCAACGAGTAGTACAGTATGCCTGTAATTTCCTCTTGGTACATTTAAGAGTTCGTATATCAGCCTCCTGCTTTGGTAGATAGGTAATGAAATCGAAAAAAAGAAAATCTATAGCTAAATCTCAAAAGTTATAATAGTACTTTACACAGAATTTCCAGATTCGGTCCAAGTACCGAGGTCAAATCAACATATTCAGTGTTTCGATCAAAATTGTCATGTCAATAAATTCTCGATAAGAGTTTTTGATTCATTAGAATTCTAAGATGTAAGAGGTGATGTATATTTCCACTTCACTTGTGATAGCCCATCGTATCATCCGATGCCCTTTTGGCTCAACCCTTTGGTTATGGAAATTTTGATCATTAATCGAGTGACTGGGAATTGAGACTAGGAATACTGATTAATCATGAACATTAGCTCAGACATTAATACTTTCCAGATTTCTCATACGCTGCAAATTATTATTAGGTGTGCATCTGTAATGATAATTTACTTCGCATGGTCCCTCTAGTGTTTTCTCTATCTCAAGCTCTCAGCTAGAAAAAGGAAGCTAAAATGTTCACTATATCGTGACATCGTGTTGCACTCTCGCGTACAATGTATATGTTTGATCGGATTACTCTTAGTCATGTGTACTAATTACAGTAGGTGTGGTGTAGGGACCGGTACAGGTTCAGGTACGGTTTCAGCCTGTTGTGATATCAAGATCGGTAAGTGGTGATTTCTACCATTGTCGTCCAAGCTCAGCTCGTTACTCGATCTTCTTGGGCTACAGTGTGCTGAGTGCTCGTCACCCTTGATTCGTAATCTGAACAATGATACTCCGTTGAGTAATGTTGTAGATGTTTATTATTTCTGCATTGTTGTACGTGTTAAGTGTTCGTTACGTGTGCCATGTAATTGTATTAAGTATTAGTGTAGATAATGATACCTTAGTGTAACTAATTACACTAATGGTCTACTCAAGTTGTTCGGTAGCGGTTGGAATTTTTATACTCAAGTCTTGGGGGTTCTTAAGGTGATGTAAGTCTTAGAAATCTTGGTCCTAAATGAGTTTGGTTAGAGCCTAGGTTTCACTAAGGAAACCTAATTCGCTAAAACCATTGGCTCTGATACCAATCTGTCACACCCTCAAATTATTTACTTAATTATTAAATAAATAAATTAAGGTTGCAATGATTGGTAACTAAAGACTTCTAAGCCATTAAAATACTAACATGAAATAGTACGTTGACCTAAGTCCATATAGATCAAAATCGACTTGAGGCTTGAAAATCATACGTCTTTGGCTTCTAGGGTTTGATCCAAATGGTTAACCTATTCCAACCGTGCCATAGCTATGTGTTACCTGAAAAAATACTTAAAAATGTCAACACAATGTTGGTGTGTTCACATATTTGATTTCTGTAATGAAAGCGGTTTTTCCTTGAAAACATTAATAATGTGTACATGGCCATAGTATAAAACTGTTTTCCTTGAAACATTAATAACGTGTACGTGGCCATAAAATGAAACTGTTTTCCTTGGAAACATTGATAACGTGTACATGGCCATAATATGAAATTGTTTTCCTTGAAAACATTGATAAAAACATTTGCACGTAACGAATGTCAAAACCATTTGTGTATAAGCGATTAGCAGATCTATCTACATGAAAACGATTCAATGTATATGATAAACAAAAAAAGTAATGTTGACCCATTTGTAGACTAGCTAGGAATACAAATAATATGTACATACATGAGGCATAACCAAACCATGACACAGGTGTTTTGCCCCTCGCTCGTACCTCACGAGCAATGTTTGAACACTATGCAGTCATTTGGCCAGAGGGACCCATGGTTAGCGCGACTAACCATGAACGGGGGTGTCAGGCCCAATAGTACCATCCATAGAATCCCAGGCTAATCTATAGCTAATGGTTATAAATAAGATGGTTAGGGGACTTTACGAGCTCCAAATGTGTTCACTCATGCAAACATAAAGGTCGGGTCCTGTTTTCTTGTTACCATAGGAAAATGTTTGTAGGTATGTTTCATGTTTTCTCAAATGTATCAAGCAATAATGTTCCCAAATGTATTAAACATTGGTGTTTCATGTTTTCAAACGTGTAAAGTAAGTATGTTTCTCCCCCGATATTTCTAAAACATTTAAAAGTTGAAATGGGGCAGTGAACTCACCTGGTGACGTGTCAGGAACACTAATGTCCTCCTGATAGTAATAGAAACCAATGTTTACATGATGGTCACGAGTTACGTCTCACTCGAGTCCTACGATACATGTAGGCACTTAATGAGTTTTATAGACCCACCCTAATTATGTAAATCGAGTCTAAACTTGTCTTGAGTTATCACGCGTGCGGTTGAGCAATGTTGTCGACTTAATGATTGGTGATAATTGTTATTTAGGTTGAGTCGGGATTCTCAACTTATTTATGTTCCGATGGTCACGTTCAAACATAATATTTTATCGAGCTCACGGTTTTGCATAACCATATGTATTTATACTTAATAATTACAATTATCGTTCGTATAACTCTTAACAGAATGTGTGCAACTGTATGTTTTATAATATACACGTGTTAATATATATGTGTGTGTGTATATATATATATAATATATATATATATAAGTTTAAAATATAAATGTGTCGAGGTTTTATAATATATTCAAATGAATAATTATAAATATATATATTTTTCAAAACCATATAATATACTTTTACACTATTGAGTTTTGTAAATAATTGTTCGGGTTTATGTATAGTATACGTGTAGCTGTTTATCTCAAGTAATATTTATGCGTTCATATATACATTTATAATTGCAGCGAAATATCGTATTATGTAATGCTTGTTGGTTTATATAAAATATAGCATTTATAACTATTCATTTAATATAAAATTACAATTATATATGTCATGCCAAAATATATCAAGTTCATAGCATTCTAAGTTTTCATAGATATTCAGTAATATTCATTTAAGATCCCAAATGTTCTCGTCATAAACTGAGAACCCTCTTAGTAATACAAGTGTGTGTGTCTATATATATATATATATATATACACACATTTGACATTCGAATTTGGGTATCGTGTATAATAATCGTTTGATTTCATAAAGGCGTAAGTACTCACATACTTGTATGTATTTATAAGTGTATATATATCGTATATTCATATTTATGAAAAATATAATTGTATCTACCCTTGTTAATTGTCAAAGCTTCGTTTATTCGGTCTATAGTTAAATACCATCTGTCAACATACTAAGTAGACGCGTGTATGTCTAATACAAAACTCTTAAAGTCCAAATCATGTGATCATATTTATTTTGTATAAATCGTTTTATACGAAAGACATAACATAAACGTTTTCACCGTTCCAATAATAATATCTAATAATTGCATGTACTGTTTGTTAACCGTATTCAAAATTCTCGTTTAACGGCTTACGCATATATATTTTCTCGTTTGTTAATAATTTTAACGAACCCTTTATATTTAAAATACGTGTTTACGATCCTTTATGTTAATATTCATTTTTACCGTTAACGAGTCGTTTAAGTTCAATGTACTTCAACCGCATACACATGCTTAACTTTTCGCGTAGTTAAATGTATTCACATTAGCGTGCGTTTTATACCTTTCGGGTGTCTCGTTTACGAGCCGACACGTTCTAACACTCATGGTTCATGCATTGATCACGTTTGACTGCATTTGACCACGGTTGACCAAGTTTGACCGAGGTCCGGGATGTTGTTTCGTGCTCAAAAGCGCATAATTTATACTCGGGAATGAAACCTGGCCACCAAATCAACTAGTCTAATACGAAAACGACAAACTATCCAAATATTAACCTAATACTTCAAACGAACCTTGATTATTGAAGATCGGGACGCTTTAACACCACATAAAACAAAATCTGTTTGTTTAGACTCATCAGGGAGTCAAGTATCGTCGGAAAACGGTTCTGTTTGCCGGAATTATTCCAAAACAGAAACTTTAAAATTCCGAATATGTAAATCTAAACCCGAACAACGAGTAAACGAGATAATGATTTACCTGAGTCATCGGAACAACCAAAAACACCTCCAGTCGTCGGATTTTGTAGCTAGCAAAGTTGATTTGGCCGGAAACACCTTCATCAGTTGGATCTAGGCGGATCTGGACTCATAACCGCTTGATCTGACCCCATCGGAGGAACCTCCTCCGCCTTCTCCCTGCTGCCGAAAAAAACGATTTGTGTCAGGCCAGTGCAAGTCAGAGCCACATCCATGTCGGCCGTCTTTCGGGGAGCTTGAGCCCACCACTGATCTCCGTCGGAAAATCGGGAACGGCCGATGCCGCCACCGCCGTATGTGGCTTCTAACATCTCCGAATCTAGCCTCCATCTTTGCCTCCTCTGTTTCCATGACCAAACCCATCTACCGCTTTCATTGCTGTCGTTTGAGAGCCATTTCCACCGTTGACCACCATCGCCACCGCCGGCAATGCCGCCGTAGGGGTGGCCGGCGCACCAGCTCTCTCCCTCTCTCTCATCCGGTCACTCTCTCTAGAATTAGGGTTTCTATGAGTGTGTTTGAGGGTAGGAAATGAGGAAGAGAAAAGATAATTAGCTTAAATAGTTAGGGTTTTTGGATTAGATAGGGGAATGGGTGGACACCGCGTGTCAAAATCCGAGACGAAAAACTTAAACGTTGCCTTTTCTATAATTCGCGCTAATTAATATCTACTTCGCATAATATAAATAACTAATAATAATTAATATTATCGAACATTTAATTTAAGAAATTTTCGCTCTGACTGTCGTCCAGGCCGGTACGTGCTAGTACCGCGTGTCTAGTGCGTTTGTCCGTTTATACGTTTCACGTTCTAATTTAATTTTTATTATTTCCCTTATAAAAATAACCATGAATAATAATATTGATTAACAAGGAAACTGTTCATTATATTATTTAATCGTACTAGATATTAACTAACCGAATCATGTTTACGCCGGTATTCATTGCAATCGCGCATTCCCCGTCGTATAACTCACATGTTAATCTCTAAACGATCGTCCGGAGTAAATATTAATAACGTTTATTAATATTTAATTTTAGTAGTCGGTTTCCAATCGTGTATGCGTTAACTCATTTAACCGCAAGCGGTGAGGCTATTTATTAACTATGTATTTATAACACGTTATCTCGAATCATCTTATGATCCATTAAGCAAAGTCGCAATCAAGTTCACTTATTGGGCCTACAACTGGGTCGTGAATGGGCCGAGCCCATTTATGATCAATTAGTTATTAAGGATTATTGACCCTAATTCAGGGTTGTCACACGGCTGGACGACTTAGTTTATTTTTTCAACCTGAACGTGGCTAGGTGACTGACCTTTGTCTGTCCAGTCGCGGCTGGACGACTTCGTTTATATTTCCAACCTGGACGTGGCCAGGTGACTTTTGTCTGTCCAGTCGCGGTTGGACATCTTAGTTTATTTTTCAACCTAGACGTGGCCACGTGACTTTTGTCTCTCCTGTCGCGGTTGGACGACTTAGTTTATTTTTTTAACCTGGACATGGCCAGTCGTGGGGACGACTTAGTTTATGTTTTTAACCTGGACGTGGCCCGGTGACTGGCTTTTGTCTGTCTAGTCGCGGCCGGACGACTTCGTTTATTATTTCAACCTGGACGTGACCAGGTGACTTTTATGTGTCGAGTCGCGGCCAAATGACTTAGTTTATTTTTTCAACCTAGACGTGGCCTGATGTCGTCTAGACGGTCTATAAAAACTATATAAAAACCTAACCTAGAACTCTAGTAATACTCTAGAAATCCTATAAACTAGACCATAATGACAGGCAAGTGTACCTATCAATTGCAATATAGCTCAATGGAAGTCCGGATATCGAACCCACGAGACACAGACTGTAACTAAAACTACACTCCGACAAAGAACTAAGATATTTGGATTGGGGGAATTCTATTACTAAGATTAACTAATGAAGTCAAAAGAACTAAGAACTCACTATCGACAGTTAACTATCAAGTAGAAGACTCGTTGAAATCAAGAATAGAGGAAGCACTACCTAGGTATGAATCCTATTTGTGAATCTCGGTTTTCTCTCGATTATGGAAACTATGATGGAACCAGGATCTAGAAATACTACACCCTCGGACTACCTAAAGGATCACTGATCATTCCCAAGGTGTTACCTAAAAGGAAACCTAAGGGGTGTGATGCTCACAGGATGGTCGAATTAACTTTCAGTCTCTTCAACAACACTAGAGTACCCTACAGACAGATCATCTTTCGATCTCACTATCTCAGTACATTCAAGGAATGGAAGGGGGAACTTGAAGACTCTCGATAAGATATGGGAATGTAAAGAACACTAGGACACCTAGGGAAACCTCCTTTCAGAGCCTCTCACCTAAACACTTAACACCAAGGACAACCCGACTACTTCTCACCTCTCAGCTATCGAAGTAGGTAGAACATCTATATCCTCTAAACTCTTAAATTTTGTTCCTATGGATTATGATATCAAAAACCCATAAACAAATCATGAACACACATTAGGTGACCTAGTCATGCATCTATAACTGAAAGACATTCAACAAGATTCATGAGGAACAATAAGTGATCATAAATTAGACACAAACATGCATACACATCAGATCAATTGCAAACAAGTTCTTTACTTTAATATCAAACCATCACAAGAATCCAAAAACCGAAACAAAACTACGAATTCAACAAATCATCATCAAAACCTAGGTAGCTAGGAAAGTCTAGCCAATAACCATTGTCAAACACAGTAAATCAGTAAGAAAGATCAGAAACATAGGAGTAATCAAACCAATCAAACACAAAATCATCAATCACAAGAACCGAATGCTTAATGTCTAACCAATACGATGTCTAAAGCTCCAAACTTCGGCTTCCACTTGCTTCTTTACTCCCAAAACCGCCTGGAACCTCTACTCAGACGGCTAAAAGTCGAACTCTTTCAATAATGGCCTTAGAAAACATTAAATAATTGAAATTAGGGTTTTTGCGGATTTCCTACCCTTCGCGTGTCACGAAACAATGATATGGGTCCTTCGCATGGCGCGAATGACAATCAAGTCGGGCCCGGATTTGAACTTGTTCGCGTGTCACGAAGATTTGAAGCTCAACCTTCGCGTGGCGCGAAGATCCAATGTTTCAACTTTTTGAATTTTTTTTCTAGGCTTCCCTCGTGATCTCAATTTCTTCATGATATAACTTCTTATTCCACACGAGCACATGTAAACATAACACAGACTCAATACGAAGTAAAAATGAATAAAAACAAATACAAAACTATCTAAAACGCACAAATACAATAGGATAAAAGACCTGTGTCGCGGCTCATGGCCTGTCCAGTCGCGGCTCATGGCTCATGGCCTGTCCAGTCGCGGCCTGTCCAGTCGTGGCAACACATCATGGCCTGTCCAGTCGCGGCTCATGGCCTGTCCAGTCGCGGCTCATGGCCAGTCCAGTCGTGGCTAGACGACTTCGTTTATTTTTTCAACCTAGATGTGGCAAGATGACTTTTGTTTGTCTAGTCCCGGTTGGACGACTTAGTTTATTTTTCAACCTGGACGTGGCCAGGTGACTTTTGTCTGTTCAGTGGTGGCTGAATGACTAAGTTTATTTTTTCAACATGGACGTGGCCTGGTGACTTTTGTCTGTCCAGTCACGGTTGGACGACTTAGTTTATTTTTTCAACCTGGACGTTGCTAGGTAACTTTTTTCTGTGCAGTCATGACTAGACGACTTCGTTTGTTTTTCAATCTGGACGTGGCAGTTGACTGTTGTCTATCCAGTCACGACTGGACGACTTAGTTTATTTTTCAACCTGGACGTGGACAGGTGACTGTTGTCTATCTAGTCACGGCTGGATGACTTAGTGGGTATGACGAATGACAGTTAAGTTTGAATGTAATCCTTGGTGTCTGCATACACCTTTTTACAAAATTGATTACAATGGTTTCTTACATATTTCTTACATATAACATTTTCGGAGTTGGGCTCCATTCCATGTTCATGGTACATCAGTTCCATCCGGACGTTGCAACTTGTAGGACCCGTTTCTTTCCACCTTTTTAACTTGGTAGGGCCCCTCCCATCGTGGGCCTAATTTCCCTTGGTCTTCAGCCCTGCTACTTTCATTTCTTCGTAGTACGTACTCGCCTTCTTTGAATACTCTTTTTTGTACCATGGAGTTGTAGTATCTTTCGACTTCCCGTTTATATTTTGCTTCACATATTGCAGCCATCATTCTTCGTTCTTCTAAGAGATCCAGATTGATTCGTAGTTCTGAGTCGTTGTCTATCTTGTTAACCTGGACGATGCGACTTGTTGGCATGCCCACTTCTGCTGGAATTACAGGTTCTATGCCATAGGTTAAACTGAATGGGGTTTCCCCGTTACTTGTCTTTGGAATCGTTTGGTGATCCCACAACACATGTGCCAGTTCCTCCGGCCATTTTCTTCCTTCGTCTCCCAACCGTGTTTTTATACCTTCCACAATACTGCGGTTGGCTCGCTCTACCTGGCCATTTCCTTGCGGGTGTGCGACTGAAGTGAAAATCTGATGTATCTTCATGTCTATGCACCATTTTTTGAACGGATTATCCATGAATTGTTTCCCGTTATCTGTTACAATGAACAACGGTAGACCAAAATGGCCGATAAGGCTTTCCCACATGAATTTCTTTACCTGCACAGTTGTGATGGATGCTAGAGCTTTTGCCTCCACCCACTTAGTGAAGTAATCATTAACCACTATAAAAAACTTTATCCTCCCTGGCGCTTCTGGGAACGATCCGACTATATCAATTACACATTTATGAAACGGCCATGCAGCCGTTACCGGAACCATCTCATTTGGTGGTCGGTGACACATCTGGGCGTGTTTTTGACAACTTTCACATTTCTAAATTTCTTCGTTGGCATTCTTGTGCATCCCCGGCCAATAGTACCCTGACCCCATTGCCTTGGTTACAACCATTCGTGGTCCCGCATGTATGCCACATATACCGAAGTGAATTTCTCGAATTACATAGTTAGCTTCTTCTTTGTCAAGGCATCTTAGCAGGGTTCCCAAATAAGACCTGCGGTACAAGCACCCCTGCTGCATCTCGTATTGTAATTCTTTTGTTATGATCTTTCTTGCCTCTAGTTTGTCTCCAGGAAGCGTCTCGTTTTTGAGAAATTGGACGATAGGAGTCATCCAAGTCGGGTTCTCCTCTCTGGTGATTGTTTTGATTTCTATGTCTGTGATGGATGGGGATCCCAACACTTCTACCCTAACTTCCTTTCCTAGATGTGTGAACGTGATCGAAGCCAACTTGCTGGGGGTATCTGCCTTTGTGTTCTTGCTTCTCGGTATATGAATCACCTTGCATTCCTCAAAAATCTTAATTAGGGCATGGGCCATTTCCAAGTACCACTTCATTGACTCTTCCTTAGCATCATACGCGTTGTTAACTTGGTTTGCTACTAGCATTGAGTCTACATGAGAATGTAACTTGCGTACTCCCATCTTTCGAGCTAACCTTAACCCCGCTAGTAATACTTCGTATTCTGCCTCGTTGTTAGAACTTTTGAAATCCAATCTTAACGCATAAGTTAGCTTGACCTGGTCTGGCCTTACCAAGATTAAGTCAGCTCCCGAGCCTTCATCGTTTGAGGCTCCGTCTGTGTGGAGGCTCCAAACCCCATCGTCCTTGGCTTCACTGTTACCTTGTATGACTTCTCTGCTTATGCCTTCTTCTCCTGGTATCTCTAACAAGAAGTCAGCTACTACCTGCCCTTTCATAGCTGACCAGGGTTTGTATTAGAGTTCAAAAACTCCTAACTCAATAGCCCATTTTTCTAGCCTACCTGAAATCTCCGGTCTTCTCAAAACTTGTTGTATCGGATGTTCTGTCTGCACTTCAATTTCATGGGCTTGGAAGTATCGCCGTAGCCTCCTAGAGTCATGCACTAAGGATAGTACGAGCTTTTCCATTGGCGAATATCTCGTCTTGGGTTCTTTAGGGCTCTACTAATGAAGTATATGGGTGTCTAGACCCCGCCCCGCTCTGTCACTAGGACTGCACTCACGGCTGCGCATCCCACAGATAAGTACATTGTTAGCTTTTCTTTGAGGATTTGGGCCGTGAGTGTTGGTAACCGGATCAGATACTTTTTCATTTCTTGGAATACTTCCTCAGCTTCTTGTGACCATACAAAATTATTCTTGCTAAGACAATTTCTTAGCATCGTCATGAACGATAAAGTTCTTTCTGCATGCTTTGATAAGAATCTTTTCAAAGCAACCAGACGCCTGTTGAGAGTTTGTACGTCCTTAACGGATCTTGGGGAAGACATTTGTAGTACTGTTATCACCTTCTCAGGATTGGTTTGGACCTGTCTTTGGTGACCACCACACCTATGAACTTTCCATGTTCCATCCCGAATGAACACTTTTTTAGGTTTAACTTCATGTTGACGCTTCTCAAGGTTTTGAATGTCTCGCTGATGTCGTTTAACAACCCTTCTTCGTTTCTGCATTTTACCACCGGATCATCCACATATACTTCCCAGTTTTTACCGATTTGTTCGCTAAATGCCGCACCTATCAGTCGTTGGTAAGTGGTCCCCGCGTTCTTCAGGCCAAAAGGTATTTTGGTGAAGCAGAACACTCTGGCACTAGTATAGAAAGGTGTCTTGTCCTCATCTTCTTTGGCCATCTATACCTACCAATAAACTTTGTAAGCATCTAAAAAACATTTTAGCGGAACCCTGCGAGGGCATCCACCTTTGAATCAATCTCCGGTAGCGGGTAACAATCCTTAGGACATGCGGTGTTGAGATCTTTGAAGTCTATACACATCTGCCATGTCCCATCTCCCTTCTTCACCATGACCGGGTTTGCCACCCTGGTTTGATATTTTACCTCTCGCACTATGCCAGCCTGTCTGAGGTTTTTGACTTCTGCTAGTACCGCCTGATTTCTTTCTGGGCCTAAATGTCGTCTTTTCTATGACACCGGCTCCTTTGACTTATACGTGTTGAGCCGGTATTCTGCCGTATCCCGTGGTACCCCCACCATATCTGAAGGTTGCCATGGAAAATATCCATGTTGTCATGTAAGAACTGCTTTAGCTTCTTTTTTGTTTTCTCTTCCAGCTAGCTACTGATGGTTATCTTTTGTTCCAAGAAATCCGCATTAAGCACCCATTATTTTTGTGCTATACTGCCCTGTCTGTCTGTGCTTTTCAGGGTACACGGTGTTGAAACTTTTACATTCTTTAATTGAGTGTAGAGTTACTACGTTGGTTGGCGTGGGGAATTTGATAGCTTCGTGAATAATGGAAATCACTTCCCCCATAGCAAACAGACCTGGCCTCCCCAGAATTACATTGTGGCTTGATTGGGAACATACTATCAGGAAGTTCATATTGACTGTGCGGCTTTATGTTTCGTTCCACATTGTTACTTGAAGTTGTATTTTTCCGAGTGCGTAACAAGGCCTTTCTGCACCTCTTCGTCCAATTACATGAAACAGTGTTCACACAAGATTTTGGATGCACTCTCGCTGTCAACATAAACCCTTCGTACCAGGTGACCAGCATTTTTGGCTGTCACGTGTAACGAACCACTAGAAAAACCCCCACCTCTAATCGGGGGGAGCTTATTTCTTGCTCTATCCATGGTTCCATGTGGTTGTTGGCCCGTTTCAGGCCTGTGGTGTGAGATGGCTGGTTTACCATTAGGATCTCTTTCCTTTTTTCTCCTGCCTGAGGTGTTTTCTTGAATTCTTTCAATAGGTGTGCCAGTTTCCCCGTTATTATTACCGACTCAATTTGTATCTTTAAGGAGAAACATTCATCAGTGGTGTGCATGTTATCTTTATAAAATTTACAAAAATTGTCTGTGGCCTTCCTAGGGCCTGGTCTCATGGGCGCCGACTTCACAAAATTGACATTTTCTGTTGCTAAAATTTCACTTGGTGTTTTAGTTAATGGTGGAAGACTGATCGTGGTGCCAACAATGTTTCGTGGTGGTGCCGAGAATCAAGGATGAAATGCCACGTTCCTCTGCGGAAAGCATGGCTAAAAATACTGTTTATGTAACATCCCGAATTTATAAAAAATACATTAGTATAAACGAGGTCGGGATTAACTCCAAGGTTCGAATGAAAAGTAAAAGGAAAAGGAACGGGCTTGGGCTTAACCTTCATGGGCCGCCGGAAGCCCATGTATATAAGAAATACAACAACTCCATCTCACCCATTTACCCCCATTTTCGCAAAATCTAGAGAGAGAGTGATCGGGTTAGAAAGAGAAAGCTCGGGATTCGGCTTAAAGCCTCGGGAATCATTGCTCGCCACCACAGAAGCGTTTAGCAACAAGGAGGAAACGAATCCAGGTAATTGCCTAGCTTAAATATGAGTTTTTGTTTCGATTTGGTTTTTGGGTGTAAAGTTAAAAGATCACATTTTTATGCATAAAATGATGATATAAATATAGATTTAGCTTCATAATCGATAAAGAAATAGTTTGAACATTAAAAGTTCGGGTCTTGAACGATCCGAAATCAACATGCAGATCTAGGGTTTTGGTTGTGGATGAAGGCTGATACAGGTTCGCCTGAAACTGTTTTAGCGAAACTAACAAGTTCTCTAGCCAATGCCTTGGCGAAACTGATAAGTTCGCTAAGTAAATATTCTAGCGAAACTACTAAGTTCGCTTAATGTATCCTAGCGAAACTACTAAGTTCGCTTAATGTATCGTGGCGAAACTACTAAGTTCGCTTAATATATCCTAGCGAAACTACTAAGTTCTCTTAATGCAACCTAGCGAAACTAATATGTTCACCAAACCCTAAGTCTAGAAACGCCTAGAGTCGTTAGGATCATTATCTTATTTTGTATGACTTGTTTATACCAATTATGTTTGACCCTAGTGACGCTCACTGACCAGCTAGTATACTTCAGGAACCCGCTCATCAGGTGAGTTCTATGTGCCCCCTATGTGAAACATGCAAACAAATTGTAAATGTTTTGGGCTGAAGTGTATTCATGAAATGAATGAATTTTATGAATGCCATATATAGCCTTATGTGTTATATGACAATACACGATGAATATAAGAATGACAAGTATGTTTATGAACAATGAAATGAAAGTATGACATAACGTATAAGAATGAAATCTTTCTTTATATACATATATATATGTATATATATATATATATATATATATATATATATATTTCTTGCCATGTATGAATAAACGTTATGGACGGAAACGATGATAACGTCTACCTCGATAGACGGACGACCACACGACTATTATGCAGCCATAAATAAAAGTCTAGAAAGGTAGACTAAACTCAGGCTACTACGGTAGAATCAGACCCTCAATCGATGGACTTCTTTGGGTGGGAAACGGATGCCTTGGGGCAGACGGGCGAATATGATGGACTATGACGGTATGACAGTTTTAGACGGACGGCCAAAGGTTCCCAGACGGTTTTATAATACGACGGACGGTTTCTAGTGCTAGACGGTTTACGAAATGGGCTATGACGGTAGTTCTAGAACGTTTGTCTTTGTGACTTACATAATCAATGACAGGTTGATCACCCATATGTGTAAGGCCAATGAATGTTCAGCAGATAGCAAAGGTGTATGTATTTATATACGTACTCACACATGAATGATATGCGAATGCAGTAAAAGAAAAGGTGTACATATATACATATATATTTTACACTCACAAGTTTATGAAAAAAAATACATACATATGTAATTACAATCACAAGTTTTTGAAAAGAATAATGTTTATGATTGCTTGCTTTAAACTAAAACTCACCAGCGTTAGCTGACTTTTAGTATGCACTTCAGGTAACAAAAAGAAGGGGCGTGCGAGGGCGTGATAGCTACCTGGCACAAGACTGACTTCCCGTTTTATTTGAATACATGCTAAGACAATGCTTCTTTTATGTCACACCCCGCCAAGGCGTAAACGCGAGGCGTAACATTCACTGGTTTCCAAAGCATATGAACACCGCAAACACATACATAATGATTGGATACATAATAAAATTTAAAGTTTTACATCCCAAAATATATATTTGAGTTTACAAAATATTAAGATTTCACAAACATGACTCATATAATGAGTTATACAAGAGAAATCCTCCAAAAGCCGTATCCATCATGCATGCATGTAACCTACACTGCTAACCATTGCGACTATGTTCAATTTCCTAAAAAACATACTTAAAAAGTGTCAACATGAGGTTGGTGAGTTCACAGGTTTTGATCAACTATTCTTCTAGTTCCAACGTTTACAAGCGTTCAATTGAATAAGTTTTTTCGATCAAACAAAATATATATATATATAACCAATGAATTGAACATTTCCTGACCAATTGACCCCATTTGTAAGCTTGCAAGGAATACAAATAATATGTAATGCACAAGACCGTAACCAAACCATGACAAATGAATGCCCATCCCTCGATAAACCACGAGAAGAAGACAATACGCGGTCATTCGGCCATGTGGACCCCTGGCTAGCGCGACTAACCATGATTGGGGACGTCACCCCCAATAGTACTATCCATAGAATCCCAGGCTAAGACCATAGCTAATGGTTACAAAGTGTGTTTGTTCCAGGGGACTTTATGAGCTCTATAATTGTTCCCTCAATGCACATATAACGTCTGGTCTTTGTTCATTCATTTATATATAAAAATAGTTACAAGTATGTTTCCTCCCGAAAACATTTCAAAAATTAGAAAAAGGGGACAGTGAAACTCACCTCTTCAATAGTGTACGCTAGCAAATATTTGTATAACTGTAGGCCCCGCCTATTCGTATCCTAACTACACAAGGATACCTATATGTTAAGACTACCCATCTTAAACACAAGTTGTTCACCCGACTTAACGAATCCCGTTAAGTACATCTTTGTTTAACAAAACAATGTTTTCATGTGACGCCTCGTTGCTGATTATTATTCTAGTCTAGAAGCTTATATATTTTCCGAGAAAATATTAGGTTTTCATATTGGTGACTTGTTAGGTGTACCAAAAATAAATATTATTTTTGTGATAACTCATAATATATTTATATTATGATCACGAATGAACATATAATTATTTCTTACCAATAATTATATAGAATCACAAATATCGTTCAAGTATGTTCTACGCATGTCTATTTTCCTATGTGCACATAAACTATGTTAACACGTCCACATGCAAATACTTGTTCCGAACGACAATTATTAACTTGTTTTTATTCCACATGCACTTAAATATGTTTCATGATGACATACGATCATTTATTTTAAACCGAACGTCTTTAGATTTCATGTACTCATGTCCATGTTCTATGTTATCAACTATAAACAGTTATAAACATATATACGATTTCAATTATTTAGTCATTTCATAACTCATTCCGAGTTAACACTTTTTCCATCATTCACACATATATATATTTACATGCATATGTATAACAACTTTCCAAGTTCTACCATTTATGTTCAGACACACATATATCTATATGTGTCGGTTTCTAAACATGCATACAAACACTTATTTAACAACTATGATCATGCATATTTATATTTTGATCTCTTTTTATGAATACCTTTTCATACTTAACAATCTTTTCAAATCACCAAACTTTAAACACACACACACACACACATATATATATATATATATATATATATATATATATATATATGTTTCATACAATTTTGATATATATACACATATATTTTACTTTTTCATCAAGTATTAATTTAGACTTTTACTAATATATAATTTATTAACATAATCATCCAAACATCAAGAATACATCTATATATATACTAAATTGAAATTCTTATACATGTATCCATATATTTGATCATTTCCAAATCATTAATCAAATCAAATATGTATATATATGCATACATATCTCGGCCTTTATATATATATATATATTTATATATATATGCATATTTTAGTTTTTCTTGTCTTGAATCTCAAAATCATATGAATCAACAACAACTTATCACAAAATGTTCAAAACAACAAATCATGTAGATTATGTCACCAAATTTTTGGCCTTTTTATATACATTTTTATACCAAAACCCTAATTTTTAACTTAATAAAGTTAAGCTTCATAAAGACTCTTTTAATCTTTAAAAATCCTTTGTTTTTCTTGGTGAACAACATGCTTTCAACAAGAACATGAAGATGAAAAGAAAGGTTCATGACGGATTCATACCACTAGTCGAAGCTAGGTGAAGAAACACAAGTAGAAGATGGTAAAGGCTTGATATACTAGCAAAACCGACCTTGAACCTTCAAGAACTCCTTGGATCTCCAAACTCTAACTCAAAGTCTCTATATTTGATCTGGGATTTTTGAATGTGCAGGTGTGTGCATATGTGTGTGTATGTCGAAATATATATAGAGAAAGAGGGTGAACGGATGAGTGTGAATCTCCTCAATCATCATTACAAATCCTAGTACTCGAGTGTTGATTTGACAACTTAAGGACTTGATTAGACAAGACTCTTACAACATCATCATTACAAATCCTAGTACTCGAGTGTTGATTTGACAACTTAAGCACTTGATTAGACAAGACTCTTACAACATAATCATTACAAATCCTAGTACTCGAGTGTTGATTTTACAACTCAAGGACTTGATTAGACAAGACTCTTTGAACATCATCATTACAAATCCTAGTACTCGAGTGTTGATTTGACAACTTAAGGACTTGATTAGACAAGACTCTTACAACATCATCATTACAAATCCTAGTACTCGAGTTTTGATTTGAAAACTCAGGGACTTGATTAGACAAGACTCTTACAACATCATCATTACAAATCCTAGTACTCGAGTGTTGATTTGACAACTTAAGGACTTGATTAGACAAGACTCTTACAACATCATCATGACGATTTGAAGACTTTCCAAGTGGGTAGTCCCACTTGGACTACTTCGGCCGAAACTAGGGGGTAGGGTAGGGTAGGGGGTTGGGTGTTTTCACTTCACATGTAATCATTCCAACGATTAGGTAGACGGTATTTAAGTAGTGTATACCCGGTAGGTGATCCCGTGATCTAATACCCGGTGTATAACCCTTTTATGAATAAAAACTTATATATATATATTGTGTACCTTGATTAGTTTTAATAGCCTACTAGTTAAACCCGACCTATTTATTACTTTAACTAATACATATACGTTTTCACATAAAAATAACTTAACGTCGTGTAATAAACATTTAGACCTCATCTTTTAAGAGTTTAGTCACCAATATTTAAGTTTTTACATTATAAAGTGTCCCTAGACTTTATTTAAATAAAATCTTGTTAATAACCAACGAACGTACCTTGCGGGTTATCATTGTTTATTTCCTAGTAATTCTTAAAATTACTAAAACAATATGTGTGTTCCTTTGCTAGCCTCCTTGACAACACTATGTCAAAATAATAAACGAGGAAATATAAAATATGAACGTGCAAATATGGATATGGATATTGACCTGAAATGCTGGGTGTCACATTCTCCTCATGTTAAAGAAAATTTTGTCCCAAAATTCAGTTGATGTCATCTTGACTTGGAATGTTCGTGAACAAGGACGGGTACTTGGCTTTCATTTGATATTCTCGTTCCCACGTATACTCGGGGCCATGCTTTGAATTCCAACGTACCTTAACAAATTTAACACGGCTACGCCTTTTTTTCTAGAACCATCCAATTTGTGGGTTCCTCAACGAAGTGCAATTTGACGTCTATATGGATCTCATCAGGCGGTATAATTAATGTCTCATATGATAAGCACTTCTTGAGATTCGACACACGAAACGTATCGTGTACATTGCTTAGTTCTTGTGGCAACTTGAGCTTGTATGCTACAGGGCCAACCCTAGCCAATATTTCAAATGGTCCAACGTACCTAGGGTTAAGCTTGCCACGGTTGCCAAACCTTGCAACTCCCTTCCAAGGTGAGACCTTCAACATGACCCGATCCCCAACTTGGAATTCTAATGGTCTACGTCTGTTATCCGCGTAACTCTTTTACCTGTCACGGGCGGCCTTCAGACGATCCTTGATTTTGAAAATCTTATTAGTGGTTTCTTGAATAACCTCAGGACCAGTTAAATGTTTTTCGCAAACCTCCACCTAACATTGCGATGAACGACACTTTCGACCATAAAAAGCCTCAAACGGAGCGGCTTTGATGCTGGTGTGATAACTGTTATTGTATGAAAACTCAGCCAACGGCAAATGAGTATCCCAATTTCCTCCGAAATCAATTGCACACGCACGTAGCACATCCTCTAAAGTTTGAATGGTCCTCTCACTTTGACAATCTGTTGGTGGGTGATATGCCATACTCATGTCAAGACGTGTGCCCAAGGCTTCTTGTAATGATTGCCAGATTCTAGACACGAATCTGCTGTTTCTATCAGAGATAATTAAAATTGGCACTCCATGCCGAGCCACAATTTCCTTGATATAAATCCTTGCAAGTTTCTCAGTTTTATCCGTCTCTTTGATGGGTAGAAAATGAGCTGATTTCGTCAAACGATCGACGATTACTCATATAGTATCATACCCACTCAACGTCCTGGGTAACTTTGTAATGAAATTCATGGAAATTTGTTCCCATTTCCATTGGGGTTTCTCAGGTTGTTGTTACAATCCCGACGGTTTCTGATGTTCTGCCTTTACTTTTGAACATGTTAGACACTTGCCAACATAGATAGCAATTTCCCCTTTCATGTTTGGCCAACAATAGAGTTCTTTTAGATCCTTATACATTTTATCCGAACCTGGGTGAATGGAGTACCTGGACTTGTGGACTTCATCCATAACCAACTCCCGTAAGTTATCAAAATATGGCACCCAAATTTTATTCATGAAGTATAAAAGTATCATCTGATTTTGGCTCTAACTGTCTGATCATTCCTCGTAAAGCTTCATTCTGAGTGTTCTCTTTTTTAAGTGCCTCCTGCTGTGCCATTCGGATTTGAGTCGTGAGACTCGTATGAATTGTTAACCCTAGGGCACGGACATGAAGGGTTTTAACTTGCTCCTTACAACTCAAGGCGTCTTCTACGACATTCGCCTTACCAGGGTGGTACTTGATATCGCAGTTGTAATCATTTAGTAGTTCTATCCAACGATGTTGTCTCATGTTGAGTTCTTTTTGATTAAAGATGTGCTGGAGACTCTTATGATATGTAAAGATAGTGCATTTCGTACTATATAAGTAATGTCTCCAAATCTTTAGTGCAAACATGACAACACCCAATTCCAAGTCATGAGTCGTATAATTTTTCTCATGGACTTTCAGCTGTCTGGATGCATATACTATGACTTTTTCTCTCTGCATCAGCACACATCCCAGACCTTGGTGTGATGCGTCGCAGTACACGACAAAATTATCGGTTCCCTCGGGAAGGGATAGGATTGGTGCACTGCAAAGCTTCTTCTTCAGCAATTGAAAAGATGTTTCTTGCTTATCAGTCCTATCAAACTTTTTATCCTTCTGGGTTAACGTTGTCAAAGGCAGGGCTATTTTTGAAAAATTCTCACTGAATTTCCTGTAGTAGCCTACCAAACCCAGAAATTTACGCACCTCAGTCGGAGTTCTAGGTGCTTCCCAGATTTTGATAGCTTCAATCTTGGACGGATCCACGTGGATACGCTTTTTATTGATGACATGTCCAAGAAATTGAACCTCTCGGATCCAAAACTCACACTTAGAGAATTTGCCATATAGTTTCCCATTTCAGAGTAGTTCCAAGATTAATTTCAAATGATGTTCATGTTCCTCCTTAGTTCGTGAATATATCAATATGTCATCGATAAACACAATCACGAATTTATCCAAGTATGGCTTGCACACGCGGTTCATGAGATCCATGAAAACTGCCAGTGCATTAGTCAAACCAAATGGCATAACCAGAAACTCGTAGTGACCATAACGAGTCCTAAAAGCCGTCTTTGGTACATCTTCCTCCTAGATTCTCAGTTGATGGTACCCTGATCGTAGATCAATCTTAGAATAGAAGCTGGAACCTTGAAGTTGGTCGAATAAATCGTCTATTCAAGGAAGAGGATACTGGTTTTTAATTGTTCGGTAATCAATACACATTCTAAAGGTTCCATCCTTTTTCTTCACAAACAAGATCGGAGCTCCCCGGGGTGAGAAAGTTGGTCTTATGAAGCCTTTATCAAGTAACTCTTGCAGTTGACTTGATAATTCTTGCATCTCAGATGGTGCTAGACGGTACGGCGATCGCGCAACAGGTGCGGCTCCTGGTACTAGGTCGATCCAGAACTCGACTTGTCTTGATGGCGGTAAGCCAGGTAAGTCTTCGGGAAATACTTCGGGGTAATCTCTAACGATCTGTATGTCTTCAAGTCGACGTTCCTTGGATTTCTTCTCGACGACATGGGCCAGGAATGCGCAATAGCCCTTACGTAGATACTTATGAGCTTTCATGCAGTTTATCATCTTCAGCATCGTTCTACACTTTTCACCTTGAATGGAAAGAATTTCTCCGCTTGGTAGTGGGGCGCGTACAATCTTTTCAAAGCATACAATCTCGACAGGATTCTTCGATAACCAATCCATGCCAATAACAATGTCAAAACTCCCAGAGCGACATGTAGAAGGTCTATACTAAATGTATGGTTTTCTAGACATAAAGTACAACCCTTAATGACCTCTCCGATTTTTATTCATTTCCCATTTGCTAATTCAATTGTATAACTTTGTTTTAGTTTGCTGGCCTTAATACCGAGTGAAGATTTAAAATCATTTGACACAAAGCTCATATCAGCACCCGAATCAAAAAGTACAGAGGCATAGTGATTATTTATCGAAAACGTACCAGTGACAATGTTCGGGTCCCGACGTGCGTCCCCTGCACTCATCACAAATGCCCTCCCTGGTGCTTGAGCGTTGATCTGATTCTTCCACTTGGGACAGTCCTTCCTGATGTGCTTCAGGTCACCATACGTGAAACATCTTGGTTTGGCTCTACCCGTGCAGTTGGTGTTAATTCGATAACTCCGTGTGGTGTGACCAAATTTGTCACACTTTCCACACTTGATGCACCCGCCAACATGATGATATCCGCACTTTTCACCTCGGTAGGCCCCTTTCATACTCTTTCCTTTCCATGGTGTTGGCCGCAAAGGCCTTCACAATTTCTTGTTTCTTAAACCCTTGCTTCCCAGACTTGTTACTTGAATTTCCCATCCACTTCCTTTTCTCTCCAGATCTACCTTCCTCATTCTCCCTCTTCCCAAACAATCCATTACATACAACATCATCTCTGAGTTTGAATGCTAAGATTATAGCGCTCTTGTCATCCATTGGATTAGATGAATTTACCATGCTGTGAAGTTGAGGCGCAAGGCCCCACAAATATCTTTCCACACGCTTGTGTTCTGGCGTGACCATGTGCGGTACCAGAATTGCCAGTTCATTGAAACGATCGGTGTACCCAGCTCATCTCCCACAATCTGTAGATTCCACATTTTAGCCTCAATTTTCTGTAACTCATTTTGAGGACAGTATTCCTCCATCATGTTTTTCAGATCTTCCCAAGACAATTGATACGCTATCTGCCTTCGCACAGTTTTACTTGGGTATTACACCAGGTCAATGCCTTATCAGTGAGCGTACAAGTAGAATACTTCACCATGCAGTCAGCGGTGCACTCACTAATGTCAATCACCGATTCCATCTTTTCTATCCACCTCATTAGGCCTACTTCACTCTCGGTGCCATTGAAGTTGCGAGGGTTGCAGGATAGGAAGGCCTTGTAGGTGCACTTCCTGTTTGAAGCATCTGTAGGATCACAAGTCATTTATTTTAATAACATCATTAATTTTGATCATGACTATGTGTTACGGACGTGATTACTCGTTCTTTACCTCCAGAACCTCTGCTTGTGCCGCTACCTCCTGCACCTCCTCCGCCGGTACCGCTGCCGTTCCCTCCACCACTAATTCTATTGGCTTCATACTGTTCCATGGCGGCAGCTACCCATTGTGATAAGAGTTGCTCCACGTTTGGGGAAATCGTCTCGTTGTTGTCACCAGTGTTTTTACGCGGCCTCCTTCGCTTAGGTGCCATTGTGTGCTTTCTAACATAAGATTTAAAAAGAAACAACATTATATGATAATAATGATATCACATGACATAAGGATACAACAACATCCGACGTAGACAACCATCATCACAACATATATTACACATACATAGTTAAAACATACATAGTACATTGTTCCAAAAGACAAGGGTACAACATAGATGGGTTCATATGACCACATCAATACCAAATTTTCAAACTACATAATGTGCTACAGGCACAACCCGCCCGTAATAGGTCTACGGAAAGAAGTGGGAGTATAACCCAATCAACATGGCAAGTCCAGCCATGACAGCACTAGCTTTGGCTACCATCTCTATAGACAAAGTCCTCTCCTCCAGTGCCTCCACATTGTCTCGAACCGTAGTAGTCAACTGCTAGTCCATATCGGCCCTCTTCTCCAAGTAGTTGGCAGTACCCTGCAGGTCTCTGGTGTTATCCTCCAGTGTCTCTACTCGGGATCTGAGTCCTCGCTGCAGTCGAGTAGATGCATCTCCATGTGCCCAGAGATCGTCTAAGAGTTCATAAAGACGCTCCTTGTATGTGTGTACACGGGCTACCAAAGTAGGAACGGTGAGCCCCGTGTCCTCCCCAGTGTGGGGCAGATATGATGGGGAGTTTGAAGACTCCCTGAGCTCAAATGTGGAAGGGATGCCCTCCATCTCTCTCCAGCGTGCAAGAGTACGGGGCATCGAGCGGGTGGTAGGTTGATGGAAAGGTCGTTGTCGGGGCGGCTCCTCTCAAGTCTCCCGGTCCTCAGGGTCACGTGCAGCCAGGGTTCTCTTATAGGACAGTCGTGTCCTCTTCCTGGCACTCTTGACCATGATCGGTCCGCCGCTCTTCTTGCGGTAGCAGATATGTGGCTCTCCAAGAGCTACGTCAGGTGGTGTAGAGCTGCGGATCTGAACCCGATACCGGGGGTGTGTGGTGGGAGCCTCCTCCCCAGCAGGTGAGTGGTGCTCTGACGACTTGCCCTCGGAGTCAGAAGTGGGGATGTGACCATCGTATGACGACATGATGTAACTACCATATCCATATGACATGATAAATGGTTATGCAATGCTTATGAAATGAAAACATTTTAGCGAGTCATTCACATTATAAACTAGGTTCAGCTTTAGACTAGTTGTTCGCTACAATCAATGGCTCTGATACCAAGTTCTGTCACATCCCGCCAAGGTGGAAACGTGAGGCGTAACATTCACTAGTTTCCAAAGCATATGATTACCGCAAACACATACATAATGATTGGATACATAATCAAATTTAAAGTTTTACATCCCAAAATATCTATTTGAGTTTACAAAAGATTAAGATTTCGTAAATATGACTCATATAATGAGTTATACAAGAGAAATCCTCCAAAATCCATATCCATCATGCATGCATGTAACCTACACTGCTTGTGACAATCCGACTTTTCAAGTTAATTCCGTTAGTGATCCAGTTAAATATTCTGTTAAATCCTAACCAAGTTAACCCAAATTCTAAGGCCAAGGAATCATTTCTGTCAAAGCTGAAGCTGCAGGGACTAGTTTTGTAAATATCTATAAATCCTAATAGGCACGGTCGCGCCTTGTTTTGGCACGGTCGCGCCAAGTGTTCTGGCACGGTTGCGCCTCTTGTTGGCACGGCCGCGCCTCTCGTCAGTTGAAACGTAAATGCAGTCTCTAATCGACTTCTGTTTGATTTCATAACCCTTTTGCACATTCACGTCATTAATCGACTATCATCGAGCATTAACATCTCCATTATACGCGAATTAATCCCAGTTATGGGTATTAATCTCATAACCGTCGACAGCCTTGCCATATACCATCGGATTCATCAAATTCGTATACCCATTTCACACTTTGAGCCTCTTCACTTGATAGACGATCCCCACTGGAGCTTCTGCACGCGTTGAATTGATCGGAGAAGCATTCACACTCGCCGGAGATTGAACCCGATAGCGCCGGCAACCAAACTAGTCGGGAACCATCAATTCGGATCGTAATCTGGTAACTTTTTGCATCCTTAGCATCGTTTCAATCTCCTAATCAAAAGCCCTATCATGTTTCGGGCTTGCATTATCGAATTTAACCCAATCAGAAACCTAGAGTTCATACACTTTAGGGTTAATCGAATACTAATCTAGACATGTTGTTAATCCAATTAAAATACATGGTTATGTTCGAAATTCATTGTTCATCAAAAGCCCCATGATTTCCAACGTTAATATTATAAGATTTAATCGATTTGATTATGAAAATATTGAGACACGGTCGCGCTAATCTGCTAGCGCGGTCGTGCCTATCCGAGCACAATTGTGCCCCGTACCAGACCTGGTCGTGCCTGCTAGCCAGACAAGGTCATGCCTAGAAAACCCTAGACACGGTCGTGCCCGACACAAGCACAGTCGTGCCTGATGACCAGACTTTGTTGTGTCTTCTGTTTGATCAACACGGTCGCGCCCGTGTCCTGAACATGGTCGTGCCTTGTCTTAGGCGCGGTCGTGTGTGGGAAAGCCTTTTGTCAAAATGTTTGATTAATACTTATATTTTCAAAACAATGATTATTATATCATATTAATATGTTTTAAAGCCGAAAAACCACCCATAAACTTGTTTTAGTCTTGTAACTCGTATCCGTTATTTAAAACTCGTTTATAAAATAATATATTATTTTCAATCCTTGAACTCAATTAGAAACGATATATATATACTTTTTATTATTTGTCACTCGTCACAAACCGTAGTTTTCCTCAATTTTATAATTCAAGAATCTTGTATTCTCGTGGACACATTCGTCTACTCATGGTCATAAGAACGTTACTTTTAGGTAGTTCCTTATTCCGTGTCGTCGTCACAAATTCCAATGAGTCCATAATTGTTGTTTGTAATTTTAGGGCATTCGTGAGCCGTGTCGGACTAACGCTTGAGATTTCAATCTCATACTTGTGTGATTACTACCTACGTAATCAGGTGAGTTTCACGGCCCCTTTTTACTTGTTTTACTATTGGGGGAGAAACATGCTTACACAAAAACTTATTTTACTTGTTTTTCCTGTTGAGGAGAAACAAACATGTACACAAACTATCATACTTTTACTTGTTTTCCCCGTGGGGGAGAAACAGGTACGCAGACAAACATTATTTTACATGTTTTTCCCGTTTGGGGAGAAAACATGACACAACTATTTTAGATTATTGTAATTCATATGTTATTACTGTTGAGGCTAAGCGTGACACACTATCACAGAAAGTCCTCATCATACATCGAACCGTTAATATGGATCTTAGCGAGGTAATGTTTAGTAGTACTACTGGGTTTGACAAATCCCACCCGCGTTAGTCGCGCTAACTCGATTGGAGATCGAACGGGTGAAATGTTAGCCTACTCACATTTGCCAGAGTTGATAGACCTGGCAGGAGGCAAATACACAAACAGTCAGCTTCGGTTTCGAGCGCTTTAGTAAGACATGAACATAGGCTAGCTACCTATAGATATGCATATTGAATGTACATAATCTGGCAAACACTCTCTTATTACAAACTTGAAACCTGTGAACTCACCAACCTCGTGTTGACACTTTTTCTTACATGTTTCTCAGGTCGCTTTGGCACGGGTTGCACACTTAGGACATGCACGAAGTCCTACTGTCATATCATTCATTTCAAACATTTTAAACAGTTTACTTATTTATATTGATTGACGCTTGTTGCGTGTAATTACTTTTGATTTCATATAAACTTTTACGCTTCCGCATTAACTTTGAACATTTATGTTATGACTTTTAAGTCCCATATAGTGTCGTTTGATGTAACTAATGACTGAGATCTTGATGTGTCACCTTCCAAACGGTAAAACCCCGTTAGTGGAATTTGGGGGTGTGACACTGCTAACCATTGCGACCACGTTCAATTTTTTGAAAAACATACTTAAAAAGTGTCAACACGAGGTTGGTGAGTTCACAGGTTTTGATCAACTATTCTTGTAGTTCCAACGTTTACAAACGTTCAATTGAATAAGTTTTTCCAATCAAACAATATATATATAACCAATGAATTGAACATTTCCTAACCAATTGACCCCATTTGTAAGCTTGCAAGGAATACAAATAATATGTAATTCACGAGACCGCAACTAAACCATGACAAATGAATGCCCCTCCCTCGCTAAACCATGAGAATAAGACAATATGCGGTCATTTGGCCATGTGGACCCCTGGCTAGCGCGACTAACCACGGCCGGGGATGTCACCCCCAATAGTACTATCCATAGAATCCTAGGATAAGACCATAGCTAATGGTTACAAAGTGTGTTTGTTCCAGGGGACTTTACGAGCTCTATAATTGTTCCCTCAATGCACACATAACGGTATGGTCTTCGTTCATTCATTTATATATAAAAATAGTTACAAGTATATTTCCTCCCCAAAACATTTCAAAACTTATAAAAAAGGGGAAAGTGAAACTCACCTCGTCAATAGTGTACGCAAGCAAATACTTGTATAACTGTAGGCCCCGCCTATCCGTATCCTAATTACACAAGGATACCTATATGTTAAGACTACCCATCTTAAACACAAGTTGTTCACCCGACTTAACGAATCCCGTTAAGTACGTCTTTGTTTAATAAAACAATGTTTTCTATGTGACGACTCGTTGGTGATTATTATTCTAGTCTAGACGCTTTTATATTTTCCGAGAAAATATTAAGTTTCCATATTGGTGACTTGTTAGGTGTACCAAAAATAAATATTATTTTTGCGATAACTCATAATATATTTATATTATGATCACGTATGAACATATAATTATTTCTTACCAATAATTATATAGAATCACAAATATCGTTCAAGTATATGTTCTATGCATGTCTATATTCCTACGTGCACATAAACTATGTTCACACGTCCGCATGCAAATATGTTTCATGATGGCATACGATCATTTATTTTAAACCGAACGTCTTTAGATTTCATGTACTCATGTCCACATTCTATGTTATCAACTATAAACTGTTATAAACATATATACGATGTCAATTATTTAGTCGTTTTCATAACTCATTCCGAGTTAACACTTTTTCCATCATTCACACACACACACACACACACACATATATATATATATATATATATATATATATATATTTACATGCATATGTTTAACAACTTTTCAAGTTCTACCATTTATGTTCAGACACACATATATCTATATGTGTCGGTTTCTAAACATGCATACATACACTTATTTAACAACTATGATCATGCATATTTATACTTATTTTGATCTCTTTTAATGAATACCTTTTCATACTTAACAATCTTTTCAAATCACCAAAATTTAAACACACACACACACACACATATATATATATATATATATATATATATGTTTAATACGATTTTATATATTTATATACACATATATTTTACTTTTTCATCAAGTATTAATTTAGACTTTTACTAATCTATAATTTATTAACATAATCATCCAAACATCAAGAATACATCCATATATTTACTAAATTAAAATTCTTATACATGTATCCATATATTTGATCATTTCCAAATCCTTAATCAAATCAAATATGTATATATATGCATACATATCTCGGCCTTTATATATATATATATATATATATATATATATATGCATATTTTAGTTTTTCTTGTCTTGAATCTCAACATCATATGAATCAACAACAATTTATCACAAAATGTTCAAAACAACAAATCATGTATATTATCACCAAATTTTTGGCCTTTTTGTATACATTTTTATACCAAAACCCTAATGTCTAAATTAATAAGGTTAAGCTTCATAAAGACTCTTTTATTCTTTAAAAATCCTTTGTTTTTCTTGGTGAACAACATGCTTTCAACAAGAACATGAAGATGAAAAGAAAGGTTCGTGACGGATTCATACCACTAGTCGAAGCTAGGTAAAGAAACACAGGTAGAAGATGGTGGAGACTTGATATACTAGCAAAACCAACCTTGAACCTTCAAGAACTCCTTGGATCTCCAAACCCTAACTCAAACTCTCTATATTTGCTCTGGGATTTTTGAATGTGCAGGTGTGTGCATATGTGGGTGCATGTCGATATATATATAGAGAAAGAGGGTGAATGGATGAGTGTGAATCTCTTCAATCATCACTACAAATCCTAGTACTCGAGTGTTGATTTGAAAACTTAAGAACTTGATTTGACAAGACTCTTACAACATCATCATTACAAATCCTAGTACTCGAGTGTTGATTTGACAACTTAAGGACTTGATTAGACAAGACTCTTACAACATCATCATTACAAATCCTAGTACTCAAGTGTTGATTTGACAACTTAAGGACTTGATTAGACAAGACTCTTACAACATTATCATTACAAATCCTAGTACTCGAGTGTTGATTTGACAACTTAAGAACTTGATTAGACAAGACTCTTACAATATCATCATTACAAATCCTAGTACTCGAGTGTTGATTTGACAACTTAAGGACTTGATTAGACAAGACTCTTACAACATCATCATTACAAATACTAGTACTCGAGTGTTGATTTGACAACTTAAGGACTTGATTAGACAAGACTCTTACAACATCATCATTACAAATCCTAGTACTCGAGTGTTGATTTGACAACTTAAGGACTTGATTAGACAAGACTCTTACAACTTCATCATTACAAATCCTAGTACTCGAGTGTTGATTTGACAACTTAAGGACTTGATTAGACAAGACTCTTACAACATCATCATTACAAATCCTAGTACTCGAGTGTTGATTTGACAACTTAAGGACTTGATTTAACAAGACTCTTACAACATCATCATTACAAATCCTAGTACTCGAGTGTTGATTTGAAAACTTAAGGTCTTGATTAGACAAGACTCTTACAAAATCATCATTACAAATCCTAGTACTCGAGTGTTGATTTGAAAACTTAAGGTCTTGATTAGACAAGACTCTTACAAAATCATCATTACAAATCCTAGTACTCGAGTGTTGATTTGACAACTCAAGGACTTGATTAGACAAGTCTCTTACAACATCATCATTACAAATCCTAGTACGCGAGTGCTGATTTGACAACTTAATGACTTGATTAGACAAGACTCTTACAATATCATCATGACGATTTGATGGCTTTCCAAGTGGGTAGCCCCACTTGGACTATTTCGGCAGAAACTAGAGGTAGGGGTTAGGGTAGGGTAGGGGGTTGGGTGTTGTCACTTCACATGTAATCATTCCAACGATTAGGTAGACGGTATTTAAGTAGTGTATACCCGGTAGGTGATCCCGTGATCTAATACCTGGTGTATAACCCTTTTATGATTAAAAACTTATATATATATATATATTGTGTACCTTGATTAGTTTTAATAGCCTACTAGTTAAACCCGACCTAGTTATTACTTTAACTAAAACATATACGTTTTCACATAAAAATAACTTAACGTCGTGTAATAAACATTTAGACATCATCTTTTAAGAGTTTAGTCACCAATATTTAAGTTTTTACATTATAAAGCATCCCTAGACTTTATTTAAATAAAATCTTGTTAATCACCAACGAACGTACCTTGCGAGTTATCATTGTTTATTTCCTACTAATTCTTAAAATTACTAAAACAATATGTGTGTTCCTTTGCTAGCCTCCTTGACAATACTTTGTCAAAATAATAAACCAGGAAATATAAAATATGAACGTGCAATTATGGATATGGATATTAACCTGAAATGTTAGGTGTCACATTTTATGTTAAGGCTTCCGCGGTTATGTAACTGAATGATGTATGTTTCCGCTACGATTGCATGTTTTAATTTAAGTTCAACATGTTGATGACTATACTTATGAGTAATTCCAACAAATGAGGTCTCCCGGGTTGAAGCCTTACAAGTTGGTATCAGAGACATAGTTTGAGAGATTCAGACATCCCTAAATGTCTGGACTCAAGCTGATAATGGGACCAACACAAGGATGTCAGTACGGGTAGCCAACGCCAACACAGTAAGTAAGTAGAAAAGTTAATACATGATAGATACCTTAACTTAGAATGCATAGATGTCAATGTCACCAGTGATGTGAAGAGTTTTGAACCTAAAAAGCAAAGCAAATTATTAATCACAAACCAGTCACAGTAATTAACAATTTACCTTGCTTATACTGTTCTAAACTATGATCTTAAGGAATGACATTGTTGTATTCCCTTTTACTTATCAGGAACATAGAAACTTATGGCCGGTATAGGAGCATCTGGATGACGTGGCGGTCGTACTAGACGACGCGGTAGGCCACCATTGAATCGAAGACGTAACGACGAGGAAAGTGTGCATGAGGGACGTGAGGAAAGTGTGCACGTGGAACGCGAGGAAAGTGTGCATGAAACTAATGTGACTCCGCCGCGAGATGATAACAAAGGAACACTCCAACTGGAACCCAAAGTTAGGGATGCTATTGCCCATAAAGTCGTGCTAACTCTGAAAGACATACTGCCTGACTTGTTGATTGAGGCATTGAAGAAAAGAAAACAGGATGAAGAAGAGAATCTTGAAGAGAAAGTTTATGACAGTTATGGAGATGAGGTGAACGTGGGACTGACCACTCGAGGATGCACTTACAAAGGCTTTAACGATTGTGACCCGCCCAAGTTTGATGGGAATAAGGATTCTAGGATACGTTTGAATGGACTGAAAGGATGAACGAAGTGATCAGCATTAGTGAGTGTCGGGTTGACCAGGCTGTTAAATTTGTTGCTCACTCTTTCACCAACGAAGCGCTGAGTTGGTGGAGAAATATCCAAAGGTCTAAGTCGCTGAATGCCCTTAAGAGGATGACTTGGGAGGACCTGAAAGCACCAAAGATCAAGAAGTTCTGTCCTCAGAACAAAATTGATATGGTGGAGAATGAATTTCTGAACTTCAAAGCTGGCAACATGAACCATCGCCAGTACAGTTCTAGATACAATGAACTAGCCCAACTGGTACCTCATTTGGTGGAAACTGAGGAGAGGCTAATTAAGTACTATATAAAGGGCTTGCCTCAAAGGGTCCGAGTCCATGTGAAAGCTAATCTGCCCTAGACCTTCGAGTCGGTAATAAATCTGACTGGAATTGTCTATGATGATTATGCTAATGAGGACCCGACTCCAGAACCACCAAAGAGGAAATGGGAGAACCCGTCTAAAGGCACTGTGAAAGGAATCCAGGTGAATGCCGAGCTGGCTCCACCGTGTGCTTTAAATGCGGGAAAGCAGGGCAATACTCCAAAGATTGTCTGAGAGACGTCAAATGCCAAGGATGTGGAATATTTGGACATCTGACAAAGAACTGTAGGAAAACTGGACAATCTGGTTCAGGAAAAGAAACGGAGAAGGAACAGCCAAAGGCTAGGACTCAAGCCTATACCTTAACTAAGGAAGAAACCAAGGGGAACCCTGATGTCGTGTCAAGTACATTCCTAGTTAATGATGAACATGTTGCTATTTTATTTGATTCTGGTGCTAGTAAAAGCTTTATATAGAATAACTTTAGTCGCAAACAAGACTGCACAATCAGCACTATAGTGAAAGCTTTTAGAGTAGAACCCGTTGTTGGTAGAAACTTGGTTGTATTTCAAGTAACCGAGGATTGCATTATAGAAATAGAGGGCCATAAGTTTCCTTCTAGATTATTCCTTCTAACATTAGGAGGATTTGACATGGTATTGGGCATGGATTGGCTAGCTGCCAACGAAGCACAACTCGTTTGTAAACGAAAGATGATACATCTCAAAGCTACCGACGACAATCCGATTACGGTTTATGGGGATTGGAATTTCACAATGTTGAACGTCATCTCGATGATTAAGGCCGAAAGTTACATGAGACGCAGTTGTGAAGCTTATCTGGCTTATGTTATTGACAGTAAAATGAAAACGAAAGAGCTCAAAGATGTACCCGTGGTGTGCAACTTTCCAGAAGTGTTCCCAGAGGCTGGCGTGCCACCCGATTGGGAAATAGAATTTCAAATCGACTTACTAAAGGAGCTCAGCCCGTTGCCAAAGCACCCTACCAGTTGGCTCCATCATAAATGAAAGAATTAATGTCTCATTTAGAAGAGCTCACAGAGAAAGTATTTATCAGGCCGAACATCTCACCATGGGGCGCTCCAGTATTATTAGTGAAGAAGAAAGACGGCAGCATGTGCATGTGCATTGACTACCATGAGCTGAATAAGCAAACAATTAAGAATAAATATCCACTAGCCAGGATAGACGATCTTTTTGATCAACTACTGTCACACCCCGCCCCAGTCACCCCCGAGACGTTACCGGGCTGCGACGCCAGTTGGTACCTGTGACACATATGATTTTCACTACTTGTACTTGTTCTAGACTTATCAATGAAAATCTGCATGACATTTCATTTTACTTGAAATTCTATTCATACATTGTTATAATACTAGTTCACATGTGAAACATTACGTTTATGCTTGATTGCAAAGACTTATACTTATCTGTGATGGATTCATGGATCGCACGTAGACTTAATTGATCTTTATGACACATTAAATACACATGAACCACCCCCATACATCTCAAACATGTTCTTACGACTCATTCAATGTGAATTGATGCTTAAAACTACTAGTTTGTACTTTCGTGCGATCGTTCGCCTTTTAAACCGTCGTTAGCTGCGTATCGTCCACAACCGACAAATTCGTCTAACATGACATTAATTTATGTTTTAAATGTTTAACATATTCATTTATTTATTTAAAAAAAAGTTTGTTTGCAAAACTTTCCTTAAATAAATCCTGAAATTCGAAAAACGATCAAAAAGTCCGTTTTCTCGCCTACCGACCGCCAACTACCGTACGCGAATAACGTAACTTTAACTTAAATTTTTTAGCTAAACATACTCTTTTTGTTATGACAATCAACTTTCATGTTGAAAACATTTGCAAATTTCGTTTATAAATGCTTAAATCACAAAAACCCAGTCCCATTTGCGCACTCAACCGGGCCAAGCTAAGACCAAACCCACCTACTCTTGGACATAGCCCAAGCAAGAAATCACAAAAACCCAGTCCCATTCAGCTAAATTTCACAGATTTGAGCCCCCCTAAAACCCTAAAGTGTTTTCCAAGACATTTCATATTTACACCCCTTCAACTATTAGTATAATTAGGAGGCTTAGGATGTTTTCTTTGCTAATTCTCCCTCAAACACTCCCAAACCCTCCTAAGTTGTGAAATCAATTCCCAACTTTTGAATAATTCAAAAATCCCTTAGTGGAATCAAAGAGTTTGAAGATCAAACAAATAAGTAACCCTTCGAAGTTCAATACCGTCTTTTTATTTCATTCTTTCTTCATCCCCTTAATATTTTTCTATTTTCTATCCATGATCACTTGATCATTTGAACCCTCAGCCTTAAAAACCCTCTAATAACCTTAACTAAACAAACAAATCAAGCTAACATCGCCAACAATAAAACAAAGGATCCCATTTGCAATGGCGGCTATGTCGTCGCATTCTGTAAATCCTCAAGACAACTCTTGCAAAAGTGGGTCTGTCGATGCTTTAGTATATTCTTGCTAACTTAAAACATTTTATTTATTCTATATTACCACTTATATGAACTCACACGCTAATTAAAAACATAGAATCCGCTTGCTCGTGTCGGCTATGCCGATTACATTCTATGATTCTCCAAAACGCTTCTGTGAATATCATGGCTAGACCGGTGACACGGGATATTTTGGCTAACCTAATCTGATTATATTATGTATTATAATAACATAATAACATTCTTCTAATTTTTATTTGCACGTTCGGTAATCTTAAAACCCTAAACGGACCACTTAAATGCAACCGTTGATTTTGGGCAGAAACTATGCTGACTTTAACTGGGCATAACCTGATCATAATTAAAGAAAAAGGAGCAAAATAAAATTCCATAACGTAGTTCGTCTAATTTTCTTTCCAACCATAATTGGCTCATTTTCTAATTCAAAAGTATGACTCCGTAGTAGCCAAAACAGGACAGAAACCTTTTTCAGTATCTCCTGTCTTGTTTGACTGTTTTGCCATGATCCAAGTCTCAAACATAAAAACTTTCTAAACGAAACTTCTTCGGAACGACTTAAACTAATTCCTTGCAAAATTTTATAATTTTTGGACATCGTTTGATATTTTTAATAAGCCCGTTTATGTTCAGCTACTTTGCTGTTCAAATCTGGATATTGACTAGAACGCTATTTTTACAACTAATTCTTAATCTTATGACCCGAACCGCCTATCTAACACTCGTAACCATCGAACCTACCCTAAAACTAGTTTATTTATTTGTTTAGGGTCTGGTCCGTGATTCACCTCGTCTATTTGTTCAAGTCTCTTTTCTCGTTTAGCTTTCAAGGTGATACTTCATAGCCCACATATTCAAATTGTTTTGGGGGAAACATGTACGCGTTGGCACGCATTAAAACACGTTTTCAAACAATTCTAAAACAAGCGAATCATATATGTATGTGAGTAAATGAACACAACATGATAAACGTTAAACTTACAAATCCTTAACTTGAAACTTTCAAGCCAACGGTAGTACAGATATGTGTCATAGGATGGAACCGCATATATTTTATGGACAACTTTTGGTTGGACATCTTATTCGTTATTAGTGCAACTTGCGAGTTGTACCACTTATTCGTTATTCATCATTTTAGGTTGGATTTGCTAATCGTGTGTTTGTTTTATTACGTGCTATATGATGATCTTGGAATATGAATTGTCACCTTTGCCAAACTTATACTTTTATTAAACCTGTGATTTCTCACCAACTATTGTTAGTTGAGACTTGTTTTTCATACATGTTTCAGGTGATTAAGTTTGTTGTAACATCCATGACTTTTTATGCAGTTCATTTTGTGCTATAATAATAATTGTGACATGACTTTTCTGGTATTTAAAATGTGTGCGCCATGCCATATGAATTATTCGAACGTATGACGTCTCTAAGTTTCGAGATTTTAAACTTTTATTTATATTTTTTTCCTTTCTTTCTATATATATATATATATATATATATATATATAAATTAAACTAATTAGTTATGAAACTTTTTTTTTAGTTTTGAAAAATAAAACTTTATTTTTATAAAAGAATGTAATGGATAGTATATAGGTTTTTATTTTAAATTAGATAAATATAAGCTTTGGACCCTCTATAGCAAAAAGAACCCTTTCTAACTATTTTGACCCCCTCCCTTGAACTTTTTTTTCTTCCTGTTGGAACCCTATACCCAATCAAACCAACTTTGACTTCAAAAAGTCAAACCACCTCAATTCCTTTCCAATTCCCCTTAATCCGCGGTCGAACCTTCCTTTTGCTGAATCTTAAGCATTCATGATTGATTTATAGTCTCGTATCAAGCTCCAATTTGACGGATTTTAGACCAAAATCGAAGATTTTGAAAATCAATTAAGAAATCACGTAAATGGGCATAAGATTTGCGAAATCATTGAAATCAAGCCCATCCCACGATTCTCGTTCGTTCCTACAGCGTTTAACGCGCTCCTAAACACCCTATAAATACCCATAACCTTCTCCATTCGAAATCACCTCCAAATCAATCTTTTTTTTTCTCTCGGTTTGCAAATCAGCACAAGGGGGAAGGTTTCAAATCTGTGCAACTCGAGGCCGACTCCAGGGATCACATTACTCGTTAAGATACGCACCTCTGGCTTTGATTCCCTGCATTGCGATTGGGATTTTAGGGTTAAAAAGGGTGGGTTTGCAATGGGCTGTTTGGGGAAGAAGAAAGGCAGACAACTTCGCGTTATATATTGTTTATTCTACTTTTATTCACAAAGGTTGCCTTTGGTCTAGTGGATAACGACTTTACTAACAACCCACAGGTCATGCGTTTATGTCTCGGCAGCTATTTTCTATCTTTTTTTTTGTGTTTTGATTTTGACACACAACACACTAAGAGGGTGTTTGGGATTGCGTTGGAAAACTGCTTATTGACTTATTGGCTTTTTCAAAAGCTAATAAGCTAAAAAAAGTGTTTGGCAAACATAAAAGCACTTTTTGTTTTAACTTTTTGATAAAGCTAAAAAGTTGTTTTTTAAGAAGCCATAAATTCCTGGCTTTTCAAATGGCTTTTGGCTTTTGCAATAAAATATTACCAATCTACCCCTAACAATTTCTAACAAGTAAATATATAAAATATAAAAATGTCTTTTTTGGTCATTTTACGTGAATAACCTAAGCCAAACACTTTTAAAAAACAATTTATTGACTTATTGACTTTTCCCACCACAAAAGCTAATCCAAACACTTTATTAAAAACTGTTTTTCAAAAAGTCATAAGCTAATAAGCACTTTTAACAAAAAGCACTTTTAGAGTTAAATAAGCAATCCCAAACACCCTCTAATATATCTATATCATCTGTTTTTTTTTAAATAAATCTAAATCGATCATTTTTTTTTTCTTTTTAAATTCCAATGTTTTAGATGTGTTTTGATCAAATTAAAATGTATATCTCATTAAAAGCATTGATGGAGGAATAAACTATATCCGACTCATGTATTTTTATTAAATAATAATTTTAATAAGCATGTCACCAAAGATTTTTAGTATATGATTTGTTAGAAATATGTCTCATATTTAAAAACATAAAGGTGGGCAAATTACATGTGATAAACAAGGAAACTTTTATATTTTATTTAAATATAAGTTATCTATGTATTTATTTAAGTTATAAGTAATAAAAATTTATATTCTCTTTTAAAAGTACAAATAGTCATTTTTGTTTTAAAAGATATGATCCTACTTGTTGGAGCCGACTAATTTTATTAAAAACAAGACATATAACGAGATCATAAATTTTGGTCATTAGTGTTTTGCATACCAATAATAATACTTAAAAGCGATGATTTTTTTTACCTAATTTTAATCATATTTGACATTGTATTAATAATGTAAATATTGTATTTAGATATTTATTATATTAATGTATTTGCTAATATTACTTATTGTTGACACCTAGTTTTCTTTTATAAAATTTATAAAACATCAAATACACACTATATTCGTATCCTCGATCACCCGTCCATTCCAAAACCCAAAATCCCAAAATCATTCCATTGTTGTTTCTCCTAAACCGTTCTTCATTATAATGACATATTTTATTTAACTTAGGGCATCCTTAGTTCTCATTACTACAAGTTACAAGATCAACCCTCTACTATTCAAGGTGAGATTCATAGCCCCCTTTTACTTTTTAGTTTTGGGGTGAAACATGTATGCATATGACTTGATAACTCAACTTTATGTCAAAACAAATTCTTAAACAAGTAATTACAATTGTATGCTTGATATTTGAACACTATAACATTATTGCAATCATTAACTTGATTATAAGCCTAAGGAAGTACTAGTATGGCCATATAGGGGAAACCGATATAACATTTCAACAACACAATCTGTGTGATCGTGGATGCAATAACATTTCAACGGCACAATCTTTGGGATTGTGGATGCATATAACATTAAGGGTTGATTGCAATGAATTTGGTGCTGATATGCTTGCACACTTGTTTGAACTTGTACTGAATTTGTTTTATATCTTTTATGCCACTTTATCTTTATAACTTATAAAACCTATGTTTCTCACCAACTTTATGTTGACCCATTTTCTTTACATATTTCAGGAAATAATTAGTTGATGATGAAGGATCAGATAAGAAAGCTCTTGGACTTAGTTAATAAACTGAATGATAATTTCTCTTGATGTTTGTTTGATTTGAAACAAGTGTAAATATTAATTTATGAAATGTAATAATTTATGTGATGCCTTAGTATTTATGTTTATACTTTGTGCTATGAACTATATGTGTGACACCTCGCGTTTCCGCCTTGGCGGGGTGTGACATTCGTGATAGGTCAAGTCAAGAACACATAGGATTTGCCTAGATATCTATTGAAGAACTTCTGTTTTTAAGCGTTTTTTGTCTTTTGAACACGTTATTTGTTTCTTTGAATTCTAAGACTTATGTAATTGGGTTTTTAATATTATGAAACTTTAATAGTAAAAGTCTTTATTTCATTGTGTTATTTTATCATTTAAGTCGCACCCGTGGTTAAGATGCACGATTGGGGTTTGACAGATTGGTATCAGAGTCGTAGTTATAGAGAATTAGGCAACCATTTGACTTAGACTATAATCTAAGCTCCCCTTTGAAACTTATGTGCTTATGTGATTATAATCCACTAACTCTCTTATCTTTAGTATGTCATCGTACTCTACCGATATCTCTAGCAACTCAAGCTTTCTTTCCGATGATGGGTCCCAAAGCCCAATTAGTTGGAGCAGGCTAATCTCACCACCATCATCTTTCTCTGGAAGCCTGCTACCCTCGAAACATAATGTCAAACCCGGGTTAATATCCGATGCGGCAAGTCGCCCCGCACCGAAGCCTGAAGTAATCAACATATCAAGCGATTTGGAGTCCGAAGACCAAGAGAGCCATGCTGGAACCCGTTCTGAGGCCCAACTCCCGTTCAAGAAAAGGAAGTTGAATCCAACTCTTGGGCAAGGCCCAATCCATAATGTTCCTATCAAAATCAAAAGCTTGGATAGTGATACTAGAGACACGTGTAATCTGGAAGGGTGAGCGCCTATACACTGGGGGTCTTGTCAATGGAAAGTGAGGCACGTTCGTTACGAGTCGCACTTACCTGGGGACCCTTGGAGTGAGTGCTCACTTATAGGCTAAAACACGTCTCACTAGTATCGTTCATCCGAATCTTAAATTTTGACTAGTTAGTTTTGTCTTTATATTTCATTTGTAATTCAACATATATGTTTTAATATATCTTTTATTTATCTTGTAAGACATTAATATTAATGAATGAGTGATTTTATTTACAAATATTGTCACTTTTATTATTCTTAAATGTCTATCCTAACTACCGACTTATGATTTCTTTTTCATAGAATGCCTCCTCGTCGTGATCCTGAAAACACCGTGGATAGCACAGGTGAAGCGTCCGCCGAACTTACCGCCATAGCCACCCTGCTCACTCAACAACTTGTTGCGGTCTTGCCCACTATTGTCACTCAAATCAACAACTCCACCGGAGGATCTAATGGGAGTGTTTGTACTTTCAAGCACTTCAACTATTGTAACCCACACAAGTACCTTGGATCTGAAGGTGCAACAGGGCTGTTACAATGGTTTGAAGGCATGGAGAACACATTTGAGATGAGTGATTGCCCCAATGAACTTAAGGTAAAGTATGCTTCAAGTGCCTTCCAAAGGAGGGCACTGACTTGGTGGAATGCTGAAAAGAAGATTCGGGGTAGGGAGGAGCTCTTGCTATGACTTGGGATAAGCTCAAGGAAATTATGATCGAGGAGTTCTGTCCTAGCAATGAGATGAAGAAGTTGAAGATTGATTTGTGGGATCTTACCTAGGATAGTGGGGAGAGTGAGGCGTACACCACACGCTTTCATGAAATCTGTATCTGGTTACACCCTTGACCCGAAAGATTGACCGTTACATTGGAGGCCTTCCACCTCAAATTCAGGGTACTGGCATGGGTAGTATCCCAACAACACTTGAAGCTGCAATTCGTTTATATGCGTCCTTAACGGACGATCTGGTTAAGTCTGGAGTTCTATTCAAGAAAGGTAACAAGAGAGTTAAGGAGGAAGTGGCGAAAAAGTCTGAGTATCGCCACAAGAAGCAAAAGACCTCTAAAAGCTTTGCCATGGTTACCCCATCTGTTCCTATTGCCAAGTGGCACCTGCACCTGGCAGGAAGCCATATAGCGGACCTCACCCGCTGTGTATAAAGTGCCAATACCATCACCCTACTACCGTTCAATGTCGTTCGTGCACTAAATGTGGAAGGCTTGGTCATTTTGCTAACGCTTGTCGCGTAGCTTAAAAGGCTGCTACTACCCAAACTGCCACTCCTACCATCATCAATGGTAGGTCCTGTTATGAATGCGATGCTCCCGATCAATACAAAAACCAATGCCCAAAGCTCAACAACAATAACCGAGGTGCACGTGCTCGCACATTAGCCATAGGAGCAACCGAGGCCAGAAATGACAGTGTCGTGGTTACTGGTACGTTTCTCATCAATAATCGTTATACCTCTATCTTATTTTATACCAGAGCATATAAAATCTTTGTCTCCTTAGAATTTGAACCTTTACTTGAAACTTGTCGTACCGCTCTTGAACCTGCTTATACTATAGAAATAGCTGATGGCAAACTAACTGTTGTGTATTTCGTTGTCCGAGGTTGTGCCCTAACTCTCAACGATCACACGTTCTCCATCGACCTGATTCCCATCACTCTTAGGAGTTTTGATATCATCGTGGGAATGGATTGGCTATCCCACAATCATGCGGAAATCAACTGTTCGGAGAAACTCATTCGTATCCCTCTACCATCCGGTGAGACTTTGAAAATCTTTGGAGAGAAACCTTGCAAAAGTTTGAAGTTCATCTCCTGCATGAAGACACGTAGCTATTTAAGGAAGCGACACTATGCTTTCTTGGCACATGTGGTGGAGAAATCTGAAGAGAAGTAATTACAAGACATACCGATTGATGTCGTCCAGACGGTCTATTAAAAACTAACAAATAAAACCTATTCTAGACTTTCTAGCTTTAAATTTATAAAACCTAGACTCGACCTAATACTAGACCACACAACCGGCAAGTGTACCGATCAATGCAATATAGCCTAACGAAGTCCGAGTTATCGAACCCAAAAGACACTGAATAACTAAATTAGACTCAACTAGGACTTAAGTATGATTTGATTGGTTTGGGGGATTACTACACTACTAATTATCTAAGAATGCAATAAACTAAGGACAATTCAAGCTATCAAGAGTAAACTAAAGATGAAATCAAGAATGGAGAAGTCACTACCTAGGTCGGAATCCTATGTGTAAAGCTCAACTTCTATTGGTTTTGGAACTAGGTTGGATCTGGGTTTCTAAAGATATAACACCTAAAAGATATCTAGTGGATTCCCGATCACTCTCGGTCTCGGGATGTGACCAGAAGACAACCTAAGGATATTAACTCACCAGATGATCGGATCACCTCTCGGGTATTTCCTACTATGACAAGTACCCTAATAAACGGATTACCTCTCAGTCTCACCGCTTACCATACATTCAAGGAATGCATGGGGTAGTTCTAGAATGGATACTATGATTCGGATAGCAACTATCACTAGACATCTAATACCAACTTCCTCTCAGACAGCTGACACTCGGATTCCTAATGACGAAGACTAAACGACTAATTCTCACCTCTCGGGTATTGAACTAGGACACACATTCATTTCTAATCAGTAATTAACTAGGTTTTCTATGGCTACTACGTCTAGACACCACTCTAACTCACAAACCCTAAAGTCTATGAACCAGAAACGAAGATCAAACTGGCAGACAACCACAATCAACGCAGAAAAGCATAATCAACCACATAATCAGAATTAAACATGCACTAACATCACACATAAACAAACTCAAACCTTTACTAAATCATAAATCCAACATTCAAATCCAAAAACCGAATAAAAATCGAAACTTTAACACATAATCATCATATTGACCTAGGTAGATCAAGGATCTAGCCTAGAATCATACTAAGAACATCTACACAGAAGCAAATAGCAAGATCCATAGGTTCAAAACACAAAATCAAAGATAAAGTTTGAATCTTTAAACCCTAGAATGCAACTACACAAACCCGGAATCCAAAAGCTTCAATCTTCAGCTTCAATTGACTTCCAAGCTCAAAATCGCCTCTTTTCTTCCCTGGAACGGCTTAGAATCCAACTTTTTCATAATGGCCGTTTAAATCTTTTTAATTTAGAAAATTAGGGTTTTGCGGAAAACGGCCCTCTCGCGTACCGCGAGATAATGTTGACTGGATCCTCGCGTACCGCGAGGACCAAAATAGTCGGGCGGATTCCTGGAGTTTCCCGCGTACCGCGAGAATTATTACACTCGTCTCTCGCGTACCGCGAGAGACCTAAATTTCAGAAAATTGTCTTTTGATCTTTGGACTTTTCCGGGCTTCGTTTCTTCGCTCGTTTTCTTCACTTATTCTTCATTAATATTCCCGAGCTCCTACAAATAAGACCAACGACTCAAATGTACATAAAATTGACTCAAAACTAATATAAAACTACTTAGAACACATTAAAACAAAGGAATAAAGACGTGTGCTTTCGCACCCTATCAAATATCCCCACACTTAACCTTTTTTCGTCCTCGAAAAATCTGCACATGGAATCATAACTGGCATCTAACTCAACAAACATAAATTTCAATTTTCAAAACATACTCACGTGTTAAAAAGCAACAATTAGTATTTCTGTCCGATTAAACCCAAGCACTAACTTTCAAGCCCCCGTTACGTGTTCTAAATCCATTTTATACAACATATCAATCAATCTATGTGACTCACACTTAGAAGTTACAGCTCTACCTAATCCCGTCTCAAGGTCATGTTTAGGCACGGATTAAACCATATAGATTTACCCTACCACGTTAAACTACTATTTACAGGTTTTTAGAAATCAGATGAAATCATGAATGAATGGATGATAATGAGCATAATAAGCAAAAGAACTTTCGTCTAGAGGCGTTTCAACCAAGTCACTATCCCGGAGGGTAACACATAGACTACATTCTATCAATGAAGCACATAAATCTGACTTAGGGGTGTATCCTCCAAGTCGCTATCCCAAAGGGTAACACATAAGCAAAACTCAGTATAGCTCATAAATTATGGAATAACATGGATTATGGAATGCGGGCGCCACCGAAACTCGGATTTATTCTCATAAAAAGAGAATGGTGTGCCATAAAAAATTTCAAAAACCTTTAAATTTTAACTTAATCGTGGTACCTATCACCCTATATTGACAGTTTCAGTATTACCATTACTCTAAGATGAATACCCACAAGATATCATGATTTTATTCCGTGATTAATCCTAAATAACACAAACAGGATATTTAAGCTCTACTAGTTAGCTGGGTCTACCAAAACATCACTAATTAGACACGTTTTCAATTATTTAATCTTTTAAACTCATAAATAGATCCAGTTCTACTATCATTTTCCAAATATATGCAATTATTTTCAAGAACATTTTTCAAATTTTTCACTTTTTTTTCAAATTTTTGTATTTTTGAATTTTTAAAGACACAAAATAAACAAACTAGACACTCACATCCCCACACTTGAAAGACACATTGTCCTCATTGTGAAGCAAAACACAACTAAAAAAAAATGCAAAAATAAAAAAAACAAAACAGAACAGGAAGCGACTTAGCTGGTAATGTAGATGCAATCTAGTATGCAGCTTCGTTCTTCCTTGTGTGCACCGTATAGCATTTCGGTCGCGGTTACACATCAGCTGTTGGGTTGCCTTTACAAGATAGTAATGGTGACCATCAATTCCGCCCGAATGGAGATTGAGTACGGGTGGAATGATAAACCTGCAAAATAAGACTAAACACACCCGCAGCATTAAACTGACTCAAATAATAACTCAACTACTAACTCAACTAGACACTTAAAAGACTCAAGATAGATAGATGCAGAGAAAACATACTCAACGTGTGGCAAACACATAGACATGAAGACCACAGCAAGGTCGAACATCGGTCATAAACAGTTTCTAGTTTCCCATGGTCACGGTGGTCGGATGGTGGTAGGTGGGTGAATTAATGTGATGGATGATGGTGGTTAAAGGTGATGCTTCATGGTAGTGGTGGTACGAAGGTAGGTGATGAATAGTGGTGGTGAGTGAAAACGGGGACAGAAACGGGTACGGGAAACCATGGGAAACAAAGGAAATAGGGTGACACCAGCAGTCTCTCGCGTACCGCGTAAGTCGAAGGGGATATTCTTCGCGTACCGCGAAGGCCAAAAAGTTAGGCCGGCCGAGACTTTTGTCTCTCGCGTACCGCGAGAGATCTTCCTCTCGTTCTTCGCGTACCGCGGGAGGGTGTCGTTAACAGAAAGTTTTGAAGTTTTTCCAATTTTTGTACTTAGAAAAAATTTTGCCATTTAAGAAAAAATTTTCACCCAACTTCCTTAAAACCTTGTCCCAAGCATAAAAACACATGTAACCATACCTGGGGCTTCATTCCCGACGATTTTCCTTACCGAATCAAGCATGGATTCCTGCAAAACTTGACAAAAACAAAACACAAACCGAAAAACAAAGAAAAAGACACGGACTCAACCCAATGAAATCATACAAACTCTACATCCCGGGCACTTGCCCAGGACTCAAGCAAACCTATCAGGAGGCTTCTCCTTGATCCTAACCGATACCGCCTTCATCCTTCGCGGCCTACCGGTTCTCCACAGCCTCAGCAAACAACTACTCCTACCGCACCATGGATTTCTATCCTTCATCTCCTTCCACCACAACTTAAATCTACCCGGTCCGAAGATAATACGCATTAAATAACCAAGTAGTTTGTCACTCCTCGATATCCCCACACTTGGGGTTAGCACTCTATCTACGTTGCCTAAGTCAATTAACTCTCGAGTCCTCTTACGAGGCGGCCTAGACCTAGGGGGTGACTCGATCTTTCTCCCCAAAGCACAAACAGTGGTGAAGATATGTAGGGGTTTTGGAATGGGCACTTCTAAAGGAATGACCTCCACAATCTCACCAGGATCCTCGGGATCCTCAACAACCTCCACCAACTTCCCCACACTTGGGGTTTTGCCTATGACCTCTTCAAACTCTGCCATCATCTCCAGCAAATCATCAGGCACCTCATCTCCATAATCGTCTGGCTCATCTAGCAATCCTTCTAACTCCAACGCCCAATCATATGGTTCTTCTATATTCGGGGCGGGTTCACCTACTTCTATCACCGGATCGGGGTCCCAATGGTGGTCCATGAAAGAATCGAGCATGCACACGGAGTGGCTGTGCTCGCCAACATCCTTCCCGGACTCTACAGCATTGAATGTAAGGACCTCATCCCCCACACGAAGTGTGAGCTTCCCGTCAAAGACATCAATCATCGCCTTTGCGGTTCGTAGGAACGGGCGTCCTAAGATGAGTGGGACCTTGTCATCCACCTCCATATCTAGAATCACAAAATCCACGGGGAAAACAAAATTGCCCACTTTCACTAATAGATTTTCCACTATTCCCCGTGGATACTTGACTGAGCGGTCAGCCAAGGAAATGCTCATGCGCGTTGGTTGTGGTTCACCTAGGTCCAGCTGCTTGTACAATGAATAGGGCATCAAATTGATGCTAGCACCTAGGTCGGCCAACGCGTGGTGTAATGGTAGGTTGCCCAACAAGCACGGGATCGTGAACCGACCCGAATCAGACAACTTTTCTGGCAAATGATTTTGCACCACTGCCGAGCATTGCTCACCAAGTGAGACTCCAGAGACCTCCTCAAGTTTCTTCTTGTTGGAAAGAAGGCCTTTTAAGAACTTGGCATATTTGGGCATATGCTGGAGGACCTCTACAAACGGGAGATTGACCTTGAGTTGTTTGAACATATCAAGGAAGTGACCGTATTCCTTAGCGTGTTTATGTGGCAACACACGTGCGGGATAAGGAATACGACTCAAGTCAATCTCGGGGGACTTCATCTCCACCCCCTTCTTCTTCTCCTGTGCCTTCTTGGTAGGCACCTCAACCACTATCTCCTCCTCCACCGGCTCTTCTTCTACTACTACCGGTGGGCTCTCATCCTCCTTCTCTATCATGCTCCTCGTCGAAACAGCATTCGACTCGGTCTCTTTTAGCATCCTAGCATCGATCTCAGCAAATCGAGCTTCCCAGTCAATCTTGTTCACCTCCTCCACTGAGGGAATATTATGCTCTTTAGAGTGGGGGTCAACCTCTTCAACCACTTTACTCTCCACACTCTCTATAGACACGGCCATCACTGAAGCGTTCGGGCCCGTAGAAGGGCTTCCTTGTCTATCATGTATGCTCCTAGCAATGTCTCCTACCGTGCGTTGCAAATCCTGGAACGCCGATTGCTGATTCTTCATCAAAGTGTCATGGCTATCCAGTCTTTGCCGAGCTTCCTTGTTATTCTGCACCAGCTGGGCAAGCAACTGTGTCTGAGTCTCCATCATCTCCTCAATCCTTCGTGACCCAACAGTGCTCCCAGAACTCGCTCCTTCTTCTGCTCCTCCATACTGTTGCTGACGACCAGTGAATCCAGATCTCCATCCCGAACCAAAAGTATTAGAATTGTTGTAATTTCGGTTCTGGTATTGGTTGCCAGCATAGCTCACATGCTCTTGATTATTTACCGGGCAATCTCGGGTGTCGTGTCCTCCCCTGCACACCTGACACCTCAAAGCACTGAGCTTGAGCTCCTTTATCTCATTCGCCATCGAGGTGAGGGCAGCAGCCACGCTAGTATCAGGAGTGACCTGATGCACACCTCTAGGAGAAGAGGCGTGTGACCTAGCAGTAGGGATGGAATCCCTAACAGAACGTGAGTGCTGCTGTTCGGCTTGAGCGAAGCTCTCGAACATATCCTCGCACTCCTCAGGCTCGAGTCTATCCATGATATGGCCTCCTGCAGCTGTGTTGAACATTTGCTGCGTCTCGAAGGTGAGGCCATTATAGAACTTCTCCACTAGTGCCCAGTCGGGGAGACCGTGCTGGGGACATCGGCTCAACAGCGCGTTGAACCGCTCCCAGGCCATGTGGTAAGGCTCGTCGGGATCCATCCGAAACGAATGGATCTGGTCCCGAAGGCGAGCGGCCCTGGAAGGTGGAAAGTATTTCTTGAAGAACTTGGCTTCGAGATCCTCCCATGTGGTGATAGAATTGTCGGGAAGAGTGTCGAGCCAAGTAGATGCACGCCCAGAAAGAGAGAATGGAAAGAGACGCAAGTAGATTGCGTCCTTAGATACACCCGTGATATTAAATGTATCACATATCCGCGCGAAGCGGGACAAATGTCCGGGTGCATCCTCATCCTCGAGGCCATGGAATTGAGTGGCATGAGTGATCGTACTCATGACATGTGATGGGATCTGCCAAGAATTGGTGTTCGGTATAGTGGGGCGTGTGATCGAAGATCTCGCGCCCGTGACCCCCTCACTGGCCCTCTGGTGCACCGTACGTCTAGCCGGTGGGTTAGCGTCACCCATAGTAGGAAATGGAACTGGGCTAGTAGGACGTACCTTTGGTTTAACCAGCTCCTCTAAACGCTCCCGAAAGTCGCGGGTGCGCTCGTGAAGCTCTCGTTCGGGCTCTTGAAAAGCTGCAAAAGATGGTGATCCTTGCAAACGAGTATTGGGCATAAACAGAAAGACTCTAAGAAGGAAACAGAATAGAGACTCACAAGTAGCACACAAGACTTAAAAGAAAACAAAAGACTCAAATAAACCAAAAATCAAACAAAGAACTAGTCAAAGCTAATATTGCTATTGCCAAGTGTCCCCGGCAGCGGCGCCAAAAACTTGATGTCGTCCAGACGGTCTATTAAAAACTAACAAATAAAACCTATTCTAGACTTTCTAGCTTTAAATTTATAAAACCTAGACTCGACCTAATACTAGACCACACAACCGGCAAGTGTACCGATCAATGCAATATAGCCTAACGAAGTCCGAGTTATCGAACCCAAAAGACACTGAATAACTAAATTAGACTCAACTAGGACTTAAGTATGATTTGATTGGTTTGGGGGATTACTACACTACTAATTATCTAAGAATGCAATAAACTAAGGACAATTCAAGCTATCAAGAGTAAACTAAAGATGAAATCAAGAATGGAGAAGTCACTACCTAGGTCGGAATCCTATGTGTAAAGCTCAACTTCTATTGGTTTTGGAACTAGGTTGGATCTGGGTTTCTAAAGATATAACACCTAAAAGATATCTAGTGGATTCCCGATCACTCTCGGTCTCGGGATGTGACCAGAAGACAACCTAAGGATATTAACTCACCAGATGATCGGATCACCTCTCGGGTATTTCCTACTATGACAAGTACCCTAATAAACGGATTACCTCTCAGTCTCACCGCTTACCATACATTCAAGGAATGCATGGGGTAGTTCTAGAATGGATACTATGATTCGGATAGCAACTATCACTAGACATCTAATACCAACTTCCTCTCAGACAGCTGACACTCGGATTCCTAATGACGAAGACTAAACGACTAATTCTCACCTCTCGGGTATTGAACTAGGACACACATTCATTTCTAATCAGTAATTAACTAGGTTTTCTATGGCTACTACGTCTAGACACCACTCTAACTCACAAACCCTAAAGTCTATGAACCAGAAACGAAGATCAAACTGGCAGACAACCACAATCAACGCAGAAAAGCATAATCAACCACATAATCAGAATTAAACATGCACTAACATCACACATAAACAAACTCAAACCTTTACTAAATCATAAATCCAACATTCAAATCCAAAAACCGAATAAAAATCGAAACTTTAACACATAATCATCATATTGACCTAGGTAGATCAAGGATCTAGCCTAGAATCATACTAAGAACATCTACACAGAAGCAAATAGCAAGATCCATAGGTTCAAAACACAAAATCAAAGATAAAGTTTGAATCTTTAAACCCTAGAATGCAACTACACAAACCCGGAATCCAAAAGCTTCAATCTTCAGCTTCAATTGACTTCCAAGCTCAAAATCGCCTCTTTTCTTCCCTGGAACGGCTTAGAATCCAACTTTTTCATAATGGCCGTTTAAATCTTTTTAATTTAGAAAATTAGGGTTTTGCGGAAAACGGCCCTCTCGCGTACCGCGAGATAATGTTGACTGGATCCTCGCGTACCGCGAGGACCAAAATAGTCGGGCGGATTCCTGGAGTTTCCCGCGTACCGCGAGAATTATTACACTCGTCTCTCGCGTACCGCGAGAGACCTAAATTTCAGAAAATTGTCTTTTGATCTTTGGACTTTTCCGGGCTTCGTTTCTTCGCTCGTTTTCTTCACTTATTCTTCATTAATATTCCCGAGCTCCTACAAATAAGACCAACGACTCAAATGTACATAAAATTGACTCAAAACTAATATAAAACTACTTAGAACACATTAAAACAAAGGAATAAAGACGTGTGCTTTCGCACCCTATCACCGATCAACCGAGATTTTTCGGAAGTATTCCCTGATGACTTGCCTGGACTCCCTCCAACTCGAAAAGTTGAATTTCGGATTGATCTTTTACCAGGAGCTAACCCCATTGCCAAATCTCCGTACCGCTTAGCCCTTTCTGAGATGCAAAAACTGTCTAGCCAACTACAAGAGATGCTAGACAAGGGATTCATCAGACCAAGCTTCTCACCTTGGGGAGCTCCAGTTCTCTTTGTCAAAAAGAAGGATGGGTCCTTCCGCATGTGCATCGACTACTGTGAACTAAACAAGCTTACCATCAAGAATCGTTACCCGCTACCTAGGATCGATGACATGTTCGATAAACTGCAAGGAGCAACTTGTTTATCGAATATTGATCTTCGATCTGGGTATCATCAACTCCGAGTCCATGAAGAGGACATTCCCAAAACTGCCTTTAGAACTCGTTATGGACACTACAAGTTCATGGTTATGCCTTTGGGTTAACCAATGCGCCTGCGGTGTTCATGGACCTCATGAACCGTGTCTGCAAACCCTACCTGGATCAATTTGTCATTGTCTTCATCGGTGACATTTTGATCCACTCCCGAACCAAAGAAGATCATACAACCCACCTTAAGCTGATTTTGGAACTCTTGAAGAAGGAACAACTTTATGCTAAATTCTTCAAGTGTGAATTTTGGCTTAGAGAAGTTCATTTCTTGGGTCATGTGCTTAACGACCAGGGTATACATGTCGATCCATCCAAAGTCACCGTTATCAAGAATTGGAGTACACCATCTACACCCTCTGAGATCCGTTCGTTTATGGGTTTAACGGGTTATTATCGAAGATTCATCTCAAACTTTTTGAAGATCGCCAACTCAGAAAAATAAGCCATTCATCTGGGAACAAAAGCAAGAAGATGCATTCTAAACTCTTAAGCAGAAATTGTGCAACTCCCCTATTCTAAGTCTTCCCGACGGTAATTTCGTTGTATATTTTGATACCTCAAACCAAGGTCTTGGTTGCGTATTGATACAACGAGATAAGGTCATAGCCTATGCATCCAGACAGCTTAAGGTTCACGAAAAGAACTACACCACTCATGACCTTGAGTTGGGTGCGGTGGTCTTTGCTTTGAAAATCTGGAAACATTATCTCTACGGCACTAAATGTGTGGTTTTCACCGATCACAAGAGCCTTCAACATATTCTGAACCAGAACGAACTCAACGTGAGGCAGCGACATTGGGTTGAATTACTTAGTGACTACGATTGCGAAATTCGTTACAACCCAGGGAAAGCTAATGTGGTAGCTGACGCCCTTAGTCGCAAGGACCGAATCAAACCCACCCATGTGCGAGCCATGGGAATGTTGGTCCAAACCAGTCTCAAAGATAAGATCATCCTAGCCCAAAAACAAGTTGTTGCAAATGATGAGCTGAAGAAGGAGTTGGATTGTGGTGCCGAAAAGCATTTGGAACCTAAATCCGATGATCTCCTTTACTTCATGGGTTGAATTTGGATCCCTGAGTCAAGTGAGCTCCGAACCCTTATCCTTGATGAAGCACATAAATCTCGTTATTCTGTTCATCCTGGTGCTGATAAGATGTATCACGACTTGAAAGAGTTTTATTGGTGGCTAGGAATGAAGAAAGACATAGCCCTTTACGTAGGGAAGTGTCTTACTTGCTCCAAAGTCAAAGTTGAGCACCAGAAACCATCTGGTCTTCTCCAACAACCCGAAATCTCTCAATGGAAATGGGAGCAAATTTCCATGGACTTCATCACTAAGCTTCTGCGAACCTCTAGTGGTCATCACTCCATCTGGGTCATTGTTGACCGCTTAACCAAATCCACTGATTTTCTCCCAATCCGTGAGGACTACAAAATGGAGAAGCTTTCTAGACTCTATATTAATGAGGTGATGACATGTCATGGTGTTCCTCTGTCCATTATCTTCGACTGCGATAGCCGTTTTACCTCCCAATTCTGGCAATCTTTACAGAAAGCTTTGGGAACTCGTTTGAACCTTAGCAGGGCTTACCATTCCCAGACTGATGGTTAAAGTGAAAGGACCATACAGACTTTGGAAGACATGCTCCGTTCGTGTGTGATCGATTTTGGTGGAAATTGGGATCACCATTTACCGCTCATCAAATTCTCTTACAACAATAGTTACCATACGAGCATCAAGTGCGCCCCTTTCGAGGCTCTATATGGTATGAAGTGTCGATCTCCGGTGTGTTGAACCGAGATCGGTGACGCTCAAATCACCGGTCCCGAACTCATTCAAGAAACCACCGACAAGATACTTCAAATTCAAGAAAGACTCAAGGCCTCTCGCGATCGTCAAAAGAGTTATGCTGACAACCATAGGAAGCCCCTTGAGTTTCAAGTCGGTGATAGATTCTTACTCAAGGTTTCCCCCTAGAAAGGTGTTGTCCGATTTGGGAAGAAGGGAAAGCTAGCCCCTAGGTTCGTTGTGCCATTCGAAATTCTTGAAAGGATTGGCCCAGTAGCCTATAGACTTAAGCTACCAACCGAACTTTGTAACGTTCATGACGTTTTTCATGTGCCAAACCTCAAAAGGTTCCTTTCTGATGACACACTTCAAGTTCCTCTGGATGATGTTCGTATCGACAACTCTATGTATTTCGTCGAAAAGCCCATTGAAATCATGGACCATGAAGTCAAGCAACTCAAGCGTAGCCGCATCCCTATCGTGAAAGGTCGTTGGGAAGCCAAGCGTGGTCCTGAGTTCACCTGGAAATGTGAAGACCAGAAGAAACTCAAGTACCCTTATCTCTTTTTAAACCCTACAGCCTCTACTAGTTGAATTCCGGGGACGAAATTCTTTTAAGTAGGGGAGACTGTGACACATCTGATTTTCACTACTTGTACTCGTTCTAGACTTATCAATGAAAATCCGATGACATTTCATTTTACTTGAAATCCTATTCATACATTTTTACAATACTAGTCCACATGTGAAACATTACGTTTATGCTTGATTACAAAGACTTATACTTATCTGTGATTGATTCATGGATCGCACGTAGACTTAATTGATCTTTATGACACATTAAATACACATGAACCACCCCCATACATCTCAAACATATTCTTACAACTCATTCAAAGTGAATTGATGCTTAAAAGTACTAGTTAGTACTTTCGTGCGATCGTTCGCCTTTTAAACCGTCGTTAGCTGCGTACCGTCCACAACCGACAAATTCGTGTAACATGACATTAATTTATGTTTTAAATGTTTAACATATTCATTTATTTATTTAAAACAAAGTTTGTTTGCAACACTTTCCTTAAATAAATCCTGGAATTCGAAAAACGATCAAAATGTCCGTTTTCTCGCCCACCGACCATCAACTACCGTACGCGAATAATGTAACTTTAACTTAAATGTTTTTATCTAAACATACTCTTTTTCTTATGACAATCAACTTTCATGTTGAAAACATTTGCCAATTTCGCTTAGAAATGCTTAAAATCATAATTTTCGAATGCGCGCACTCAACCGGGCCACGCTAGGACCCAACCCACCAACTCTTGGACCTAGACCAAGCAAGAAATAACAAAAAACCAGCCCCATTTAGCTAAGTTTCTCAGATTTGAGCCCCCTAAAACCCTAAAGTGTTTTCCAAGACATTCCCTATTTACACCCTTCAACTATTAGTATAAATAGGAGGCTTAGGATGTTGTTTTCTTTGCTAATTCTCCCTCAAACACTTCCAAACCCTCCTAAGTTGTGAAATCACTTCCCAACCTTTGAATAATTCAAAAATCCTTTAGGGGATTGAAAGAGTTTGAAGATCAAACAAATAAGTAACCCTCCGAAGTTCAATACCGTCTTTTTATTTCATTATTTCTTCATCCCCTCAATATTTTTCTATTTTCTATCCATGATCACTTGATCATGTGAACCCTCAGCCTTAAAAACCCTCTAATAACTTTAATTAAACAAATAAATCAAGCTAACATATCCAACAATCAAACAAAGGATCCCGTTTACAATTGCGGCTATGCCGTCGCATTCTGTGAATCCTCAAGATAAATATTGCAAAAGTGGCTCTGCCATTGCTTTAGTATATTCTTGCTAACTTAAAAATGTTATTTATTCTATATTACCACTTATATGAACTCACACGCTAATTTAAAATATAGAATCCGCTTGCTCGTGTCGGCTATGCCGATTGAATTATGTGATTCTCCAAAACGCTTATGTGAATATCATGGCTAAACCGTTGACACGGGAAGTTTTGGCTAACCTAATATGATTATATTATGCACCAGGTTAGAATCCCGTGTATTACATGAGTTGTATATTGAAAACTATATAACTTATAAATTTATAAATACGTCCTAACTTGTCATACTATTTATAATCGCATAACTTGTCAGACTATTATGATCGTCTCAAGATATATCAAGTGGAAATGTGTGTATATAACAAATTAGTATTTTTTTCTTTAATTAGTTATATTTTGATTTCCTATTATATATATTCTTATTTAATATAATTAGTATTTTTCTTTAATAATATATTTATAATATCATTATTATTTAATAAGATACATGTGTATTTATTAGGAGATAGAAGCGGGAAAACTAATGTGAGAAGTCATGAGAAAGTGATAAGTGTCCATCTTAAAACCTTTATTTATTAGTATGTATAGATTATAATAACATTCATCTAATTTTTATTTGCATGTTCAGTAATCTTAAAACCCTAAACGGACCACTTAAGTGCAACCGTTGATCTTGGGCATTAACAGTGCTGACTTTAACCGGGCATAACTTGATCATAATTAAATAAAATTGAGCAAACTCAAATTCCACGACGTAGTTCGTCGAATTTTCTTTCCAATCATAATCGGCTCGTTTTCTAATTCAAAAGTATGACTCCGTTGTAGCCAAAACGGGATAGAAACCTTTTTCAGTACCTTCTGTCTTGCTTGACTGTTTTGGCTATGATCTAAGTCTCAAACATAAAAACTTTCTAAACGAAACTTCTTTGAACGACATAAACTAATTCCCTGCAAAATTTCATAATTTTTGGACATCGTTTGATATTTTTAACAAGCCCGTTTCTGTTAAACTACTTTGATGTCCAAATCTGAATATTGACTAGAACGCTATTTTTACAACTAATTCTTAACCTTATGACCTGAACCACCTATCTAACACTCGTTTATTTATCGAACCTACCCTAAAACTAGTTTATTTATTTGTTTGGTGTCTGGTCCGTGATTCACCTTGTCTATTTGTTCAAGTCTCTTATCTCGTCTAGCTTTCAAGGTGAGACTTCATAGCCCCACTTATTCAAATTGATTTCGGGGAAACATGTACGTGTTGGCATGCATTAAAACACGTTTTCAAACAATTCTAAAACAAGCGAATCATATATTTATGTGAGTAAATGAACACAACATGATAAACTTTAAACTTGCAAATCCTTAACTTGAAACTTTCAAGCCAACATTAGTACAGATATGGGCCATAGGATGGAAACCGCATATACTTTATGGACAACTTTTGGTTGGATATCTTATTCGTTATTAGTGCAACTTGCAAGTTGTACCACTTATTCGTTATTCATCATTTTAGGTTGGATTTGCTAATCATGTGTTTGTTTTATTATGTGCTATATGATGATCTTAGAATATGAATTGTCACATTTTCCAAACTTATACTTTTATTAAACCAATGATTTCTCACCAACTATTTTTAGTTGAGACTTGTTTTTCGTACATGTTTCAGGCGATTAAGTTCGTGATATGTCAAGTCAAGAACACATAGGATTTGCCTAGATATCTATTGAAGAAATTCTATTTTAAGCATTTTTGTCTTTTGAACATGTTATTTGTTTCTTTGAATTCAAAGACTTATGTAATTGGGTTTTTAATATTATGAAACTTTAATTGTAAATGTCTTTATTTCATTGTGTTCTTTTATCAATTAAGTCGCACCCGGGGTTAAGATGCACGGTTGGGGTTTGACAGTACCTTCTGTACCTGCTTTGATCTCAAAGTTTGGTTTGCACAGAGGAATATGTTTGAAAATGGATCGTTTCATAAATCAACTCAACCTCAAGGGTTGGTTTTGTAAATGTCTAAATCTCGTCGTGTAGACAAAAGTTTTCTTTAATTAAATACTTGGGTATAAAACCCGTTCATTTGTACATTTGATTTTTGAAATCAAAACCCCGACCAAAGTCAGTAAAACTACAAGAAGGTATTCTGCCTAGGGAGTCGAAATCCTTTGGTCACCTTAACCTTGTCTTTTTCCAGGTTCTTCCTGTGCATTGCACGAACCTATATATCATATTTTTGGGTTGCACCGGGTCAAGGTGTGTGGCCTGACCCAGCTGTGCAACAAAACTATCATTGGGACTTAGGTCGTTGCCGGTCTCGGTATACTGAGGTCATTTTATTATTTTCCTGAAACATTTAAAAATGAACGTCAACTATGTGCTGGTGAATACTTCATGACCTCAAATCATTTTCATAATCATGGAAAAACAATTTAATTAAGCAGTTAAACATTTTATCGTGGATTTAAGTGATCACATCACTTTTTTCCGTTTCATCCATTTGTATACATTGAACAAGTACTCGGGGGCTACGCAGCCGAACTGGCACATTTGCGTTTTACGCAATCACCCGACCCATCTGGATCCCGAGCGAGTATAAGTATTTCATCAAACTTTACGTATACTTCTTGGGTAGTTTAAAGTCCGCTGGGATTGATCTCGCTGGTCAACCCCAACTGGGACTAAAATGAGTAAATATTTAACTATCGTGTTTTGCCCTTTTCGTAAACGTAAATAGTTTGATCTCTTGAATGAAGGTGCTTATAGCACCATCACGTCCTATAAATCGTTTTGACAGACTCTTGTTCAGTATGAACGAGTATTCACCTTGGTTTTGAAGTCGGTGGTTGAAAGATATTAGTGCTAGGTAGTTCTTAGAGTAGTCTCCAAGGGCTCTAGTGTCACACCCCGGTCGGCGGGGGATTATACGCCAGGGCTGACGCGGTTGTTCATAAGTACATGATTGACTATTAAATGCGTTACTATAATTAATCATCAAAATTAAATATTCGTTACAAAGGGAAATTAAAACATATAGTTCATAACATAACAAAATGTAAATTATTTATTGCTAGGTCCATAGCCCTATGTGATCAAGCAGGGTCCTCAAATAGGTGCACCTGAGACATGTAAGTAAATGTCAGTTACAACTAGTTGGTGAGTAACATAGGTTTTGACACCAACAAAAGTTTGAGAAAGAGTTACAATTCAATATGTTCAAATAAAATCTAAGGCATAAATGTGAAAACATATAAGGTTCTAAAGCATACAATCAAGCCATGTTAATATGTATGCACAATCCCCCGGATTGCGTGAAGTACCAAAATATAAACACAAACCCACCAAGGTTTTATGTTAAGTAATGAATCGGATTCCCATATAAATGATCATGTTGGGTACTACCTTAGGCCTGTCGCGCAAGTTAATGATTGTACTAAACATGAACACACGTATGGTCGCCAAGTAGTTTAAGACATGAAGCACAAAGAAGTTTGATAAGAACATAGGTATTGAATTATGTATGTATATTAATGTAAACATGTTCCATCCTGAGTATTTGTAAACAAAAGTAAGGTAAAAGGGGGCTAGGAAACTCACGTGTAATGAAGCTAGAAATGATAGGAATTGTTAATGATGGGTAGGCCTCGTGAGAATTTCTCACAATCAACCTACATGGATGATTGTATTCCAACTCAATGCATGTTTAATGGAAATAAGGAAATTCTAAGATTTTAGGGTTTCATAGGGTTTGAGATTGGATGTGGGATTGTATATATTTTGTAGGAAAATATAAGTTTATGACTAATATTGAAATAATAAAAATAGTTTATAAAATTAATTAGAATCACATAAAATTTCTAATTAATTATGTCGTAAATATGTTTGAATTTATTTATGTAGTTATTCTAAAATAAATTAATAAATAAATTATAAATAAAGGTTTAAATATTAATACGTTAGGATTTATTTATATAATTATTCTAAAAATAATTAATAAATAAATTATGAAATGGAAAATGTTTAAATAATAAAATAATTAATTAAACTATTAAATAATCTCTTTTATTTAAATTAATTACAAAAGAGATATTAATTAGATATAAATGTTAAATAAAATTGATTGAATTTTGTATAACCATTTATCTAAAATAATTAGAAATTTTAAAGTGTTTTAAATAATTATTCTTGCTAAAATAATTACTTATGTTTTTAAAAAAAATATGGATTAATAATACTTAAACAAACAATTAAAATTGGTTTAATAAGCATTATTATTTTATAACTAAAACCACATAATTAGATTTGTTTAATAAACTCATTTATATTGTTTATTTAAGAGTAATGTTTATAATGTGGTTCTAATAAAATAAAATAGATAAAACATTATTCTATATATTCTGTTTTTATAAAGATTACAGAATATATTTATTAATTTTTATAAGAATTTAATTAGAATTTTAAAACATTAGTTTAAGCATTTAAAAACTTAAAAAGGAAATAAATGTAAAAAACCGGCCACCAGGATTCGAACCCGCGTCGAGCCCGGCTACACACACGCGCGCACTTAACCATCAGACCAGGGCTTATGCCTTGGTCTTAAGCTGATGCGCTTAAACTAAATAGAACAATCCCAAGTCATCTTCTTCCTCGATTGAAATCCGCAAACCCTAGGTCCCCAATTGACCCGATTACACAGACGAGTGGAACCCGGATCATAGGGCTTTCGTTCGTGAGACTGATACGAGTACATTGGTACCAAAATTAACTGAAATGGTTGCGTGTAGGGTGAGATCAATTGGGCGAAAAGGTTCGAGCTTCGCCGGCTACAATCCGTATTCCAGGGATGATATGCGATGCAATTGAGGGTATGGGGTGTTTTTAGTGAGTGTCGTCCATGACTGGAGTGCATATTTATACACAATTCATGCGGGATCGAACAGATCGATTAAATGAGTTTCAGTGGGGTTTTGGTTACGAGTTAACCATTGAAATGCTCATAATAGTTCAATTAAACTCGAAGGATGAATTGTTTAGATGTCCTGAATGTAAAGTCGTTGATGATTTTGTACGAAAAATCTTAGGAACGAGTTCGAGATCAAAGGTTCGAAAACCGGTCCGTGCGGGACTCGAACCCAGGACTGAAATGGGGAAGGAGGTGTTTCTGGAATTGGCACAACATGTCCCTCAAGTTTCAAGTTTTACATTTTCTGTGCAAACCTTGGTTTTAATTGGAAATAGAGTTTCAGAAATTACACAATCAACCCTGAACTTTTATAAAATATAGATTTAATAAATTTTATAATTTTTTATAATATCTAGTAAATCTTTATATTATATTTAAATGTTATAACATAAAAATATGATTTGTAATATAGAAATTGTTTTATTTCTATTAAAAATCATTTTCTTTGAAAATAAATAATATAGATTTTTATAAACCCTAATTTTTATAGAATTTATAATTTAGTTTTTATAAGTTGTATATTTATACATATATATATATATATAGGCTTAGAAATAACCTAGCATATGTATATATATATATATATATATATATATATATTTATTTCATTGAACAATAAACAATTATTTACATAATCCATTATATAAATATTTGGAATTTTTGAAATTAAATAATTGTGCCCAATGTATGTATGTATGCTCATGTAATGAGATGGATAAATAGGATAGCTATTATTAAATTGGAATGATGTAAGTCATATAATCATGAAATTACAAGTGCCGGAATAGTTAAAATAAAGGCCTGAAATTCCTGGGGATTACAGTCTCTCCTACTTTAGGAAATTTCGTCCCGAAATTGGTTAGGAGGAGGGTCCAGGAAAAAGATGTGGGTATTTAGCCTTCATTTGATCCTCACGTTCACTAGTAAACTCTGGGCCACGTTTGGATTCCCACCGAACCTTAACGATTGGGATACGACTTTGTTTGAGTTGCTTAACTTCCCGATCCATAATCTCCATGGGTTTCTCCGCGAAGTGCATTGACTCATCAATGTGAACCTCGTCAACCGGTATGTGAAGATTTTCATCGGCCAAGCATTTCTTCAGGTTCGAGACATGAAATGTTGGATGTACGTTATTGAGTCCTTTAGGTAAATCCAATTTGTAAGCTACCTTCCCAACCTATTCAAGGACTTTAAAAGGACCTACAAACCTTGGTGCAAGTTTTCCCTTCTTTCCAAAATGAACCACACCTTTCCAAGGGGATACCTTGAGAAGAACCAGATCGTCAACTTGAAATTCCAAGGGTTTTCGACGTTTGTCGGCATAGCTCTTTTTCCGACTCCTTGCTATTTGAAGGTTGTCACGGATTAACATGATCTTGTCGGAAGTATCCTGAATGAGTTTGGGACCAGTGATTTGTGCTTCGTCAATCTCAGTCCAACAGATAGGAGAACAACACTTCCGACCGTAAAGTGCTTCGAAAGGAGCCATGTCAATGCTCGTGTGGTAGTTGTTGTTATACGAGAACCCGACTAACGGTAGATGTAAATCCCAATTTCCCTTAAAGTCAATGACACAGGCTCTAGATATCTTCGAGGGTTTGAATTGTTCGTTTGGATTGATCATCAGTTTGCGGATGGTAAGCCGTACTAAGATTCAGTTGGGTACCCAAAGCTGATTGCAAGGATTGGTAGAAACTAGAAGTGAATCTTCCATCACGATTAGAAATAATGTTGAGAGGTACACCATGACGACTAACAATTTAATCAATATAGATTAGAGCCAATTTCTCTACTCGATAATCTTCACGAATGGGTAGAAAGTGAGCAGATTTAGTTAGACGATCAATGATTACCCAAATACTATCAAGACCACGAGATGTATGCGGGAGTTTGGTTATAAAATCCATGGCAATGCACTCCCATTTCCACACGGGAATCTTTGGTTGTTCAAGTAATCCAGACGGACGCTGGTGCTCGGCCTTAACCTTCAGACAAGTAAGGCACTTGGACACATATAGGGCAATGTCTTTTTTCATACCAGACCACCAATATTGAGTACGAAGGTCCTTATACATTTTATCCGCACCGGGATGTATAGACTAACAGGTCTTTTGAGCCTCGTTCATGATGAAAGTACGAAGACTGTCACGGTCCGGAATCCAGATACGATTCAGGAAGTAAAGCAAACCATTGGGTTTCGTCTCAATTTGGAGTTCAGCACCACATGCCATCTCGTTGTACATGTTTCCTTCAGTGACTGAAAGATGTTGTGCCTCAAAGATGCGAGTTTGAATGTCATTTTGGATTCGAATGTTGTGGATCTTGATAAATTATTTACGGCTAAGAGAATCGGCTATGACATTCGCCTTACCAGAATGGTAACGAATATCGCAGTCGTAGTCGTTTAGAAGTTCAACGCAACGTCTTTGCCTCATGTTGAGTTCTTTTTTATTGAAGATGTGTTGAAGACTCTTATGGTGGATGTAAACAACACACTTAGTACCATATAAGTAGTGTCTCCAAATTTTGAGAACGAATACGACCGCACCCAATTCAAGGTCATGTGTCGTATAATTCTTCTCATGGATTTTGAGTTGTCGAGACGCGTAAGCAATCACTTTACCTCGTTGCATAAGAACACAACCCAGGACTAAGTTAGAAGCATCACAGTAGACGAAAAAGTCATCATTTCCGTCAGGGAGAGTCAAGATAGGAGCTGCACACAATTTCTGTTTTGGAGTTTGAAACGCTTCTTCTTGTTTTGGTCCCCACTCGTACGGTTTGCCTTTATGTGTTAAGGCTGTGAGTGGCACCGCGATCTTTGAAAAGTTTGATATGAAGCGTCGATAATAGCACGCTAAGCCCAGAAATGAGCGGACTTCCGTAGGGGTTTTTGGGGCTTGTCAGTTCTTCACCGCCTCAATTTTAGCGGGATCCACGTGAATACCCTTCTCATTGACTATATGGCCCAACAATTGGACTTCCTTTAGCCAAAATTCGCACTTGGAGAACTTGGCATATAATTGTTCCTTCTTCATGATATCCAAAACCAAACATAAGTGTTCTTCGTGCTCCCTTTTGATTTTGAATAGATAAGATGTTGGAACCTGAAAAACCAATGCATTTCTGATATCTTTAAGGGTAGTTTGTAACTTTTGTAACCTAGGTTTTGTGGTCAAGAGTCGCTAGCGACTCTTGATGAGTCGATAGGTCAATCGGCTATCTGAATGTCGACTCTTGCTATGTGTCTATAAATAGCAACCCTAAAACCTAATTCGGAGGCTCTTGGGCAATACGTCATTACTATAGTTCTTTTGAGAGCCAATTGTCATTGTGGTGGTGTTCTTTGTATCCAGGATCTTATTTGTATTCGTTATCAGTGTGGATCTAATACAATCGTGTCTGTTACATTCTTATTATTGTTGCTCTTTAGCTTTTGTTTATTCTGATCATCACAATTATCTTCTATATAGCTAGATTGTTGATTGTTTTCTGTTTAGAATCATTCTTGCACAGGGACCCTAGTGTCAGGACCTACAATTTGGTATCAGAGCCTTTTGTGCCTTTGATTCTTAGTGATTTGTGTTAAGTTTATAGGTTTTTAGGAAAATCTGAATTTCTTTGATTTCTGGCTAGATTTGTATCAAGATCAGAAATTGGTATTGAAATTCACTTAGAAATTTGTTTGTGAAGAGTTTGACAAATTTGATTATTATTTTGGTTTAGATCTGAGCATTTAGCAATTGATTTTGTGTTGTTTTATGAAAAGAGTATGATGATGTTCTTAAGCCGATTGTCCAATGTCCAATTAGTTGTTTAAGCCGATTGTCCGTGCCGATTCTCAGTCATCTAGCGATTCTCTCAGTAAATGCAAGTTTACGACTCATTTTTTTGAGGTAGCGGCTCTTCTGAGCCGACACTTCGAGTGAGCTTTCCAAACACCTTGTGGTGGTGCCGTCTGTTCCTTGTCTTCAGCCGACTCTTCGAGCCGACTATCTTGCTTGTTCCGAGCTGACTCTTGCTTTTTCTCATTTTCTGAACTTGTTTGTGATTTCTTTGTTTCAAGATGTCTGTTACTTCTATTACTAAAGCTGATTTGGAGACCGGTTCCATGTCTAGACCTCCTAAGCTTTTATCTATCGATGATTTCCCTAACTGGAAGAACCGCATGAAGGCGTACTTTTATGTGACTGACTTCGGTCAGTGGGTCTCGATCACCAATGATCCACACGGTCCTATGACCACTGGAGCTTATGGTGTTGTAGCTCAAACTGATCCCACTGCTTATACCGAAAATGATAAACTTCTGATCCTAAGAGATTATAAAGCCTTCGGTGCCATCAATATGGCTCTTCCGGCCGACATCATGAACATGTTTAAGGAATACAAGACCACTCAAACGTTATGACAGGCACTGTGTGATTTCTATGAAGGGAATTCTAACTTGAAATAAGGGAAGAAAGACATGCTCCAGAAACAATATGATACCTTCGGGAGAATCAAATGAGAAGGTTTGTCTAAGAACATCTCAAGGTTCATGGAAATTTCAAGCAAATTGAAGCAAGCCGGGGTTGTCATTAAAAATACTGATCTGATTAAGAAGCTGCTAGACTCTTTACCCCAGGAATGGAGCATACAATGCATGTTGATCAAAATATGTGAATGAAGACTCTACCCTATCTGATATAATAAACACCCTAAAGTCCTTTGAAATGGACATTGAAAAGCGCCAAATGAATCAATCAGTGTACACCAAAACAGTGGCACCAACCAATGATGCTTTTGTTGCTCCAACTTCATCAAACATTGCTCCTAGCCCATCTTTAACTATTCCTTCTATAACGACCGCTCCCGTCACCAATCAGCAGAGTCAACCAAGTAATGGTACCGCTGCTCCAAATCCATCAAGTGAACACATAGAGTTGTTTGGACTGTTTGTCAACAGTTATCAAGCTCTAATCTTAGGTGAATTGAAGGCTGGAGTATACCATAATGAAGATGTATTTCAGGTTGACCCAGATGACATGGAAGAAGTTGATTTGCAGTGGCAGATGGCAATGTTGACTCTGAGAGCAAAAATATTCACGGATAGAACCTGTAAGAAGCGTCTTAGAGGAAAGTCTGCAGGATTTGACAAGTCTAAACTAAGATGTTACAACAGTAAGCAACTCGGGCACTTCAAGAGGGAATGTCCTCATCCTATCACCGATGCTCTAACTCTTCCTACCATTGTTGCAATTACCGATGGCAAAGAACAAGCTGAAAAGACTAACGAACCGATCTACAAGAATCTTATTGTAGAATTCTGGAACAACGCTGAAGCCTCACAACACTTGATTACCACCGATCCACTTATAAGATCTATTGTTGCTGGACAAAAGGTGGTGGTGTTTGAACACACCGTCAGGGAAGCATTGATGTTACAGGATAACTCTCTTGAACCATACACTATTGACAAGAAGGAAGTTGAGAGATGTTTTATTGAGGTACTTGGTTATGAAGGGTCATTTAGAAAGGGTGATATTATGAAGAAAGGATTATCTAAGGACTGGAAAACAATTCTATACATCTTCATTCACTCTTTATCACACAAAAGGGGAGGATATGATGGCCTCGAATTAAAATAGGAAGGAGTCACGGTAAAAGTCTGTAATCACGAAACCTGCAATGTTTCTCATCACATATTCGACTACATGTATAGCAATTTTACAAAGAACAAATGGTTGTTGTATCCTTGATTTGTCCAAATGATTTTGAATCACCTTCTCAAGAAGCTACCACCAAAAGGAATCCCGATGAACTTCTCAAAACCTGATTCCCGATTTTACACTAATCTATTGAGAAATCATCATAGCTTCTCTAGAAAGGAAAATCCTATGTTCAAGAAAATGGTTGAGAAAGAAATCGTCCCTGAAGTTGAAAGCTCGTCCGAAGAAAGCTACAACGCTATGAGGAGAAGGGTTGAAGGAACCAGTGTACCTGACAAAGGAAAGTCTTCAAGAAAAGAATCTAAGAAAGAGGCAGCAAAAAGAAAAGCAAAAGGTAAGGCTATCGATACCTCCAATGAAAAGAAAAAGAAAAGAGCTCTTGTGCCGAGCAATGGAGATGGATTAATGAGGTCAGCAAGGTTAGCCTACCGAAGAGAACAAGAAAGAATCCAGCAAGACAACTCTACCACCCCATTCTTTAACGATGAAGTCATTAATGCATATTTCATTGCTGGTATGACTCTTTCTGCATTTAGGCATCCTCCGCCTATGCAGTTAGAAGGTACTTCCAGAACACATCAATCCCCCACCAAGATTCAATCTATTCCTCCTCCCATCAAATCAAAAGAATCAATCTCAGTCACCAAGAAACTTGCGGTGGTTCCAAGAAATAATGCACCTCCACCTCCAAAGAAGCCTAATGAACTAGACAATCTCAACTATGAAATTCAAGCTCTAAGAAAATCCCATGAGAAGCAGAGAAAATAGATAATAGGAATGAATATACGTTGGAATAAACAGATCAGGTGGAATGAAGTACACCGAAAGAACAGGAGGTGTGTTGCCAAAGCATTGGCTATGATTAGGAAAGGAGCAGAGAATATTTTGAAGGAACTGAACCGTGTAAGGGAAAGACACAACGAAGAACCCTTGACATTTCATAACGTCTTTGAAGTGGCAAGTTTCGATGAAGATGATGATTCCGAAGATGAAGATGAAAGAGAAAGTGAATCTCAAGAGTTCTGAGGAGAGGATGAGCCCACAGAGCATTAAAATAATCAGGAATGCAACGGTTTCAGGGGAAATTGTTGGAACCTGAAAAACCAATGCATTCCTGATATCTTTAAGGGATAGTTTGTAACTTTTGTAACTTAGGTTTTGGGGTCAACTTAATGAGTCGATAGGTCGGCTATCTGAATGTCGACTCTTGCTATGTTTCTATAAATAGCAACCCCAAAACCTAATTTGGTAGCTCTTGGGCAATACGTCGTTAATATAGTCTTTTTGAAAGCCAATTGTCATTGTGGTGGTGTTCTTTGTATCTAGGATCTTATTTGTAATCGTTATCAGTGTGGATCTATTACAATCGTGTCTTTAATGTTGTTATTAGTGTTGCTCTTCGTCTTTTGTTCATTCTGATCATTAACAATTAGCTTCTATATAGCTAGATTGTTGATTGTTTCTTGTTTAGAATCATTCTTTCACAGGGACCCTATTGTTTCCTGTTTAGAATCATTCTTGCACAGGGACCTAGTGTCAGGACCTACATAAGAATATCTTCAATGAAGACGCTCATGAATTTGTCCAAGTACGGTTTACACACGCGGTTCATAAGATCCATGAATACCGCGAGTGCATTGGTTAGACCGAAGGGCATAACCATGAACTCATAATGACCGTACGTTGTATGAAAGGCTGTTTTTGGGATATCGGATTCAAGAACACGTAACTGGTGATAACCAGAACGAAGATCGATTTTTGAGAATTAAGTCGAGCCTTGAAGTTGATCAAACAAATCATCAGTCCTCGAAAGTGGATAACGGTTCTTCACAGTAAGCTTGTTGAGTTCCCGGTAGTCGATACACATCCTGAAAGAACCATACTTCTTCTTGACAAATAAGATGGTTGCTCCCCAAGGAGAAACACTGAGACGTATAAATCCTTTTTCAGAAAGTTCTCGAAGTTGGCTTGAAAGCTCTTGCATTTATGAGGGTGCAAGATGATAGGGTGATTTAGCCACGTGATTTGCTCTTGGCACTAGGTCAATATGGAATTCAACTTGACGTGTGGGAGGAAGACCGGGTAAGTCTTCGGGAAAAACTTCCGGAAAGTCTTTGATCACAGGAATATCTTGAAGGTTTTTTCCCTTGTCTTTCCGCTCCACAATGTGTGCCAACAAGGCCACACACTTCTTTCTTAAGTACTTCTGCATGGTAGTACAAGACATAAGGTTGAGTCCTTTAGACGGCTTCTCACCATAGACGTTCAAAATGCTGCCCGAGTCAAGAGGGATACGGATATATTTGTCAAAGCAGACGACTTCGACATGATGCTTGGTTAGCCAATCTATGCCTACTATGATGTCGAAACCTCCGAGAGCCATAGGTATAAGATTTATTGAGAATTCATGGTCATTCAAGTTTAGTGTACAATCTATAATGAAGGTGTCACATGTAACAAAATATCCATCCGCTACTAATACGTCAAAGGATTTATCTAACTTAGTTCGACTCATAGCAAGTTGTGGTTCAAATTCAAAGGACATGAAACTCCTATCGGAACTAGTATCAAATAGGATAGAGGCATATTGTTGATTAATTGGGTACGTACCATTCACCACGTCGTTTTTGGCTTGAGCCTCATTGACATTAACATTGTAGGCATGTCCACGAGCTATGGGGTTTGCATTCCCCTGGATAACATTCCCTTGGTTCATGTTCCCCTGATTCATGTTTCCTTGGTTCATGTTGGCTTGATTCACAATGACCAACCTAGGGCAACGGTTCCTGAAATGATTGGGGTCACCGCACTCGTAACAATCACGACCCTGGGTAATAGCAGTAGGAGCAGGAACAATAGGTTGATGGACTTGGTTAACTTGTGGAATACGCAAGGTGTTAGCCATATGCCCATAACGTCCACAAGTGGTACATAGACGACATGGCACGTTAGCAGTATGATGGAGATTGCAGGTGTTGCACAAAGGTAGGTTTCCCACGTAAGGCTTCTTGTTGGGGTTGTAAGCATTACAGGCTACTTGAGCTAGAGGTGCAGCAGGAGTGACAATAGCAAAGTTCTTGCCCTTCCGCTTCTTTCCATTGAAGGAAGACTCAGCCTTGGCTTCCTTGGTGGGTTCAGTAGTGGTTTTTTCAATGGTTTTCTTTGTACCCTTCTTAAACAAGGTCCCTGCCTTAACATGGTTATTCGTAAATGTAGCAGCAAGACGGATTGCTTCCTCAAGTGTGGATGGATTGCTACCCAAGACAGTGTCTTGGATTAGCATACGCAGAGCATTGATGTACTTCTCAATGGACCTTGAAAGGGGAGTGACCATGTGAGGTACAAGAAGACTAAGTTCATGAAAACCGGTGGTATAGGCAAGGCTTTCACCTCTATCCTGCTTGAGATCCCAGAACTTAGCTTCCAGCTTCTTAACTTCGTTACGAGGGAAAAACTCATCAGTCATGAGTGTCTTAACATCAGCCTAAGGTAGAGGCAGTGCAACTTCTATACCATGGTTACGCTTTTCCTCGTTCCACCAGGTGAGTGCCCTCTTCTGAAAGACACTAATAGCATAGCGGACCTTTAGGTCCTTGGGGCAGTCAACATTGATGAAAGTACCTTTAATGCTTTCGAACCATTGGAGAAGTCCAGTGGCTCCTTCATTCCCGTAGTACTTGGTGGGGTTGCAGGAGTTCAAGTATTTGAACGTGCACGTGGGATTTCTTGGAGTTGCATTCTGGTTCCGCTGGTTGACCATGGTTGGTAAGATCGTAGTCATTTGCTGGATGGTCCTGTCAGTGAAGTTGAAATAAACATCAGAGAGGATGAACAGGAAATTCATATGATATGAATCATGTATAAGAGTTTGAAATAAAATCATGTGATATTTAAAAAAATATTGGATGGCACCCATTCAGTTTGCATCATCAAATGGATACGTTGACTTATCAAAAGTATTTTAAGTTCACCTAACGTCCGAGAAGTCGTGCTTTAGCCTATAAGTGGACACTCATCCCAAGAATTCCCAGGAAAGCATGACTAGTCCATCAGATTGCACAAGTCCTCATTCATTATTTAGAACTCACTTACTTTGACGAGAGTTTCATTTTGGATTAGACTTTTAAGTCTAAGAATATGATTCAAGTAATCTATGTAGTTTCAAGTAGTCTCAAGTAGTCCCTTGAAGTTTTTGTTCATGTATTTGCACCACGTAGACAGAAATAGATAGATGTAGATAGGTATAGGTAAGTGGATGTGATTCATATAAGTATGGGTATGGAATAAGTATAGAGTGGAGTTCCTAATAAAGGACACGAGCTAAACTCATGTTTTGGACTCAGGTTATAGTCTAGGTCATGTGTGTCTAATAACCTAATTCCCTATAACCATGGCTCTGATACCAATCTATGACACCCCGCCCGGTGGCAGATTATATGCCGGGGCTGACGCGGTTGTTCATAAGCACATGATTGACTATTAAATGTGTTACTATAATTAATCATCAAAATTAAATATTCGTTACAAAGGGAAATTGAAACATATAGTTCATAACATAACAAAATTTAAATTATTTATTGTTAGGTCCATAGCCCTATGTAATCAAGCAGGGTCCTCATACAGGTGCACCTGAAACATGTAAGTAATGTCAACTACAAGTAGTTGGTGAGTAACATAGGTTTTGACACCAACAAAAGTTTGAGAAGGGTTTATAATCAATATGTTCAAATCTAATCTAAGGCATAAATGTGAAAACATACAAGGTTCCAAAGCGTACAATCAAGCCATGTTAATATGTATGCATAATCCCTCGGATTACGTGAAGTACCAAAATGTAAACACAAACCCGCCAAGGTTTATGTTAAGTAATGAATCGGATTCCCATATACATGATCATGTTAGGTACTAATTTAGGCCTGCCACGCAAGTTAATGGTTGTACTAAACATGAATACACGTATGGTCTCCAAGTAGTTTAAGACATGAAGCACAAAGGCATTTGCATAAGAGCATAGGTATTGAATTGTGTATGTATAGTAATGTAAACATGTTGCACCCCGAGTATTTGTAAACACAAGTAAGGTAAAAGAGGGCTATGAAACTCACGTGTAATGAAGCTAGAAATGATAGGAATTGATGATAGGTAGGTCTCGTGAGGATTTTTCACAATCAACCTACATGGATGATTGTATTCCAACTCAATGCATGTTTAATGGAAATAAGGAAATTGTAAGATTTTAGGGTTTCATAGGGTTTGGTATCGGATGTAAGATTGTATATATTTTGTAGAAAAATATAAGTTCATGACTAATATTATTGAAATAATAAAAATAGTTTATAAAATTAATTAGAATCAATTAAAATTTCTAATTAATTATATAGTTAATGTGTAACAACTGGTAATTTACCACGTCATTATCTGGGTATTATCACACTAAATTATGCATGCTAGACTAATTTTAAATTAATTAGGTCTAACCCAGTATAGTAGAGTGCAACCCAAACACAATTACACATGAAATATTAGATATTTTCAAGACACAACGAACCCCATATCGCGTTGGTGATAAAATAAAAGTAATATTTAAACACCTAGTAGAGAATAACCACTTGAATGAAAATAAAGTTCAAAACACATGAGATGGACACGTATTTTACCCGAACTATTAAACTCATATTATTTCGTTTATACAACTCATACCCGACATATAACAATAAACGGAAAAATGACGACACGCGGGTATTATACCGGACTTGAACTAGTGGGTACTACTCCACACCTACCCCACCCCCTACCCACACGTGTTCAACTTTTCTTTGCCAAGCAAACAAGACATCTAGGGCTGAGCATTCGGTTCGAACCGGACCGAACCGGACCAAACCGGACCGGAACCGCGAACCGTTTGGATGAAAATATGTTAACCGAGGACCGGACCGTATATAAACGGTTCTGACTGGACCGGAACCGTTTAATTGCCCGACCGAACCGATTAAGATAAAGTTCCACTTTCATTATACCAAATTATGTTTCCTGTAAAATAAAATTCCAATCTAACCCCACAAAACAAAAAAACAAACCCAAAATACTCCACAAACGGTTTTAACGGGTCCTCGCCGGAACCGTCGGGTTATTAACCGAACCGTTTAATGACCATATGAAGAACCGAGGACCGGACCTGTTTACTATTTTGCGGGTCGGTTCCGGTTCCAGTTGGTCCGGTTCTACGGTTCTAACGATTCCGAATCGCGAACTGCTCACCCCTAAAGACATCCCGTCTTGTTTTGTGTCGCCATGTTCCCCAACAGGGAACATTTATGTTCCTAGATAAGCACTATGTACATGGGATAATAACCCAATGATGGACTATAAATATGCAAGCTTACAAGAGCAACGCACACAAACCTCACAATCACACAACACTCCTCCATACCTCCTCTCGGCTCCCTCTCTCACCCGAAACCCCACCCCACCACCCTTGCTCCTCTCGCTTCACGGCAACAACTCAACCTCCCTTCTTCTCTTCTCACGGCAGCAGCACCATCACTCCCACCAAACCATCCTCACCACTCCCTTGACCATCGGCAACCACCATAAACACCCACGACAACACCATTGTAGTACCACCACCTTCTTGTTCCTCCTTCTCGACTCACAAGACCACAACAGTATCATCGTCATCACCACACCATAACACCACCATCATCGTCCACCATTGTGAACCACCCCCACCGAGCACACCCTCACCGTCCTTTCACTCGGCAACAACCCGACACCACCGCCACCCTCATCCATCACAACCCCGAAAACACTCCGCCACCATTTACGGGTTTTCGCGGGATAAGAACCAAGCTCTGCCACCTTTTACGGGTCTTCGATTCGCACCAATGGACACCGGGTTACGTTTACGGGAAGTTTACGGGTCGTTTCGGGAGCTTACGGAGTAGTACGGGAACGAATCGAACCTAGCGTATTCACCGTCACCTTCTCCCGACTTTTTACGTGAGATTTCGATTCATTTATTTTAATGTTATTATAGTTGGTGATATGTTAGGATATAACCGGAATTAGAATTTAACTAACGAGTTTTAAACGTATCGGGGACGATTCGTATTTTAAATATATAAAAGACGGGTTTTTAATATAATAAAAAAGGTAGGTTCAAAACCCTATTTTCTTCATAATTAAATATATGATTAATTTATTTTATAAAAACACATTTTTATTTTAAGTATTAAGAAATAATGGTAGTAATAACTATGAATAATTTTGCATGAATAAAAGGGAGATTTTTATAAAGTTATATTTATAAAAAATACTCCCCATATGACAATATGTAATAATCATAGTTATATATATATATATATATATATATATTTATATATACATAAATATATAAAAATATGTGGATTAATGGGTTAAAAAGAAATATAAAATAATAGAGTTATTTTGTACATATCAATCTACTCTCATAAATATATATATACACAATATATAATTACAAGGAATAATTGGTGAATACACATAATAAAATAATATGATTATTATTTTATGACATTTTAGTAATTAACGACTTATTCTAATAAATATATACGTTAAATATATTTATTAATCATAAGAAACAACTTAAGCCGAACACAAGGTTTTGGACAAATGAAAGACTAAGTTATAATATTTATTAAAGGATTTAATAAATACAACAACTTGAACGACCGGCTATATCACCAACGGCGATCGGGTCGGACCCTTGTAGATTATTACATTGCAAGGGTCGAGACTTCAGGGTATTGGTCAGGTGACCAATCCACACTTAAACAACTACATAGGACCTAAGGTGTCTTAAATGATTTATGGCACGGATATGTCGGATACTTGTTGGAGTTACTGCTTACATCATCACTCACCACATATTGACATTTGTTCAATGTCGGGCACATCAGGTGAGTCTCACAGTCCCACTCTTACTATGATTTAAATGATTTTAAACATACGGGGGAGAATACATAGCTCACATTTTGGATACGAGTACATACACTGTTGTTGTATGAGTTCTCACATTTCACATTGTCATACTAAGTCCCCAGGAATACTATAACCGTTAGCTAATTCAGACGTGGAACGTATGAATAGATCTATTTGGGTTGACACCCCCACCCATGGTTAGTCGCGCTAACCTTGACTGGAGGTCTAAGAGGGTGCATACTGTCCATTCTCACACTCACAATGTTGCATGACAGAACATTGGGCGGGGCTCACATTGTTACTCAGTCAAAAGATGGGTACATCACACGCAAACGTCAAGTGTCGGTTATGGTAAATAATGGTAACAATGCACCTACATAAGTATTGTTTGATTAACATTTCTAATCACACTGGGAAATCTCGTAGTCCAAAGAAATCACATTTTACTGCTTACTTAAACTTGTGAACTCACCAACTTTATGTTGACATTTTAGCATTTATTTCTCAGGTAACTAGAATCATGGTGCATGGGCATGCACGCACGTAGAACATCTGTTGGAAGGCATCTCAGTATAACCTAGGGACATCTAGGTTTTAGCCGACAAACTTGTCGTAATGGAAAACCGTATGCTTTGGATTTGAAGTATGGTACTTTTGGCATGTAATATCTTGGAAACAACTTGTGTTTTCTTGTAACAACTTAGAATCTTTAATTACGAATATTATTAGAAGTCGTTCGATGTAATCAAAGGCTATGAACACCGTAGATCGTTACGCCTCGTGTTTCCGCCCTAGTCGGGGTGTGACAAAATATGTTTGAATTTATTTATATAATTATTCTAAAATAATTTAATAAATAAATTTTAGATAAAGGTTTAAATATCAATACATTAGGATTTATTCATATAATTATTCTAAAAATAATTAATAAATAAATTATGGAATGAAAAAGGTTTAAATAAATAATTAAACTATTAAATAATCCTTTCTATTTAAATGAATTATAAAAGAGATATTAATTAGATATAAATATTAAATGAAATTGATTGAATTTTGTATAACCATTTATAAAAAATAATTAGATATTTTAAAGTGTTTTAAATAATTATTCTTGCTAAAATAATTACTTATATGTTTTAAAACAAATATAAATTAATAATACTTAAACAAATAATTAAAATTGGTTTAATAAGCATTATTATTTTAAAACTAAAACCACATAATTAGATATTTTTTAATTAACTCATTTATATTGTTTATTTAAGAGTTTATAATGTGTTTCTAATAAAATAAAATAGATAAAACATTATTCTATATATTCTGTTTTTATAAAGATTACAAAATATATTTATTAATTTTTATAAGAATTTAATTAGAATTTTAAAACATTAGTTTAAACATTTAAAAACTTAAAAAGGAAATAAATGTCAAAAACCGGCCACCAGGATTTGAACCCGCGTCGAGCCCGGCTACACACACACGCGCGCACTTAACCATCGGACTAGGGCTTATGTCTTGGTCTTAACCTGATGCGCTTAAACTAAATAGAACAATCCCAAGTCATCTTCTTCACCGATTGAAATACGCAAACCCTAGGTCCCCAATTGACCAGATTACATAGACGAGTGGAACCCGAATCATAGGGCTTTCGTTCGTGAAACTGATACGAGTACATTGGTACTAAAATTACCTGAAATGATTACGTAGAGGGTAAGATTAACTGGGCGAAAAGGTTCGAGCTTCCCCGGCTACAATTCGTGTTGCAGGGATGATATGCGATGCAATTGAGGGTATGGGGTGTTTTTAATAAGTGTCGTCTATGATTGGGATGCATATTTATACACAATTCGTGCGGGAATGAACCGATCGATTAAATGAGTTTCAATGGGGTTTCAGTTACGAGTTAGCCATTGATATGCTCATAATAGTTCAATTAAACTTGAAGGATGAATTGTTTAGATGTCCTGAATGTAAAGCCGTTGATGATTTTGTACGAAAATATCTCATGAACGAGTTCGAGATCAAAGGTCAGAAAACCGGTGCCTGCGGGACTCGAACCCAGGACTGAAATAGGGGAGGAGGTGTTTCCATATTTTGGCACAATAGGTCCCTCAAGTTTCAAGTTTAACATTTTATGCGCAAACCTTGGTTTTAAGTGGAAATAGAGTTTCAGAAATTACACAATCAACCCTGAACTTTTATAAAATATAGAATTATTAAATTTTATATTTTTTTATAAAATATAGTAAATCTTTATATTATATTTATATGTTATAAGATAAAAACATGATTTGTAATACAGAAATAGTTTATTTCTATTAAAAATCATTTTCTTTAAAAATAAATAATATAGATTTTTATAAACCCTAATTTTTATAGAATTTGAAACTTAGTTTTTATAAGTTGTATTTATATATGTATATATATATATATAGGCTTAGAAATAACCTAGCATATATACACAATCAACCCGGGCATGCTACACGTGTCTGGTGGAGAGGTTCCTGGGGAAACGCGTATCGGACCGTTGGCTGAGCTTATGTCGGTCCGACATCCAATGTCCTTTCCACATCGGACCGATATCTAGGCATTTGTCGGTCCGATATCCCTTAACTTCCAGAATTCTTACAAATTTTTCTAACTCTTGGGTTTCCAGTAATTCTTGACGAGTTTGCAAGCTATTCCGGTCAGAAATTAAGATTTGAATTTGGTAGGTGTTATATCATCCCCAGCTTTTTTTGAAATCTCGTCCTCGAGATTATTTTCTGAATAAGTGTGGGTATTTCTTTTTCATTTCTAGTTCCAGTTCCCACGTGTACTCCGGTCCACGTCTGGAATTCCATTTCACCTTAACCAATACAAGTTTCTTCCGTTTCAATTTCTTTTCCTGCCGGTCTTCTATTTGTAACGGTTGTTCCACAAACGTAAGCCTTTCATTCACTATTACATCTTGTAGTGGCATAGCGAAAGTTTCGCCTGCTAAACATTTACGTAGATTGGAGACATGGAATACATCATGTACTCCGTTCATTTCTATTAGCAATTCTAACCGATCTTCCACTGGTCCGATTCGTTCTAAGATTTTAAACGGCCTAACAAATCTAGGGCTTAATTTCCCTTTCTTTCTGAATCGCACCACTTATTTCCAAGGTGATACCTTAAATAAAACATTGTCTCCAACGTTAAATTCTAACGGCTTTCGCCTTTTGTCGGCATAACTTTTCTGGCGATCACGAGCCGTTTTCAATCTTTCCCTGATTTGTAATATCTTATCAGTGGTTTCCTAGACTATCTCAGGTCCAGATAATTGGTTTTCTCCTATTTCAGCCCAACATACGGGAGTTCTGCATTTTCTACCATACAAGGCTTCAAATGGTGAAGCTTTTATACTTGTGTGGTAGCTGTTATTGTAAGAGAATTCCATCAGAGGTAAGTGGTCATCCCAACTTCCTCATAGGTTAATAACACATGCTCGGAGCATATCCTCCAAGGTTTGGATTATCCATTTCCATTTCCTTTTTTATTTTCTTTTTACTTTTGACTTTTCAAACAAAACCCCTTTTTCAAATTTTATCCCAGTCAGACAATAGCGAGGGTTGAGTAAGGAATCCGTGTCCATGGTTCGATACTTGGTTCTTACCCAGACTATACTACACTGCGATAGGTTTACTTGCCTATTGTGTGTGTATTTAGTTGAAGTAATTATCATTTTAATTTATAAATTTAAAATCTGATTTTGTGTAACTCTAAACCGAACATTAAAAATATATATTATATCACTCGCATTTGACATCAAGTTTTTGGTGTTGTTACTAGGGATATAGTTTTATATATATTTTTATATACATAAAACACACATCAATATACATATACATATATATTATAATATATTTAATATATATATATATATAGGGAGAGTATCAAGAGAAAACCACAAAGTTAGGCGAAAACCAAGAAAACCAGTGTCAACCAATCAGAAAATTAGGTTTTAATTATTTCTATTTTATATAAAAGGGTATTTTTATAAATGTACATTAATTTGTATTTAATATTAATTGTATTTCCACGTAAATTTCTTCTTTTTCTCCATCTTTTATGTCACACCCCCAAATTTATTCACTTAATAAATAAATTAATTAATTAAGGTTGCAACGATTGGTAACTTTACACAACAGCGAAAGCTAAACTAAAGACTTCTATGGTGTTGAACACCATTACAATTCTAACATGAAATAGTACATTGACCTAAAACCGTATAGATCAAAATCGTTTTAAGGTTTGACAATCAAATGTCTCCGGCTTCTAGGGTTTAATCCGAATGGTTAACCTATTCCAACTGTGCCATAGCTATGTGTTACCTGAAAAACATACTTAAAAATGCCAGTGTATTGTTGGTGAGTTCACATGTTTGATTATTGTAATGAAAAGCAATTTTCCTTGAAAACATTGATAACGTGTACATGGCCATAATATAAAACCGTTTTCCTTGAAGACTTTGATAACATGTACATGGCCATAGTTTAAAATAGTTTTCCTTGAAAACATTAATATCGTGTACGTAGCCATAAAATGAAATTGTTTTCTTTGAAAAGATGTGATTACTTCATAGTAATAAAATGATCGTTTTCCCAATGAAAACATGTGATGACTTCGTAGTCATAAAATGAGTCATTTCCCCAATGAAAACATGTAATGACTTCGTAGTCATAAAATGAGTCGTTTTCCCAATGAAAACATGTGATGACATCATAGTCATAAAATAAGTCGTTTTCCCGAAAACATTGATAACATCATTTACACGTAAACGAATGGCAAAACCATTTATGTGTAAACGATTGATAAATCCATCTGCACGAAAACGTTTCAATGTATATGATAAACAAAACAAGTAATGTTGACCCATCTGTTAACTAGCTAGGAATACGAATAATATGTACATAGATGAGGCATAACCAAACCATGACACATGTGTTTTGTCCCTCGCTCGTACCTCACGAGCAATGTTTGAACACTATGCGGTCATTTGGCCAGATGGACCCATGGTTTGCGCGACTAACCATGACCGGGGGTGTCAATCCCAATAGTACTATCCATAGAATCCCAGGCTAATGTATTGCTAATGGTTATAAATGTGATGGTCAGGAGACTTTACGAGCTCCATTGTGTTCACTCATGCAAACATAAAGGTCGGGTCTTGTTTTCTTGTTACCCTATAAAAATGTTTGTAAGTATTTTTCATGTTTTCAAATGTAATAAAAGCAAGTATGCTTCTCCCCCGATGTTTCTAAAACATTTACCAGTTACGGTTGTCTAATATGATGTAAACATACAAGTTGAATGTGTATAAGATCCACCCAAAATGTTAGACTTGATGGTGAATGTCTTATTTTTAAAGTGTGACCCGACGGACCGTTGGTGACTTGTCTTTGAATTTCATGATGCGTATTCATATTTATTCACAAGTATATACATTATTTATGTTATACAAATAAATTCTTATCTATAATTTGTCGTATATAGATCGTGTTATGGTTTTGATAGTTATTCACTTCAAACTACAATATTAAGGTAACCCTAGTCTATAGATGTTTTCTAGAATTTTAAGTTGTCTGTGTGTCGCCCTTTTGATTAACCAAATGAACTCGTTTAGTCATGAAATATTTTACCAAGTTACCTACATGTCTTAGGGTTACAAAGATGTATTAATCAGCATTTTATGACCTGTTTAAGTATTTTAAATCATTTATTTGGACAGAAGGGTACATCAGTGCTTGTTTCTGGAGTATCTTCATATCTTCTTTTAGTTGACTGACCAAAACTCATTTTCATGACTCAAGACCCTACAAATTTTGTCTATACTAAAAATAATAACTTTAGAAAGTGGAATCAGGTTATTTGGACTTGTTACGACCAAGTTATGACTCCCACGAGTGAGACCAAATTTCTGTTGAAAAAGACAGATTTGATACCTTTTCTTGTACGACCACTTTGGGGTACAAAAACTCAACGAAATTTCATGAGACCACTTGGGTTGGATTCTAGACTCCTTGTAATTAATTGTAGACTTAAGATTCGACAGGTTTGGATGAGTATGGACTGAGTTATGGCCCTCCAAAGTTGGGTCTAGATTTTGCCAGCTCATTGTTTTGCTTTGAGCACACTCAACATCACCAAATACTTTAGATTTGTACTTGTTTTACCACTTGATCAAGTTTCTTATTGATGTTTAGGTTGTGTCTAGTACATTTACATGTCCTATGTTCAGATTTGTCCATTACAACAACTTGTTCCATGTACTTTTATGTCCAAGATCATACTTTGCTAAATTTCAAAGATGAATATGTGAATAAACAAAGATCAAGGACTAAAAATGTAAAATCTGAAAAATCGAAGGGATACCAGACCGCTATCCATAGCATAACGGTCCGCTATGTGGAGAACAAGCAAAGAAACAGGTGGCGACACGTGTCCTGTGACTCATCAGACACATGTCTCGATAGCAGACCGTAGCTGTTCGACATGGACAGGTGACCAATATCGGTCTGATATGTAGGCCTGAAGGCTAATTTGCGGCTGGAGGCGGTAGAGGACCGACATCCCCCAGGATAACGGTCCGCTATGGGTTCACATTTGGCCCTATAAATAGATGATCTGTTTCAAGACTTTTACACCCACAAACACACTTAAATACACACACACATACACACACTCTAAAGGTCCAATCCCGAGCCCCGGTTCGCGTACGAGAGTCTGGTTTCAGCGTTTCGACTCTAAAATTGCCGTAGATAGTGCTGAGGTAAGGTTCCGACCTCCCATTAAGCTTCGGTTATGAACCATTAAGCTAGGATTATGTAATTAAAAAATGTTATGATTATCTACGAGCTCTGTCCGAGGTGTTTACCACATTACTGATTAATAAGCCGAAATACTATCCAGGTGAGTTCCTAAACTGTGATGCATGAACCCAGTCATGACCTTGGCTGGCGTGATTAATTTATGAAAACATTTTAAGTATCTTGAAACGATTGTACCGGTTGTTTATATATAACGTATTCTAAGCGCTTATTGTATTTCACTTGCCCGTGGAACGGCATGTGGGACAGGACCCGTGGAACGGTCTTTGGTTATATATATACTGAATGATTGTTCATAGTTATCCATGAATTTGAGTGTGGAAACCCATGAATGTGTTCAAGATACTTTGGCGGGTCATTTTAATAAACTATTTTAGTTTATGAATTCACTAACTTCATGCTGACCCATGTTTTGTAAAATGTTTTGAACGCATCACATGTAGTCATTAGATAAGGCATTTTCAGGACTAGAATGAAAAGATGAATGATCCAGATGATGGGCATGCCTGGAACTATAAGTCCCGAATGACATGTTCCTTGTTAGGAACGAATGATGTAACTTTTGTTAAACATGATGTAACAATGTTTTGAGGTTAATAGAAGTTATGGTTTAGTCTTCCGCTGTGTGTTTTTGATATCAACGTCACAGTAACTAGAAGGAGACCTTCTGACCGGGATGTAGCTATCTTACAAACAAAATGTTCTGTCTAGGAAAGGACGGTGTATAAATCTCTCCTAGACTGTCGTTCTTTCCTAGGAACATCTTTGTTTGATGTAATACTCTGGTTAGATAATTGTCCTGTGTTACGGGCGTGACAAGTTGGTACTAGAGCCACAGTTTAAGGGATTTAGATACTACATAAATAGTTTCTAGACTTAAACTAAGACACTAAGATTAGTCTGGAATGCCTCAGGATAAGTTAGGTGTGTACATTCAGTACGACCTATAATGGGAAATATCTAGAAATCAGATAATTAAAGACATTTTTGGCCGAGTGTTATTCATTTCAGAATTTCTGGATTATGACCAGTTATACATCTGTATGTAGGTACAAATGGCAGGACATGGTAGAGGAAGAGGTAGGGGTAGGATGCCCAATACTAGGTCTCGTACCCACGATGCGACAACTACAAACCCTGATCCAAATGAGAACATAAATACGAATGCTGAACCCGAGCAACCGGTGGAAGAAGTCATTATGACTGAAGCCACGTTTGGTTACTCCCAAGTCAAGAATAATCAAATGGTATGTTCAAGGTCTTCCTCTTAAGCTTCGTACCTTAGTGAAATACATTGCACCTGAAATGATAGATTTGGCTGTAGAGAAGAGTGCGATGAAGTTTGATGAAGTGGCTGCTCAGGAGCCACCAAAGATTGACCACAAGAGAAAGCCCGATGAAGTTGTTTACAAGTTCAAACTGGGAAATACTAAGTTTCCCAGAAGAGAAGGATTTAATCCCAACCCTGACAGAGCCAATCAGGGAATGAAGTGCCAGACTTATCAGAAGTTTGGCCATTCTACAACCCAGTGCCTAAATGTTAAATGTTTTAACTGTGGGGATATAAGGCATTATAGGACTTCTTGTCCTAAACCACCTAAACAGAGAATAGGTTGTCACACCCCGGCCGGCGGCGGATTATACGCCAGGGCTGACGTGGTTGTTCATAAGCATATGATCATCTATTAATAATGGCAATATTTATTCATCGAAGTTAAAACATCCGTTACAAGAGTAAACATAAAATAAAATGTTCATAACATAACATAACATAAATTAAATTAAAACTAGGTCCATGTCCTATGTGATCAAGTAGTCCTCAAACAGGTGCACCAAAAAACATGTGAGTAAATGTCAACTACAAGTAGTTGGTGAGAAACATAGGTTTTGACACCAAACAAAGTTAAGTATAGGTTTACAATTCAATGTGTTCAAAGCATATATGTGAAAACACACAACGCTCCAAGCGTACAATCAATCCATGTAATAGGAAAATAGTTACGTAATACAATTGATTGCCTTTTGAAAAAGGGGTAAGATGATACTAAAAACCAGCCAAGGTTTTGTGTTAGATAATGTATCGGGTTCCCGTATAAATATTCATAAAAGGTAGTACCTTAGGCTTGTCACACAAGTTAATGATTGTATTGACATGAACACATGTAATGGTCACCAAGCAGTTTAAGACATAAAGCATAAATACCAAAGCATAAGAACGAAGGTATTGAATTATGCATGAAATATAGTTAATGACATGTTTCACCCCAAAAGTAAAAGAGTAAAAAGGCACTATGTAAACTCACCTGTAACGAAGCTAATAAATAGTATGAATAGTTAATGATGGATATGGTTCGTGATGATTCCTTAAAATCAACCCACACGGATAAATGTATTCTAGACTCAATGTATGTGTAATGAAAGTGAAAGTAAGGAATTTCAAGTGTATTTGAGATTCTAGGGATCTGGGTCGGATATAGGATTTGTACGAGTTTTTAGGAACATATACGTTTATTACAAGTATTGAAATAATTGTGATAAAGTAGATTAAAAAATTAATTAGAAGTCATTTAGGATTTCTAATTACAATAATGCATTTGAATCCATTTAAATAACTATTGTAAGAATGATTAGTAAATGAATGGTGGGTTAGAAGAAGGTTTAAATAAATTGTTTTATGTAAAAAGAAAAAAAAATTATTCATTTAAAGAATTTCTTTTACTTAATTGAAGAATAAAAGAGATGTTAAATATTAATATAAGAAATGTTCAAATGAAAATAAATGAGCTTTTATAATTATTTATCAAAAATAATTATTTAAGTATTTCCATAAATAATTATTCTTTATTATATAATTATTTACATGTTTTAAGAATGGATTAATAATATTTTAAATGATCATTTAAAATTTGATTTATAACATTACTATTTAAATAATCATAACTATGTTAAGTATAATTAGAGATTTTTAAATAATCGATTATGAATTTGTGTGTATGTGATATATACATATTTATTTACCACAAGACAATAATTATATTCCTTAATTATTTATAAAAAGGTTAGTTAATAGTCCTTTTTTGTTTATAAACGAATGTGTAAACTTGCACCATTATGAGGTGAATCTATAAAATGATGTATCCTTAATTAAAATATATATTTGTTTATGTCTCGTTATAAAAATAAGAATTTATATATACTTATCTCATCATTTTATCTTTATAAAACGGTCCGGGTGCTAATATATTTGTAAGTATGTATACATATGTGTGTGTGTGCGCTCTCAAAATGTACAAGGAATAAAAACAGGAAAAAGAATGGGTCAGTCGGGTTCGAACCCGTGACCTATTCTGTGAACAGGGAGAATTTTAACCATTAGATATTGGCAAGTGCCTTGTTAAAGAACTGACTCGTAAATTATTTAACATTCAGTTTCCCCAATTCATCTGCTTGAAAAACCCTAACCCTCAAACTTGTCATCGATAACACAGGTTTGCAAACAAATCGAGGGGGCTTTCATTCGAGGGATTAAACCGAGTAGGTTTGGGTGGGAATTACCTGAAAAATGGCTGCTGAAAGTGTGCCTCGTTGCTGTTGTTTGAATCGCGACTGAATGGGGGGTATGGGGTCTGGATTCGACTGAGTTTGAGTTCCTCTTGATCGCAAATGGTTAGGGAATGTTAGATGGAAGTATAATGAGTGTATAACAGTCAAGAATCGATGTATTTAATGAGTTTTTGAGTATGAATCATGCCTTTTCAAGTCTTTAACAGAAAACCATCAAAATCGTTCTTAATGCTCATGAATTCGCAATGAAATGTGAGTTAACTCCTCATGATGATTGTAAAGGAGTAGTGAAATTATTTGGGACGAATTGGATTCCATAGGAACGGATATTGATGGGTCTTAAATCTGATTTTGACTTTTGTTAGTCAAAATTGGAGTTTGCTTGACTTCTTGGGTTCAAAATCTAAAGGAGATGGTTTAAGCTCGGAGGAGGAGGAGGAGGAGGAGGGAGGGGGGGGGGACTCTGAATTTTTTTTTATAAGACATAAAATTATTAAATCTTATAAGTTTTTATAAAATCTAATAAATCTTTAGGTTATAATTATTTGTTATAAATATAAAATGTAATTTACTAAATAAAATAAATTCTTATTTTGATTAAAACACATAAACCCTAATCTTTATAGAGTTGTTTATTTATAAATATATGTGTGTGTATATATAGGCTTAGAAATAACTTAGTATATACATATATATTTATTTAATAGGATAGTAACAATTATTTACATAATTCCTCATATAAATATTTATTTGAAATAATGGTACCCAATGTATGTATGTATGTATGAACACTCATGAAATGTAATGGATAAATAAGGTAATTTATTGAAATGGATAGATGCAAACCACATAAAATGAAATCACAAGTGCCGAAAAGGTAAAGATAAAAGGCCAAAAATTTCCTGGGGATTACATAGGTAGTCAAAATAAAGGAACAGGACGAGTGTTCGTCTTAGGAAGCAGAGATGAACAGAAAAATAAAGCTAAGAAGGTAGCAGGTATTTTCTTAGTTAATATAATTTATGCCAAGATTTTATTTGATACAAGGGCAAATAGAAGTTTTGTTTCATATGCATTCACCCCATATTTAGGCGTAAGATAGATTCCACTTATTCATGCCTATGTCGTTGAAACAGCTAGTGGCGAACATATTAGGATAACTGAATCATACCCAGATTGTGTCATCAATTTTGTTTGACTGCTTCCGCCCAGAATGTTACGGGAAGATTGGCATCAGACAGCATTGTCCTTGCAGTCTCAATTAGGGTTCTGTTCTTCCGTTCGGAAACTCCATTCTGCTGGGGTGTATACGGCGCACTGAATTCATGATGAATGCCCTTCTTGAAACAGAAAAGCTCCATCATGTATACGGCGCACTGAATTCATTGTCACTCCTTATTCTTCAAACCTTCAGTTTGCATAAAGTTTCCAAGCTCACAATCAGGTATTGAAGAATATCAGGAGTCTCATCCTTTGTACCTACGAAATGCACCCAAGAGAAACGTGAGAAATCATCAGTTACAACTAGACAGTATGACTTACCTCCAATACTCCGGATACTTATGGCCCAAACAGATCCATATGTAAGAGCTCCAATTGGGTATCTATGGAGTTTTGGAGCTTGGGCTTGTGAGACTTCTGTTGCTGTTTGCCCTTTTTACACGACATACAGTCATCTGTAACGGAGAATCTTAGCTTAGGAACCCCGTTAACTAAGCCGTTTCGGACAAGATGGTTCATTTTACGATAAGAAATGTGTCCGAGTTTCCTATGCCACAAGATTGAGTCAAGTTTTGTCGCTTTTGTAAGCAAACAAGTAGCAACTGATGAGGTGGTTGTAGCCACGCTCAAATCAATCTGATAGGTGTCGTTTGTCCTTGGCGCTCTCATCAGAATCCAATCCTCAGGAACAACAAAACCAGGTTTGAGAACCAAGCATTATGACTTGTCAAACATAACTGAGTACTCCTTTTTACACATATGAGAAACACTCAACAGGTTATGCCTTAGCTGCTAGCAGTAGTTGACGTTGTCGAAGCTTACACATCCATTTGAAACCACTCCTTGACAAGTAATACTACCGCCCTTCTCGCCTGCAAAGGCCACATAGCCGCCTCTGAATGGTTTTACATCTTGAAGCAGGGCCATGTTGCCTGTCATGTGGCTGGAGCATCCACTATCTACATACCAACGGTTAGAGATAGTTCCCTTCGGATGTCCCTGCACGAGTCATAAGAAATTAATTAGTTTTGAGACCCAAGCCATGGTGGTCTTGGGTCGTCCATTTTTCTCAAAATAAACTACCTCAATTAATTCACAATCATGACTATAAAAAATGGGTGAATCCTTAGAAGATTTGGGATCAGAAGATTGAGAACTTTTAGATTTCTTGTTCCAGGACCTTTTCTTTTGTTTTACTAGAACAATCGGCTTGCATTTAGAAGCACCAGGTGAACTAGTAGAAGCTTCACCTGATTGAATTCCGGCCAGCTGTTCCAGCGTTCTCAATCTCTTGTTCCTTCTTCTCCTCTGTGGTTTGGAAAGTTTAACCACGTGCTTCTCACCAGTTTGTGTACTACCAGAAGTAGATACACTGGGTTTAGCAGGTTGTTTTTCCCTTTTTGGAACAGATGGCTTAGCCTCAGATGTGGTATTTGGCTTCACCATAGGTTTCACTGGTGGTTTCACCTCTTTTGATTTCGGACTTCTGGGTTGCTTCACTGATGGTGTCTTAGGGGAAACAGTTTGTTGTTGAACAACTGGCCGTTTCAGTTGGTTCTTATCACGACAGTTCGCTAGGATGTGACCGACCATACCACAATGAAAACACTCTCTTCTTTCCTTGTAAGTCCTCCTGTAAGGCTCTCTGCTTTTGGATGAAGATGACTCAGCTTGATGAGTAATAGGTTTTGTTTGATGAACATTACAAGCATCTTGTGCTTGACCTGATGTAATTGAATCTTCGGGGTGTAATGTTTATCAATGTTTTCTTGAAAATTCTTCCCCAAATTATTAGCAAAAGCTTCTTTCGTAATTTGCTTAATGGATTTGAAACCTCCATAAAGCATCATTTTCAGTTTATCATTTGTTTCAACAGTATCAGCTTCAGTTAAAATGCAATTGTTACGATCAGTAACAATGGTTTTCTTGACATTATGTTTATCAAGTAACTCTTCTGAGACAACACCCTCAACTTTGGTGTTCTCAGAGCCTTCATCTGAAAAGAATTCCTCATTAGAAGCGGAGTCAGCCTTACTTGAGGAATCATCCTTGTTAGAGGAATCATCCTGACTTGAGGATTCATCAAGGCATGACAAGTCAATATCAATTAAGCCGTTGACAAATTTCCCGCTTACTGGTGTAGGAATAGCATTAGTACCCAACCCTAAGCCATTGACTTGTCTCACTACTGATTCATAATGTTCCACCACAAATCGACAATTTTTCAACTTCTCAATTTTACCATTCAACTGCAAGACCTCATTCTATAGCTTGGTAATTTCATTATTTCTCTTTTCCAACCCCTTGTACGCAACATCCAAATGAAACTGTTGTTCACTAAGTTTAAGTGAAAAATCATGTCTTTCTTTCTTTAAAGTTTCAATTGAATCTTTGTAATGTTTTTCATTTTCTTTGTAGCTTAAAGCTGCAATATGAAGGGGTTTGACCTTGTCCTGAAGCTTAGAATTTTCTTCTTTCAAGCCAAGACATTTGGAACAAGAAATAACAGCAAAAGAGTTAGAGTCTAACTTAGTTGACGAATTTGATGCCTCCCCAATAGCTATGAGGGCAAGTTCAGTTGTAGACTCCCTTTGGTCAGCTACAGAAGCTTCCCTTTCTTCTGCCTCCGTCATCTCAACGATCTCAGCCACGAGACCAACTTGTGTTTGAGTAATAAGAGCATCCTCCAAATGAACACCCCAATCAAAGCTTTCGTCCTGTTGAGCTACCAAAGCATTGGACGTTCCACATTGACTTTTATTGCGGTTGTTAGAATTGTTGTACCCTTGAGCATTTCCTTGGTTGTTTCCCTGGCTTGGTCTAGTGAATCTTGAAGCAGGTGCTTTATCCTTCTGACATTCACGAGCAAAGTGTCCAAAGTTCTGACACTTGTAGCACTTGGCTTTGGGTTTATCAAAACCCACCTTGGCATTTGAATACCCACCAATGAACTTCCTGCCAGTTCTATTCAAGAAATGCTTGGCCCTCCTCAATATCATGGCCATATTCCATTGAATATCCATGTCCTCCGTGTCATCTGGATCCACCTGATTAAAATATTCTTCAATGGTTTTAGGATCTGTAAGCTTACCACCAATGAAGTTCTCATAGGTAAGCATACATGATGAAAATAATGCTACATGATCTTCAGCTATCTTGGCTTTAGCAGTCTGGTTAGCTGAAGATGTGGAGGTAGGATTTCATGAGGAATGTTGGTGGTGAGAACCAGATCCAGATGCTGTAAAGTATGTATGACCACCACAAACATTCGAGGTATCTTCTTCATGAGAGTTCCCTAAGAATAAGGCGATTCCTGAACCTAATGACTTAGCTATGGAAGACGTCCCATAATATATAGAAGGGTCTTGGATTTGAGGTCTCCCTGAGCTTTCTTTTCTTTTCCAGGTTCATATCGTGTGCTTGAACCTTTCCAATTGCTTCTTCAATCGTCATCTCATAGAACTTGGGGTTCTCTGTCAGCAGAGTGGTATACATCTCAAACTTTGGTGGTAACGCATCTAGAAAATTTTCAACTAATTACTCATCAGGATACTTTAGCTCAAAAGCTTTTAACTCAGTTTGCAGATGATAGAATCTAGATATAAGTTCATCTGTAGATTCATTCTCTAGGAATCTGAAGCACTCATCCTGCTTTCTCAGGAGATCTCTTTTGCTCTTCTTGATGTCACTGTTCCCCTCAATTCTTTTCTGCAATTTCTTCCAGAGATCTTTCGAATTATCATATCCTCTGAAGCTGTGAAAAAACTCTCTAGTTAGGGCCATTGTGATAGATCCATGTGCCTTCTTTTCTCTGTCATAAACTTTATTTTCTTCTTTATATAGATTAGATATAGGCTTGGGAACAATCTCATCAAGATATGTATAAGTCGGATGCTTATAACCCTCAAGCATAGGTATCCACAAAGAGGAATCAATGTACTTTCTAATTCGAATAATCATTAACATTCAGCAGCTTTGGCGGTTTTTGCGGAGTACCTATCTCGTTATCATAGTTAAGCAGGTTACCAAGATTCTGAAGATTTGCCATAGTGTAAAACTTAGTCAAAAACTCAGAAAGTCAACCCAACTTGCGCACTTAAGAATGGCCTTGCGCATTAAAGAAATTGGTCTTGCGCACTTACTATTTGCTCTTGCGTACTTAGCAAGTACGCAGGAGTAATTGTTAAGTACGCAGGAAGAGAAATTAAATACGCACAAGAATGGTCTTACGTACTTAGCAAGTACGCACAAGACTGTCATTTTTGCCAAAAAGGGTAAGTACGCAGAATGCTTTATCCACCTGCTCCACCAACTTTTTTCGATCGCCGGAAATACCTCAGATCTTTGTGAACAAATTGATCAAGCCAAGAGGTTAGAAACTTGTTTCTAACAAACCCTTGATGATCAAAACACTCAAACAAACAAGAAAAGGTCGGATTTTGAAGGATTTTTGCTTTTAAAATAGCGCTCAAGAGCTACCTCTATTTTATCACAAAAATCACTAAAATCGGTCACTTTTCCTTGTAGAAAGGCTGTAGATTGAGTCGAAAATGCTCCTAACACACTCACAACACTAGAAATCAAGAGCAAAAGCTCTGATACCACTTGTAGGTCACTCGGGTGTCTCGGATCGTCACATGCAAGTGTATTCCTAATCGAACCGGGTGCGGAATGCCCGTGACTAAGTGGAATATCAAGCAACACAGAGTAAACCAGCAACAAAACACAAGATACTTTCAAACTTCGTCTATTGATAGTCATAACCGGTTATAGTGAGAATGAGTGCGTACATAATTCTGTCACTAACTGGCTATATATACTGAGACATTTTGCCTGCGCACTTGGCAAGTGCGCAGGGCTTTGTTCCTGCATACTTAGCAAGTACGCAGACAATTGTTCTTGCGTACTTACTAAGTACGCAGGTTAAGCAACTTGTGCACTTGTTAAGTGCGCACAACACTTAACAAAGACGAATATAACGACAAGTTCCTACGAACATAATTAAAACTCGATAAACCAGTACATGTAGATACTGAAATACAAATACAAATACATAAAGACATTACATAACCAAGAACAATCTTCAGAGTGCTTGTCACAAGAATTGCTTTAACAGTTTTGAGTATGATTCTTGGCTAAAACTCTAATACTGCCTGGGTCATTAGATGAATACTTTGTTAAAGCTTTGATTTTTATCGGTTTTAGATTCGTTTGAATGGATTAATGATTTTGTAACAAATCTTGAGTTCATAATTTTGATGAATTTATGTGTTTGAATCTAATTTAGGTTTGATTATAATTTCATGCGTTGATTGTGGATGTATTCCAGTTTGATCAACGTATCTAGATCATAGACTTTAGGGTTTGTGATTGTTTGTGTGGTTTGCTAGAAATAGTAGCCATAGGAGTTGTGATTAAGTATAGCTTAGATCTGAATATGTATCCCGTCTCAATACCCGAGAAGTGAGAGATAATCGTTTAGTCTTCGTCGTTAGGAATCCGAGTGTCAACTGTCTGAGAGGAAGTGGGTTTAGTTGTCTAGTGATTTTTTCTATTCTGAGTTATAGTTCTTATCTTGAGATTACCCCGTGCATTCTTCGAATGTATTGTGGATAGTGAGACTGAAAGGTGATCTGTCTTTCAGGTACTTTATCATTGTTGGAGAGATCGAAAGGTAATCCACTATCTGGTGAGTTATTACATCTTTAGGTTCCTTAGTTGGTGACACCCTGAGAGTGATTAGGGATCCCTAGTCTAGAGTTGTTTCCTTAGAAACCCAGATCCATCTTCGTTTCCAGAACCGATGGAAGTTGTGCTTTGCAAGTAGGATTCCGACCTAGGTGGTATTCTTCCCATCTCTGATATTACCTTAGTTCTTCATCTTGACAGCTTGAGTCGATCTTTAGTTTCTGCATTATTAGTAGTGTAGTAAACCCCTCAATCATCAATCTTTAGTCCGAGTCAGAGTCTAATATAGTTATAGTAGTGTCTCTAGGGTTCGATAACTCGGTTTACCATTAAGCTGTGCTACACTCGATAGGTCCACTTGCTTGTCAGTGCGGTTTAGTCGAAGGTACTCCATTTATTAATTAGGAGTCTAGGTTAGGTTTTGTAAGTTTTTATATAGACCGTCTGGGTGACATTAAGTTTTTGGCGCCGTTGCCGGGGACACTTGGCAATAGCAATATTAACTTTGACTAGTTCTTTGTTTGATTTTTGGTTTATTTTATTTCTTTTCTTTTGAGTCTTGTTTGTGTGCTTGTCGTATGTGCTATTTGTGTGTCTAATTTAGAATCGAGTCTTTCTGTCTTTGAGTCTTTGTCCCTTTCCTTCTAGTGTCTTTCTGTTTATGCACAATACTCGTTCGCAGGGATCACCATCTTATTCAGCTTTGCCAGAGCCCGAACGAGAGCTACATGAGCGCACCCGCGACTTCTGGGAGCGTTTGAAGGAGCTGTGCAAATCCCAGGTACGTTCTACTAGCCCAATTCATATTCCTATCATGGGCGACGCTGACCCACCAGTGAGGCGTACCGTGCACCAGAGGGCCAGTGACGGGGTCACCGGGGTTTTGTGTAGATATCTTATTTCAATCAAATGATGTATAGATATAATATTTAAATTTGTACAAACTCGTTTATCACACGTTTGCGAACTCGGATGTTTATAATTTAGAAATTTCAAAACTCACGCTTCACGTGTCATGTTCGATTACAATTTTCATCAACACACATATTCGTTCGTTCATTTAAACAATTACGCGTCACAATTAAAAAAATTCAAAGTTTACTTGTCAATTTAATATCAAATAGTCAATCCATTTACTCATTTAATGTTTTACTCAAATGAATTATTTTTAAATCATGAATTATTTTAAATTTATAAACGTTAAATACATAAGTTTATCTATTTAACATAGGGTATTAATATTCCAATTTACCACTTGTATATATATATATATATATATATATATATGAGTGTTTTATAAACAAATGTATTTTTATAAAAGAAATGTATATAAAAGTTTAGACTCATTTATTATAATCTTGTAAACTATAAGCTTTAAATTTAAGATATAAGTTTAATTTCGTTTAAAAAAACTAATTGAAAGGTTAGGGGTAAAAACTGACAACCTTCCAAATTTGATTCTCGCTCCCCCTGCCTGCGTTGCTTCCCCGTTTTTTTTAGCCGGCGCAATTCCGGCCATCACCACAAACTCCGGCAAACTACGAATCCTTTGAAAATCGGACGTTAGACTTGCCACTAATCTCGCAATCTCCTACCATGATTCCCGCGAGCCTAATTACACGGTGACAAGCTGTCAATCGTTCCTAAATTGCTAAATCATTTACCTAAAATCACAGAAATTTCGATGTGTGAAAACGCGTTTGAGAGATTAGATGACTGTGATTGCTTCATTTTTGAGACATAACCTTCATCGCATCGTCCCTCATCTCTCTCCCTCTCTGTTTTCTCTATTCCGCCGCCGCCACCACAATACCCTTCGTTTTCCGGCGAACTCCTCGACATCAAATCAACGCTCCAACTGAGGTAATTTTTATATGAATTGACTCGTTTTCTAGTTCTAATCTAAAGCCCTAACATATCAAATCCGACCTGTAACTGTGTAACACGAATTTTGGATTGGAAAGAAAGGGGCCGGATTCTAGGGTTACATTTGGGGAAGATAACTGATTTGAACAAGGAAATAAATAAATTAAAATCAGTAAATGAACCAAACTAGGATAACAGCCGAGTGTTGAGTCCCTATGCTTGCAACCCGATGGTCGTGGGTTCAAACCCAGCCAGCCGACCTCCCTCCACAAATCTTTTTGTTTTCTTTTTTCTTTCTTTTTTTTCTGTTGATGATTGTTTAAATAAATAAATTAGTTAAAAAAAAAGAGTTAATAGTTACTGATTATTTAGCTAGACTAGTTAAATAATTGGTAGTGTCATACCATTTTACATGCTTTAATTCAAATACTCTCTTTTTACCACACCTAGAACACTTTACCAACTTTAGATTTTTATTTCTAGATAAAACAAATATGGGTTTCATATAAATAAAATGACATAAAAATAATTATTTTTTTTTTGTCTAAATGATTTCATAAATAATTATAAAACTAGTATTTAATTTTGTGATGATCGTCATTAGCTATGTTATTTAAAAGTAGTAGTGTGTGTGTGTGTGTATATATATATATATATATATATAGGGTTAGGTTCAAATGATAACTCATAAATACTTGAGAACTCGCGAGAACTCGTCAAAAAACCAATTAAAACCATTTTTATTTGTTTTCACTATCTTTATTATTAAAATATAACATAAAAATGATTTATCTGTTCAATTAATTCATCTCTTCTATCTAAATTATCCTTAAAAAATGTATATAGATGTATAAATGGTAAACACTTACACATGTCTAAGTGGTAAACTTACACAAGTGTATTTTTTTTTAATATATGAAGACATGTAAATTTACATGTATAAATTCATTTTTTTATGTTGTATTCTAACAATAAAAATAGTAAAACAAAAAAAAATGGTTTTGATGAGTTCTCGCGAGTTCTCAAAATATTTAGGAGTTCTCAAATGATCCATTATATATATATATATATATATATATATATATATATATATATATATATATATTAGAACATTATTAGTATTCGTCAACCTTATTCATAGATCCTAAAATTTGTGTTCGTTTATTTAATATTCAACTTGGCCATTTAATTAGCCTACGAAGCTAAGTTTGAAAATAAATATCATTTTAGTTATTGATATTATCATTGGTAGACAAACGTTATCAAGTTATCTTCGTTCCCTAGAACCTTAGTCGACGAACCAGAACTTCCGTTCCAATCCAATTAATCATTCGATTAAAATCTAGTATCGTTCGTACAAGTCATAGATCTTAATTTTATCATCTCATATTAATAATTTAGGGCATTCGTAAACGATTCTCGCGATTGTGATCAATCAAACTGTATCTCAAGACACAAGGTGAGTTACATAGCCCCTCTTTTTACTTTTTACATATTTTAGGGTGAATCATGATACATTGAAAACTATTTGCATTTATAACCACATATGTAATTTGTGCTTTGTGCTTAAATGCTATGAGTTGAAACTACATATACATGACATACACGTGCAATCATTAACTCTGTATAAGCCAACGGTAACATTGATAGAACTATTGTGTCTGACAAACCCACCCAGGTACGGTGATTGTTACCGACATTACATTAGGGTAACATGCGTGTTATACCTCATTCACAAGGTTTGATTATACACATAGTTTAACTACAGATTCTCCATAAATGTCTTATTTACCATGTGTCATATGAATTGTATAAAATACTTGAAAACTACTTGAGATATCAAAACCTATGTATGCTCACCAACTATTTTTAGTTAACCTTGTTTTTATCATGTTTCAGGTACGAATCTTTGAGTTTATATTCAAATTGCTCTACTTATGTTACGAGGACCTAGTTTAATAAACAAATGAATCTATTGATGTTTTTTTTTACTTTCTTGTATGTTGGATTTTGGTTGTGTGAACTATGTTTGAATTTGGAATGATTTTAATATATAAAAACATTAGCCAATCATGTGTTTATGAACAGTCTCCATGTCCCACTCCAACATGTTCCGCCGTTGGTTGGGGTGTGATAGATTGGTTATAGAGAATTAGGTTATTAGACACATGACCTAGACTATAACCTTAGAAGTCCAAAACATGAGTTATTTCATGTCCTCTTATATATGTAATCTTATATGTTATCTTACATGTACATCCTTGATCTTTATGTTCTCTCATCATCTATTGCCATGCATTCTTGTCATCATCAACCTTTATATCTATATCTATACTATATAATAAAGGAAAACATTTTTTATGCTACATGTCGTTCTCTGGTGCATTTTTATCTTTTTTTTTCCGCTTCTCTCTCTTATTAATTATGGATATTTATTTAATTCTTTTTATAATTTTGTATTCCCCTCTATCTCCTATTAAATGATAATGATTTATATAAAATTTTTTTAATATTTAAAAAAAATGTTAACATTGTTTATAGAACGTTTTTATAAATTGAACATTTTCTTTTATTATAAGAAGCATTTATAGGTTTATGAATAAGATCATTTTTATTATTTAACCCATGTAATACACGGGTCTTTAACCTAGTATATATATATATATATATATATATATATATATATATATATATAAGATCATGCATTTAGGCATGAAGCCTAATCCAAATTTTGAAAATCTCGTTAAAGTCTTAAATTATAATAATGAATGAGAACACGTGCAATCCGGAAGGGTGTGGATTCTTATACTTTGAGTTTCTGTCTAGGAAAGCATTTCGTATAAATCCAAACCAACCGAAAGATCTGTTATGTTTTTCTGAGAATTCTCGAAGTGAGTGTCCACTTATAGGATAATAAGTATTTTAATGTTGGTGAACTAATAAAAATAATTGCAAACAATTATTTTAATGTAAAGCATGTGAATTTACATGCTAAGTGGCTTTTACGTGAATTATGTGAACCTTCGTGAAATCGCATATGTTTTATCGAAAATTATTTACGTTCGTTATTTTTATAAAGGTGGATTTTTATAAAATTATAGTAGAGGGATTTAATTGTTATTAGTGTTAAACGTTTTTTTTTTTTTTTACCCATGGATCACCTAGATAGTCCATGGATTATCCATAATCCACATTTTAACCCATGCATGCAAGTATATAAGGACGTTATAAAAATTAAACCCTAATTCCCTTTTTTTTCTCCAAATCGTCGCAACCCAACCCCCACCCCCTCCATTGGAGCCGAGTCCAAAAAGCCACCCAAACACCCTCTCTTCAAGCTTGAATCTTGCAATTGAACTCGTATTTGGTGTAGCCTAGGCATTCCTAACACTTCTACGTAAGTTATTTCATCCGATTTCGTTATTTTATTATTCGAAGAATTTTGATTCAGTTCATCCAAACATGAGTTTTTACAATAAAGTTGGTGACTTTCATATTGTTTTGATGTTATTACATCTATTTGATGATTTTATTGTTATTGGTGAAATCCTAGATGCTCATTGTTCATAACTTGCCTAAAGAGGAAACTTTTTTATTATGTGATGTTGTAGAATTGCATGCTAGATGTGTTTGATGTTTGTTATGGTTATAATTATGCTAGTTAGGTTGTATGCAATTGATTTAGTGTGTTGAATCTCATTAACAAAGCTAGAAATCGTAGGCCTTCATAAAGAGCTGTTAGAGCATGTTTTGTAACTGTCGCTAAAATTCTATGTTGTAAGTTAGAGAACCTGTCAAGTTCGCCTGAGGGAAAGTTTAGGCAAACTTGAGAGGCGAACTTGCTAAGTTCACCTAAGGAGGTTCTGGGCGAAATTGCTAAGTTCGCTTGTGGTGCTTTGTGGTTTCCCCGTAAATAGGTTAACAAGTCAAGAACATAAGTAACGAACAAAGAAGTCCAGAACAGAGTAGAACAAAGAGAACTTGTAAACAGAAAAAGTGGTGGAAATACAAAGAGGTTTATTTACATCGTGTTGTTGATTGATTTACACGTTGCACGTTGATCAATGGATTCCGCACGTTATCACCGTGTTGTACCGCGAGTCTAGAGATCCGTCACACCCGTAGGGGCCTTTCAATTGGTATCAGAGCTTTTGCTCTCGATTAGCAGCATATTCGTGTATAATCAACATCAAAGATCATTGATTTTGAAGATATTTTTCGTGTTTTTCATGTTCTTGATAAAAATGGAGAAATTTTGATCAATTTGGATTGATTTTGGATTCGTTTGAAGAAATTGATCCGATAGAATTGTTTCTAATCATCTCCTACACATTCCTACGGTTTAGATTTGTCATATTCGATCATATACATCAGAAATCATGATTTTCAGAAGTCTGAGTTCGTGTTTGTGTTCTTCTTGATTTTTCAGCGTTTAAGGCGAACTTGCTGATTCTGTTAGCAGGCGAAATTAAGCAGGCGAACTTAACAAGCCCGTTCAGTGCAGTTCAGGCGAACTTACCAAGTTCGCTAGAGTTTAAAAAAAATTGAAATTTTCTTGAATTTTTTTGAAATTTGGCGGGAAAAATTTCTTGAATTTTTTTTTCGAGGGAACCTTTATTTGAGTGTTTCGAGCTGTTTTGAGAAGATTGTGATTTTGGAATTTTTGTTCACCGAAATCAATATTTTTTTTGGAGGGAAAATTTTTCCAGGGCATTTACACAAGATTCTCGAGATGACTAATTTTTCGAATGAGATTAACATACGCCAGAACCCACCAAGTCTTATGAGCGTAAAAGATTACTCCGACTGGAAGAATAGTTTTGAGCAGTTCGTGTCAGACACTGATGCAAATTTTTGGATACCCATCATTGTAGGGTATTCACATCCTACATATTTATGTATGGGTCGTAAGGATGTTCCTAAACCAATGACTGCTCTAAATGCTAAGGAGAAGATACTCTATGATCGAGAGTTGAAGACGCTTGAAACTCTAACGATGTCTTTACCAAAAGAAATCCATCGTGCATTCAAGAAGTTTACAACTTCAAGAGATCTATGGGAAGCATTGATGATGTGATGTGAAGGTACTTTTGATGTGAAGAAGAGTAGGAGAGACTTGCTGAAGAAACAATTCATGGTTTTCAAGTATTTGGAGAATGAATCTGTTGATGATATCGTTACCAGATACTACCATCTTTTGCGTGAATTGGTAAACTATGACGTTTCTTACACAAATAATGAGGTGAATGAGAAACTGTTGGATGCACTTCCACCCAAGTTTTAGAAGTACTCGTTGGTCATCAAGAAAAATGAGAAGTTTACTGATATGTCTATAGCGAACATGATTAGTAAAGTTCAATCTTATGAAGAAAGTGATGTGACTGAAGTTATTGACAAAAGTGATGACGATAGTGTCAAGGGTGTACTCAATGAAGAAGTTACTACTCAAGCGTTCGTGGCCTTGATTAAAGAAGAACTAGAGAAGCAGAGTGATTCTGAAAGTGACATTTTTACTGTATCAAGTGATAGTGAGAGTGTTCTTTCTTCTTCTTCGGAGGTAAAAGCTGAGGTTCATACTGATGCTGGTTCTGATAATAGTCCTTCAGACGGTGACACGAGTGACTCTGGGAGTGTTAATGAAAATGAAGAATCTATAAATCGGAGTCTGAAAGCAAAAGTGACTAGTGAAGAATTGATGAATGATAATGTAGCTGCAGGACATGAGACAAAGAAAGTTGCTGAGTTGTTTGCTGAAGCCAGTGGATTCATAGCTGATTCTAAACAGGTAAATGAGGTTGTTTCTGTTCATTGTTCTAAATGCATTGATTCTGATTTAAAAATTCTGAGATTGTGTGATGATAATACTAACCTCATTTGTGACTTGAAGGCAAGCTACTTAACTAATCAAACTTTCAAAGAAATGAGAAGCTTTTAAATACAAGAATTGAATCATTTAAAGATGATAACAAAGTTTTACAATCAAAAGTAAATGAACAAGCTTTTCACATTGTTGTGGCATACTCTGAGTATGAAAAGAAAATAAATGAACTTGCCCAGTCACAGAGTGAAGTCACCAAATTGATGAGAAAGCTTGAGGGTTATAATAATTCCAGTTTTTTGTTGGAATATTATAATGACAAAGCTAGTGGTGAGAAAGTAGTTGGAGGAGTTGGTTATTGTCCACAGCAGGATGATAAAGTTGTTGGGGGAGTTGGTTTCTGTCCTCCGTTTAATGGTAATTACGCAACTCGTAGAATTGAGACAGTGACAGAAGAAGAGTTGGAACCAAGAACCGTCCTCAAGGTGAATCCAGTTACCGGTGAGGATATGCTGTATAATGATGAGAGCGATGATGAATATTTTGATGAAGCTAAGGTAGAGGGGATACCGAAAGAGGTTAAGAAAGAAGAATCAAAGGATGTGAAGCAGAACAAGAAGGTGTTGATTCTAACTCATCTGGAAAGTATACATTTGGAAGTTCTTCAAACTCAAGGAGAGTTCCATATGTCAGGGATTAAAAGGACAGGCGTACATGTTTTCATTGTAATGAGATGGGACACATTGTGATGAATTGACCTTACAAAAATAAAGAAAAGAGGCATGTATTTCCTGAGAAGATGAAGCCTGAATCAAAACCTGTTGCAAAATCTGTAGTTCCTGAGAAAATAAAGCCAAAATAAGTTCATGTAGGAGAACCTTCTTCAAGTGCATCTTGTCGCGTGAAGGCTCCTTATATGAGAGAATATTGTGAGACGAGATCTTGGTTTTACTATAGTCGTGTGGGTCACATTAAGATCAATTTTCCTCACAATGCCAAAGGTTACCAACATGTTACTCCTGCAAAGGTAAGAACTCCTGGTAGGCCTTTCGTTAAACCAAATGTGGTTAAACCTCGTGATACACCAAAGGGTAATTCAAAATCCGAGGTTAGGCTTTCTCGACCTCAAAGACGGAGGAGAAACAGAAGATTGAGAAAAATTTTAGAACTTCAAGAGCTTTCACAATCAAAACAATTTTTAAATAACAGAGAATGTTCAAACACTTCACATTTTAAGCAAAAAGAACTTAATGAATGGAAGAGTGTTTGGAAATCTAAAGTTTCTGTTTCAGATTCGTCGGAGCAATCTCCAAAAATTGATGAGAGATTCGACTATGAATTGGGTGAAGTCATTTATTATGATATAGATGGACGACCCAAGACCACCATGGCTTGGGTCTCATTGTCAAATTAACGTTTCTTGTTTAATGTGTAGTAACCAAGAGGGACTATTAATATCATTTGGGTTGTTAATAGTGGTTGTTTATAGCACATGACAGGGAATGGCATCTACAGGAGCAAAGAGTTGTTTAGATAACTGGTAAATCTATCATGGATTCAACGACTTGATGCTCAGGGGGAGATAATGTCCCACACATTGATGTTTTGGAAAGCGAAAGCGTTTGACCAAGTCCAAAAGACAACCTGAAATGTATGGTGACAGGCGTACATGTTTACAGGAAATGGGGAGTACAGTATTGTGTCGGTGACATAAAGTCATTGATGCAACCATTTCACGAGTTGAGGAGGAGTCTACAAGACATGGGGAGTTTTTGATTGATTGAAATGCTAAATCCTACGTAACCAAGTAAAATTGTTTTCAAAACCATTTTCATGGATGTTTTATTTTTCTTTCACAAAGTTTTGAAAATCCAAACAAATTGAAAAAGATAAAATTGACATCATTTGAGGTTAGAGAAGAAATGATATTACATCAGAAGATTATCAGTCACACATAACCTTAGATTGACTGTTGGTGCTTTATGTTTATTTGATTTATCTTAACTATATATGTTTTGATCTAAACATCAGAGACTACATAAATAGGAAATGATAGTGTTGTGTATGCTTATAAGTTAGCTTGTCAATACGCTAAAAGCGTCTTTGAACCATCAGTAGTGTGAAAACATAATTACATATGTTACAACTGTGATTTGAACCCATGGTATGTCGGGTGTGTGTGTTAAAAGATCACTATCAGATATAGAATATGAGGCTTTAAGAATTTCATGAGACCAGTATCGAATTATATTGATTAGCACAATTTTTCGGTTCACTTCACTGCCCATGCCCAGAAAAACTTGCAATGTGAAGTTGGACTAAAATATGTTTCTGACGACATTTGTTAGAACATATGCTAGCCCTTGGATCATTTATCTTGATTCTATTGAATACATCCAGATAACAGTTGGATCACGCTACCCTATGTCATTGAATCAATAGATTCCTTAAACATTCTTATATTGAAGAATTCTATTGGTACATACTTTCTATTGATATGAATCTTGATACTTCATCCAAACCAAGCAATATGAATCATTCGATTCTGAATCATTCTGATTCTTTATATCCTTCGGGATCTGCTTCTTTTCCTGTGCTAATTGATGTAATTTCTTCCTGGAGATTGATATATATGTTCTCTTGCACAAAGTTTCGTATGTATTGAAGATAATGCAATTTACATTTCTGTTGGCATATTTATGGGGTACACGTTGTATTTCATACTTAAATGGTACATTAACTCACAAGAAATTGGGAATGAGATGCTTTTAATTTCAAATATTATAATGTTGACAATCTGAATTTGTGTGTCATAGCCTGATCCTGTTTTCTTTGAATGTTTATCGCGTATCATTACATGAAGTATGATAATCTTGAAAGGATAATAGCATAATTGATCAAGGTTTGAATGAATGACATAGGATACCAGTTGATGTTATACGTATTTTATGTCCAAGATGTGTGATCATATACTGATCTGATCTTCTTGCTCATGATGTTCAACAAAAATATGTGATTTACAGTTTTACAGTTCATTTCATTTCAGTTTGTACAGAGAAAAACCAAAAAGATTTATTGTTCCAACTTCCATGAAAATTTTACATGTTGGTTATACTTGGTTGTTTTTCTTTGCCATAACTGAAAATTTTGCAGAAAGAAGTTGACAAGGGGTCATTCTCTTGAGTTTTTCTTCTAGAAAGAGAGAGTGTGTAGATGAACAAGAGGAAGACTACAATTTGATGATATTGAAGACTGATGATAATCTTCGAAAGCTGTTGTCAAGCGGGAGTCTGTTGGAGCTTATTCTGGTGACAACGAGCTTGAAGATTCTATGTCTTAGTCTTAGAGTCTTTGACTTGTAATGTGATAGAATTGTTAGCAACTGTTAAGAGGGAGTTTGTTAGAACATGTTTTGTAACTGTCGCTAGAATTCTATGTTGTAAGTTAGCGAACCTGTTAAGTTCGCCTGAGGGAATGTTTAGGCGAACTAGAGAGGAGAACTTGCTAAGTTCGCCTAAGGAGGTTCTGGGCGAACTTGCTAAGTTCGCCTGTGGTGCTTTGTGGTTTCCCTGTAAATAGGTTTACAAGTCTAGAACAGAAGTAACGAACAAAGAAGTCCAGAACAGAGTAGAACAGAGAGAACTTGTAAACATGAAAAGTGGTGGAAATACAAAGAGGTTTATTTACACTGTGTTGTTGATTGATTTACACGTTGCACGTTGATCAATAAATTCCGCACGTTATCACCGTGTCGTACTACGAGTCTAGAGATCCGTCACACCCGTAGGGACCTTTCAAGAGGAAACTTTATTGAAATGTACATGTTGAATATGAGTTGTTACACATGCATGATGATGTGGGATGATTCTAGTTGATCATATATGACGTATTAAAGCATGTGAAAGTGTTGTTTTGTAGAAACCACGTAGATTGATCATAACTTAATAAAAGTGGAAACTTTTTAGGTTTTGGAACTTGAATTCTAGACTTGAATTATGTGATGTGATAATTTAATATGCATTAGTATGATTGTGTAAACATGTTAAGATCATGCAACGTGTTATAAAAGATTAACTTGTGGAAATCAAACCCTAAGTTCATGCATTACTAAAAGTAGTAACTTTGTTGATATGGATACATTGTGTGTTCACAGCTTGCCATATTAGGAAATTTTGTGAAACGTGTATGCAACGTGGAACATGAACTACTTGTATATTATGTGTACTAATATACTAAACAAACATTAAGTCTCAACATGAGTCACCAACGGGTCGTCGGGTCAAACTTGGTCTAACCTGGTCAAACTAATAAATATTTTCTAAACACTTAAAACAATGGGATTGTTTGGATCTTAGGGTTCATATCAACCTACACAAACACACACTTATAGACCTATGTTATAGGTGGCAGTTAGGGATCCAACAGTTTTTACTTAGCTTTCATTTGCACGCATTCTAAGGTGAGTTTCACGGCCCCTTTTTCTGTTTTAAACTAGGGGGAGAAAACATGAACACAAACAGTTAGATCTTGCATTTCTTTTATATCACTTGTGTACTAAGCGCAAACATATGATGAAAGTCCTTACATATCAAACCGTTTAATATAAGGAATAGCGAGGTAATCTTGAGTAGTACTACTGGAGGTCGAACAGGTGTAAAATTGACCTAAACATCTCACCATTGTTTCATGATAGACATGATGGAAGGCATTCAAACACAAACAGTCAGCTTCGGTGTCGAAACGCTTTAGTAGCATGTTTTATAGGCCCGCTACCTATCGATATAATTGCATATGTTCTATATAGTATCTTTACTTACATTTGAAACCTGTAAACTCACCAACCTAGTGTTGACACATTTTAGCATGTTTTCTCAGGTTGCTAAGGTATTGAGCATGAGCATAGGACATGCATGGAGTCCCATCATTTTCAAACACTGAATTAGTTTTATCTACTTACTTTATTTATTTAAACTGCATGATTTGGGCGCCTTTGTTTTGCGCATGGATTTCTTAAACGTTTTTCGCTTCCGCATTTACTCTTGATATTTAATGTTTTTCTTAAACTCTTATAGAGTCGTTCAATGTAACTAATGACTGAGATCCTGGTATGTCACGCACCTTGTGGTAAAACCCCGCAGGTGGATTTTGAGGGTGTGACAGATTGGTACCAAAGCCATTGGTTCTAGTGAACTAGGTTTGCATTAGAAGTAGACTTAGACTAAAACCACACATTGTATTAGTTACACAACACCTACACTTATACATGACACTTATGCATTACGTTACAGGAGAGATGTCTATGTCATTCAAGTCACCTACATCCCCAGTCACTCAGGAACCTGATGTTCCTACGGTACCTTCACCAGAGCCTAAGAGACATAGATTGAACCCTGTTGATGACACAATAGTGTATGACGAGCCATTCCATGTGCGTGCCAGAGGTAACACGCAGGATTGGGATTGGTATCCTAACATGATCACGAGTTGGGTCTGTCAAGAGCAGGTCCCGCCCCCACACCTTGCAGCCAGTACTTCTTCTGTACAAACTCTACCGCCTCTGCAGTACCCATTGGGGCAGGTCTTTGCTGCCCTAGTGGTGAAGATGGATAGGGAGATAGGCAACATGCGTGAGGCTGCAGGTGAGATCACCGGATTATTGCAAGCGCGGACACCAGGCTGACCAGAGGATAGAGGAGCTGACTGAGAGTCTTGGAATGACAGATGCAGTACACGAGAATCTGGTGACAGCATTCCATGAGCTACAGACACGAGTGAACGTACTAGAGTTTAACCTCGGGGTAGCGGAGACAAGGATCGAGGAGCTGGAGGGGCAGCTCGAGGCTACCAACGCAGCAGGAGGAGTTGCACAGGAGGATGAGCCCGAGGAGGATCCGGCCGAGGATGATGATGCTATATCTTTCTGAACTCATTTTTGAACCTTGTACTTTTAAGGATTTCATAGATTGCAAGCCTCACACCTTTAGTGGAGCTGAAGGGGTTGTTGGCTTACTCCGCTGGATGGAGAAAACTGAGTCGATCTTTATTATATGCAACGGTCTGCAGAACAACCAGGTGAAATACGTATCTAGCATGCTGGACGGTCCAGCCCTTACCTGGTGGAACTCCCAGGTACAGATGCTAACTCTTGAAATGGCAAATGCATTGCCATGGGACGAGTTCAAGACTATGTTGCGGGAAGAATACTGTCCCCGCGACGATGTGAAAAAACTTGAGGGCGAGTTCTGGAACCTCAAGATGGAAGGATCTGAAATCGAAGCCTACACCTCTCACTCGCATGAACTAGCAACCTTGTGTCCTCAAATGGTGACACCCGCCTATAAGAGGATCGAGAAATACATTGAGGGTCTAGTCCCTCAAATTCAGAGCATGGTGACGTCTCCAATCCTACTACAAACCAAAAAACTATCAGGTTGGCTCATAGGTTAACCGATCAGGCAGTCGCGCAGGGCACACTACCCCCTAGGGGTGCAGCGTCTAAGGCAACCGACAACAAGCGAAAGTTTGACAGTACACACTCCAAAGCTTTCCAGTCAAACCCACCCCCTCAGCAACAACAACAACAACGTAAGTTTGAACCTTCCAAGAACTTCATGCAGTCTGCCTCCACTCAACAGAATCAGGGTTTGTACGCTGGTAAGTACCCGAAATACCACAAATGTAATTTCCACCATAACGGAACATGTGACCGATACCGTTATCAACGGTGTGGAAAGATGGGCCATTCGGCCAAGGATTGTAGGGGAGAACTACAGAACAAACAAACACCATCTGGTGAAGCACCCAAAGACTGCTTTGAGTGTGGCAAAGAAGGACATTTCGGGAAAAATTGTCCGCAACTGAAGAAAAATGGTAACGGGAATGGCAATGGCAACAACAACCAGGGTGGTAATGGCAATAACAACGGCAATGGTGCGAAGGGTCGAGCTTTCGTGATTGGCTCAGGGGAAGCTAGGAATGATCGGAACATTGTTAACGGTATGTTTCCTTTAAATGATCATTTTGCTTCTGTACTTTTTGATACTGGCGCTGATAGAAGTTTTATATCTAGAAGCTTTAGTAAACAATTAGAAGCGACCCCAACCCTTTTAGAACACAAGTACACCATAGAAATAGTAGATGGTAAGATAACCGAGGCAACCCACATCCTCGAGGGAAGTAAATTAGGGCTGGCTGGTCACAAACTCGATATTGATCTCATGCCAATTACACTTGGCAGTTTTGACATAATTGTCGTCATGGATTGGTTATCTAAAAACCAAGCTGAGATCGTCTGTAGTGATAAGATTGTTTGTATTCCCTTTTCTACCGGAGAGATCCTTTCTTTCCAAGGCGAGAAGAGTGGTGCAGTCATGGGCATCATATCTTTTATGAAGGCACATAAGTGTCTGCGTAAGGGTCATACCGCGATACTAGCCCTTGTCACTGACAAACCTTCTGAGGAGAAGAAGTTGGAAGACATCCCTATAGTCCGTGACTTTCCAGAAGTATTTCTTGAGGACTTACCTGGTCTTCCACTCCATCGCCAGGTCGAATTTCAGATTGGCCTAGCACCCGGAGCAGCACCTATTGCTCGAGCACCTTATAGACTTACACCGAGTGAGTTGTAGGAGTTGTCCACACAACTGCAAGAGTTGTTGGATAAGGGTTTTATCCGACCTATCTCATCGCCATGGGGAGCCCCAGTCCTATTTTTCAAAAAGAAAGATGGGACTTCTGAATGTGCATAGATTACAGAGAGCTAAACAAGGTAATCGTTAAGAATCGCTATCCACTTCCCCGCATCGATGACGTGTTCGATCAACTTCAAGGATCAAGTTACCATTCAAAGATCGATCTGAGATCAGGTTACCACCAACTAAGAGTTCGAGATGAAGATATATCGAAAACCGCATTCAGAACCTGGTACGGCCATTACGAGTTTTTGGTCATGCCATTCGGATTAACCAACGCACCCGTGGTATTCATGGACCTCATCGTTTTCATTGACGGTATCCTCATTTATTCCCGGAGTAGGGAAGAGCACGAAGAGCATCTGCGCTTAATTCTTGAACTGCTGAGGCAAGAGCAGTTGTACGCCAAGTTTTCTAAATGCGATTTTTGGATTCGCGAGGTGCAATTCTTAGGACATGTAGTCAATGAGAAAGGAATACATGTCGACCCAGCCAAAGTAGAAGCCATCAAGAATTGGGCAGCACCAACGAATCCGACTGAGGTGCGACAATTTCTAGGTTTGGCTGGCTACTACCGTCGATTTATCGAGGGATTCTCGAAGATTGCTCAACCTCTCACCGCCCTAACCCAAAAGGGTAAACCTTATAACTGGACTGAAACTTAGGAATCAACATTCCAGCTATTGAAACAGAAACTTTGTAGTGCACCTATCTTGTCTCTTCGAGAGGGAACAGATGACTTCATGGTGTATTGCGATGCCTCAATCTAAGGTCTCGGTTATGTGTTGATGCAACGCGAGAAGGTTATCGCATACACTTCTCGGCAATTAAAAATTCACGAGAAAAACTACATGACTCACGATCTTGAGTTGGGAGCCATGGTATTTGCACTAAAAATCTGGAGACACTACTTGTATGGTACCAAGTGCACTATTTACACCGATCACAAGAGTCTCCAGCACATCTTTGAATATAAGGATTTGAACATGCGACAACGTCGTTGGATTGAACTCTTGATTGACTATGATTGTGCCATCAAGTATCATCTGGGTAAAGCTAACATGGTAGCCGATTCAGCAGAAAAGATACCAAGCCCCGACGAGTTAGAGCGTTACAACTCACGATTCATACAGAAATACCAGAACAGATCCGTAATGCTCAACTCGAAGCATTGAAAGAAGATAACTTACCACTAGAAAGCACTCGTGGTATGGAAGCACAACTTGAGGTCAAATCGGATTGTATCTCATATTTCTCGGAACAAATATGGGTTCCAGTGTACAGAAAACTGAGGGGAATTGTTATGGATGAAGCTCACAAGTCTAGATATTATATTCATCCTGGTTCCGGCAATATGTACCATGACTTGAAAGTCCTGTATTGGTGGCTGATATGTCCTAAATTATACATATTTTGCATGCATAATAATCCCCATATTATGGTACTAATTGATTAATAACCTTACAATTGATACTTAAAACGTAAATATTTCACAATTGCAGGTTATTCGGTGCTCCAAGATAAAAAAAAAAGCAAAAACCAGCTTAAAACATGAAGAAATCAAGATTTTGGAGGACCAAACCCGAGCACTGACCCCCAAGAAGTCAAACCAGGTCAACACAAGTCAACCATCAACTAAAAGACGAGCCTGGGGAGCAGGCAGAGGGTTGCACGGCCTTGCAACCCATTACACGGTCGTGCAATGCCCTTCTTCCCTCCCTAGACTCCGGTACACTGTCCTTTGTACCATGTTTGATTCCCAAGGTGTTTGCACGCCCGTGCAATCCAATGCACGGCCACGCATTGCTCATTTTGAGGTCTATAAATAGATGGCTTCAGTTCTTCATTGAAGCATCCCTTACACACCCTAAGAACACAACTGAGATAGCTTATTTCGTAGTTAGAGTGTAGTAGTAGTGAGTTGAGGGGCTCTTCATCCTTGTTCCGCAATAGAGGAGCCTACGAAACTCAGCGTATGCTAATTAGTATGGCCATTTGTGGCTAGACTCTTTGTATTGCTAGGGTGAAGATGAAGTTTGGTGCATGTTAATGTTTAACGTATTAGTCCAAGTGATGTGTTTATGTCTTTAACTATTCGTCCTTAAAACCACCATTTTGGTGGCTTTTATTATTGTCTAAATACGTCTTTATATTTGTGAGTGTTCTTGATTTTTAAAGCATAAAACCCTCAACACTGGTAAGGTCGTACATCTTAATACGAACTTATTATGCGACCAAGAATTGGTGAACTCATGTTGGGAATGGTACGTCTTTATACTTGGTCCCATTGTTACACCGCCTCCCGGTGAGCAAAATATAATCAGCTATTTAACTTTAATACAAAGCATTGTACGTTTGATGTCTTAAACCAACCTGGAGATGACCATTCAAAGGGTTGAGGGTAATTGTTGTCCTTAACGGGAGGCACTACCACTTGTTAAAGCTTTTAAATTTGCAAATCAAATGTCGTGAGGACGAGGCTCTAGCGGTGACCCGGGTCACACATTTGTAGTAGTGATATCACTAGATTAGTCAACTTAACATTATCACGTACCAAGCGGATTCGAAACCCAAAGCAATACTATTCGTAACCTGATCATTTCCGATATATTTACTTTTTTGTTATTTTCTATTATGTTCGTTACATTTCTGTTACACACCTCACGCATGTTTTTACTTTTCTACTATATACTTTATCGGCATTTACTTTTCTGTCATTTACTTCCTGTTCCACAAGCACACAAAACTCACTCACTAATTACACCGGCTAAACGTTAACAAAAGTTGAGTATTGGAATTCGACCGTGTCCATTGGTTCGATTGGTTTTTACCTAAACTATATTAAGCTGCGATAGGTACACTTGCCTATTGTGTGTGTTTTTAAGTTAAAGTAATTATCATTTTATAAATTTAAAACCTGATCTTGTAAGACTATCATAAAAATATATTTATTATATTTTTATATATTAAAAACAATACGCATCAAGTTTTTGGCGCCGTTGCCGGGGACACGGTGATTTCAAGAAAAATTCAAGTTAACAGATTAACCTATCAATTTCCATCTATTTTTATGTTACGTTTGTTGCAGGTAGTGTATGATCCATAGCTCCACTACTGGTTTATATCAACCTTTAGAAGAGCCCAAAAGATTCTTCGACCGCCGAATACGAGAAAACCGTACTAGAAGGATGGCCGTTGAAAACGCATTATTTCCGATTTCACAAGACCGTCACTAGAGGCTCTGGGATCTAGTATCACAAGGCCAACAGTTGACGCTAACAACTTTGAGATCAAATCCCATGTGATCCACATGATCCAGTCATCATGCACTTTCCATTGATTACCCGATGAGGATCCACATGCCCACATTGCAAATTTTCTTGAATTTTGTGACACTTTCAAATTGAACGTAGTGTCGAAGGACGCAATTCGCCTCCGAATGTTTCCCTTTTCCTTAAGGGAACTAGTTAAGGCATGGCTAAACTCTCTTCCTACTAGGTCAATCACTACATGGGATGATCTAGCTCAGAAATTCCTATCGAAATACTTCCCGCCAGCTAAAACTGCTAAACTAAGAAATGATATCATCACTTTCACTCAGGATGATGGTGAATTGCTATATGAGGCATGGGAACGCTTTAAGGACATGTTAAGGAAATGCCCTCACCATGGGCTAGAAGTTTGGTTACAAGTATCCTCATTCTACATCAGGTTACATAATCAAACTCGTCAGACACTAGACGATACTGCAGGTGGTATTTTTGGAAACAAGAGGCCACAAGAAGCTTACAACCTAATTAAGGAAATAGCTATGAACAACTATCAATGGTACAGTCCAAGGAACACCAGGGGAGCTAGGCAAGGAGTTCATTCTGTCGATACTATCACAGCACTTCTGCTCAAGTAGACACCCTCACCACTCGACTCAATCAACTTAGTAAGGGCAAGACCGCCGCTGAGGCTACTGAAGAAGTAAAGAGTATCACCACTAATACCGAGCATGTTGACTTTATCGAAACAAATCGCGTACAAAACAGCCCCTATAGTAACACCTACAATCCTGGTTGGAGGAACCATCCAAACTTCAGCCGGAAGGATAACAACAATCAGGGACAATCCGGCTTCGAACAACAACAACAAAAGTTTCAACAAAGACAACCTCAAAACTTTCAGCCTCGTCAACAATTCCAAGGAACTAACAAGCCAAGCAACGTTTTAAGCTTGGAGGACGCGGTAACTAAGTTAATCTCTACAACTGAAAGTCAAGCCCTTCTAGCGGATTCCCGTCACAAAAATACGAGGAATGGTTTGGTCTTCATGAAGCTAAGTTCAAGACACAGAAAGCAACTCTACAGTCCATTGAAACACAATTAGGGCAAATTGCAAAACTTCTATCCAAAAGACAACCAGGATGTCTCCCGAGTAATACTGAAACCAATCCAAAAGCAAATGTAAGTGCTATCACTCTGAGGAATAGCAAGGTTTATCCAGAGCCACCAATGCCAGACGAAGAAGTTCAATCAACAAGGAGAGAGATATTCACCGGAGTATCGCTTCATCCACATATCATAGAAACAACTACCCAAGAACCGCAATCAAAGATAACTCCACCTCCGGCCGTAGTGGATATTCCTCCAAAAGTCCCGACAAAGAGAACGTTTCATTCTCACATACCCTACCTAGGAAGGCTAGTAAAGCAGAAGACTGACAAACAATATGAAAAATTCATCGAACTATTAAGCCAGATACATGTCAATCTTCCCTTCCCGGATATCATACAACAAATGCCTAAGTATGGACGTTTCTTGAAAGATTTCCTTACAAACAAAAGAAACATGGAGGAAGCAATAAAAAGGACTAATCATTGTGTCGCTCTCATTGAAAGATGCCTTCCAAAGAAACTTTCAGATCCTGGAAAGTTCTCTCTACCTTGTTCAATCGGACCATTACCAATAACCTTTGTGCTCGCTGACCTAGGAGCAAGTGTGAATGTAATTCCTTATGTCATGTTTAAAAGGTTAAATATTGGGAATCCACGACCTGTCAATACAACTATCAAACTCGCAGATGGATCAGTTAAATCACCCATAGGAATCATTGAGAACTTACTGGTAAAAGTCAGCAAGTTTGTCTTCCCTGCCGATTTCATGGTTTTAGAAATGGGACTTGACTATTTCGTAGCTCTAATTTTGGGTTTCCCATTTTTAGCCACTGCTCGAGCCGTTATCGATATGAATGAAGGAATCTTGACACTTTGTGTCGGAAAACAATCAGTGACCTACAACATAGGGGGAAATGAATGCCTATCTAATGATCCATTTGAAATTGCCCAATTCATCAATACTAATTTGGATTACCAACTGAAGAAAGCTAAGGAATTCAACAAAGGAAAGAAACTGAATCTTGGGAAAGATTTTGAAAACACTAACTAGATCGATGAGTACTTTGACAAGCTACCAAAACTAAAGGACTTGAATGAAGGAACAGGAGATACATTGGAAGTCGATGGCTCCCACCCGAAGAAAGACTGATGAAACACGTACGTGTCGGGCTAAAGACCCTTAAATAAACGTAGCGCTTCCGGGAGGCAACCCGATGATCATGAATAAATTGAGAGGTTGGTGCATACGGCAGAATCATGGATCTCAGGTTTGACTTTTCAAATTTAAGTTTCTCACACTTCAGCCCCAGGTATCCCCTCTCGATACTAGGACCTTAATAGCTTAACTACTACCTTTTATTTTCCTTGTCTTCTTTTATGTTTTCCCATATGTGTCAGGTAGAATATCATCACCAGATAGTCTCTCTACTTCTTTGAGGAATCACACTCCATCTCTACAACATGAGGAATCGGAAACCACATCAAATTTATGTGAAATTCGATGAAGTCTTTGAAGCAAAGTGTTGACAGCACCAATAAGTTTTGGCCTTAGGTTATACACCGAATTGACCGGGGGAGTACCAGTTTCTTTTCCCTTAAAACTTCATGCATTTAAATTCCTGCATAGCATTTCATTACATGCATTTGTACATTAAGGACAATGCATAGTTTTAAGTGTGGGGTGAGGAATTAAGAGATTCAGGACTACTTGTAACCTCAAAGCAGTAAAATTTCAACTTGTGATATTCTACCTATTTGACTAAAACATTTCAAAAACCTACCCTTTTGCAAAACCCGAAAAATTTTTAAAATTGTAAACCCTAATAGTTAAAACCTCTTTGAGTTCGCACCTAATAAAGTAAAAGGAATACATGGCAAGTAGAAACAAATGAATATTATGCATAACGGTTCGCTAAACCCTATTCCATCTGTTTTCATGTGAGGAAAATCAAGCCTGTTACACATCATCAAATTCTTGGCGCAGTATATAATTATTCACATGCTCTTTCGTTTGGCGTTACTGAGTGTTTTTCGATTGAATTTTTTGCATAGTCAGAACTTGTGTGACTTAAACATGTCAAGACCATGAACTAGTAGAAGTTTGAAAGTGATTGAGGCACCTAGGACTTTATTACCCTTATCCTTAAATCCAAAAATCCCAAAAATATAATCCGCTTAGATAGACCTTTGAGCCATATCCTTTTCTTTTCTACTACCTATAATTATCACCCAACCAGCTTTTCATAAACACCGGTTATTGGCTAACTTTCTTCAAAATGGAAAAATTATCCTATGACGTTATTTCAAGTTTAGTACCATTGAGACAACTTCGGAAAGAATCTATTTTACTCAAAGGAATTGGAATATACAAAAAGGTGGATGTATTAGGAAGAAACAGCAGAACTATCTGCAAGGAATTGATGGAAATATTATTTCAAGTAAATTGAGGAAAAAGAGTTATTGAAGAATTTGTCTTAAAAAGAAGAAAAGAAGAAGTTGGTCTTTTACCGGTTAGACCTTAAAGAGCTGGATATGCATTCTTTTGATTTCAATTTGCTTTTCTACCTTCATTTCGCAAAGCCTGAATTACCGCCCAAACTTCGAGAGAAATTTTTCGAAACAATTAGTGATGTAAGAAAACGGTGGAGCAAGCAAGAACAACTACCACCATTCTGCGGCCTGTCAAAAAGTGCCGCCAAAAGATACGAAAAATGTGTGAAGTGTGGCAACTGGAGCCACAATGGAAAATGTAGCAAGAATCAAACTCATTCCCAAAGTGAGTACACGCATCTGATCAAAGTTGGAGCGGTTAGGCTACAAGCCGAAAGTTCCATACGGAGAGGCATCAATGTGTACTACGCAGTAAAGAAAGAGTTGTCACTAATGAGAGATCTTGGTCTTGGCAATCTAACCATAAACGATCCCTCGGATTAGTTATACCCTCATGATCCGAGTACTGTAAAGGGACCTGTTAGTATTTTTCATTTTAAGCCATGAAGCCGTAGCTGTGTGTTTCACGATAGCTGCAACCCTTCAAAACTTTTAAATCCCTAAAAACCCAAAAAGATTTTCATCTTCACCCCTTTATTTTTATTTTAGCCACATTACAACCCTTTTAAAGTCCTCTTGATTCATACACACTCCTTAGTTAATTGGTGGAGACTTGATTTACATGCATGCTTATGATCACTGCATAATTCGATTCGAACTTGAGTGTTCCACTTAACTTACATTATCCATACATATATAACCCTAGAGTTGAGTGAACATTGTGAGGAGTAAAATTTTATGCATAATTGAAGTTCTAGTAGGCTTATCATGGAATCCATCATAACAAATACAAAAATAGAATAAGCAACTCAAGAGTTATACCGGAATTTCAAACTACTGGGAGTTCCATTTCCCTCGTAAAGTTTTTAGTTATGGGTATGATCATGAGGTTGCTTGAGGACAAGCAGAGTCTAAGTGTGGGGTATTATGATATGTCCTAAATTATACATGTTTTGCATGCATAATAATCCCCATATTATGGTACTAATTGATTAATAACCTTACAATTGATACTTAAAACGTTAATATTTCACAATTGCAGGCTATTCGGTGCTCCAACATAAACAAAGCAAAAACCAGCTTAAAACATGAAGAAATCAAGCTTTTAGAGGACCAAACCCGAGCATTGACCCCCAAGAAGTCAAACCAGGTCAACACAAGTCAACCAGCAGCTAAAAGACGAGCCTGGGGAGTAGGCAAAGGGTTACACGGCCGTCGAACCCATTGCACGGTCATGCAATGCCCTTCTGCCCTCCCAAGACTCTGGTACACTGTCCTTTGTACCCTGTTTGATTCCCGAGGTGTTTGCACGCCCGTGCAATCCAATGCACGGCCGTGCATTGCTCATTTTAAGGCCTATAAATAGATGGCTTCAGTTCTTCATTGAAGCATCCCTTACACACCCCAAGAACACACATGAGAAAGCTTATTTCGTAGTTAGAGTGTAATAGTGAGTAGAGGGGCTCTTCCTCCTTGTTCCGTAATAGGGGAGCCTACGAAACTCAGCGTTATACTAGTTAGTATGGCCATTCATGGCTAGACTCTTTGTATTGCTAGGGTGAAGATGAAGTTTGGTGCATGTTAATGTTTAACGTATTAATCCAAGTGATGTGTTTATGTCTTTAACTATTCGTCCTTAAAACCACCATTTTGGTGGGCTTTTATTATTGTCTAAATCCGTTTTTATATTTGTGAGTGTTCTTGATTTTTAAAGCATAAAACACTTTTAATGAAACTTCTCTTGAAGCTTGTACGTCTTTATACAAGTAAGATTGATAAGCCAAGGCTTGGTCAACACTTGTAAGGTCGTACGTCTTTATACGAACTTATTATGCGACCAAGAATTGGTGAACTCATGTTGGGAATGGAACGTCTTTATACTTTGTCCCATTGTTACACCGCCTCCTGGTGAGCAAATTATAATCACCTATTTAACTTTAATACAAAGCATTTTACGTTCGATGTCTTAAACCAACCCGAAGATGACCATTCGAAGGGTTGAGGGTAATTGTTGTCCTTAACGGGAGGCACTACCACTTGTTAAAACTTTTAAATTTGAAAATCAAATGTCTTGAGGATGAGGCTCTAGCGCTGACTCGGGTCACACATTTGTAGTAGTCATATCACTTGATTAGTCAACTTAACATTATCACGTACCAAGCGGATTCGAAACCCAAAGCAATACTATTCGTAACCTGATCATTTCCGATATATTTACTTTTTTGTTATTTTCTATTATGTTCGTTACATTTCTGTTACACACCTCACGCATGTTTTTACTTTTCTACTATTGACTTTATCGGCATTTACTTTTTTGTCATTTACTTCCTGTTCCACAAGCACACAAAACTCACTCACTAATTACACCGGCTAAACGTTAACAAAAGTTGAGTATTGGAATTCGACCGTGTCCGTTGGTTCGATACTTGGTTTTTACCTAAACTATATTACGCTGCGATAGGTACACTTGCCTATTGTGTGTGTTTTTAAGTTAAAGTAATTATCATTTTTTAAATTTAAAATCTGATCTCGTAAGACTATCCTAAAACTATATTTATTATATTTTTATATATTAAAAACAATATGCATCAGTTGCCAAAAATGAAATCCGATATAGCCACTTATGTGAGCAAGTGTCTGACTTGTTCAAAAGTCAAAGTGGAGTACCAAAAGCCATCTGGGTTGCTCCAACAACCGGAAATCCCGATGTGGGAATGGGAGCAGATTTCCATGGATTTCATTAGTAAATTACCCCGAACCCCTAGTGGATGCGACACCATCTGGGTGATAGTGGATCGCCTAACCAAATCCACTCAGTTCCTTGCTATCAAAGAAGCCGACAAAATGGAGAAGCTAACCCGCATCTATTTAAAGGAAGTAGTCTCTCGGCATGGAGTGCCAATTTCAACCATTTCTGATAGAGACGCTCGATTCACCTCACGCTTCTTGCAATCCCTATAGAAATCTCTGGGTACGCGTCTGGATATGAGCACAGTGTACCATCCCCAAACGGATGGCTAGAGTGAGCGTACTATTCAAACCCTAGAGGACATGCTACGGGCTTGCGTAATCGATTTCCAAAATAGTTGGGAGACTCACCTGCCCTTGGTGGAGTTCTCAAGACCCCATCTCACAACCTGATGACTCATAACCTTGAACATAAAGAGTTAAAATTTGGAGCTCTATAAACTTGAATATCTAAATCATATGCGTTCATCTATTTACTTGCAAACTTGAAACTTGATTAGCTAGGAACATTATTAGCTATGCAACTCGATTATCTACGAACATTGCTATCTATGAAACTTGATTTTCTATGAACTCGATATTTTAAGAACTTGATTTCCCGTGAACTTTTATTATCTATGAGCTTGATCGTTTAAGAACTTGATTACCTATGAACTTGACTCTATATGAACTCGATTATCTATGAACATGATCATCTACGAACTTGATAATCTATGAACTTGACTTTTCATGAATATGAATATCTATGAAACTTGATTATATAAATTATCTGTGAACATGAATTTGAAACTTGATTGCCTATATTATCTATAAACTTGAGTATCTATGAACTTGGAACTTGATGATCTATGAGCAAGATTAACTATGAAACTTGATCACCTATGAACATGATAACCTATGGAATTGATTATCTATGAAACCTGATTTTTTCTATGAACTTGATTTCTTACGAACACCTATAAGCTTAGTTATCTATGAAATCGTACCTTTGTGGAACAACATCTATGATCTAGAAACTTTTGTGTCACCTTTTGACCCGCACACAACGGGATGAACTATGCGGACCATGCGTCGACTAGAGTAATTACTAGTGCACACGTAATTATAAATTTTGGCATGTGGAAAACATAGTATGTTCTGTCGTATGTCATAACATAGAACCTATCGTGATTTAGGGTAACGAAACAAATGTGATATGATAAGGTCATGGTGTATACGCCGCTGGTACTTCCTATATTTAAATGTTCCTGTCATATTGTCAAAAGTAGCGTTATTCGTGCCATGTGAGGTTTTATGTTATTTTGGACGTAGACCAATGTTAGCGAGATCCATTATCTAGCATGCTAAACCCCATTCTAAGCAAATCTTATACAACAACTTCCAACTTCAAATGATGCACCCTATTTTCAGAACCCAAACTATACCTCGATAATCTCCTTCCCAAATCATTCCAACAATTTAATCCCCTACTATCATTCATCCTCAACCTTGGACACACACATCAATTCCATGTGCGAGAGGTCATCACTTGTTACCTAAAATTCGTTTGAAACGGTCTATTCCGTTACTCAAGCCTCTCGTACTCCTCTAAACACAACAATATAAACCATAACTTTTACATTTCAACCTTTCCAAGTATTTACAACCATATCCAACTAGCTCCTCCGACTGAGACCGACACAGTCTCCACTATTTAAATTTCGGGACGAAATTCCCTTAAGTAGGGGAGACTATAACAACCATGGGTTTTGGGTAGATAAACTTATTTCAATCAAAAGATATATAGATATAATATTTAAATTTGTACGAACTCGTTTATCACACGTTCGCGAACTCGGATGTTTAGAATTTAGAAATTTCAAAACTCGCGCTTCACATGTCATGTTCGACTACAATTTTCATCAACACACATATTCGTTTGTTCATTTAAACAATTACGCGTCACAATTAAAAAAATTCAAAGTTTACTTGTCAATTTTATATCAAATAGTCAATCCGTTTACTCATTTAATGTTTTACTCAAATGATTTATTTTTAAATCATGAATTATTTGAAGTTTATAAACGTTAAATACATAAGTTTATATATTTAACAAAGGGTATTAATATTCCAATTTACCAATATATATATGAGTGTTTTATAAACAAATGTATTTTTATAAAAGAAGTCTATATAAAAGTTTAGATTCATTTATTATAATCTTGTAAACTATAAGTTTTAAATTTAAGATATAAGTTTAATTTCATTTAAAAAAAAATAATTGAAAGGTTAGGGGTAAAAACTGACAACCTTCCAAACATGATTCTCGCTCCCCCTGTCTGCGCTGCTTCCCCCTTTTTTTTAGCCGGCACAATTCCGCCCATCACCACAAACTCCGGCGAACTACGAATCCTTTGAAAATCGGACGTTAGACTTGCCACTAATCACTCAATCTCCTATCGTGATTCCTGCGAGCCTAAATACGCGGTGACAAGCTGTTAGTCGTTCCTAAATTGCTAAATCATTTACCTAAAATCACGGAAATTTTGATGTTTGAAAACGCGTTTGAGAGATTAGATTACTGTGATTGCTTCATTTTCGAGACATAACCGTCACCGCATCGTCCCTCATCTCTCTCTCTCTGTTTTCTCGGTTCCGTCGCCGCCACCACAATACCCTTTGTTTTCCGGTGAACTCCTCGGCACCAAATCCACACTCCAACTGAGGTAATTTTTATACCAATTGACTCGTTTTCCAGTTCTAATCTAAAGCCCTAACGTATCAAATCCAACCTGTAACTGTGTAACCTGAATTTTGAATTGGAAAGAAAGGTGCCGGATTCTAGGGTTACATTTGGGGAAGATAACTGATTTGAACAAAGAAATAAATAAATTAAAATCGCTAAATGAACCAAACTAGGATAACAGCCGAGTGTTGAGTCCCTATGCTTGCAACCCGATGGTCGTGGGTTCAAACCAAGCCAGCCGACCTCCCCCCACAAGCCTTTTTGTTTTCTTTTTTCTTCTTTTTTTTTCTTTTTTTTTCTGTTGATGATTGTTTAAATAAATAAATTAGTTCAAAAAAAAAAGAGTTGATAGTTACTGATTATTTAGCTAGACTAGTTAAATAATTGGTAGTCTCATACCATTTTAGATGCTTTAATTCAAATACTCTCTTTTTACCACACCTAGAACACTTTACCAACTTTAGGTTTTTATTTCTGAATAAAACAAATATGGGTTTCATATAAATAAAATGACATAAAAATAATTATTTTTTTATCAAAATGATTTCATAAATAATTATAAAACTAGTATTTAATTTTGTGATGATCGTTATTAGCTAAGTTATTTAAAAGTAATAGTATATCTACACACACATATATATATATATATATATTTATATCTATACTATATAATAAATAAATGTGTTTTCATGCCATGTGTCGCCTTCACATTCATTCTCATCAATTTTTTTCGGCTCTCTCTTTTATTAAATACACATCTATCTTTTAATAATAATTATATTTTTAAAGAAAATACTATTATATAATAAAACACATTTATTTTAAATTATTCCTTATTATAAAAAATTTTAAAATCTAATTATGTAACTTTTATTTTCAATCAAATAGTAAACGAAAGTCAAGTTATATTAAATAGTAATTAACGTTTTTTTGAAACCCAGTTATATATTAATTTTTACATATTTTAAATTTTATTTCTATCTTAAATATATGTATTAAATTTTTACACGTGTAAAATATATATACATAAAGATTTAAAAATTTTATTTATTGATATTTTTCATCTCGTGTGTAGACACAGGGTTCTAAACTAATATATATATATATATATATATATATATATATATATATATATATATATATATATTTAGAACATTATTAGTATTCGTCAACTTATTCATAGATCCTAAAATTTTTGTTCGTTTATTTAATAATCAACTTGGCCATTTAATTAGCCTACGAAGCTAAGTTTTAAAATAAATATCATTTTAGTTATTGATATTATCATTGTTAGACAAAAATTATCAAGTTTTCTTCGTACCCTAGAACCCTAGTCGATGAACCCGAACTTCCGTTCCAATCCAATTAATCATTCGATTAAAATCTAGTATCGTTCGTACAAGTCATAGATCTTAATTTTATCATCTCATATTAATACTTTAGGGCATTTGTAAAAGATTCTCGCGATCATGATCAATCATACTGTATCTCAAGACACAAGGTGAGTACATAACCCCTCTTTTTACTGTTTACATATTTTTGGGTGAATCATGATACATTAAAAACTATTTGCAATTAAAATATACAATTCTACATTTATGACCGTATGTGTACTTTGTGCTTGAATGCTATGAGTTGAAACTACATATACATGACATACACGTGCAATCAATAACTCTATACAAGCCAACGGTAACATTGATAGATCTGTTGTGTCTGATAAACCCACCCAGGTAGGGTGATTGTTACACACATTACATTAGGGTAACCTGCATGTTATGCCTCAGTCACAAGGTTTGATTGTACTCCTAGTTTGACTATAGATTCTCCATAAATGCCTTATTTACCATGTGTCATATGAATTGTATAAAATACTTGAAAACTACTTGAGATATCAAAACCTATGTATGCTCATCAACTATTTTTAGTTAACCTTGTTTTTATCATGTTTCAGGTACGAATATTTTAGTTTATGTTCAAATTGCTCCACTTAAGTTATGAGGACCTAGTTTAATAAACAAATGAATCTATTGATGTTTTTTTTACTTTCTTATATGTTGGATTTTGGTTGTTTGAACTATGTTTGAATTTGGAATGATTTTAATATATAAAAACTTTAGCCAATCACGGGCTTATGAACAGTCTTTATGTCCCACTCCAACATGTTCCGTCGTTGGTTGGGGTGTGACAGCAGATCCCGTCACATGTCATGAGCACGATCACTCATGCCACTCATTTTCATGGCCTTGAGGATGAGGATGCACCAGGACACCTATCCCGCTTCACGCGCATATGTGATACCTTCAATATCACGGGTGTGTCTAAGGACGCTATCTATTTGTGTCTCTTCCCATTCTCGCTCTTTGGGCGTGCATATACTTGGCTTGACACCCTACCAGACAACTCTATCACCACATGAAAGTATCTTCAAGCCAAGTTCTTTAAGAAATACTATCCACCTTCCAGGGCCGCTCGCATTAGGGACCAGATCCACTCCTTCCAGATGGACCCTTACGAGCCTTATCACATGGCCTGGGAAAGGTTCAACATGTTGTTGAGCCGATGTCCCCAACATGTTCTATCAGACTGGCCGATAGTGGAGAAGTTCTATATTGGCCTCACCTTTGAGAAGCAGCAGATGCTCAACACAGCTGCGGGAGGCCATATCATGGACAAACTAGAGCATTCTGAGTGCGAGGAGATGTTCGAGAGCTTCACTCTCGCTGAACAGCAGCGGCCATCGACTAGGACTTCCATTCCTACTGCTAGATCATCCACCTCTTCTCCTAGAGGTGTGCATCAGGTCACTTCTGATACTAGTGTGGCTGCTGCACTCGCAACTATGGCTAATGAGATCAAAGAGCTGAAGCTCAATTCTTAACAGTGTGATGTGTGAAGGGGAGGCCCGACACTAGAGATTGCTCCATCAATCATCAGGAGCAAGTGAGTTTTGCTAGCAACCAGAACCGAAGGTATAACAACTACAATAATTCTTATGGCTCAAGATGGAGATCTGGAAACAACCCACCTGGGTTTAATGGTCGCCAGAATCAGCAAGGAGGAGAAGCAGGGATGAGTGGAGGAAGTAGTGTCAGTACGAAGATGATCAAAGAGATGATAGAGAATCAGACACAGATGCTTGCCCACTTAGTCCAGCAGGACAGGGACACTAAGTAGAGACTGGATGCCCATGACACGTTATTGAAGAATCAGTAGTCAGCATTTCAGGATTTGTAACGCACGGTAGCAGACATCGCTCAGAGCCTGAAGGATAGACGGGGAGGTCCGTCATCAGGCCCTGACGCTTCAGTGATGGCCGTGTCGATCATGAGTCACGAAGCTGAAGAGGAAGTCTCCCACAACGTTGACTATCACATCCCTTCGCCTGAAGAGGTGAAGAAGATAGATCGGAGAGCTTGATTTGCTGAGATAGATGCTAAGATGATAGAAGAGCAGATGGTAGAGGAGCCACCGGTGGAACAGGAAGAGCTGGTGGATGAGGAAATTGTAGTGGAGAATCTTGCCGAGAAGGCAAAGGAGAAGAAGAGTGGGTGGAGATTAAGACCCCCGAGATTGACCTGAGCCGTGTTCCCTATCCAGCTTACTTGTTGCCACATAAACACGCTAGGGAATACGGTCACTTCCTGAACATCTTCAAACAGCTCAAGGTTAATCTCCCATTCATACAGGCCCTCCAGCACATGCAGTAATATGGAAAATTCCTAAAAGATCTTCTTTCCAACAAGAAGAAGCTAGAGCGGATCTCTGAAGTCTCACTTTATGAGCAATGTTCTGCGGTGGTTCAGAACAAACTGCCAGATAGACTGGCAGATTCGGGTCGTTTCACGATCCCATGTCTGCTTGGCGGTTTTCCCTTAAACCACGCGTTGGCTGACTTAGGTGCTAGCATCAATCTGATGCCATATTTTGTCTATAAACAGCTAGACCTAGGTGAACTGCAGCCTACGTGCATGAGCATATCCTTGGCTGACCGCTCAGTTAAGTATCCACGGGGAATTGTGAAGAATCTTCTAGTAAAAGTAGGGAAATTTGTCTTCCCCGTGGATTTTGTCATCCTGAATATGGATGTGGATGAGAGAGTCCCACTCATGTCTTTGACGAAAAGCTCACACTAAGTGTGGGGAATGAGTCGGTCACCTTTGATGCTACAAAGTCCATGAAGGGGGTTGGTGAGCAGAGCCACTCAATGTGCATGATTGATACATCTATGGACTATCATCGAGACTCTGATCCAGAGAGAGAAGTTTATATACCCTCCCCTAATTTAGAAGAACCATAGGATTGTGCGATAGAGTTGGAGAAGTTGCCAGATGTGCCGGACGAGTACGGTGACGAAGATGTGCCTGATAATCTGCTGGAGATAATGGCAGAGTTAGATGAGATCATAGGCAAAAACCCAAGTGTGGGGAAGTTAGTGGAGAGTTTCGAGGATCCTGATGATCCTGGTGAAGGTTTAGAGGTCACATCCATGGAAAATTCTATTCCTGAACCTCCACCTATTCTTTGTTCTGAGGGGAGGATTGTTGAGCCAGCCCCTAGTTCCAGTTGCCCTAGGTCTAGGCCACACCATAAGAGAACCCGTACTTTGACATATTCATCTGATGTTATGGTAGTGCTAACCCCAAGGGTGGGGAAGTTTAAGGGTGATGAACTGCTTGGTTATTTGAAAAGTGTCATTTTCGGACCAGGTAGGTATAAGTTGTGGTGGAAGGACATGTGTGTTATTTACAAGAGATATGTGGTGTTTGTATGGTTCTTAGAATTATGGAGGACCGGTAGACCGTGGAGGATGAAGGCGGTAGCGGTTAGGATCAAGGAGAAGCCTCCTGATAGGTTTGTTTGAGTCTCGAGCAAGTGCCCGGGATGTAGAGTTTGTATGCATTCTTTGGTTTGAGTTGGCTCATTTTTGTTTTTTCGGTATGTGTGTCTTGTTTGTGTCATGTTTTGCAGGGACTCGCGCTTGATTCGGTGAGGAGAATCATCAGGAATGAAGTTCCAGGTATTATTACATTTGTTTTTAGAGTTGGAACGGGTTTTTAGTGGATTTGGGTGAAAGAGTTTTTAGGGGTCAAAAACTTTTCTAAGTGTAAAAACCCTATTAACTTTCTGTGAACGGAGCTCCCTCGCGGTACGCGAGCTCTTAGTGATCATTCTTCGCGGTACGCGAAGTCCAGAAGTTATGGTCTGGCATATTTGCACTTCCTCGCGGTACGCGAGGAGTACCCCTTCAGCCGTCGCGGTACGCTGGGGAGTCCTGGTCACCTCCCATTTCCTTTGTTTTTCCATGGTTACCCATACCCGTTCACCACCACCATCATACCATCTGCAACATCTTCCATCATCCAGTCACTATCAATCCATATCATTATCATCCATTACCATGGGAAATTAAAAACCGTTCGTAACTGTTGATTCACCTTGCTGTGGCATTAATGTCTATGTGTTTGCCACACATCGGGTACGTATCCCTGCTTTCTATCCAGAGTCTTAGTGAGTCAGTTGAGTCTTTTATTTTTGATTTGAGTCAGTCTTTTGAGTCAGTTTGATGTTGTGGGTATTTTTGAGTTTTATTTTGCAGGTGTACATCATTCCGTCCGTACTCAATCTCCATTCGGACGGAGTTAATCCTGATATTATTGAGTAGCCCGGCAGAGATGTGCAACCGCGATCGAAATGCTATACGGTGCACATAAGGATGAACGAATGTGGAAATACGAGAGCATATATCATTACCAGCTAAGTCGCTTCCTGTTTTTATTTTTTCATTTTTATTTTTTGGTTGTGTCTTGTTTCACATTGAGTACAATGTGTCTTTCAAGTATGGGGATGTGAGTGTCTAGTTTAGCTAGTTTGTCTAGGTTTGTTTTCTTTTATAAAAATTCAAAAATACAAAAAAAAATAAAAAGTTTTAAAAAATGTCCCTTGGAAGTATAAGTTTTGCAAATCAAAAATGGAAAATGATAGTACAACTGGATCTACTTGTTGAGTTTTAAATGATTTAAATAATAGAAAATGCGTTTAATTAGTGATATTTTGGTAGACCCAGCCAGCTTGAATAGTTTAAATAGCCTGTGAGTGTTACTTAGGATTAATCACGTAATTAAATCATGAAATCGTGTGGGTACTCATCTTAAGGTGACGGTAATACTGAAACTGTCAACATAGGGTGATAGGTACCATGTTAAGATAATATCTATTTTTTTAAAATTAATTGGCACACCATTCTTTTTTTATGAGAATAAATCCAAGTTTGGTGGCGCCCGCATCCATATGTCCATAATTCATGAGTTAATTGATTAGAATTATATGTTTGCTTATGTGTTACCCTCCGGGATGGCCACTTGGAGAAAACAGCCCTAAGTAGTTCTTATGTGCTTATTGAATATGACTTAGTCTATGTGTTACCTTTCGGGATAGTGACTTGGTTGAAACGCCTCTAGACTAAAGTTCATTTGCTTGAATTAATGCTCATTATCGTTCCATTCATACATGATTTCATCTAATTTCTTAAACAAATAAATCTTAGTTTAACATGGTGGGTAAATCCATATGGTTTGACCCATTCCTAGACATGACCGTGAGACGGGATTAGGTAGAGCTGTAACTTCTAAGTGTGAGTCACATAGGTTGATTGATATCTGTATAAAATGGAATTAGAAAACATTATGGGGGCTAGATAGTTGGTGTTTAGGTTTAATCGGACAGAAACACTGATTATTGCTTTTTAACGCGTGAGTATGTTTGTCTATTTAGTAATTATGAATGTTTGGCTAATTGCAAACTTTTTCGAGGACGAAAAAAGGTTAAGTGTAGGATCGTGAAATTACAAGATGGTACTGTTCTTAGTTGAGATTGGCGGAAACAATATCAACTGCACAATTACAATCGAGTAAACAGAAAGAATACTGATAAGAACACTGTTGTATTAAGCTTTGTGAATAAACGATTACAAATGAAAACTCAGTGAAGAAGCACACTTACAATGAAGGGTTTACACAGTATTTATACTAACTTAGAATCAAGAAAGACCCTTGATTCTAAGGATCAGATCGAACACAGACCGTTGATCTTTTATACAAAAGCTAATAATACACGTTAAAGCTAAACTAGCTAACTTTATTGAAGCGTTTGCTTTATTCATCATTGTTTGCATGCTTGGGGAAGAGCATTGTCGTCCGTTATTGGTTGCACCATTGAGGTTCCTTCTGCTTTGAGTGTGTCAGTTGCTTTTGCAGAAAGTTGTCAGTGACTCTTGGCATGGATAGTCAGCTGCAACGATTTGTCTTCAAGGAACATAGCTATCAGCAGCAAGAATGAGAATAATGCTGTTGATAAGCCTATCAACAGCAACTTGTGTTGAACGCTGCTGATTAGCCTATCAGCAGCAACAAGTGTTGAATGCTACTGATAAGCCTATCAGCTGCATTTGTACTTAGAATAATTTGGTAGCAATCAGTCTTTGGTTCTACAAACTCCCCCTAGACTGATGCAACCAAAATTCTTCTAATCACTTTGCTGCTGAAGTTTTTGCATGTGGCTGACTATCCTTTCAACCTCATAGCCTTTTGGATCCTTGCTGGGATTGTTCAGTGGAAGTGCAGACAGAGTCTTGATGTCTTTATTTGGCATTTTGTAGATTTTTTTGCTTGACCATCTCATCTTCTGCTTCCTTACATCAGTTAAGGTGAACTCGTCCAAATCAGCATTATAGGACCAACTTAGAAATGGAGAGTGGGACTTGAGTGGTTTGATGTCAATGATCACATCTTTGCTAGGGTTGAAGTAGTGTTTGATTGCTAGTACAAGAAGTTTCCCACTCTCATTTGCAGGCTCATGAGCTTCACCTAGCTCCAGAATTCTACCAAGATCTGAATCTGGCAATTACAGAATTTCATCAACAGATCTGTAGATGGATCTTCTTCTTTCAGTTCTCCCCCTGAAGATCTCAAACCTTTGATCCTGTGGATTGTAGACCCAATCAACTATGTCTCTTGAGTCTTCTGGTTTAGGTGTGGGTTTGGATTTCTTCAAGAGAGGTTGTTGATGAGTGGGGGGTGGGTGAGATGGTTTGGACTTTTTGGGTGGAGGAGTGGAAGGTTTAGGGAGGAGAGTGGAAGGTTGTTGGACTAAGGAAGAGGTAGGTGAGGGAGAAGGCTTGGGTTTCTTTGCTTTTGTTTCTCCTTCTTCCTGAATGGGTACCCTTTTCTTGGAGCCCTTCTTGCCCACTCTTTCTTCCTCATCCTTTTTGACTTTGAAGTAGAGGGCTTGCAGGATCATGAAGTTCATAGGACCTAGCCTCTTTCCATTCTCTCCTCTAGCCTTAAGGAAGTCAATCATGACCTTCCTTTCTTCATGGGTCTGTTTATTAAAGGCAATGGCCTTTTTGGACTGTTGTTTGGCTTTTTCTTTTTCTTCATCCTGTTTCTTCTTTGCCAATTGACCTTGCTGACCCATGTAGGCTCTGTAGACTTCTTTATTTGATAGTTTCTCAAGGTAGTCTGCATCCTCACCTTGAGAGACTAGAGTCTTTACCCACTCCTCCCTTATTTCTTTAGCTAGTTCAGAATCGGTTATTCTGAACTTAGCTTCTTCTTTCTTCTTCTTCTCCAATTCTTCCTTTTCTCTGTTGAATTGTTCCTGCAGTTAAAGAGCAAGAGCTGCATCTTCTTCAATCTGGTCAACTGCAGGAATCTTTCTTTTCAGTTCATCCAGCTGTCTAGCATACAGCTGGATGGTTTGTTCTCTTAGGAGAATTGCTTTTTCTCTCATCCCAAATTGTCAGCTTCATTGGCAATTTGGGATGTGAACATGGGAAGGTCATTGGCCTCATTTGATTTGCACTCAGGACTTGTGACTTCTTTCAGCATTTCTTTGATAGTTGATCTTGACTCATATGATGCAGTACAGATGTCTACTCGAGGGGAAGCTGAGTCAGTATCAGTGTCAGAGTTTGACACATATACTGCCTCGGTAATTCTTCCTACTTGTTCAAGTTTGGCTTTGACAGTAGCTATCATTGCCTGGCTTTCAAGTGAGTTGACATTGCAGATATTTGCCCTGAGTTGAAAGATCTTGTAGAGAAAGTCTGTAGGAAGTGACAAGATGTTCCTGGTGTTGATGGTGAGAGAGGAGCCGTTGCTTAGTAAGAAGGTGTGGTCAAGAGACTTAGTGCTTGTCCATCCCAGCACATCTAAGTCTTTGACAATGAAGGAGTACAGAAATCTTCTTAAGCAGCAAATTTCTTCGTTAGTGAGAAGACTGCTCCTTATAATGTCAAGTCTTCTAAGAGCCAGTCTTCTTTCTGCTGCTGCCGAAAATTCAGGATAAGCTACCCTATTTGCTGTTTGTATTAGTCTTTCGAAGTGGGGTAGATTATCCTCCATCAAGTCATGGAACCTGCCAACAGCCCTGACGACCAACTTTCAGTCTTCAGGTGTCTTCAGCATTTCATCAACAGCCTAGACGACCAACTTCCAGTCTTCAGGTGTCTCTTCTTCTTCGTTATCTGAGACTAGCAAGTCATGAATTTGTACAAAAGCCGGCTTGAATAGTGAGCTTTGAATTACAACCTGCTCTTGAATCCAGTCATCAAGACTGTCTGTGTCTTCTTCCATAGAGACCATCTCCCCCTTTTTGGTTGCAACAGTAGACAGGTAAGCATCAGTTTGGGTACCTACTGATACAAGAGAGGGAGTGGCTAAAGTTGGGCATTGATGGGCTTCATGCATAGAGACTTGGTGTCTTAGTTTGGACACGTCAGCCTCTAGCATAGCCACCCTGGCCGTCAATTCCAAGTTATGAAGTTTCAGTCTGTCCTCATCCATAGTTGTGGAATCCTTGGACCCAGATGGGGCCTTAGGCCTAGCCTCTTCATCCCCATCACCCATGGTTTCTTGGCGCCTGGGATTCCTCTCAGTGAGGGGAGTTTCCAAGGAAACATCCTAAATGTGAGTTGCCGTGGTTGAGGGCTTAACAATGTTGTCACTGTCCTCCTGGTCATTTGATGGACCAGCAGTAGTGACAGCCTCTTCCACATCCACTCTTTCATAACTCCGAGAGTGGACCTTCAGGGTAGATGAACTTGGGTTGGGTGTGTTGGAAGCAAGATCAATCAGTACCTCCGAGATAGTGGTAGTTGGAGAAGGTACATCATCTTGATCAGGTTCCTCAACACTTAAGTTCAGAAGAGAAAGGAAGTGCTCAGGGGGCTGTTCTACGGATCCAGGAAGTGATCCTGATCCTAATAGAGAGACATCCGAAGGAGTCTCCCTAATAATGTGGCTTTCCCTTATGATATTCTCACAGAATGTTGTGATTCTGAGTGAGGGCTGTTAGGTTGGGTTTGGGCCTTGGAGGCAAGAGAAGAAGGAGTTCTCTTGCCCCTTTTTCTAGTATATGTTGTTGCAACCGGGGCCCTGTGTTCTGGTTGAACAATAACATCCAACAGAGGTGTAAGTAATTTTTGTGCCTGTGCATCCTTAGTAGTATGCACAGGGGTTCGAACGGTGGATGCAGATTGTTGTTCAGGATGTGAGGTGGAGGGTGTGGGATCAGTATCAGCCGGGATTGCTGAACTGTCACCCGGGGTACTTTGGACGTTCAGCATTGTAGATAACAATGGAACGTTGACCCCTGAGAACTTTTTGGAAACAGTCCTCATGCTTTGAAAAATGTTATTTTTATGACCCAACATGATGTAGATTCTTGCAGGTTTTGAAAGATCTTTTAGTTCTTGATTGAAAACTTCCTGCAGGAATCTTGGGTACATGAAAAATTGCTGCTTTGCACCCTGTTGAAGATTATATCACAAACCCTCAAAAATGAGATGTGCAAAATTGAAGCCTTGGTTAGTGACCATACCATGGAAAGCGGAGGCTAGCGCAGAGCTCACCTGATGCCATCCACTCCTCTTCTGAGATATGCATTGGAGAAGAGTGTGGCAGAGATATTTCCATGGAGGGCCCATCAGTGCCTTCTCAATCGTATACTCGGTTTGATTTCCAGTGTATCCAATGGAGACAAAGGTCCTCATGTATTCGTCCTTCGAGTATGAGATGGCTGCTCCCTCATCTTGAAGCTGAAGGTGTTTTCTGAGTGTAGCTTCCGAGATGGTGATATTCTTGCCGTCTACTTTGGCTTTGATTTTGGGAATCCCCTGTTCGGTTGAGTAGACGGCGGTTCTCCAGAATCCTCCATATGGGGAATATATATAGTAGGGTTGGTGGTGAGGGCAAAGTAGATCTTTGATCGACATAAGAAATCGATCATATCGTCAAAACCATCGGATTTCTTTCCTTTGGTAAGATATGCTGTTAGGTTATGGTATGTGGAAAACTTGTCATCTGGGTTGTCGATATCTGCCATAGCCGTTGGATTTTGGAGGGATGAATTGAATATGGCGGAGACTTGAGAGTATGAAGAATATGGAGAGCTTTGAATGTGGTGGGGACTTTGGGTGAAAGTGATAGTTGGTTAGGGTTGAATTGAATGTGAAGAGGTGGTAAAGAAAATTTGATTTGTTCTTATAGCGGCAGATGAGAGAAAAAGCAGAATGACTTGTACAGTACAACCTTATTTACTTTTCATTGTTACAGCTGTAATACACCGAGGCAGTCATGGTAAAGACTGACGTTATTTTCTTTTACAGCGGGTAAAAGTTAATTTTGGACTTAAGTTTACCCATCAGCAGCAAACTTGGTTGCTGTGGATGAGTAAGCTTGTCCGCAGCAACTTTGGTTGCTGCGGAAGGTTAAGTCTGTCAGCAGCAAACTTAATTGCTACTGATAGATGCAATGATCTGCAGCAGGGATGTTGCTGCTGGTGGCCTTAAAGCTATCCGCAGGAAACTTGTTCCTGCTGATAACTAAAGGTAGTCAGTGGCAAATCCTTTGCTGCTAAATATTAAACCTGTCAGTAGCTGAGGGGCAAAAAAGCTGCTGACTTATAACTTTTATTTACATCAAAAGACAGGCATATTTACAGTAAAGGATAGATGCACTCAACTGAACCGATGATGATGCTTGGTGGTTTCTTTGCCTTCCATTGTTGAGTTGGTGGTCTTCCAGCTCTTTTTGCCTTTTCGGCAGCAGACTTTGTATTTGGCTTATCAGCAGCAGATTTTGATACTGCTGATCGTTTTACTTGAGCAGCTGCAGATTTTGTTGCTGCTGAAGGCTTTCCCTTTTGTTCCTTGGGCTTAGGAACAGACGTATGCCTATCCTTCTTCCCCTCACTAATAGGCTTTTGTATAACTGGTGTTGGAAGAAGAATCTGATTGAAAGGATTAAACTTATAATTTGCAGCAAAGTGGTCTGATTCTCCACAGATGATGCAAGATTGTTTAGGTTTTGACAACTGCTCCCTTGATGGAGAGAGAGATTTTCTGAATTGAGTTGTCTTAGCTTCAAATCTTCTTACCTGTTTGTTCTTCTCTGTCTTCTCAAAGGCATGTTGCTTGAGATTTCTTTGCTGCTGAAGGTAGTAGAAGCAGGTGCTGGCAGTGTGGTTATATTTCCCACAGACAAAACATGATTTTGCCAGTTTATCCCTTAAAAGATGCACATAATCCTTTCTTTTGAAAAGGTCTTTCAAATTCCAAGGGTGCGCTTTGTTGTGCTCAAAAGTAGCTTCTTCCAATGTTTTTTGAACATATGGAACCCTTTCTCCAGGCGCATGACATATGTCAAACACCTTCCTTGGCTGGACTGAAGATGAGGACTGGCCCTTTTCAGTATTTAGCTTCTTACCTTCTGGAGGATAGCTAATATTGATTTGTTTGAATGGTGTAGGAACTGGTACTGAAATGGCTGGTACTTGTGCTGAATGGACTTTATCTTTAGTCAGAGTGACTTGAGGGGCAGGAGGAGATGAAGCTTCACTTGTTTTAGTGGAGTCTGAGTAAGTTGAATCAGACTCTGATGAGGTAATGCATTCTTGTACCAATGGTTCATCCTTAGAAGGATCAAGATTTCTGTTGGCCATAACAAGATTTGCCAGATTGAAGCTTGGTTCATGAATGGTCACGTAGTCAGCAGGAGGTGCAACGGCTTGATATTGTTCAGCATGATACCCCACACCAGTTTTTACCTTAACATGAATTTGAGCATCCAAAAGTCTTTGCAGCTTTTTGGATTCAAATTCATATTTGTCGACATGAACCTTTTGTTATGCCAATTATGCTCTGGTAGCTTTTAATCTGTCCAGTAGATCATCAATCTGAGTTTCAAGATTGGTTTGTTCATGTTTTAATGATGAAATCTCTTTCTTTAGACAGTTAATTTTTTCTTTGTAACTGTCTTCGACCCTTTTGAATTCAGATTTCATTTGATGAAACTCTTCATTTTGATCTATTAGGTTTTGATTATGCTTTCTGTAGCCTAAAACCTTATCAATGCAGGCTTGGGAACATAGATGTTCATATACATGTGGCGGTATCTCAGTTGTGTCTGCCATAAGAGCTTGGTTGTTAGTAGGTAGATCTTCATACTGAAAACTCCAGTCAAAGTCAGATGTTCCAACAGCTGCGCAAACTGCAGTTTGAGCTGGAGGAGTAGCTTGATGCTGTTGGTGTCTTGGTTGGGCTTGGTGAGCTGTTGGGTTTGCTCTAGGTGCCTTGCATTCTCTAGCAAAGTGACCCAGTTGGTTACAGTTGTAACACTTCAACTTGCTTTTATCTAAGCCAACTCTCGTGTTTTTCCGGTTCTGGAGTAAAACCTTTTTGCTCTTATGGAGAGCATTGCAAACGAGTGCTGTATATCCATTTATTCCAGATCATCTGGATGGAAGCACTCAAGATCCTCCTTGATAAAGTACATGTTGCTTGAGTTTTCATAAACAAAAGCAGCAGTGGTTGAGGCTTGAGGAGGAGCTTCAAGAAGAAATGGTGATGTGTTTGTTTTAGAGGTGGGAGTTTGAGGATGTGTGACTATGGGAGGATAGTAATTGCTAGTACTGGGGCCTGAGTGCTCAGAGTGAAAAGCAGATGAGGTGGTGTTGGATGTGGAGGCTGTTTGGTAGCTTGAGCTCCTTTCCTTGGCCTGAATCATTTCTAATTCATATGTTTTGAGCATACCAAATAGCTCAGTCATTTGAAGAGTCTTCAGATTCTCGGTTCTTCTGATGGACACTGTGTAGAGTGTCCAGCAACTAGGTAGAGATCTGATGAATTTTTTAAGAATGTCTTCATTCTCCAACTTCACTTTTGAGCACTGCAACTCACCTACAAGATAAGTATATCTGTTATATAAAATAGTTAGAGACTCACCTTCCTTCCAGATGAAGTTTTCGTACTACTGCTTGAGCATGTCTCTTATGTTTTCCTTAATTTCCTCAGATCCAGCAAACATCTTCTCGAGGGCCTCCCACAGCTCCTTTGCAGTTTTGTAACTTCTGAAGTTATGAAAAACTTCATTTGGAAGGCACATTTGGATGGCTCCTAGTGCCTTGAAGTCCACCTCCATCTTCTTGATATCCTCTTCTGAATATTTGGAGGGATCATTTGGAACTCTTGGTCCTCCAGAGTCAGCAGATGCCACCATGGGAGTGTATGGTCCATCCCTGATGGATTTCCACATTCCGTACTCCTGATAACAGAAGAAGCTTTCCATGCAATTTTTCCACATGTCGTAGTCTTCTCCAGATACCAACATTGGTGGTCGGTTGATGCTGCCGATGTCTTCAAAACCGTTGCTTTGTGCCATTTTTGTTTTGAGATTTTGGGTGACTTGATCAGAGAGTTTAGAATAGAACCAGAAGTGATTAAACAAGTGTGAATTTGTTTAATCTGAGCCAAAGCTCTGATACCACTTGTAGGATCGTGAAATTACAAGATGGTTATGTTCTGTTGAGATTGGCGGAAACAATATCAACTGCACAATTACAATCGAGTAAACAGAAAGAATACTGATAAGAACACTGTTGTATTAAGCTTTGTGAATAAACGATTACAAATGAAAACTCAGTGAAGAAGCACACTTACAATGAAGGGTTTACACAGTATTTATACTAACTTAGAATCAAGACAGACCCTTGATTCTAAGGATCAGATCGAACACAGACCGTTGATCTTTTATACAAAAGCTAATAATACACGTTAAAGCTAAACTAGCTAACTTTATTGAAGCGTTTGCTTTATTCATCATTGTTTGCATGCTCGGGGAAGAGCATTGTCGTCCGTTATTGGTTGCACCATTGAGGTTCCTTCTGCTTTGAGTGTGTCAGTTGCTTTTGCAGAAAGTTGTCAGTGACGCTTGGCAAGGATAGTCAGCTGCAACGATTTGTCTTCAAGGAACATAGCTATCAGCAGCAAGAATGAGAATAATGTTGTTGATAAGCCTATCAACAGCAACTTGTGTTGAACGCTGCTGATAAGCCTATCAGCAGCAACTTGTGTTGAACGCTATCCGCAGCAACAAGTGTTGAATGCTGCTGATAAGCCTATCAACAGCATTTGTGCTTAGAATAATTTGCTAGCAATCAGTCTTTGGTTCTACATTAAGTGTGGGGATGTATGATATTGTGCGAAGCACACATCTTTATTCCTATTGTTTTCATGTGTTTTAGATAGTTTTAACTTTGTTTTGAGTCATTTTTTTATACTATTGAGTCTTTGTCTTGTCTACAGGTGCTCGTGAAGATTACAAGTAAAAACCAGAAGAAACCAAGCAAGAAAATGAAGCCCAAAGTTTAAAAGAGAAAAATGGTGAAAATCAGTCCCTCACGGTACGCGAGGGAGGATCTTCAAAGCCTTGCGGTACACGAGGAAAAGGAAATTCGGCCGTGACTATATTGTCCTTCGCAGTACGTGAAGGACCGGGACCAATCTCTCGCGCTACGCGAGAGGCTTATAATTCCACAAAAAGCCCTAATTTCAATATTTAATGTTTTGGACGGCCATTTTTGGTGGAGTTCGACATTCAGCCGTCAGATGGGGTTCTTGGGGCGATTTCTGGATCTAGAGAAGGAATTGGAGTCAAAGTTTGAGGCTTTTGGAATCGAGTTTGTTAGATATAGCTTATTTGGTTTTTAATTCTCGCTCTTTGGTCTTTGATTCAGTTGTTTGAAACCATGTTTACTACTTTTATTGCTGTTTTGTTGGTTTTGAGTATGATTCTTGGCTAAAACTCTAATACTGCCCGGGTCATTAGATGAATACTTTGTTAAAGCTTTGATTTTTATCGGTTTTGGATTCGTTTGAATGGATTAATGATTTTGTAACAAATCTTGAGTTAATAATTATGATGAATTTATGTGTTTGAATCTGATTTAGGTTTGATTATAATTTCGTCCGTTGATTGTGGATGTCTTCTAGTTTCATTTGCGTATTAGATCATAGACTTTAGGGTTTGTGATTGTTTGTGTGGTTTGCTAGAAATAGTAGCCATAGGAGTTGTGATTGAGTATAGATTAGATCTGAATGTGTATCCTGTCTCAATACCCGAGAAGTGAGAGATAGTCGTTTAGTCTTCATCGTTAGGAATCCGAGTGTCAACTGTCTGAGAGGAAGTTGGTTTAGGTGTCTAGTGATTGTTGCTATTCTGAGTCATAGTTCTTATCTTGAGATTACCCCGTGCATTCTTCGAATGTATTGTGGACAGTGATACTGAAAGGTGATTTGTCTTTCGGGTACTTTATCATTGTTGGAGAAACCGAAAGGTAATCCACTATCTGGTGAGTTATTACATCTTTAGGTGAGAGTGATTAGGGATCCGTAGTCTAGAGCTGTTTCCTTAGAAACCCAGATCCATCTTAGTTTCCAGAACCGATGGAAGTTTTGCTTTGCATGTAGGATTCCGACCTAGGTGATATTCTTCCCATATATGATATTACCTTAGTTCTTCATCTTGACAGCTTGAGTCGATCTTTAGTTTCTGCATTATTAGTAGTGTAGTAAACCCCCCCAATCATCAATCTTTAGTCAGAGTCTAATATAGTTATTGTAGTGTCTCTAGGGTTCAATAACTCGGTTTACCATTAAGCTGTGCTACACTCGATAGGTCCACTTGCATGTCAGTGCGGTTTAGTCGAAGGTACTCCATTTATTACTTAGGAGTCTAGGTTAGGTTTTGTTAGTTTTTATATAGACCGTCTGGGTGAAATCAGTAAAACCATTAAGATTGAAATTATTTCTATAGCGAAAGCTAAGAAAGAATTAATCAAGGGAGATGATATATTCTTACTCCATGCTTTGAAAAACGAAGGACAGATTTCAGATATTCCCGTAGTCTGTGATCACCCGGATGTTTTTCCAGAAAAATTACCCGGTCTTCCACCCGATCGTCAAATCGAATTCCAAAACGAACTCATTACTAGAGCCAAACCTGCTGCAAAATCCCCTTATCGTCTAGCTCATTCCGAACTGAAAGAACTGATGAAACAAATCCAAGAACTCTTAGACAAAGGGTTCATTCGTCCTAGCACTTCCCCTTGGGGAGCACCTGTACTATTTGTAAAGAAGAAAGATGGGAACATGAGGATGTGCATTGATTTTTAGGAATTAAACAAGCTCACTATAAAGAACAGATATCCATTGCCTAGAATATATGATTTTGTTCGATCAGCTACAAGGAGCCAAGTATTTCTCGAAGATCGATCTTAGATCAGGATATCATCAGTTGAAGGTACAAGAAGAGGACGTACCTAAGACTGCTTTCAGAACCCGATATGGTCACTATGAATTCCTTGTCATGTCATTTGGTCTAACAAATGCCCTCGCAGCATTTATGGACCTAATGAACCGAGTCTGTAAACCTTTCCTTGATAAATTTGTCATCGTTTTCATCGATGATATTCTTATTTATTCCCGAAGACAAGAGGAACATGTTCAGCATCTCAACATCATTCTGGAAACCTTAAGAAAAGAAAGATTGTATGCTAAGTTTTCCAAATTCGAATTTTGGAAATGAGAGGTATAATTTCTTGGGCACATTGTGAATGAGAAGGGAATACAAGTAGACCCGAGAAAAATAGAAGCTATTATGAAGTGGGAAGCCCCAAAGACTCTAACCGAAATCAGAAGCTTTCTGGGATTAACCGGTTATTACAGAAGATTTATTCAAGATTTCTCTAAGATTGCTACACCTTTAACTTCTTTAACTCAGAAAGCAGCAAAGTTTAAATGGGGTACAAAACAAGAAGAAACATTCAATATTCTCAAAGATAAACTCAGTCATGCACCGATCTTAACACTACCCGAAGGAAATAATGATTTTGTCATTTACTGTGATGCTTCCTGAACTGGTCTGGGTTGTGTGTTGATTCAGCGAGACAAAGTTATTGCCAACGCATCACGCCAACTTAAAGTTCATGAGAAAAACTATACCACACATGATCTAGAACTTGGTGCCTTAGTGTTTGCTCTAAAGATCTGGAGACACTATCTGTATGGTACCAAATGTGTGATATATTCAGACCACAAAAGCCTCCAACATATTTTTAATCAAAAAGATTTAAATATGAGGCAAAAGAGATGGATGGAACTCATCAATGACTATGATTGTGAAATCAAGTACCATCCCGGGAAAGCTAATGTAGTGGCTGATGCTTTAAGTCGGAAAGAACGAAGCCAACTGATTAAAGTAAAAGCACTACGATTAGACCTTAAATTAGACTTAATGGATCAAATCAAAGAAATCCAACCAAAAGCATTAGAAGAAGGGAATATCAAGAAGGAACGTATGGTTGGGAAACAGAAGTTACTATCCAAAGGAGATGATGGAATCATGAGATTCGATCAAAGAATCTGGATTTCAAAGCTTGGAGATATTCAAGAGAAAATATTAGATGAAGCACATAAATCAAGATACTCCATGCATCCTGGTGCAAACAAGATGCATAAAGATCTCAGGACTTATTACTAGTGGCCAAACATGAAGAGATCGATAGCCTAGTACATAGATAAATGCTGAATTTTTCTTCAAGTTAAGATTGAGCATTTACAACAGTTAGAATTTCCTGTATGGAAATGGGATCGTATTACAATGGACTTCATGACTAAACTACCCAGAACACAGAAAGGGCATAATGCAATATGGGTCATGGTCGATAGACTGACCAAGTCAGCCCATTTCATACCCACCAATGAAACATACTCTATGGATAAGTTAGCCAGCATCTACATCAATGAAATTGTGAGCCACCATGGCATACCACTGTCTATTATTTCTGATAGAGACAGTCGGTTCAAATCTATATTCTTGACAAGTTTTCAGAAAGAGTTGGGAACTCGACTTACCATGAGTACTGCATATCACCCTCAGACCGACAGACAAAGTGAACGTAATATTCAAACCATGGAAGATATGCTAAGAGCATGTGTTATAGATTTCGGAGGTAATTGGGATAATCACCTACCGTGGATTGAATTATGCTATAACAATAGTTACCATTCAAGTATCAAAGCTGCACCATTTGAAGCACTGTACGGAAGGAAGTGCCAAACTCCTGTCTGTTGGACTGAAATAGGAGACAGTTGTCACACCCCCAAATTTATTTACTTAATAAATAAATAAAGGTTGCAATGATTGGTTCATTACACAACAGCGGAAGCTATAATAATGATTTCTAAGACTAGAGTACATATACAATTACTAATACTAACTAATACGATGATCTAAGTTCTTCTAGATCAACGATAGACTTGAGACTTGATAATTTATGCCCCTCCAGCTACTAGGATTTGATCCAACATAGTTAGCCTATTCCAACCACGCCATGGCTAGGGGTTACCTGAGAAACATACTTGAAAGTGTCAACACAAAGGTTGGTGAGTTCACAGAGTTAATTATCTCAGTGCCGGTAGTTCTCCCCGAAAACATGTACATGACTTAACCGTCATAAAAATAAGTAGTTTTCACCGAAAACACGTACATGACTTAACCGTCATAACAATAAGTAGTTTTCCCTGAAAACATATACATCACTTAACCATCATAAAAATATGTAGTTTTTACCGAATATGTATACATGACTTAACCGTCATAAAAATAAATAGTTTTCACTGAAAACGTATACATGACTTAACTGTCATAAAAATAAGTAGTTTTCATCAAAAACGTATACATGACTTAATCGTCATAAAAATAAGTAGTTTTACCCGAAAACATGCACATGACATTACCGTCATAAATAAGTGGTTTTACCCGAAAACTTGCACATGACATTACCGTCATAAATAATTAGTTTTACCCGAAAACATGCACATGACATTACCGTCATAAATAAGTACCGAAAACATGCACATGACATTACCGTCATAAATAAGTAGTTTTACGCAAAAACATGCATATGACATTACCTTCATAAATAAGTAGTTTTACCCGAAAACATGCACATGACATTACCGTCATAAATAAGTAGTTTTCCCTGAAAACATGATAAGTTTCCTTGTAAACAAATTATTCTACACGCGTATGATAAACAAAACAACTATTGTTGATCCTTTCGTAGGCTAGCTAGGCTTACAAATAATATGTTCATACATGAGACCGTAACCAAACCTAACTAGTGAATGCCCCTCCCTCACTTTACCACGAGAATGGAATAAGACAATATGCGGCCATTCGACCCTTCAGGTCGCCAGTTAGCGCGACTAACCATGTCCGGGGGCGTCACCCCCAGTAGTATTATTCATAGAATCCTAGGCTAAGTCCATAGCTAATGGTTACAAATGTTGATGATGTTTAGGGGACTTTAAGAGCTCTCCTCATGTAAGACATAATGTTAGTGTCTTGTTTTATTGTTATCATATAAAAATGTTTATAATGTTTTCTCAAGTGCATGAAACAACAAGGTTTCCAAATGTATTAAGCAATAGTATAAAGTATGATATGTAAGTATGTTTCTCCACCGTAATTTACAAAACATTGAAAAGCGAAAAGGGCCTCGTGAACTCACCTTGTGTCCTATGAATTCCTAGCAAATATCAGTGTGCTAATAGTTCCTGTCTATCCGTATCCTAATCATGCAAGGATACTTATGTGTTAAGACTACCCGTCTTAAACGCAAGTTGTTCACCTGATTTAACGAATCCCGTTAAGTCTAGACGCTTACATATTTTCAGAGAAAATATTATGTTTCCATATTGGTGACATACTAAGTTTACCAAAAATAAATATTATTTTCGTAAAGACTTATAATTTATTCACGTTAGGGTTCACGTATAAACATATAATCATTTCTCAAAAATAATTATATAAAATCTCAAATATCGTTCAAGTATATACATACATGTTAATTACCCCACGTACGTATAGACCATGTTACCACGTCCACATGCAAATACTTATGTTCCGAACGACATTTATTAACTTGTTTACGTTCGTCCTGCATTTATTTTTACCAATACATGCATACAAGTATTTCTATGTTTCTATATATGCATTTAAGTATTCCTACTATTTTACATGCATATAAAAACATATACTTTTAGACCACTTATATTTTTAGACCTCTTGTCAACACCTTTCCAACATCTATGTATTTTCACATACAACACTTTAGGGCTTTTACATGATCACTTACCTACTTGTCTACTGGAATTTATTTATCACATAATCATATATTTCACCAAATAACATGGACTTGTTCATAACTCTTTTCCATAAACCTACATATAAACACTTTTCATATTTCGACCACATGTATCATACTTGCTTCTTATATCTTGTTATTAACTATTAACAAGTTATTAACATATGTATGAATTACAAACCATTTAGCCATTTCATAACTTATTCCAAGTTAACGATTATAACCACGTTCATATATACATATTTTTGACTTCCATACGTATATATATATATAACCACTCCAAGTTGACAACAACTATATATGCATATATATATATATATATATATATATATATATATATATATATATATTCGGTTCTTATACATGCATACATACACTCTAACAATTTTCATGTTAATAAACTTTAAACACTCACATTTATATATATATATATATATATATATATATATATATATGTATATATAAATCATGATTTCTACATGTATGCATTCATGTTCGAGTGTTTTTATCAAGTGTTAACCATACTTAAGATTACTAACCACACTCATCATTATATGTTCAAAACAACAAGAGTATATATACATACACAATTTCGGCATTTATATATATATATATATATATATATGCAAAACTTTAGTTTTTAAACTTAATAAAGTTAAACCTTATAAAACTCTTTAACTTTTTAAATCCTTTTGTTTTCATCGTGAACAACAAGCTTTGATAAGAAAATAAAGATGGGAGTAGAGATTTGTGTCGGTTTCATACCGCTAGACATAGAGAATAAGTTAGGAACCGTGCGAACAAAAGTTTTTACGTCAATCTTTATGTCACCAATATATATTTTGTATAAAATAAATATACATCTAGACTTTACTTTTTTAAAATTTGCTAATCACCAATGACCGTACATCGCGGGTTATAAATGTTTATGACCTAGTAATTCTTAAAATTACTAAAATATGACACGTGTTACTTTTCTAGACTCCTGACAATGCCTTGTCAAAAATAATACTTCAGGAAACATGATATATGGACGTGCAATTATGACTATGGATATTAGCCTGGAATACTGGGTGTCACATTCTCCCCATGTTAAAGAGAATTTCATCCCGAAAACCAGTTGATGTTATCTTGAATTGGTGTATTTGTGAACAAGGACTGGTATTCAGTTTTTATTTGGTCTTCGTGTTCCCATGTATAATCAGGGTCACGCTTCAAGTTCCAACGTACCTTAACCGATTCAATACGGTTACGCCCAGTTCCCTGAACTTCTAGTTAGTGATTTCAATAGGTTCCATAACAGAGTGTGGTTTGTCACCTATGTGAATTTCGTTAGGTGGTATGATTAGTGTTTGTCTTGACCTCACTTCTTGAGATCGGGCACATGAAACGTATCATGTATATTGTTTAGTTCTCGTGACAACACAAGCTTGTAGGCTACAGGGCCAACTCTAGCTCGTATTTCAAACGGTCTGATGTACCTAGGGTTAAGCTTGCCATGCTTGCCAAATCTTGCAACTTCCTTCTAACATAATTCGGTCCCCAACTTGGAATTCTAATGGCTTTCGTATGTTGTTAGCATACCTCTTTTGTCTATCTTGAGCGGCTTTCACACGATCTTTAATTTCGAAGATCTTGTTAGAGGTTTCCTAGATAATCTCAGTGCCAGTCAAATGCTTGTCGCCAATCTCCACCCAACATAGCGGTGAACGACATTTACAACCATACAAAGACTCAAACGAAGCGGCTTTGATGCTGGTGTGGTAACTGTTATTATATGAAAACTCAGCCAGTGGTAAGTGAGTATCCCAATTTCCTCTGAAATTAATTGCACATGCACGGAGCATATCCTGTAAAGTTTGAATGGTCCTTTCACGTTGACCATCTGTTTGTGGATGATATGCCATGCTCATCTCTAGTCGTGTGCCCAAGGCTTCTTGTAATGATTGCCAGATTCTCAACACGAATCTGCTGTCTCTATCAGAGATAATTAAAATTGGCACAACTTGTCTAGCCATAATTTCCTTAATATATATCCTTGCATATTTCTCGGTTTTATCTGTCTCCTCGATTGGCAGCAAGTGAGCGGATTTCGTCAAACGATCGACGATTAATCCTATAGTATCATTGCCGCTAGACGTTCTGGGTAGTTTCGTAATGAAATTCATGGAATTCTGATCCCATTTCCATTAGGGAATCTTAGGTTGTTGTGGTCACCCATGTGATTCTTAACATTCTGCCTTTACTGTATGGTATCCCCCAACATAGATAGTAATTTCTCCTTTCATGTTTGGCCACACAATAGAGTTCTTCGAGATCCCTATACGTTTTATTCGATCCTGAATGAATCGAGGACTTGGACTTATGGACTTCATCCATAACCACACACATAGGTTACCAGTACTTGGTACCTAAATTTTTTCTGTATCATCCAACTTAGTCTCTAATCTTTTGATTTCCATTTACTTATTGGTCAGTATTCGAAAGCAAGGCGAATACTTCTCCGACTAACGATATTAGATGTGCAAGAACCCCTTATTTGATTTTTCCTCATTATGGTGGATTTGTGTTTATACTCGTCCCTAGTAATGAAGGAAATGGTGCCCGAGGATCTTGAGTGTATGCTGATACATACCCTCTATTCATTTACGCATCATGATGCACAATAGCCAGATCTCTATATATCTTTGAAAAGAATTACTCGACGAGGTGCTCAGGTTTTAGTTGAAGATTGGGTAGCAATAACAACATACGGAAATGAATCATTATGTTTGTCCCTCTTATGATTTTCGAAAGCATTCTCTCGGACTAAGACTTTATTCTCATTTCAGGTTTCATGTTATCTAGGGTCTTCCTTTGCTTGCACTATCTTGTGATCTCTTACTAGCAAAGGTCGAGTCTAATCACCAATTTACCCCTTTGCTTGTACTACTTTTTCGAGGCAGGGAAGCCTTTTGGTTGTAACGTCCTGATATATAAACTCATGAATTGGCTACCATACCTACAAAGTCTGTAACTCATATGAAGTTCTATGTTTGTTTTGGAATATTCACATTCCGTCCTGTTGAGGGAATGAAAAGTGAGACTGTGAGGATGGTCCCATAGAATTAGTGTTTTTCCAAAATGGACTGTGGGTTTGTCAACCCATTAAGTTGGCAGAAAGGGTTTGGGAGTTTTACAATGGCCAGCTATTAGTCACTTAGTCTTTCGACACTTCCCTAGCATTCGAATGGTACTTTAGTGACTTACCATTACGTATTCCACTCACACCGGCCATAGCCTCAAAGTCCTTAGTACAAGGACTCAGGTTATAACATTGATGTAGTGAGTGTTGAACATCAAAATTTCTGTACTTTTCCTAAGCCTAAGTTAAGAAGTCATTAATTAGCAATAGGTGCCCTAGAGCTCCTTAGTTCTAGAAAACTGGAAGTGAAAGATATGATCATGCCTCTCCTCTAGGATGAAAACTGGGATCCATTCAACAAGATGATCTTTGGGGCGGTGCGGGTTCAAAAGGGTATAAAATTATCCTTCTCGAATCCTTGTGGATAGTGGTCTGTTGTGAACAACTTGTGCTCACGTCCTTTATGCACATCACAAACTAATGAGATTAGTAGAAATTCCGCACTTGGGACTCTTTTAAGAGTTTTGTATGTCGTTTTCTGTTAGTTCAACAGGAGTCGTTAGTCCACACTTAGGTTTCTTTGGCATTCACTTGAGAATAAATCACTTAAATGTGTACTGAATGTCGAAGGTTATGAGGGCAACCCTGTTTGACCAGTATTCTGAAATGTCAGATTACCTACTTGTCTCATGTCGAGCTTCCACAATACCCCATAGATGCTATGTGTATGCGGGTCAGGATAATTTCCTCCCCATTACCGGAGTTAGTGCATAGCACTCCCCACGTAAATGCCAAGTAATTGTGAGACTGAACTGTATGATGGATCATGAGATTACGCTATAATCTCCCAGAATAATTGTGCAATTATTGTAAGGGTTGGTTGTGGTAACGCTCAATTTGGAGCCTTCCTAACAAGTAGAATCTCAAAGAATGAATGTGTGAAATCCTTCATCGTTCAGGATTCACTAAGGATTGGTTGAATTCAATTTGTATTTCTCTTGTTCCTACCGAACTAGGAGAATGCTTTGTGAATTCCAAATTGAGAAGTCCGATTTGTTAAGATCCAATCCTTAATCAAGTGACTGAGAACATGGGTTGGTCATTAGCCTGGACAGCAAGACTCACTAAAGTTCCCATGCACTGTAAATTATGATTACGTGTGCACCCGCAATGATAATTTACTTTGCATGATCCCTGTAGTGTTTCTCCTATCCCAAGCTTTTAGTAAAAAAGGATTTGAAATGTTCAGTAGATCGTGTTTGCACACTTATGCAGGAGTGTGTATTGTTCTACTGGATTACCCTTAATTATGTGTACCAATACTCATGAATCTGCTGAGTATGGCTGTTGCCGGATGAGGTTAATGGTACAAAGGCACCACCAGTGTCTCTAAAAAATAAAACATGTATGGTGGAAGTCAGGCACTATGTGTAAGGCAAAGATCCTCAAATCAGTGTCGAGCAACTCATGCTCTAAGTCTATATGTACGCATGGATCCACATGATCCTGATGAATGTCTGGGTCTCCTGACCCGTGGAGTTCTCTCCCGTTTAGTTCTGCTTATCCAACTTGTTTACGTTCGCCATGCATTTATTTTTACCAATACATGCATACAAGTATTTCTATGTTTCTATATATGCATTTAAGTATTCCTACTATTTTACATGCATATGTAAACATATATTTTTAGACCACTTATATTTTTAGACCTCTTGTCAACACCTTTCCAACATCTATGTATTTTCACATACAACACTTTAGGGCTTTTACGTGATCACTAGGGCTTTTACGTGATCACTTACCTACTTGTCTACTAGAATTTATTTATCACATAATCATATATTTCACCAAATAACATAGACTTTTTCATAACTCTTTTCCATATAAACATCTATCATATTTCGACCACATGTATCATACTTGCTTCTTATGTCTTGTTATTAACTATTAACAATTTATAAACATATGTACGAATTACAAACCATTTAGCCCTTTCATAACTTATTCCAAGTTAATGATTATAACCACGTTCATATATACATATTTTTGACTTCCATATGTATATATATATAACCACTCCAAGTTGACAACAACTATATATATATATATATATATATATATTTCGTTTCTTATACATGCATACATACACTTTAACAATTTCCATGTTAATAAACTTTAAACACTCACATTTGTGTATATATATATATATATATGTGTGTATATATAAATCATGATTTTTACATGTATGCATTCATGTTCGAGTGTTTTTATCAAGTGTTAACCATACTTAAGATTACTTACCACACTCATCATTATATGTTCAAAACAACAAGAGTATATATACATACACAATTTTGACATTTATATATATATATATATATATATACAAAACTTTAGTTTTTAAACATAATAAAGTTAAACCTTATAAAACTCTTTAACATTTCAAATCCTTTTGTTTTCATGGTAAACAACAAGCTTTGATAAGAAAATAAAGATGGGAGTAGAGATTTGTGTCGGTTTCATACCACTAGACAAGGCTAGGAGAAGAACAACGATTTGAAAGTGTCAGGGGCTTGATCTGCTAGCTAAACCGACTCCTATACCTCCAAGTCTCCTTGAATCTCCAAGCTCCTAGCTAGCACTTCTAAGGAGAGTTTGTTCTTGGATTTGAAAGTTGCAAAATGAATGTGTGTGTGTGTTTGTATAGATATATGTGGAGAAAAATAGAGATGGAGTGATCTAGTAATCAACATCCTTACAATCATGGTGGTGTAAGATGGACATGACCTTTGGTTTGATTTTCACTTTAATGGGTATGGGCATTATGACATAAGAATGGAGCATGAAAGATTTGGTGGTGAATGTGGGTGGCCCCCATAAGGTTCGGTCGCGATTGTGTGGTTAGAGGGGGGGGGGGTTGGGTCTTGTTCCATTCACTAGATGCATTCCAATTGTTAGTTAGATAAGTCTAGAGTGGTGTAAACCCGATAGGTGATCCCGTGATCTAGTATTCGGTGTAGTAACTTTAATGATTTAAACTTTATATATTTATATACCTAGACATTTTTATATGTCTATACTATATATAATATACATATTAGAAGGGCAAAAAGGTCTTTTTACCAGAATGTCTTAAAATTAAGACTTTTACAAGATTTGTAACCCAAAGTACAAGTCATTAAGCATAGCCTTCAAACAAACAGCCCAGGTCAAAAACCCTACTACCAATTCAAATTTCAAAAGCATCTTTCTCTTGCTCTCCTCCTCTCTCCCTGATTGTTTCAGTCGCTCTCCCTCTTCTCGCTCTCTCCCACATCACCCTCTTCAGAAGATTGCTTCACCACACCCACCCTTCGGTGAGATAACCAACCATTGCCCTCCACTGCACCGCCTAGATCTGTTGTATGGTTTTTGAAAACCTAAAGCTCGTGGCCGCCCGTCAAGCACCAACACTAACCCTAAACCCGCTCTCCTCTTTTCTATTCATCTGAGCCGTATTAGGAGTTTTCGGTGGTGGTGGGATGGTTGGAACGATGGAGATGGTGGTACCATGGAGACTGTTGGGCTTAGATCTAGGGTTTTTACCTTTGAAGGATGCGACGGTGTCGTAAATAGTTGAGAGAGAGAGAGGGAGAGAGAGAGACAGATCGGTTATACATCTTTGTCATCCACTGTCCACGATGCTCGAATTAAACCAGGTTTGTGTGTGTATTTTTGTTTTAACCAGTGTTTTTGATTGTATTAATGGATGATGAGATAGTATGTTTCTTTTTTTTATGGTGTAGATATTAAAGTCCTGTTCAATTAACCCATGTTTTCTGTGCTCGGAATGTGTTAGGGTTCAAGTTATTAATGGTGTTTCTGTCAGGGAACGTGTTCAAGAAAACCAATTAATTTGTCACTGGTGAGCTTCAAGTTCATTTGTTCATTTGACAATACATATGCTTCTAACTTTATTCTGGTTTCAATTTTGCATTTTAGGTTGGGAACAAACTTAAACAGGGTTTATGTATGATATAATATGTTTTCTGTAGAAAGTATAAAAAGGAATTGAAGAAAGTTGATTGTATATTTGATTTTTTTTATTATTTGTATGGCTAGGTTTAAATGCTCTTGGGTAGAATATCACTGTCTGTTAGGTGCTTTGCTTGTATCTTTTGTTTTGTGATCTAATATTAGTTATGTGTTTAAAATAATTAACTTAACATGCAAGTGTTTGAAGAAGTTTGCCTATCGCGCGTCTATTAACTTTTATGCTTATATTAATGTTGATTTTATCTATCAAATGGACCTTTGTTCAGGATTAAGAGTGATCCATAGCATCCCATATGCTTGTGTTGTTTATTGTCATGAATGTAGAATGAACACTTTTTTCTTCATTTCTGTTGTTTTCCATCGCCAAAATCCTCAAGGAAAAACAACCTACCATCTTTTTAATCAACATATTGATTCTATTTTATGTAGGGCTGTAAACGAACCGAACCGAACGAAGCCTTGTACGTGTTTGTTCGTTTAGCATTTAACTTGTTCATGAACGGTTCACGAACACTAACCGAACGAAATTTCATGTTCGTGTTCGTTCATTAAGGAATTGGATTTGTTCACGAACGGAACTGAACGAAGCCTTGTTTGAGACTTTTGATGTCAACCCTAACGTCTTCCGATATTAATATTTAATAAGATCATTTTAGTATCAACTTTTATATACCTGTATTAAACTTACTTTACTTAGTTAATTGTTAGGGTTAAAAATAAAATAAAAAATAAAGAATATAAAAAATTTATATAAAATAAAATAGAAATATACAAAAATCTTAGATGAACAACATAAACAAACAAACAAACATGAACGTAAACGAACGAACATAAATAAACGAACGAACGAACGAACGTAAATAAACGAACGTTACCGAACGTTCACGAACACAATTGAACGAACGAGACCTCTGTTCATGTTCGTTCATTTAGTTAATCAGACGGATTTCCTTGTTCATGTTCGTTCATTTAATAAACGAACGAAAGTAAACGAACTTCCCGCGCTAAACGTTCGGTTCGTTTACAGCCCTAATTTTATGACATTTTTTTGTATCCATGGCAGGTGAATGTTGAAAAGCTAATGAAGATGGCGGGTGCTGTTCGCATTGGTGGGAAGGGTAGCGTTGGAAGGTTTTTTCTCCTCCTTTTCTTATGCATGTGTTCTTTAGATATATGTATGTTATTGTTACATTTTTACGAATTAGATGACAAAAAGTAGAAAAACAAGAACAGTTACGTAATCTGATAGTGAATGACAAACAAGTATAGAAGATTTATGTGTTGTCCTGATTTCTCAAGTAAAAAAGAATCTTAAACAATGAGAAACATATATAAAGAATTTGAATACCCCAAAGGTACTCATTTTTAAACATAATCATTTGTTTTTTCTATTTTATTAAGAATTATTTATTTATTTTTTTCTTTCTGTTTTGTGTTTCAGTTCAAGCCTCTATTCCTGCTAACACTTGGGTTGTTAGTGGTACTCCCCAAACATAGAGCAGATTTATTTAATCCAGCTAATTTATCTTGTTCGTTCAGATCTGTCATTATCTTACCTGTGATTTTCTTGGGTGGTGGTTTAGATTTGGAATATTTATTCCCAGGCAATGGCATCGATAGTTTATTATCGACCAATGAATCATAATATGGATTATTAAAATCCAAATTACCTTAAAATAATGACATGTTACATCTTAAATTAGTCAAAAATCGATAAAGTGTGTTCTTATATTATGACAAATTTATTAGGTAACGAGTCCGTATTTAATTTTTTGTTTTCCACAAGTATATTCATTGTAGATAAGTATGGAGACTTTAATATATCAAAAATAGGGTGGAAAAGCTTTTTTTCGTTTTTCTTCGCATGTTTGAGACTTTAATGTGCCAAAATTATGTTGAGATGTTTTTCCATAAAAATAACGAAGGATAACAATTTTTTTACGATCCTAAATGAATGAGAAATGCGTAAAATATAAAACAAAAACCAAGACACGTGCATGGCACATTTCAAACAAAATCAAACCCTAAAACTCATTAGATTATCGATTTAAATCTGTTGCAATTTGTGACTCGACTAAATTTGAATATATATGTTATATTTTAGTACAATTAACTATAAAAAATGGCCCGAGAAAAAAGATATGCTAAGTTTTGACTATATCTACTTTGGATGTTTCAACTTTCAAAGATTGTCATTATATTAGATTTGTTTCGGTTAGTCCGGACATATTTTTGAAGAATTTGTTTGTAATTTTTTTATATGTACTGTTTATTTGAATGTTTTAATAATGATTATTTTTTTTATAAAAGTCCATTGCATTTAAAACTCAAGGTGATAAGTATGAGTGTAAAACAAAACCCATTAACGTATACTCGCGGGTTTATAGGCTAGAAAAAATCGACTCGAATGTTATAAAAGAGTCTTGTCTTGTGAAAGCATGGTAAAGAAGTCTTGCCTTGCGAAAGCACGAAAAAAGAGTCTTGTACACGTACAAGCATGTCATAGGAGTCTTGCACGAGTACAAGCATGTTTGTTAATATTACAAACTTCTATTCATGATAAAGATAAAAGAACATATGTATGACGTTTTAAAGTAAACTAATGATTTGATAGAGTACTGTTCTATTAAAGTTTGTTTTAATAAAGGGAACAATTTATAAATGCTAAAGTTTAATCTTGTAAAATAAACTAGAACTCCCTCAGTTTATCCGACTTTTAGCATGCATATTAGATTAATAGTGTAGGTTTCTGTCTGGACGTTATAGATTAGTGTTGAGTTTGATAGTGGAGCTTGTTCCCGTGAAGACTGACATCTTATTGTTTCAAGTTGTTTTTAGACCTTTTTGGTTGTTATGGGCTATGAATTTGACTTGACATGTCTTTATCATGTTATGGTTGTAATGTTTAATATTTCCGTTGCTTTATGAACGAAATCTCTGGTTTAAGAACTATGATGCGAATGTGTAAATCCAACAGACGAAACCCCCGGGTTTAGGGTGTTTCATTAAACTTGGTTCAATTCGAGTTTTTAAAGAGACGACTATAAATAGCTCGCAAGTGTAAATAAAATCAACAAAAGGTCTACATCATTATTAAAAGAGTTAATTGTATAAATGGCCCTTGTGGTTTGATCAAACTGCATGTTTGGCCCCTAGGTTTTAAAAATTATAAATTTAGTCTAAACTTTTGGGACTGGTTGCGCCTTTAGCCCCTGGTGTTAACACCAGTTAATTTTTAACAGAAAGTTAACCTATGTGTCATCTACGTGACTTACGATTACAAACTTAACCGTAAAAATGAGTTAAAATAAGTAAAATTCATTAAAAAAAAATAAAAAATCAGTAAAAATCAACAAAAATTCATAAAAAAATCAGTAAAAATCACTAATATTTACTGATTTTTAGTTTTTTGTACTGATTTTAACTCATTTTTAGGGTTAAGTTCGTAATTGTAAGTCACGTGGATGACACATAGGCTAACTTTCTGTTAAAAACTAACTGGTGTTAACACCAAATGCTAAACTTATTTATCTTTTTATGGATTTTGTGTTCCTGATAAAAATAACAAGATATTATGCCTCATTTCCTGATTCTTGCAACCAGCAGCTGAAATTACATGAAATATTGCTTTTTTATGAAAAATTGAGATGGTTGCTGTTCTTGTAAATTTTCATGATTCTTGCAACCAACAACTTAAATTACATGAAATATATATATATATATATATATATATATATATATATATAGTGGAGGGATCAAGAGAAAATCATAAAATTAGGCGAAAACCGAGAAAACCACTAAAACAATGTGTAATACTATGGGTTACGTATACGTAACAGCAATTTTTTTGATTTTTTTGTTTTCTGTTTACGTATACGTAACACTATAAGTTACGTATACGTAAGCCAATATTTAAATGATTTTTTGGTAAAAATTTGTAATATTACATTGATACTCTTATAAAAAAATAAAAATAAAATAAAATAAAAAATAAATATTATTATATTATTGGTTAAAATTGGTTTTTAGTAGTTTTCTTGGTTTTCGCCTAACTATTGGTTTTCTCTGGAACCCACCCCTATATATATATATGTATATATATATATGTATATATATATATAGGGGTGAGTTCACTAGAAAACTCATTTTCATGAGAAAACAAAAAACTCTTACTACATATGTGTAGTACACCCAAAACCCCAACCCACCCTCAAAAACCTAACCCCCCCACCCCACCCCCACCACCCCCACCCACCCCCCCAAAAACCTAACCCCCCAACCCCCAAAAAACCTAACCCCCCCCCCCCCACCCCACCTGTGACAATCCGGACTTTTCAGTTAGTTCCGTTAACAATCCCGTTAAATATTCTATTAAATCCTAACCCGGTTAACCCAATATTAAATCCTAGGGACTATTTCTGTCAATTTCCAAACTCAAACTACAAGGACTGGTTGTGTAATTAGTCAAAACCCATTATGTTGACCTCTGAAAGTCAAAATTGAATGAACCGAGTTCCGGTTGACTTTTGAAAGTTAAACAGACTTGTTCTTAACCCATATTCAAACCTTAAGGATAAAATCCGTCAATTCCTAAACTTATATGCATGAAATCAGAGGGACTAGATCTGTAATTAACCTATTTTTGATTATATTGTCTTTGGAAAGTCAACCCGTTTATTCTTGATTCCAATTCACAGATTCTAACTGATTTTCGTTTGAAATAGTAACGGTTATACACGTTCACGACATTAACGACTATCATCGCAGCTTTAATCATCGATTTTATGTGTAATTAAACCCAATTATGGGTGAGTATGTTGTAACCGTCGACTTCATGGTCTACTACCAACAAAATCCGACCAATTCGTTTGTAACTCTCTCAATTGAACACATGCTCATGCTAGACGAGTCGTACCGAAGCTTTTGCACACTTCTGCTTCGCCGGAAAAGCGGTCAAGCCAGCCGGAGATCAAACCACCCGAGGTTGGAACTTGCTCTAGGCGTACACCATCGATTCGCGCACCATTTCGGTAATTGATTATACCTTTAGTTTCGTTTTAACACCGTGAACAAAAGCCCTAACCTCTTAGGGACTTATATCATCGAATTGATTAAGAATACAATCTAGGGTTCATGCGAATACAGGTTTAATCGAACCACAATCTAATCACGCTTTCAATGCAATTAAAATATATGTTTAGGATCGCAATCTATTACTCATTGAAAGCCCTATGTCAATTTGATCTCATATCATCGATTTGAACATAATCTAGTATCTAGGGTTTGTTCTTAATCAAATTGGGGGTTTTGATCCTAAACACAACCTAAATGAAATTAATCTATACCAGCAGATCCGAAAACTCGCGTTTAGTAAAAGCCCTATGGTCTTGATCCATAATCTCATAGTATTCAATCGATTTGATTTCAAGTTCAACTTAGGGTTTTCGGGTATTTGAATCAGAAATTAAACAAACCTAAACCCGTTGATTTTGCAATTAAAACTCACCAAAGACTCGTAATATGTCGACTAACAAAACCCGCGTGTCTTTTGGTTTAAACGAAATCAAATTCAATGGATTTGGGATTGATTTTGGGTTCGGTTCATGCAAAGGGGAAAGGGCTCAGGATCTTGGATTGTTAAAACTGTTTCTAGTACCATTCTGTCGCGAATCACAAATGAGCAGAGATGGTTAAAGCACGGTACTCACACGCAGGAGAACCGGGTTCGAAACCGGTCTCCTGCAATTATATTTTTGGGACTTTTTCAATGATTTGTTTTTATAAAAAACTAATTCCTATATTATTATAATAATATATTAAAGTGTTTTGAACCCGTAAAACATCCGTAGGCTCGGGTTTGGTTTCATAACCTATTTTAATATTATTACCCACTTTTAAAATAATATAATTATATTATTTTCAAACCACGACTTCGAATAAAATGATATGTTTTCAAACCGTGACTCCTAGAATAAAATAATATATTTGTATATTATTTCACCTCGTTTATTTACCTCGTATAACGTTTTAAACTAATTAATAATATATTTGTTTATATTATTTACTCACGCTTATTATATCGAATAAAAATAATATATTTATTATTTTTCCACACAAATGATTATTTTGTTAATCATACGACTTAAAATAATATATATAGTTATATTATTTTCCTAACCATTTTAAATGGTAAGCATACGGATTTATTTATTCATTTAATATTATTCGTTATTAACGTTCGACACGTAACACATTAATCTTAATTATTATATTAAGAAATATATTTCCGTAGACACGTTCGTCTACTCATTGATCCTTAGAATGTTTATGACATTCAAATCTTCTGTGTCGTCGTCACAAAATCTCATATGTCTTAACTTATGTGTTTATAATTCTAGGGCATACGTAAGCCGTGCATGCTAACATTTGAGGTTCCAAATCTCATATTTGTGTTATACTACCTACTACGCAACGCAGGTGAGTATCACGGCCCCTTTTTACTTGTTTTACTATTGGGGGAGAAACATGCTTACACACAAACATATTTTACTTGTTTTCCTGTTGAGGAGAAACAAACATGTACACAAACTATCATACTTTTACTTGTTTCCCCCGTGGGGAGAAACAGGTACGCAAACAAACATTATGTTACATGTTTTTCTCGTTGGGGGAGAAAACATGACACAACTATTTTAGATTATTGTAATTCATATGTTATTACTGTTAAGGCTAAGGGTGACACACTATCACAGAAAGTCCTCATCATACATCGAAACGTTAATATGGATCTTGGCGAGGTAATGTTTAGTAGTACTAATGGGTTTGACAAATCCCACCTGCGTTAGTCGCGCTAACTCGATTGGAGATCGAACGGGTGAAATGTTAGCTTACTCACATTTGCCAGAGTTGATAGACCTGGCAGGAGGCAAATACACAAACAGTCAGCTTCGGTTGTGAGCGCTTTAGTAAGATATGAACATAGGCTAGCTACTTATAGATATGCATATTGAACGTACATAATCTGGCAAACACCCTCTTATTGCAAACTTGAAACCTGTGAACTCACCAACCTCGTGTTGACACTTTTTCTTACATTTTTCTCAGGTCGCTTTGGCACAGGTTGCGCACTTAGGACATGCATGGAGTCCTACTGTCATATCATTCATTTCAAATATTTTAAACGGTTTATGTAATTACATTAATTGACGCTCGTTGCGTATAGTTATTTTTGACTTCATTTTTAACGTTTACGCTTCCGCATTAACTCTGAACTTTTATGTTATGACATTTCAAGTCTCATATAGTGTCGTTTGATGTAACTAATGACTGAGATCCTGGTGTGTCACCTTCCAAACGGTAAAACTCCGTTAGTGGAATTTGGGGGTGTGACACCACCCACCCCACCCCTTCAAAAATCTAAACTAAACCAAAAAGCCTAACCCACCCCAAAAAACCTAATCCTATCACCCCACCCCCACCCAAAAACCTAATCCTATCACCCCATCTCCACCCAAAAACCTAACCCCACCCCACCTACCCCCTCACCCACCCCCCAACCACCCCCCCAAAAAACCTAAACCCCCACCCACCCCCCCAAAAACCTAAACCATCCACCCCGCCCCACCCCTTCAAAAACCTAACCAAAAAGCTAAACTAAACCCAAAAAACTAAGTCCAAAAGCTAAACCCACTACTTTTTGAGTTTTTTTTTCTTTTTTATGAACGAGGATGACGTGGGAAACAAGGGCTCCGAAGCAGTTTTTTAATTTTTGATTTATTTTTTGAGTTATGATTTTTTATTATTTTTTTACCTTAAATAAATAGTTTTTTGGTTTTCTCATGAACATTGAGTTTTCTTATGATTCTTCCCATATATATATATATATATATATATATATATATATATATATATATATATATATATATATATATATATATATATATACTAGATTAGAATCCCGTGTATTACACGGGTTAAATAAATAAAATATTATATACTTTGTAATATAAAAACTTATGTCCTTAAAAACTAGTGTATTACACGAGTTGAATAAAATATAATATAATCTGTTAACACTAAACTTGTCAAAATGGAACAATATGAATATGTAAATATATCATTAAATCTTTTTTATTTGGATCCCATCTGATTATAAAATTGTTTTTAGTTTGTAGAATTCATAAAAATATGATTAAGCAATTTGTATGATGATAAACACAATTTTAAATTCAAAAATCTATGGATAAAAGTTAAAACAAATAACTAATTTAGTTGCCTAAAATAATTAAGTTGATTATTAATAGAAGAGATTGGTGGGAAAATAAAAATTAGGAGGCCTAGAAATATGACATGTGTCATCTTATTTTACTTGTTTATTATATAGCATATATATATATATATATATATATATATATATAAACTACCAGTTTACATTTTAACTCCTTTTATTCAATCTCTTAAAATATAATTTAGAGACATTCATAAAAGAGAGAAATTACCATGACCCAATACTTATTAGTTTTTAGCCTATCATTCATAAACTTAAAAATTAAATAATAAAATTTGTGACAACCCGAACTTTTAGTCTAACCTCGTTAATTAAATCCAGCTAAAGTTAACCTAGTTAACTTATCTCAAACCCTACGGACTAATTCTATCATTTCCTCAAACTCTAACTACAAGGACTAAATATGTAATTAGTCTAAACCTAATTATGTTTGACTTTGTAAAGTCAAAATCCAAGATTTAAATTTTGTTGACTTTAAAAGTCAACTCAACATGTTATATAAACCACAAGGACTCATTCTGCCATTCTTTCAAACTCAGATTCATGAAACCACAGGGACTAGTTCTGTAAATTACCAAATTTTGATTTGGTTGACTTTTAAAAGTCAAACCAGGTGTCCTTGAGCCTGAATTCGCGAGTTGTAACCGAGTTTCTGTTTAATTTAGTAACCGTTCTTCAAATTAATACCATTCACGACCATTATGAGACCAATTAACAACTTCATCAATCGCGAATTAAACCCAATGATGGGCATTAAAATGAAACCGTCGACCACGATCGTATTGAACATCAAATTCGTTTAAACATGTTGTTAATCTCACAAATTGAACTCCTGCGCACTTCATTCGAACGCTATTGAAGCAATTGCACACATCAAACTCGTCGGAATCACAGCTGAAGTCGCTGGAGGTTAACCCAGTTGCTGTCGAAACCTGTTTTAGACGGACACCTACAATCCGAATCAAATTCTAGAAATTACCTACACCCTTACCTTCGTTTTTATCTGTTTAGTGAAAGCCCTATCAATTCCAGGGCTTACAACATCGAATTGAATCAATCCAGTAATCTAGGGTTCATACAATTCAAGTTTGGTCAAACCCTATCAATTCGATGTCCATTTATGAAATTGAACACACCCATAGAATCGCCTATATGCCTGGATTGAAAGCCCTATGAAATCCACGACTTATATCATCGAATCGAGCATGATCCAGATTCTAGGGTTTGTTCATATTTCAATTTGGGGGTTTTGATCTTAACGACTATCTCAATCAAATTAAACCACAGGGTTGGATTCGCAACCCTCTGTTTATCAAAAACCACATGAATCCAGTAGTTTCTAACATCAGAATTGATCCAATCGAATTCACGTTCATATCTAGGGTTTCGGCCTGTTTTTCCCGAATTTAACGATCTTAGACATGTTGCTTTTGCAATTAATCACACACACAAGTTCGCAAGCATCTGTTTAACAAAACCCCTATGTTGTTTTGGTCGATCATCATCGAAATCGACGGATTTGGAGTAGGTTCAATTGTGCGTGGTTTTGGGTAGGGGATACACTGGAGTTGTTTAATAAAAACAATTGGATCCGGGTTCTGTTGCGATACCCTACCGGGCGGGACTGGTTAAGCGTGTGTGCTGTTGTGGGAGAGACCCAGGTTCGAGTCTCTCCACACCCTTTTCTTTTTAAAAACCGTTTTTGATTATTATTTTTATATAAAAACCATCCCACTTTTATTATTATATTATAAAAATATGTTTTAGCCCGGAAAACAACCCGTAGGCTCGGGTTTGGTTTTATAACATATTTTTATATTTATTCCCACTTTTAAAATAATATATTTATATTATTTTCAAACCTCGAATTAAAATAAAATAATATGTTTACATTATTTTCAACCCGTGACTTCTAGTATAAAATAATATATTTTATATTATTTTCCTCGTTTATTTATCTCGTGTAACGTTTTAAACTAATTAATAATATAATAGTTTATATTATTTACTCACGTTTATATACTCGATAAAAATTAATATATTTATTATTTTTCCATACAAATGATTATTTAGATAGTACTATGAACCTAAAAATAATATATTAGAGTATATTATTTTCCTAACTTTTGTAAACGACTCGAACGAATTTATGTAATTGTTTAATTATTAATCGTTATTAACGTCCGACCCGTAACGATTCGATCTTAATTTTTACATTAAGAATCTTTATTCCCGTAGACACGTTCGTCTACTCTTAAATCATTAGAATGCGTTAAGACGTTCTAACCTTCCGTGTCGTCGTCATAAATCTCATCTTGTCCCTAATTTATGTGTTTATAAATTTAGGGCATACGTAAGTCGTCGGAGACTTACACTTGTGGTTTCAACTCATATTTTGTGTGATCCAAACCACTACTCAATCCAGGTGAGTTTCACGACCCCTTTTACTGTTTTATTTGGGGGAGAAAACATGTCACAACCCTTTTTGAGTTATTGAAATTCATATGATATCACTGTTGAGGCTAAGCGTAACACACTATCATGAAAAGTCCTCACACACATCGGACCGTTAATATGGTATGAGCGAGGTAATTTTGGTAGTAATACTTGGTTTGACAAACCCCACCCGCGTTAGTCGCGCTAACTCGATTGGAGGTCGAACGTGTGTTATATTGACCTTAACACATATAGACCTGGCTGAAGGCAAACAAACAAACACATTGTCAGTTTCGGTTGCGAGCGCTTTAGCAAAACATGAATATAGGCATGCAACCTATTGATATATATATTGAATGTACATAATCCGCAAACGCTTTATTTGAAATAATTGAAACTTGTGAACTCACCAACCTAGTGTTGACTCGTTTTCTTACATGCTTTCTCATGTTGGCACTCAGGATCACGTTAAGTCATGCATGTGTCTTGGACTTCAATTGAAATAATTACCTATTGAACAATCTTTATGTTTCGTTTGTATTTGGATTTGGGCGCGTTGTTTTGTGCATTTACTTTCGTTTTACGCTTCCGCATATACACTCTGAACCTTGATCTTCTATGTTATTACATTTCAAGTCCCATATAGTGTCGTTAGAAGTAACTGATATCTGAGATCCTGGTTGTCACCTTCCAAAATGGTAAAACTCCATTAGTGGAATTTGGGGGTGTGACAGATTGGTATCAGAGCCAGGTTATAGAGAACTAGGACTGCATTCTAGACTATAGCCACACACATTAGTTACTTGGCATAGACACTTGACATAGATACTTACTCCTTATGTTTCAGGAATTATGTCTACACCATCATCTTCACCACCTACCATTCAGGAACATGACATTACTGCCACTGCATCACCGGAGCCCAAGAGATGTAGGCTTGAGCCCATTGATGACTCTATTGTGTATGGAGAGCCCATGCATATCTGGAATGGGAGTGACTAGGATTGGTACCCCGGTTTACTGAACAAATGGGTTAGATAGGAACGAGTTCCATCACTGTACTTTGGAGTTCATCATCATCAGGACCACATTTACCATTGCTACCTTGCCACTTGGAGCAAGCCTTTGCCGCATTTGTTGCAACTATGGATCGAGAGATCCGAAATATGAGAGACGCAACATGTGCGATCATAGGTCTGTTAAGAGGGGAGAAACAAACGGATCAAAGGATGGATCTGCTAGTAGCAGAACTAGCAGGCACTGACCACTTGCATAATGCATTAGTGGACGAGGTAAGGGCATTACAGGCTAGAGTGAATGTCCTCAAGGAGGCTGAGGTAGAATCTCAAGAAAGAATTAGGGAGTTAGAGATACAACTTGCATCTGCTTTAGAGCCAGCTGAAGTACCCGACTTTGAGCCTGAGGATGAACCCGAGGAAGTAGAGGAGGATGATGTTGAGTCAGTCATCTCGTCCGCCGGTAGTGGAGCTTGATATTCCATTCTATTCTATCTTATCTTATCTTGTCATTTCATTAAGTTTTAAATAAAAATCTAAATGGGTAAGGATGTTCCCATTCCAATAAAATCTTAGTGAACTGTTTGCGTTGAGTTATTTATTCTATGGCATTATGATTTAAGTTAGCCTTGTACTATAATCATAAACCTGCATGTCTTTACACATCTCCTTCTATTTGCTTACACTTGAATGATGTTAATATGCGATGTATTTACTCATTTCTTGTTGTAATCCCCAGGAAATTCCGGCTTCTATTCTGGCATTTGTAACCCTTTTTATTTAAAGTTTTACATAAATAAAATCATCTTATTCATGATTGTCTATATATATATTAGGTGCATTTACTCCAAGATTTAATGAATATTAAATTGAAATTATAAATGACAAAATCATATTAAACCTACATGAATGTATATATTAAATTATTTCTTAAATATATATAAATATGCAAATACAAATGTTATATGGTAACATAGATTAAATCAAATAAACTATAAAATAAGCAAGTTTTATAAAACCATTTTACTTTAAATATATATATATATATATAAAGAAACATTTAAGTTTTAATATAAAAATTATTAGAATTTTTAAAATTTATAAAACATCAAATGATTTTAGGTTCTATGGAAGTTCAGGGTTAATCTTGTAATTTCTGAAACTTATTTTCAATTAAAACAAATTTTACACATAAAATGATAGACACATGAGACTTAGGGGACCATCCTGTAAATTTAAACCTTCGTTTCATCCCCCTCATCTATTCTAAATTTACACTCCGACCCCTTTGACCCAAGAAAGTCAACATTGGTCGATTTCAATCCCAAACAAGCGATTACGAGTGCAATGACTCGTAATGATCGTGCATAAACATTATACAACAGTTTCCGAATGCAAATCATGATCCAATTTAATGGAAATCAATAGTATTAACCTCTAATCGTCCCATAACCGTCCTCAATCAAACCCGACTTCAATATGAGCATTTAACATGAAATTAGCCTATAAAAAACGAGTACCACACCCTCATAACATACACTACAAACGTCTTACGCTTCGGTTAGCATCGCATTTCTCCTCTAGAGCTCCGGCAAACTCGAAGAAGTTCGACGTCGACTCCCTAGCCGTTCTCCCTCGTTATGCAACCAATTCAGGTAAAAATTTGATACCACAGTTTCGTTTTGACGTAGGGGAGAAAAGCCCCATAAAATCGGGGTTGATCGCTGACTCAATCGACTGAATCGGGTGGCTAGGGTTCGGGTTTCGATTTGAGGAAGAAGACACATGCAGGTTGGGGGTTATATACGAACCGCGTCTGTTTTGAATTAAGACTTATGCTCAGGTCTACTGGTTCGATGGTGGTGCGTCTGGTTGGCTCCCAGCAGACCCGGGTTCGAGTCCCGTGGTCTGCAATGTTTTTTTTAAGTGATTTTAAACCGAAATTCAACCTCATTTTTCTTGTAAAAATTGTTTTATAAAACTCCTGAGACTCGGAATATTTTTATGAACCAAATTATTAATCTTAAATAATTATTTAATAGTTTTAGAGAATTAAAAACTAATTAAGAAACTATATAATCGTTTTAATTAAAAACATTTATTAACTACTTTTAATACACAATTATTTAGTATAACCTATGCCCTTTTATTGTCCATTTAACTAATTAATTAATTAAAACGTATAAACTATTAATCTAATTACGTATATATTCAAGTAAATATATTTAAATACTTATTCATTATTTTGTAAACAAAATAATTATTCATATATATATATATATATATGTATATGAACTTGTATTCAATCCTTTATTAACGATCATATTATTTTCGCTATTAAACAAACATATTGTTTTCTTATTAACAAACACATTATTCACCACAAATAGATACACACTCATTCAACCTAGCTCAACATTTACTACCTAAATCTCTTGAGCATATCATTGATACATATATAAATGCAAAAATAGGTTAAGCTTGTGGTTAGCTAAACAACTTGTGCAACTACCCGTACTTGTGATTTCAAGCTACCAATTCAATGTGAGTTTACATAGCCCCTTTTTACTATTTTTACTTTTGGGGTGAAACATGATTACAAATACATTTACATACACAATTCAATACCCTGTGTTCATATGCTATGGTCTTTATGCTTATGTCTTAAACTACTTGGTGACCATTACATGTGTTCATGTCAGTACAATCATTAACTTGTGTGGCAAGCCTAAGGTAGTACCTTTTATGATCATTTATACGGGAATCCGATACATTACTTAACACGAACCTTGGCGGGTTAGTGTTACATTGAGAACTTCATGCAATCCGGGGGATTGTGCATACATATAACATGGCTTGATTGTACGCTTGGAACCTTGTGTGTTTTCACATATTTGCTTTAGACATGCTTTGAACATATTGAATTGTAATCTATACTAACTCTTTTGGTGTCAAAACCTATGTTTCTCACCAACTACTTGTAGTTGACAGTTACTTACATGTGTTCAGGTGCACCTGTTTGTGGACTACTTGCTCACCTAGGACTTGGACCTAGTTTAATTTAAATTATGTTTTGAACGTTTCATTTTCCTCTGTAACGGATGCTTTTAATTTGAATAATAAATATTATCATATTTAATAGATGATCATGTGCTTATGAACAACCGTGTCAGCCCCGGCGTATAATCCGCCGCCGGCCGGGGTGTGACACTTGTGTTTGTGAATATGAAGAAACATGGAGGGACGTGGACGTGGCGGTTGCAACGGTGGTCGTGGAAATATCAACCTGACACCAACCGAACTGGCCGCGTTGATTAATGACAGTATTGCTGAAGCCTTAGCAACACACATTGTAGGTAAACCTGTTAACCATTAACTCTAGACAACCAACTATACGCATTTATTCCACTATTTCCTAAACCCAACATACTCTTTCCAATCCAGGGCAAGCGAACAATCCACATAACAATCAGCATGTTTGTACCTTCAAGACATTTATGGACTGCAAGACCCAGACATTCAATGGAGCTGAGGGAGCTGTCGGATTACTCCTATGGTTTGAAAAGATTTAATCTGTGTTCTCCATGTGTAACTGCCCTGTGGCTAACCGAGTCAAATTTGCATCGAGAACTTTAGAGGGTCCTGCCCTCACATGGTGGAATGCACAGGTCCAGATGCTAGGTCTGGACATGGCCAATGCATCACCATGGGAAGATTTCAAGAACATGATTAAGGAAGAGTACTGTCCCAGGGATGAGATTCAGAAACTCGAGGGAGAATTCTGGAATATGAAAATGGAGTGTTCTGAAATAGAACTCTACACTACTCGCTCGCACGAGCTAGCGGGAATGTGCCCTCACATGGTTACACCACCCTACAAGCGAATAGAAATGTTCATCACTGGATTAGTACCACAAATCCATAGCATGGTTACTTCATCCAACCCCACAACCATCCAACAAACCATCCGTCTTGCTCACAAACTGACAGACCAAGCTGTTACCCAAGGGACACTACCTCCCACGAAGTCAGCGTCCAAGTCTACTGACAACAACAAGAGCAAGTTTGACAGTAGCAATAACAACAGGGGATTTCAGCCGAATCAGCCACAACAACAACAATAGCGTAGGTTTGAACCTACGAAGAACTTCAACTAGTCGACCTCTTCGGGTCAGCATCAGAGTGGTTATATTGGGAGACACCCCAGGTGTAGCAAATGTAATTATCACCACCTCGGTTCTTGTGACAAAAACCATTGCCATCGGCGTGGAAAGGTGGGCCATGCTGCCAAAGACTGCATAGGGGAATTACAAGCCAAGCAGCCCTTCCAACAACCGGGTCTTACCAAGGGTTGTTTTGAATGTGGAAAAGAGGGACATTTCCAAAAGGATTGTCCACAATTAAAGAAGGGTGGCAACAACAACAACAACAACCACCAAGGCAATAATAATAACCAGGGCAATAATGGAGGGAATGGTGCAAAGGGGCAAGCCTTTGTGTTAGGATCCTGAGAAGCTCGTTATGACCACAACGTGGTTACCGGTAAGTTCCTTCTAAACAACTATTTTGCTTCTTTACTATTTGACACTGGTGCTGATAGGAGTTTCATTACTAATAGACTTAGTAACCTACTAAGAAAAAGCCCAACCCTGTTAGAAGACAAATACACCATAGAAATAGCAGACGGACAAATTTTACATTGATCTCATGCCGGTCACACTCGGTAGTTTCGACGTAATTATCGAAATGGATTGGTTATCTTAGAACCAAGCCGAGATTGTCTATCGTGAGAAAATCGTTCGCCTTCCTCTTCCTGATGGAGAAACCCTCTCTGTCCAAGGAGAAAGGAGTGGTGCTGCTATGGGCATCATATCTTTCATGAAAGCATAGAAATGTCTACGCAAAGGACATACTGCTATTTTGGCTCTCGTCGCCGAGCAGCCATCTGAAGAAAAGCTGATTGAAGACATGCCGATCGTTCGTGATTACCCGGAAGTATTTCCCGAAGACTTGTCTGGTCTTCCACCACATCGACATGTCGAGTTCCAAATTGATTTAGCACCCGGAGCAGCGCCTATTGCTCGGGCACCCTATGTGACACCCGACATTTCAGGTTAATATCCGTACACGATATAAACAAGTTTATATTATATTTATTTTTGTGATTTACCTAATTGCATAAATTAGGACATTAAAGTCTAATAAAAGCCGTACATTGTTCATTTCATATTTTGGTAATTCTAGGAATTACCGGTTCACGTACCAGGATAACCCGACTAAATGTTGGAGCATATTCTGGTGACAACGAGCTTGAAGATATTATGTCTTAGTCTTAGAGTCTTTGACTTGTAATTGATAGAATTGTTAGCAACAGTTAAAGGGGAGTCTGTTAGGACATGTTTTGTAACTGTTGATAAAATTCTGTGTAAGTTCTGCTAGAGGCGAACTTGTTAAGTTCGCCTAGGCTATCAGAGGCGAACTTAACAAGTTCGCTTAGTCTATCGGAGGCGAACTTGTTAAGTTCGCTTAGCCTATTAGAGGCGAACTTAACAAGTTCGCCTAATACTGTTCAGTGTCTATAAATAGCAGTTATCAGCAGATAACAGAGAGCTCAGAACAGAACAGATTGAGAGACTTGGACGATATCAGAGTAGACAGATTCTGTAATCTTGTAACAAGATATTGTGGTGGAAATACAAAGCGTTTATTTACACCGTTGTTGTTGATTGAGTCACACGAGCACGTTGATCATGGATTAAGCACGTTATCACCGTGTCGTACCGCGAGTCTAGAGATCCGTCACGCACCGAATTAGGGACCTACACTAAATACGAACACTAGTGGTTAAATTAAATAACCAGAAAAAAAAAAATATATATATATATATATAAATATATATTACACAAAAGTTACGTTGAACTATAATTTATTTTTTAAGACTAAATCATATAATATACGTAAAAGTAAAATAATGGACTTTTTGAAGACGTTACCACGTATCGTCACCTTTAGGTATTTATACCTACGAGTAATCACCTCAACGAATTATACAATCTAAGATTTAAATATTTTTCATTAACGAGCCATAAACTTACTAAATTTATAATACCATGAGAAACCTAAACCGAATTAAATTACCCCCTTAAAACTCTAATTGATATTAAAACTCTCAATAAACTAATACTTAAAACTAATTATTAACCCTCAACCCACTTTTTTACTTTCTCGGCCGAAGCCAGAGAAGACCATACCCCCTCACTCGACCCATCCCATACCTGAGAGAACTCAGATAAAACCATACCCTCTCGGTCTCAACATCACAATTTCCTTTTCATATTTCTCATTTTCATACGGCAAACATTCCAACTCTCTCCAAATCGAAGTCAAGTTCTAAGGCAAAACCTACCATAATACGGTGTTTTAAGAAGAATCCCAGGTGTTTTGCTCGAGAATCAAGCTAAGGAACTCAAGATCATTCTCTGTTTTCTCTCATCATCTTCATCTCTGTTTTAAGGTAAAAACTCCATAATATCTACATTATTTTCTTTAAAACCGTAGCTAAACATACAAAATATTCAAACGCAAGTAAGTTAACAAGAAAAGTGTGTCGAATTCAAGTTTAAAACATAAAAATATGCAGGACTGATTCTGTCAATCAGAATTGCAGTAATCAAAACTATAGTTTCGATACCTGTTTCTCAATCGAAACTAGGAGTTTCGATACCAGTTTGATCAAAACTAGGAGTTTCGATACCTATTTGATCGAAACTAGGAGTTTCGATACCTGTTTACTCAATCGAAACTAGGTAGTTTCGATAGCTATTATTCAATCGAAACTGGGAGTTTCGATACCTAGTACTCAATCGAAACTAGATAGTTTCGATACCCAGTTTGCTTAATCGAAACTAGGTAGTTTCGACCTCTGTTCTGTTCTGTCCTATTCAATCAAAACTAAGTAGTTTCGATACCTGGTCATCAGTCCCATTTAGCAGTAACTTAGAACTGTTTTTACTACAAAACAAGTGTTGAACAACTAAGAAGATATTTTGAACTAACACAACCAGATTTACAAAGTCAGTGAACAATTTGCAATATGAGACGTTCGGTTTTAACACAATTTACCCTTTGGCATCTAGGGAACAAATAGTCAAGTTGACTAGAACAAATATCGTTACAAGCATACACAAACTCAAGGTGAGTTTCACGGCCCCTTTTTACTGTTTTGTACTATTTGAGGGAAGAACATACTTATAACTATTTTTATATGATAACAAGAAAACAAGACCCGACCTTTATGTATGCATGAGTGAACACATTTGGAGCTCGTAAAGTCCCCTGATCATCATATTTATAACTATTAGCTATAGATTAGCCTGAGATTCTATGAATAGTACTATTGGGTCTGACACCCCCGGTCATGGTTAGTCGCGCTAACCATGGGTCCCTCTGGCCAAATGACTGCATAGTGTTCTAATATTGTTCGTGAGGTACGAGTAAGGGGCAAAACACCTGGTCTTGGTTTGGTTATGCCTCATGTATGTACATATTATTTGTATTCCTAGCTAGTTTACAAATGGGTCAAACATTACTTGTTTTGCTTATCATATATGTAAAAATCATTTTCATGCAATTGGTTTGCTCATTGTATACATATATATAAAACCTGTGAACTCACCAACCTAGTGTTGACATTTTCAAGTATGTTTTTCAGGAAACTGAACGTGATAGCAAGGGTAATACTACGTAGGGTTCATTCATACACGGTGGATACAACTTTTGAAGATTTTTCTTGTATAACCCATAATGTTCGGGTCATATTTGCAAAATCTTAATATTTTGCAACTTCAAATACTATTTTTGGGCTGTAAAACCTTAAATTTAATTTATGTATCCAGTTGTATGTATGCGTTTGCAATAATTATATGCTTTGTAAAACCATGAACGTCGCGCCTCGCGTTTCCGCCTTGGTGGGGTGTGACACCCTACCAACTAGCACCTAGTGAGCTGCAAGAGTTATCGACACAGCTGCAGGAGTTGTTAGATAAAGGTTTCATTAGACCAATCTCATCGCCTTGGGGAGCTCCAGTTCTTTTTGTCAAGAAGAAGGACGGGACTTTCCGAATGTGCATCGATTACCGGGAACTGAACAAAGTGACTATCAAGAACCGTTATCCCCTACCCCGCATCGATGATCTTTTTTACCAACTCCAAGGATCAAGTTTCTACTCTAAGATATATCTTAGATCCGGTTATCACCATTTGAGAGTCCAAGAGGAGGACATCTCAAAAACTGCATTCAGGACTAGGTATGGTCACTATGAATTCGTGGTCATGCCATTTGGACTGATCAACGCACCTGCGGTATTCATGGACCTCATGAACCATGTGTGTAAACCCTACCTCGATCAGTTCGTCATTGTGTTTATTGATGACATCCTCATCTATTCAAAGAACGAAGAAGAACATGAGGAGCATCTTCGTTTGATTCTGGAATTTCTTAGGAAAGAACAACTGTATGCAAAACTCTCTAAGTGCGAATTCTGGATTCGTGTAGAGCAATTTTTAGGACATATAGTCAACGAGTCAGGGATACATGTCGACCCATCTAAAATAGAAGCAATCAAGAATTGGGCGGCACCATCAACGCCGACTGAGGCGCGATAATTTTTGGGATTGGCTGGATATTACCACCGTTTCATTGAGGGATTTTCCAAGATTGCACAACCCCTCACCGCTCTGACCCAAAAGAGTAAACCTTATGACTGGGGTGATACCCAGGAATAAGCGTTCCAACTTCTGACGCAGAAACTCTGCAGTGCACCCATCCTATATCTTCCGGAGGGAACGGATGACTTTGTGGTATATTGTGATGCATCAATTCAAGGACTTGGTTGTGTTCTGATGCAACGCGAGAAGGTCATATCTTACACTTCTCGTCAGCTGGAAACACATGAGAAAAACTACACGACTCATGACATCGAGTTGGGAGCCATAGTATTCGCACTAAAGATATGAAGACATTACTTGTACGGCACCAAGTTCACAATTTACACTGATCACAAGAGTGTTCAACATATCTTTGAACAGAAAGAGCTAAACATGAGACAACGACATTGGGTTGAACTTCAAAACGATTATGACTGTGCAAACAAATATCACCCGGGGAAGGCTAATGTGGTAACCAATGCCCTGAGCCGTAAGGAAACAAAACCCAAGCGAGTCCGAGCACTACAACTTACCATACTCAGCGGGTTACCCGACAAGATCCGCAGTGCTCAGCTTGAAGCCTTAAAAGAGGAAAATCTATCTTCAGAAGGTACACGAGGAATGGAACAACCATTTGAAGTTAAGTCAGACGGCATTCACTACTTCGCAAAGCGAATTTGGATTCTAGTGTACGGAAACTTAAAGGAACTGGTCATGGATGAAGCTTACAAGTCTCTATAGTCCATTTATCCAGGTTTTGACAAGATGTACCACGACCTAAAGGTGTTATATTGGTGGCCGAAGATGAAGGCCGATATAGCCACCTATGTGAGCAAGTGCCTAACATGCTTAAAGGTTAAAGTGGAGTACCAGAAGCCTTCTGGTCTACTTCAACAACCAGAAATCCCAATGTGGAAATGGGAACATATTTCTATGGACTTCATAACTAAACTACACAGAACCCCTAGCGGATGTGACACCATCTGGGTGATCGTAGATCCCTTGACAAAATCTGCACACTTTCTTGCAATCAAAGAAACCGACAAGATGGAAAAACTCACTCGTATTTATTTGAAGGAAGTAGTCTCTCGGCACGGTGTGCCAATATCAATCATTTCGGATCGAGACGCTCGATTCACCTCCCAGTTTTGGCAATCATTGCAAAAAGCCTTAGGCACACGTCTTAACATGAGTACAACATATCATCCGCAAACCGACGGTCAAACGAAACATACCATCCAAACCTTAGAGGACATGCTACGAGCTTGTGTGATCGATTTCGGTAACACTTGGGAGTCTCACTTACCTCTAGTGGAGTTCTCCTACAACAACAGTTATCACACTAGCATCAAGGCAGCACCATTCGAGGCATTGTACGGACGTAAATGCCAATCTTCGATCTGTTGGGCTGAAGTTGGGGATAGCCAACTTACGGGTCCCGAACTCGTATTTGAAACCTCTGAAAAGATCGTTCAAATCCAAAACCGTATGGCGGTAGCTCGTGATCGTCAAAAGAGCTACGCCGATTAGCATCGTAAACCATTAGAGTTTCAAGTAGGCGACATGGTTCTACTCAAAGTCTCACCTTGGAAAGGTGTAATTCGCTTCGGGAAGCGAGGCAAACTGAATCCTCGTTATGTTGGACCGTTCAAGATAGTAAAGAGAATTGGCCCAGTAGCGTATCAACTGGACCTACCGGAAGGACTGAGTGGTGTACACGATGTCTTCCATGTCTCGAACTTGAAGAAATGTCTAGCAGACGAAACACTCGCAATTCCTCTTGAGGAACTACACATCGATGAACAGTTGCGTTTCATCGAAGAACCGGTAGAAATCACGGATATGGAAGTTAAAACGCTTAAACGCAGTAAAATCCCTATTGTCAGAGTTCGTTGGAACTCGAAAAAAGGACCGGAATTCACTTGGGAGTGTGAGGATCAGATGATGCGCAAGTATCCTCATCTGTTCAAGCAATCCACTTCAAATTCTTAGGGTACTATTCTAATTTTCGGGACGAAAATTCTTTCAACTAGGGGATGTTGTGACACCTAGAAATTAATTTTTTTTTTAATTTTCGAGACAAAAATTCTTTCAACTAGAGGATGATGTGACAACCCGGACTTTTAGTCTAACCTCGTTAATTAAATCCAGTTAAAGTTAACCTAGTTAACTTATCTCAAACCCTAGGGACTAATTATGTCATCTCCTCAAACTCTAACTACAAGGACTAAATATGTAATTAGTCTAAACCTAATTCTGTTTGACTTTGTAATGTCAAAATCCAATATTTAAATTCTGTTGACTTTAAAAGTCAACTCAACATGTTATATAAACCACAACGACTCATTCTGCCATTCTTTGAAACTCAGATTCATGAAACCACAGGGACTAGTTATGTAAATTACCCAATTTCGATTTGGTTGACTTTTAAAAGTCAAACCAGGTGTTCTTGAGCCTGAATTCGCGAGTTGTAACCGAGTTCTGTTTAATTTAGTAATCGTTATTCAAATTAATACCATTCACGCCCATTATGGACCAATTAACAACTTCATCAATCGCGAATTAAACCCAGTGATGGGCATTAAAATGAAACCGTCGACCATGATCGTATTGAACATCAAATTCGTTTAAACCTGTTGTTAATCTCACAAATTTAACTCCTGCGAACTTCATTCGGACGCCATTGAAGCAATTGCACACATCAAACTCGTCGGAATCACACCAAAAGTCGCCAGAGGTCAACCCAGTTGCTGTCGGCACCTGTTTTAGTCGGACACCTACAATCCAAATCAAATTCTAGTAATTACCTACACCCTCACCTTCGGTTTCATCTGTTTAGTGAAAGCCCTATCAATTCCAGGGCTTAGAACATCGAATTGAATCAATCCATTAATCTAGGGTTCATACAATTCCAGTTTGGTCGAACCCTATCAATTCGATGTCCATTTATGAAATTGAACACACCCATAGAATCGCCTATATGCTTGGATTGAAAGACCTATGAAAACCACGGCTTATATCATCGAATCGAGCATGATCTAGATTCTAGGGTTTTGGAGGTTTTGATCTTAACGACTATCTCAATCAAATTAAACCACAGGGTTGGATTCGCAACCCTCTGTTTATCAAAAACCACATGAATCCAACAGTTTCTAACATCAGAATTGATCCAATCGAATTCACGTTCATATCTAGGGTTTCAGCCTGTTTTTCCTGAATTTAACGATCTTAGACCTGTTGCTTTTGCAATTAATCACACACACAAGTTCGCAAGCATCTGTTTAACAAAACCCCTATGTTGTTTTGGTCGATCATCATCGGAATCGACAGATTTGGACTGGGTTCGATCGTGCGTGGTTTTTTGTAGGGGATACACTATACTTTTTTAATAAAAAAAATTGGATCCGGGTTCTGTTGCGATACCCTAGCGGGCGGGACTGGTTAAACGTGTGTGCTGTTGTGGGAGAGACTCGGGTTCGAGTCTCTCCACACCCTTTTCTTTTTAAAAACCGTTTTTGATTATTATTTTTATATAAAAACCACCCCACTTTTATTATTATACTATATAAATATGTTTTAGCTCGGAAAACAACCCGTAGGCTCGGGTTTGGTTTTATAACCTATTTTTATATTTATTCTCACTTTTAAAATAATATATTTATATTATTTTCTAACCTCGAATTAAGATAAAATAATATGTTTATATTATTTTCAACCCGTGACTTCTAGTAAAAAAATAATATATATTTTATATTATTTCGCCTCGTTTATTTATCTCGTGTAACGTTTTAAACTAATTAATAATATAATCGTTTATATTATTTACTCACGTTTATATACTCGATTAAAAATAATATATTTATTATTTTTCCACACAAATGATTATTTAGATAGTACTATGAACTTAAAAATAATATATTAGATTAGGATTAGGTTCAGGTAAAAAAGATTTTAGTTATATTAAGGGTGAGAAGGATTTAGCGCCATTAGATCAAATTGTAGAAAAGATTTAACGGTTGAGATTAAATTGCAGGAGAAAAAGTTGTTGGAAATGTATTTTAGTCTTGGTCACTTTTGTTGACTTTTATCAAGTTCCCCTCTCATTTTTAAACGTTCATAACTTTTACATACGACTTTATTTTTTCAAAAAAATTACACCATAAAAACGAGCATTTTTTATCTTTGAAACGAGTATAGTGTCGTTATAAACAAAAACGAAATTTTTTTACGTTTTCTAGCTCATTGTGTAATTAATTAGGTCAATGTGCAATACAAGTTCATTGTGTAATACAAGTTCAATGCGTAATAAAAGTTCATTGTGTAATACAAGTTAAGTGTGTAATACCACGCCTGGTCATTGTGTAATACAAGTTCATTGTGTTATATGTATTTATCATTGTGTTTTACGTTTTCCAGCTCATTATGTAGTTAGTCAGGTCATTGTGGAATACAAGTAAATCGTGTAATACAAGTTCATTGTGTAATACCACGTCTGGTCATTGTGTAATACAAGTTCATTAAGTAATACATGTTCATTGTGTAATTAGTCAGGTCATTGTGTAATTAGTCAGGTTACTGTGTAATACAAGTTCATTGTGTAATGCAAGTTCACTAGGTTATACAAGTTCAATGTGTAATACAAGTTCATTGTGTTATATGTATATATCATTGTGTTTTACGTTTTCCAGCTCATTGTGTAGTTAGTCAGGTCATTGTGTAATACAAGTTCATTGTGTAATACAAGTTTATTGTGTAATACAACGTCTGGTCATTGTGCAATATCTGGTCATTGTGTAATACAAGTTCATTGTGTAATTAGTCAACTCATTGTGTAATATAAGTTCAATGTGTAATTAGTCTGGTCATTGTGTAATACAAGTTCATTGTGTCATACAAGTTCATTGTGTTATACAAGTTCAATGTGTAATACAAGTTCATTATGTTATATGTATTTATCATTGTGTTTTACGTTTTCCAGCTTATTGTGTAGTTAGTCAGGTCATTGTGTAATACAAGTTCATCGTGTAATACAAGTTCATTGTGTAATACAAGTTCATTGTCTAATAGCACGTCTAGTTATTGTGTAATACAAGTTCATTGTGTAATTAGTCAAGTCATTGTGTAATACAAGTTCATTGTGTAATACAAGTTCATTGTGTCAAATATTTTTCATCATTGTGTTATTTGTTTTCATCATTATGTTTTACGTTTTGCAGCTCATTGTGTAATTCGCTCATTATTGTGTAATTTGCTCAAATATCTCAGGTCATTGTGTAGGATTTTTATTTATTATTTATTATTATTTATTTCGCAATATCTAACATTTGTTATCATTATGATTATAAAGAAACATGCCTCCACGAAAAACAAACCGCAACTCAGGACAAGGTAACAACTTCATGACCACCACTCAGATAGAGGCCCGCATCACACAACGCGTGGCAAACGCGATCGCCAACCATGAAGTCAATCGGTCCAGTGGAGGATCGGGAGGTAATGGGTAGAGTGGAGGTATAGTGTATAACAGAAGCAGCATACATGCTACGAGTAATATATGATTATATCTTAGGAAAAATTTAACCAAACTACGCTCTATCTTGACATAAAGGAACTGGAAATGGGCATAAGGCATGCACTTACAAATCCTTCATGGATTGCAAGCCTCAAACCTTTACTTGAGCGGAGGGAGCAGTGGGACTGCTCAGATGGATTGAGTCGGTTTTTAGCATGGGTCATTGAACGCTAGAAAACGAGTCATGTTTGGAGCTGGAACTTTTGAGGGTCAGGCTCTCTCTTGGTGGAACTCGTATGTCCAATCTCTGGGGTTGGACAATGCCAATGCCATCCCCTGGGAAGAATTCAAGGACATGCTGAAGGAGGAATAATGTCCTCGCAATGAGCTACAAAAGCTGGAACATGAGTTCTACAACTTAAAAATGGAGGGTGCTAATATTGCGGGTTACACCGCAAGGTTCCACGACCTAAAACGGCTATTACCCCACATGGTTACGCCCAAATTCAAGCGGATCGAGCGATACATTTGGGGTTTGGCACCTCAGATACAAAGTATGGTCACTTCTGCTGAACTCAAAGCTATTCACAACACTGTGAGACTGCCTCATAACCTCACCAATCAGGCAGTCCGTCTGGGACTGTTTCCCAAGAAGGAGAATTTTGTGAAGGTCTTCGATAATAAGCGAAAGTGGGACAACACCCATGCTAAACCCTATGTGCCCAACCTTCCGAAGAAACAAGAACCGGCAAGAGTATTTGTTGCTAATCAACCCGAAAAGAGAACAAGGGGTGCATACACTGGAAATCTAGCTAAATGCAAAAAGTTCCAATTCCACCACAACGGCACTTGTGAAGATTCCCGATGCCAGAAATGCAAACGTCTTGGCCTACAGCCAAGAACTGTCGGCTAATTGAACAAGCAGAAAAGCGGAAGATTGAAGACATACCGATCCTCCGAGACTATCCGGAAGTATTTCCTGAAGATTTTCCCAGACTTTCACCGCAACGGCAAGTCGAGTTCCGGATTGACCTCACTCCAGGAGCTGCTCCGATAGCAAGGTCACCTTACCTACTGGTGCTATCGGAAATGCATGAATTGTCTAACCAATTACAGGAACACCAGTCTTGTTTGTTAAGGTTTCTTCAGATCAAGCTTCTCGCCTTGGGGAGCACCAATCTTGTTTGTTAAGATGAAAGACGGATTGTTCTGTATGTGCATTGACTACGAGAACTGAACAAAGTGACGATTAAGAACCGATATCCACTACCAAGGATCGACGAACTATTCTACTAATTACAAGGGTCGAGCTATTACTCGAAGATCGATATGCGGTCGGGATACCCTCAGCTAAGGATTCAGGAAGATGACATTCCAAAAACCACTTTCCGAACTCGTTATGCTCGCTACGAGTTCATGGTCATGCCATTTGGGTTAACCAATGCACCGGCGGTATTCGTGGACCTCATGAACCGATTGCGCAAACCCTATTTGCAAAAATTCATGATTGTGTTCATAGACGATATCTTGATATACTCGCGGAGTAAGGAGGAGCATGCCGAGCATCTGAAGTTAATCATGGATTTACTGAAAGAGGAGAAATTGTACGTCAAGTTCTCGAAGTGCGACTTCTGGATTCGAGAAGTGCAATTCCTTGGACACGTGGTCAACGAGAAAGGCATACATGTTGACCCATCCAAAATCGAGGCGATTAAGAATTGGGGGGCACCTAAGACTCCGACCGAGGTGCGACAGTTCTTAGGTCTTACGGACTATTATCGACGATTCATCAAAAATTTCTCTAAGATAGCCCAACCCCTCACTACTCTCACGCACAAGGATAAGAAATATGAATGGAACGACAAGGCAGAAACCGCTTTTTAATTACTCAAACAGAAATTTTGCAGCGCACCGATCCTTTCATTACAGGAAGGAACGGACGACTTCGTAGTATACTGTGATGCGTCCTATCAAGGACTCGGCTGCGTGTTGATGCAAATGGAGAAGGTCATTGCTTATGCTTCTGGACAACTAAAAGTGCACAAGAAAAACTACACTACCCACGACTTAGAGTTGGGAGCTATAGTATTCGCACTCAAGATCTAGAGACACTACTTGTATGGCACGAAATGTACAATTTTCACTATTCACAAAAGCCTTCAACATATCTTCGATTAGAAGGAACTTAACATGAGACAACGTCGATGGGTCGAATTGCTAAATGGCTACGACTGCGCCATCCGTTACCATCCTGGAAAGGCAAACGTCATTGTTGATGCCTTGAGCTGGAAAGAACAACCCAAGCCGCGATGAGTACGAGCGTTACAATTGACCATCCACACGAATTTACCCATACAAATCCGTGACGCTCAACTCGAAGGAATCAAGGAGGTGAACCTATGCCATGTGTCCTTACGAGGTATGGACAAGAAATTTGAGGTGAAATCCGATGACATTCGTTACTTCATGGATTGGATTTAGGTACCGAACTTTGAGAACTTAAGATATCTAGTGATGGACGAAGCACACAAGTCCAGATACTCGATTCACCCCGGTGCCGACAAAATGTATCATGACCTCAAGGAGCATTATTGGTGGCCTAACATGAAAGCCAAAATTGCTACGTATGTCAGTAAATGCTTGACCTACGCTAGAGTCAAAGTGGAGTATCGAAAACCATCAGGGTTACTCCAACAACCAGAGATTCCGCAATGGAAGTGGGAAAAAATATCAATGGATTTCATCACGAAACTTCCCAGGGCATCCAATGGGTGCGACACCATCTTGGTAATCGTCGACTGGTTAACAAAATCTGCACACTTCCTTCCCATTAAAGAGACCAACAAATTGGAAAGACTGAATCCGATTTACTTGAAGGAAGTAGTCTCAAGGCATGGCGTGCCAATCTCCATTTCAGATAGGGATAGTCGATTTACATCCATCCCGATTCTGCCAATCCTTATAGAAAGCCTTGGGTACTCGATTGGACATGAGTACTGCTTACGATCCTCAAATGGACGGTTAAAGTGAAAGGACCATCTAGACCCTTGAGAACATGCTTAGAGCTTGTGTTGTTGACTTTGGAAACGGTTGGGATGCCCATCTACCGTTGGTCGAATTCTTATACAACAGCATCTACCACACTAGCATCAAAGCCGCACCATTCGAAGCACTTTATGGAATAGATTGTAGATCATCAATTTACTGGACTGAGGTGGGTGATAGACAACTCACCGGTCCAAAAATCATTCACGAGACTACAGAAAAGATGGTACACATACGCAAACGTATCAAAGCCGCGCGTGATCGTCAGAAGAGTTACGATGACGTGAGACGTAAACCATTAGAATTTCAAGTGGGAGACAAAGTGCTACTAAAAGTCTCGCCATGGAAAGTAGTAATACGTTTCGGCAATCGTGGAAAATTGAACCCTCGCTACATTGGACCTTTCGAGATCATGAAAAGGATTGGTCCCGTTGCGTACAAACTTAACCTACCAGAAACCCTCAGTGGCATTTATGACGTGTTTCACGTGTCAAATCTGAAGAAGTGCTTATCAGATGAAACACTAGTCATACAATTGGAGGAAATTCAAATAGACGATCAGCTTCACTTCGTCGAGGAACCAGTCGAGATCATGGATCATGAGATTAAACAACTGAAACAAAGATGCATCCCTATAGTTATTGTTCGTTGAAAGTCTAGACGTGGACCAGAGTTCACTTGGGAGCGCAAGGATCAATTCAAGCGTAAATACCCTCACTTGTTCAACACTACGCCGTCTACCGGTGTGTAGGTCCCAGCGGGTCTATGGATTGATCTCAGACGTATAACACGCAACGTGAACTCATAGTGTGGAATCCTAATGAATACACGCGTCTCGAACATATACACATACAATAGAATCACACACAAAGACAAGATCTCCAGTAAACTCTCTATGTATTGCTCTGATAAAAGTGCTTACAAGTTACAAATCCCAGATATCTAAAACAACACAAACCAAGCACTATTTATAGGCAACACACTTCTACAGGCGAACTTAGCAAATTCGCCAGAACTAGCCTTAGGCGAACTTAGTAAGTTCGCCACAACTATATCAGGCGAACTACAAGTTCGCCTGTTACATCAAACTTAACACATTTAGAAAACATTACATACAAGAAATCATAAAGACCTAATCTATTACAAGACAGATTGTCACACAAATGTTCCAACACAGTGACGCAACCTTTTAACAGGGGGAGTATGTGATACCCGGCAAATTCAAGTTAATATCCATACCCGACTATTTCTTGAATTCACATGATTACACTTGCATCATGCTTAATTATAGAGTAATTAATTACATATTTCATATAGCAAGTCCATTCGCTTTATTTCAATACATGCATCGGTAATCGGGCGAATTACCGGGTCACACACGCGTCCTGTCACACGAACGTTGGTGAATTTTAGAAATATTATCTAAACATATAATTGGTGTGCAAAAATTATATGTAATGCTGTGATTTAATATTTTATGCTTATATGAATTTTTTCAGAATTTTTGGAGCAACTTTTATTTTAACGTTTATTATGTGGATACGCGATATATGCCAACAACCTTAATTTGGGATTTTATAAAATGATTGATTTATATTATGGACCAAATAATTCAGCTATTAGTCTTATTAAAACATTTAGAAGCCCAAACTCTTGCAAAAGCCCTTAAAAACTTAAGAAAGCCAAACTCCTTTTTCACTAAAACTCCCTTACACCCACCTTAATCCTCATTTACCCTAAACCTAATTTGCAAACCCCTATCCCCTCCCTCCTAATCTCGGCCACCACCCCCTAGAGAGCCTTCACCCTCTCTCAACTTGTTCAAGTCTTTCAAGCCACTTTCAAGGTGTTTTAAGGTGAATACAAGGATGATTCAAGATAGTGCAAGGAAACATCAACATCATACTTAGGTTTTGTAAGCATTCTCACCATTTTCATTCATTATTCTTTGCCAAACATGGAGTACCATCTATCCAAACGATTTTCGTTGATGTAAAGGTTATAATGCATGTTTTTAACAAAGTGTTTTCATAATAAGAGGTTGTTGACACATATTTGAACTTTTTATGGTTTGAAATGCTTGTTTATGTTGAATATTGCTTGTTGCTATTTATAGAAACTTTGTTGGTTGAGATTTTGAATACATGAGTATATGATGTGTTTGAAAGCTTAAATGATACATATGTTAGTTGGTTAAGTAAGAAATATAATTTTTTTGGTTGAAATGTTGTGTTACACTATGCTATGGTCGACTTATTATATAAGGAAACTTTAATTTGTCATATTTTGTGTTATGATGTTCTAATGAATAAACACATGTTAATATAGTTCTATAACATCTATTAAAGTGTTAGAAAGAGTTATTTGAAGTTACACACGTGTAAAAGGTCGTTTGGACCACTTTCCTAAAAAGGAAACTTTAATTGAATATATTTTGTATGTGTATGTTATAAAGGTCTACAATAGGTTAAATTGCTTTATTACTATATGAATATATGACTTATGCAAGAATATGTGATTTGGAGTTGTATTATGACATGTTTTGGAGGACCTTGCTAAATAAGGAAACTTTATTAGTTCGAGAACTTCATCTTTGATTGAAATAGAAAGTGTATGTATAGAATCATGTTTATAGTATGTTACTAGTATAATTTCATGTGTAATTTGTTTGGTTTAGCTATGACACCTAAAGTACACTAAAACCCTAATTGCCTAAAAAGGGAAACTTTGTTATGTTAAGAACTATGATATAGAAATGACATGTTATGTTACTTATTCAAATGGGTCGAAATAATGTTAATAGGTTATTAGTGTAATGACATAACTTATGTGGATGATTGGTTAACATGTATGAAATATACCATGAGCATGTACAAATGCCATGTTACTTGTCACGTGTTATTTACTTATGCAACTAGTTGAAGCATGTATGTTGTATCATATGGTGTTACTTATATGATACCTAGGTATTATTTATGTGTTACTTAGGTATTACTATTATGTTACCTATTTGTTACTCATATGTTACCTATGTGCTACTTGTAGATGTTTGCACCATGTGTCACCAACGAGTCGTCGTGTCACATTGGTCAACATTGGTCAATATTAGTCAACATTGGTCAACATTAGTCAAACTCGATCAACATTGGTTAACATTGGTCAACTTTAGTCAACATTGGTCAACATTAGTCAAACCTTGGTCAAACCTCTGTCAACTTTGGTCAAACCTTTTCAAAACGTCAATGTAACCTATCAACGTTGAGTCATTTGGATGAATGTGGTTACGTAAGCCATGTTTACTTTCATAGACCTTATAGCCTTACTATTCCTAGGGCTCGGTTAGGTCGGTTGTCCAGACTTACTAGATTTCTCGTGTTGCTTTCATACTTCATTCACCTCATTCCTAGGTAAGTTTTCACGGCCCCATTTTTCTTACTTTTTCATTTGAGGGAGATACATTCTAAACCATTTTCACCACCCATTTTACTTACTTTTGCATTTCCCGAACATAAAGTCCTCTCCTATTCGAACCGTTAATTATTACACAAAGCGAGGTGATTTATGAATAGTACTATTGGGTTTAACAACCCCCACCCAGGTTAGTCGCGCTAATTCTGACTGAGAGTCAAACGGGTGCATAATTGTCCTAATCCATTGCGTGCTGGGCACGTAAGAGGCAAAATGCTAGTTTCTACATTCCTTCGTTGAGCTTCGGTTTTGGTGTTGCTTATATAGTTAATGTTTATTGTCTGATCAACAATCGAATCACTAGTATACATGCGTACTATTACATTGTTTTTCATTTCTTTTCTGTTACTTAAACCTGTGAACTCACCAACCCCGTGTTGACACTTTTAAGCATGTTTATCTCAGGTCGCTAAACATTCATGCATGGACTAGGGTTGCACTTCAGGAGTCTCATTTCATGTTTTCATTAGAAGCTTAGGTTTATGGGAATCTAAAGATTTATGCTTCTGTATTTTGATACTATTATTGTTGCTTCCACACTTTACTCTCCGCATTTTCAAACTCTGTATTACTTATTTATTTTTATATGATGTTCAACGGAAAGTTTTTTCGAAAACCATTTAGAGGTCGTTCGAAATTACCAGGACCGATGATCCTTGACAGCCCTGTTGTCAATAGCGACCGTAGCGGTTGCTATAGCGAATAGCGAAGCGTAGCGATTAGGTATCGCTACAAGGGGTGTAGCGATAAATAGCGAAATAGCGGCCTTTTTTTTAAATTATCTTGATAAATATAAAAGGGAGCCCATTAGGGTTTTTTTTGTATCCCAATTGAAAAAAGAAGGTGATGATGATGATGAGCCGGAATATGAAGATTTAGATGATTTGTGCTAAGTATTTTAGCTATGTTACTTTATCGCTACAAAATGAAATAGCGGTCGCTATTTATCGCTATTCGATACATAGCATATAGGTCACTTGTCGCTATTGATCGCTATTCGCTACTAACAACTATGCTTGACAATCACAACCCGCGGGTAAACCGCTGTGAAATTTCATGGTGTGAGAGAAATGCCGACTGCAATAGATCTAGAAAAGAAAAAGATGTAAAGTAAATTGTGAAAAGCTAGCTACAAAATTCCTTTTAAGGTCTTGTAATAAATTAATTATTAACCAACCATTTATTGTTTCTGATTGCTTTATATTTATAATGAAAACATTGATACCATGAATGTGTAATTGGGATATCAGGGGCTTTGGCAGGAGGGTATTGTAGACTTGGTTGAAGTGTGCAGTATTTACAAGCAAAGAGTGGTGCACCTTGTGAACATGATTTTTTACTGTATTCCGTCCATGGCAAACTTAGTTTAACGTCTAGAAATTGAAATTCTAGATTTTTATAGGATACGATCTTACTTTTCGTTCTCCAATACCGCCTTATTTAAATTAAATTCTGAACAAACCTTATCTAAATTAAATGTATTTTCGTTATACGATCTTACTTTTTTGTATTGTAATATACTCATGTTGTAATTAAACTTCTTTTTTAATATACATTTCTCCCGCGGCATTGCGCGGGTTGAAATTTATCACGAGAGGGTTGATAAACTAACAAATAACGAGTATCGCGTTGTAAACTGTCGTCGCCGCCGCCGCATCGCGCGGGTTTCCTACTAGTGAAAACTCATTGTTCATAAGAAAAACAAAAAAAACTATTTATTAAAGGTAAAAAAATAAAAAAAAAATCATTACTCATAATATAAATCAAAAACTAAAAAACCATTTCAGATACCTTGTTCCTCACGTCATCCTCGTTAAAAAAAAAATTAAAATTCAGCGCAATACTACATATGTGTAATAGGGTTGGGTTTAGGTTTTTGGGTGGGGGTGGGGTAGGGGGTTAGTATATAAATATTAGAGGAAACGTGGGTTGAGTGTAGATCTCAACAAATCATCATCATTACGACTTGACGTTGAAGTGGAGTATAAGCAAATATATAATGATGGTGATGTGATCTTTGAGGTTGCTTGCACTCTTGGTCATAATCATGATGATTATGACTGTTGAGTGAAGTGTAAGCAAAGTTATCATGATAATGCGTTTGATTTAGACGCGGTACATTACCCGAAATTAATACCCGCTTCAATTTTTTTTAATTATTAAGGCGTCCTACATTTTGTGTAGGTTGACTAACTTTAATAATCTGCTAGTGAATCCCGACATAGTTAATATATTAACTACTTTGTACATGTTCACACATAGAGAATAAATTAGGAGCGCTGCGAACAAAAGTTTTTGCGTCAATCTTTATGTCACAAATATATATTTTATATACAATAAATATACTTCTAGACTTTACTTGTTTAAAATTTGTTAATCACCAATGACTGTATATTGCGGGTTATAAATGTTTATAACCTAGTAATTCTTAAAATTACTAAAATATGACACGTGTTCCTTTGCTAGACTCCTGACAATGCCTTGTCAAAAGAAATATTCTAGGAAACATGAATTATGGACGTGCAATTATGACTATGAATATTGTCCTGGAATACTAGGTGTTGATAAGCGACCACAGTTTTATACATTAAAGGGTGTAACATATTATATTTATGTAAATTAACATGTGTAATACAAAAGTTTTGTGTAGATGTGCATGTGCAGGTGTTGAAAGCTTAAAGTATGATTTTGGAAGGTATTAGGTGAGAGATGCAAGAGTTGGAAGAGACACGGAAGAAACGGGGCAGAAACCCAGGATCCAGCGTAAGCCTACGCCACATAGCGTAAGCCTACGCCATGCAGCGTAAGCTTACGCCGACCAACGTAGGCCTACGCCTAACCAGTTTATTCACAGCATGCTTCAGCGTTGCGGCGTAAGCTTACGCCATACCAGCGTAAGCTTAAGCCGGTTACGTTTTCTGGACGCGAATTTTCGGGAAACAACCGATTTTGGTGTTTAATTGGGGGTTTCTTCCCCAAAATGGAGGGGGATCTTTTGCTACACACTCCTAGGGCGATTTTGGATGATTCTAGCATCCACTTGGAGATTGAAGATGATCTCCATCACCATGGGCGAGTAATTCACTTGTGGCTTCCTCCAGGCGGACGGTTCATATAGGTTTCATGTTTTGATTCAGTTTATTTATGTTTTTGGATCTATTTAGTTTCTGACAATAACTGAGTAGATTGATGTATTAGTTTTTTTAAACAGTTTATTTGAGTGCTTTGAGTTTGCTTGCTTTACGATCTTGTTCGGTTGATGACAAAACCTAGTAGCAGGGTCGGGTGACTAAAGGGGGTAACTTGGCATTCATAAATTGGGTGATTGAATTATACTGGTTTGTGACGGAACTGGTTGTATAGGTTGCTGACAACAGTCTGTCTTCAATTACTATTTTAACTGATTTTCCAACACTATGTCTATGTGGTGTCCAATTAAATAACTGAGTTTTGCATAAACCTAGAATCTGAAGTTTGGAGGAGGTTGCATTTTTATTTGATCTGTGTCTTCATTCTTATTATCAAACTAAGCATTTTCACTAACCACTGATTCCTCGTGGATACGATACTCTTCTTACCTTTACTAGTTAAGTGTTTAAGGATTGTTTTTGACCGACCTAACGACATCGATCAAAATGGCGCCGTTGCCGGGGAATCGGTGCGCTTAGTTCTATTGCTTTAGTTTATTGTCTTTAGTTGATTTTAATTCTTATCAAAACCCCAAAAAATACTTCCTTTGCTTCTGTTTTTATTTTTTTTGTTATTTTGATTATTTCTTCGATCAGAACTACTTGGGTGTGCCACTTGTGCAGGTTGGCATGGACAGGAATTATCATGATGACCAGTATTACTATGAGCCATGCAGTAACTGTGGCATCACTGGCCACTGGGCACAAGATTGCCCAAGATACAATCAATGTGGTGGTGGTCCTGAGTACCCAAACTATCAGGAAAATTATAATCAAGACTACCACCCGAGCGGACCACCTGAACAAGACAACTATCAATCTGAACTGGATGTCATCCGGTCAGATATGAAGGAGATGGCCAAATTGGTACAAGCAGTGGTGCAGCAACAGGAGAGCTAGGCAAAAGCTCATCAAGCTTTGATAGATCTTGTTTCCCACTTAACTGGGGTTGTTGCAAGCATCATCAAAGAAGTAGGTAAGCCTTGTAGTGCACATCAATCCTCAGATTCTCAAACCACAAACAGTGCACACCTAAATGATGTAAGTCTTCAACCCTCATCTGATTTTTCTGATGTTGAACATACTCCACCACTGGTAGTAGAGAAAGTGGTGGAGTACAGTGAGTTTGAATCTGATCATAATCAGGATTTAATTTCATAAAATAATCTAAAAAAAAAAATGTGAATAAATCTCTGAAAATTCCATTCCCTTCGGCTTTGTTCCCACCAGTGTTAAGTGAACGGGATCCAACACAAGATGAAAGATGGGAGAAATTTGAAAATCATAATATTAATCTACCATTTTTGAAAGAACTTAAAGAAAATCCTGATAGTGTTGAGTGCTTGAAAGGTTTGAGTACCCGTAAACGACGGCACAAATGTCCCGAACAGGTAAAGCTAAGTGTTAGTGTGAATGCTGTGTTTACGGGTACCTTTCCCCCAAAACTCCAAGATCCAGGGACACCTATTATTTCTATACATATAGGTGAAATTAAACTGGATAGAGCATTGCTGGATCTTGGAGCATCTGTGAGTATAATTCCAGGGAGTCTGTATGATCAGCACGATTTTGGTCCATTAAAGAGAGTTAACACCACCGTGGTGTAGGCTGATCAGACTCCCGCACATCCTCGGGGGATTGTAAAGGATGTGATTGTGAAGGTAGGAGAGTTTTATTACCCAGTGGATTTCTTGGTGTTGGATTGTGTCAAGAACACAGAGCCAACTATTATTTTGGGTAGACCGTTCTTGGCCACTGCTCAGGCAAATATTAATTGTGCTGAGGGAACGGTAAGGATGAGGTTTGGGGCTCAGAAAATGAGTCTTAAAATATTTTCAAACTTGCCAACCCCGAAAGCTAACAAATGTGGATCACCTGAAAAGGTGAATCACACAATCGAGAATGCTTGTGTTGTGTTTGACAGGTCAGCTGAGATGAAGAATGGTGAGACTCCAGACAATGGGAAGAAGAGGGCCAGAAAGAGAAGGCGGAAAGGGAAGAAACCACGAGTTCATGATGTAGATCAAGAACTATTTTCTTTGTTTATGAAGGCTTGGAGAAAATTGGATGATGAGAGGAACTTGAGTGCGGGAAAGGAGGACTGCAAGCATCCCACCCGACCACCATGACCGAAGTAAGGTACACTGCGTCGGGCTGAGGACGTTAAACTTAGCACTCTTAGGAGGTAGCCTAAGGTATGTTTTACATTCATGTCTAGTTAAATGAACTTTGCGGGTGTGTTCAATAGAAACCCTCACGAGACTCAACTCGTCCACTTGGGCTACCGAGGGGTTTAAAAGGCTTGATGCATATGCTAAATGCATCCGTGATTCCTACGAAAGTGAGTTAGGAAATTATTTCTTTGTTTTCTTTGTTTTGTATGTGAGCCGGCCAAGTGTGGGGAATTTTCATGGGTTGTCAAGTGAGTGTGCGTGTTTTCAAATGAATGCTAGCCCGTTTGTAGAGTTTTAGAGGTGTGTGTTTTTTGGTTTATATCGAGTCAGTTTTATGTTGTTATACATTGAGTCAGTTTGATGCTTTTGGGTTTGTTTCGAGTTTAATTTTTCCAGGTTTGGATTGATCCACCCGTACTCAGTCTCCATTCGGGTGGTGATGGTTCGAGTTTGATTTTCATGTAAAAGGCAACCCAATAGCAGATTTTGATGGCGATCGCAAAGAAAATGCTATACGATCGTATGAGTTTGGATTGAAGACAGTTACAGCTTGTAACTAGCTAAGTACTTTCCAATTCTTTATATAGTTTTATTTTTGCATATTTATTTTCATCGTCTCTCATCCTACATTGGGGGCAATGTAGAGTTTAAGTGTGGGGATGGGAGACTGAGTTTGTATAGAAAAAATATATATATAAAAATTGAAAAATCCATAAAAATTTAAAAATTTTCAAAAATGTCCTTGGATCAGAATTTTTGTAACTAAATGGAAAATGATAGATATAATTGGAAACTTTGCTTGTGTGATTACATTGAATAATAAATAGAAAACGCGTTTGATTTGTAATGTTTTGGTAGGCCCAACCGATCTAAAGAGCTTAAATATCCTGATATTGTATCTAGGGTTAATTGACAATTAATTCAGGATGTCTTGTGGGTTCTTATCTTAGGGGCTTCGGCAAGGTTGAAACTGTCATCATAGGGTGATAGGTACCACTATAAGCAAAAATTTATAAGTTTTTAAAATTACTTGGCACACCACTTTCTTTTTATGAAAATAAATCCGAAAATTGGTGACGCCCGCAATCCATAATCCATCTTGCATGAGCTTAATTAAACAAAATTGAGAGCTTGAGTTCAGCCTACGTGTTTCCCTTCGGGATGGTGACTTGAAGGATACACCCATGGGCGGGACTTAAGTGATCAATATTGGATGACTAAGTTAGGAGTATGTGTTTCCCTTCGGGATGGTGACTTGAAGGATACACCCATGCTCAGAAGCTTATGCACTTCATGGCTTAAGAACTGCAGCCTACGTGTCATATATCGTGTTCCAGCGTGATTGAAACACCACTGGGTTAGGTTCATTAAAAAAAAAAAAAAAAGCTAAAAAAAAACATGCATCCATCGATCCATAATCCTATAATTTTCAAAAACTCGTAAATTAGTGGTGGGAAATCTATAAGGTTTAACCCGTGCCTAAACATGACTTTGAGATGGGATTAGACTAAGTTGTAGCTTCCTGAATGTGAGACCCATAGAGAAACTGTTGCTTGGTAATAAATAGGATAGTAGATCACAGAATCGGGGGCTCAATAGATCGGTGGTTGGGTTTAGTCGGATAGAAATACCAATTGTTACAGTCAATGCGTGATTATGTTTTAATTGTATGAGACTATGAGAGCATGTTTCAATTATGATTCCATTGCATAATTCTTTTTCGGGACGTAAAAGAGTAAGTGTGGGGATGTGATAAGCGACCACAGTTTTATGCATTAAAGGGTGTAACATATTATATTTATGTAAATTAACATGTGTAATACAAAAGTTTTGTGTAGATGTGCATGTGCAGGTGTTGAAAGCTTAAAGTATGATTTTGGAAGGTATTAGGTGAGAGATGCAAGAGTCGGAAGAGACACGGAAGAAACGGGGCAGAAACCCAGGATCCAGCGTAAGCCTACGCCACATAGCGTAAGCCTACGCCATGCAGCGTACGCTTACGCCGACCAGCGTAGGCCTACGCCTAACCAGTTTATTCACAGCATGCTTTAGCGTTAAGCTTACGCCATACCAGCGTAAGCTTATGCTGGTTACGTTTTCTGGACGCGAATTTTCGGGAAACAACCGATTTTGGTGTTTAATTGGGGGTTTCTTCCCCAAAATGGAGGGGGATCTTTTGCTACACACTCCTAGGGCGATTTTGGATGATTCTAACATCCACTTGGAGATTGAAGATGATCTCCATCACCATGGGCGAGTAATTCACTTGTGGCTTCCTCCAGGCGGACGGTTCATATAGGTTTCATGTTTTGATTCAGTTTATTTATGTTTTTGGATCTATTTAGTTTCTGACAATAACTGAGTAGATTGATGTATTAGTTATGTTAAACAGTTTATTTGAGTGCTTTGAGTTTGCTTGCTTTACGATCTTGTTCGGTTGATGACAAAACCTAGTAGCAGGGTCGGGTGACTAAAGGGGGTAACTTGGCATTCATAAATTGGGTGATTGAATTATACTGGTTTGTGACGGAACTGGTTGTATAGGTTGCTGACAACAGCCTGTCTTCAATTACTATTTTAACGGATTTTCCAACACTATGTCTATGTGGTGTCCAATTAAATAACTGAGTTTTGCATAAACCTAGAATCTGAAGTTTGGAGGAGGTTGCATTTTTATTTGATCTGTGTCTTCATTCTTATTATCAAACTAAGCAATTTCACTAACCATTGATTCCTCATGGATACGATACTCTTCTTACCCTTACTAGTTAAGTGTTTAAGGATTGTTTTTAACCGACCTAACGACATCGATCATGTGTCACAATAGTCAATTGTCTGGATCCAAAGTTTTACAGGAAACAAAAGATAAAATAGTCCAGATTAAACAACGGTTGAAAGCTGCTCAGGATCGTCAGAAAAGTTATGCTGACAGACGACGACGACCATTAGAGTTCCAAGTTGGAGATTTTGTTATGTTAAGAGTTTCAGGAAACGAGGAAAGTTAGGACCAAGGTATATCGGACCTTATAAGATTATCGAAAGAATTGGAGAAGTGGCCTACAAGTTAGATTTATCTGACAACCGAAGGGATAGCGGACCACTATCCATAGCATAACGGTCCGCTATGTGGAGAACAACCAAAGAACCAGGTGGCGACAAGTGTCCTATGGCTCATCAGACGCATGTCTCGATAGCGGACCGACATCCAGACCGTAGCGGTCCGACATGGACAGGTGACCAATAACGGACCTAGTAGAAACTCATATCGGTCCGATATGTAGGCCCGAAGGTAAATTTGCGGGTGGAGGCGGTAGCGGACCGACATCCCCTAGGATAACGGTCCGCTATGTGTACACACTTGGCCTTATAAATAGATGATCGATTGCAAGACTTTTACACCCACAAACACACTTAATTACACACACACCCCCACACTCTCTCTCTCTAGAGGTCCAATCCCGAGCCCTGGTTCGCGTACGAGAGTCCGGTTTCTAGCGTTTTGACTCCAAAATTGCCGTAAATAGTGCTGAGGTAAGGTTCCGACCTCCCATTAAGCTTCGGTTATGAACCATTAAGCTAGGATTATGTAATTAAGTAATGTTATGATTATCTAGGAGCTCTGCCCGTTGTGTTTACCACATTACTGATTAATAAGCCGAAATACTATCAAGGTGAGTTCCTAAACTGTGATGCATGAACCAAGTCATGACCTTGTCAGGCATGATTGATTTATGAAAACATTTTAAGTATCTTGAAATGATTGTATCGATTTTTTATATATAACGTATTCTATGTGCTTATTGTATTTCACTTGGCCGTGGAACGGCATGTTGAACAGGACCCGTGGAACGGTCTTTGGTTATATATTCTGAATGATTGTTCATACTTATCTATGAATTTGGGTGTGGAAACCCATGAATGTGTTCAAGATACTTTGGTGGGTCATTTTAATAAAGTACTTTAGTTTATGAATTCACCAGCTCCATGCTGACCCATGTTTTATAAAATGTTTTGAACGCATCACAGGTAGTCGTTAGACAAGGCATTTCCAGGACTAGAATGAAAAGATGAACGATCCAGATGATGGGCATCCCTAGAACTATAAATCCCGAATGACATGTTCCTTGTTAGGAACGAATGATGTAACTTTTATTAAACATGATGTAACATTGTTTTGATGTTAATAGAAGTTATGATTTAGTGTTCCGCTGTGTGTTTTTGATATCAACATCATAGTAACTAGAAGGCGACCTTCTGACCGGGATGTAGCTATCTGAAAAACAAAATGTTCTGTCTAGGAAAGGACGGTGTATAAATCTCTCCTAGACCTGTCGTTCTTTCCTAGGAACATCTCTGTTGGAGGTACTACTCTGGTTAGATAAATGTTCTGTGTTATGGGAGTGACAAGGTGAACCTTATCCCTTTTAAAGCATGATTTAAAGAAAGTAACATGAATATTGTAGGTCACGGGAACCTCGTTGAACATCGAAAATATACAGATCTGTTCGTGATTCGTGTGGGAACAAAGGGAGATGAGAAGAACAGACTAAAAGCAAACAACAAGAGAATCAACACAAACGAAACGTAATCCATAACAAAGAAGTCATCCCATCATTACAGACTACATACCGAAGGAGTACACATCTCTCGTTTACGCTCATTGTCCACGGTCTCAACCTTGTCCCTTGTTCCACCTACAAATGAAGAAAACACCTTCTATTTATTGGGGGCAAGAACTGTTCTTGCGTACTTGGCTAAGTACGCAGGGCAAAAGCCATGCGTACTTAGCTAAGTACACAGCAGCAAACTGGTGTACAAGCTAAGTACGCAAGAACACCCTTCTGCGTACTAGCTAAGTACACCGATACATAGAATTTTATCTATAGTTACCAAAACATGCTTCTATAGACTCCCTCTTAACTATAGCATCAAATTCTCTCTATCACTAACACTGAAAATCGTCAGTTACAAAGAATATCCTAACAGACTCCCTCTAAACTAATGAGATCACGTGTCTTCTGGCGAGACTTGATCTTCTGGCATTCCACTTGTGATCTTCAATTCTTCAAACTTCAGTCTTAAGTTGCCGAGTGATTTGAGAAACACGACTCCCTCTTAACTGTAGCTTTCATTGTAGATCAAACCAAGTGCTTCAATAAGAACCAACTAACCTAACACACCTCATTGTAGTTCATCCCCTCAGCGGTAGCTTCCTCCAACCTGACTTAGACTTCCTCCAAATCAGCTGGCATATAATATAGAGTTTGAATTTCCAATAACCTACATCAAACTAATCAACTCCCATAGGAATTCTAGTAAGATAAACTTTAGTCTTCAATCCAGATGTGTCCAACTCTATCCTGTATCTTCACAAGTCAACTAAATTCCCGAAGATGTTCATTTCCAATTTCCCCTTTCAATTTAAGCTCCTTCTGACTTGACCAGAAACAAGGGAACGTTTCCTATCCCGTCGGCAAATGATAAAATTTCCATCTTCAACTAATAATCCAATGGATATTCAGCTTCATCATGGAAATACTAGACAAAATCTAACACAAAAACATGCTCAGTAGTGATCATCTTGTATCCAAAGTCTAACATTTTTCAATTAGATCTTCATTCCTGGTTCACACCTCTTAATCTATATACATTCACCACACTGAAGTTCCATAACTAGGTTGTCTATCTGGATTCCGCCAAGATCCCAAATAAGAAATCCAACCATAATTAAATCACATCAAATCTTGAACACAGTCTTGATCAATGAGCACAAAAATATAGTTTACAAAGAAATCTTAGTTGAGATCCATGTTACTTTATCGAGGTTTATATATAGGATGTACCAGCGGCTTAGCCACCACCCCTTTAACGTCCCACGAATACTCCTTAACTATTACCCCCCTCATTTCTCTATAAACTATGACCAGCTTCATCACCGCTTCATCCGAATCCTCAAGAACCACGACTAGTCAACCCAAGGATTTTATTCACTTTATTTCTTTGCAAAGATCCAAAAACAGCAAATCAATGGGTTCAAGTTGTTCCATTATTCATCCCCTATTAAATAAGTATCCCGGATACTCGTAGCCTACATTTTCAGGTTTGAATACGTAAACAATATGATTCTTTTTCCAAACACCTAAAGCAGCAACATCTTCACAAATAAACGAGACCTTTGGTCGATGACGACCCATTTGCTCAAATTGATTCAGCATTAATTCCCTATTTAAGAAGTATCCAAGACACTCGTATCCTACATTTTCAGGTTTGAACACCTACACAATATGACAATTGGTATCATCCAACAAAAATCTCGTCCTTGTTTCCCCAAGCCACATCAAATACAAATTTCGGTCGCGAAAAACCAAAAGTACCATCTTCTCAAAATGCCCTGAAACAAGCGTAGAAATGATCCCTAAAAAATTTGGCCAAGAAAAGTTTTCTCGCCAAAAAACTCTTTTTTTTGTAATCCCAGAGACTAGTAAATACGCATGCTCAACTGTTCTTGCGTACTTAGTAAATACGCAGAGATAAATACTCTTGCGTACTTAGTAAATTCGGAAAGCCAAATGTTCATGCGTACTTATCAAGTTCGCAACCCAACAACTCATGCGTACTTACGAAACAACAGACAACGCAGTTGACAAATCTTGAGGAGAATGTTCGAAAAGTGTTGGATCTGTGAAATTGATGGTTCCAAAAGCTTAGAAATCAACTTCTAACAAACCCCTAGCCTTCCAAACACCAAATAAATCGATAAAAAAGACGAATTTAAGGATTTTGGTCTGAAAAAAGGTAGCGACCCGTATGAAATCAGATCTGCTCAAAACCCCAAAAAATCGAATCCGGACCACAAATCAAGGAACACCGAGGCTCTGATACCAATTGTAGGTCCCGAGAGCCTCGTTACACAGCGGAATTATACAGATATGTTCTTGATTCGTGTGGGGACGAAGGGAGATGAGAAGAACAGTCCAAAAGCAAATAAAAAGAGAATCAACACAAACGAAACGTAATCCATAACAAAGAAGTCATCCGGTTATTACAGGCTACATACCGAAGGAGAACACATCTCTCGTTTACGCTCACGGTCTGCGGGCGGGAGAGCTCATCCCGTCCTGACCTCTCTCAACCTTGTCCTTTGTTCCACCTACAATTGAAGACAACACCTTCTATTTATAGGGGGCAGGAACTGTTCCTGCGTACTTGGCTAAGTACGCAGGGCAAAAGCCATGCGTACTTAGCAAAGTACGTAGGACCAAACTGGTGTACAAGCTAAATACGCAGGAACACCCTCCTGCGTAATAGCTAAGTACACCGATAAATACAATTTTATCTATAGTTACCAAAACATGCTTCTACAAATTTAACGATGAAATGGATAGAAGTCTTTACCACTAGACAAGCTAGGGAAGATCCACACGTGGGATGGTATTTTGAGTGGAAAAAGATGGTTATATTGAGTCTTTAGCCCACATCTCTTGAGTAAATACTTGTATGCTTCTTTGAACTCCAAAAGATGGATTATTTTGAGCTTGAAGATGGATAATCTTCAAGTTGAAATTGATGAAATGTGTATTTGTGTGTGAAACTGTAAGAAGAGAGAGATAGAGATATGAAGTTAGAGTGTGATCTTGGATGAAAGGGTTTGATGAATAAATAGAGTGTTTAAGGAGGTTGAGTGTAATGAGGTTGAATGAGGATTGTCATCATGAAGAAGATTTGAAATCAAGTTTGAGTGTGAAGATGGATAAATGGGTATGATTTTGTGCAAAAAAAATCAAGTGTGAAAGGATTTAGGTTGTGGGGTGGCCCCACAAGGACAATCTCGGCCTAATGGGTTGGTTGGGTGGGTGGTTGGTTAGTTGGTTAGGTGGTAGTTGGTGCTAGATATTTAGGTCGTTAGGTATTTGAGTCTCAGTTAGGATTTTAAACGGTAAATTATTTGTCATTTATATTCTTAACGATACTTGAATCACAATTTAACTAGTTTGTGACTATTTTAGTGAAAAACACTTAATTCATGAATTGTATGGGTTATAGATACGATTTAGTGTGTGTAGTTATGTTTAGGGTTGACGGTAGGCGGTGAAACCTTTGATTTACGTCGTTACGAATCGTTTTATGAAATGTAGACTTTAAAATATATATTTGAATGTATAAACATATATTTCATGTATTATGGATCTTTGGACATTATTTTGGACATTTATGTTAGTCACTAACGTTCGTATTAGTCGGGTTATGCGTATACGTGACCCGATAATTCCTAAAATTACCAAAGTAAGAAATGAATTAATGCATGGCTATTGCTAGACTTTAGGACCTAATTCATGCTATTAAGTCAATCAGGAAACTTGAAAATGTAAACACATTTAAGTTACGTACAGATATTGATCTGGAAATATCGGGCGTCACATTCCCCCCTCGTTAAAGAAGTTTCGTCCTCGAAACTTAGTTTAACTTAACCTTTAGGATTGATTTACTTTATTCAGATGATAGTTTCGTATTCCTAGTTCATTTCTAGATCATAGGGAGAATTTTGATTTAATCCACTTAGTAGTCGGTATTCGAAGGTAAAGCGAATACCTCACCGACTAACAATATTAGATGTACAAAGATTCGTGATATTATAGTATAATGTAACCGTACATCGGTACCATTGGACATTTGTTATCCCAAGCGAGTGGATTTAGGAAAATTCTTTGAATATATTGACAAGGGAACAACGTTGGCTATACCCTAAAGTGGTAAAATCGTAGCTAGAGTCCCATGAACACGATTGATTACACTCAGTGAGGTCACCTCCATGTAACGAGTGAGTCATTAAGAGGTTCCCTGATTGATATGAATTATAATAATGAGCTTTTACAAACCAAGTGGACAATTCACACCCTGAGTTAAATAATCCAGAATCAGATGTCGAAGAATTTCATTACATGATCACTCTTATCAGAGTGGAACTGTATGAAATCATCATTGGTAATGAAAGGAAATGGTGTATTCATGCACATGAAATTCTGAATGTATGTGGGCACACACTCTTTATTCACATACATGTTTTAACGCACGAAGACCGAATCATGAAAGAATTCAAAAGAAATAATTAAAAGTTTAGTAAGATATGCCAGATGGTTTGATGAGATGTTCAGGCCTTAGTTCAAAATCAGGTACCTGGCTGTTTCTTGCAACCGGTCAATGCCTTGATGCATTCAACCTTTCTAGATCAAAAGATTCTAACTTGCATTTCATCTGTCAAATCAGTATATAGGTTAAATTTGTTCAATTGAGTTGTAGGAAATAACATCCTCGTATGCTATTTCTCTTAAATAAACTTGAATGGTTTAAAGGAACCGTTAGTAGTTGTCTAGGTAGTGAATTAGACAGTTATGATATGAAATAAAGTTTTATTGAGATATGATCTCTTGAGATGACCTTGGTTTTGTCAAATCTCATTACGGGTAATTATATCACGAATGTTATACGTAACTTGGTGTAGATTGATCTCTTAATGAAATAGATGTCGAACCATAACTCGAGGCAACAAAATCTCAGAATAATATTGAATCGCCAAGATTTATGTGGTTCATCTATAGAAGAGGGTGAATCTAGATGAAGATGGAAGAAATGTTAGAACATTTGAGAATTACTGAATTGATTTGGCTCAACTATTATTAAAGGTAAATGAATCTTCACGGGGTTCAAAGAAAGTGAGAATGGACTTTTAACCAGTTACTGATAGTTAGTGACGCAGTTCCATTTCTTTTCGTTTTCTAACTGCATTACCATCGTCTTGCTGAAATCAGATAGCAATGATAGAATGCAGAATGAAACTTTATGGTTGTTCCCTTATACTCCTCGAAAGCATTTTCTGGGATTAAAATTTTACTCTAATATTAGGTTTCGTGTCAAATAAAATCTTTCATTAACTTTGGCCGCAAAGGATTAAAGATTTTGATATTTCTTGTAAGCTTTCGCAGGCGAAGATTGGGTTTAATTACCTCATTACCCATTGCTTGCACTACCCTTCTACTGCAGTCTAGCACGTAGGTGATACCATCATGATTTGTAGATTCATGACTTGACTATCATGTCCATGAGGCAGATAAGTCTTAATAAGTTCTAAATTCGTTTAGGTTAGCCACAGTTCGTCCAGGCGGGGAAGTAAAAAGTGGGACAATGGAAATAGTCTCATAGAAATAGTGTCCCTCAAAATTGATTATGGGTTTTCCAACCCTTGATGTTGGTAGACGGTGATATGATATCATTTTCAATCTAGTCTGAGGCTTGCCCCTTAAATTAGGTGTCAAAAAATAATACCAGAATTACGTATAAACTTTAGGAATTTGCCAAATGTGAGGACGTCATATCCTTAGGTTCAGTAAGGATAATGCATAGGCATCCCAAAAGATATTGGAGAAGAGTGAATATAAAATTTGAAGGAAACTTGAGTAGTCGAAAGAAATGTATATGTGTAGGCCTCCAAAGGAGCAAGGTCAGATATGATTCATCCTTTATTCAATTTTCCTCATAGCATACAGCTTAGAACGGTTAATAACCGTAGAACACCGCAATAGATTCTTAAAATTGTATTCCTATGATTGTGGAACACATCCTTTAAATGATAATGTTCTCAACCTTCAACTTGGTCCTTAATTTCCCACTAAAGCTGGTTGGAAAGGATCACGAGTTTCATAAATTTGCCAACAACTGGTAATACAGTATGTCTGCAAATTCACTGGAATCCGAATGGTATTGTGTTAGGACATTGATAAAATTCTGTATAAGTTCTTAACAAGTTCGCCTCAGCATTTTTAGGAGCGAACTTGTTAAGTTCACCTAGCCTATTAGAGGCGAACTTAATAAGTTCGCCTAAGCATCTTTGAGGCGAACTTGTTAAGTTCGCCTATGGCAGAGCGTGTGTCTATAAATAGGAGTTTACAGTTTCAGTGTTCATGACGAGAGCAGCAGAGGGACATTGAACGAGTGTAATTCTCAGAATTTTGTAAACTCTGTGATTATTGGAATACAAGTGAATGTTATTTACCTGATTGTTTCTATTGTCTATTTCGTATGCAATCGTTGATTTGGTAGGATTCCGCACTCCGCATTAACGATACATCTTATCACGAGAACAATCTGTAGAAGAGCCATGTGGACCTATATATTGTCACGACTTACCATTACGTATTTCACTCATATCGGTTATAGCCGTAAAGTCCTTAACACAATGATTTAAATCATAAAATTGAGGTAATGAGTGTTAAATGTCAAAGTTTGGTATTTTCCCCGATCATGTGTTAAGAAGACGTTTCCTAATAGTAGTTGCTCTAGAGCTCTCTAACTATAGAAGTATGGGAGTAAGAGATGTGAACATGTCGCTCATGCAGTCTGAAATCAGAGACTCATACAACAAAATGATCCTTGGGGAAATGTAAGTACAAAAGGATATAAGTTTATCCTATTCGGATCTTTGTGGACAATGGGTTGTTGGAAACAACTCATGCTTACGTCCTGTCACACCCCGCCAAGGCGGAAACACGGAGTGCGACGAAATTGAATAAAAGAACACAAGGCAATAAAGAAGATTACTATTAAATTCCATAGAGTTAAAATCTCATTACATAAATCTCAACTTAAACCAACCAAATAACATGTTCAAAAGACAAAACAACTTATAATAGAATTTCTTCATTTAATATCTAGGCAAATCCTATATGATCCTTTGCTTGACCTATCATGATCTTAATCACCTGAAATGTCACACCCCCAACCGACGGCGGAAACGTCGGGGCGGGACATGTAGACTCTTCATGAGCACAAGGTTGACTAAATTGAAATATATTAAACATTCAAATTCATTTCAAGTATTCAAGACAAAACCAAATCAAACCAAGTACATAAAATGAAATACATAATCCTTTATTTAAAATTATCTAGGTCCAAAACTTATGTGTAGCAAGTCTTGATCAAAATCACACATTAGTACCTGAAACATTAATAAAATAAGGTCAACTAAAAAGTTGGTGAGCATACACAGGTTTGTATATAGATAGCACGTAGATTATGAATAAAAAAATCCTTAGATAACATGATAAAATAAGGCATTTATGGAGAGCAGCTATTGTGTAACCAAGTACATTCAAACATTTGTAACTAGCATGCAAAATTCTGTTGTCGGTAACAATCACCCCAATCTGGGTGTGTTTGTCAGACTCAATAGATCTATCATTGTTTACCGTCGGCTTGAATAGTTAATGATTGCACATAAATTGCACACAAAAGTTAGCACAACTAGCACTCAGGCATAAAGCTCAAATTGCACTCATGAATGTAAAGAGGATTTGTATTTGTGTAGTTTGTGTAATTGTAAGCAATAGGTTTATAGTGTTCATGTTCCACCCCAAAAGTGTAAAAGAGTAAAAGGGGCTATGCAATACTCACTTGATTCAAAAGGCGTAGCTAACACGAGAGACTAGATAGTAATATGATCCTTGTAATGCACAACGTTAACCTAGATTGGAATGTATATTAAATTAATAGTGTGGACAATAGTCTATGTCTAAGTCTAGGGTTGAATTGGACGTGTGTATAAAGTTAGTGGTTTGTTCTTGGAAGGTATTGCATAAAATGAGAGGTTTGAAATGAATATTTTTAGAACATTTTGATCAAAGTTTGAGTTTAAATAACTAAATAAATAAATTACGAAATTATTATTTATTTACTTAGTTATAAAAATAATGTAGGTATTAGGGGTAATTAAGTATAACTTAAATAAATAATTCTTAAATATAAATTAAATAAATAATTTTTACCTTATTTATTTATTTATAAAATATGTAACCTAGTCTTTTAGTTATAAAAATGTATCGGGTGTTTTATATTAATTATAATTTAATAATTAACTTTTGTTAATCTATTTTTATAAATATGTGTAAATATAATTTTGTAGATTTAAATGTATAACTTCTATTTATTTTAGAAATCGGCATTTGATCTTTTTAAATGAGGTTAATATAAATCTTTATAAGATCAATTATTTTTATTTAAAAGTTCACTTGGAATGCTTATCGATTTTTAAAATATAAATTTTAGTATTCTGTCAAGATTTTCTCACACACACGACCGTGCTTGGGACAAGGCACGATCGTGTTAGGACCACGGGCGCGACCGTACTAGTCAGGGCGCGACCGTGTTGATCAAACAGAAGACATAACTAAGCTGTTCACTAGGCACGACCGTGTCTGGGCCAGGCACGACCGTGTCTAGGGTTCTGAGGCACGACCAAGTCTAGACAAGGGGCACGACCGGGTCTGAGTGTTTGAGGCACGACCGCGCTAGGAGATTAGCGCGACCGTGTCTGTTCTAAAACAGAAACGAATTGCTTAAATCTTATGATGTTAATGTTGGAAATCATAGGGCTTTCACCCATTAGGTTATTACGAGTCTTTTTGTATAGTATAATTGTATTTAAACATCTCCAAAGTAGTATTCGATTAACCCATTTTAGAATGAACCCTAGATTTGGGTTCGTGTTAAATTGGCTATTGTAAGCCCAAATTAAGTTGGGGCTTTTGATCTATGGACTAAAACGAAAGTGTAGGAGGTTTCAATTACCCGAAAAGATGATGAATCGATAGCGTACGGTAGGGGTGAGTTCCGGCGACGACGGGTTTGACCCCGACGTCTTTTTTTGCAATTCCGACTGCTTCACTGTTTTCGGGAGCTTCAGAGAGGATCGATGGAGTGTTTGCTTGGGAGGATTTCAATTCAGGATAGACGAATTGTGGTTTCAAATGAAAGAATTTTGGTTTTTGAGACTAATCGAATTTCTTGGAGTTATTGGATGTAATTGTGGTGATTATTCGATTTATTGTTTTTGTTAATGGTAATGATGCGTATATTGGTTACGAAATCAAACGATTCTGCGTTTAAAAACTGCATTTACGTTTCAACTGACGCAAGGCGCGACCGTTCCTATATGAGGCGCTACCGTGCCAAGGCACCGGGCGTGACCGTTCCAAAGCAAGGCGCGCGACCGTGTTAAGGCACTTGGCGCGACCGTGCCAGGACGAGGCGTGACCGTGCCTATTAGGCTTTCTTGTTAATTTATAAAATCAGTCTTTGAAATTTTTAGTTTGATAGATTTATACAAGTATAAACTTATTTAGGATTTTAATAGGATATATACCCGTGTAAAATTTGCGGGTTTTGCATTGAAACATAGTATTTAATTGTTGGTATGAATAGAACAAGTCAGTGTACTAGAATTGGGTTTGAAATGTATTACGTTGAACTGAAATACAGATAATGAAAATCAGAAATGTTACATGAAACATGTACGAAAAACAAGTGTCAACTAAAAGTAGTTGGTGAGACGTCACATGTTTAATAAAATCATAAGTTTGGCAAAAGTAACAATTCACAATTCAACATCATCATATAGCACATAAATAAAACAAAAACATGATTAACAAATCCAACCTAAAATGATTAATAACGAATAAGTGGTATAACTCTCAAGTTGCACTAATAACGAATAAGATGTCCAACCAAAAGTTGTCCATAAAGTATGATGCGGTTTCCATCCTATGACCTATATCTGTACTACCGTTGGCTTGAAAGCTTCAAGTTAAGGATTTGCAAGTTTAACATTTTATCATGTTGTGTTTATTTATTCATATACATATAAGATTTACTTTTTTTAGAATTTTTTTAAAATGTGTTTTAAATGCGCGCCAACACATATATGTTTCCCCCAAAACGATTTGAATAAAGTGGGGCTACGAAATCTCACCTTGATAACTAGGAGCGATAAGAGACTTGAGAAAATAGACGAGGTGAATCACGGACCAGACCCTAAACAAATGAATAAAATCGTTTTAGGGTAGGTTCGATGGTTACGATTCTTAGATAGGCGGTTCGGATCATAAGGTTAAGAATTAGTTGCAAAAGTAGAGTTTTAGTTGTTTTAATGATTTGGACAGCAATGTAGCTGAACAGAAACGGGCTTGTTAAAAATATCAAAAGACGTCAAAAAATCATGAAATTTTAAAGGTGATTAGCTTAAGTCATTCCGAACAAGTTTCGTTTAAAAAGTTTTCCATTTAAGTCTCGGATCATAGCCAAAACAGTCGAACAAGACAGAAGGTATTGAAAAAGGTTTCTGTACCGTTTTGGCTACTACGGAGTCATAAGTTTGAATTAGAAAACAATCCAATTATGGTTGGAAAAAATTCGATGAAATATGTCTTGGAATTTGAGTTTGCTCATTTTAGTTTAATTATGGTCAAGTTATGCTTAGTTAAAGTCAGCACAGTTTCTGTCCACAATCAACTGTTGCAGTTAAGTGATCCGTTTAGGGTTTTAAGGTTATCGAACGCGTAAATAAAAAAATTAGACGAATGTTATTATATCATTATATTACATAATATAACCAGATTAGGTTAGCCAAAACATCCCGTGTCACCGGTCTAGCCATGATATTTACAAAAGCATTTTGGAGAATCACATAATGCAATCGGCATAGCCAACACGAGCAAACGGATTCTATATTAAACTAGCATGTGAGTTCATATAAGTGATAATACATAATTATTATCATGTTTTAAGTTATCAAGAACATACTAAAGCATCTGAAGAGCTACTTTTGCAATAGTTGTCTTGAAGATTCATAGAATGCGACGGCATAATCGCCATTGCAAATCGGATCCTTTGTTTGATTTTCGGTGATGTTAGCTTGATTTCATGGTTTAGTTAAGATTATTAGAGGGTTTTTAGAGCTGAGGTTTCACATGATCAAATGAACATGGATAGAAAATAGAAAAATATTGAGGGAATGAAGAAAAATTGAATTAAAAGACGGTATTGAACTTCAGAGGGTTACTTACTTGTTTAATCTTCAACTCATGGAATCCACTAGGGATTTTTGAAATATTCATAAGGGGAGGCAGGGATTTCAAAAATTATAAAGGTTTGGGAGTGTTTGAGGGAGAATTAGCAAAGAAAACAAGTTCCTAAGCCACCTATTTATACTAATGGGTGAAGGGGTGTAAAAATGGAATGTCTAGGAAAGGAATTTAGGGTTTTTAGGGTGTGTAAAGGGGAGTGCCTGAAATTTCTTGGCCTTCTGGGCTGCAAAATTATTCCATGGGTCATGGGTGGCCTTTGACCCAGGGTTGATCCAACAGTTCGGTTTCGCGGTTTTTGATCGTTTTTTCGAATTTCAGGATTTATTTAAGGAAAATTTTGCAAACAAACTTTATTTTAATTAATGAAATTAATATGTTAAACACTTAAAACATAAATTAATATCATGTTAGATGAATTTTCCGGGTGTGGACGGTACGCAGCTAACAGTGGTTTAAAAGGGGAACGATCGCACGAAAGTACTAACTAACATACTAGGGCATCAATTTGAATTATGTGACAACTTGAATGAGTTAAATAACTGTGTTAGGCACATATGGTTGATACATTGCCTTTGAGTTAGTACTGGGTGAGTTTGCGTGTCGGTAAACGAGTTATTAAATGGTTTAACGGTCTAAGTTGTTGTTTAAGGCAATTCCAAGCGTTGCTGTCAACATTTGACCATGTAATAAGTATAATGTGCATGAAATAGGTATGTTTCAAGTATGATGTGAACACGAGTTATGATGAGGGCTTCAAGCTTCATTGATTCATGAATATGGTAAGCGTTACAAGTACGCGAAAAGCATAAATGTTACACGTCCCTTATGTATAATGTGAACTAATGAGATTAGCAGGAAAACACGTATTTGGGAAACCTTTAAGAATTTTATATGTCAGTCTCATGCTTGCCCGACAACAACTGACAGTTCACACTTAGGTTTCCTTATAAATCCGCTTGAGCAAGAATCCTGGCTTATTTCTCATTGGAAGAACATTAGGATTTGATGATGTACTGAATGTCAAAAGTTGTTAGAGCAACCTTGTTTGAAAACTATTCTGAAAAGTCAAATTACCTACTTGTCTCCCCCGTAGGTGTCAGGCGTAAGAGGATCAGAATAAATTTCCATCATATTACAGGAGTTAGTGCATAGCCCATTGCATCATCTGATGCCCTCTGGCTCAACCCTTTTGTTATGGTAATTCCGATCATTAATCGTGTAACTGGGAATTGAGATTATGAATACGGATTAATCATGAACATTAGCTCAGATAGTAAGACTCACTAGAGTTCTCATGCATTACAAATTATGATTACGTGTGCACCCGTAATGATAATTTACTTTGTATGGTCCTTATAGTGTTTCTCCTATCCCAAGCTCTTAGTTAAAAGGGATCTGAAATGTTCATTAGATCGTGTCATCATGTTGCACTCTCATGCAAGGGTGTGTATGTTTTATCGGATTACTCTTAGTCATGTGTACCAATACTCATGCATCTTCCGACTAAGGCTGTTGATGGATGGATTTAATGGTAGATTGACACAACCGGTGTCTTTTAATAACATAATGTGTGCGGTGGAACTCAGGCACTATGTTAGGGTAGAGATCCTTAAATCAGTGTCGAGCATTTCATGCTCTATGTTTGTATGTACGTGTGGATCCACTTGATCCCTATGAGTCTATGGGTCTCCTGACTAGTAAAGTTCTCTCCCGTTCAGTCCTGATTATCCACCTCGGGTTCCCTTCTAATCAAGGAGTTCCGTCTGTCATATCTTATGGTGAAGATTTTTTTCATCTAATCCAACAAATCATAAAAGAGTTTATGATGTGCCATCATTTATACATGTTTTGCATGCATAATAATCCCCATATTATGGTACTAAATGAGTTATAACCTTGCAATTGATACTTAAAACGTTTATAATTTGTAACTGCAGGTTATTCGGTGTCTCAAAGATAAACAAAGCTAAATCCTATATAAAAACACCAAAAATCAAGCTTCTAAAAGGATCATTCCCGAGCTTTGACCCCCCAAGAAGTAAAAATTGGTCAACACAAGTCAACAAGGAGCTAAAAGACAAAGTTGGGAGATGAGAGGGCATTGCACGGTCATGCAATGCCATGTACGGCCGTGCAAACCCAATCTTGCTCCCCAAGGACCCAGTACACTGCCATTTGTACCCGTTTTAATTCGCGAGGCCTTTTCACGACCGTGCAACCCAATGCACGCCGTGCAATGCACATTTTGAAGCCTATAAATAGATGGCTTGGGTTCTTGGTTTCAAACACCTTTCCATACCTCAAGATAGTGCTAGATAGTTCATTTCTGTAGTCTAGAGTAGAGAGTAGAGGTGTTGGGATTTTGACATGTCTTTAAAAAAAATATTTTCAACGAAAGCTAATTTAGACATGTAATCTTTTAATATTTTAAACCAAATCCCACCAAGATCCATATGTAAGAAGATGAAACTTAAAAAACAACCATAGGGGGTTAAGAAGATGACAACCTTTGATGAAAAATGGTTGTCCTTTGAGAAGATGAAAGAACTCAAGTGTGTTCTTCTCCAAGATAGTCCACACCAAGCAAGCTTTATCTTTGTGCTAGCAAACCACCTTTGGTGTTAATCACTCACTAATACACTCTAGTTTAGTAGTGATTTTATGTAGATGCAAGTATGAAATCAAACAGGACAAAGAACCAAAACAAACTACACTTTTATGTTAGTAGTTTGATATGTTTCATTGTATGTTTTTCATTCAATAGAGATCTTTTCTTTCTCTCTTTTTTCTCAACAGAATGCAGCCCCAAAAGCCCCATATTTATAGTTAAAAGTCTATCCTTTGTTTAAAAACCAACTATCCATACTCCATGAAAAAGATGGAAAACAAAAGTATATTAAGATACTCAAGTAGGTATAGACTTTTGTGTGTTAAAGAAGTCAACAAAAGAGCATGGGAAACCCATGCTTGGGTTCTGTCGAAAATGAAGAGAACAAGCAAAAAGGGATGGGCCATGTGATGTACTCATGTAGAAAAATGAAAGTACCTTTGACCAAGATCAAGTTGTAGGTGAAGTTTTTATAAACCTTCTAGAATCTTTATATATATTTACACCACCAAAATAATGTGTATGTATATAAACATATTAACTATTTAAATGATAGACATTTAAATAATATGATGGAAGATTTATATAATACATGTCACAATTCCCATAATACTTGCATTGAATCATCTATATAAAGAATCATTTATATTTTCATATCATTTTAATTTATACAATCATATAAAATTCCAATGATATGTCATGATTCTTAGATTATCATTTTACTTAATGATAATTTGTCTAAACATAAAACTGGGTGGTATACGTTAAAACCTAGTTTAAACGTGTAGTAGATTATTTGCTTGATGTGTGACCTTTTGGGATTAAATATCAATAGCAACAATATTGTACATGGTGTCTTGGGCATATGCGTCCAACAATCTCCCACTTGCACAAGATTCTACATACATCTTATCTTAAGGTTATTCCCATAACTTTGACCGACTATGGACATTTAGAACAACCTAGTTGTTTATGGATTCTAAACGTGCTAACATGGAACAGAGTATTCATTAGTATATGAGATGACTAGTCTGATTAGATGAAATGATACTTCTATATAGTTCCGAAATATCCATGTAATAAAGTACATATCAAATCCAATCTCTACACATACAAAGCCATATTGCTGTGGCATGTGCCTCATGTTTAGTTTGAGGCATGGGCTTTATGAAAGAATCTGTCAAGTTTAGATCTGTGTGTACTTTGCTGATGATGACATCTCCTCGTTCCACTATCTCCCTAATGTAATGGAAAGTCCTCTGAATGTGCTTAGTCTTATGATGTGACCTTGGTTCTTTAGCCTGAGCAATAGCACCAGAGTTGTCACAAAAAATATCGATAGGTTTCTTGATGCTCGGAACCACCTTGAGATCAGCGGTGAATTTCTTCATCCAGGCAGCTTCCTTTGCTGCTTCCGAAGCTGCAATGTATTCAGATTCTGTCGTGGACTGAACGACCACCTTTTGCTTAGAGGTTCTCCATGTAATGGCTCCGCCATTGAGAGTAAACACATATCCAGATTGTGATCGTGAGTCATCTCCATCAGTCTGGAAGCTAGCATCCGTATAACATCTCACCGTAAGCTCTTCTTCCATTCCTCCATATACCAAGAACATGTCCTTAGTCCTCCGAAGATACTTAAGGATGTTCTTGACAACAATCCAATGGCTTTGTCCAGGATTTTGTTGGTAACGCCTCATCATGCTTAAAGCATATGATATATCCGGTCTAGTGCACATCATGGCGTACAAAATGGATCCAATTGCAGAAGCATATGGAATCCCTTTCATGTTATTATTTTCTTCGTCCGAACTTGGACATTGAGATTTATTAAGAACAGTACCGTGTGCCATGGGTAAGAAACCTTTCTTTACATCTTGCATTGAAAAACGTTTAATTACCTCGTCAATGTATGCACTTTGACTCAAACCAATGAACCGCTTCGATCTATCTCTTTAGATCTTAATTCCAAGAATATATGCGGCTTCTCCTAGATCCTTTATTGCGAAACACTTTCCTAACCAAGATTTAATGTCCGTTAAGGTTGAAATGTGGTTTCCAATGAGTAATATGTCATCGACATATAAGATCAGGAATACAACGGTGCTCCCACTAGTCTTCATGTAAATACATGGCTCATCTTCGTTTTTGATAAATCCATATTCTCTGATTTTCTCATCAAAGCGAAGATTCCACCTCCTTGATGCTTGCTTTAATCCATAAATGGATCTTTAAGCTTGCATACTTTATTAGGATGCTTAGGATCGATAAAACCTTCCGGCTGTGCCATATAAACATCTTCACTTAGATGTCCATTAAAGAAAGATGTTTTGACATCCATTTGCCATATCTCATAATCATGATAAGCAGTTATGGCAATAAGTATCCTGATTGACTTAGTCATGGCTATAGGAGAGAAAGTTTCCTCATAATCAATTCCTTAAGTTTGAGTAAAGCCCTTCTTAACTAGCCGTGCCTTATAAGTATGCATGTTACCGTCAATGTCGGTTTTCTTCTTCAAAATCCACTTACTCCCAACAGCCCAGCCATTGGGAGGCAGGTCAACCAAATCCCAGACTTGGTTGTCTTACATGGACTGCATCTCAGCGTCCATGGCCTTAAGCCACTTATCAGATTCTTTATCTGATATTGCAGATTTATAGTTAGCAGGTTCTAACTCATCCACCAAATATACCTCATAATCACCAAATCTTTCAGGTTCTTTGTGAATTCTACTTGATCTGCGGACGTCTTGTGTTACATTGGGTAGCTCATCCATTTGCAGTTGAGGCTCAACATTACTTTGTTGATTAGTGGTTCTAACATCGGGTGCGGCATTCTGTTGTTCCAAAATTTCTTCAAGTTCCAAAATATTTCTATTTGTATCTCTTGAAAGAAACTATTCTTCCAGGAATACTCCTCGTCAACTGAAAAAAACTTTATTGTCGCCAGAATGATTTAAATCATATGCCTTTTTTTCCTTAGGGTATGCAACGAAGATTACTTTCTCGCCGGATCCAACTTATTGGAAGATTCACGTTTAACATAAGCTTCACAACCCCAGACCTTATGGTAGGATAATTTTGGAGGCTTTCCATTCCATAATTCATATGGAGTCCTTTCCACCTTCTTGGTTGGAACCATGTTGACTATTCGAGCTGCCGTTTCCAAGGCATAACTCCAAAATGAGTGAGGCAAGCTACTATGACTCATCATGGATCGGACCATGTCCAACAAGGTTCGATTTCAACTTTTGGGTACACGATTATGCTGTGGTGTTCCAGGTGGAGTGAGTTGAGAAACAATCCCGCAATTCTTGAGATGTTCATCAAAGTCGTAGCTAAGATATTCACCACCTTGATCCGATCGAATGGCTTTTATCTTCTTACCCATCTGGTTTTGTACTTCATTTTGAAACACTCTAAAACATCAAAAGCTTCATGCATATGCTTAAGCAAATAAACATAGCCATATCTACTGAAGTCATCAGTGATTGTTAGGAAGTACCTCTCACCACTTCTTCATATTGTTCTAAAAGGGCCACACATATCTGTGTGTATGAGTCCTAATAGATCAGAAGACCTACCACCTATGCCAGTAAAGGGTGGTTTAGTCATCTTACCACATAAGCAAGACTCACTTATATCAAAAGATTCTGAACCGGTGGATTCCAATATTCCGCCGGTTTGGAGTTTCGACATACGTTTCTTGTTTATGTGAGCTAAGTGACAATGCCATAGATACGGTTGATTAAAGTTAGATTTTGATCTTTTAGTGACAGTATAAATAGAGTTATCATCATATGAGCTGTCAACATTAATTTCATAAATGCCATTGTGAGGCCTAGCCTCAAAATATAAGACATTTTCTTTGAAAGTCAAAATGTTCCTTCCATTAAACTTGAAGGAATAACCTTGCTCATAGAAATGATCTGCTGAGATAATATTCCTAGTGATACTAGGTACTAAACATACATTGTTCAATATTATATATAGGCCATTTGGTAACAAAATATAATACTGTCCTACGGCTTGAACCGCAACATATGCTCCATTGCCGACATGTAATACCAAATCGCCTTCTCTTAACTTTTTAACTTTCTCTAGCCCCTGCAAATCATTGCAAATGTGAGTTCCACACCCAGTGTCAAAAACCCAGGCATTACTAGTGAAAGCAAATAACTCTCTCATAAGAATACCTGAAGTCGAAGCCCCGTTAGTGTTTCTTCATTTCAACTAGGAAGTTGGGGCAGTCCCTCTTCTAGTGATTGGGCTCCCCACAGTGAAAGCAGTTAGGGTTCTTTGGAGCTTTTGGCTTTGCGGTTTCCTTTGGTGTTGCTTTAGGTTTTTTCTTGTTCCTTGCAACAGGCGCCCTTCCCCTTGGAGTAACCCATGACTTTTTAGCTTTTCCTTTTCCCTTGGCTTGGTGGCCTAGTTTCTTGACTTAACCCTCCCTTATCATAAGTACTGATTGAGCCTTGGATGGTATGTTCTTCTCAGCAACCCTTAGCATGCCAAGGAGTTATGAGACTGACTTCTCAAAGCCATTCATATTGTAATTCATTACAAAATGGTTGTATGACTTAGGAAGTGACCCTACTATCATGATGATATCTTGGTCATTCGTAAGTGGAGATCCAAGACGCTCCAACCTTTCCACATAGCCCTTCATTTTCATGACATGAAGGCCAACGGAAGTTCCTTCTTGCATCCGACAGTTGAAAAGAGATATCATGGTGTCACACCCTCAAATCCCACTAACAGAGTTTTACCGTTTGGAAGGTGACAAACCAGGATCTCAGACATTAGTTACTTCAAATGACACTATATGGGACTTCAAATGTCATAACATATAAGTTCAGAGTTAATCTGAAGAAGCGTTTAAACAAAAGTAAATGAGCAAAACAACGCGCCCAAGATTAAGTAATAACAGAAACATAAATGGGGTTTGATAGAATGACATGTGATGATAATAGTCAAATGACACCATGCATGCCCTAACATGATCCTGCGTATCGACCTGAGAAAACATGTAGGAAAATGGGTCAACACTAGGTTAGTGAGTTCACAGGTTTCAATATTGTAATAAGAGCGTTTACCAGATGATGTAAATTCAATATGCATATCTATAGGTAGCTAACCTATGTTCATGTCTTACTAAAGCGCTCGCAACCGAAGCTGATAGTGTTGTTTGTTTGCCTCCCACCAGGTCTATCAACTCTGGCAATGTGTTAAGGTGAATATTTCACCCGTTCGACCTCCAATCGAGTTAGCGCGACTAACGCGGGTGGGGTTTGTCAAACCCAGTAGTACTACCAAACATTCCCTTGCTAAGTTCATATTAATGGTCCGATGTGTGTGAGGACTTTTCACTGATAGTGTGTTACGCTTAGCCTCAATAGTGATAACATATGAATTACAATAATCAAAATAGTTTGCGTCATGTTTTCTCCCCCAAAGGGAAAAACATGAAAAACAACGTTTGTTTGCGTACCTGTTTCTCCCTCAAGGGAAAACAAGTAAAAGTATGATTGCTTGCGTGCATGTTTCTCCCCCAACGGGAAAACAAGTAAAAGATGTTGTTTGTTTGTGTGCATGTTTTCTCCCCCAATATAAAACAGTAAAAGGGGCCATGAAACTCACCTGAGTTGAGTAGTGGGAGATTCACACAAGAAAGAGATTGGGACCACAAGTGTTAGCCTGTAACGGCTTACGTTTGCCCTAGAATTATACACATAACAATTAGGGATACAATGGGATTTGTGACGACGACACGGAAGATTAGAACTTCTTAAAACACTTTAAGGACCAATTAGTAGACGAACGTGTCTACGGGAATATAGGTTTCTTAATATAATAATTAAGATAAATGCGTTACGTGTCGAACGTTAATAATGAATAATATTAATTAATAGTTAAATATATCCATGCGTTTGTACCATTAAAATAATGGCTAGGAAAATAATACAGTTAATATATTATTTTTGAACTCGTAGAAAATATGTGATAATCACTTACGTGATAAAAATAATAAATATATTATTTTTGTTCGAGTATATAATACGTGAGTAAATAATATAAATAATTATATTATTAATTAGTTTGAAACGTTACACGATTTATAAACGAGGTGAAATAATATGTAAATATATATTATTTTATAATAGGAGTCACGGGTTGAAAATAATATAAACAAATTATTTTATAATTGGGCACTAATATTAAAAACAGGTTATAAATCCAAACCCGAGTCTACCGGTTGTTTCACGGGTTCAAAACACTTTAATATATTAATATGGGGATAGGTTTTTATAAATTAAATATAGTGAAAAAGTCCCAAAAAAAGAATGCAGGAGATCGGACTCGAACTCAGGTCTCCTGCGTACAAGTCAAGAGTGTTAACCAAGTCCGCCCTCTAGGGTATCGCGATGATATCCAGATCCATTTGGTTTTATCAAACAAGTCCCAGAGGTATCCCTCCCATAAACACCTGCGATCAAATCCCGTCCCAAAACCCGCAATTTCGACTTTGATTAAACACAGGAGCGTAGGGATTTTGTTAATCGAGTCATTACGAGTCTGTGTGAAAGTTTAATTGCAAAACTAACAAGTTAAAGATCGTTTGATTACTGAAATAAAAGCCGAAAACCCTAGTTATGAACACAGAATTGATTCGATCGAATTTGATGTTAGAAACTGATGAAATCATGGATCTTCTACTAATTAAAACATTGCGAATCTGTGGATGTGGTTTAATTTCATTAAGGATGTGTTCAAGATCAAAAGCCCCAAAACAGATTATGAACAAACCCTGGTTATCGGATCTTACAAAATTCAATATTGTTTGTTTCAATAAACATAGGGATTTTACTATACAGAGGATTACGAAGCTAATCGTGTATATTAATTGGATTTAAAACAGGTCAAGAGTAGGGTTCGATTAAACTGAAATTGTATGAACCCTAGATTCTCGGTTTTAATCAAATCGATGATATATACCCAAATTGACATACGGTTTTCAATAAGCAGATTCATACGAAGCTAAAGGTAGGTTAAATTACCAGATTCGATGACGAATTGATGGTTCCCGACTAAAACACAGTCGCGATAATGATGGGTTGGTCCTCGGTGTCCCCTGCTGTGTCTCCGGTGACACTGATGTGCGCAAAATCTTGAGTGGAGTTCGAATGATGTGTGTAGGCGTTCAATTCGTGAGGATAATAGGAGATTTGAACGACTTTGATAGTCGTTGATGATAGGGATGACGGTTATGGGTTTAATGGCCATTAAGCGGTTTAATTCGATAATGATGATGTTTTAACTGATGTTTAAGACCGTTAATGACATTAATCGAGCGTTAACAGTTATAATTCCAACTGAAATCGATCGTGAAGCCTACAGATTATGGCTCAAGAACACTGGTTTGACTTTCTAAAGTCAACGAAATTGACATTGGTTTAATTACAGAATTAGTCCTTCTAGTTTTATGTGTTGGAGTTTAAAAAAGGGCAGAAATAGTCCTTGAGGTTTTAATTGAGTTAAACACGTGGTTAGTTGACTTTCAAAAGTCAACAGGACTTAAATATTGGATTTTGACTTTACAAAGTAAAATAGAATTGGGTTTAGGTTAATTACATAATTAGTCCTTGTGGTTTGAGTTTGAATAATGATAGAAAGAATCCCTAGAGTTTGGGTTGAGGTTAAATAGGTTATTATTTAACTGGATTTGGTTAACAGAGTTAACCTAAAAAGTCCGGATTGCCACACATGGTGTCATATATCTCTTGTCTTGCTTGCTCTTCGAACATCAACTTGAGCTCTTCTATGATGTCAAAGGCTTTCATGTTCTCCAAATAATGTTGTAGATTTGGTTCCATGGAAGCAAGCATAAGACACTATAGATTTTGAGCATCATCGAAATGCTTTTGCCATGTGTCTTTCACGTCTTTTGTGGCATTGGCCATCGGTGCATCAGGGACAGGTCCTTCAAGGACGTACAATTTCTTGTCTTGGGTCAACACAATTCGAATATTACAATACCAATCCATGAAATTTACGCCATTGAGTCTTTCACGGTCTAGAATGGAGCGTAGACCGAAAGAGAGAGATGTTTGAGTGTTCACGGGAGTTGTCATCTACAAAACATAGTTATTGGTTTTAGAACTTCAGATATGAATTCCTTTAATAATTAAGTGCCTTTGTTTTATTATAAAACTTCAATTAATTAAAGGCTAAGATCCACATCACCCTTAACTTCTTGTGCTTGGCCTGCACACTTACCACAAGAATTAAGTTGACAGGTAGGCTTAGAAAACCAATTGCTTACTTGCAACTCTTAGACCCTTGGGATTCATTAACACAACTTTGTTAATATTGGCACGTTTAATCCTGGATTATGCCGACCCACCCCTTGTGATTGGCCTGCGCACTCCTACTTTAAAATATGTGATGTCGTGCCCAACCATTATGCTTGGCCTGCGCACTTTCCACAAAGGTTGTGACAAACCACCTTACCTCGTTACAAGAACATTCAAGCCCATGGCAACTCTTCACGGGAATGTTCTGGTAACGCGTAAGTATTTTAATTAGGATGGCATATACTTATTTTTGAAAAAAAGGTATTTTATATTTAATATGAATGACGTTTTCAAAACGTTTTATGTAACAAAGTTTTTCATGCCTTGAAATCGTTACATTAAATAAAACCAAGTTTTATTAATTAATCTTGCGTTTATATATCATGACGATTCGATTTAAATATCCTAGATATTAATACGTTGGTATTAAACGCGTCAAACCATTTTTAGCTAATAATAAAAAACCTTTATTTTTTAGCCGATGAATTTTATAAAATAACATTCATTTTATTTTATCTCATTAAAACTCATTTTTATGAAACATAAAATATACATTTTTAGTTTCTTACAAGTTTCCAACTTGTATGAGTTTTTATAAACCATCATTTTTATAAAACTCCTAATTTGCATTTTCATTTTTTAATAAAATGGTTGTTGATGATATGAAATCCTAGAAATTAAACAACCATCACAAATATGCAAATAACTATAGATGCAAAACAAAGCCATAAATGAGTGTGTGATGTTTTTGTGAGCCAAAAAAAAACACCACTTCGGTCTTAAAGGACACAAATCTCAAGTCTTCAATCTTGACTCCCACTTATTCCAAGACCTCCTTATGGACTCCATGCTTCAAGTCTTCTTGTTACATTTTGAAATAAAATACAAACTATAGTCTATTTTACATACAAAAATAAAACAAGGTACAAGACTTGAAATAATAATTATTACATAACCAAATGAAATAATATTACAACCATATTGAAATCCAACAAACATGGTCTTTGGCTTGCTTTGCATGAAACATCATTATTAATCATAAATGACATAAGCAACTTAGTTACCACCTTTGGAGCATGCAACGGCGATGACTAATATTTTGTGTCTTTTCTTTCTTAAAAGGACATAAAATATAAACTAGCAAAAAAAATGTTGCTTTAGATATATCATTTTTCTAACTTGAAAGATGATATACTTTTGGTTTTTATAAACAAACCAAAATATGTTAAAAAGTTTCAAATTCATACATAAGTGGCTCTGATACCAATTGTTGGGATTTTGACATGCCTTTAAAAAAAATTTTGCAACAGAAGCTAATTTAGACATGTAATCTTTAAATATTTCAAACCAAATCCCACCAAGATCCATATGTAAGAAGATGAAACTTAAAAAACAACCATAGGGGGTTAAGAAGATGACAACCTTTGATTAGAAATGGTTGTCCTTTTGAGAAGATGAAAGAACTCAAGTGTGTTCTTCTCCAAGATAGTCCACACCAAGCAAGCTTTATCTTTGTGCTAGCAAACCACCATTGGTGTTAATCACTCACTAATACACTATAGTTTAGTAGTGATTTTATGTAGATGCAAGTATGAAATCAAATAGGACAAAGAACCAAAACAAACTACACTTTTATGTTAGTAGTTTGATATGTTTCTTTGTATGTATTTCATTCAATAGACCACTTTTCTTGGGCATATGCGTCCAACAAGAGGGGCTCCTCCAAGGTGGGCTTCTTATTATTATTATTATCTAAACTTGTCTTTACACTTGTGAGTGTTCTTGATTTTAAAGTGTAAGATCGTAAAACCTTTTTAATCAAACTTCTCTTGATACTTGTACGTTTTTTATACAAGTGGATCTTGATAAGCCAAGGCTTGGTTAATATTAATAAGGTCGTACGTGTTTATACGAACTTGTTATGAGACCAAGAATTGGTGAACTCATGTTGGGAATGGTACGTCTTTATACATGATCCCATTGTTACACCGCCTCCCGGTGAACAAAGTATAATAACTCTTTTAATAATAATAACTAAACACTTAAGTTTGGTGTTTTAAACCAACTCAGAGATAACACCAAAGAGTTGAGGGTAACGATGTCCCTATCTAGGAGTCCTACCATTTTATTATTAAAGAATATAATTCGTGAACCAAATGTCATGAGGACGAGGCTCTAGCGGTGACCCGAGTCACATGCTTGTAGTAGTCATACCGCTGGATTAGTCAACTTAACATTATCATATACCAAGCGGATTCGAAGCCAAAAGCAATACTATTCGTGACCTGATAATTTCCAAGATATTTACTTTTATGCTATTTACTATTCTGTTATTTACATTCCCGTTACACATCACGCACGTTTTTACTTTTATGTTATTTACTTTACCGTCATTTACTTTTCTGCCATTTACTTTTCTGCTTCACAAGCACATAAAACACACTCACTAATTAAAGCAGCTAAACGATAACAAAATTTGAGTATTGGAACTCGACCGTGTCCATTGGGTCGATACTTGGTTCTTACCTAAACTATATTATGATGCGATAGGTACACTTGCCTATTGTGTGTGTTTTAAGTTTGAGTATTTATCATTTTATAAATTTCAAACCTGATCTTGTGAAACAAAAATCTCTAAATATTATTATATAATATTTACTATATCAAACACACGACATCAAGTTTTTGACGCCGTTGCCAGGGACACGGTGATTTCAAGAAAAAATCAAGTTAAAGGATTAGCTTTATCATTTTCCATCTGTTTTTCTGTTACGTTTTGTTACAGGTAGTGTTTGATCCATAGCTCCACTACTAGTTTATATCAATCTTTAGTAGAGCCCGAAAAATTATTTCATTGCCGAATACGAGAAAACCGTGCTAGAAAAATGGCCGTAGAAAACCGCACTATTTCCGACTTTGCAAGACCGTCACTTGAGGCCTTGGGGTCTAGCATCACAAGGCCTACGGTTGACTCTAACAACTTTGATATCAAATCCCATGTCATTCACATGATCCAAACATCATGCACTTTCCATGGATTACCCGATGAAGATCCTCATGCCCACATTGCAATTTTCTTGAAATTTGTGACACTTTCAAACTGAATGGAGTTTCGAATGACGCAATTCGCCTCCGAATGTTTCCCTTTTCCTTAAGGGAATGAGCTAAGGAATGGCTAAACTCTCTTCCTATTAGGTTAATCACTTCATGGGATGATCTTGCTCATAAATTCCTATCAAAATACTTCCCGCCAGAAAAACTGCTAAATTAAGAAATAATATTACCACTTTCACCTAGGAAGATGGTGAATCATTATATGAGGCATGGGAACGTTTTAAGGAGATATTGAGAAAATGTCCTCACCATGGGCTAGAAGTTTGGTTACAAGTATCATCATTTTACAATGGGTTGCACAATCAAGCTCGTCAGACACTCGACGCTACTACAGGTGGTATTTTTGGAAACAAGAGGCCACAAGAAGCTTGCAACCTAATTGATGAAATAGCTATGAATAACTACCAATGGTACAATCCAAGGAGTAATAGGGGAGCCAGGCAAGGTGTTCACTCCGTCGATACTGTCACTTCACTTTCCGCTCAAGTAGATGCCCTCACCACTCGACTCAATCAACTTAGCAAGGGCAAAGAAATCACTGAGGCTACTAAAGAAGTAAAAAGCATCACTACCAATGCTAAGCAAGTTGACTTTATCGGAACAAACCGCCCGCGAAACAAACTGCCCGTAGAACAACCCCTACAGCAACACTTATAATTCTGGATGGAGGAACCATCCAAATTTCAGTCGAAAGGATAACAACAACCGGGGACAATCTGGCTTCGGACAACAACAATAGTTTTAACAAAGACAGTCTCAAAACTATCAGCCTCGTCAACAATTTGAAGGAACTAACAAGCCAAGTAATGGGTTGAGCTTGGGGGACGCGGTAACTTAGTTGATTTTGATAACTGAAAGTCAAGCCCTTCTAGCGGATTCCCGTCACAAAAAATATGAGGTGAAGTTTAGTTTTCACGAAGCTGAGTTTAGGACACAGAAAGCAACTCTTCAGTCCATTGAGATATAACTAGGACAGATTACAAAACTTATATCCGAAAGACAACCAGGATGTCTTCCTAGCAACACTGAACCAAATCCAAAAACAAATGTTAGTGCTATCACTCTCAGAAATAGCAAGGTTTATCCAGAACCTCCATTATCAGAAGAAGAAGAAGTTCAGACACCAAGGTGAGAATCAGTCGCTCAAGGATCACCACTAAAATTAATCCCACAACCTCCTCCAATGGACACCCGACAAAACGTTTTGACAAAAAGGGCTTCAAATCTCACATACCATACCCAGGAAGGTTAGTAAAGCAAAGGACTAACGAAAAATATGTGAAATTCATCGAACTTTTAAGTCAAATTCATGTCAACCTTCCTTTCCTGGATATCATACAACAAATGCCTAAGTATGAACGTTTCTTAGAAGATTTCCTTACTAACAAAAGAAATATGGAAGAGGCAGTTAAAAAGACTAATCAATGTGTCGCTCTCATTGAAAGACGCCTTCCAAAGAAACTTTCAGATCCCAGAAAGTTTTCTTTACCATGCTCTATCGGACCACTACCGATAACTTTCGCACTCGCTGATCTGGGAGCAAGTGTGAACATAATGCTATATAACATGTTCCAAAGACTCAAAATTGGAAATCCGTGACCTGTTCATGCAACCATTGAACTTGCGGATGGTTTTGTTAAGTCACCTATAAGAGTCATTGAGAACTTATTAGTAAAAGTTGGCAAGTTTGTCTTCCCCGTTGATAGGACATAGAAGTGTGACAATAGGCCTTGTAATAGTTTAGATCTGATATGTCTATGTTTTGTAATGTTTTAGTGAAGTTATGCAATAGGCGAAGGCCTAGTTTAGGCAAACTTATTAAGTTCGCCTGTGGTAGATTGCAGGTCTATAAATAGATGTTTACTTGTTCAATTTTACAGAGCTTTTATAATCAACATTCTGTAAACTCTATATTGAGGTGCTATTGAAAGAGTGATTATTTTGCATTGTGTGATTGTCATTGTTAGAGTTGTCTCATATACACAGTCATTGACACAGTTGGATTCCGCACTCCGTGTTCTTGTTATGTCATGTCTCGAGTTTGATCCATAGGAGAGACGAGTGGACCTACAAGTGGTATCATAACTCTTGCTCGTGATTTTGTGATTGATTTGTGATGAATTATATATGATTTGACACAAAAATGATTAACTTTTGCATATTTTTCATATCCATGGAGTTTTCAAGTTCTTGAGGGGCTTTTGAATCTAAATTCATCAATTTGGAGTTGTTTTTGAAGAAATTGTTCCATTAAAAGTGTTCTATTTCTTATAATATTCAATCATACGGTTCAATTTAATCAAATTCCATCAATTCAGTTAGTTATGATGATTTTTGGAGGTTCTGGTTCGTGGTTTGGCTGAAGAGTTCTTTTTCCTGAGCTTGTTCAGCTAAAACAAGCTAACTTAATCAAGAAGTCAGTTACAAGCGAACTTATTAGGCGAACTTAGTGCAAATTCTTGGTTAAGCGAACTTAAAGTTCGCTTGGTTCAAGTTCGCTTGAAGGGTGTGAAGCGAACTTATCAAGTTCTCCTCAGGGTAATTTTGTTCTAAACCTTTGTTTTTACTTGTGATATTTGTGTATTTGTTGTTATGGCTAACATGGTGCAGGTTACAAACATGTTCAACTATGACAATGAGATTGGTACTTCTCAGAAACCACCAAAGCTGCTAAGTCTTGCTGATTATCCAAATTGGAAGGATCGTTTTGATCAGTTCGTGTCATTCATTGATACTAGTTTATGGATTCCTATTCTGGAAGGATATACTCATCTGACTTATTCATGGATGGATAGTGATAATGTTCCTAAGCCTGTATCTGCATTAACAACTGAAGAAAAGATGTTATTTGATCATGAAAAGAAGGCAATGGCGAGCTTTTCTATGTCATTACCAAAAGAGATTTATCACAGCTTTACCATTTACTGAGTGAGTTAGCAAGTGCCAAGGTTGTTTATGAACCTGAAGAGATAAATGATAAGTTCTTAGAAGCTTTACCATCCAAGTTTGATGTGTACTCAGTTCTAATCAAAGAAAATGACAACTACAAAATTATGTCTCTTGAAGATGTGTTGGGAAAGATACAATCTCATGACTTAAATTAGAAGAAGAAGGAAACTAATATGGAGCACATTCAAGATCCTTCAATGTACTTTGCTAAAACATCTGGAAAATATGGATCTGGAGTTGCATTGTTTTCTGGAGATGGTCATGATAATTCAAATTAGAATGTTTCTGGATATTCTTATCAATCGGGATTTTCTGCAAATACATCTATTCCTTCATCTGGATCACAACCATCTAATTCACAACATGTGAGTCAGAGGGTAGCTGAAGATTATATGACAATGTTTTCATCCTTTATTGCTTCATATGAAAACTTTATCGGAGGGAAGATTCATTGTCACACCCCGAAAACGACGATTCACAGCGGAAACGAGACGTAAGCATGGTGGTCATATAAGTTGGAGCCCAATGATAATAAGCAAACACATTTATTTAAAACATCAGAAAGGTTTAACAAAACAAAGATAAGTCTTCAGATTATCCAAAATTGAAAGCATTGAAATTTAAAACAAAAGTTTCCATGATCCAACACATGAGGATCCAAAATAAAGTTTAAAATGTCCCAACCGAATTCCGATGCAAGTTTTTACCCAAAAGCCCGTTTTCATAACCGCGCCAGAGCATCTAAGTACCAGAAAAACAAGCTTAAAAACATCAACAAAAAGTTGAGTGAGTTTCACGGGTTTAAACGAAAACCTAAACGAATTTTACGAACTATCAAGTAACTTGGACAAACATGTGATATGTCATAGACTAGCTAAGAATATGAAAAATGACAGTACCTAGAGCTTATAATCAAACCGAGACACGAATACAACTTGTCCCCACGAATCCTTTCAAAATATATTCTCTCGTACGAACGACCGATCAGCGCTACTGATCACGAGAGTGGGCAGTCAGTCCCAAATAGATCTATCAGCACACCTTGCGGCCTACACGAGGCTAATGATTATAATGGCGGGGCTATTCATGAACGACAAACATGAACACATAATGAAAGCCCTTACTCGAGACCATCAAAAGAACACATAACGTAAGTCAAGTATCATGATAAACAAACTAAGCATGTTCTTCCCACGTAGTTTATAAAACAACAAAATAGTTTAAAAAGGGGCCGTGAAAATCACCTTGATAACGAATGACGGAAAATGAGTGCTAGCAAAATACCCCCACGAACACGGGTTGATTCTAACGGTGCCCTAAACACGAGGGATACATTACTAATTGAACCTCAAGTCTTACAAGCAAGTTGTTCACCAACCTACTTAGACTTATAATGTTTTTAAAAAAAAAAAATTTATTTAAGCGACCCGTTGGTGACTTCGACACGCGGTTATGTTTTTAACGAAAAACGGTGGATCATACACACATACGAAGACCTCAAGTGTTATTACTTATCAATAACCAAAATATGAATATAAAATAATAACACATATATACACTCATACATATTCTTATAAGTCCTAGATGAAATGTGAAAACACTTAAGTAACAATATTTGCATATGAGCACTTTTCGAGCAAAACGACTAACTTTTAAGGAACAAACTTCCAAATTTCTAACACATGATTTCATATAACATCATATATCATCAAAAAATACCTAATAAAATATATTTAATCAAACAAAACAATCTTTCATTATTTTGACATAAAGTACCTAAACATGGCAATTTCTAGCACACACTTGACAACCGAAACGTCAACGACAAGTAAAAACGCAAATTTCATAACATGACCTCATTATATACCTTAAGAGCTGTATTTTAATCATAAAATATACTTAAACTTACTGTTCAAAATCAAATTTAACAAATACACATTTTTCATGCCGAAACCTACCGTTTTAATCGACTAGTTTAGCGTAAAACCTAACGAAACGCATCCAAACAACAAGAATCATACATATTACTAAAAATCTATATTTTAGACATAAAATATCATCATATTACAGCCATAATTCCAGATTTACAAGTCTATCTATATTCATACAAAAAATCTACCCTTTTAGCATCTTTTAAGCAACATAAACATGTCATACACTTAGCAAATCATCACAACCTAAATAACACTTTTAGACCTGATTATTATTATCATAAAACATCACTTTTTCACCATATTTCCAGATTTTAAACAATCTAAATGATCCATGCCAAAACCCTAGCTTAAATCATGCTTTTGGACAACAATATTTAGCAATAAACACCTAAATCATCAATTCAATGATCCATGCATAAACTAACATGTTTTTATGAAATAATATACCATTATTTTCTGTTTGAAACAAACCATAACAAAACATTTGATTGCATGTAAAGATCAAGCCCTAATCATCAACATTTTGCAAGATATGAACATATAAACATACATACATACATATGCCAATATATATACATATATACCCATCAAAACCTTCAATAATAAGCCTTTATTTACTGATTTTAAATGTTTCAAAAAGATCCTTTTAGTTGGCGATGAACAACACTTGCAAGAATCAAAACTAGTAAGAAGAAAGTAAGAGAATGGTTAGGGTTCATACCACTTGATTAAATCAAGGGAGTCACTTGGAGAAATTAAAAGATGATGGATATTTTTCCCTTGTATAATCAGCCCCTAACACTCTTGAATCTTCAAGAACACCAAAACTCAAGAACACTTGCAAGAACACTTAGAGAGAGGATGATAGAAATGGTGTGGAGTTGCAAATGAAGTTTGAAGGAGTATTTATACGGGGTGGGGGTTGGATTTCGGCCAAGGGAGGGAGAGAGGAAAGAGATGGAGATTTGACATGCTTCACACAAAAACCATGCAGGTATATGATCACATTTGTGGAGTGTGGAGTTGGGTTAAGTGTGTAAGGAATCAAATGAGTGTGTTTAATACTTGATTAGGGTGTGAGACCCACTTTTTATGGCTGATTTTAAGAGAGAGAGAGATGTCTTCTAGAACCTCATTTGTTTTATAAAAACTACACCATAAAAGTGTAGGTGACTTTTTATAAAAACTACAACACTTTTATAAACTTTTACCACTTTAAAGATGGTTTTTTATCAAAATAAAAATATATAAAATACCCACTAATTATTTTCTATCATAATTAGTAAAAATAATAATTTTTTCTAACAATTCATTTTAACTCATCCGGTACGCGATGGTACCGGGTAAAACGCAACGAAAATCATTAAAAGCGATATTTAAAAAGTAGCATATCAATTTCACGTACAATCCCCTAATATAAAGCAGTTTATATAATTTTCATCAAAACTGATATTTTCAAATTAACCGGGTCATCACCAACGCTAAATACGGACATTTTACCTATACGCGGTACCGAAATTTCTGAAATTTCATGAAATGCAAACCTATGCATACGAAGGGATTTGATAGACTTTATAATAACCTAATTAGTTGAAATTAAGTCTAAGACTCACATAATTAAATTATAAACGCGTTCTAAGGTTATACGGTAAATAACCTGAAAATTGCCAGATGTCACATTCATGATCAAGAAGCAATTGAAGAAGACTATCGTCAGATTGATCCTGTTGATTTAGAAGAGATGAATATGCAATGGAACATGGAAATGTTGATGAGGCAAGCAAAGGATTTTCTTAAAAAGACCGGAAGAAAGTACATCGGATCAAACAACAGAACAAGAATGGGTTTTGATAAAACAAAAGTTCGGTGTTACAATTGTCAAGAATATGGTCACTTTGCTAAAGAATGTAACAAGCCAAAGGTTGAATTTGATTCTAAAAAGAAGAAGAATTATCAAAACAACAGAAATCAACAACAAGGATCTGGCAGTTCTAGTAGTTCAGCAAATGTTTCAACATCATCTGCTTTGGTTGCTCAAGGAGATAATAACTATGACTGGGGAATTCACTTAGAGGATCTAGTTTGTGCTGTGAGACAAGCTTTTGTGGCTCAAATTCATACTGATGAGACATATGAGGATGATAATTCAAGTGATGAAGAAAGCTCAGGGAGTGAAGTAGAAAGTCAGAATGATGAATCTTATGAGAATTTCACCACAGAAGAAACTTCTGAAGAAAATGATACTGAAAGTGCTGATTAAGTTCATTCTAAAGATAATGTTTCCACAACAAGTGTATCTGAAGATGAGATTTTGTTAACTAAAAGAGGACCTGAGATGATTGAAGAGATTCCAACTGCAAAAGTCTTCATGGCTGACATGTCTGATTCATCAAAGGTAAAAGATGTTATCTGTAATATATATTGTTCTAACTGTGTTTTGGTGAAGGACAAAATGATAAAAGTCATGGAAGATAACACAAACTTAATCTGTGATATGAAATCGATGCACACAGTGAATCAGAAATTAAAGGACAACGATAAGTTGTGTATTGACAGAATTGAATCACTCAAGAGAGACATTAATTCTCTGAGTTTGAAGATTAAGGAACAGGCATATCGTTTGGATATGGCCTATGTAGAGATTGAAAAGAGAAATGTAATTGTTGCTGTTAAAAAGAAAGAAATTTCAAACAAAGAAGCAGAGGTGATTAGATTACATAGAAAACTGGAAAGTTTTGGAAATTCATCACTATTGGTGAGTTATTTCAATGAAAATATTGATCCTATTAATAGAACAACTGGAATTGGATTTGCTCCTCCACCATTTAATGGAAACTATGTTGTAGAACCAAAGAACATTACTGAAGAGGATATTGATCCAAAGACAGTTTTGAAGATTAATCCAGTCACAGGGGAATAAATGGTTTATGATTCTGATAGTGATGATGAAAAAATTGATGCTTAGAAAATTGATGGTTTTCCTAAATATGTGAAGATTGATGAACCAAAAGTGGTAAAACAAGTCACAAGAAATCGATGTATTCTAACAGAGCCTGATGAATTTGAACAACCAACTATTTCACCAATTTTATCTAACAGTGGTTTTATAAGTGCTGGTGATATCAAGAAGGAGGTTTCAAAAGTTGAAAATAAATCAACAAGTGATTTCATTAAACCGAAGGTGAATATGACAAAACCCAAAGTTGTTCAGTCTCAAATTTTAAAGACTTATGTTAGTGAACCATCCAGAAAGATTTATGTTCCAAAGAAACAAGGAGGTAGTGATGTTAAATGTACTGAAGGTTATTCATTAGGAAGTTCCTCAACTTCAAAAAGGGTTCCTTAAATCAGAGAATACAAGGATCAGAGAGTTTGCTTTCATTGTAATGAAGTGGGGCATATAGTGTTATATTGTCCTTACAAAAAGAAAGAGAAGAATTCTCTTATTTCAGAGAAAGTTATACAAGTTGTTGTTAATGGTCAATCAAGAGTAGTAAAGATTTTGCAAAGACCGAATGTGGGAAAGCCTACATCTGATAATGTGACGAAACAATTTGTCAAGGAAAATTTGCCTAAGCAACATGTTAATAAATCTTTTGGGTTTAAGAAAGAGATGACACATCATGTTCATGATAGATTTGTTGGTTCTAAACCAGAGTTTGTCCAATCTGGTGTTAGAAAAAATGTTGTTTTTAATAAGTTTGTTGAGAATCCTAAAGTTAGATTCACAAAGAATTCACAACCTGAGGTCAAACTTTCAAGACCTCAAAGGCGAAGAAGGAACAGACGGTTAAGAAAACTTTTAGAAACTGATAAATTTGAATCTGAATTTCAAAATCAATCAAATTTTGATAAGAAAAAGAATGTTTCAACATCCAAGATGTCTGATACCGATTTGCCTAAATCACCAAGGGTGGATGATAATAGATATTGTTAATTGCTTGAAATTGTTTATTTTGATGCTATGAATCTTATAAACTTTTCAAAGAAAGACCAACTGATGCTGAAAAGAAAGGAGATTATGTTTACAAGTGAATGGCGTGAACAGGGATTACAATATAAACGTGTGTTGGAGATCTGTGTGAAACTTGGAGTATACGCAGGGAGCAAATTATCGGAGATGTGGAAGAGCTCAGCATGAAGACAAAAGATCAAACTATTATCAAGGGGGAGTCTGTTAGGACATAGAAGTGTGACAATAGGCCTTGTAATAGTTTAGATCTGATATGTCTATGTTTTGTAATGTTTTAGTTAAGTTCTGCAATAGGCGAAATTAATAAGTTCGCCTAGGCCTAGTTTAGGCGAAATTGTTAAGTTCGCATGTGGAAGATTGCAGGTCTAAAAATAGATGTTTACCTGTTCAGTTTACAGAGCTTTTGTAATCAGCATTATGTAAACTCTATATTGAGGTGCTATTGAAAGAGTGATTATTTACATTATGTGTGATTGTCATTGTTAGAGTTGTCTCATATACACAGTCATTGACACGGTCGGCTTCCGCACTCTGTGTTCTTGTCATGTCATATCTCGAGTTTTATCCATAGGAGAGATGAGTGGACCTACACCTGCCGACTTCATGGTTTTAGTAATGGGACCCGACTACTCTGTACCTTTGATCTTGGGTCATCCATTTTTAGCTACAACCAGAGCTGTCATTGATATGAACGAAGTAATTCTGACACCTCGTGTAGGAAAACAATCGGTAACTTACAACATTGTAGGAAACGAATGTCTATCCAATGATCCCTTTGAAATTGCTCAGTTCATCGATACCAATTTGGACTACCAACTGAAGAAAGCTAAAGAATTCAACAAATGAAAGAAACCAGACCTTGGCAAAGATCTGGACAACACAAATTGGATTGATAATTACTGGGATAAACTACCAAAATTGAAGGACTTGAATGAAGGAACGGGAGACACGGGTGAGGTTAATATCCCCCACCTGAAGAAAAACTGATGAAGCACGTACGGGTCTGGCCAACGACCCTTAAATAAACATGGCGCTTCCGGGAGGCAACCCGATGATCATGAATAAATTGAGAAGTTGGTGCATATGACAAAACATGTGGACCTCAGGTTTGGTTTTTCCAAGTTTAAGTTTCTCATACTTCAGCCCCCAGGTATGCCTTCTCGATACTAGGACCTTAGTAGCTTAACTACTACCTGTTATTTTTCTTTCTGTTTTTAGGTTTTCTTTACGTGTCACGTAGCATAGAATCACCAGATAGTTTCTATACTTCCTTGAGGAGTTACACTCCATCTCTACAACTAGAGGAGTTGGAAAGCACATCAAATTTCTAAGAAATTCGATGAAGTCTTTGAATCAAAATGTTGACAACAGCAATAAGTTTTGGCCTTAGGTTACACACCGAATTGACCAAGGGAGTACTAGTTTCTTTTCCGTTAAAACTTCATGCATTTAAATTCCTGCATAGCATTTCATTACATCCATTTGTACATTGAGGGCAATGCACAGTTTTAAGTGTGGGGTGGGGAATTAGAGATTCAGGACAACTTGTAACCTCAAAGCACTAAAAATAAACTCATGATTTTTTACCCATTTGACTAAAACTTTACTTTCACCAAAACTTATTTTCTTAAAAACCCTAAAAATAACTAAACTCGTGATTTTCTACCCATTTGACTAAAACTTTACTTTCACCAAAACTTATTTTCTTAAAAACCCTAAAAATTTGAAAATTTTAAAACCTTAAATCTAAACCTCTTTGAGTTCGCGCTTAAATAAACTAAAAGAATAAATGGAAGCAATGCAAGTAGAAACAAATGGATATTATACATAACGATTCACTAAACCTTATTCCATCCGTTTCGATGTGAGAATAACCTGAGCCTTTTCACAAGCATTATTATCATTATATTCACATGCTCTTTCGTTTGGTATACTGAGTGTTTTTCGATCGAATTTTATGTATAATTAGAACTTGTGTGACTTATACATATCAAGATCATGAACTACTAGAAGTATGAATATGACTGAGGCACCTGGGACTTTATTATCCTCATATATGTTATCCTTAAATCCAAAATACCGAAAACAATATCTGCCTAGATATCCCTCTTAGCCTTAGCCTTTTCTTTACTTGTAACACCCCAATTTTTAATGAAATACAAGTAGAGGGACTAAAGTGGTCATTTGATGAAACCCCAGGGGGTTAAAATGACATTATATTAAAATATAAGGGGTTAGGGTGCAATTGGTTCAAAGTTCAGGGGTTAAAAATGAAAATTGTGAAAATGGACACATGTCAGACATACAGCAGAGGAGATATCGGTCCGATATGTATGGAGCAAGGAATAACTTGGGAGGTGACACGTGTCAGGTGACTAATCATTGAAGTCTGACGCGTGATAGGTTGATAGCGGACCGACATGGGATCCACCGCAGTCCGCTAGCCGCAATAACCCATATCAGACTGAAACGACAAAACATAGCGGTCCGCTATGTGTGCTCCAAGGCAATTAGGCCGCCTCAATGGATGTCGGACCGACATCCATATGTATAACAGTCCGACATGGACCCATCGACCGACCTATAAATAGATAGAGCTTGTGAACGTTTTTAGAGCATCTCACACACCAAAACACTTTATAAAACACACACTTAACCTAGAAGTACGTGCCAAGAAGCCCCGGTTCCTGTAGAGAAGTCTGGTTTCCAGCTTTTCATCCGCAATAAGCCGTAGATAGTTCTGAGGTAAGATTTATGGTTTAGCTTTTCGTTTAGTATTAACGTCACAGTATACAGAGGGTAACCTTCTGACCAGTATGTAGTTATCTAACAAACACGATGTTCTGTCTAAGGAAAGAGTGGTGTATAAATCCCTCCTGGAACCGTCATTCTTTCCTGGGAACATTTTGTTGGAGGTACTACTTTGGAAAGATAATCACCCTAGGTTATAGAATGTGACGAATGTGACTTGGTTATTATCATTAAGCTAAGTTATAATGTTATTATCTAGGGTTATGAGCTAAGTAGATTATGCGGTTATAGTCCAAGTAAGAATATTGCAGGAAGAGAGATAAACGTTAGAGGTGAGTTCTATGAAGCCTTCTTTTAAATGTTTTAAATGTTTTGGGCTGGTACACATGCTATGCAATTTTTACATGAACACTATAATCCTTTAGATTGATTTAGGATAGTGTCCGTGTTATTGCAAAAGGATTTGAGAAAGAGTTTATATGAATACCATAAAGTCTTGATTTAAATAAATAGGACGGGTATCCATGTTAGAAAGAAACAGTCTAACACTTAAAACCATATAACGGAGTATTCACGAAGTATCAAAGAGGTGGTGGGTACGCTGTCGATACACCCTATACATAAACTTCTTTGATAACTCGTGAAGAAACCATTATAAGGATTTAGGTTAAGGACTGGCCTTGGGAAGAGTAATTTGGGGAAGAGAAACATGTTTCGGCATGGATGTGCCATAATAAACATTTAAGAAGAAAATGGTTTTGACATATAAATCATTTTAGAATTTATCATGAATTTTCATGATAAGAAAGGGAAGAAGTAAGTCTAAGACCTAATACTCCTGGATAGGTATGTTTACGGTAGTTCAAATAAGTGGTGGATACGCCGCTGGTACTTCCTATATATGAATTCATTCGATATAACGTAAACAAACCTATACAAGTTTCTTAGGGTAAGGGCTTGATTTTGAGTCTTGGTTTAAATACCTCGACGGAGAAAAGGTCTTAACAAATGTGGTTTTGACATAGAAAGAGATGTTTTGACCACGAAGGTCTGTAAGAGAAGATTTTGCCAGGTTTGGCTTAATGTCATAATTTAACTAGTAAAAGTTATGGGTAAGAATTATAATCAGGACCCTAAACCCATAAGCAAACGAGTTTACGATGTATAGAATAAGTGGTGGATACGCCATTGGTACTTCCTATATATAATCTTATTCTATGCAACGTAAATGAAATTGATTATGATTTAGGGTAATGACTGTAATGTAAGACGAGATTCCCGGTCTATGGACGTAGTGCCATTCGGGAAAGATAAGAAAGAATGTTTTGTATTAGAACTTATCATGGTGTGCCGTGATAAGTAAAATGGGGAAAGAAGATAGAAAGAGTAATGGTTTTAAGAAAGAAAATGTTTTAGAAGTTTAAAACGTTTTTAGAGTTTATCATGGTATGCCCTGATAAGAAATGGGAGAGAGGTCTTGGTTATACCTTGACCGAATAGAGGTCTAGACATTTATTGTCTTGACAAAGAGAAAGAGATAGACTTTTGGCATGCTTGCCTTGTCAAATATTTTAGACCGTAATGGTGAGTAGAGAAAAGAGTTTTTGCCACTTTGGCATAATATGTCATGCATGCTCTGAGGGTAGAACGAGTCTTGGAATTATGTTTAATCCTTATGATTAAGCATACGAAGAGCCGTGGTAATAAATGATCGAGAGGGTCAGATATTATCATCAGAACAACATAGGCAGTGTCTTTGTGGCCTGTTAATGGAAGGGTTGTACAATTCATGAGTAGAGGAGTGGTGACGACCGCTCAAGGGGTGAATGTGACCCCTGGTAGAAATAGTCGAAAATGGATGTATTTCCATAAGGGACTAAGATTGTTTATGGTTCATGAATTTGAACCATGTAATCAATGGAAAGATACTTTAAGACATGCACTGACAAGAAAGAGTCTATACTCTAACACTTGTGTACATGGTTTGTTCGCAGTATATCGAATAGGTGGTGGATACGCCGCTGGTATTTCCTATATATAAACCTATTCGAATATATTGGGGATTGTCCTGGACATGGGTTTTATAAGTTAGGCATGGTTTTAGATGAAAGAATAAAAGTCTTTTTAAACTCCGGTTTTAAATAAAAAGACTTGTTTCATGAAAGATTTAAATATGTTATGTTTTAACATTAAGGGAAGGATAAGGGTTAGTATGTTATTTTGAAAGGTTTGAAGGAAATGATTTAAAACTTAGAACTCACCAGCGTTAGCTGATACACTTGACCTTGTGTATTTAGGAAAAAAAGGTATAGTTGAAGCAGGAATTGAAAGGCATCGGAGCAAGCTATCTATCATTGAGAAGACTGGCTTAGGTTTTATTACAAACTTGTAATAGTTATAATACAGTTGTTTACACTTGGCTTATATAAATAAAAAGTTTTAGTTTCCGCTGCATTTCGATCTCAGATATACTATGTGTTCATGAGTAAATCCGATGAGTGACCGACATTCCGAGCCATGCGGGATGTGGGTGTCACATTTCTACTACCCACATTTATCACCAAACCAGGTTTTCGTAAACACCGGTTATTGGCTAACTGTCTTCAGGATGGAAAAATATTAGACTATCTTATGTCGTTATTTCAAGTTTACAACCATTGAGGAAATTTGGAAAGAATCTGTTTCGCTCAAAGAAATTGTAATATACAAAAAGGAAGTGGATGTATTAGGAAGAAACAACCAAACGATCTACAAGGAAGATATGGAAAATTTATTTCAAGGAAACCGAGGAAAAAGAATTATTGAAAAATTAGTCTTGATGATAAGAAAAGAAAAGAAAAAAATAGAAAAATTAGAAAAGAAAAAGAAAGAGAGAAGTTGGTTAAAAAGCTGGACATGCATTCTTTTGATTTGAATTTGCTTTCTTGTATTCATTTCGCAAAGTCTGAATTACCACCCGAACTTCTAGAGAAAGTTTTCAAAGCAACAAGTGATGTAAGAAATGGTGGTGCAAGCAAGAACAACTGGCACCACTCCACCGCTTGTCAAAAAGTGCCGCCAAAAGAAGAGCCAAAAGATATGACAAATGTGTGAAGTGTAGCAACTGAAGCCACGATGAAAAGTGTAGCAAGAATCAAACTTATTCTCAACATGAGTATATGCATCTGATCAAAGTAGGAGCTATTAGGCTACAAGCCAAAAGAACCATACGAAAAGACACTAATGTGTACTACGTAGTGAGGGAAGAGTTGAGACACTAAGAGAGATCGGTCTTGGAAATCTGACCATAAACGAGCCCTCAGATTAGTTATACCCTCATGATCTGAGTACTGTAAAGGGACCCGCTAGTATTTTTCATCTTAAGCCATGAAGCCGTAGCCATGTGTTCCACATCAGCTGCGGCCCTTAAAACCCTGTTAATCCCTAAAAATCCAAAAATATTTTCATTTTCACCCTTTATATTCTTTTAGCCACATTACAACCCTCTTAAAGTCCTCTTGATTCATGCACACTACTTAGTTAGTTGGTGGATACTTGATTTGCATACAAGCTTATGACCATTGCATAATTCGATTCAAACTTGAGTGTTCCACTTAACTTACATTATCCATACATATATAACCCTAGAGTTGAGTGAACATTGTGAGGAGTTAGGGATTATGCATAATTAAAGTTCTAATAGGCTTGTCGTGGATTCCATCATCCTAAAATTAGAAAAGCACAAAAAATAGAATAAAACAACTCAAGAGTTATCCCGGAGTTTCCAACTACTTGGAGCTCCATTACCTTTTGTAAAGTTTTTAGTTATAGGTCTGATCATGCATGAGTTTGCTTGAGGACAAGTAAAGTTTAAGTGTGGGGTGTTATGATGTGTCATCATTTATACATGTTTTGCATGCATAATAATCCCCATATTATGGTACTAAATGAATAATAACCTTGCAATTGATACTTAAAACATTTATAATTTGTAACTGCAGGTTATTCGGTGTCTCAAAGATAAACAAAGTAAAATCCTATCAAAAACAACAAGAAATCAAGCTTCTAGAAGGATCAATCCCGACCTTTCTCCCCCAAGAAGTCAAAATTGGTTAACACAAGTCAACAAGGAGCTAAAAGACAAAGTTGGGAGCTGAGAGGGCATTGCACGGTCATGTAATGCCATGCACGACCGTGCAAACCCAATCTTGCTCCCCAAGGACCTAGTACACTTCCATTTGTACCCGTTTTGATTCGCGAGGCCTATACACGACTGTGGAACCCAATGCACGGCCGTGCAATGCACATTTTGAAGCCTATAAATAGATGGCTTGGGTTCTTGGTTTCAAGATTGTGCTAGATAGTTTGTTTATATAGTCTAGAGTAGTGAGTAGAGAGTAGAGGGGCTCCTCCTCTTCCTTTCGCAATAGGGGAGCCTACGAAACTCAGCGTTACGCTAGTTAGTATGGCCATTCGTGGCTAAACTCTTTGTATTGCTAGGGTGAAGATGAAGTTTGATTTATGTTAATGTTTAACGTAATAATCTAGTGGTATGTTTATGTCTTTAACTATTCGCTCTTAAAACCACCTTCTAGGTGGGCTTTTTATTATTATTTAAACTTGTCTTTACACTTGTGAGTGTTCTTGATTTTAAAGCGTAAGACCGTAAAACCTTTTTAATCAAACTTCTCTTGATACTTGTACGTCTTTATATAAGTGAATCTTGATAATCCAAGGCTTTGCTAATATTAATATGGTCGTACGTCTTTACACGAACTTGTTATGAGACCAAGAATCGGTGAACTCATGTTGGGAATGGTACCTCTTTATACATGGTCCCATTGTTACACCGCCTCCCGATGAACAAAGTCTAATCACTCTTTTAATAATAATAACTAAGCACATAAGTTTGACGTCTTAAACCAACTCAGAGATAACACCAAAGAGTTGAGGGTAACGATGTCCCTAGCTGGGAGTCCTACCATTTTATTATTAAAGAATATAATTCGTGAACCAAATGTCGTTAGGACGAGGCTCTAGCGGTGACCCGGGTCACATGTTTGTAATAGTAATACCACTGGATTAGTCAACTTAACATTATCATATACCAAGCGGATTCGAAGCCCAAAGCAATACTATTCGTGACTTGATCAATTCGAAGATATTTACTTTCCTGGTATTTATTATTCGGTTATTTACATTCCTGTTACACACATCACGCATGTTTTTACTTTTCTGTTATTTACTTTACGGTCATATACTTTTCTGCTTCAAAAGCACACAAAACCCACTCACTAACTAAACGATAACAAAAGTTGAGTATTGGAACTCGACCGTGTCCATTGGTTTGATACTTGGTTCTTACCTAAATTATATTACATTGCGATAGGTACACTTGCCTATTATGTGTGTTTTAAGTTTGAGTATTTATCATTTTATAAATAAAAAACCTGATTTTGTGAAACCAAAATCTCTAAATAATATTATATAATATTTACTATATTAAACACACGACATCAGTATATATATATACCACAGCGACTGAAGACAACATATGCCAGAGAAGAAAACTAACTCCACAGCTGGAGTAGTTGTGGGTGTGGTACAGGTACAGGTACAGGTTCAGATATGGGTTCAGCCGGTCGCGATACCAAGATCGGTAATTGGCGATTACTACTGTTGTCACCCGAGCTCAGCTCGTAAATCGATCTTCTAGGGTTATAGTGTGCTGAGTGCCCGTCATCCATTATTCGTAATGCGAACAGTGATACTCTATTGGGTCATGTTGTAGGTGTTTATTATTTCCACATTGTTGTACGTGTTAGATGTTTGTTATGATGCCACATGGTTGTATTTAGTATTAATATGGCTAATGATTCTCTAGTATAACTACATACACTAATGGTCAACTCAAGTTGTTCGGCAAAGGTTATAATTTCTATACTTAAGTCTTGGGTGTTCTTAGTGTGACGTAAGTCTTAGAAATCTTGGTCCCTAAATGAGTTTGGTTATGTCAAACCCGTAACACAGGACGGTAATCTAACCAGAGTAGTACCTCCAACAGATATGTTCCTAGGTAAGAGCGACGGGTCTAGGAAAGATTTATACACCGCTCTTTCCTAGATAGAACATTCCGTTCGTCAGATAAATACATACATGTTGAAGCTCGCCTTCTAGTTACTATGACGTTGATACCAAAAACACACAACGGAAGACATCATAAACTTATTTTATTTCGTAACATAATGTTTGTACAATAGGGACTGACTGGAAAAATACAACATAAACAAACTATGGACTTATAGCTCACGAAGAACCATGCCATTCACTCAGGCCTTATGGTCACTCTGGGACCAGCCCTCAGTCATCCCTATATCCAACATCTGTACACCTCCTGCCAAAAACAATTTGGATCAGCTTAATGCTGGTGAGTTCACAAACAAAATCATTTTTCAAGATTATCTTTCATATAGGAATGAATGCCCCGATGGGTCTTACAACCATCCCCTACAATACATCACCCGAATCGCCCTTAGATTCTGAGTCTACAACATACATATACTCAGGAACCTTCCGGGCGCGCTCGTCACCCTTAGACCAGATCTAACCAAGTGGATCAATTTTGTCCCTAGGTCCCACCCCAATCATGGCCATAATAAATACTTATTATAGGATATATGCACGATAGTATTGGGTATCTTAGGCAAAAATCATTTACAAAACATTTCATAGAGCACAGTTCAGAGGAACTCAACTTAAGCAGAACATCCTCCTTTATCGAATATAACAATCAACACTTCGACAGAACCCTAGATCATATTCGACATTTATCATAATCAATACCCCTATCTTAGGTTTACACGAAGAAACCACAGGGTGTTCAGAAACCTTACCTCGCCACTATCTATGGCAGTTTTGCGGATGAATTGTGAGAAACCGGACTCTCGGAGTTGGACCAGAACTTCAGGAATAGAGCCACCAGAGCTCTAGTGTGAGTTTGTGAAGTGTTTGTGTTATGCAAATGAGCCTAGATCAATCAAGTATTTATAGGGTGATCATCGGGCCCGTAGCGGACCTCTAAGCAAGGGTGTGGCGGTCCGCTACCCCTTGTGGCAGCTTATTCTGCTTGGCGTCCACGTAGCAGACCGTTAAGGTTAAGGCTGGTGGTCCGCCACCCTTCCACGCGTCAGAATTCAAACGGTGAGTCACAGAGACACGTGTCAACTCCAGGTGGTGTCCTTAGTCCACACATAGCGGACCGCATAGATTTAGGGTAGCGGTCCGCTACCCCTTTCTCTTTCAAAATTTTCAATTTTGGTCTTTTAACTTTAGAGAATTAAAGTTCAACCCCTGAACTTTATATTTTGACACTTTTGTCCCCTTGGGAATTATCCGGGTGTTACAAATCTCCCCTGCTTAAAAGAATTTCGTCCTCGAAATTCAAGGTCAGTTAAAATAGATAAGGATACTTATCCTTTATTTGTTCTGTTAGTTCCCAAGTTTTGTCAGCTCCTTTCCGACCTTGCCATTTTACTAATACCATTGGTATAGTTTTCTTTCTCAATATTCGATCTTGGGTTCCTAAGATTTTAATGGGTTGCTCGGTAAATTGAAGCTTGTCATTAACATGTACGTCATCTAATGAGATTGCCTGATTTGGGTCTGCTAAGCACTTGCGTAAACATGACACATGAAACGTGTTATGAATACCTTGCAATGCTTCAGGCAATTCAAGTTTATATGCTACAACTCCCACTCTTCTATGATCTTATAAGATCCAATGTACCATGGGCCTAATTTTCCACATTTCCTGAAATGTAAAACACCTTTCCAAGGTGATACTTTTAACATGATGTAGTCACCAACTTGGAATTCTAACGGTCGTCGACGTTTATCTGCATAACTCTTATGTCGGTCTTGTGCAGCTTTTAACCTCTGTTTGATTTGGACTATCTTATCAGTCATTTCCTGTAACATTTCTGGTCTAGATAGTTGGCTATCTCTAACTTCCGTCCAACAAATTGGAGTTCTGCATTTTCTACCGTATAATGCCTCAAACGGTGCAACCTTTATACTTGAATGATAGATGTTGTTGTAAGAAAATTCTAATAATGGAAGATGATTATCCTAGCTACCTTCAAATTTTATGGTACAAGCCCTTAGCATATCCTCTAGAGTTTGAATTGTCCTTTCACTTTTTCCGTCGGTTTGAGGGTGATATGTCGTACTCATATTGATTCGAGTTCCCAACTCTTTCTAGAAACTAGTCAAAAATCTAGAAGTGAACTGACTATCTCTATCAGAGATAATAGATAGCGGTATACCATGGCGACTCATGATTTCATTGATGTAGAGTCGGGCTAACTTATCCATTGAATAGTTCTCATTGACAGGAATAAAGTGTGCTGATTTGGTTGATCTGTCAACCATAACCCAAATAGCGTCGTGCCCTTTCTGGGTTCTCGGTAATTTTGTAACAAAATCCATAGTAATTCTATCCCATTTCCACACATGTATCTCTAACTGATTTAATTGACCTGCGGGTTTCTAATGTTCCATTTTGACTTGAAGGCAAGTTAAACATTTTTCTATGTACTAGGCTATGGATCTCTTCATATTCGGCCACCAATAATGAGTCTTCAAGCCTTTATACATTTTATCAGCTCCAGGATGTATTGAGTATTTGGATTTGTGAGCTTCATCCATCACTTTTGTTTGAATTTCTCCAAGTCTAGGAATCCAAATTCTATTTTCAAATCGTAGGATTCTGTCATTGCCTTTGTTTAGTAACTTCTCCTTACCAACCATGCGCTCCTTCTTGATGTTATCTTCATGGAGTGCTTGGATTTGAGTATCTTTAATCTGATCCATCTAGTCTATCTTGATTTCTAACCTTAAGTCTCTTATCTTGATAGGATTAATTCTCTCATTCCGACTTAATGCATCTGCTACAACATTAGCTTTCCCGGGATGGTATTTAATATCACAATCGTAATCATTAATAAGTTCCATCCATCTTCTCTTTCTCAGATTCAAATCCTTCTCATTGAATATATACTAGAGACTTTTATGGTCTGTATATATCACATACCTAGTACCATAAAGATAGTGTCTCCAAATCTTTAGAGCAAACACTATGGCACCAAGTTCGAGATCGTGTGTGGTGTAGTTTTTCTCATGAATCTTAAGTTGTTGTGATGCGTAGGCTATAACCTTTTCTTGCTGCATCAATACACAACCTAGACCAATACGGGAAGCATCACAATAGATGACGAAGTCATCATTTCCTTCAGGTAGTGCTAATATTGTTGTGGTACTTAGTTTCTGCTTAAGGATTTTGAATGCCTCTTCTTGCTTCTGACTCCATTCAAACTTTACAGCTTTCTGAGTTAGAGTAGTTAGTGGAGTAATGATCTTGGAGAAATCTTGTATGAATCATCGGTAGTATCTGGCTAGTCTAAGAAAGCTTCGAACCATAGTCGGTGTCTTTGGAGTCTCCCATTTTATAACAGCTTCGATTTTGGTTGGATCTACTTGGATTCCCTGATGATTTATAACATGCCCTAAGAATTGTACCTCTTGTTTCCAAAACTCGCATTTGGAAAACTTAGCGTACAGTTTCTTTTCTCTAAGAGTTTCCAGAATTATCTGAAGGTGTTTAGCATGATCTTCCTGAGTTCGGGAGTAGATAAGGATATCGTCTATGAACACTATAACGAATTTTTCCAAGAATAGTTAACAAACTCGGTTCATTAGGTCCATAAATGCTTCGGGGGCATTAGTTAGACTGACTAACATAACTAAGAATTCGTAGTGTCCATATCGGGTTCTAAAGGCAGCCTTAGGTACGTCTTCCTCTTGTACCTTCAACTGATGATATCCAGATCTAAGATCTATTTTCTAGAAGTATTTAGCTCCTTGCAACTGTCAAAGCACTTTCCTGTGACAAACACTCTGGATAGAGTCTTAGTTTGTATTTTCTTGTTTGTAATTGTCTTTGTATGTAAGAGTCTTTATGTATTAGTTTATAGAGTTGTATTTACTTTTACATATTTAATGTTGCAAAATTCTCAAAGTGTTTTGCGCACTTGTAAGTGCGCATGAGAAAGCTCCTGCGTACTTAGCAAGTACGCAAGAATACCTTTGCGTACTTGTTAAGTACGCAAGAGCATTTTGCCCTGTGCACTTGCTAAGTGCGCAGGCATCAGGTCTTGTATAAATAGGTTAGGTTGACAGAAGTTAAGTACACAGGCATATTAGCAAATACGCAAATTGTAATCTCAATGCTTCTCTCTGTAACCTTCAAGTGTTTATAATACAAAGAACGTATAAAGTGTTTTCTCTTGTCGGTTTAGTTTGTTTAGTTTGACTCTCCGCCTAGTCACGGGTATTCCGCACCCGGTCCGACCAGTAGACCCACTTGCATGTGACGATCCGCCACACCCGAGGGACCTACAAGTGGTATTAGAGCATTGCTCCTGATTTCGAGTGTTATGAGTGAGTTTGGAGAGTTTCTATCGAGTTTTTACAAGCAAAAAGAGGTATTTTTGTTGATTTTTGTGATAAAATAGGGGTAGCTCTTGAGCAATATTTTAGAAGCAAAAATCACTCAAAAACTGATTTTTGTTGTGTATTTGAGCATCAAAGGTTGGTTAGAAACAAGTTTCTGACCCTTTGGCTCATTTGCATTAATCATCAGTTCAATTTTTACCATCTCCAGCGACTTTCAGGTGACCGGAATAGTTTGGTGAGAGTTGCTGAAAAGGTGTTGTGCGTACTTACCATTTCTGGCAAAAAGTACAGTTCTGTGCGTACTTACTAAATACGCAAGAGTTATCTCCTGCGTACTTACAAGTGCGCAAGACTGATCTTCTACGAACTTAAGTTATATACTACGTACTTATCATTTACTCCTGCGTACTTATCAAGTACGAAAGAGCACATCTAGATACGCAAGACCATTTCTCAAGTGCGTAAGGTCAAAATCAAGTGCGCAACTGTGTCTGATTTTTCTGAAATTTGACTAAGTGTTCACTATGTCGAATCTTCAAAATCTTGGAAATCTGTTAAACTATGATAATGAGATCGGTACACCACAGAAACCGCCAAAGTTGCTGAACGTGAACGATTATTCTAATTGGAAAGCACGTTTTGACCACTACATTTCTTATACCGACTCATCACTATGGATACCAATCCTTGAGGGATATAAGCATCCCACACACATCTATCTTGATGAAACCATGCACAAACCTATCTCTAAACTTTCTGATGAAGAAAAGAAAGCTTATGATCGTGAAAAGAAGGCACTTGGTTCGCTCACTATGGCATTGACTCGGGAATTGTTCCACAGTTTCCGAGGTTATGACAATTCCAAGGATCTTTGGAAAGCTTTACAGAAAAGATTCGAAGGAAATAGTGACATCAAGAAGAGTAAGAGGGATCTTCTCAGGAAGCAGTATGAGTGCTTTAGATTTTTAGAGAACGAATCTTTAGATGACCTCATCTCTAGATTCTATCATTTACAGACTGAGTTGAAGGCTTTTGAATTCAAGTATCCAGATGAAGAGATGGTGGAAAAGTTTTTGGATGCTTTGCCACCCAAATCTGAGATATAAACAACCCTGATGAGGGAAATTCCAAAGTTCTATGAGTTGACAGTGGAGGAGGCAATAGGAAAGGTTGACCCCAGATGCAAGACCCTTCTATGTATCATGGGACGACTTCTACATCCAAGTCATCGGGCTATGGAATTGCCCTTTTCACTTGAAACCCTACTGAAGAAGACCACTTAAATGGTTGTGGTGGTCATGCATGCTATGCATCTGGATCAGGGTTGGGGTCTCATCATCAACATACCTCAAGAAATCCTCCTGCTGCGTCTTCAGCTAACCAATCAGTTATAGCCAGAATAGCTGAAGATCATGTAGCACTATTCTCATCTTGTATGCTTGCGTATGAGAATTTCATAGGCGGCAAGCTTACCGATCCCGAGACGGTTGAAGAAGATTTTAATCAAGTGGATCTGGATGACATGGAGGACATGGATATTCAATGGAATATGGCCGTGCTATTAAGGAGAGCCAAGCGTTTCCTAAACAGACCAGGAAGAAAGTTTATTGGCGGGCATCCTAACGCCAAGGTCGGGTTTGACAAATCTAAGGCCAAATGCTATAAGTGTTTAAATTTTGGACATTTTGCTCATGAGTGTCAGAAAGACAGAGCACCGGCCTCTGGTTTTACCAGAACTAGCCAAGGAAACAGCCATGGCCACAACAACCCAAACCACCACAGTCAAAGCCAAGGTGGAACGTCCAATGCACTGGTAGCTCAACAGGACGAAAGCTTTGACTGGGGTGTTCATCTGGAGGATGCCATCATCGCACAAACACAGGTTGGTCTCATGGCTGAGATCATGGAGATGATGGAAGCAAAGAAAAGGGAAGCTTCTATGGCTGACCTAGAAGAGTCTACTACTGCTGCTACAGAGGAAGAGAAGGAAGCTGAAGAAAAGGAAGCTTCTGTAGCTGATAAGGAGGAATCGACCACTGCTGTTGCTCTCATGGCCATTGGAGAAGCAACAAGTTCATATTCTGAGGTAGATTCTAATCCCTTTTCTGTTATTTCATGTTCCAAATGTCTAGGGCTAAAACTTGAAAATTCTAGGCTCCAAGACAAAATCGAACCCCTAAGTATGGCAGCTCTAAACTATAAAGAAAACGAAAAACGTTTTAAAGATTCTATTGAAACGTTAAAAAAGGAAAAATGTGAATATTCTCTAAAAATAAGCGATCAACAGATTCATTTAGATGTTGCATACAGGGGGTTGGAAAAACGAAACAATGAAATCAACAAACTGCAAAATCAGATCTTGCAGTTAAAATGTTCTAATGAGAAGTTGAAAAACTCTCATTTTGTGGTGGAACACTATGAATCTGTAGTGAGACAAATGAATGGGTTAGGGTTGAGTACTAATGCCATTCCACCACCAGTAAGCGGGAAGTTTGTCAATAGCTTAATAGACATTAATCTCACTTGTCTAGATGAGTCCTCTGATAAGGATGATTCCCCTAAAAAGGATGAATCCTCAAGTAAGGCTAACTCCACATCTAGTGAGGAGTTCTTTACTGCTTCTGATGATGGGTCGGTTAACCCTTGCCCTGAAGGAGTAGTATCTGAGGAGTTGTTAACTGAACAGAAAGTAAAGAAAAACATTATCACTAATGGTGATAATTGCATTTTAACTGAACCCGATATCATTGAAACAAATGATAAACTAAAGGTAATGCTTTATGGGGTTATACAAGTCTTAACCAAGTAAAGAAAGAGGCATTTTCTGCTCACTATGGGCTTGGTTACAAAGAAAATTTGGAAAAATACTATACTCCCATAAACCAAACTGTAAAGGTTCAGACTCCTATTCATAAACCAACTCCTCCTGCTCATAATGCTGAGTTATCTAAGGCCAGATCTAATGAGCCTTACAGGAGAATTTATGTAGACAAGAGTGGCTCCTAGTGCCTTGAAGTCACTAGGTAGATGAAAATTCTAGTCCTTCCAAAGGCACTAGGTAGATTCTAATCTCTTCAGATTCTCAGTTATTCTGATGGACACTGTGTAGAGTGTCCAGCAACTAGGTAGAGATCTGATGAATTTTTTAAGAATGTCTTCATTCTCCAACTTCACTTTTGAGCACTGCAACTCACCTACAAGATAAGTATATCTGTTATATAAAACAGTTAGAGACTCACCTTCCTTCCAGACGAAGTTTTTGTACTACTGCTTGAGGATGTCTCTTCTGTTTTCCTTGATTTCCTCAGATCCAGCAAATATCTTTTCGAGGGCCTCCCACAGCTCCTTTGCAGTTTTATAACTTCTGAAGTTATGAAAAACTTCATTTGGAAGGCACATTTGGATGGCTCCTAGTGCCTTGAAGTCCACCTCCATCTTCTTGATATCCTCTTCTGAATATTTGGAGGGATCCTTTGGAACTGTTGGTCCTCCAGAGTCAGCAGATGCCACCATGGGAGTGTATGGTCCATCCCTGATGGATTTCCACATTCCGTACTCCTGATAACAGAAGAAGCTTTCCATGTGATTTTTCCACATGTCGTAGTCTTCTCCAGATACCAACCTTGGTGGTCGGTTGATGCTGCCGATGTCTTCAAAACCATTGCTTTGTGCCATTTTTGTTTTGAGATTTTGGGTGACTTGATCAGAGAGAGAGTTTAGAATAGAACCAGAAGTGATTAAACAGGTGTGAATTTGTTTAATCTGAGCCAAAGCTCTGATACCACTTGTAGGATCGTAAGATTACAAGGTGATTCTATTCTAGTTGATATTGGCGGAAACAATAGCAACCAACAAAGTAAACAAGTAAACAGCAAGAATACTGATAAATGCACTGTTGTATTAGACTTCTGAGATTACAAGATTACAAGTAAAACTCTATCAATACACTATCAAAAAGCACTATTGAAGGCACACCGTGTTTGAAGTGTTTACAAGATATATATAGTAACTTAGAATCAAGACAGACCCTTGATTCTAAGGATCAGATCTAACACAAGCCGTTGATCTTGTTTATTAATCTAAATTACGCGTAAAGGCTAATCTAGTTAACTTTACTGAAACGTCTTCTTAGGCATCATTGTTTGCATGCTTGGAGAAGAGCGTTATTGTCCTTTATTGGTTGCACCAGTGAGGTTCCTTCTGCTTGGAGTGTGGCAGTTGCTTTTACAGAAAGGTGTGAGAGGCGCTTCGCATGGATAGTCAGCTGCAACGTTTGGTCTTCAGAGAATAAAGCTATCAGCAGCAGAGATGAGGACCAACAGCAAGATTGATCTATCCGCAGCTGTTGAGGATATGCCTATCAGCAGCAACATGTGTTGAATGCTGCTGATAAGCCTATCCGCAGCTACTTTAGTCTTCTGCAGTAGACAAAGTATCAGAAGTTGTTTTGGTCAGCAGCAATCTTGTGTTGTCCGCAGAAGTTGTACTTTGAACAATTTTGTAGCAATCAGTCTTTGGTTCTACAAACTCCCCCTAGACTGATGCTACCAAAATTCTTCTAGTCCCTCTGTTGCTGAAGCTTTTTCATGTGGTCGACTATCCTTGCTACTTCATACCCTCGAGGATCCTTGCTGGGGTTGTCAAGAGGAAGTTCAGACATAGTCTTGATGTCCTTACTTGGCATATTGAAGATTGCCTTGCTTGAACATCTCATCTGGTGACCCTTGACATTTGTAATGGTGAACTCATTCTTCTCAGCATTGTAGGACCATCGTGCAAATGGATAGTAGGATTGTAGAGGTCTAACATCTAAGACTGCATCTTTACTGGGGTTGAAGTGATGTTTGATCACCAGCACAAGATGTTTCCCGCCATCATTTGCAGGTATGATTTCTTCACCCAGCTCCATGATTCTCTTGAGATCTGAATCTGGAAGTTGTAGAACCTCATCAACAGACTTGTAAATCGACCTTCTTCGTTCAGTTCTCTCCCTGAATACTTCAAACCACTGATCTTGGGTACTGTAAAACCATTGGACTATTTCTCTGGAGTCTTCAGGTTTGGATATGGGTTTGGATTTCTTCAGGAGTGGCTGTTGATGAGAAGTAGCTGGGTGGGATGTTTTGAACTTTTTGGGTTGAGGAGAGGAAGGCTTGGGGATGTTTGTGGATGGTGTTTGGAAAGTGGAAGTAGTTTCTGGTGCAGAGGTTCTTTGTTTCTTGACTGGTCTCTTTCCTAGTCTTTCTTCCTCTTCCTTTTTCACTTTTGTATACAGGGCTTGTAGGTTCATGAAGGACATGGGACCTAACCTTTTTCCACTTTCTCCCCTTACCTTAAGGAAGTCAATCATCACCTTCCTTTCTTCATGGGTCCTTTGGTTAAGGGCAATGGCTTTCTTTGACTTTTGTCGAGCTTTCTCTTTCTCTTCATTTTTCTTCTTCTTTGCCAATTCCCCCTGCTGACCCATGAAGACTCTGTAGATCTCTTTGTTTGAAAGTTTTTTTAAGGTAGTCTGCATCCTCACCTTGAGAGATCAGAGCTTCAGTCCACTCCTCCCTTAATTCTTTTGCTAATTTAGAATCAGTGATTCTAAACTTAGCATCTTCCTTCTTCTTCTTTTCATTCTCCTATTCTACTTCCTTTGCAAACTGTTCCTGCAGCTGTCTGGCAAGTTGTTCATCTTCCTCAACTTGAGACTCTGCATGGATTTTAACTTTCATCTCATCCAGCTGTTTGGCATACAGCTAGATTGTCTGTTGTCTTAGGAGTATGGCTGCCTTTCTTTCTTGATGCCTTTGTTTATGAGCCATCTCTTCAGCCATCTCTTCTTCTTGTCTTTTCCTTCTTCTTTCTTCTTTCTCCTTCTTTTCTTTTCGCAACCTCTCTTCATCCTCTTCTATCATAATGCCCTTCCCTTTATTAACATTGGATGCCTCTGCTCTGGCTTCACTGATCACAGAAACAGCTGATTGTTGTGCTGTTGGGATCTCTGCCTCGGCTTCATTGGCAAGTTGAGAAATAGACAAGGGACGGTCACTGTCTTCATCAAGTTGGTACTCAGGACCTTCTATTTCTCTCAGTTGATCCCTAAGTGAAGATCTTGTGCCAAATGCTACAGATGTGGCTTCAACTTGTGGAGTATCTGGGTTGGAGTCAGTATCAGAAGTTGACCCAGACTCTTCCTGAGGAATCAGTCCTTCTTCTTCAAGATGGGCTTTGATGGTGACCACCATTGCCTGGCTCTCTAATGAGTTAATATTGCAGATGTTGGCTCTGAGCTGAAAGATCTTGAATAGGAAGTCTGAGGGCAGCTGGAGGATGTTCCTAGTGTTGATGGTGAGAGAGGTGCCGTTGCTTAGAAGGAAGGTATGGTCAAGGCACTTATTGCTTATCCATCCTAGCACATCTAAGTCCTTGACCATTAGTTTGTACAGGAGTCTTTTCAGGCTCAGAACTTCTTCTTCATTGAGAAGACTGCTCCTTGTGATTTGGAGATTGTTGGGAGACAGTCTTCTTTCTGCAGCCTGAGATGACTCAGGAGACTCTACCCGTTTTAGTTCTTGGATTAGTCTTATGAAGTTGGGTAGGTTGTCCTCCATCAAAGCATAGAACATGTCAATGGAAAGGTCTGCTGAGAGGTCTGATGAGTTGTTGATGCAGATAAGATCATATAGGTCAAGGATTTCAAATGGATGAATTAAATGCCAGTCTAGCTCTTCTACTCCATTAAACTCCCGACCTATCCAAAACCCTTTCAGTTTTCCCATCGTACCCCCAAGCTAGTATAATGTCAAACTCTAGCTGTGTTGATGTCAGTGGGAAGTGGGGGGCAGCTGCATGACTTATGATGGCTGCAACTTCTGGGATGATGCTGAAGGATGTAGATGTTTCGTCTTGGTTGTTTTCATCCATCAGCACCTCATCTATAGCTCTGACAACTAGCTTCCGGTCTTCAGTAGATTCTTCTTCATTGTCATCTGAGACTAGCAAGTCATGAACTTGGACAAAAGCTGGTCTGAATAGAGTACTTTGGAAGGCAGCCTGCTCTTGAATCCAGTTGTCGAGACTTTCAGTGTCTTCTTCCATAGGGACTTTCTCCCCCATTTTGGTTGCATCAGTGAACAAATAGGCATCTGTTTGAGTGCACACTGAGACAAGAGAGGGAGAAGCCGTGGAGGGGCATTGATGGGCTTCATGCATCAAGGCTTGGTGTCGTAGTTTGGACACTTCAGCCTCAAGCATAGCCACCCTGGCCGTCAATTCCAAATTGTTTAGTTTCAGACTGTCCTCATCCACAGTTATGGAATCCTTGGACCCAGATGGGGCCGTAGGCCGAGCCTCAGCATCCCCATCACCCGTGGTTTCTTGGCGCCTGGGATTCCTCTCAGTGAGGGGAGTTTCCAAGGAAACACCCTCACCATGAGTTGCCGTGGTTGAGGTCTTAAAGATGTTGTCACTGTCCTCCTGGTCATTTGATGGACCAGCAGTAGTGACAGCCTCTTCCACATCCACTCTTTCATTACTCCTAGAGTGGACCTTCAAGGGTGAAGAACTTGGGTTGGGTGTTTCGAAAGCAAGACCAATCAGCACCTCCTTGATAGTGGTTGTTGGAGAAGGTACATCACTTTGGTCAAGTTCCTCAACACTTAAGTCCAAATAAGATAGGAATGGCTCAAAGGGCTGTTCTATGGATCCGGGAAGTGATCCTAATCCTAATAGAGAGACTTCCGAAGGAGTCTCCCTAACAGTGTGTCTTTCCCTTATGATATTCTCACTAGAATGTTGTGATTCTGAGTGAGGGATGTTGGCTTGGGTTTGGGCCTTGGAGGCAAGAGAAGAAGGAGTTCTCTTGCCCCACTTCCTTGTATATTTGGCTGCAACCGGGGCCCTGTGTTCCAGTTGAGCAATCAAACTGTGGGTGAGTAAAGTATGTGCATGTACATCCTCAGTAGAATGCACATGGGTTCGATCAAGGGAAGCAGCAGTTTGGGTTTGTGGCAGTGAGGTGGAGGGTGTGGGATCAGTATCAGCTGGGTTTGCTGAACTGTCACCCTGGGCACTTTGCGTGTTCAACATTGTAGACAACAATGGAACATCGGCCCCTGAGAACTTTGATGAAACTGTTCTCATGCTTTGAAAAATGTTGTTCTTATGTCCCAGCATTATGTAGATTCTTGCAGTTTTTGAAAGATCTTGGTGCTCAATGTTGAACACTTCGTGCAAGAATCTTGGGTATATGAAGAAATGTGATTTCACCCCTTCTTGAAGGTTATATCTCAAACCTTCAAGAATGAGGTGGGAAAAATTGAAACCCGCCCCAGTTATCATACCGTGAATTGCGGACGCAAGTCCGGAGCTAAGTTGGTTCCAGCCACTCCTCTTCTGGGATATGCATTGGAGAAGAGTGTGGCAGAGATACTACCATTTGGGACCCATGAGTGCCTTCTCTATTGTATACTCTGTTTGATTCCCAGCGTACTCTATGGATACAAAGGTCCTCATGTATACGTCTCTTGGGTAAGAGATGGAGTCCCCTTCATCCTGAAGCTTGAGGTGTTGGCGGAGCTTTGCTTCAGTGATAATCATCTCCTTGCCGTCTACTGTGCCTCTGATTTGGGGAGTGCCCTGGTCAGTAGAATACACGGCTGAGCTCCAAAACTCTTCCATGTGGGAAGTATAGATGGTTGGGTTGACTGTTAAGGCATGGTGGATTTTAGACCGACAAAGGAAGTCGATCATATCATCGAAACCTTCGGATTTCTTGCCCTTTATTAGGTATGCAGTGAGGTTGTGATATGGGGAAAACTTGTCGTTGGGGTTGTTTATGTCTGCGCCTGCCATTGTTATGGATTTGGAGGGAAGAGAGAAGGGTGTCTGAATGGTGGTTAATTATGGAGGGCTTTGAATGCTGTGGGGACAGGAGAGAAAGTGATGGGAGATAGGTTTGAAATTGAATATGAAGAGGTTGTGGGAACGTTTGAGATTGTGATATAACGGCAGACGAAGAAAAAGCAACTTTACTTGTACAGTACAACCTGTTTCACTTTTCATTGTTACAGCTGTAAAACACTCGAGCAGTCATGGTAAAGACTGAGAGTAGTTTTTACCTCGGGTAAAAGTTAATGTAGACTTGTTTTACCCATCAGTAGCAAACTTGGTTGCTGCCGATGGTGAGCTATCCGCTGCAAACTTGGTTGCTGCGGATAGTGAAGTCTTTCAGCAGCAGATTTGGGTGCTGCTGACTGTTGTATTCATTCCGCAGCAAAAAGGTTGCTGCTGACCGCCTTAAAGCTGTCCGCAGGAAACTTGTTCCTGCTGATAACTTAAAGCGATCAGTGGCAAAGGATTTGCTGCTGAAGAGTAAATCTGTCAGCAGTGAAAAAAGTGCTGCTGACTAAAACCTTTTATTAAGAACAAAAACATAGACATATTTACAAGGAAAGGTAAAAAATTAGAGACATGTCTTATTCAAAGTTCATCATGCCAATTGATTCAACTAGATATCGAAATCTTGCTTCATCAAAAGGTTTAGTGAACAAATCAGCATATTGCTCATTTGTGTGAACCTTGGATAGGACAATTCTCTTTTCCTCAGCTTGATCCCCTGATAAAGTGATACCTGATGTCGATGTGCTTAGTCTTGGAATGCTGCACTGGATTATTCGTGATAGAGATAGCACTCATGTTGTCAATGTGAATTGGAGTCTGCATGAAGGTCATTCCATAGTCAAGCATTTGATTTTGGATCCAGATGACATGTGCACAGCAGCTTGAAGCTGCAATGTATTCTGCTTCAGCTGTTGAAGTAGAGACACATGTTTGCTTTTTGCATTGCCATGAGATGAGTCTTCCTCCAAGAAATTGACATCCCCCAGATGTGGACTTTTTGTCCAAGTTACAACCCCCATAGTCACTGTCAGTGTAGGCATAGAGATTGACATTTCCATTCTTTGGATACCATAGCCCAAGTTTTGGAGCTCCCTTTAGGTATCTAACGATCCTTTTGACAGCTTGAAGATGAGAAACTTTTGGAGCTGCTTGAAATCTTGCGTAGAGACAAACTGCAAACATGATATCTGGTCTTGAGGCAGTGAGATACATGAGAGACCCTATCATTGCTCGGTACTGATGTTGATCAGTGTCTTGTCCTTCTTTATCCAGAGATAATTGATGGTGCACTAGCATAGGAGTTCTTGCAGCAGAGCAGTCAGCCATTTTGAACCTCTCCAAGATGCTTTTGACATACTTGGATTGACTTATGAAGATTCCATTTGATACCTGTTTGACTTGAAGTCCTAAAAAGAAATTTAGTTCACCCATTGAACTCATTTCAAATTTGGAATGCATCAGAACTTCAAAGTCTTTGCAAAGCTTCTTTCTTGTAGATCCAAAGATAATGTCATCAACATAAATCTGGACCAACAAAATTTCTCCCCCTTCATCTTTGATGAAAAGTGTCTGATCAATGGCCCCCTTTCTGAAGTTGTTGCTAAGTAGATATCCAGATAAAGTTTCATACAAGGCTCTTGGGGCTTGGTGTAAGCCATAGAGAGCTTTGTCTAGTTTTAAGACCTTATTTGGATGTGCAGGATCCACAAAGCCTGGAGGCTGTTTGACATAGACCTCTTCACCAATTTTGCCATAGAAAAAGGCACTCTTCACATCCATTTGATAGACCATAAAGTTTTTGGATGCTGCATATGCCAGAAAGATTCTGATGGCTTCCAGACGGGCAACAGGAGCAAAGACTTCATAATAGTCAATGCCTTCTTCTTGAGTGTAACCTTGAGCTACCAGTCTGGCTTTGTTCTTGACCACGATGCCCCTTTCATCTTGCTTGTTTCTGAAGACCCATCTTGTTCCAATGGCTGTTTGACCAAGTGGAAGATCAACAAGCTTCCAAACATCTTGTCTTTTGAATTGCAGCAATTCTTCCTGCATTGCTTCAATCCAGTTGTTGTGCTTGAGAGCTTCATCAATCTTCTTGGGTTCCACCTGAGATAGAAAGCAAGAGAACAAACAAATGTTGGCTTCATGAGACTTACTTCTTGTCTGGATACCTGTGTGGACTTGGCCAATGATGTTTTCCAGAGGATGCTCTTTGTTTATTCTCTGTGCTGGTATCACATCCAGCCGTATTCCCTCTTCAAGATTACTTTGGTTTAGATCAGGATTGTCTTCAGTTGTGAGGAGAGGAGCTTGGAGGTTATGATCATTGTGTTCCACATTGTCAGTAGTATTAGCATCAGAGGCCTCTTCAGCATGGATTGAGGAGGCTTCATTAAAGATTTCTTGGTCAGAGAGATTGCTGCTTGTAGTGTTGGAAGTATCGGCTTCACCTGTACTGGCTTCAATAGCTTCAGCCACTGATGGAGGATCAATGGATGGCCTTTTCATCCTGATGTAGGGACTGGGAAAATCCAGTCTGTAGTCAGAAGAGGAGGTTGGGGCAGAAGATGTTGATTTTGAAGAAGAAAACTCCATATTTGAGAATATGAGAGGCTCAAATATCTGGGTGAAGGAGTCTATATCAAAGAGCCAGTTAGGACCTTTGCCTTGTTCACAAACAATGTGTTCCCTGCATTCCATATTAGCAGATTCTTCCACAATCCGAGTCCTAGAATTGAACACTCGGTAGGCCTTTGATTGAGAGGAGTAACCCACAAAGTAACCTTCATCAGACTTTGCACCGAATTTAGCAAGAACTCCATGTGTGATGAGGATGGTACATGGACATCCAAAGGGCTTCAGGAAGCCAATGTAGGGAACTCTTTTGAGCCATAGTTCATAGGGTGTTTTCTGGAGAGGCTTAACAATAAGGACTCTATTCTGCACATAACAAGCTATGCTTACTGCTTCCGCCCAGAAAGTAAGGGGCAGCTTTGAGTCAGCCAGCATAGATCTTGCTGATTCAATCAGAGTCCTATTTCTTCTTTCAGCAACCCCATTTTGTTGAGGGGTTCTTGGAGCACTGTATTGCCTTTCAATGCCCTTGCTCTCACAGAAACTGTTCAAAGTGTGATTTTTGAACTCTGTTCCCTGATCACACCATATGATCTTTACCTTCAGATTGCTTTGATTCTCTACCCTAAGAATATAGGATTTGAGAATCTCAGCAGTTTCATCTTTTGTTCTTAGGAAGAATACCCATGAGAATCTGGAGAAGTCATCAGTTATCACCAGACAGTAGGACTTTTTGCCCATTGACATGACATTCGTAGGACCAAAGAGATCCATATGCAGTAGCTGGAGAGGGGTGTCATTTGTGTTCAATGTCTTGGGCTTGTGGGAACTCTTGTGTTGTTTTCCCTTCAAGCAGGCAATGCAGTGATCGTCTAGCTGGAATTCTTTGTCAGGAAGCCCTCTGACAAGATTCTCCTTCACTAATTTATTGATTGTTTTGATGTTAACATGGCTTAACCTACTGTGCCAGAGAGCGGATTCATCAACTGATGCCTTTGACAGAAAACATGAAACACTACCAGATGGAGTGACTTCATTCATGTCAAGCACATATAAGTTGTCCTTTCTATGAGCAGTTTGGAGAATCTTCTCTGGAGGGGGTTTAGATAGGCCAGGAGCTAACACGAAACATTATTTGTCAGTGAAGAGCATCTAATGCTTTTGATCACATACTTGGGAAACACTCATGAGATTGAAGTCAAGTTCTTTAACATAGTTGACTCTTTCAATACTCAACCTTTCATTGGAAACATTTCCTTGTCCAGTGATAGATCCACCCTTTGAGTCACTCCCAAAGGCAACCTATCCTCCATTGAAATGTCTGAAGTTAGAGAGGATGGACCTGTTGCCTGTCATGTGCCTGGAACAGCCGCTATCTACCACCCAAGTATTGTGTTTATTGCCTGGCTGTCCCTGCACATGGGAGATATCTCATTAGTGGGAGGAACATTGTAGCATGCAGCATTGAAGAAAATCGTTGCTAATTTGCCATTGTCAGCATTCTTGCAGTCAATGGAACCAATAGTTATGGTTGGAGATTGTTTGGCCTTCCATTGCTGTGTTGGTGGTTTTCTAGCTTTCTTTACATTGTCGGCAGAAGATGTTGTTGCTGACAATTCTGGCTTATCCGCAATCGATTTTGCTGCTGAAGGCTTTGCTGGAGCAGTAGCAGTTTTTGCTGCTGATGCCGTTGTTTTTTATTTTGCTTTGTCAGCAGCAGAGACTTTTGCTGCTGAAGGCTTTGCCTTTGGTTTCCTGGACTTTACTCTATCATCAGCGATTTTGTTTGCTGCTGATGGGTTGAACACAGATGAACGATTTGCAATCTGGTTAAAAGGGTTGAACTTGCATGTTGCAGCAAAGTGGTTTGATTCCCCACATATGATGCAAGTTTGTTGAGGTTTCTGCATCTTCACTCTTTGAGGGGATAGATATTCTCTGAACTTTGTTGCCTTTGCATCATAGCTTCTCACCTGTTTGTTTCTGTTTGTTTTCTCAAAGGCATGCTGCTTTGAGTTACTTTGGTGTTCACGGTAGTGAAAGGAGGTGCTGGCAGTGTGATTGTATTTGCCACACACAAAGCAGGATAGTGCTATATTGTCCCTGTGAAAGTGCACATAGTCCTTTCTTTGAAACAAATCTTTGAAGTTCCAGGGATGAGCTTTGTTATGTTCAAAAGTGGCTTCTTCTAGTGTCTTTTGAACATATGGACCTTTTTCTCCAGGTGCATGAAAAATATCAAACACCTTTGGCTTTGACTGAGACTTGGGGTTGGTGAAACCTGATGTCTCTCCCTTTTCAATGTTTAGCTTTCTTCCATTTTGAGGATAGCTAATCTTGATTTGTTTGAATGGGATGGGAGCTGGAATAGCTGGAGTAACAACAGGACATTCAGTTTTATTCAGAACAGCTTCAGAGATAGGACCAGATGGGACTGCACTAGTTTCACAGTGGTCTGAGAAGGTTGACTCAGGTTCTGAAGAGGTGGAGCAGTCTTCCACAAAACATGCATCCATTGAAGGATCAAGGTTTCGGTTTGCCGTGTCAAGATTTGCAGTATTGAAGCTTGGTTCGTGAATGGCAACATAGTCAGCAGGAGGAGGAACTATCTTGTACTGGTCATTATGATATCCAAGTCCAGTTTTTACCTTTTTCATGGACTTGAATATCTAACAATCTTTGTAACTTTTTAGATGAAAATTCATATTTTTCAACATGAACTTTCTGTTCAGCCAGTTCAGCTCTGGTAGCTCTAAGTTTTACTAATAGATCATCAATCTGAATTTCAAGATTGGTTTGTTCATGTTTTAATGAAGAAATCTCTTTCTTAAAGCAGTTAATCTTTTCTTTGTAAGTATTTTTGACCTTTTTGAATTCAGACTTCATTTGATGAAACTCTTCATTTTGATCTATCAGATTTTGGTTATGCTTTCTATAACCTAAAACTTTGTCAATGCAAGCTTGAGATAAAGATGTTCAAATACCTGAGGTGGTATCTCTGCATTGTCTGCCATAAGTGCTTGGTTGGAGGCAGGAACATCTTCACATTGAAAACTCCAGTCAAAGTCTGTAGTTCCAACATTTGCACAGGCTGCAGTTTGTGCTGGAGGAGTTCCCTGCTGCTGCCTGGGCTGACCTTGGTAAGCTTGTCTTTGATGGCTGGCACCCTGATTGGCTTTAGGTGCCTTGCACTCCCTAGCAAAGTGACCCATTTGGTTACAGTTGTAACATCGGATCTTGCTTTTATCAAGCCCAACTCTGGTGTTTGAGTTGTTGCCTGGAACTGATCTCCCGGTTCTACAATAAAACATTTTTGCTCTGAGGGAGAGCATGGCATATGAGTGCTGAATATCCATTTCTTCAAGATCATCTGGATGAAAGCATTCCAGATCCTCCTTTATGAAGTGCATGCTGCTTGAGTTGTCAGAGACAAAAGCAGTAGAGGTTCGCTGTTGAGAAGGTGCCTCAAGAAGAAATGGTGATGAGTTGGATTGTGAAGCAGTTGGTGTTTGAGGATGAGTAACAATGGGAGGATAGTAGTTGCTTGCACTAGGACCGGAATGATAAGAGTGAAGCGCTGAGGTGGTGGTGGAGGAAGTGGTAGCTGATTGATAACTGGAGCTCCTTTCTTTAGCTTGAATCATTTCTAATTCATAGGTTTTGAGCATGCCAAAGAGCTCAGTCATCTGAAGAGTCTTCAGATTCTCTGTTCTTCTGATGGACACTGTATATAATGTCCAACAACTAGGAAGAGATCTTATGAACTTCTTGAGAATGTCTTCATTCTCCAGCTTTACCTTGGAGCACTGCAGTTCTCCAACCAGGTACGTGTACCTGTTATATAAAACTGTTAGTGACTCACCTTCCTTCCAGACGAAGTTTTCATACTGTTGCTTGAGAATGTCACGTCTGTTCTCCTTGACCTCCTCAGATCTAGCAAACATCTTTTCCAAGGCTTCCCATAACTCCTTTGCAGTTTTGTAAACCTTGAAGTTGTGAAAAACTTCATTTGGAAGGCACATTTGGATAGCTCCTAATGCCTTGAAGTCCACCTCCATTTTCTTGATGTCTTCTTCAGAATACTTGGAGGGTTCCTTCGGAACTAGTGGTCCTCCGGAGTCAGCAGAGGCCCCCATGGGAACATAAGGTCCATCCCTTATGGATTTCCACATTCCGTATTCTTGGTAGCAGAAGAAGCTTTCCATACGGTTCTTCCACATATCATAGTCCTCCCCAGACACCAACCTCGGTGGTCGGTTGATACTGCCGATGTCTTCAGATCCATTACTTTGTGCCATTTTGTTTTGTGTGACTTGATCAAGAATAGAGTTTTGAATAGAATCAGAAAGTGATTAAACAAATGTTAGTTTGTTTAATCTTGAGCCAAAACTCTGATACCACTTGAAGGATCGTAAGATTACAAGGTGATTCTATTCTAGTTGATATTGGCGGAAACAATAGCAACCAACAAAGTAAACAAGTAAACAGCAAGAATACTGATAAATGCATTGTTGTATTAGACTTCTGAGATTACAAGATTACAAGTAAAACTCTATCAAGACACTATCAAAAAGCACTATGAAGGCACGCCGTGTTTGAAGTGTTTACAAGATATATATAGTAACTTAGAATCAAGACAGACCCTTGATTCTAAGGATCAGATCTAACACAAGCCGTTGATCTTGTTTATTAATCTAAATTACACGTAAAGGCTAATCTAGTTAACTTTACTGAAACGTCTTCTTAGGCATCATTGTTTGCATGCTTGGAGAAGAGCGTCATTGTCCTTTATTGGTTGAACCAGTGAGGTTCCTTCTGCTTGGAGTGTGGCAGTTGCTTTTGTAGAAAGGTGTCAGAGGTGCTTCGCATGGATAGTCAGCTGCAACGTTTGGTCTTCAGAGAATAAAGCTATCAGCAGCAGAGATGAGGACCAGCAGCAAGATTGATCTATCCTCAGCTGTTGAGGATATGCCTATCAGCAGCAACATGTGTTGAATGCTGCTGATAAGCCTATCCGCAGCTACTTTGGTCTTCAGCAGCAGACAAAGTATCAGAAGCTGTTTTGGTCAGCAACAATCTTGTGTTGTCCGCAGCAGTTGTACTTAGAACAATTTTGTAGCAATCAGTCTTTGGTTCTACATCCTTCGAAGGATTTGTAATTACATCCTTCATAATTCTCAGTTCTCGTTACTGAGCTAGTGTTAGTGTTTCCATTTTCCCCTCAAGTGTTATTATTAGTTCCTCCTCCAGCAGTTCTATTACCCATCCTCCTCGTGAGGACTTCATCTAACAATCCAAGTAATGTGGTTCGTAAAGTCTCTGTTACTTCACTAGCCACTGCATCTTGGAACTGAGCTTCACACATAAATACTTCTTCAGTATGAGTATCTGTGTTATTGTCGTTCTTATTTGCCTCATGATGATTGTTAATATTGCCGTTATTTTCAGCCTGCCTATGACTCCTAGTAAATGGAGTTCGACCTGTTCCTTTACCTCTTCCTCGTCCAAACATTGTTACCTATACGCACAGATGTATGACATCAGAATTCATATAACTGGTTATGATCCAGAAAATCATAAATTGAAGACATTTGCCCAAGAATGTAATTAATATCTGTTTTCTCGACATCTCCTATTATATTCATAATGATAATCAACATCTCAACTTATATCCTGTTGGCATTCCAGCTATTCTCAGAGCTCTTAATTTAAGTCTAGATACTAATCCCTTAAACTGCGGCTCTGATACCAACTTGTCATACCCGTAACACAAGACTGTCATCTAACCAGAGTAGTACATCTAACAGATATGTTCCCAGGTAAGAGCGACGGGTCTAGGAGAGATTTATACACCGCTCTTTCCTAGACAGAACATTTCGTTCGTCAGATACCTACATACCAGTTGAAGGTCGCCTTCTAGTTACTGTGACGTTGATACCAAGAAACACCGCGGAAGACTTAACATCATAAACTTATTTTATTTCGTAACATAACGTTTGTACAATAGGGGCTGACTGGCAAAATACAACATAAACAAACTCTGGACTTATAGCTCACGAAGAACCATGCCATTCACTCAGGCCTTATGGTCACTCTGGGACCAGCCCTCAGTCATCCCTATATCCAACATCTGTACACCTCCTAGAATGCCAACTAACAGCTAGGGTTCACCTGTGCTAAAAAACATTTGAAAACAATTTAGATCAGCTTAATGCTGGTGAGTTCATAAACAAAATCATTTTTCAAGAATATCTTTCATATAGGAATGAATGCCCCGACAGGTCTTACAACCATCCCCTCCAATACATCACCCGAATTGCCCTTAGATTCTGAGTCTACAACATACATATATTCAGGAACCTTCCGGGCGCGCTGGTCACCCTTAGACCAGATCTAACCAAAGGATCAATCTTGTCCCTAGGTCCCACCCCAATCATGGCCATAATAAGTACTTATTATAGGATATATGCACGGATAGTATTGGGTATCTTAGACAAAAATCATTTATAAAACATTTCATAAAGCACAGTTAAGAGGAACTCACCTTAAGCAGAACCTCCTCCTTTATTGAATATAACAATCAACACTTCGACAGAACCCTAGATCATATTCGACATTTATCATAATCAATACCCCTATCTTAGGTTTACACTAAGAAACCTTAGGGTGTTTAGAAACCTTAACTTGGCACTATCTATGGCATTTTTAATGACGAATTGTGAGAAACCGGACTCTCGAAGGTGGACCAGAACTTCGGGAATCGAGCCACTAGAGCTCTAGTGTGAGTTTGTGAAGTGTTTGTGTTGTGCAAATGAGCCTAGATCGATCAAGTATTTATAGGGTGATCATCGGGCCAGTAGCGGACCGCTAAGCAAGGGTGTGGCAGTCCGATACCCCTTGTGGCGGCTTATTCTTCTTGGCTTCAACGTAGCGGACCGTTAAGGTTAAGGATGGTGGTCTGCCACCCTTCCACGCGTCAGATTTCAAACGGTGAGTCACAGGGACAGGTGTCAACTCCCGGTGGTTTCCTTAGTCCACACGTAGCGGACCGCTAAGACTTAGGGTAGCGGTCCGCTACCCCTTTCTCTTTCAAAATTTTCAATTTTGGTCTTTTAACTTTAGAGAACTAAAGTTCAAACCCTGAACTTTATATTTTGACACTTTTAACGCTTTGGGAATTATCAAGGTGTTACAGGCTTGAGCCTAGGTGTCACTACGGATGCCTAATTCGCTAAAACCATTGGCTATGATACCAATCTGTCACACCCCTAAATAGATAAATAAATTAAGGTTGCAACGATCGGTAACTTTACACAACAACGGAAGCTAAACTAAAGACTTCTAAGGTAGTGAACACCATTAAAATTCTAACACGAATTAGTACCTTGACCTAAAACCATATAGATCAAAATTGTCTTGAGGTTTGACAATCATATGTGTTCGACTATAGGGTTTAATATGAATGGTTAACCTATTCCAACCATGCCATAGCTATGTGTTACCTGAAAAACATACATAAAATTGTCAACATAATGTTGGTAAGTTCACAGGTTTGATTGTCGTAATGAAAATCAGTTTTCCTTGAAAACATTGATAATGTGTACATGGCCATAATAAAAAACCGTTTCCCTTGAAAACTTTGATAACGTGTACATGGCCAAAGTATAAAACGGTTTTTCTTGAAAACATTGATATCTTGTACGTGGCCATAAAATGAAACTGTTTTCCTTGAAAACATGTGATGACTTTATAGTCATAAAATGAGTCGTTTTCCCAATGAAAACATGTGATGACTTCATAGTCATAAAATGAGTCGTTTTCCCAATGAAAACATGTGATGACTTCGTAGTCATAAAATGAGTCGTTTTCCCAATGAAAACATGTGATGACGTCATAGTCATAAAATAAGTCGTTTTTCCTCGAAAACATTGATAAAATCATTTGCACGTAAACGAATAGCCAAACCATTTGCGTGTAAACGATCGGTATATCCATCTGCATGAAAACGTTTCAATGTATATGATAAACAAAACAAGTAATGTTGGCCCATCCGTAAACTAGCTACAAATATGAAAAATATGTACATACATGAGGCATAACTAAACCATGACACATGTGTTTTGCCCCTCGCTCGTACCTCACGAGCAATGTTTGAATACTATGCGGTCATTTGGTGTCACACCCCGACCGATGGCGGAATCATCGGGGCGGGACATGTAAGACTGTTCATGAGCACAAGGTTGACTAGATTGTAATATATTAAATCCATTCCCATTCAAACAAACACGAAACAAGTTCAAAGTACATAATGAAATACAATTTGTCTTTGATTTAATATTAACTAGGTCCAAAGCCTATGTGTAGCATGTCTTGATCAAACTCAAATGAAAGCACCTGAAACATGAATAAAATAAGGTCAACTAAAAAGTTGGTGAGTATAACACAAGTTTGTACATAGATAGCATATAGTTTGTAAACCAAATCCTTTACATAACATGATAAATAAGGCATTTATGGGGAGCAGCTATTGTGTAACCAAACGTACAATCAAACCTTTGTAACTAGCATGCAAAACAAAGTGTGTTGTCGGTTTCAATCACCGCGTACCATGGGTGGGTTTGTCAGACTCAATAGATCTATCATTGAAAACCGTCGGCTTGTATAGTTAATGATTGCACATAATAGCATACAAGAGGTTAGCACACCTAGCACTCGGGCATAAAGCTCAAATTGCATACATGAATGTAAATAGGATTTGTACTTGTGTTGTTTGCATAAATGTAAACATGTAAGTTGAATAGTGTTCATGTTTCACCCCAAAAATGTAAAAGAGTAAAAAGGGGGTTGTGAATACTCACTTGTTTCGAAGGCGTAGCTAGCACAAATACTAAATAGTATAATGATCCTTGAGATGCACAAGATAACCTAAAGTGTAGTATATATTGCATTAATAATGCACAATAGTCTAAGTCTAAGTCTATGGTTGAATTGGATGGAGTTAGTGATTTGGTACTTGAAAGTAAAATAGAAGATTCGAAATGAATATTTTTAGAACATTTTAAATAAGGTTTGATTTTGGGATAATTACTTAAGTAAATTAAATAATTATAGTTTATGGAAATAACGTAGGTATTATATGTAATTTAGTATAATTAAATAAATGTTTTTGTTTAGTTATAAATCAAATAAATAATTATTAACTTATTCATTTATTTATAAAATGTAACTTAAACATAACAATATTATTTAAGAGTAGAGTTTATGAATTAAATGTTGAACTTTAAATAATTTCCATTTATTTTAAGATTAAATATTTGATCTTTTCTAAATAAACAATAATACAGATTTTTATAATTTCAATCATTTTTATTTTAAAAATTAATCTGAAATACTATTTGTAAAAAGAAATAAAAATTATAAATATTCTGTCAACACACACGACCGCGCCTAGACAGGGCACGACCGTGCTCGGACCACGGGTGCGATCGTGCTAGCCAGGGCGCGACCGTGTTGATCAACAGAGGGGCATAGCTAAACAAATCATTAGGCATGACCGTGCCTTGGGCAGGCACGACCGTGTCTATGCTTCTGGGGGGGTAAGATCAAGTCTAGCCAACAAGCATGATTTGGTCTGAGCAGGAGGCACGACCGTGCTGTAAGTCGGCACAACCGCGTCTCCCGAGGCACGACCGCGCTAGATGATTAGCGCGACCGTGTCTCTGTCAAAACAGGAACGAATTGATTGATTCTTATATTGATAGAGTCGGAATTGATAGGGCTTTCATCCAAAAGGTTATTACGAGTCTGTTTGTGTAGTTTAATTGTATTTAAAACATGTTCAGAATCGAATTCGATCAAACTATTTTTGAATAAAACTTAGGTTCGGGTTTGGGATGATTTCTATATTTAAAACCCAAATCGAGATGTGGCTTTTGATCTACAGACTAAATCAAATGAAAATACGGTTTCAATTACCTAGAACGACGACGAATCAATAGTGTACAGTAGAGGAGAGTTCTGGCGACGACGGAGTGGTCTCCGGTGCTTTCTGCTGTAACTCCGGTCAAAATGGTGTCTTCTGAAGCCTTAGGGAGGATCGATTAATGTGTTGGTTTGCTTAGTTGAAAGGATTCACAATGAAACGATGAATTTGATGGTCACAAAGGAGAGTCTTGATACTTTCGAAAAGGATCGATCAAAACGGGTTCATTTACTATAATGAAAATGATTTAAACTCTTAATTGTTTGTTAATGTGAGAAATGGTTACGAAAACGAACGGTCCAGCGATTAAAGGCTGTTTTTACGTTTCAACTGATGCGAGGCGCGACCGTGCCAGACGAGGCGCGACCGTGCCAAAACATGGTGCGACCGTGCCTACTAGGGTTTCTGGTTATTTACAAAATCAGCCCCTGCAACTTCAGCTTTGACAGAATTAGCTTGGTTAGGATTTAACGGAACACTTAACGGGATTATTAACTGGATTAACTCAAGAAGGTATTACTACATGATTATGAGTTCTAAATTTTTAAATTGAATACGATCGGCTAATGTGTAATGAGGTGTAGGTTTGAGTAAATATAGAGTTAAATGTTGTATTGCTATTTTATTAACTTAAATAAATTAAAATAGGGTCGGAAAAATACGAAATGTTACATTTGGCAAGGTGGACCCATGGTTAGCGCGACTAACCACGACCGGGGGTGTCAATCCCAATAGTACTATCCATAGAATCTCATGCTAATTGTAGGTCCCCGGGTGTCTCGGATAGTCATATGCAAGTGTGTGGCAAGTCAAACAAGGTGCGGAATGCCCGTGACTAGATGGAGTATCAACAACAACAAGTAAACTGACAACAAACAAGAGTCACTTTAAAACTTCGTCTATTATCAATATCAACCGATTACAAGTTACAGAATGAGAGCGTACATCTCAACTTCTACAATCAACTATATAAACTAACAGACCTGACGCCTGCGCACTTAACATGTGCGCAGGACTTTTTTCCTGCGTACTTAGCAAGTACACGGACTTGTTCTTGCGTACTTGCTAAGTACGCATGTTAAATAACATGCGCACTTGCTAAGTGCGCACAACACTTAGAAAGACGATTACAAGACAAAGTGCTTACATACATTTTTACAACTCGATAAACCAATACATACAAATTCAGAAATACAAGTACAAATTCAAATGGAATAGTTACAAAAGCAGAGACAACATCCAGAGTGTTTATCACACAATCATGCTCCAACAAACTCCCCCTTGATAACAGATCTGGATTGTCTTTGATCTTCAAACTCCTTCAGCTTTAGCTTCCCATCTTCATCTTGTAGTCAAGGCAAAACTTGACCAATATGTTATATCTCGATGCTAGAAGCTTGGTCTATTCGTTAGTGTACATGTAAAACTTGTCGTTTAGAACCGCCAGATCTTTCATAGAGAAATTGATGAAACAGATCTCATAAAAAACCATGATCAGTTCTCTTGGTTCCGTATTAACATCTTTGGACCTTAACTTGCCCATCACCACCGCCTCGCCCGTCTTCGGGTCCACATACCAGTACCATATGCTACCAAGGATATCCTGAGATAACTTTCTTAGGGGAATCCTGGTCTCATATAACACTGGGTTGTAGACCAACTTCCTTAAACTTCTGTTCATAACGGGATATCAAACATTCTTGTCCAAGACTCTCTTGGGCATTTGAGGCTTAAACATTTCAAAGTTCCCAGACCTACCTTCCCATTGCATTGTTCCCCCAAACCCTTTGCTACCGCGTGACTTGTATCACCAAGTAGCTCACTATTTTCCAGGTTCACCAAGTCATATTTGGGTAGAGAACTAAATGCCTCGCTAGTTGGTTTCAAGTATTGAACCCCTCCGGTGCTTTTGATGGCAAACAAGTTTTTGTCATTGTCGAAACGGATAGATAAGATCATTCCTTTTGCTCCATGCTTGTCTATGATTGAAGACTTTTGCCAATCAGGAGGCTGACCCTTTTTGAACCCTCCCTGAGGATACTTGTTCATCTAGTCATCAGCATCAGCAGGTTAGGGATCGGTAGGAGAGGCTTCAGTCGAGGTTGCTGCTCCACTAGCCTCAGAAACATTCTCAGGCTTGACTGAACCTATATTAAAAGCAACTTCAAAGGTTGGAGCCTCAAAGATCTCCCTGTCCTCAAGCTCATAAACTCCCTCACTGTCGCCCTTCGGGAACTCCACTATCACATCGTCATCATCATCATCCCAGTCATCTTCAGACTCGATCTCTCCTTCCTGAAGTTTGCTGAGAGCATCGATCTGCACTTCCTTGGAATAGTCCGGCTCAATCAACAAAATAACATCGTCAGATAAATCATGTAAGACTTCAGCCGCCGACTTTCCTTTATCACTTCGATCACCACAAGAAGTATCACCATCACCGCAGTGCTGAGTAGACTCCCCTCAGCCATATACACATCAGAGATTGGAACAAAAGCTAAATCTTGTTGCTCACCTCCACTAGGACTGGCTTCGGGATCCCTGTCTTTGTCATCATCCTTGGTTAGATCAACCGGTTGACAAGCTTCAATACCACTCGACTTTGGCTTTTCTTTCTCTTTCTCCTTCTCCCCCTGAGAAGTAGGCTTGGCGGACAACTCTTCCACTAGGGCAACCATCTTTTTATGTTGTTCGTGTTTGTCACACCCCAACCGACAGCGGAAACGTCGGGGTGGGACATGTAGACTGTTCATGAACACAAGGTTGACTAGATTTCAATATATTAATCATCAAATTTTATTTCAAACAAATCAAACACAACCAAGTTAAAAAGTACATAATTGAAATACAAATGGTTCTTCATTTAAAATTTACTAAGTCCAAACTTAAGTGTAGCATGTCTTGATCAAACTCACACATTAGCACCCGAAACATGAATAAAATAAGGTCAACTAAAAAGTTGGTGAGCATACATAGGTTTGTACATAGATAGTGTATAGATGTGAATAAGCAAATCCTTACATATCATGATAAAATAAGGCATTTATGAGGATCAACTATTGTGTAACCAAAGTACAATCAAACCTTTGTAACTAGCATGCAAATTGTGTTGTCGGTAACAATCAACCAAATTTGGCTGGGTTTGTCAGATTCAATAGATCTATCATTGTTAACCGTCAGCTTGAATAGTTAATGATTACACATAAATTGCACACAAACAGTAACACACCTAGCACTCAAACATAAAGCTCAAATTTGCACACATGAATGTAAAGAGGATTTGTGTTTGTATAGTTTGTGTAAATGTAACAATTGTATGTATAGTGTTCATGTTTCACCCCAAAATGTGTAAAAGTGTGAAAAGGGGCTATGTAATACTCACTTGTAAGACGTTTGTAGATAGCACAAGCAATAGATAGCATAAGTGATTTGTAACTCACAAGATTAACCTAAAGTGAAAAGTGTATAAAGTTGAATTATTATAATAAACAAGATCAAAGGTAAGTCTAGGGTTCAACAGGTTTTGATGTGTGTGAATTTGTACAAAAAGGTTTGTGTTATTCCATGTAAAGGCATGCTATACTTGTATAAGAATTAATGTATAATATGAGTTCAAAGTATATATATATATATATATATATATATATATGAACTTAATAGCCATTGACTAAGGGTTTAATTTAAATAAATAAATAATTTTATTTATTTATTTGTGAAAAATATGTCAAAATATATAGAATGTAAATATATATTAATATATATTTAGAAAAAAAGTTTTATTTGTGTAGATAGGGTTAAACCCTAATATATATGATTCAATAGGAAAATGATTTATAAAAATATGTAGTATAAGAGTTTTGATTTAAATCAATAAACATAATTTATTTATTTGGTTTTAAACTCATTAAAGTTGTAAAAATATTAGTTTTTATTGAAAATTTGTTTATTAATGTACAAATCGAATCTAAATAGTATTAGGTTTCATAGAAAAGTTTTTATATAATAAAAATGTTATTAAAAACATGTTTTAAAATTAAATGGGCTCGCCCGGAATCGAACCCGGGTCTGCCCGGTACAAGCATCACGGGTTAACTACTTGACCAGGGGCGCAACCCTATTACAGCACAAGTCCAGATTTTATTTAATATCAACATGTAAGGGAGCCGGACTGGGATATAAGGAAACGCGCTAAACCAAGCCGGTGATGTGGGTTTCGAACCCACACCATTTGGTCCGATGGTGCAATGACTTTGCCAGTCGGACCAGATGGTTTCGCTGATTGAATAAGAAACCCATTAAACTAAATACGCAAAAAGGATCAATCGAAATCCCCGAATCAAAATCGTATGAGCAGGTTCAAGAATTCGACAGAAATCGAACCCGATACAAAAGCTGGATACGAATTGATATGGGGCTTTTGATGTACCTTTGAAAACGAATCGGAGGAGACTAACCTCACTTGATTTGGCTGGGTATCGAAGGCTGACGGCTACAACTCAGATACGATGTTCTTGGTGCTCGACCGACGGCCAGACGCGGAACGGGATGCGATACGGGGATCAGAGAGTTTGTATGAGATGGTGAGAGGGTATGTTAATTTGTTCTATTTTGTTTTAATCACACGATTTGATTCGTGGTTTAAGGACGACAGCTGTAGCTTCCATTACGCATGAATTCGACGGTTTTGAAACGAATTGGGTCGTGTTGGTGCACCAGATACATGCAGGATTGATCAGAGCGTAATTTACGGGATTGGTTACGCTCGAAATCCTTGATTTGGGATCGGATTGAACACGGTTTTGACTATTAAAAGTCAAACCATTTCAAACTTGAATTGGCCGCTCAATTGATCAGTTTTTGCGCGTTGATTGGGCCGGGGATGGTTTTTTTGTGATCGATTTCTTCTTGTATAGAAGACCAATTACACGGATTGGGTCGGGACAGTCATGATATTTAGTCTGCTTTGACTTTTAAAAGTCAAAATTGATTTGTGTTCATGAGTGGGGGTCAACATGGAAGTCAAAGGTTCAATTTCAAAGGTGTAGGTTCAAAATCAAGGTTCAAGGACTGGGGGGTTCAAATATAGATTAGAAGGATTAATTTGTTTTGATTATAAAAAGAAAAGAATTGGTTTCTTTTATAAAAATTATGGAACTTGAATCTTTATTTGATAACTTTATAAACGAAATACCAACTATATTATAAAGTTATAATGTCAGTTTTATATTTGTCAAACAAATATTCATGTGAGATTTAATTAATAAATTTAAACGTAAGAATATAATTTGCATACATGTTTTTATAAATAATTATTTGTATTTACATCTATTTAAATAGTGCTTTAAAGTTTTAAATTTTATAGATGAATACCCATTTATTTAATGATTTAGGTGAGAGAGAATAAAATGATTGAATAAATACAAGATTTAAATGTAGGGTTAATATTGAAACAAAATAAAATAAAATAGAGCCGGTAAACCATTGATGTTACAGTATCCCCACGTTGAGGGAATTTCGTCCCGAAAATTAACTAGTGGAGTCTACTGAATCAGGAAAGAGATATGGATACTTGAGCTTCATCTGATCTTTACGTTCCCAAGCAAACTCTGGGCTACGTTTGGATTCTCAATGAACTTTGAAAATTGGGTTGCAGAGTACGATTGATAACAAGATTCAGGTGTGTTTCTCAAGGTCATGTATGAATGATGATAATGACCTTAGTTTTAAAATGAGCTTAAGGAGGAAAACCGTCGAATTATAATTTGGACTCTGAAGGTGAAATGCATTACTTGGTATAGGTTTGATGGGAAATTTGATAATTAGGGTTTGCCTAATATGTTCAAGAATTGTCAGTGGATAAGAGATTTCACAACTATTGGTCTACGTCAAAACGATATAATACTTCACGTGACACGAACAACGCTACTTCTAATGATATGATAGAGCACTTATATATAGGAAGTACCATCGGCGTATCCACCATGCCCTTGTCATATCACATCAGTTTCGTTGTTACATGTTAGAATAAGTTTTAGGTCACAACACACGACAAAATTTACTATGTTTTCCATGCGCTGATTTTTATAATTCCGTGTGCACCCGTAATTACACAAATCATCGCATGGTCCGTATAGATCATTTCGTTGTGTGCGGGTCAAGAGGGGCACAATTTCACTCCGTTCATGTCTATTGTTTTCACATAAAAGTTGCTAAAAAGTAACTATGTTCTTAAGCAGGTCAGTTAGCAACTAAAGCATAATAAGGAAGTAAAACTTAAAGTCCACTAGTTTGCTCGTGTTTGAATAAGGATACGTCAAACACCAAGTTGTCTTAATGTGTTACAGCTTCCTCGGGTTTGATCAAGAATACGTCAAACCCCGAGTAGTTTCGATGTGTCATAGCTTACAACTTTGGTGAACAAAGTGTAAGAACATTATTTGTGTGTAATGTGATCAATCAATCGCAACAATTGTAAGTAACTTAGTTTCGTGTATAATGTAGCACTCAAGTTTCATGTATGGTCTAGCGTCATGTAGCTTGTAATCGACTAGGTTTTATGTGTAATGTGAACAACATAGCATCATGTACATGGTAAGAAATGAATTTCATGTATAATGTTAACAATTTAGTATCATGCACTTTGTAACCAAATGAGTTTCATCGTTAATGTGGTCAATGCATTATTATGTATCAAATAAACAGTCGTTATGTATCATGTATTTTGCAAATAAACTGGTTTCATGTGTTATGTGATCAATCTCGTAAATTGTGATTTGCAAATAAACTAGTTTCATGTATTATGTGATCGTGATGTGTATCTTCTGAACGTGCATACGTAAGTTATTGAATTTTGTGTGACATATACTAACGAGTTTTGTATGTGATCAGGTGTTGCGGAGCAGCGTGTTGGTTTATGTTCGTGTAAGATGTGGTAGTTAGGTTCTAGCTCTATAAATCTCGTTGAGGTTTTTAGGGATGGTTAACGTTTACGCAAAATGGGTCGTCTCTTGAAGTGGTAAGTGAAAGATAACGAGAAGGTTCTGAAAACATTCAGGGAAATGTGTTTACAAATACTGATCTTAGTTTGAAAATAGAAAGTGGTAAATTGTTCTTGGTTGTAGATATATAAAGTAGTGAACCATTGAGTTACATAAATTAAATAAATAGACAGTTTATAGGAAAAACTTTTTAAATTTTTAATTATTATAAGGAGAATATTTTTAAGATAAATTATTGGCTAATCAAGTAGTTGTACATCAATTTAGCCAGGTTTTAGAAATAATTACTTTAATCAGGAAAATCATACTTATTTATCAATTTGAAATGATGCTTTTATAAAACAGGTTGCATTGAGTTTTCTCACAAGATGAAAATGTTTATAGAAAATTCATATTTCTGATACTATCTAAAAGTTTGATAACGTTTTGTTTGAACAAAATAACGAGGTTGTTTAAATCAAATAATAGGATGATTTGTTTACGAAGGAGATTTCCGGTAGTGTACTAAATTATGGTGAATGATACTTGGAGAATTTTGATGAAAATATGATGGGTGGCATTCACACTCAATGTGTCAAATCAATGAATAATAACTTTAGAGTTGGAATATATAAAATTGATTAAATGCTGAAATGTTAAACATTACTCAAAACATAGAGAAATGGTTCTCAAACTGAAAATTTAAAGACAATAAATAATGGAAAATAATTTTTGTTAACGTCTCTTGTAGATTTCCACTAGGAGGAGAATAATTACCAAGACGAGCACCGCTATGGTCACTCGGGTAGCCGATCTGGCTTCAGCTCTAGCTGTCACCGTGCGATGCACTAGTATTTCATTTTCGAGGATGGAGATTAATTCCTTTTGGTACCCTAATTGGTTTGCTAGGCTATCCATTCTTTTTCCTTGCAAGTCGTGCATTACCTCATGCTCCATCCTTTGCCTCTCAAATTCCGCGGTCCTCACATATTGGTGAATGTCATTGATTGGAATTCCCATAGCACTAGTGGGTGCCATGGTATGCCTTACCCAAGGGTTAGCATGATACGGGTCGGGAACCAGATACATGTCTCTTAATGGGGGTGATCTAGGTGTTCGAAGTCTTGGGCCGGTGTTCCTAGCCCAATCTGCCCTTACATCAAACCTTGGCCTATCAGTTGGGGGTGGTGGTGACCGATACACGGGTGACCTGCTGTCTTCTTCCCAATCAGACTCTGCTCTGGGACGGTATACTGGGGAGGAAGGAGAGTAGGAGTCCATGTCTAGCAGAGAAACAATGAAAAGGTTGTAAGTGATAATGAAATACTGAGTGTTAAATATAAGAGTTCTCATAGGTTTAGAGTTGGACTAGTCATAACACCGAGTCTTCACAATAGTATTTTAGAAACACACTTGACCTATAAGCAATGCATCCATGAGGAGAATTCCCAGGAAAGAGGGGTGGGTCACTAAGACACACTTAAGTACCATGTGTTTCTTTAGCCAGAATCCCTCATGGGCCTACACACTCTTCTAGCCATCATGTATTAATAACACCATTGTTGGGCTCATAATCATGATGAGAATTGTTGTGGACTGTGCTTTGAGGCCCGAAAGTGAGGCTTATATGTTGTAGTAGGCTCCTTTTTCTTGGAGGGTAAGTGGGCTTCTTGATTATTATTAATGGGCACTAGGCCCAATAGTTTAGATTTAGATTACAAGAGGTGGTGACATTATATGTGTGACGTTAAAGGTGCATGAAAAACTAAGTGTGTATGAGTGTGTGTGGAAACTTAGGATAGCACTTCAAATCAATCAAATAGGTAGCAATGAATAGGAGACAAAAGTTGGCAGACAATGTGATACATACACTATTAAGTATGATATCATATGATGTAATTATTTAGTATAACATGTAAAAATATTCACATAAGAAATAATCGTATAACATGTAGTAGCATGGCATAGTGTGGGTGTCCTAAGGTTATAGTCTAGGTCAAGAGTGTCTAATAACCTAATTCCCTATAACCAAGGCTTTGATATCAATCTGTCACACCTCAACCGACGGCGGAAACGTCGGAGCGGGACATGTAGACTATTCATGAGCACAAGGTTGACTTGATTTCAATATATTAATCATCAAATTTTATTTCAAACAAATCAAACACAACCAAGTTCAAAAGTACATAATTGAAATACAAATGGTTCTTCATTTAAAATTTACTAAGTCCAAACTTAAGTGTAGCATGTCTTGATCAAACTCACACATTAGCACCTGAAACATGAATAAAATAAGGTCAACTAAAAAGTTGGTGAGCATACATAGGTTTGTACATAGATAGTGTATAGATGTGAATAAACAAATCCTTACATATCATGATAAAATAAGGCATTTATGGGGAGCAACTATTGTGTAACCAAAGTACAATCAAACCTTTGTAACTAGCATGCAAATTGTGTTGTCGGTAACAATCACCCCAATCTGGGTGGGTATGTCAGACTCAATAGATCTATCATTGTTAACCGTCGGCTTGAATAGTTAATGATTGCACATAAATTGCACACAAACAGTTAACACACCTAGCACTCAGACATAAAGCTCAAATTTGCACACATGAATGTAAAGAGGATTTGTGATTGTATAGTTTGTGTAAATGTAACAATTGTATGTATAGTGTTCATGTTTCACCCCAAAAAGTGTAAAAGTGTGAAAAGGGGCTATGTAATACTCACTTTTAAGACGTTTGTAGATAGCACAAGCAATAGATAGCATAAGTGATTTGTAACTCACAAGATTAACCTAAAGTGAAAAGTGTATAAAGTTGAATTATTATTATGCACAAGATCAAAGGTAAGTCTAGGGTTGAACGGATTTTGATGTGTGTGGATTTGTACAAAAAGGTTTGTGTTATTCCATGTATAGGCATGCTATGCTTGTATAAGAATTTAATGTATAATATGAGTTCGAAGTATATATATATATATATATACATATATATGAACTTAATAGCCATTGACTTAGGGTTTAATTTAAATAAATAAAATAAATAAATAATTTTATTTATTTATTTGTGTAAAATATGTCAAAATATATAGAATGTAAATATAAATTAATATATATTTAGAAAAAAAGTTTTATTTGTGTAGATAGGGTTTAAACCCTAACATATATGATTCAATAGGAAAATGATTTATAAAAATATGTAGTATAAGAGTTTTGATTTAAATCAATAAACATAATTTATTTATTTGGTTTTAAACTCATTAAAGTTGTAAAAATATTAGTTTTTATTGAAAATTTGTTTATTAATGTACAAATCGAATCTAAATAATATTAGGTTTCATAGAAAAGTTTTTATATAATAAAAATGTTATTAAAAACATGTTTTAAAATTAAATGGGCTCGCCCGGAATCGAATCCGGGTCTGCCCGGTACAAGCATCACGGGTTAACTACTTGACAAGGGGCGCAACCCTATTACAGCACAAGTCCAGATTTTATTTAATATCAAAATGTAAGGGAGCCGGACTAGGATATAAGTAAACGCGCTAAACCAAGCCGGTGATGTGGGTTTCGAACCCACACCATTTGGTCCGATGTTGTAATGACTTAGCCAGTCGGACCAGATGGTTTCGCTGATTGAATAAGAAACCCATTAAACTAAATACGAAAAAGGATCAATCGAAATCCCCGAATCAAAATCGTCTGAGCAGGTTCAAGAATTCGACAGAAATCGAACCCGATACAAAAGCTGGATACGAACTGATATGGGGCTTTTGATGTACGTTCGAAAACGAATCGGAAGAGACTAACCTCACTTGATTTGGCTGGGTATCGAAGGCTGACGGCTACAACTCAGATACGATGTTCTTGGTGCTCGACCGATGGCCAGACGCGGAACGGGATGCAATACGGGGATCAGAGAGTTTGTATGAGTGTATGAGATGGTGAGAGGGTATGTTAATTTGTTCTATTTTGTTTTAATCACACGATTTGATTCGTGGTTTAAAGACGACAGTTGTAGCTTCCATTACGCATGAATTCGACGGTTTAGAAACGAATTGGGTCGTGTTGGTGCACCAGATACATGCAGGATTGATCAGAGTGTAATTTGCGGGATTGGTTACGCTCGAAATCCTTGATTTGGGATCGGATTGAACACGGTTTTAACTATAAAAAGTCAAACCGTTTCAAACTTGAATTGGCCGCTCAATTGATCAGTTTTTTTGCGTTGACTGGGCCGGGGATGGTTTTTTTTTATCGATTTCGTCTTGTATAGAAGACCAATTACATGGATTGGGTCGGGACAGTGATGATATTTAGCCTGCTTTGACTTTTAAAAGTAAAAATTGATTTGTGTTCATGAGTGGGGGTCAACATGGAAGTCAAAGGTTCAATTTCAAAGGTGTAGGTTCAAAATGAAGGTTCAAGGACTAGAGGGGTTCAAATGTAGATTAGAAGGATTAATTTGTTTTGATTATAAAAAGAAAAGAATTGGTTTCTTTTATAAAAAAATATAGAACTTGAATCTTTATTTGATAACTTTATAAACGAAATACTAACTATATTATAAAGTTAAATGTCAATTTTATATTTGTCAAACAAGTATTCATGTGAGATTTAATTAATAAATTTAAACGTAAGAATATAACTTGCATACATGTTTTTATAAATAATTATTTGTATTTACATCTATATAAATAGTGCTTTAACGTTTTAAATTTTATAGATGAATACCCATTTATTTAATGATTAAGGTGAGAGAGAATAAAATGATTGTATAAATACAAGATTTAAATGTAGGTTTAATATTGAAACAAAATAAAATAAAATAGAGCCCGTAAATCATGGATGTTAGAGTGTTGTAGTAGAAATCCTGCTTCTACGGTATGCCTGTGGGCCAATATAGAATCATTGACATTGAAAAGCATTTCATTTTGTTGCATCAATGATCTAAGCTGCTCTTAGGTTCCCTCCCCTTGGTATCTCAGTCGCATGACTTCTTCCACCAGAGAGTTTATCCTAACATTTTGTGCTTCAGACACAATCTGTGATTTATAAATGGTTTTAAGCAATGCGACGACCTGAGTCTCCAAGTGTATAACCCTAGCATCATGAGGATCGGGATCCTTGGATGAGGATGCTTCAGTTGTGCCTTGGATAGGGGAAGAGAAGATATCATCAAAATCAAACCCATGAGTGAAATCTCCAAAGTTGTAGGGTTGACTGATGGCCTGTAGGGTGGTAGTTAGGACAGTTGATGGGACAGTTGATGTTTGAGTGGTGGTTGGCATTACAATCACAGACTCGGTCTGTATAGGAGCACTCACCATCGTTTGTTGGTCAGTTGCAAGTGGGAGGGATACTATCTCAGGCACCTCCTCTGAGATAGTAGTAGCAGCCACACTACTAGGCACCCGTGGCTGCTTCCTCCTTTGATACAGCTGAGTAGAAGTTTGAGAAGTACCCTGGGCTTGAGTACTTGTTTGGCCTTGAGCACATGATTGAAGATCTCTCATGATCACATCAAATGGCCTATCATTCTTCTGCTTAATCATTCTTTCAGTTTGTTGTCTTTGTACTTCAGTCTCTGACTCTAGTTCATAGTCACTGTCAGGACTGTCTTGTCATCTCCGTTTGGAGGACGACACGGGAAGGGAAACCTTCATCGCTCTCCTTAGGTGTGTTTGGTCTAGTGCATCATCAGGGTCAGTTGAATCAGATTCAGTTGCTTCAGGATCTAACTCTTCAGCACCAGTACCTCCCTCTTCTCCGTCACTTCCATCTCCAGATTCATCACCATCAGATTCACTCACTTCTTCCTCTTCCTCCTCTTGCTGTTCATCTTGTTGTTCATCAGAGTGTTCTCTAAGTTCTGGTTCAGAATCAGCACTATACCATCTTAAGTTGGGAGGGGCCACATATGCTTCATTTATGAGGTGGCCAAAAAGGGGTGTGTGCTCAGGGGTAGGTTCTACACTGCCTAGCTTTAGAAATTGGACGAACACCCTCTTGTCCACCCGTTTAACTTGTAGTCTCTCTCCAATCTGAGGTAGATTGGGCACAACATCATTAATCAACAGTTGCACGAACCTTGGGTACAAAAGAAATCTGAACCTCTCCGCTGCATTAATATGATCGGTCATAGACTTGTAGATGTACTAATAGATTGAATTCATTAGTGAATGCACGATCCATCTTTGCACGAACACAAGATAAACAACATTAGAACAAATATAATCATTGGAATGGAACTAACATGACATGGTATAGCACTTGCACACTGAACTGAATTCTAGACTTAGAAAAAATTCAGAACTGCATCTCCTGCGTACTTAGCAAGTACGCAGGACAATGGCCTTGCACACTTAGTAAGTACGCATGAAGGCATTCGTGCGTACTTACTAAGTATGTAGGAACCCTACACTTAGACATTTTTCCAAAATCTCAAACTCAAAAAAATTCAAAGTTTTAGGTGGAGATAGTGGTCACCACAAGGTCGAAAAACATGTTTAAGACCTATGGGACCAAAACCAACACTAATGCCTTGCTATACCAAGGTCATTGTGACCTAGCCCTGGTCCTACGATAAAATACGGTACCATAGGGGGTCAAAACCTGTAACACCCCAAAGTTTAAAAGTTTAAACGTAATTATATGCCTAATTAACTAGGTTAAACTTAAGGAAAAAGAAGGATATTGGTTGGAATTAAGGGCCTAATGTGTTATTATGGCAAAGTAAAAGGGGGCAAAGGGAAAATTATTAAAAACCTAAAACCCCTTTCCCATTTGCTCCAGCCACCAACGTATGTATCCTCGTCTTCCTTCGTCACCTACGTTCTGAAGCCAAATACCATCCCCTTCGTAGCAGCTAGTTCACGGCTGTTAATGGTGAAGTTAGTGGCGGTGGCTGTGCGAACACCACGACGATGGTTTGAACTCCATATGGTGAAGGCTCTATTGGTTCTATGGGATGGGAGTGAAGGTGGGTTGTAACTATCACGAAGGTAGTAGCGGTGTTCGTTAAAAGTTTACGTGAAGACGATTTTGTAACTCTCATGACGGTAGTAGCGGTGTTCGTTAACAGTTTACGTGAGGACGATGTGGGTGGCGCGATGGAGGGAGGTGGAAGGAGATGGTATAACAGCCCCGTGACAGCATGTTGCGTGAGGATGGTGATGGTGTTGGTTCTACAAGATGGGTGGTGACCTCACGGTGGTAAATGGTGGTAGAAGGTGGTGGTCGTACGAGTTTCACGGTGAAGGAAGGTGGTGGTTATACGGGTCTCGTAGTGGTTTCAGGATGGTTCATGGCAGTTTCACGACAAGTGTTTTGATGATGGATGTTATGGCTAACGACGGTGACAACGATTTGGGTAGGAAGCTCACAAGGTGGTGGTCTACGGTGGTGGGTGTGGTGTTTTGTATAATGGGAATGGTGTGGATTGATCGTGATAAGGATGTAGCCGGGGAGTCGAGATGAAACTATGGGCTTTCGAATCATCCGATTCGGAGTCCGTTTCACCTAGTCATGAACAAAGCCAAAAGAAGCAGTTCGTGTCGGGTTTCGGGTACTATACAGGTTCGTATTTTAGACGTCACGTCTTGGAGGTACATTCTTTATAACCCGAAAAATATTATTTGCTATTATTGGCTCGAGTCACGCATACCATGTTCAAGGGGACGTGTAGAGTTATATTTAATGAAAACGAAAACCGACAAAGATTAATTTATTTATATAAATATATAGGTGTCACTTGTAAAAAAATAATGGACAGTAATGCTATCGATACTAGTAGCTAAAGCTAAGTTGATAATGGATTATTGTTGATTGATTTGGGATGGAAATAGACAATTTGTTTTGTCTAGATTAGACCAAAAACAAACGGGACTCTTTTCGATTATCGTTAGAATTAAAGAAGTGTATATTACCTAGACGTCCCCATTACGGTTGGGTCGTTCGGGGAAAAGAACCGGTTCAGGCGAATTTAGCATGTTCCCCTGAAGTATGGATGGCGAACTTAGCATGTTCGCCTAATATAGAGGAGGCGAACTTACCACATGTTCGCTTAATCAATGAGGCGAACTTACCATGTTCGCCTAAGCTTTGAGTAGCGAACTTGCCCATGTTCGCCAAACCCTAAAGATAGAAACGTATAGTGTCGGTTTAGGACAGTTGTCTTAACTTATATGAAAGAATTATCCAGATTGTGCGTGGCATAGTTTGGGCGATAGATAACACATCGATGCTAGATTATCAGGTGAGTTCTAGAACCCTCTTTTAAATGTTTTATTAATGTTTTGGGCTGGTGTGCATACTTAGGAAATGATGTTTAACGAAATGATGTTTTATGAAATGAGGTTTACGAAAGGAAAGTTGAAATGTGTTTATGAAATGTTTTGCCAAAGAGGTTTATGAATGGTTTACGAACGGTTTATGAATGAAATGTTTTATAATAAAACGTACGAATGCTTTAACTGAAATGATGTAAAGGCTGTAACGGTTATTTTATAAAAGTCACGAAATGAACGAATCTGCCACGAGTTCTTTCGGGAACTAAGGTATGCATGTATGTTATGGCCCTACCTTTTAGGGGCTTTTATGGCTGGCCAACTGTTGTACAACTGGGTGGATAAAGGGGTGACAACGGTCACCATGGGATTACCAGGATCCCTATTGAAGGTACTATTCCCTGCGAGGGAACAATGCTTAGGGTGAAGGTACGTGCTATCCTTTGGGATGCCGTGCTTAAGGTGAAGGTGCGTGTATCCTTGTGGTACCGTTCCTAAGGTTCTGGTGTTGAACGACTTTGGGGTATTGGGCCCTAGGTTTCTCCGCCTGAAGTTAATGTATGGTCTTGAAGGGCCTAGTTGTGGCGTGCCTCGGGGTTTCTCCGCCAATATGCGATGTATGAAATTAACGGTTACGAGAAGGCGCAGGTTCGGTTCATGTTGACTTATGTTATGATGATTTGATTACGAGGTTTTGATGATGTTAAGTTATTGCATGATTTTACGTACGCTTTTATTAAATGAATGAATGTTATGTTTTTGGCAAAATAATTATGTTAAAGTTTTATGTAAAACTAGAACTCACCAGCGTAGCTGACGTTTAGTATACACATTCAGGTTAAGGACAGGTACGGGCGATGGACGATGATGCTTGGCAAGCGAGAAGAGTTACCCGGCTGATAATGAAGTCTGGCATCCCGTTATGTTTTGATTATGTTTATGTTTTAATTATGTAGTGTTTACGCTTCCGCATGTCTGACAATGTTATGTTACGTTATAAATGAAATTTTCCGCTGTGTTATTTGATATTCAAGTTTAAGACTGTTTGTGAATGAGTAAATGCAACAAGTGAGGCCTCCTGGGTTTGGGGCCTTACATAACCGAAATCAAAGCATGTTAATGACGAATTTTGAATACAAGAGTTTCGATTAATGATATTAAACAAGTTTCAGGTCTCAATTTTACTTAAGAACATCTGAAATTGGTCCAAATTTCGTCATCAAAACACCAAGTTCATACGATCAGAGAATCGGTCCAAATCACGAGAGTTAACGGTTGGAATGGTCTGAGATTCTCACCAAATGTTAGTTAGGTGAGGATGAAACGAGGAACGGGATGAAAAATCTCTTAGGAACACATGAAAATTTTGAGTAAATTTGGGTAAGAAGAATAATACAGTAGTCTTGGTTTGAATGTGATGAAACTTGAAGAAAAAGACTAAGTTCCGTATATATACTCCACTATCATAGACCTTGCGCACTTAACTAAGTGCGCAGGATTTAACTCCTGCGTACTTAGTAAGTACGCATGAACAAGTTCGTGCGTACTTAGTAAGTAAGCAGAGGTTATATCTTGCGCACTTAGCTAAGTACGCAAGAACCCTTGCATACTCAAAAGTCAACTCAAATTATGAAGATTGTCGTGTCAAATAATGAACCGGATATGAACGTTCAATCACGAGGTTTTCAAAAACAATCCACGGAAGTTAAACACAAATATTTTTGGTTTTTCTTAAAGTTTGATAAACTGTACTTAAAATCTTTTTTTTTCTAAATAAAGATAATATGCACAAGATACAGATCCGGATATACAGGAATGCACACACAAGCTGTTTTTGGTCAAAGTCATGAGCAGATGATCATATAAGGCAAATAGTTAGCAAAAAGATACAATATAAACATCAAGGAATATGGGATCATGTCATGAATTATTATTCATTCATACGTAATATGCAACATAAGCAAGTCAATTCAAGTTGGCAATATTATAAGATTTGAAACCATAAGTATTTTTGTATCACATTCTTGTGAGTTATTGTATTAATTATAGATATACAACGTGTACCCCACAGTTATGCTACAGAAATTTAAATTGCACTATCTCAAGGCATCCAAAATTTTCCCAATGGTTTCCAAATCTGCATAATGAAGTTACATCGTTTAGCACATAAAGAGTCCAGCAGAATCTATACGGATTATCAAGAATCATATGATTCAGAATCGAGTGATTCATTTGTCTTGGTTTGATAGGTTTTTCGTCTGTGAATATCAGATGATGATTCAGGTTAATAGATATGGAGTCTGTGGATTTGGATAAGGGGATCCAACTGTTATCTGGATATGTCTTCAATGAATCAGATGTGATCCAAGGGGTAGCATGTGCTTGACGGTTGCTTTCAAGACATATCTTGGCTCAACTTCTCATTGCATACTTGTGAGTACGGGCAGTGAAGAGAACCGAAAAATTGTGCTAAAGACGTAACCCAAAACTAGTCTCATAAGAAAATACTTGCCAAAATCCTTTATCTGATAATGATCTTTTTGCATTCTTTTACACACACACATGCAAAACATGGGTTCAAATCACAGTTGTAGTAATTTGTATTTAATTTTTCACACTACTAATGATCCAAAAACGCTTATAGCCTACTAACAATTCAAATTACTTGCAAATATTCAAATTAAAACAAGATAATCAAAATTTAAGGCTCAAGTAATCATGACGCAATCATTTCCCATACATGCAGTCCAGGACGTTTAGATCACTTACTGATGTACTATCATTTATTCTTATCCTCAAATGACATTGAAATTTTCTTGATTTTCTATTTTGTTTGAATTTTTCTAAAAATATATCAAAGAAAAATGAACTATATAGAAAAGATTTAAAAGAAAAAAAATAAAGTTTAACTTCTATGAAACGTTTTGATTTGAAAAAGTTTTCGCACTTCGGATTGAACATTCCTATCAAGTTGACAAGATGTTCAAAACGGGTATGATAAAACGCCTTGGTGAAAAGGTCAACAAAGTTGTCATCCGTGTGAACTTTGACAAGTTCAACCAAGAGCTTTTCAGCACGGTCACAGATGAAATGGTGGCAAATTTCAATATGCTTAGTTTTGGAATGTTTCACCGGGTTGTTCGTGATAGACATGGTGGCATTGTTGTCAATGAACAACGGAGTTCCAGTGTAGTTCAAGCCGTAGTCTCTCAGTTGTTGTTGAATCCACAGTATCTGAGAACAGCAGCTAGCAGCAGCAATGTACTCTGCTTCACATGTTGATACAGAAACTGTTGACTGCTTCTTACACTGCCAGGAAACCAGCCTGTCTCCCAAGAATTTGCATCCACCTGAGATTGATTTTCTATCGAGGTTACAACCACCATAATCAGAATCTGTATATGCTTTGAAGTCAAACTATTGATGCTTGGAGTACCAAAGACCCAATCGGGGTTTCCCTTTCAGGTATCTGAAGATCCTCTTTACAGCTATCAGATGAGATTCCTTCGATTGTACCGAAACCTCGAGCACAAACAAACTGCAAACATTATGTCAGGTCTTGAAGCTGTGAGATACATAAGAGATCCGATCATCCCACGGTACATTTTATAATCTACATCCTTTCCATCTTTGTCCAATGATTGACTGGGATTGGTGTGCCATAAGTGGTACAATCATTCAACTTGTACTTTGACAAAATGTCTTATACATACTTAGTCTGATGTCGATAAATGCCATCCTCCCTTTGACTGACTTGCAGACCAAGAAAAAATGACAGTTCACCCATGTTGCTCATTTCAAACTTGGACTTCATCACCTGCTCGAATTCCCTACACATCCCCTCATTTGTAGACCCAAAAATAATGTCACGACATACACTTGCACAAGTAGATTATCACCTCCTGCTTTCCTTATGAAGAGAGTCGAGTCAATTTTCCCTCGGTCGAAACCATTGGAAAGTAAATGCTTTGAAAGAGTCTCATACCACGCCCTTGGTGCTTGATGAAGACCATAAAGTGCTTTGTCGAGCTTATATACTTTATGAGGATTAAGCGGGTCTTCAAAACCAGGTGGTTGAGTGACATACACTTCTTCATGTACCTTTCCATATAGGAAAGCACTCTTCATGTCTACTTGATAGAATTTGAAACCAACAAAGGAGGCATAAGCCAGAAACAGTCGGATAGCTTCAAGTCAAGCAACTGGGGCATACACCTCAGTGTAATCCAGGCCCCTTGCTGATAAAACCCTTGAACAACCAATCTTGCCTTATTTTTCACCATAACTTGTCGATCATCTGTTTTACACTTGAACACACATCTAGTACCTATTGGATGTATACCTCTCGGCAGGTCAACTAGATCCCACACATGTAACTTTTGGAACTTAGACAACTCATCTTGCATGGCCTCTATCCAGAAGTTTTCAATGAGAGCCTCCTTCACATTCTTCGGCTCTAATTGGGATACGAATGCATCATGCAAACATGTTTCCATGATACCTGTGTCAAGTATCTCAACATACAAACTGGTGTTCTTGATAATGGTTCTGTGACATGTTTGAACACCGGCACCAGGATCACCAATGATGTTGTTGATTGGATGATTGTTATGCACTCTCGTCTCTGTTACAATTGGTTCATGGATATTTGATTCAAGGTTTGTGCTCAACTCCACCACATCATGTGTACCAGAAGAAGATTCAATAATGATAGGATCAACTGGAGCTTAATTTCCTACACGAGTGTTAGGATCAGCTCGAGCATCGTTTCATTCATCATTTGTTTCTTCTTCATTGTTAATGTCATGAGTCCCAGATGCAGATGCAACATTAGGATCAAGAGTGGGTATTGGTACAGTAGATCTTGTTGAGAAATCGGAGTCATCGCCGCCACTACAGTGATTGTACAGGTTGGCAGCATCTTCAGCAGAAAAATCAGGAAGGTTGAAAGACTTGAAGAGAGCATCATAATCGAATCCCCAAGCTGGACCTGTTGGTTCTGGTGGAACGCTGTGTTTATTGCAATCCACTTCAAACCACTCTTCAACCGAACGAGTTTCAATATTTTACACCCTTTTGCATGGTGAATTGGCAGCATATCCTAAGAAGATGCCTTCCACCGCTTTTGCATGAAATTTGGATTTACGATCCTTGTACTATAATAATAATGAACAGGGACTACCAAATGGGACTAGGTTGTCAAGATTGGGAGGTCGATTATTGATCAGCTCATAACATGTTTTGTTGTGTCTTTTCACCACCAGAACTCTATTAAAAATGTGACACGCTGTATTAACTGCTTCCGCCCAGAATGTGATTGGAAGCTTGGCATCTGACAGCATTGTCCTTGCAGTTTCAATAAAAGTTATGTTCTTCCTTTCTACAACTCCGTTCTGCTGAGGCGTGTACGAAGCACTAAATTCACGATGAATACCCTTCTTGAGACAGAAAAGCTCCATCATGTTGTTCTTGAACTCCGTGTCATTTTCACTCCTTATTCTTCTAACCTTCAGCTTGAATAAAGATTCTAGATTTAAGATCATGTATTGAAGAATTTCAACAGTCTCATCCTTTGTACCTAAGAAATACACCCAAGAGAAACGTGAGAAATCGTCAGTTACTACCAGACAGTATGACTTACCTCCAATACTCCTGATACTTATGAGCCCGAACAAATCCATATGTAGGAGCTCCAAAGGGGTATCGATGGAGTTTTGGGTCTTGGGCTTGTGAGATTTCCATTGCTGTTTGCCCTTCTTACAAGGCATACAGTCATCTGTAACAGCAAACCTCAGCTTAGGAATCCCGGTTACCAAACCGTTTCGGACAAGATAAATCATTTTACGATAAGAAATGTGTCCGAGTTTCCTATGCCACAAGATTGAGTCAAGTTCTATTACTTTTGTAAGTAAATAGGTAGCAACTGATGAGGTGGTTGTAACTACACTCATATCAATCTGATAGGTGTTGTTTGTTCTTGGAGCTCGCATCAGAATCCAATCATCCGGATCCTTAAAACCAGGTTTGGGAACCAAGCATTCAGACTTGTCAAACATAACCGAGTACTCCTTGTCGCACATTTGAGAGACACTCAACAAGTTATGCTTCATTTGAGAGGCACATTTGAGAGACACTCAACATTTGAGAGACACTAAACAAGTTATGCTCGCAAAATTTTATGTTGTCGAAGCTAATACATCCATTAGAAACCACGCCTTGACAAGTTATGCTATCGCCCTTCTCTCCTGTGTCCCAGTTAGAGCCGAAGAATGTGAAGGAGGCTCTCGCTGACAACTGCTGGATTGAGGCGATGCAAGATGAATTGTCTCAATTCCAAAAGTTGCACGTGTGGGATTTGGTTGACTTGCCAAAGGACGTACAACCAATTGGCACCAGATGGGTGTTCAAATGCAAGACGGATGATCGTCATGTTGTGGTGAAGAACAAAGCAAGATTGGTTGTTTAGGGTTTTTATCAGCAAGAGGGCTTGGATTACACGGAAGTATATGCCCCAGTTGCTATACTTGAAGCCATTCGATTGTTTCTGGCTTATGCCACATATGTTGGCTTCAAGGTCTATCAACTTGATGTGAAGAGTGCTTTCCTATATGGAAAAGTTCATGAAGAGGTCTGTGTCACTCAACCTCCCGGCTTTGAAGATCCGCATAATATCAATAAAGTGTATAAGCTCGACAAAGCACTTTATGGTCTTCATCAAGCACCGTGGGCATGGTATGAGACATTATCTAAGCATCTACTGTCTAATGGTTTCGACCGTGGACATATCGACTCGACCCTCTTCATACGGAAAGCAGGAGGTGACATTCTTCTTGTACAAGTGTATGTCGATGACATTATTTTTGGATCTAAAAACGAAGGGATGTGTAGGGAATCCGAACAGGTGATGAAGTCCAAGTTTGAAATGAGTAACATGGGTGAATTGTCGTTCTTCCTGGGTCTGCAAGTCAGAAAAAGAGAGGATGGCATTTATATACATCAAACAAAGTATGTGCAGGACATCTTGTCAAAATACAAGATGAATGATAGCAGTATTTATGGCACACCTATCCCAGTCAATCATGGTCTGCATCCTGACAAAGATGGAAAGGATGTGGTTTGCAGATTGTAACGTGGGATGATCGGATCTCTTATGTATCTCACAGCTTCAAGACCCGATATGATGTTTGTTGTGTGCTTGTGCTCAAGGTTTCAGTCACAACCGAAGGAGTCCCATATGATAGCTGCGAAGAGGATTTTCAGATACTTGAAAGGGAAACCCCGATTGGGTCTTTGGTACTCTAAGCAGCAGTCATTTGACTTCAAAGCCTACACTGATTCAGACTATGGCGGTTGTAACCTTGACAGAAAGTCAACTTCTGGTGGATGTCAATTCTTAGGAGACAAACTGGTTTCCTGGAAGTGTAAGAAGCAGTCAACGGTTTCTTTCTCAACATGTGAAGCAGAATACATTGCTGCGACGAGCGGTTGTTCTCAGATATTGTGGATTCGGCAGCAATTGAGAAACTACGGCTTGAACTTCACTGGAACTCCTCTGTTCATTTACAACAATGCCACCATGTCCATCACAAATAACCCGGTGAAACATTCCAAAACTAAACATATAGAAATTCACCATCATTTCATCTGTGATTGTGCTGACAATCTTGTTGACCTTTTCACTAAGGCATTTGATCGATCCCGTTTTGAGCATCTTGTCAACTTGATAGGAATGTTCAATCCTGAGTGAAAATTTATTTTTCTCAAATCAATTCAAATCATGGAAGTTAAATTTTATTTCTTTTTAAATCTTCTGTATAGTTTTTTTAATCTTCAAAATATTTTACAAAATCAAAAACAAAATAGAAAATGGAGAAAATTTCTATAGGTCCAGATTTATCTTGAAATCACTGATTTGATCGATTACACACACACAGGCGGAAACTGTGTGTATGGTGGTGAAACAGATGATAAAAACAGTGTTGGTGAAGATAACCGGCTAACCACACTATGAATCAACACGCAAATGGTATGAAAATGTAAGAACACAGTGCATAAACAACTACAAATTGTATTGATTCAAGAACAATGTGAAAGAGAAGGTTCAGGGTTACAGCCGCTACTCACACCCTAAACATTCTCAAACTAGGCTATTTATAGTAGTGACAGGTATCGAAACTATGCTCAATCGAAACTACTAGTTTCGATTGACCATTTACAAGTGATACACAGAACTGTCGAAACTACCATCTATCAAAACTACTAGTTTCGATTGAACAAACTCAATCGAAACTAAGTAGTTTCGATGGCCCAGACTTAGCTAATAAAGTAGTAAATTACAGAAAACTGAAATTACATTTAATGAAATAACAGAAAGTAAACTAGTCTAAAATTGTTTAAATATACAATAAATGACAACAGATTATACAAAAGATATGACTCTACAATCTCCCCCTAAGTTGTTGCATTACTGTCTTCAGCTCTTCATCAAGCAGCTGGTCCTTCAGTTGTCCTCGGGATGAATGGTTTAACGTAGAGAGTTACAACTCTTTGGTAGGCCTTGGCATCAGCTTCATCTTCATCACTGTATGCCTGAATGTGATTCTAGAATAGTACCTCCAGATCTTCAGGCTGAAATTTCAACAACTCCATAGGCTCAAAGATAGTGATGTCTTCCTTGCCCTCAAACTCTATCACTACACTGCCAATGATTGGGTCATAGTACCATTTTCTGAAAGTTTGCAGCTGGACAGGTACAAATTTTGTAATAGTGATGGTCTTGTGAGTTTGGGCAGGCTTGTACCACAAGAATACATATGGCTTGTTAGTCTTAGGATGAAACCTTGTTTTTGAGATTTTCTTTTGAGTTTTCCTAGGCTTCATTCCCTTGAAATCATTATTAACTTGAGAATGCAGAAATTTCTCAAAGTCATAAGCCATCATAACCTTCCCAGGGTTTTGAAGGGGATGTTTGGCTAAATCTTTGATGTCATAGAAAGGAAGGGTCTAGAAGTCAGTCATATTTTTAAAGTGCTGAACTCCCCCTCTATATCTTCTGATAATAAAGAGCTTCCTTTCAGCATCATACTTCCAGCCAATTGGAGGCCTCTTTAGTTCCTGATGCTCAGCTATCCATTCATATGTTTTAGGAGTTTCTTCCTGAATGATTTTCTTAAACCAAGACTTTCCTGAAATTGGAGGTTCAGGTGCAACAGAGGGTAGATCTTGTGCTGGACTGGATTCAGAGACAGTAGTAGTAGGTTCAGGAGTGGTTGTCTTGATAAGATTAACCTGAACATCTTCTTCGCCCTTTTCTTCATCAGACAAGGTTTGAATTTCCTCTCCTTCTTCTGTAAAGTATCTGGTTCTCTCAGTCTCTTTTTCTTCGGTAGGTAGAATTTCTAGGTAAAGATCATTATACCCAAAGTTTTCAATTTCATCTAAGAGAGCATTCAGCTCGTCATCAGATGGGATGTCTTCTTCATCCAGAATTACTGTTTCTATTTCAGTAGTGGTCCTTTTCCCTTTGTTCCACGCATCTCTTCTCTCACTTGCTGAGGGAAGGTCCAGTTCTGGTTCTTTAACCTTGACTTCAACTGCATCCTTTGTCTTTTCAGCATAGCCAGTAAAGATAGTTAGTGCAGACTCTGGATTAGTCACCAGGGTAGGAGATGAGGGTTCAACTACAGATGTGGTCTCCCCCTGAGCTGTTGAAGTGGTTGGTTGTTGTTGCACAGGTTTTATCATTGAGGCTTTGAGCTGCTCCACTGCTTCAGCTAAAGCCTTGAATTCTTCTTTTTGCTTTGAGATTAGTTTCTGTTGTGTTTTAAGTTGGGTTTATTGAGTGTCAATCTGGGTATGTAGACCCCCAACTTCCAGCTTCAGGTCTTTAACCTCTTCCTGAACAACATGCAAATTAGATTTTAAGCCTTCAATTTCTTCATCTTTCTTTTGAATTGTATCCTGCATTTTCTTCAGTTCAAGGATTAATGTTTTAACTCTTGGTACAGGAGAGGTTGAATCATGAGTTGGTGATGTGGGAGTAGTATGGATGGGTGATTGTTGTGGAGATGGTAGTGGAGTTGGTTGTGGAGTGGGCTGTGGAGTGGGTTGTAGAGAATCTGACGAGGATGACAAATCTTCCAATCCAGTCTTGATTTTCTTTGCCCTAGGCTCTTCTTCCTCAAAATCAGAACCTGACTCAACTTGCCATTTGGAGGAAGATGCAAGATGCTTTGTTCTATCATCTGAATCAGACTTGTAGTAGTCAGATCCATAGATTCCTGCATCCAGAGTTCCACTTGATTCTGCAACTTCCTCCTCAACTTCATGCATACCAGCTTCAACATTAACTGCTGGCTCTTGAATTATCTGTATTTGTTCAACAAAAGGAGCCTCTATCACAGGCGCAATGATGGGTTGTTCTTCTTCTTGAACATTAGGAATGTTTATCTCAATCTCAGCTTCATCAAGAGGTTGATTACCTTGATCTTGTTCAACTTCCATCTCTTCTTCATCAGATGATAGGATCTCTTCTTCTAGATCAGGGTCAATATTAGGAATAAATTCTTCTTCTTCACCAATAATATGACCAAACAGGGGAACATCAGCTATAGCCCTGTTGGTTCTCTTGTTGGTACTTCTCATATAGCTGAGAGTCTTGGCAATCATATGGTCGAACACAAAGGTGTTCCCACCTTGTTGAAGCTCAGGATGAAGATGATTAATGATAATCTGTAGGAATCTTGGATATGCCATAAATTTCTCCTTCACGGCTCCTGTCAGGTTGTCCTTTAACTGTCTGAAGATGAAGCCAGAAAAATTGTAATCTCTTCCTTTGATTATCCCCAAAATTGCTTAGCCCAGAGTGCTGTTTGTTGAATCAAAACCTCCTTTTCTGATTGATAGGCAGTGAATAAACACGTGCACTATGTATCTCCAGTGGCTTGGTAAGGAGTTCTTGATTATCTGACCACTTTTGAATTCATCTGGATGACCCAATCTTCTGAAGCATTCTTTAACATAGAAAATTGGAAATTCAATGGGTGCATCTGGATTGTCATTAAACTGCAGCACCTCTCTAACTGTAGCTTCAAAAAATAAGACTTCTTGGCCAAGCACAGTTGCTCTGATGTGCTCCACATTTTCTACTGTGATGATCTCTGCAGTCTCCCAAAATTCTCTTATAGATGTCTCAAACACCGGCAGGTTGTTGCTAATGGCAAAGCTGATGTTGGAGTTTGCAAGGAAATTTAAGACACGAATGAACTCTGCAGCTTTTGGATCATTGGCATTAAGGAATGCACAGACATTGTGTCTTTTTACAAATTAGAGATCCATACCAAATGTGAGACTGTTTTCTGCAAGAATACACAAAATCGTGAGTTATAAGATGATAGAGTTGTTTGCAAACACGGATAAGCACAAAAACGACTGTTATTATGAAGATTTAGTCAAACAAATTTTAAATTTTGAAAATCTAGGTTTGTCGATTTGCAAAAATCATCCAAAATGAAGTAGTAAGACGTTACCTGATGATGAAGACGATGGTGACAACGGGGAAATCAGGTGATTAATGCTGATATCTTGCAACTCAGACCGATGGTTTGAGAGATTTGCGAATGACAGAGAAGACGAAGAGGGTTTGAAAAAGACGAGTGAATATCAGTATGAAGGGAGGGATTGCTTATGAAGGCTTTTAATTTTCGTGAGACAAAAGATAAAAATGCCCCTGTCGAAACAACTAGTTTCGATAGGACAAACTAGTTTCGATATGAACAACTAGTTTCGATAGTTCAAAGTAGTTTCGATATGCACAAAGTAGTTTCGATATGTCAAAGTAGTTTCGATATGCACAAAGTAGTTTCGATAGTTCAAAGTAGTTTCGATATGTACAACTAGTTTCGATAGTTCAAAGTAGTTTCGATATGTACAACTAGTTTCGATATGTATAACTAGTTTCGATAGTTCAAAGTAGCAGAAACAAGACTAACATATAGAAATGAAATTATACACAAGATATTTACACTTATCTTCTTGAAAAAAATCCAACATGAGATCAGATCTGGTCAGTCTCTTGAAACACTTCCTTTTGCAATTAACTATTGTGAGTCCCTGAAGATAGCTGGTATTTGTGCAAAGTAAACCCGAACATTTGTTTGTACAAAGATTTCATGTGATTAGAAGGTACCATTTAAGCAATATACAAGGTGTACCCCACATATTAAAATAAAATGATTTTGAAAACCTATCAATCCTCAAGAAGTGCCCATCTTCATCCTATCATCTCTTTCTGATTAACCAAGGTACCGTCTTAGTATTGTCAAAGTACCACCAAAATAAAATAAGATATCCAAGTGGATTTAGAAAATTAAAATAAAATATATCCAAGTAGATATTAAAAAGGTACGAGCATTCTAGATCTTTGCGTAAGCAAAACAGAAGAAGTCGTAAAATTATCCAAGTGGATAGAAAAATGTTGAACACCCGAGATCTTTGCATAAGCAAAACAAACGGGGTCAAATCATCCAAGTGGATGGGAAAAGGAAGAGCACCCGAGATCTTTGCGTAAGCAAAACATACGGGGTCATCGGTGGTAAATATCGTTATATTGACGGTTACTTGGCGTATGAATAGGAATCCAATACGTAAGCCTGTATCTGATTGAATTGGTTTTCTTAGATATAAAAATGGGTTAGATGTTTCAATAATGGGTTCAAACACACAAGTATGAGATATATATATTAGGTTTTCACACTATTTACAAGTTTTAACCATATGTCGGGCCTACCAGCTATACCTTAGTAAACACCATCGCTTTTGGTCTATTCCATGTCCAAGAGATGAGATCAGACACTATCATTTCTCAAAGCTCAGATTCAATTTTTCCTGCAACTCAAAAACCACTTGTAAGATTATATACACAGCAATTCTTTTCAATATTATATTTCTCCCCCAAAAGATTTGCGTAGAAACTGTTCATAAAAATAAAACCCTTTTTTTTTTAAGTTTCTTTGACAATTAAACAAAATAAAAAAAATACTATTCACATAATTTACTGAAAGTTGATCATTCCAAGCATCTCCACCAGTTGGGCAAATCTGGTAGAGTCAAAAGCCTTTGTGAAGATGTCTGCGGTTTGTTTATTAGTTTTAACTTCAACAATTCGAATATGTTTCTTTTCCACACAGTCACGGATAAAGTGATGTTTAATTTCAATGTGTTTTGTTTTTGAATTCTGAACGGGGTTTTTGGTGATATGGGGAACGGCAGTGTTGTCACACAGAATGGGTGTCTCATGGAATGTGATCCCATAGTCAAGCATCTGACGGTGGATCCATCTAACTTGAGAACAACAGAGGGCTGCGGCAATGTATTCGGCTTCGGCGGTGGATTGGGAAACAGTGGATTGTTTCTTACATTGCCATGAGACAAGGCGGTTGCTAAGGAACTGACAACCTCCAGAAGTGGATTTTCGGTCTAAGTTGCAACCCCCGTAGTCTGAATCTGAATAAGCCACAAGATCAAACAAGTCAGTTTTAGGATACCACAGACGCAATTTTGGCTTATACCTTAAGTATCTTAAAATACGTTTGACAGCAGATAAATGAGAGAGTTTAGGATTAGCCTGAAACCCTGCACACAAGCACACTGCAAACATGATGTCGGGTCTGCTGGCCGTGAGATACATGAGAGATCCTATCATAGAGCGATAGAGATGCTGATCAACGCTTTCACCATCCACATCAGGAGTTAAACAATGTCGAACTTCCACAGGAGTTTTTACTGGATGAGAATCAACCATTTTGAACTTGGTCAAGATTTCTTCTACGTATTTTTCTTGATGGATAAGGATTCCTGACTCAGACTGATCAACTTGTAGTCCCAAAAAGAACTTCATTTCCCCCATGGAGCTCATTTCAAACTTAGATCGCATCACTTCTTCAAATTCTTTGCAGAGACGGGGATTTGTAGATCCAAAAATGATATCATCCACATAAATTTGCACCATGATTGTATCCTTTTCATCCTTCCATTTGAACAAAGTTTGGTCAATTGCTGCTCGTGTGAAACCATTCTCGAGCAGATGCTTTGATAAAGTTTCATACCACGCACGAGGTGCTTAGTGAAGACCGTACAATACTTTGTCTAACTTGTAAACATGATCTGGAAAATTAGGATCAATGAAACCCGGCGGCTGCTTGACATACACTTCCTCTTGAACTTTGCCATACAAAAATGCGCTTTTGACATCCATTTGATGGACGGTGAAGTCCATGTAGGCTGCATATGCGAGAAACATTCTGATGGCTTCCAAGCGAGCCACTGGTGCAAAAACTTCCTCATAGTCAATCCCTTCTTCTTGATAGAAACCTTGAACCACCAAACGAGCTTTATTTCGAATCACAGTGCCTCCTTCATCCTTTTTGTTGCGAAAAACCCAATGAGTGCCGATTGGAACTTTGTTCTTGGGAAGATCTACCAAATTCCACACATGTAGCTTTGAGAATTGCTGTAGCTCTTCCTGCATTGCTTCCACCCATCTGTTTTCTAGTAGAGCTGCTTTGATGTTCTTTGGTTCAGCTTGAGAAATGAAGCAAGAAAACATGCTTTTTTCAAATGCTTCATAGGCACTTCGGGTACTAACACCCACATTGAGTGGTCCAATGATGTTATTGGTGGGATGAATCTTGTGAATTCATAGTTGAGGAATTTCATCTTCTTCCATGACTTTTTCCAAATTGGTAAGATTTTCAGCAGGAGGATCGGCAATATCATTAATAGGATCTTCAGCAGGTGATTGTGGTGCAACATCTACTATTGGAATGGAGTTGTCTTCAACAGTTTCACTTGTTGCACCAGAACCGGAAGACTCCATATCAGATTCAGCATTAGCAACCACAGGAATTTCAACCTGAGCGGATGAGGAAGAGCCTTTATCATTTATGTTCCCTAGATTGTTCACAGAGAAGTAAGGATTAGCATGAGTTGATTCAATAGAGAAATCAGGAAGATTAAATGACTTAAAAACTGAATCGACGTCAAAGAGCCAATTGGGACCGTCTCCTGCGTCCGTATGATTGTTTTCATGCCAATTTATATCAATGGACTCCATCACTATCCTTTTCTTCTTATGGTAGACACGAAAAGCACGTTGATTGGATGAGTAACCAACAAAATAGCATTCATCAGCTTTGGCTTCAAACTTGTTGAGTTGATCTGAAGTGTTCAGCATTATGCACACACACCCAAATTTTCTGAAGAAATCGATAACTGGCTTGCTCTTGTACATGATCTCATAAGGTGTCTTGTTGCAACTTTTAGTGATAAGAACCCAATTTTGCACAAAACATGCAGTGTTGACCGCCTCAGCCCAGAAAGTCACGGGAAGCTTAAAGTCAACAATCATAGTTCGTGCAGCTTCAATTAAAGTGCGGTTTCTTCTTTCAGCTATACCGTTTTGTTAAGGAGTACGAGGTGCACTAAATGGTTGAGAAATTCCTTTGCTTTAATATAAGGAATCAAGAGTTGCATATTTGAATTATGTTCCATGATCGCTACGGATAGTCTTCACACTTAAATTGAAGAGGTTCTCAAATTGAAGCAGATAGGTTTTCAAAATCTCTGGCGTCTCATCTTTCTTAGCTAAGAAAAACACCCAAGTGAATCGAGAAAAATCGTCTGTTACCACCAGACAGTATGACTTTCATCTAAGACTCATGACACTCACCGGACCAAAAAGATCCATGTGAAGCAATTGGAGAGGAGAGTCAATGGAATTGGTGGTTTTAGGCTTATGTGAAGATTTGTGTTGTTTTCCCTTGGAACATGAGATACAGTGTTCCATAGGAGTGAAATATTTGAGAGGTAATCCAGTGACTAGGTTGCCTCGAACCAGTCGGTTCATTGTTTTGAAATTGACATGTCCCAACCTCTTATGTCACAGGAAAGATTCATCTTCAGAAGCCTTTGAGAGAAAACATGATTCAATGCCCGATGGGTTGTTCATATCCAAGCTATATGTGTTGTATCTTCTGGGAGCACGCATGAGAATAAGTTCTTCCGGAATCACCACTCCCGGCTTCAATATAAGACATTCTTTTGAATTGAATAAGGTACAAAAGTCCTTGTCACAAATCTGTGAAACACTCATCAGATTGTATTTTAACTGAGGAACAAAGTTGACAAATTCCAGACTATTTACTCCATTTGATACTGTTCCTTGTCCTTCAATCTTTCCTCCTCTTGGGTTTCCAGCAAAAGCAACATACTCTCCATCAATTTGATGATAATCTTGCAGCAAGTTAAAGTGCCCAGTCATATGTCTTGAACATCCACTATCTACATGCCAGATGTTATCGCCGGTTCTTCTTGATTGACCATATACACAACGAACCATTTATACGATTTGACCAATATTGTTTCAATCAAGAGATTTTAGTGTCAGGATATGACCTCTCATTGGAATTAGAATTACAACCATCCTTTGATGAAGCATGGTCATCAAATAGAACATTATTTTTAATTTTCCAAGTTCGTTTTAAATAGTTTTTAGCATTTTTAATTCTTTTACGCCTAGATTTCCTACTGTGAGAAGACTTAGGCAACACATATGAATTTAATGAACTTTTGGAAGGCGATTCTTCATTAGAATTTGTGGTTGTCAATTTACAACTTTTTGAAACATGATTTGAGGCACCACAACTAAAACAAATGTTTTCACAAGATATCTTAGCCTGATAATAGTCATCACACGATGAAGATGATTGCGATGTTGAGGAATCTGAACATGAGACGGTTCTGTCATCAATAACTTTGTCTTGAAGACGATGTGCTTCCTTTAATCTGAAAAAGTCCACGTTGCTCATGGTTTCACGTGGTACATCATTCACAATAATTCCTGCACTTTTAAACTTGGTAACACATGACATAACATTCAAAGATTTAGGAACAAAAGGCAAAGCATTTTTAAATTTAGAAACATCACATCCCAAACCCGTATGCTCAGCAGGCATAGAATCAAAATACAAGTTTTCAACGTGTTCACAAATATTTAGTTTAGACACGGACATATTATTACATTCATCCGACTCAAGTTCTTTTAAAATAGTTTTGTCATTGGTACTCTCATCACAATCATCTTCCAAATTTACACAATTAGATTCTGCTCAAGAAGCAAAACTGTCAGAATCAGAGGATGTAATATAATCATCAGGAGATAATGTGCAAACAAAAGGTGTGGAAACATGTGGAGTTGGCATATAAGCAAATCTCCCTGATTTAGAATAAGGAGGTGGATGAGAGTTATACCCAAGACCCTCTGTGCCTTTTCTATTAAATTGTTTATCGATTATCCCAAACAGAATTTTCTGATCCATATCCATGTGATCAACTTGTAATTTGGCTTTTTCTGCCTTTTGGACTCTTTCACTTAAGATTGTATTATTAATGGTTTGAGTATTGAGTTGCACAATTAAAGAGCGATTTTCACCAGAAATGTCATGAATTTTCTTTAAGTAAAGTTTCTCATTTTTGGCCACAGAGTCATACATCACCTTAATGTGATTTCGTTCATCAATCAAGGCTTGATTGATGAATCTGTATTTTTGAATTTCATTCAAGAAAGATCTAGAATTACACAGTTTAGAAATAACCTCAGCAGGCACAGCAGTGAGATCCTCAGCAGGTTCAATCATGACACACTTGCCCATGTCCTCCACATCAGCCATCAAGGCTTTATCAGCAGCTTCCTCAGCCTGGTCTCCCCAATGATAATGTCCATCAGCTTGACACACAAGAGCTGTGGAACTTGAAGATGTGTTTGTCTTTGGAGTATTGGCAGCTTGTTTTCCAGAGGAAATCTTCTTTTCTTGTTGATCCTTGGAGGACGGCTCATTGCAGTTTCTGGCAAAGTGACCCAGCTAATCACAATTGTAGCATCTCACCTTCTTGATATCAAACCCAAGTGTCTTTCCCTACTTGAATCTGTCTATGCCATTTCTTTTGATGAATCTTTTGGCTCTTAAGGTCAACATGGCCATGCACCAATCAATGTCCATTTTCTCCAAATCATCAGGATTAATCTGCTCCAAGTCATCAGGTTGAAAGCTAACAGGTGTTAGATTTCCATAAATCAGTGCATTATAGCACGACATGAAAGCAGTCATGATTGGGACATAATCATCAGGAATCATGGTGACAATATTTTAAGGAGCAGAGGAGCAGGTAGAATTAATTGCAGCAGCTGAAGGAGGGACATCAGTCTGAAAGTATGTGCTACCGGATGAGCTTGATCCAGCAATAAGAGCTGTGTTTCCAGACTGATTTGACGGGGTTACTGCTCCCTTCTTAATCTCAATTTCATAAGATTCAAGAATGCTATAGACTTCCTATTGAGATAGAGCACTCAGATTCTCAGTCTTTTTGATCATGATTCGATACACATTCTATTCCTCAGGAAGAGAATCTAGGAGTTTCTTGTTTAGATCAAGAGTAGGGTACTCAACTCCCAATACTTTCAACCTTGATACAATGATTGAGAAACGGTTGATCAAATCAGATATTGATTCTCCCCTTACACTGCTGAACATCGCATATTGTTTCTTGATCAGATCTCTTTTGCTTTCCCGGACATCCTCAATTCCCTCATATCTTGTGCACAATGCAGCCCATAAGTCTTTGGCAGTTGTGTACTCAGCAAATATGTTGAAAATATCCATAGGAAGAGCCATGGCAATAGTCCCGTAGGCCTTGTTGTCTCGGGCAATCAAGGCAAGATCTTTCTCATCATACTCCAATTCTCACAGAGTCAGTCACTATCACACCTTCCATCACCCCTACAACCATCATCACATCCACAATCCCTACAACCACCGAACCTATAAGTAAACCCTTCAACTATGGAAAATTCACTCAGGGGTTTGACTTTGATATTATCTTCTCCTCCCCAATTCACAATGCTGAAGCATCTACATCCAAAAATCCTGATCCTAATGAAGAAAGGATAGAAATTCTGGAAACCCAAGTTGCTGGTCTGCTGGAAACTATTCAAAAGTCAAAGGAGGAATCTGACGCTCAACAGGCACAGATTAATTCGTTGGTGGACGAAGTTAGAATTCTTAGAAGCCAGAGAACGGGGACAGAAGAGAGACTCAAGAATGTAATGGCCCAGAACGAACTTCTAATCAAGATAAATAATATGATTCTGGGACACAGGTTGTCTCTTGAGCTAAGGTTTGATATGCAGCAGAAAGAGCATGAACTGATGGTCAAACTAATTGCTGATCTGACCACGAAGCTTGATGCTCAGGGGGAGAAAGAGAAAGAGAAAGAGAAGACATCAACACCTACTGGTGATGATCCTTGTCATCCTGTTGATTTGACTAAGGATGATGACGAAGACAAGGATCCCGAAGTCAGTCCTAGTGGAAGTGAGCACCAAGCTTTAGCAATCATGCCTATCTCTGCTATTCCAATGGCTGAGGGGGAGTCTACTCATCAGAAAGGTGGTGATACCTCTGGTGGTGACAAAGGAAAGTCAGCGGCTGATGTTCTAAATGATCTATCGAGGAGATCTTATACTTAGAGCCTGACTATTCCAAGGAAGCACAGATCGATGCTCTCTACAATCTTGAAGGAGAGATCGAATTTTGTGATGATTGGGATGAAGATGATGAGGATGTAGTTATTGAAGTTCCCAAGGGCGATGGGGAAGGAGAGTATGAGTTCGAAGATGGTGAGATCTTTGAAGTGCCATCCTTTGAATCTCAGCTCGACACAGGTTCAGTCGACACTGCTAGTAACGTTGAAGCATCGACTGAAGCCTCCCCAGTTGACCCTACACATGTGGATCCAGAGGCACCAAAAGATAAAGATATGCCTGCTAGTTCATCATAGGGTCCAACTCCTGTTTGGCAAAAGACTTCTATCATAGACAAACAAGGAGCAACAGGGATGATCTTGGCTGTAAGGTTCGAGGAAGATAAGCAGTTGTTCGCAATCAAAAGATCTGGGGGGGTTCAATACTTGAAACCAACTTGTGAAGCATTCAACTCCTTACCTAAATACGACCTCATGATCCTAGCAAACCGAGAGCTACTTGGTCACTCAAATCACGCAGTAGTGATGGGTGTGTGGAAGTTTCTACAGCGGGAAGCAAGATCTGGGAAGTTTGAAATGTTCAAGCCTCAAGTGCCCAAGCGAGTCAAGGATAAGAATGCTAGACATCCGGTGACTAAGAAACGCTTAAAGAAACTGGTATACAAGCCAGTGCTATGTGAAACGAAGATTCCACTGAGCAAGTTATCTTAGGATATCCTTGGTGAAATGTGGTACTTGTACGTAGATCCTAAAACGGGCGATGCTATGGTGATAGGAAAGGTACGGTCAGAAAGTGAATGCTTAGTGCCGAGGGAGCTGATCAGAGTATTTGATGAAGTCCGCTTCATTAACTTCTCTGTTAAAGATCTGGAGGCACTAGCAGACAAGTATTGCATGCATACAGACGAATGGACGAAATTCCTTGCTTCTAAATATGACAAAGTGATCAAGTTTTGTCTTGACTACAAGAAGAAGATGGAAGCTAAAGATGCAGGGCTGTGAAGACTGAAGACCGAAGACTGAAGACCGAAGACGATCCAGAGCTGTTGTCAAGGGGGATTTTGTTGAAGCACTTTCGTGTGACAAACACTCTGGATAGAGTCTTAGTTTTTGTTAGGACATAGTTTGTAATGACAAAAGCTTGTAATAGTTAGATCTTATGTCTTTATGTTTTTGTTATGTAAAAGTCACTAAGTGTTTATTCAAGTTTACCTAGAGGCGAACTTGTTAAGTTCGCCTGGTCTAACAGAGGCGAACTTAATAAGTTCGCTTAAGTCTATATGAGGCGAACTTGTTAAGTTCGCTTAGTCTGTTAGAGGCAAACTTAATAAGTTCGCCTATATCAGGTTAGACGGCTATATATATGTGTTTACAGAGTCAGTCGAAAGTAGTAGAGAATATACAGAACAAGTCTGATTGAGTCTGAAAAACACCATTGTGATTTGGAATACAATTGAGAATGTTATTTACTTGATTGTCTACATTGTCTTTTGTGCGTATAAACGTTGATTCATTGGATTCCGCACTTCGGTTTAGCGTCACGTCTTATCACGAGATCGATCCGTAGAAGCGCCATGAGGACCTACAGTTTTGTAGTTTCATTGTATGTATTTGTCTTTGTTTGTAAGTGGCTATATGTATTAGTTATCGAGTTGTATTTACTAATGCATGTTGATAGTTGCTGAAATCTCTAAGTGTTTTGCCCACTTGTATGTGCGCAGGAATTAGTTCATGCGTACTTAGCAAGTACGCAAGAATACCTTGCGTACTTGCTAAGTACGCATGAGCAATTTGCCCTGCGCACTTGCTAAGTGCGCAGAGATCAGGTCGTGTATAAATAGGATAGGTTGACAGTAGGCAAGTACGCAGTCATATACTCAGACTTTGTATACTCAGTATTTCTCTCTGTAATCTTCAAGTGTTTATAATAGACGAAAGTTTAAAGTGATTCTCTTGTCGGTTTACTTTGTGTTTTAAGACTCTCCACCTAGTCACGGGCATTCCGCACCCGGTCCGACTCAGGAACACACTTGCTTGTGACGATCCGCCACACCCGAAGGACCTACAAAACTTGGGTCTGCTTCCTTGTTCACCCATTTTCTTTGGGTCTTACCTATCCGTTCCCTCCGCTTATTACCGATTTCTTCAAACTCACCGGCTTGTGCTACTCTCAAGTCATGCCTACGGTTTGGAGAATTCAGCATACTCTAGAAAAATTTGAACCACCTCCGCTCTTTGACCATTGGTATCCCTGCACTAGCCTATGTTTATAACTTGAGAACCCACGGATCTTCTCGCTTCGTTCTCAACTCAAATTTGGATAAACTGCCTTGATCCCAAAAGCTACCCAAAATGATACTGACCGTGTGAAACCTGCTAATCGGCTCAGATTCAAGCTACTAATCACCAATAACCAGATGTCGATTGGCGGAAACAATCTACAACCGTCTCAAGATCCAACACCAACTAATCAATCCATGAACAATGAGATAAACGCCATATGAACAAGAATAACCACAAAAGCTTCTTTCATTGATATCAAATGCTGAATTACAAGAACTAATCCAGACTAATCAAATTGATTCTCTATCCTTAGACAAAACAGAAAAGATTTCAAAGCTCTTAACCACTATTACAATTCAAATAAAAGACATATATAGTGCTTAGTTTTCCTCCAAAAAGTTTGTCGTCCGAAAACTATTTCGATCGAAAACAATTTTGATCGAAGAAGTTTTCATTTGAAAACTTCACACTTGTACAAATTTAAGCAAAGAACTTGAATTCAATGGACTACTAGGTTCCAACAATCTCTCCCTAGTCTATTGAATTACAAGTCTTCAGTCTTGTCGGCATCCGACTTTGGCTCCATTTTCACTTTCTTGAGTATAGTTCTTGCAAGCATTTCTTGATAATCTTAGCTTCTGCTCTCATTGACAAACATCGAGATACAACTCTCATATAAATATTTGCTTCGTTTCTGATCATCATACTCATATCACACTGAATTATGTTGTAGTAAAGATTCTTTATATCTTCATCAGATAGACTGAAAAGATCCATCGGATCAAAAATTCTAAACTCTGGTAAGTTCCTTTTTAGTATCATTGCCACATGAGTCTTGCTATCATAGAACCACCAATCTAAGTTTTTATAAAACTCTCTCTTCCTTTAGGAATATATATAGTCGTCAGTGTATCCACCGGTTGAACTTTGTACTTGAATTTTTTATCAACAGTCATCATGTTTCTCTTTTTTATCTTCACACACTTAGGAATTTGTGGCTAGAATGATGTAAAACTATCTTGTTCAGATTGATTCCTTAAGAATTTGTCAAAATCAGAACCACGAGTGTTGTTTGATGGATTAAGCAATTTCAGATGACTTAAATCTCTGATGTCCTATCTCGGTAATGTCTGGAGCTTGTGGCATGTAGCAAAGTATTGTATATCTCCTTCAACCCTCTTGATCACATACATTTTCTTATCTTTGTCATACTTCCAACCTAAGATCTGCCCAGTTAATGCTTTTCTTGGATTCCTAATCTTTTGAGTTATTTGCTCAACAATCGATGGTTTCTCACTGAACTTCCACCACGAATTCTTATCTAAAGCATCTTGTTTTGAAGTAGAATCAGTTTGAGGTCATCTGTCTTGCTTTCTTTAGTTGGTTCAATAAACGGTACTCTTTCATCAACTACCTTATCCATCTTTCCAATCACAGTTCCATCTCCTTCGGCATAAGTCTGCTTCTCTTCATACTCGTATTTTTCATAATATTTATTCGAATCACCTTCATCGCTTGAATCTTGATTATTAGAACCACCACCGGCACCTGAACTTCACTGCTACTATCATCATCGTTAGAAGGATCATTATCATTCTTTGTAATATCAGTTATAATCATGTCATCCTCTTCCTTTTCCTCATTCTCTTTCTCCCCTTCTCTTTCTCTTCATCATCAATCTCCATTCCTTCACTTTGTTGATTGATCAAAGAATCTACATCAAACAAGTCCTGTGAACTAAACACACTTGTTTCTATCACATGAGATTGAATATTCTTTTGTGGTTCATTCAAAGGTCCTTCCTAATTCTCATTCACTCTGACATTATCAGGGTTGGATTGAGGAGCCACAATATCACTTTGAATAGACATACCAAGATGTTTCAACAGATCTTGCACCATGCTTTGAGTTGACTGATTTGCCTTTATTGTTGATCAAGATGTTGTTGCTTTCTACTATCACTAGCCTTCAGTTCTCTAATTTCTCTTTCATTTGATGCTTCACTGCTCTGGAGATTAGAAATTTGCGTCTTTAGCAAACTTACTGTATTGGCTATCTCTTGAGATGCATAATTAGCAAACTCCTCATCTATTAGATTTTAATTCTTTGAAGCTTTGAACTTTACAAGTTCTGGAACTTCTTTAGCCTTGCCTTTGCCAGTATACTTCTGTTCCATCATCTTTAATCTCCTCTTGTCAGGCTCTTTAATCACGATACCTTTAGACGGAGGAGGTCTACAAGGCACGGTCGATTTAGGTTCAGATTCTTTTCTCTTGATTGGAGTAGTTGTTGCTGCTGTTTCTACTTCAGGTGTTTCTACAGGAGTATCAACTTGTCCTTGTTCTAGAGCTTTCACTAATTCATTGACATTCAAACTTGAATCTTCATGTTCACCCTGATCACTTGCCTTTACACCCACTGATTCATCAACAACAGGAACAATATTTTCTGTTTCTACTTCAGGTAATTGAGTTTCTTTAGTATTAACAGGTTGTTCTACACCTTGATTCACATTGCCTTGAACTGCACCACCATCACCACCTTTATCATCATCATCACCTTCGTTATCCTCTACACCACTGCTCAAAATATCATCCACTTCATCGTTAACACCGAATTCTTGATCAGGACTCTCTTCAAGCATGTTTGGAAATAATGGAGTAACTTGACCTAAGAACTTGCTTTTCTTTCTAATTGTGTTCATGCTATTGAATATTGTATCTGACATGTGCTCCAGGGGCAATTCAACTCCATCATTCGGTAAATCTTGCAGTAGAGTATTGATAATCATTTAAATGAACCTTGGATATAACAAGAACTTATTATTTTGCCTCGGGCCCACAAAGTTATTAATCATGGCCTCAAAAATCATCCTTGAAAAGTTGAAATGTCTATGAGTAGCCAAACACACTAATGCACGACTGAATACTTCACCAATTTGATCGAACGCACCAGTCCTCGGTCCTAGACAATGAATAAAGACATGTACCAGATATCTCCACTGCTTCGCCAACAAATTTTTAGTCACATGTCTCCTTAGGAAATCACCTTCGTAACCCATCGTTCGAATAATTTGAGACACTCTAGTATAACCTATTATGTATGGAAAGTTAGCATTGTTTCTAAAATTCAACACCTCCCTTATCACTTGCTCATCAACTTTTATCTTCTTACCACCCACAGTACTCTCTATCCAAATATTCTTGTTCACGTGCTTGTGTTCGATGTTATCCCAGAACTCTCTAACATGAGTTTCATAAAGAGTTACTTGAGTTGATATTGTGGTTAGAATCCTTGATTTGTTCAAAAATCGAACTATCTCCTCATATCCCCTCTAATTTCTTGTGCTAGATGACAAGCAAGCATATATATTATGCCTGGCGTCGAACTTTAATTGATTCATAATTGCACAAGTAAAATGTTCAACTGTCATAATTTTTGTTTTAAAAATTTACAACTCCAAACATTTCGGACAAAAACTCTTGTTCCAAATATTTTTCGAATGAAAACTTATACCAACATAAAAGATTTCGATCGAAAACTCTTTTTTTAAACCTTTTCAAACGAAAACAAATTTCTCAGAAAAATCCTAACTTCAGAGATTTTGAACGAAAACACACTTGATCAAAAAATCATTTCAATCAAAAACCATTTCGATCAAAAAACTCTTCGGACTAATCAGAGACTGACTCTTCGTTTCCATCCGAGAAAGATTTCGATCCATTCAAGCAAGTTTTCGGACCATTCAAACAAGATTTCGGACAATCCAAAACTAACTAATCTAGGTTCACGGATCTAACTTATCTTGGTCTATGAGTCAAGAGAACATACCTCGATGTCGAAAATCTCAAAGTAGCAACAAATCACGCACGATGTAGAGATTTCGCACGAAAACACACCACTTGGATGGATTCCGGATCAAAAGCTCGAAAACTCAATAATGGTGGTGAAAGCGTTTTCGACCGAAAAGTTTGTATACATACCTTCTGAGATTTCGGACAAAAGGATTTCGAACCTAACTTTTCGATCGAAAACAATTTCGGACGAAGCACTTTTCGGACAGACTTTTCGACCGAAAAATCTTTACTTATAAAATTTTCGATATCATCGAGACTTGTTCCAAAATGTTTTGTAAAACAAAAATACACAAGCACACACAAGAATCAAAACATGAAGAAATTCTAACAAACATGAACAAAAATATAATAACAAAGTAGAATATCTATGAATAAAACAAGATCTATTTTTATTTCATTTTCTTTTATCTTTTTGGTGAACTGAAATTGATATAGGATCATAAATGCACACTGTCTCATTACACTTCATATGAAATCAAGATCTATACAGTTGAACATTGATTGCTAGTATATTTATCTACTTAAACTCTTGCATCATATTTCAGCAAATACCGTGTGATGATTAAGGTAAGATTTAATCAATACAATATGTACCCCACAATCGAGATGAAATGAAATAAAGCGCAATGTAAGGTTTCATTAAATCATGATCCAATCACCAGAATGAAGGTGGTATTCTTAGCACAGAAAAATGCAATCCAAGTGGATTTGAATATAGAATCATATGTCTTGGTTTGTGAGTTTGATGAGACAAGATATTCTGACAATTCAGATGAATGAATATAGTTAATGAATCAGATGATTTGGGTAATAGGTATCCAACTGTTATCTGGATATACAATGAATTCAGAAGTTGAATCAAGGGCTAACAGACTGACATCTTGGTTTCCATCCGAGATTTTCACCAGAACCATCAGCTGTATAAGAGGTGTTTAACTCTAGATTATATATTTGACGGATATAGGCACTATAGCAAACAAATTGTGCTAAGGACACATCATTATCCTGGTCTCATGGTATGACTAGATTCACCTAGCATTCGAATAATGAAACAACCGATATTCGATGTGGGTAAAACACAAAGATTGTAATTTAGTTAATCACACAAATATCACCTAGTTTATTACATGCAGAGCCTACCGACATATCAATACTTGTAACTGATGTCACCATCATATCCAATTCATTCATAAGCTTAGCACACAAATATATTATCATTTCGTATATGCAAGTCAATCAGTCAACATATTTTTAACTTTTCAATTTTCAGGATCAGCACAAAACAAAAACATACACTTTCAAATAGTACTAACACTTATACTCCTTTTTATTAATTTTCATTTTCTTTTATTCTCTCCCTAAAATTGGGATGTACTTTATTGAACTAAACACTATAACTACAAAATGTAACAAAGCTATAAACATAAAACACATAAAGTCACACAACACAATTTTATCACTAAAAGAAAAATTATTTTTGCGAAACAAACATGGTCTTTCAATCAAAATCAGATAAAATCAGATGTTATTCAAACACTTTTTCTTATTAATATTATTTTTTATTTTTATATATTTTTTTATTTTAAAACACAAATTGTCCTCAAAATGAAATCATCCACAACATTTTTACCAGAGAGTTAAACCGATCAGTTGGAAAAACTTTTGTAAAAATATCGGCTTTCTGCTATAAGGTATCAACGTGGACCACCTTTATCAACCAAGTATCATAACAATCTCGAATGAAATGTAACCTGATTGCAATGTGTTTGGTTTTGGAATATTGGATTGAATTCTTCACGATGCCAAGAACAGCTTCATTGTCACAAAATATAGGTGTCTCCAAGCAATTTATCCTGAAGTCCAAGAGTTGATGCTGAATCCAGATCACTTGAAAACAACAGCTCGAGGAAACTGTGTATTCAGCTTCAGCAGTTGATGTGGAGACGTTCGTCTGTTTCTTACAATGCCATGACACCAATCGCTCCCCCCAAAACTGACATCCACCAGGTGTGGATTTTCGGTCCAAACCTAAACCTCCATAATCACTATCAGTAAATTCATACAGATTAAAGTCAGACTCTGCTGGGTACCAAAGACCAAGATTGACACGACCCTTCAGATAACATAGAATCAGCTTGACAGCAATCTCATGAGATTCTTGGGGGTGACGGTTGATATCTAGCACACGAGCATACAGCAAACACGATGTCTCGTCCACTAGCGGTTAAGTACATATGAGATTCGATCATGAAGTGGTAATACTTCTGATTAATTTCAGCTCCGGTTGGATCCAGAGAGAGAGGTTCATGTGGAGCAATGGGAGTAGAAGCAACTTTACAGTCTTTCATATTGAATTTTGTCAAGATGTCGTTGATCTACTTGGCTTGATGAATGAGTATACCCGACTCTGATTGTTCTACTTGTAGACCAAGGAAAAACTGCATCCGACCATAAGACTCACTTCGAATTTCAGCTTCATGACATCTTTGAATTCTTTATTCAGTTTCTCGTTCGTCGAACCATTGATAATATCATCCACATAGATTTGTACCAATAACATATCATCTCCAAACATCTTCAGAAACAAGGTTTTGTCGATAGTACCTCGCAAAAAAAAATTTGTAACAAGATGCATAGACAAAGTTTCATACCAAGTACGAGGTGCTTGATGCAAACCATAAAGCGCTTTATCCATCTTGTAAACTTGAAACGGGTGCTCAGGATCTTCGAATCCTGGTGGTTGATTCACATAAACTTCTTCCTTAACCACCTCGTATAAAAATGCGGTTTTCACATCCATTTGATACACCTTGAATTTCATATATGACTCGTAAGAAAGAAAAATTATGATAGCTTCAATTCTTGCCACTGGTGCAAAGACATCATCATAATCCATACCTTCTTCTTGATAAAAACCTTGCACAACCAATCTAGCCTTGTTACGTACAACAATCCCGCGATCATCTCTTTTGTTCGAAAATACCCATTTCGTTCCAATAGGATACTTTCCTTCCGGCAAATCCACCAAATGCTAGACATTTACCTTCTTGAACTCCAAAAGTTCTTCCTGCATCGCTTCAATCCAATTAGCATCCTAAAGTGCGATGGTCACGTTTTTGGGTTCCTCTTGTGATAAGAAGCATGAATATAAACAGATATTTATAGTTCCCGATTGGCTTCTTGTCTTCACTCCATCCTTAATTTGTCTAATGATGTTTTCAATGGGATGCATTGAATTGATTCGGTGAGTTGGAACATCCTCTACTTGAGCAGTTTCAGGCAAATTTGTGATATTAACGTCAGATGAGTTGTTGATAGATTCATCAACACTCGAGGAAGTTTGTTGGTCAACTTGATTATCATAAGAAACAAAATCTCCTTGCTGAATATCTGGAATGACTTGATCATCATTAGCAGTATGAACTACTTCACGATCTACCTCATTCTCCAAATTATCAATTTGTACTTCTTGAGTCTGTGTCGATGATGAAATGGCATCTGAACCCTCAAAGTTTGAGGACCAATCATGAAATCGTACATATTCTTATTAAGACATGTTGAAGGCTCATCAGATGTGCCTGAACAACTTGCATTACTTAAATCTTCTGAAAATTTCTTATTAAAAGTTTTGAAGATGACTTCCGCGTCAAAGAACCAATCCGGTCCATTCAGATCATGAGGAGTTGTAGATTCTTGTCAGTCAACATAGTATGATTCCTGAACTATCTTTGTTCTTTTCTTATAAACTCGAAACGCCTTTTGATAGGATGAGTAGCCTAGGAAATAACATTCGTCGCCCACTACATCGAATTTCGGCAAGGAATCTGATGTGTTCAAAAGAGTACACGAACACCCAAAAGTGCGAAAGAACTTAACATAAGGCTTCCTTTTGAATAACAGCTCAAATGGAGTCTTCATGTGTTGCTTGACCATTAAGACTCTGTTCAAAACATAGCAAGTTGTATTGACTGCTTCTGCCCAGAAAATTATTGGAAGTCGAGAATGAACCAACATCGTCCTAGCTGCTTCGATAAGAGTATGGTTTTTCCTTTCAGCAACCCCATCCTGCTGATGAGTTCTTGCAGCACTAAACTGTTGTGTTATTCCCTTTTCTACACAGAAAGAATTGAAAAGACCAATTTTGAATTTCGTGCCATTATCACTACGAATAGTCAACACCTTAGTATCACAGATGTTTTCAATTCTTTTGATGAAATCAATGACAGTTTCAGATGTTTAATCCATGGAAACAAGGAAAAACACCAATGAAAAACGGGAGAAATCATCTGTGATAACAAGGCAATACGTCTTCTTCGCAATGCTACGAACACGAACTGGACCAAATAAGTCCATGTGAATTAAAAACAGAAGTCTAGTAAAGGAATTTATGGTTTTTACAGGATAACACTTCTTATGTTGCTTTCCCTTTGCACATGATACACAACTGTCTTGAAGTGAAAACTCTTTCTCTGCTAAGCCTCGCACAAGATCTTTGTACACCAAATTGTTTATATTTTTTAGGTTCACATACCAAGGACGTTTATGCCACAGGTAAGACTCAAAATTAGTGGCCTTTGACAATAAACAGGACACATTCATGGGTGATTAATGATCATTCATGTCCACCACGTATGTGTTAAATCTTTGAGGGGCTCTTATCAAAATCATTTCTTTAGGAATTACAATTTCAGGTTTCAGAAACAAACATTCTCTAGCAGTAAAGTGAACTTGAATGTCTTTATCACAAACTTGTGACACACTCAACAAGTTATACTCCAGTTGTGACACATAATTCACCTTCTCGAGTGTAATAAGGTCATTTGACACTGTTCCATTGTGACACCCAGCATTTCAGGTCAATATCCACATTACATAAACGCACGTTCATATTTATTATTTTCCTGATATTTTGTTTTGACTAAGTAAAGTCAAGAAGTCTAGCAAAGGAGTTATTCCAAGTCTAGTAAGTCGTAAAGAATTACTAGAAAAAGTAAGTAGTATAACCCGACTAAATACGAACATTAATGGTTAAATTAACTAACCAGAAAAATATATATATATTTATATATATATTACACAAAATTTACGTTGAACCAAGATTTCAATATATTTCGTCAACGAGTCATAAACTGGTTAAAAATCCTAATACCGTGAGAAATCTAAACCGAAATGAATTTACCTTTTAAAAACTCTAAAAGAATATTAACTTACACTTAAATCAAATAATTTGATTTAATTAACTCTAAACCCAATCATCATATCGGCAGAGACAAGTGGGTTTTCCCCCTCAATTTCCTTGACTTTCTTGACTAAACTTCAGAGAATGACCATACCTCATGCTTTCGAAATTCAAGCAAAACCATACCTCTTCAATCATTTTTCTCATAATCCCTTTCATCCTTCTCATTTTCTTACGGCAAATTCCCAATTCTCCTTCAAGTCGAAGTCCAGTTTTAAAGCAAAATCCACCATAATTCAGTGCTATAAGAAGAGTTCCAAGTGTTGTCTCAAGTATCAAGCTAAGGAGCTCAAAATCATTCTCTGTTTCTCTAGAAATCACCATTCTCTGTTTGAGGTAAAAACTCAATATTATCCATTTCATTTTCTTTAAAACCGTAGCTGAAGATACAAATCGTTCAAACGCAAGTAAGATAACAAGAAAAATGTGTCAAATTCAAGATTTGAACATAAAAATATACAGGACGAATTCTGTCAATCAAAGTGCAGTATTCGAAACTAGGAGTTTCGATACCTGTTCAATCGAAACTAGGAGTTTCGATACCTATTGTTCAAATCGAAACTAGGAGTTTCGATACCTATTCAGTCGAAACTAGGAGTTTCGATACCTATTTACTCAATCAAAACTAGGAGTTTCGATACCTGTTTGCAATCGAAACTAAGTAATTTCGATACCGATTGCCCAATCGAAACTAGGTAGTTTCGATACTATTCTTGCCAATCGAAACTAGGTAGTTTCGATACCTGTTTTGCTCAGTTGAAACTAGGAAGTTTCGACATCTGTTCTGTTTAATCGAAACTAAGAAATCAGATCTGTTAAGTCGGGTGAACAATTTGCGTTTAAGACGGGTAGTCTTAACGTGTATGTTATCCTTGTGTAATTAGGATACGGATAAGCGAGTCTGCGGATTATTCAAATATTTGCTAGCATTCATACTGTCAAGGTGAGTTTCACTAATCCCCCTTTTTTCTAAAGTTTTGAAATGATTTGGGGTGGAAACATACTTGTAAAGAATTTTCGTATGTAAATGAATCAAACTAATGATCTGACCGTATGTATGTATTGAGGGAATAATAAAGCGCTTAAAGTCCTCAGAATAAATTAGTAACCATTAGCTATGGACTTAGCCCGGGATTTTATGAATAGTACTATTGGGGGTGACGCTCCCGGTCATGGTTAGTCGCGCTAACCAGGGGTCCAAATGACCGAATGACCGCATATAATCTTACTCACAGAAAGGCGAGGGGAGGCACAGAATGTTGGGGTTTGGTTACGGTCTCGTACATTACATACTATTTTGTATTCCTTGCAAGCTTACAAATGGGGTCAATAGATCGGATTAGTATTCATATTCATTGGTAATACAAACAAAAGAGTTCTGATCAGGTTAAAGTGATCAGGTTTAAAGTAAAGAGTTCTGATCAGGCTAAAGTGATCAGGTTTTAAACAAAAGAGTTCTGATCAGGTTAAAGTGATCAGGTTTAAACAAAAGAGTTCTGATCAGGCTAAAGTGATCAGGTTTTAAAGTAAAGAGTTCTGATCAGGTTAAAGTGATCAGGTTTAACAAAGAGTTTTGATCGGAAAATGATCAAATTTAAATATTGGGTTTATGATAACTCTTAATAATAACTCGTGAACTCACCAACCTCGTGTTGACATTTTTAAGTATGTTTTCAGGAAATTGAACGTGGTCATCAGGTTAGCAATGTAGGATACATGCATGCACGTGGATACAGCTTTTGGGAGGATTTCTCTTGTATAACTCATGGTCTTGAGTCATATTTGCGAAATCTTAAATTTTTGTAAACTCAATTTGATACTTTGTGATGTAAATATTTTAAACTCGATTATGTATCCAATTACATGTATGTGTTTGCAATAATCATATGCTTTGGAAACCAGTGAATGTTACGCCTCGCGTTTCCGCCCTCGCGGGGTGTGACAGAACTTGGTATCAGAGCCATTGATTATAGTGAACTAGGTGTCTAAAATGGAACCTAGTCTATAATTTGAATGACTCACTAAAATGTTTTCATTGCATAAGCATTGCATAACCAGTCATCATGTCATGTGGATATTGTAGTCACAAGCATGTCGTCACATTCACACTCTGACCCCGTCTCTGACTCTGAATCCAACGAGGAACTTTCCGCCACACGCCCCAAAAGTCGAGTACAAGTTCGCGGCTCGACACCACCCAATGTCGCCCTGGGAGAACCGCCTATAGTCTACCGAAAGAAAAACAAAGGACCAGTTAAGGTGCAAAGTGCTAGGAAGAAGGTTCGACTTCCACGCAAAAGGACTCTAGCAGCCCGTGACCCGGAAGACTTGGAGACCGGTGAAGAACCACCTAAGCAACGACCCTGCTACCATCCTACTGTGGGAACTATCCATTGAATGCCTCGTACTCTGGCACGATGGACGGAGATGGAGAGCATTCCCTCTACCTTTGAGCTCGGAGAGTCCTCCAACTCTCCAACACCCCTACCCCACACTAGGGAAGCCATGGACCTCATAGTGCCTACATTGGTAGCACGTGTTCATACACATGAAGAACGTCTTGATGATCTCCTAGATGATATTCGAGCACATGGGGATGCAGCCACGCGCTTACGTCAAGGGCTCGGATCTCGAGTACAGACTTTGGAGGATAGCACCCGAGACATACAGGGTGCCACTGACTACCTAGAGTTGAGAGCTGATATGGATTGGCAGTTCACTCTCACGGTCCGAGACATGGTGGAGGCACTGGAAGAAAGGACTTTGGCTGCAGAATTTGTGGCTAGGGCTAGCTTTGTCATGGCAGGACTTGCCCTGATGATTGGGTTGTACTCCCACTTCTTCTTTTAAACCTATTATGGGTGGGTTGTGCTCATAGCACATTATGTAGTTTAAAACTTTGGTACTGATGTGGTCATGAGAACCCATCCCTTTTGTATCCTTGTCTTTTGGAACAATGTACTATATATGTTTTAACTATGTATGTGATGGTTTATGTTGTAATGATGGTTGTTCACGTTTGATGTTGTTGTATCCTTATTTCATGATCTATCATTATTATTATATAATGTTGTTTCTTTTTAAATGTTATGTTAGAATGAACGTCATGGCACCTAAGCGAAGGACGCCCCGTAACACTACTGGTGGCAACAACGAAACAATTTCCCCAAACATAGAACAACTCATAGCACAACGAGTAGCTGCCGCCATGGAGCAGTATGAAGCAAATCGAAATAGTGGCGGAGGAAACGGCAGCGGTACCGGCGGAGGAGGTGCAGGAGGTGCAGGAGGTAGTGGTACAGCAGGAGGTTCCGGAGGTTCCGAACGTAATAAAAATAAATAAGTCATAACACGTAGTCATGATCCGAATTAATGACGTTATGACTTGTGATTCTACAGATGCTCCAAATAGGAAGTGCACCTACAAGGCCTTCCTATCCTGCAACCCCCGCAGTTTCAATGGCACCGATGGTGCAGTTGGTCTGATGAGATGGATAGAAAAGATGGAGTCGGTGATTGATATTAGTGAATGCACCGCTGACTGCATGGTGAAATATTCTACATGTGCGCTCACTGATAAAGCTTTAACTTGGTGGAATACTCAAATGAAGACTTTGGGGAGAGAAACAGCGTACCAATTGTCTTGGGAAGATTTGAAAAACATGATGATTGAGGAATACTGCCCTCGAAACGAATTGCAAAAGATTGAAACTGAGATGTGGAACCTACAGATGATAGGAGATGATGTAGCGGGATACACCGACCGTTTCAATGAATTGGTGATTCTAGTACCGCATATGGTCACACCAGAACATAAGCGTGTTGAGAGGTATCTGTGGGGCCTTGCGCCTCAAATTCGTAGCATGGTAACATCATCTAATCCAGTAGATGCCAAGAGTGCTACAACTTTAGAATTCAAGCTAAGAGATGATGCGGTACGTAATGAATTGTTTGTGAAGAAGGAGAACGAGGAAGGTAGATCTGGGGAGAAAAGAAAGTGGATGGGAAATTCAAGTAACAAGTCTGAGAAGCAAGGGTTTAAGAAACAAGGAACTATGAAAGCTTTTACAGTCAACACAGTGGAAAGAAAGGAGTATGATAGGGGCCTACCGAGATGTAAGAGGTGTGGAAATCATCATGCCGGTGTGTGCATCAAATGTGGAAAATGCGACAAATTTGGTCACACCACTCAAGCTTGTCGAACTAACAACCGAATGGGGAGAATTAAACCGGGATGTTTCATATGTGGTGACCTGAAACACTTCAAGAAGGATTGTCCCAAGTGGAAGAATCAGAACAACGCTCAGGCAACAGGAAGGGCATTTGTGATGGGTGCAAGGGACGCACGCCAGGACCCGAACATCGTCACTGGTACGTTCCCGATAAATAATCACTATGCCTCTGTACTTTTTGATTCGGGTGCGGATATGAGCTTTGTGTCGAATGATTTTAAATCCTTACTCGGTATTAAGGCCAGCAAACTAGATCAAAGTTATACAATTGAACTAGCAAATGGGAAATTAATAGAAACCAGAGAGGTCATTAGGGATTGTACTTTATGTTTAGAAAACCATACATTCTGTATAGACCTTCTACCCGTCGAGCTAGGGAGTTTTGATATTGTTATTGGCATAGATTGGTTATCAAAGAATCTTGCCGAGATCGTATGCCTCGAGAAGATTGTACGTATCCCACTACCAAGCGGAGAAATTCTTTCAATTCAAGGAGAGAGGTGTAGAATGATGTTGAAGACGATAAACTGCATGAAAGCTCATAAGTATCTACGCAAGGGTTATTGTGCATTCCTGGCTCACATCGTCGAGAAGAAACCCGAAGAACGTCGACTTGAGGACATACCAATCGTCAGAGATTACTCGGAGGTATTTCCCGAGGACTTACCAGGAATACCACCATCAAGACAAGTCGAGTTTCGGATCAACCTAGTACCAGGAGCCGCACCAGTTGCACGATCGCCGTATCGTCTAGCCCCTTCCGAGATGCAGGAACTGTCAAGCCAACTACAAGAGTTACTTGACAAAGGTTTCATAAGACCGAGTTTCTCACCATGGGGAGCTCCGGTCCTGTTTGTAAAGAAAAAGGATGGAACCTTTAGAATGTGCATTGATTACCGGGAATTAAACAAACTGACAATCAAAAATCGGTATCCTCTTCCTCGAATAGATGATTTATTTGATCAACTTCAGAGTTCCAGTTTCTATTCAAAAATTGATCTACGATCAGGGTATCATCAACTGAAAATTCAGGAAGAAGATATACCAAAAACGGCTTTTAGGACTCGTTACGGTCACTACGAGTTCCTAGTTATGCCATTTGGCTTGACTAATGCACCGGCCGTTTTCATGGATCTCATGAACCGCGTGTGCAAGCCGTACTTGGATAAATTCGTGATTGTGTTTATCGATGACATATTGATATATTCACGAACCAAGGAGGAACATGAACATCATTTGAAATTAATCTTGGAACTACTCAGGAATGAGAAGCTTTATGCTAAATTCTCTAAGTGTGAGTTTTGGATCCGAGAGGTTCACTTTCTCGGACACGTCATCAATAAGAATGGTATCCATGTGGATCCATCCAATATTGAAGCTATCAAAAACTGGGAAGCACCAAGAACTCCGACTGAGGTGCGTCAATTTCTGGGTTTGGCAGGATATTACAGGCGATTTATCGAGAATTTTTCAAAGATAGCCTTGCCTTTGACCACGTTAACTCAGAAGGACAAAAAGTTTGATTGGACGGATAAACAAGAATCAGCTTTTCAATTGCTGAAGCAAAAGCTTTGCAGTGCACCAATCCTATCCCTTCCCGAAGGATCTGAAAATTTCATCGTGTACTGCGACGCATCACACCAAGGTCTGGGATGTGTATTGATGCATGGAGAAAAAGTCATAGCGTATGCATCCAGACAGCTAAAAGTACATGAGAAAAATTATACGACTCACGATCTGGAATTGGGTGCTGTCGTGTTTGCACTCAAGATTTGGAGACATTACTTATATGGTACAAAATGTACTATCTTTACAGACCACAAGAGCCTCCAGCACATCTTTAATCAGAAAGAACTCAACATGAGGCAACGTCGTTGGGTAGAACTACTGAATGATTACGACTGTGATATCAAGTATCACCCTGGTAAGACAAACGTCGTAGCAGATGCCTTGAGTCATAAGGAATGGGTTAAAACACTCCGTGTTCGTGCCCTAGAATTGACAATTCATACGAGTCTCACGACTCAAATCCGGATGGCACAACAAGAGGCAATCAAAGAAGAAAACATTCAGAATGAAGCTTTACGAGGAATGATAAAGCAGTTGGAACCAAAGTCAGATGACACTTTATACTTCATAAATAGAATTTGGGTGCCATGTTTTGGTAACATACGGGAGTTGGTTATGGACGAAGCCCACAAGTCCAGGTACTCCATTCACCCAGGTTCGGATAAAATGTATAAGGATCTGAAAGAACTCTACTGGTGGCCGAACATGAAAGGAGAAATTGCTATTTATGTCGGTAAATGCTTGACATGTTCAAAGGTAAAAGCAGAACATCAGAAACCGTCAGGATTGTTACAACAACCCGAGATACCTCAATGGAAATGGGAACAGATTTCAATGGATTTCATCACAAAGTTACCCAAGACGTCGAGCGGGTATGACACTATATGGGTAATCGTCGATCGTTTGACGAAATCAGCTCATTTTCTACCAATCAAAGAGACGGATAAAACCGAGAAACTTGCAAGGCTTTATATTAAGGAAATTGTGGCTAGGCATGGAGTGCCAATTTCTATTATCTCTGATAGAGACAGCAGATTCGTGTCTAGAATCTGGATATCATTACAAGAAGCCATGGGCACACGTCTTGACATGAGCACGGCATATCACCCCCAAACAGATGGTCAAAGTGAAAGGACCATTCAAACTTTAGAGGATATACTACGTGCGTGTGCAATTGATTTCAATGGAAATTGGTATACTCATTTGCCGCTAGCTGAGTTTTCATACAATAATAGTTACCACACCAGCATCAAAGCCGCTCCGTTTGAGGCTTTGTATGGTCGAAAATGTCGTTCACCGCTATGTTGGGCAGAAGTTGGTGACAAGTATTTAACCGGTCCTGAAGTTATTCAAGAGACCACAGACAAGATTTTCAAAATCAAGGATCGTCTAAAGGCCGCCCGTGACAGACAAAAGAGTTACGTGGATAACAGACGAATACCTTTAGAATTCCAGGTGGGAGACAAAGTCAAGTTAAAGGTCTCACCTTGGAAAGGAGTTGCAAGATTTGGCAACCGTGGCAAGCTTAACCCTAGGTACGTTGGACCGTTTGAAATATTGACTAGGGTTGGCCCTGTAGCTTACAACAAGTTGCCACAAGAACTAAGCAATATACATGATAGGTTTCATGTGTCAAATCTCAAGAAGTGCTTATCAGACGACACATTAATTATACCGCCAGATGAGATTCACATAGACGACAAGTTGCACTTCATTGAGGAACCTATGGAAGTCACAGATTGGAAGGTTCAGAGAACAAGGCGTAGCCGTGTTAAGTTGGTCAAGGTACGTTGGAATTCAAAGCGTGGCCCCGAGTATACGTGGGAGCGGGAAGATAAAATGAAATCCAAGTACCCGTCCTTGTTTACAAACACTCCAAGTCAGAATGACAAGAACTGAATTTCGGGACGAAATTCTCTTTAACATGGGGAGAATGTGACACCCAGCATTTCAGGTCAATATCCACATTACATAAACGCACGTTCATATTTATTATTTTCCTGATATTTTGTTTTGACTAAGTAAAGTCAAGAAGTCTAGCAAAGGAGTTATTCCAAGTCTAGTAAGTCTTAAAGAATTACTAGAAAAAGTAAGCAGTATAACCCGACTAAATACGAACGTTAATAGTTAAATTAACTAACCAGAAAAATATATATATATATTTATATATATATATATATATATTACACAAAATTTACGTTGAACCAAGATTTCAATATATTTCTTCAACGAGTCATAAATTGGTTAAAAATCCTAATACCGTGAGAAATCTAAACCGAAATGAATTTACCTTTTAAAAACTCTAAAAGAATATTAAGTTACACTTAAATCAAATAATTTGATTTAATTAACTCTAAACCCAATCATCATATCGGCAGAGACAAGTGGGTTTTCCCCCTCAATTTCCTTGACTTTCTTGACCAAACTTCAGAGAATGACCATACCTCATGCCTTCGAAATTCAAGCAAAACCATACCTCTTCAATCATTTTTCTCACAATCCCTTTCATCCTTCTCATTTTCTTACGACAAATTCCCAATTCTCCTTCAAGTCGAAGTCCAGTTTTAAAGCGAAATCCACCATAATTCGGTGCTATAAGAAGAGTTCCAAGTGTTGTCTAAAGAATCAAGCTAAGGAGCTCAAAATCATTCTCTGTTTCTCTAGAAATCACCATTCTCTGTTTGAGGTAAAAACTCAATATTATCCATTTCATTTTCTTTAAAACCGTAGCTGAACATACAAATCGTTCAAACGCAAGTAAGATAACAAGAAAAATGTGTCAAATTCAAGATTTGAACATAAAAATATACAGGACGAATTCTGTCAATCAAAGTGCAGTAATCGAAACTAGGAGTTTCGATACCTGTTAAATCGAAACTAGGAGTTTCGATACCTGTTGTTCAAATCGAAACTAGGAGTTTCGATACCTATTCAGTCGAAACTAGGAGTTTCGATACCTATTTACTCAATCGAAACTAGGAGTTTCGATACCTGTTTGCAATCGAAACTAAGTAATTACGATACCGATTGCCCAATCGAAACTAGGTAGTTTAGATACTATTCTTGCCAATCGAAACTAGTTAGTTTCGATAGCTGTTTTGCTCAGTCGAAACTAGGAAGTTTCGACATCTGTTCTGTTTAATCGAAACTAAGAAAGTTTCGATACCTGTTCATCAGCCCCATGGAGCAGTAACTCAGAACTATTTTTATAACGAATCAAATATTGGAAAAACTAAAAAGATTAAAACAAAAGCAATCAGATCTGTTAAGTCGGGTGAACAATTTGCGTTTAAGACGGGTAGTCTTAACGTGTATGTTATCCTTGTGTAATTAGGATACGGATAAGCGAGTCTGCTGATTATTCAAATATTTGCTAGCATTCATACTGTCAAGGTGAGTTTCACTAATCCCCCTTTTTTCTAAAGTTTTGAAATGATTTGGGGTGGAAACATACTTGTAAAGAATTTTCGTATGTAAATGAATCAAACTAATGATCTGACCGTATGTATGTATTGAGGGAATAATAAAGCGCTTAAAGTCCTCGGAATAAATTAGTAACTATTAGCTATGGACTTAGCCCGGGATTTTATGAATAGTACTATTGGGGGTGACGCTCCCGGTCATGGTTAGTCGCGCTAACCAGGGGTCCAAATTACCGATGACCGCATATAATCTTACTCACAGAAAGGCGAGGGGAGGCACAGAATGTTGGGGTTTGGTTACGGTCTCGTACATTACATACTATTTTGTATTCCTTGCAAGCTTACAAATGGGGTCAATAGATCGGATTAGTATTCATATTCATTGGTAATACAAACAAAAGAGTTCTGATCAGGTTAAAGTGATCAGGTTTAAAGTAAAGAGTTCTGATCAGGCTAAAATGATCATGTTTTAAACAAAAGAGTTCTGATCAGGTTAAAGTGATCAGGTTTAAACAAAAGAGTTCTGGTCAGGCTAAAGTGATCAGGTTTTAAAGTAAAGAGTTCTGATCAGGTTAAAGTGATCAGGTTTAACAAAGAGTTTTGATCGGAAAATGATCAGATTTAAATATTGGGTTTATGATAACTCTTTATAATAACTCGTGAACTCACCAACCTCGTGTTGACATTTTTAAGTATGTTTTCAGGAAATTGAACGTGGTCATCAGGTTAGCAATGTAGGATACATGCATGCACGTGGATACGGCTTTTGGGAGGATTTCTCTTGTATAACTCATGGTCTTGAGTCATATTTGCGAAATCTTAAATTTTTGTAAACTTAATTTGATACTTTGTGATGTAAATATTTTAAACTCGATTATGTATCCAATTACATGTATGTGTTTGCAATAATCATATGCTTTGGAAACCAGTGAATGTTACGCCTCGCGTTTCCGCCCTGGCGGGATCCATGTCCAGAAATTTTACCACCTTTCTTATCACTAGCAAAAGCAACAAATCCTCCATCAAAAGATCTGAAATCACTAAGTATTTCTCTCTGGCCCGTCATGTGCCTTGAGCAACCGCTATCAATATGTCAAGCATTGTTTATAGTTGTCACACCCGTAACACAGGACAGTCGTCTAAGCAGAGTAGTACCTCCAACAGATATGTTCCCAGTAAAGAACGATGGGTCTAGAAGAGATTTATACACCTTCCTTTCATAGAGAGAACATTCCGTTCGTCAGATAACTACATACTAGTCAAAAGGATGCCTTCTAGTTACAGTGAAGTTGATACCAAAAACACACAGCGGAAGCTAAGTCATAAACCTCATTTATTAATAACTAACACTGTTTTACATTGGGAATAAACTTCTATTACAAACCAACCAAACCAACAAATGTCAGTTCCTGTCACGGAACTCAACATATCCACAAGACATCTCTACTCAACATGCCTCCGACCATCACAATTCTCTGATCAACTAGACGACTATCAACATCTATTAGCTACCTGGAATGTCACTAACAGATCCACCTACAACATCTTTTAGAAGTAACTGAGTCAACATAAGTTGGTGAGTTCATAAACCTTTACCACAAATGGTTGTTATTTAATCATCAGCATTCCCACATCCCACCCCTTGCCACATTGCATGTGAGCTTTTTGGTATATATATAATTGGCAACCTTTCTACGACTGGTCCTCCCACACCAGTATATACTAAATAAACTATCCCACCTTATGGGTCCTCCCACACCCGTAAGATAAGATAATTCACCCACAGGTTTCATCCTACAACAGAACGTATAAAGTACTTATTACGCATTATATATACATGGAATAGGGTTACTATTTCAAATAGCAATTGGGTAACAATACACATTAAGTTCAGAGTAACTCACTTGGGCAGTATTTCAGCTTATTGTATCGATAATATGTCAAATATCTAGGATGACACCTCGACTACTAATATTTTTTAACTAAGATCTATAATGAACTTAACATTATATAATCAAAGCTTAATGATAAGTAACCTAGTTGTCGGAACCTTACCTCAGCACTATCTACTTCAATTTTGAAGCCGTAAGGCTAGAAATCGGACTTCTAAACGCGTATCAGCACTCTGGCATGGATCCCTAGGCTAAATGTGTACATTTGAGTGTGTTTTTGTGTGTGAATATGGTGTCTAGAGCTCTTGACATCGAATTCTATTTATAGGGGAAATTTGGACTCACGTCGGACTGACATGTAGGACCATATCGGTCCGGCATCCCCTATGGCGGCTTATTCGGCTTGGTGCCCACACGTCGGGCCGTTATACAAACCATATCGGTCCGTTTTCCACATATCGGACCGACATCCAAAAGCATATCGGTCCGACTTCCAGCTGAGTCAGCAGACACGCGTCAAAACTTAGGGCTGAGTCACGGGACCCGTGTCATCACCTGGTTCAGTCCTTCCTCTACACATGTCAGACCGACATGGCCTGAGATATCGGTCTGACATCTGCTCCATTTTCAGATTTTTCACTTTTAGTCCTCCATCTTTGGAGAACTTATAGCTCAATCCCTGAACTTTATATTCTAACACTTTTAACTCTTATATATTTTACTTAATTACCATTTTAGTCCCTCTAGTATTCTATACCGGAATATTGGGATGTTACAATAGTCCTCCTCGGTTAACGCTGCATATTCAATAATAGTTCAAGGAGAAACAGGTACCCATATCACCTTATACCTGGGCTGACTTTGACTTTTTACAGTCTTAGTCACAACGACTTGTTCCTTTTCTTTCAAATTCAAATCAACTTTTGTTCGAGAGTGATGTGAAAACAACTTATCAGTTTTAACTTTTCAAAAACAACCATCATTTTTCTCATATTTCTTAATGAATTTTTGCTTAGAAAAGTATTTTGGAATGATGGGCTTCTTCACATGTCTTTGACCGTTTTGGACTTTTTTGTCCACAAGTTTTGGTAACCTTTAAGCATGACAATCATACGAATAACAATCAACAGATATTCAAGAAAGCATAATAATCACGATTGACACTAATGCTTTGTGTTTGCAGTTCCTAGCAAAATGACCTACTTGACCACACGTGTAACAATTGTAGCTTTTTTCTTTTGACTTTAACTTGGGTTTTGTTTTTAACTTTGAGCATTCTCTAGCTTCAAATACTGACGTTACTCAATCACCCTTTAATTGACCATAAACTCTAACAACTTTCTTGTTTGGTTGTTTACGCTCATCCTTGACATCAATGAACTTGTCTTTGACATCATGAGATTTGCCTTTGACTTCAGATTTCTTAGACTTTGTGATTTCACTTTGACTTGATGATTTTTTTACAACTTTGAATCTTCTATCTGATTCACTCGTCATAATATGATTTTATAGAACAATATAATCAATTTTCTTTGGCTGCTCACTAGAAAGATCATACACTTTAATGAAAGGGTTTCCATGTTCATCAAGCATAATATCTTCAGATGCAAATTTTACTTTGCATATTGGCACAAAGTCTTTCAAAGTATGCACGACTTTATCAAAAAATGAAGATGTAGAAGATATCACAGATTCACAATCAGATTTATCAGAGTCAGATTCAACCACAGAAATTGTATCATCGGAAACAACATTTATAACAACATTGTCAACCACAGAAGAGTTGACGAACTTGTTCAAATTACAATTCAGAAACTATTTTCAATGTCTAAACAACTCTCTAGAACAAACTTTATTGAAATCACAAAAAAATTTTCACTTCATCAACACCACTTTCTTCATTTGATTGACTTGTCTTACTTGCTGCTCTAAGGTATGAATCATGAAAATTAGAATCGTTTAGCAAATCATTTGATTCATGCGGTCTAGGAAAAGGTTCAAAATGAGTAGGATGAGGTACATTGTGATATCCAAATCCATCTTTTATATAAACATCTCTTTATTTTGACACACATTCTTCCATCATTTTTCTTTGCATACCCTATTTTGAAATCAAAACCTGTTCTTTGATAAGATCAGAGTGGGTAGCAATAAGTTTATATATAAGGTCTTTTAACAATACATCCGTTTTGTCCAAATACTCTTTAAATGTCACATTATATTTTAGTAAAGCATTTAATTTTCTGGTATAAGTAACCTCATTCTGTTTATACTCATTATTGACTCTTTTCAGCTTATCATTCTCAGCTATTAAGAACACAATAGCTGCATGATAATTTTCAATTTCTCAACACATAAAGAAGAACATATAAGATTTGAGTTATCATATTTTACCTCACACTAAGTCTTTTCTTCTCCATATGAACCATCCACTTCCTTTCCTTTCACCATCACGGCAATTTCTGGTTTCTCAGCTTTCATGCTTTCTTTAACACTAGCTTTCACTTGCTCTTCCACTACAACCATCAAAGCTTCTTCATAATCTTCCTCGGCTTCTCCCAATTCAGATTCCCATTCACAGTTCCCCATATGTTTTGACATGAGTGTGTAGGTGCTTTCTTAGATTTTCCTTCTTCATCTATTAATTCCACTAGCTTTACACCTGCTCCATCAACCTTTTTCTTCTTTTCCTTCTGACACTCCCTGGCAAAGTGCCCCAACTGTTGACAGTTATAACAGCGAAGCTTCGCTTTATCAAAACCTACTTTCTTTCCAAATTGAAGTTTATCTTTTCCTGTTCTTTGAAGATATTTCTTGGCCTTTACAACGATCATCTCCATTTGCCACTCTAAATCCATATATTCAAGATCGTCAGGATTTATCTGCATCATATCTTCAGCATCATATCTTCAACATCATATCTTCAGCATCATATATTCAGCATCAATGATTGCAGGCGAAAGTTTTCCTATGACAAAAGCATCATAACTACGCATGAAAGCTCCAAAAAGAGCTATCTGATCTTCTAGAATTTGACCAGCTCCAATATTAGCTTGATTCACTTTGTTCTTCTCAGACCCACAACTACTGTTTCCACAGCAACTTTTAACATCCTTCGATTTTGAACTACCATCACCACTTTGATTCTGACAAGAAAACAATGCTACATTAGATAAAATTTAACTTTGATTCCTTCTTAGATTATTCAACTACATTTTCTTGCTTTCCAATTCATAGGATTCCAGAATACAAATGATGTCATCTAGGCTTTTGTTTTTGAAATCTGGGGTAGTACTTTTGATCAACATGCAGGGAATATTCCAGCTTTCAGGCAATCAATCTAGAAGTTTGTTACAAATATCATAATCTTTGATATCTACACCCATCTTCTTCAGCTTGTTTACTAAAGTAGTGAAGCGGGTGACCTGTTCACTCAAGGTTTCCCCTTTCTTGTAACAAAACATATTATACTGTTTTAGCAACAAATCAGTCTTGCTCTCTTGTAGAGCTGCATTACCTTCAAATCTTAAACATAGATCATTCCACAGCCCTTGAGCAGTTTCATGCTGCTCAAAATTCATATAAAGTTTCATAGGAAGTGCCTGAATAATTGCTCCAAGTGCTCGATTATCTTTTTCAACTAACCTCTTGTCATCAGCAGAGTACTGATCAGGATATGCTGTTGGCACTATTCCATCAGCATTTGCCATCTTTGGTATATGCGGTCCCTTCACAATGGAATCCCATAAGGTATGTTCAGTCAAACGGAAGTATGCTTTCATCTGTATCTTCTAGTTTGAGAAGTCAGAAACTGAATGTAACGTCGGTAGAGCTTTTCCCACTAAGCTTCTCTCAAAGTCTTTAGCTTTATCTGCCATCTTAAACAAAAAACTTGAAATCTTCGAAAAACTTGAAAAAATTGCCAACTCAAAATTTTTCGATCGAAAACTTTTTCGATCGAGAACTCTTTCGATCAAAATCTCAAGATTTCAAATAGGAGATCACCACAAATAGATTTCGGACAGGCTATTTCACTCGAAAACCTTTTTGGACGAAGAAGCTTTCGAACCCTTCAAAGGAGATTTCAGATGATTCAAACTCAGCACCTCTGAATCACAACTGCAATAGATCTGTAGATTCGTGTGAGTCAACATAGTATGATTCCTAAACTATCTTTGTTCTTTTCTTTTAAACTCGAAACGCCTTTTGATAGGATGACTAGCCTAGGAAATAACATTCGCCGCCCACTGCATCGAATTTTGGCAAACAATCTGAAGTGTTTAAAAGAGTACCCGAACACCCAAAAGGGCGAAAGAACTTAACATAAGGCTTTCTTTTGAATAACAGCTCATATGGAGTCTTCATGGTATGCTTGACCATTAAGACTATGTTCAAAACATAGCAAACTGCATTGACTGCTTCTGCCCAGAAAATTATCGGAAGTCGAGAATCAACCAACATCGTCCTAGCAGCTTCGATAAGAGTATGGTTTTTCCTTTCAGCAACCCCATTCTGCTGAGGAGTTCTTGAAGCACTAGACTGTTCTGTTATTCCCTTTTCTTCACACAAAGAATTGAAAAGACCATTTTTGAATTTCGTGCCATTATCACTACGAATAATCGACACCTTAGTATCATAGATGTTTTCAATTCTTTTGATGAAATCAATGATAGTTTCAGATGTTTCATCCATGGAAACAAGGAAAAAACCCATGAAAAATGGGAGAAATCATCTGTGATAACAAAGGAATACGACTTCCTCGCAATGCTACGAACTGGACCAAATAAATCCATCTGAATTAAAAATAGAGGTCTAGTAAAGGAATTTATGGTTTTTGCATGATGAGACTTCGTATGTTGCTTTCCCTTTGCACATGATACCCAACTGTCTTGAAGTGCAAACTCTTTCTTTGGTAAGCCTCGCACAAGATCTTTGTACAACAAATTGTTTATATTTTTTAAGTTCACATACCCCGGACGTCTATGCCACAGGTAAGACTATGAAGCAGTGGCCTTTGAAAATAAACAGGACACATTCACGGGTGATGAATGATCATTCATGTCCACCACGCATGTGTTAAATCTTCGAGAGGCTCTCATCAGAATCATTTCATTAGGAATTACAATTTCAGGTTTCAGAAAGAAACATTCTCTAGTAGTAAAGTGAACTTGAATGCTTTTATCACAAACTTATGACACACTCAACAAGTTACACTCCAGTTGTGACACATAATTCACCTTCTCGAGTGTAATAAGGTCATTTGACACTGTTCCATATCTAGAAATTTTACAACCTTTCTTATCACCAACGAAAGCAACAAATCCTCCATCAAAAGATCTGAAATCAGTATGTATTTCTCTCTGGCATGTCATGTGCCTTGAGCAACCGCTATCAATATGTCAAGCATTCTTTATAGTCCTCCTCGGTTTACTAGGCACATTCAAGAAGATTTCAATGAGAAACAGGTACCCAGGTCACCTTAGACCTGGGCTGATTTTGACTTTTTACAATCTTAGTCACAACGACATGTTCCTTTTCTTTCAAATTCAAATCAACTTTTGTTCCAAAGTTATGTGAAAACAATTTATCATTTTTAACTTTCCAAAAACAACCATTATTTTTCTCATATTTCTTAATGAATTTTTGTTTAGAAAAATATTTTGGAATGATGGGCTTCTTCACATGTCTTGGACAATTTTGGACTTTTCTGTCCACAAGTTTTGGTAACCTTTAAGCATGACAATCATATGAATAAAAATTAACACATATTCTAGAAAGTATATAATCACGATTGTATCTACAAATCGCTCCAGACTCGAACACTCTTGCCTTTTCAGTCGATTATTGATTTTCAATTTTCTTTGTTCTCTCATTGTATTCTCTTTGCTTTGACACTACTACTTTGTGTTTGCAGTTCCTAGCAAAATGACCTACTTGACCACACGTGTAACAATTGTAGCTTTTTGCTTTTGACTTTGACTTGGGTTTTGTTTTTAACTTTGAGCATTTTCTATCTTCAAATACTGACTTTACTCTATCATCCTTCAATAGACCATAAACTCTAACAACTTTGTTGTTTGGTTGTTTAGGCTCATCCTTGACATCAATGAACTGGTCTTTGACATCATGAGATTTGCCATTGAATTCAGATTTCTTAGACTTTGTGACTTCACTTTGACTTGATGACTTTATTACAACTTTGACTCTTCTCTCTGATTCACTCGTCATAATATGATTTTCTAGAGCAATATAATCAATTTTCTTTGGCTTCTCACTAGAAAGATCATACACTTTAATGAAAGGGTTTCCATGTTCATCAAGCATAATATCTTCAGATGCAAATTTTACTTTTCATATTGGCACATAGTCTTTCGAAGTATGCACTACTTTATCAAAAAATGAAGATGTAGAAGATATCACATATTCACAATTAGATTTATCACAGTAAGATTCAACCACAGAAATTGTATCATCGAAAAAAACATTTATAATAGCATTGTCAACCATAGAAGACTTGACGAACTTGTTCAAATTACAATTCATAAACTGTTTTCAATGTCTAAACAACTCTCTAGAAAAAAACTTTATTGAAATTCCAAAAAATTTTCACTTCATCAACACCACTTTCTTCATTTGATTGACTTGTCTTACTTGCTGAGGTATGATTCATGAAAATTAGAATCGTTAAGAAATTCATTTGATTCATGCGGTCTAGGAAAAAGTTCAAAATGAGTAGGATAAGGTACATTGTGATATCCAACTCCATCTTTTATATAAACATCTCTTTGTTTTGACACACATTCTTCCATCATTTTTCTTTGCATACCCCATTTTCAAATCAAAACATGTTCTTTGATAAGATCAGAGTGGGTAGCAATAAGTTTATCTGTAATATCTTTTAACAATACATCCTTTTTGTCCAAATCCTCTTTAAATGTCACGTTATCTTTTAGTAAAGCATTTAATTTTCTCGTATAAGTAACCTCATTCTGTTTATAATCATTATTAACTCTTTTCAGCTTATCATTCTCAGCTATTAAGAACACAATAGCTGCATGATAATTTTCAATTTCTCAACACATAAAGAAGAACATATAAGATTTGAGTTATCAGATTTTACCTCACACTAAGTCTTTTCTTCTCCATATGAACCATCCACCTCCTTTCCTTTCACCATCACGACAATTTCAGCTTTCATGCTTTCTTTAACACTAGCTTTCACTTGCTCTTCCACTACAACCATCAAAGCTTCTTCATAATCTTCCTCGGCTTCTCCCAATTCAGATTCCCATTCACAGTTCCCCATATGTTTTGACATGAGTGTGTAGGTGCTTTCTTAGATTTTCCTTCTTCATCTATTAATTCCACCAGATTTGCACCTATTCCATCAACCTTTTTCTTCTTTTCTTTCTGACACTCCCTTGCAAAGTGCCCCAACTGTTGACAGTTATAACAGCGAAGCTTCGCTTTATCAAAACCTACTTTCTTTCCAAACTGAAGTTTATCTTTTCCTGTTCGTTGAAGATATTTCTTGGCCCTTACAACGACCATCGCCATTTGCCACTATAAATCCATATATTCATGATCGTCAGGATTTATCTGCATCATATCTTCAGCATCAAGGATTGCAGGCGGAAGTTTTCCTATGACAAAAGCATTATAACTACTCATGAAAGCGCCAAAAAGAGCTATGTTATCTTTTGGAATTTGACCAGCTCCAATATTAGCTTGATTCCCATTGTTCTTCTCAGACCCACAACTACTGTTTCCACAACAACTTTTAACCTCCTCAGATTTTGAACTACAATCACCACTTTAATTCTGACCAGAAAACAATGCTACATTAGATAAATTTGAACTTTGATTCCTTCTTAGATTATTCAACTCCATTTTCTTGCTTTCCAATTCATAGGATTCCAGAATACAAATGATGTCATCCAGGATTTTGTTTTTGAAATCTGGGGTAGTACTTTTGATTAACTTGCAGGGTATATTCTAGCTTTCAGGCAATGAATCCAGAAGTTTGTTACAAATATCATAATCTTTGATATCTACACCCATCTTCTTCATCTTGTTTACTAAAGTAGTGAAGCGAATGACCTGTTCACTCAAGGTTTCCCCTTTCTTGTAACAAAACATATTATACTGTTTTAGCAACAAATCAGTCTTGCTCTCTTGTAGAGCTGCATTACCTTCAAATCTTAAACATAGAGCATTCCACAGCCCTTGAGTTGTTTCATGCTGCTCAAAATTCATATAAAGTTTCATAGGAAGTGCCAGAATAATTGCTCCAAGTGCTCGATTATCTTTTTCAACTAACCTCTTGTCATCAGCAGAGTACTGATCAGGATATGCTATTGGCACTATTCCATCAGCATTTGCCATCTTTGGTATATGCGGTCCCTTCACAATGGAATCCCATAAGGAATGTTCAGTCAAACGGAAGTATGCTTTCATCTGTATCTTCCAGTTTGAGAAGTCAGAAACTGATTGTAACATCGGTGGAGCTTTTCCCACTATGCTTCTCTCAAAGTCCTTAGCTTTATCTGCCATATTAAACAACAAACTTGAAATATTCGAAAAACTTGAAAAAATTGCCAACTCAAAACTTTTCGATTGAAAACTTTGATCGAAAACTTTTTCGATCGAGAACATTTTCAATCAAAATCTCAACATTTCAAACAGGAGATCACCACAAATAGATTTCGGACAGGCTATTTCGCTCGAAAACTTTTTTGGACGAAGAAGTTTTCGGACCCTTCAAAGGAGATTTCGGATGATTCAAACTCACCACCTCCAAACCACAACTACAACTGATATGATGAAAAATCAAACCCCAAAATAAAAATCAGTCTCCATCTCCATCAAAAATAAGCTACAATCAATGAGAATGGTGAGAAAATCCATGCTAAAATGATCTCAATTGATGAAAACTTGAAGAAAACTATAAGATTCAACCGAAAGCTCTGATACCACTTGTGAAACCTGCTAATCGGCTAAAATTCAAGCTACTAATCACCAATAACTAGATTTCAATTTGCGGAAACAATCTACAACCGTCTCGGGATCCAACACCAACTAACCAATCCACGAATAAGGAGATAAACGCCATATGAACAAGAATAATCACAAAAGCTTCTTTCATTGATATCAAATGCTGAATTACAAGAACTAATCAAGACTAATCACACCGATTCCCTATCCTTAGACAAATTGGCAAAAACTTCAAAGTTCTTAACCACTATTACAATTCAAATACAAGACATATATATAGTGCTTGGTTTTTGTCCAAAAACTTTGTCGTTCGAAAACTATTTCGATCCGAAAACTATTTCGTCCGAAAACTTTACACTTGTACAAATTGAAGCAAAGAACTTGAATTCAATGGACTACTAGGTTCCAACAGACCGGAAGGGAAAGTTTTTCTTTGTGAAGAGAGATTCTATCTCTGCTGGGGATCTTTTGCCACTCCAGTCGGTTAAGAAGGTTAGGAAATAGTTAGGATACCTGCAATTTTTAGTATTTCTAACCTATTTATAACGATTCTTACTTTTGTGTAGCTCCAAAGTTTGCTGAATCTGGTAACTAGTTTATGGTATTTCTATTTTGATCTAAGGATCCCAAACTTCTTAATATGTTTAAATCTTGCAGTGCCTTGAGAAGCTAAGCGTCAACTTGGGAATGACAAAGAAGAATGAGAGGAGGCCCAAGAGAAGGTTGAGGACATGAAGAAGATTTCTGCTCCCAAGTCCAAGTTCTTGGAGAAGGAAATCCAAAATTTGAAGGAGAAGCTGCAAGAGACCACAACCTAGTAAGAGCAGAAAGTGCAGGACACCGTGGATGATCCCAAATAAATCTGCTGCCATGACTATTCTTCAATCTAGGATCCAGATGGCGTAGCAGGCTGCTGTGGAGAGTTCCGACGTTACAACTTGGGATCTTCAAGGATGGCGCACTTCTCTGGATAAGCTTGGTGGTGAAAGTGGTGGAGACAAGCAAGATTGTTGGGGATACTTGAGCTGGAGATGGCGAGGTCCTGAGCCCTGGATTTTTTGTTTGTTTTATCTAATCTGATGACAGGTCCTGAGCCTTAGATTTTTGCCTTACCTTTCTATTTGGAGATCCTAGGTTTTGGGATAGACAATTTTAACTTCTGACTAACGGTCCATGGTTCGGGTGGATGGGTCTAGGTTTTGGATGAAACCCGAATCATTGATTCTCCTACACTTTTAATATTTGTAGATATTCATATGTCATGGTGTGTTTTGTTGTGTTCTGGTGAATTTTATTTGAAAAGTAAATATCCCTGGGCATCAAGGCTTGTGAGTTTGAATATAGAAGCATATGTCTTGGTTTGTGAGTTTGATGAGGCAAGATATTCTAACAATCCAAATGAGTGAATATAGGTAATGAATCAGATGATTCGGGTAATGGGTATCCAATTGTTATATGGATATACAATGAATTCAAAGGTTGAAACAAGGGCTAACAGACTGACATCCTGGTTTCCATCCGAGATTTTCACCAGAACCATCAACTATATAAGAGGTGTTTAACTCTAGATTATATATTTGACAGATATAGGCACTAGAGCAAATAAATTGTGCTAAGGATGCATCAAGATCTTGGTCTCATGGTATGACTAGATTCACCTAGCATTCGAATAATGAAACAATCGATATTCGATGTGGGTAAAACACAAAGATTGTAATTTAGTTAATCTCACAAATATCACCTAGTTTGTTACATGCAGAGCCTACCGACATATCAATACTTGTAACTGATGTCACCATCATATACAATTCATGCCTAAGCTCAGCATACAAATATACTATCATTTCCTATATGCAATTGAATCAGTTAACATATTTTTAACTTTTCAATTTTCAGGATCAACACAAAACAAAAACATACACATTCACATAGTACTAACACTTATACTCTTTTTTACTAATTTTCATTTTCTTTTATTCTCCCTCTAAAATTGTGATGTACTTTATTGAACTAAACACAATAACTACAAAATGTAACAAAGCAGTAAACATAAAACACACAAAGTCACACAACACAATTTTATCACTAAAAGAAAAAATCTTTTTGCGAAACAAACAGGGTCTTTCAATCAAAATCAAATGTTATTCAAACACTTTTTTTATAAATATATTTTTTTTTAATTTTATATATATTTTTTTTATTTTAAAACACAAATTGTCCTCAAAATGAAATCATCCCCAACATTTCTACCAGATAGTTAAACAGATCAGTTGGAAAAGCTTTTGTAATAATATCGGCTTTCTGCTCTAAGGTATCAACGTGGACCACCTTTATCAACCCATTATCATAACAATCGCGAATGAAATGTAACCTGATTGCAATGTCTTTGGTTTTGGAATGTTGGATTGGATTCTTCACGATGCCAACAACAGCTTCATTATCACAAAATATAGGTGTCTCCAAGAAATTCATGTCACACCCCGCCAAGGTGGAAACGCGAGGCGTAACGTTCATGGTTTCCAAAGCATATGATTACCGCAAACACATACATGATAAAATGGATACATAAACATGTTTAAAGTTTTACATCCCAAAATATCAATTGAGATTTCAAAAAGTTAAGATTTCGTAAATATGACCCATATATAATGAGTTATACAAGAGAAATCCTCCAAAAGCCGTATCCATCATGCATGCATGTAACCTACACTGCTAACCATTGCGACCATGTTCAATTACCTGAAAAACATACTTAAAATGTGTCAACATGAGGTTGGTGAGTTCACAGGTTTTGTTGAATTATCCTTGTAATTCCAACATTCACAAAACGTTTATGATGAGTAACCAATGCATTGAACAATGAGTAACCAACCAACCCATTAAACCTTTAATATATAACCAATGCATTGAATAAATGAATAACCAACGAATGCATTAAACCTTTAATAAATATCCAATACATTGAATCCATGAATGAACAACCGACAGACCCCATTTGTAAACTAGCTAGGAATACAAATAGTTATGTTAATACATGAGACCTTAACCAACCCATGAATGGTGAATGCCCCTCACTCGCTATACCACGAGAATTGAATAACACAATATGCGGCCATTCGACACTTCAAGTCGCCGGTTAGCGTGACTAACCATGACCGGGGGCATCACCCCCATTAGTACTATTCATAGAATCCTAAGCTAAGTCCGTAGCTAATGGTTACAAATATTGATGATGTTCAGGGGACTTTTAGCGCTCTATATTCCTCATGTAAAACATAACGGTTTGGTCTTTGTCCTTTCACTGATTATGAAAACGGTTACAAGTATGTTTTCCCCCAAAGTGTTTTAAAGCAGTAAAAAGGGGACTGTGAAACTCACCTCGTAAATGGTGTATGCTAGCAAAATCAAATGTGAATAGCCAGGCCTCGCCTATCCGTACTGTAACCACACAAGGGTACTAATGTGTTAAGACTACCCGTCTTAAATACAAGTTTTTCACCCGTCTTAACGGATCCGGTTAGGACTCCTTTGTTTAAGAAAAATAGTGTTTTCGTGTCACGACTCATTGATGATTTATTATTCCAGTATAGATGTTTGTTTATTGTCGAAGAAAATAATGTGTTCTCATATTGGTGACTAATTATGTTTACATAAATAAATATTATTTTTGTCTAAACATATTTTTGTTTCACACATTGGTTCACGTTATAAAATTACATTTCATAAATACTATCACGCATATACACATATTTATTTCTCAAAAATAATTATATAAACTCATAAATATGGTTCAAGTGCACCTTATGCATGTTTATTGTTCCACATACGTATACATCATGATTCTACGTTTACATGCAAACACATAAATTCCGAACAACATTTATTAATTCGTTTACGTTCATCATGCATTTATTTTTACCAATACATGCACACAAGTATTTCATCATTTCTACATATGCTTAAAAATGTTTTTCGATGTGTCATGAATATCTTATTATTTTTTTTAAACCGAACGTTTTCAGGTTTCATGCATATGATATGATTATATCGTCATGGTACATGCATATTTATAATAATCTTTTTGTTACTTGTCAACCGGTACTTTTATCCAAGTCTCAAATATTAGCATGCATGTATACAAATTTATATTTTTACCAAATGCTCTAAACATTTCCCTGATAACAAGTTTCATGTTCAACACATAACTATAATTTGCAAGATCCAAATCCTTTAAATGTTTCATCTAATATTTTCCACACTCTATTTTCAAGATATGAATACATTTCATTATTTCATGTATATATACATTTGATCATGTTTCTAAATCAACAACTTGACAACTACATGCATATATATACATACACATGTATCACGGTTTCCATATGAATATATATATATATATACCACTTATCTTTATCAATTAATGATCATGCATATTTCTCTACAAACATTACAAAACATGTATATACATAACCAAATCTTAGACTTTTATGTCACTAATGTTTATTTCGTAAAACAGTAATCAAACCTTTTTAAAGCAACAAACTAACGTTATAACCATCATATTACGAGATCAAAACAATAAAATATAACAATATATATATTCTTACAAGAATTCGACCTATATATAAATTTAATCACCATCCTTGAACTTTCAAGTTATTTTAAGTTTAATCTGTGTAAAAATCATGGAACTTTTATAACACTTTTGTTTTTAGGGTGAACTACTAGTTTTTATAAATGGAACAATAGTTCGGTGTCGGTTTCATACCGCTAGACAAGCTAGGAGAAGAACACGAGTAGAAGATGGTGATGGCTTGAGTTGCTAGTGAAACAACTCTTTTAAACCTCCAAGACTCCTTGAATATTCTCTAATTCTCTATCTAAGCTCTCTAGTAGGTTGAACTTTGAATTTTTATGCATGTGTTGAATGTGTGTATGTGTAAGGCCCCTTTTCCGGGTGACCTCACTTGTTGGATTTACTCATAAACATAGTCATAAATACTGAACTTAAATTAAAAACATTCATCATTCAATTACATAACATAACAGCGGAAGTCTTAACACATATATTAAAGTGGGATGTCAGTCTTGTGTCGGGTAACCTTCACGCCTTCGCACGACCCTTTCCTTTGTTACCTGAAATGTATACTAAAAGTCAGCTAACGCTGGTGAGTTCTAGTTTAAAGACAATCATACATAATATTTATCTTATCATGAATATAATGTATATATGTATATTCGTTCTTTTAAATATTCTTTACTTTTCTGTTCTCACATAACATTCATTGAGGGTATATACATATGTACATACATACTTTCTTTGAGAGAACACATATTGGCCATAATCTTAAGGGAGATCAACCCATCATACTTGTCGCGAATGTCACAAAGGCATCGCAGTCAGAGCTACCGTCGTAGCCCGTTTCATTACCGCCCGGCTCTAGAAAACCATCCGTCATATCATTAAATCCGTCCGGCAACCTTTGTCCGTCCGCTCTTTACCGTCCTACCGTCGTAGTCCGTCATTATTGTCCGTCTGCCCTAGGGCATCCGTTTCCCACGTGACGATTATGTATGCAACCGTTCTACATTAGTTAAGGTTTGCTTCGACCGTCCATTAATACCTTTTCATACGTCCTAGCTTGCGAAGGTACGTTTTTGTCCCGGTTGCAAAATAGTCACGTGGTCGTCCGTCTACCGAAGTAGCCGTTGTCATAGAAGGGTTTATAACGCTTACATTCATTCATCACATGCAATATATATGTAATATAAGGCAAGATTTCATTCTTTTACGTTATGCCCTTCTTTCATTCATTCTTTGTATCATACGCTTCATTCTTTATTCAAAATTCATTTTCACATATATAGGTATGATCACATTGACACTTATAGCATTTATTCATTTAGTGTATATACTTCAGCCCCAAAACATTTATAAATCATTTGCACATAACATAGAAGGGGGCACATAGAACTCACCTGATGAGCTACTCTAGGTTGTCCTAAACGAAGGTCCAACAGCGTCACTTTCGATCTGGATTAGGTAGTTAAATACACATTAGACCCAACCCCGACTCTAATGGTTTAATCATTCTTAACTTACTGACTTTACTTAACCAATCTGCTGTCTGCTTCCTGCGCACTTAGTAAGTGCGCAGGGACTTGCTCAAGCGCACTTGGCAAGTGCGCAGGAGTCTCCCTCCTACGTATTTGGTAAGTACGCAGGGGCTTCCTCCTGCGTACTTGGTAAGTACGCAGGAATTCCTTCCTGCGCACTTGGTAAGTACGCAGTACCTGGTTCTTGGACCAAAAATCCGAAGTTCTTGCATGCAAACCTGATCATGCCAATCTTACAATTTTCTTTGATCAAAACGTGCGGTTTTCATTCTAGATGCTATTTCTAAGCTTATTATCAAGTTTCATCCGTAAAAACATCATCTATTTAGCTAAAATTCGAGAATCCCCAAAGTGAACAAAAACTCAGATTATGGTCGAATCATTACCTGGATTGAAGTTCTGATTCGAAGGTTTTGCTCACGAGCTCAGCTATAACGTGCTCCTCTAATCTCGTGACGATCCATTGACTTTCTCTCTCTAGACCTGAGCTCCCTTTCTCTCTCTAAGATGGTGAAAAATGAAGGTGAAATGAGCTAGTGGGCTGCCTTACCCCTTTTATACTTGGGCTTCCCTCGGCCCGTTGGAGCCGAGCCCAAGCCCATCCGTTCTTATTTTGTTTTATGACGTTTAAATCTCTATCGTATTATTATTTACTTATTTACTATTTTCAGGATGTTACAAGTCTATCCTCCTTAAAGAGGTTTCATCCTCGAAACTGTTTACACGTTAAACAATTGAGGGTATAGTCCCCTCATCTCGTCTTCTTTTTCCCATGTAGCTTCTGACCCTTTTCTGTGCTTCCATTGTATTTTGACTAAAGGTATCGACTTATTGCGTAGTCGTTTTTCAGCTCGGTCAAGAATGGCAATCGGTTCCTCTACATAATTTAAACTGTTATCCACCTCGATCTCGTCGTAAGGTAAGTGAGCTGTGTCGTCAGCTAGGCACTTGCGTAAGTGCGACACGTGGAACGTAGGGTGTATTCCACTAAGCTCGACGGGAAGGTCGAGTCTGTAAGCAACTTGACCCACTCTTGCTAGAATCTTGAAAGGTCCGACAAACCTTGGACTTAGTTTGCCACGCTTTCTGAATCGGATGATTCCTTTCCATGGTGATACCTTTAACAGTACCATGTCCCCTACCCGAAACTCTAAATCTCTTCTTCGCTTATCCGCGTATGATTTCTGTCTATCCTTTGCGGCTTTTATCCGAGCCTTGATTTGATCAAATTTCTCGGAAGTAGCTTTGACCACTTCGAGACTTGCAAAATCCTTCTGTCCAATTTCCCCCCAACAAACCAGGGTCCTACATTTCCTCCCATACAACATTTCAAATGGCGGCATGCCAATAGTTGTGTGGTAGCTATTGTTATATGAAAATTCTGTCAATGGTAAATGGCTGTCCCAGCTCCCACCAAAGTCAATGATACAGGCCCGGAGCATGTCCTCCAAGGTCTGAATGGTTCTTTCGGATTGACTATCGGTCTGAGGGTGGTAAGCGGTGCTGATGTTCAATCTAGTGCCCATCGCTTCATTGAATTTCTTCCAAAACCTTGACGTGAATCTAGTATCCCTGTCAGACACAATCGACAGCGGCATACCATGTCTGCTCACAATTTCCTTGATAAAAATTTCTGCTAGTCTTTCTGATGAAGAAGTCTCACGTATTGGCAAGAAGTGAGCACTTTTCGTCAAACGGTTGACGATCACCCAAATGGTATCATTGCCTTTAGCTGTTCGCGGTAGCTTGGTAATGAAGTCCATCGTGATTTCCTCCCACTTCCATTCTGGTATTGGTAAGGGTTGCATTTTACCGCATGGTTTCTGGTGCTCGGCCTTAACTAGTGAACACGTTAAGCACTTGTTCACGTATTCAGTCACATCATTCTTCATGCCAGGCCACCAGTACTCTTTCTTCAAGTCTTGATACATTTTGTTTGTCCCGGGGTGGATAGAATAACGAGACTTATGGGCCTCATCGAGTATTTTGGCTCTAAGCTCGCCAATCTTAGGTATCCACATCCGGCCAAACCTGGTTCGTACACCGTATGTATTTGCACTTAAGTTCCCTTGTTGTCCTACTATTCTTTCCCGTTTCACATTTCTTTCTAACAGTGCTTCATCCTGTGCCTTTGATATTTCACCCATTAAATCTGGCGTTATAATTAGCTGACACGCTTTGATTCGGATAGGTGTCGATTCTTCCTTTCTACTTAAAGCGTCGGCCACTACGTTTGCCTTACCCGGATGGTACAATATCTCACAGTCGTAGTCTTTCAGTAACTCTAGCCACCTCCTTTGCCTCATATTTAATTCCTTTTGTTTGAAAAAGTACTTCAGGCTTTTGTGATCGGAGTAGATGGTGCATTTAACTCCATACAGATAGTGCCCCCATATCTTCAACGCGAAAACTACTGCTGCTAATTCTAGATCGTGAGTTGGGTAGTTAACGTCGTGAATCTTTAGTTGTTGTGAAGCATAAGCAATACCTTTCCTAATTGCATAAGTACGCAACCTAAACCCTGCCCCGAAGCGTCAGAGTAGACTACCAAGTCTTCATTTCCCTCAGGTAGAGTCAAGACTGGAGCTTGGGTTAATCGTGTCTTGAGTTCTTCAAACGCGTTGTTTTGAGTCTGACCCCATTCATACTTTTCTTCCTTCCGTGTCAGTTTAGTCAGTGGTGAGGCTATTCTTGAGAAGTCTTGAATAAACCTTCGATAGTAGCCTGCCAATCCTAGAAAACTTCGTATCTCTCTTGGTGTCTTTGGGATGTTCCATTCCTTTACTGTCTCCATCTTTGCAGGATCCACCATGATGCCGTTTGGGTCTATCACATGACCTAGGAATTGGACTTCCCTAAGCCAAAACGCGCATTTGGAGAATTTTGCGTACAACTTTTCCTGCTTTAACACCTCCAGAACTTCTCTTAGGTGACAGTGGTGATCACCCTCGCTTTTCGAATATACCAGTATGTCGTCTATAAAAACTATCACTGATCGATCCAACATGGGTCGACACACTCTATTCATCAAATCCATGAACGCTGCTGGTGCGTTAGTTAATCCGAAGGACATCACGAGAAACTCATAATGCCCATAACGCGTGCGAAACGCGGTCTTTGGTACGTCTTCTTCGCTTACTTTCAACTGATGGTAACCCGACCTAAGATCGATCTTTGAGACCAACTCGCACCTTGCAGTTGATAAAAAAGGTCGTCTATTCTAGGCAGTGGGTATTTGTTCTTTACTATCCTCTTGTTCAGTTCGCGGTAGTCAATGCACATGCTGCCGTCTTTCTTCTTTACGAATAGTCCCGGAGCGCCCCATGGTGAGATGCTCGGTCTAATAAATCCCTTTTCTGTTAATTCTTGTAGTTGAGACATCAATTCTTTCATTTCTGACGGAGCCAATCGGTAGGGGGCTTTGGCAACGGGCTCAGCTCCTGGCAGTAAATCAATCTGAAATTCTATTTCCCGTTCGGGTGGTAACCCAGGTAGATCCTCAAGGAATACTTCCGGAAAGTTGCACACCACGGGTACATTCTTGAGTTCTTTCGTTTCCATTCTATCGTCAATAACATATGCCAGATAAACTTCGCAACCGCGCCTCATGTAACTTTCGGCCTTGATCATCGAGATGACGCTCGGCATCGTGCAATTCCAATCCCCATAAACCGTAATTGGACTGCCGCTTGGAGTCTTGAGGTGTATCCTCTTACGTTTACATATGATTTGAGCTTCGTTGGCAGCTAGCCAATCCATCCCCAATACTATATCGAATCCTCCTAAGGTGAGAAGGAATAATCTAGAAGGAAACTTATGTCCCTCTATTTCTATTATGCAGTCCTCTGTTACTTGGAATACTGCCGAATTTTTACCAACGGCAGTTTGTACGCTAAAGGCCTTTACTATGGTGTTGATAGTGCAATCTAGTTTACGACTAAATGTATTGGATATAAAACTTTTACTAGCACCAGAGTCAAATAAAATAGCAGCATGTTCATCATTAACTAGGAACGTACCTGACACGACATCAGGGTTTCCCCTTGCTTCTTCCTCAGTTAAGGCATAGGCCCGAGTCCTTGCCTGCGGCTGTTCCTTTTCCTTCTCTTTTCCCGAACCAGATTGGCCGGCCTTCCTGCAATTCTTTGTCAGATGTCGAAACAATCCACATACTTGACATTTGGCGTCCTTCCAACAATCTCGGGAGTAGTGCCCCGGCCTCCCGCACTTATAACACACGGTGGTGCCGATTCGACACTCGCCAATATGTTGCTTTCCACATTTCTTGCACGTTTCATATCCGTCGAACCTCGGTTTCTTCATTTCAGTTGTTTCATTCCTTCTTCCGGTGCCTCTAGACGGATTCTCCCATTTTCTCTTTTGTGTCACAGGTGCCAGGTCCTCGTTGGCATAATCGTCGTAAACGATTCCAGACAGGTTGACTACCGACTCGAAAGTCGAGGGTAGGTTGGCTTTTACGTGGACACGGACCCTTTGCGGCAGACCCTTGACATAGTATTTGATCATACGTTCTTCGGTTTCCACCAAGTGTGGTACCAGTTGGGCCAGCTCGTTGAACCTTGAAGTATATTGGCGATGAGTCTTGTCGCCAGCTTTGAAGTTTAGGAACTCGTTCTCCACACGATCAATCTCATTCTGTGGGCAGAACTTTTGGATTATGAGCTTTTTCAGGTCTTCCCATGTCATTCTGGCGAGAGCATTTGGCGACTTTGTTCTTTGGATGTTTCTCCACCAACCTAGCGCTTCATTGGTGAAAGAATGAGCAACATATTTGACCGCCTGATCCGGTCGGCACTCGCTGATGTTGATTACAGCGTTCATCCTCTCAATCCATTCGAAAGTAGCCACCGAATCCTTGGTTCCATCAAACTTAGGTGGGTCTCCGTCCTTGAAACCTTTGTAAGTACACCCACGATTGCTTGATGCCACTTCTACTTCATCCCCATCACTGTCATAAATTTTCTCTTCATTTCTCCCTTCATCCTCTTCTTTGCTTTTCTTTAATGCCTCAGACAGTAGGTCAGGCAATATGTTCTTCAGAGTAAGTACGACCTCGCGGGCAATAGCATCTCTGACTTCCGGTTCTAACTGTATAGGCCCTGGACTATTGTTCCCTGTTGGTGTCACATCTGTTTCGTGCACACTCTCAGTGTGTTCTGCGTGCACACTCTCTTCCTCTTCATGTCTTTGCTTCAATGGAGGTTTACCTACTCGGCCAGTGCGACCGCCTCGTCGTCCTGTTCTTCCTCCACCAGCCATAAATTCTTAATTTCCTGATAGTTATAAAGGGAATACATCAATGTCATTTCTTCAGATCATAGTTTTGAACAGTACGAGCAAGGTAAATTCTTAATTACTGTGATCGGTTTGTGATTACTAATTTACATTGCTTTTCGGGTTCGAAACTCTTCAAATCAGTCGTGGCATTAACATCTATTTATTCTAAGTTAAGGTATCTATTCCTATGCTAGAGCATAAACTTTATGACTTACTTACCGTGCTAGCGTTGGCGTTGGTTACCCATACTGACATCCGTGCGTTGGTCCCATAATCAGTTTGAGTCTAGACATTTAGGGATGTCTAAATCTCTCAAACTATTGCTCTGATACCAACTTGTAAGGCCCCTTTTCCGGGTGACCTCACTTGTTGGATTTACTCATAAACATAGTCATAAATACTGAACTTAAATTAAAAACATTCATCATTCAATTACATAACATAACAGCGGAAGTCTTAACACATATATTAAAGTGGGATGTCAGTCTTGTGTCGGGTAACCTTCACGCCTTCGCACGACCCTTTCCTTTGTTACCTGAAATGTATACTAAAAGTCAGCTAACGCTGGTGAGTTCTAGTTTAAAGACAATCATACATAATATTTATCTTATCATGAATATAATGTATATATGTATATTCGTTCTTTTAAATATTCTTTACTTTTCTGTTCTCACATAACATTCATTGAGGGTATATACATATGTACATACATACTTTCTTTGAGAGAACACATATTGGCCATAATCTTAAGGGAGATCAACCCATCATACTTGTCGCGAATGTCACAAAGGCATCGCAGTCAGAGCTACCGTCGTAGCCCGTTTCATTACCGCCCGGCTCTAGAAAACCATCCGTCATATCATTAAATCCGTCCGGCAACCTTTGTCCGTCCGCTCTTTACCGTCCTACCGTCGTAGTCCGTCATTATTGTCCGTCTGCCCTAGGGCATCCGTTTCCCACGTGACGATTATGTATGCAACCGTTCTACATTAGTTAAGGTTTGCTTCGACCGTCCATTAATACCTTTTCATACGTCCTAGCTTGCGAAGGTACGTTTTTGTCCCGGTTGCAAAATAGTCACGTGGTCGTCCGTCTACCGAAGTAGCCGTTGTCATAGAAGGGTTTATAACGCTTACATTCATTCATCACATGCAATATATATGTAATATAAGGCAAGATTTCATTCTTTTACGTTATGCCCTTCTTTCATTCATTCTTTGTATCATACGCTTCATTCTTTATTCATAATTCATTTTCACATATATCGGTATTTATATATATATATATATATACGTATGATCACATTGACACTTATAGCATTTATTCATTTAGTGTATACACTTCAGCCCCAAAACATTTATAAATCATTTGCACATAACATAGAAGGGGGCACATAGAACTCACCTGATGAGCTACTCTAGGTTGTCCTAAACGAAGGTCCAACAGCGTCACTTTCGATCTGGATTAGGTAGTTAAATACATAGTAGACCCAACCCCGACTCTAATGGTTTAATCATTCTTAACTTACTGACTTTACTTAACCAACCTGCTGTCTACTTCCTACGCACTTAGTAAGTGCGCAGGGACTTTCTCATGCGCACTTGGCAAGTGCGCAGGAGTCTCCCTCCTGCGTACTTGGTAAGTACGCAGGGGCTTCCTCCTGCGTACTTGGTAAGTACGCAGGAATTCCTTCCTGCGCACTTGGTAAGTACGCAGTACCTGGTTCTTGGACCAAAAATCCGAAGTTCTTGCATGCAAACCCGATCATGCCAATCTTACAATTTTCTTTGATCAAAACGTGCGGTTTTCTTTCTAGATGCTATTTCTAAGCTTATTATCAAGTTTCATCCGTAAAAACATCATCTATTTAGCTAAAACTCGAGAATCCCCAAAGTGAACAAAAACTCAGATTATGGTCGAATCATTACCTGGATTGAAGTTCTGATTCGGAGGTTTTGCTCCCGAGCTCAGCTGTAACGTGCTCCTCTAATCTCGTGACGATCCGTTGACTTTCTCTCTCTAGATCCGAGCTCCCTTTCTCTCTCTAAGATGGTGAAAAATGAAGGTGAAATGAGCTAGTGGGCTGCCTTGCCCCTTTTATACTTGGGCTTCCCTCGGCCCGTTGGAGCCGAGCCCAAGCCCATCCGTTCTTATTTCGTTTTATAACGTTTAAATCTCTATCGTATTATTATTTACTTATTTACTATTTTCGGGATGTTACAGTATGTGTGCCGTGGTATATCAAGAAAGAGAGGGAGATGGAGTGTTCTAGTAATCAACATCATTACAATCACGGTGGTGTAAGATGGACTAGACTTTTTGCTTGTAATCAAGTTGAAGGAGCATGGTTTTGTATGACATTGTGTAAGATGTAAGAAATTTAGTGATAGGGTGGTTGATCCACCCCTCTTTCTCGGCCGAAAAGGGTATAGGGGGGTTGGGACTTGTCAAATCACTAGTTGCAATTCTAATGCTAGTTAGATGGTGTAAACCAGGTAAGTGATCCCGTTAACTAATACCCCATGTAGGAACTTTTAGTGATCATAATCCTTATGTATTTTGTGTAGTTTTTCACTAGTCTAGACAATTAAGTAGTTGCAGTCCGTCATAGTTAACAATTTACTATGTGTATGCATGTCCAAATATAAAGATTAATCATGGACTGTGTGAACCAATTATTTTCATATCAATCCATATAGATTATTATCACCAATATATATTTTATATCAAAAGGTGTTTCTAGACTTCACGTGTATTTAAATTGTAAATCATCAATGAGCGTACATTGCGGGTTAAATAAGTTTATGATCCAGTAATTCCAAAATTTACTAAATTGTTTTTTACACAACTTGTTTTCCTTTGCTAGCCTTATGACAATACTTTGTCAAACATAAATGTATCAGGAAATATGCAATATGAACGGGTTTTAAATGGATAAAGATAATGACCTGAAATACTCGGTGTCACATTCTCCACATGTTAAATAGAATTTCGTCCCGAAATTCAGTCAGTGTCATCTCGAATTGGTGTATTCTTGAACAAGGACGGGTACATGGATTTCATTTGATCCTCGCGTTCCCATGTATACTCAGGGCCACGCTTTGAGTACCAACGTACCTTAACCAATTTAACACAGCTACGCCTTGTTTTCTGAACTTTCTAGTCCGTGATTTCAGTAGGTTCCTCAACGAAGTGCAGCCTGTCATCTATGTGAATCTCATCAGCCGGTATGATCAACGTCTCGTCTGATAGACACTTCTTGAGATTGGACACATGAAACGTATCATGAACATTACTTAATTCCTGTGGCAATTTAAGTTTGTAAGCCACAGGAACCCTAGCCAAAATTTCAAATCGCCCGATGTACATAGGGTTTAGCTTGCCACAGTTGCCAAATCTTGCAACTCCCTTCCAAGGTGAAACTTTTAAAATAACTCGGTCTCTAACTTCGAATTCTAATGGTCTTCGTCTGTTATCCGCGTAACTCTTTTGCCTGTCCCGGTCGGCATTCAGACGATCTTTGATTTTGAAAATCTTGTTGGTGGTTTCCTGAATAATCTCAGGACCAGTTAAATGCTTGGTTAACAACCGTTACCTTTCTTATCTTTCTTTCTCATAAAGCGTTCTGTTCAACAAAGCGTATCTTTCTTATCTTTCTTTGCTACAAAACGTTCATTTATATAAACCGTATCTTTCTTATCTTTCTTTCTTACAAAACGTTCGGTTATATAAATTGTATCTTTCTTTCTTACAAAACGTTTCGGTTATATAAACCGTATCTTTCTTATCTTTTTTTCTTACAAAACTTTAGGTTATATAAACCGTATCTTTCTTATCTTTCTTTCTTACAAAACGTTCTATTATATAAATCGTATCTTTCTTATCTTTCTTTCTTACAAAACGTTTCGGTTATATAAACCGTATCTTTCTTATCTTTCTTTCTTACAAAACGTTTGGTTATATAAACCGTTATCTTTCTTCTTAGAAAACGTTTGGTTTAACAACTGTTATCTTTCTTATATTTCTTGGCAAATGTTTAAGTAATAGAAATACATTTATTATAAATATCTAATTCTTGAGTATGCACACCACCCTAAAACAGTAAAATAGGGATCTTGAACTCACCTGTCTGTCGACAACTATCCTGAATCGGGAAGCATAAGCTAAAACTGATGCTAAATAATCTGCACGAAAGTTAACACATGAAAACCATAAAAGCTCATCTAAGTGTCGCTAGAGTCCTAAGTTCGAAGAATTGACCAAACAGTCACCGGACACTTGACCCTGACAGTCATCTTGGACAGTCGACAGTCGGCCCGGACAGTCGGCTCGGACAGTCGAGTCAAACAGTCGACAGTCTGCCCGGACAGTCGACAGTCGGCCCGGACAGTCGACAGTTGTCCCGTACAGTCGACAGTCGGCCTGCTCTTTTCGGAACTTGCTTTCCGGACTTTCAATCAACAGTTGCTAATCATGGGTGGCGACTCTCCTGACTACGCCGACCCTCTACATGGCACCAAATCCTTTGCTTTTGCATTGTAACCTCACGTTATTAACGCTTGACCGATTTATATCAAAACTTTTTACGTTCAAAACATTCCTTTTACTTTCGTGATACTATATCTATGATCAGGTTCTTAATCCATACGTAAAAACCTTGCCTTTTTATCAACATGACCCGAAAACCCTTAAACATATAAAAACTCACTTTTCAAACACAAACTCAGATCTAAACCTTTAAATAAGTAAAGTTTCCAACTTTAATCGTTAAACAGACTTGAAATCATCCTATAAATCATTCATAACTTGTTGCAAAAAATATAAACTTTACGCAAAGTTCTTACCTTTGTGAGATTTGCTGACACGATACGAGTAGCTCAAAACTATAGCAAATGAACTCCGATTGAGGCGATTCAGGCATCCACGGAACCATCTCACTGAGATATACCAGATCCCCACTTAGTCGCCGCCATAAACCACCTCCGTCGTTGCCGTAAAACCGAAACAGTCTCCGAAATCCCTTAAAAATAGTTTTTATGTTCGTGACAACAAAACCAGACCTCTAGGCATCTAAATCAAAAACCCTACGATGGAAATATTCGTTCATGAAGCTCCAGTCCAAATTTGAGAAAGATCGGACGGCTAGATCTCCGAGGATCTTCCGATCTTTGCTGCTGGGTACCCCAAACACGTGATTTCTTCCATTTTTCTCTTCTTTCTAGTGTCTTGGCCAAAACTTTAAGGATAAATGAGGGGTTTTGCACCCATTTATAACCCCCGTAGTGTAATGCTAACTTGCCCTCCAAGTTTGTCCTTCCTTTTTACATTTATAACATCAAAGTTTACAATAATTACAATTTCATGCTTATCCACTTGTTTCTGAAAACGGGATGTTACAAGTCTACCCAACTTAGAACAAGTTTCGTCCTCGAAACCTGTTACAAGTAAAATTGTTAAGGGTATGATTCTCTCATCTATGTTTTGGCTTCTCAAGTAGCTTCTGATCCCTTTCTATTTTCCCACTTTACTTTAAGTAGTCATATTACATGGTTGCGTATACGCTTTCCCTTCTTCTCCAGGATTTCCACGTGCTCTTCAATGTACTTCAAACTGTTACTTACATTTATGCCCATAATTTGCATGTGTGCTGATTTTAAATCTTGTGTCGACTTTCAATCTCGTGCCCATTCATTTATGAGATATTTTTCAGTACCTTGATATGAATAGTGTGTCTAGGTCAGATACAATTGACAATTGCACCCAATATCGTGCCATCATCACACTAATGGATGCTTTGGCTAACTCCTCTGATGAACATGTCTCATGAACTGTTAGGAGTGAGCGTTCTTTGTCAAACGGTTTACGATTACTTGTATGGTATCATAATCTTTAGCTGTGAAAGGTAGCTTGGTTATGAAATCCATTATAAGTGGTTTCGATCTTCATTCTGGTATATCCAAGGGTTGTACCTATACTATAAGGTCTATGATGTTTGGTCTTTACCTACGCACAAGTCAGACTCTTGCTCACATACTCTGTTACATCATCCTTCAGGTTTAGCTACCGGTATTCTCTCTTCGGAACCCATTACATCTTGTGGTCCCCGAGTGGATGGAGCAGTGAGACTTATGAGCTTCATCAAAGACTTTGGCCCTAAGTCCACCTTTGATGAAATTGTTTCTTACACTACTTGTGTTACTTTCTAATCTCCCTAGCTGGCCCGCATTTCCTTCTTTCCTTAGGCGTTTTCCCTTGAGTGTCTCAGTCTGCGTCTTCTCTATTTCCATTATGAAATCTGGTGTCATCACCAGCAGGCATGCTTTCACTCTAGTAGGAGTTTGTCCTTCCTTTCGGCTTAGGGCGTCTGCAGCCACATTCTCTTTCGCGGTTGGTATAGGATCTTTCAATCAAATTTCTTTAATATTACTAATAACCGTCTCTATCTTATATCCGACTCTTTCTACTCGAAATAATTCTTCAAAATTATTATGATCATATCATGTGGTGCACTCAACCCAACAGATATAACATCTCCATATCTTTAATGCAACAATCACTTCAACAAACTCCAAGTCATGTGTTGCGTAGTTCACCTCGTCTTCCTTCAAATGTCGTGTCGCATTTGATCATTCTTGCCTTCTATATGAGAACACAACCCAAACCTTGACCGGAAACATCGAAATAGTCCACCAAATCGTCGTCGCCCTTTGGTAAGGCCAAGACTAGAGAATTTTCTCCTTTAGCTTTTCAAAAGCACTGTCGTGTGTTGGATCACACTCATACTTTACCTTTTTTTGGTTTAACTTGTCAATGTCGATGCTATTTAAGATAAATACTAAACGAATCTCAATTTGTAGTTTGCCAACTCCCAAGAAACATCGAACTACGGTCAACATCTCTGGGATTTTCCATTCCGTTACTGTTTTCTATCTTTTCTGTGCCTACCAAGATTCCGTGCAAGCTAATAACATAACCTATGAACTTGAACTTTCTAAAGCCAATACATGCATTAGGAAAACCTTGAATAAACCTCCTCTCTCCGTAAGATCTCCATACTTCTCTGAGATGACAGGCATGATCGCCTTCACTTTTCGAGTAGACTAGAATATAACCTATTAATACTATAACTGAGCAGTTCAAAACTGGACGATAGACTTGGTTCATTAATACCATAAATGTCGCGGGAGCATTGGTTAAGTTGTACGACATCACGAGAACCTCATAGTGTCCATAGTTCGTACGAAATAGCATGTTTCGGTACTTTATCTTCAGTAACTTTCAACTGATGACAACCCGACCTAAGATCAATCTTCGAGAACTAATTTGCCCCATGAAACTGGTCATCAGATTGTGTATCCTTGTTGACGGGTACTGTAGAAATAAAGACTGATGGCTACAAAGTTCTCTAAGTACAAACTGTTGCAGATAAGTTTATCTGCAGCGGATACTTGTTCTTCTGCTGAAGAACAAATCTGCAGCGGATAGCCTTATCTGCTGAAGACCAAAGTTGCTGCTGATAGGCAAATCAGCAGCAGTTGTGGATAGTTGTGTCTTGCTGCTGATCAACAACATTGGTGCTGATAGCCATTCCCACTGAAGATCAAACGTTGCAGCTAACTGGCTTCGATAAAGCAACCATTACCACTGATAACTTTCTGCTGCAACATTGACACACTCCACGCAGAAAGAATGTTACTAGTGCGAGACAATAAAAGACAACTGCGCTCTTCTTCCAAGGACTCAAGCAATGATGCCTAAGAAGACGTTTGAGTAAGATAACCTTTGTAGTTTTTATTGTCGTTACACGTAGAATAGCTTCAATACAAGATCAACGGCTTGTGTTAGATCTGATCCTTAGAATCAAGGGTCTGTCTTGATTCTAAGTTACTATATAAGTAGTACTTAGAGTCATTGTATAACAGTGCTTTTCCTTAAGAGTTTTCTCTGTAATCTTGTAATCTTTGAAGCTTCAAGAAGGTGCAAAGCAATCATTTTTCATCTACCCAAGATTCTTGTAGGAAGTCTTCAATAACGAATTAAAAGATCTTTCAAAATCTGCAAAAATCTATCTAATGCTTGGATATAAAAATAACATTTTCCAAAGTATGAGAACTGTTTCCAAAAAGTTCTCAGGGGTCAATGTTCCATTGTTATCTACAATGATGAACATACAAAGTACCTAGGGTGATAGTTCAGCAATCCCAGCTGATACTGATCCCACACCCTCCTCTTCACATCCTAAACAACAATCTGCTTCCAATGTTCGAACCCCTGTGCATACCACTAAGGATGCACAGGCACAAAAATTACTTACAGCTATTTTGGATGTTATCGTTCAACTGGAACAAAGGGCCCCAGTTGCGGCAAAATATACTAGAAAAAGGAGCAGGAAGACTCCTTCTCTTCTTGTCTCAAAGGCCCAATCCCAACCTAAAAGCCCTCATTCAGAATCCTAAAATTATGATGAGAATATCAAAAGGGATAGCCACATCATTAGAGAGACTTCCTTGGAAGCTTCTCTATTAGGATCAGGATCACATCCCGGATCCATAGAACAACCCACTGAGCCATTCCCTTATTTTTCTTCTCTGAACTTAAGTGCAGAGGCATTTTGTCAAGATGATATACCTTCTCCAACAACCACTATCTCGAAGGTATTGATTGACTTGGCTGCTAGTGCACCTATCCCAATTTCATTACCCAAAAAGGTTCACTCTGGGAGTACTGATAGAGTAAATGTGGAAAGGGCTGTCACTACTCCTGCTACATCAAATGACCAGGAGGATAGTGATAACATCATTAAGACCCTAACCACGGCAACTCACAGTGAGGATGTTTCCTTTGAAACACTCTTCACTGAGAGGAATCCCATGTGCCAAGAAAACCAGGGTGATGGGATGCAGAGGCTAGGCCTAAGGCCCCATCTGGATCCAAGGATTCCACAACTGTGGATGAGGATAGACTGAAACTTCATAATATGGAATTGACGTCCACGGTAGTTATGCTAGAGGCTGAAGTGTCTAAACTAAGGCACCAAGTCTCCATGCATGAAGCCCATCAATGCCCAACTGTGCCTACTCCTTCCCTTGTATCAGTGGGAACTCAAACAGATGCAACCCTTTACACTGATGCAACCAAAATGGGGGAGATAGTCGCACTAGAAGATGATGCTGACAGCCTCGAATAATGGATACAAGAGCAGGCTGCATTTCAAAGTTCTTTAATCGAACCTGCCTTTGTTCAAGTTCATGACTTTCCAGACTCAGTAGATGAAGAGGAAGATATCTCTAAGGATTGGAAGTTAGTCGTCCGAGCTGTTGATGAAGTGTTAAAGAATGAAAGTCAAAATGAAGACACACCTTCGTCATTCAGCATACTTCCTACTGCTGCAGCCATATCAAGACAGACCATTGCCCCTCAATTCACTCCAACTGCAAATAAGTTTGAATTTGACTCCATTCTAGAATGGGGGTATGATGGTCTATCTGAGAGATTCTGGATTGAATGGGAGTTTGGTGGAATAGAAGAGCTGAATTGGAATACACTAAATCCGCTTCAGGTTCTTGAAATGTATATATGAAACTGCATCAACACTTCCACAGATCTCTCAGCAGAACTTGCAATCGACAGGTTCTACGTCTTGATGGAGGATAATCTTCCCTGGTTTGAAAGGCTCCTAGAAGAAGCAAACATGGTGGCCTATCCTAAACACCATATAGAATCTTCAACAACATCAGAACAAAGATTGGCTCCAAGACTTGCCTTGATCAGGAGCAGTGCTTTAACAGAAGAAGAAGTTCTATGTTGGAGAAGATTTCTCTACAACACAGTGGTCAGAGACTTGGAAGTGCTAGGATGGTCAAACACTGGGTCTTCTGACTTCACATTCTTCCTGAGTAATGGATCATCTCTCTCAATCAACATCAATGAGATCCTACTCTTAAATTCAGACTTCCTGCACAAGGTCTTCAAGCTCAGAACACACATATGCGATGTAAATTCCTTAGAGAGTCAAGCAATGACAAAAAACCATCAAAGCTAAGCTTGAAAAGGAAGGACGACTTGCAATGGATGGCTCCAACTCCGACTCAAACCTATCCTTTCTTTCCTCTCCAACTGTCAGATTAAACACAGCAGAAGAATCCAGAAGAAGAGAAAAGGAAAAGATGAAGAAAGAATGGAAAGCAGTGACAGGTCTTGAATGGGAAGAAGATGAAGAAAGTGTCCTTCCCTTGTCCATTCCACAAAATGCCAATGAAGCTGAAGCTGAGATCCCAACAGCATCTCTTACATCTGCTGTTGTGGTCCATGAAGTTGAAGCAGAGGCATCCAGCAAAGATAAGGGGAAGAGACCTATGACAGAAGAATATGAAGAAAGGTTATTGAAAGAGAAGAAGGAAAGGGAGGAAAGAAGAAGAAGAGAAGAAGAGGATATGGCTGAATTAAGAAATCGAGCTCTATGCTAAGCAGCTAGATGCTCTAAAAGTCAAGATTCATGCATCATCTCAAATTCAAGAAGATGAAGCTCTAGCTCTTCAACTGCGGGAACAATTCAATAAAGAAGAAGAAGAAAGAGAGAATAAGAATAAAGAAGAGGCTAAATTCAGAATAACTGATTCTGAACAAGCCAAAGAAATGAGAGAGAAGTGGATAGAGACTCTGATTTCTCAAGGTGAGGATGCAGACTACCTTGAGAAACTATCAAATAAAGAAATCTACAGAGCCTTCATGGGTCAGCAAGGTCAATTGGCAAATAAGAAAAGGGCTGAAGAAGAAGAAAAAGCCAAACAGAAATCCAAGAATACCATTGCCTTTAACAGAAAAACCCATGAAGAGTGGAAGGTCATGATTGACTTCCTAAAGGCTAGAGGAGAGAGTGGAAAAATGCTGGGTTCCATGAGTTTCATGAACCTTCAAGCCCTTTACTTTAAAGTCAAGAAGGAAGAGGAAGAAAGACCGGGGAAGAAAGGCTTAAAGAAGAGGGTGATTAATCAAGAAGATGAAAGGAAACAAAAGAAACCCAAGCCTTCTCCCTCATCCACCACTTCCTCTATTCAACAACCTTCCACTCTCAATCCTAGACCTCCCTCATCTCCAACCACAAAGTCCAAATCCTTCCACCCAGCTCCTCCTCATCAGCAGCCTTCCAAGAAGAAAACCAAACCTACCATCACACCAGAAGACTCAAGAGAAATAATTGTCTACTTCTATAACAGTCAAGATAAATGATTTGAAGTTTTCAGGGGAAAGGAAGAACTGAAAGGATCCATCTATAAATCTGTTGATGTGGTACTGCAACTCCCAGACTCAGAACTAAGAAGAATGATGGAGTTGGGTGAAGCCCATGGGCCAGAGAATGAAGGTGGGAGACATCTTTTGCTAGTGATCAAGCATCACTTCACTCCTAGTAAAGATGTAATCATTGATTCCAAACCTCTTCAAACCCATTCTCCATTCACCAATGGGTCCTTCAAGGCTGATACCAATGAGTTTATCTTGATTGATGTTAAAGGACTGGAGATGATATGTTCAAGCAATGCCATCTTCAAAATGCCAAGCAAAGACATAAAGACTCTATCTGAGCTTTCTCTAAACAATCCCAGCCAGGACCCAAGAGGCTATGAGGTAGAAAGGGTAGTCTGCAACTTGGAAAAGCTTCAGCAGCAAAAGCAGTAAGAGAGTATTGATAGTATTAATCTAGGGGGAGTTTGTAGAAATAAAGACTGATGGCTACAAAGTTCTCTAAGTACAAACTGCTGCGGATAAGCTTATCTGCAGCGGATACTTGTTCTTCTGCTAAAGAACAAATCTGCTGCGGATAGCCTTATCTACTAAAGACCAAAGTTGCTGCTGATAGGCAAATCATCAGTAGCTGTGGACAGTTGTGTCTTGCTACTGATCAACAACATTGCTGCTGATAGCCATTCCCACTGAAGATCAAACGTTGCAGCTGATTGGCTTCAATAAAGCAACCATTACCATTGACAACTTTCTGCTGCAACACTGACACACTCCACGCAGAAAGAATGTTACTGGTGCAAGACAATAAAAGACAACGACGCTCTTCTTCCAAGGACTCAAGCAATGATGCCTAAGAAGACGTTTGAGTAAAGATAACTTTTGTAGTTTTTATTGTCGTTACATGTAGAATAGCTTCAATACAAGATCAACGGCTTGTGTTAGATCTGTTCCTTAGAATCAAGGGTCTATCTTGATTCCATGTTACTATATAAGTAGTACTTAGAGTCATTGTATAACAATGCTTTTTCTTAAGAGTTTTCTCTGTAATCGTTGAAGCTTAATACAAATTGTAATCAACGACTTATGTGCTTTCACAACGGACTGCCTCCTGCCATCACATGTATCTGAACTCTATATCCCGATCAGGTGGCATCCTAGGCAAGTTCGCAGGGAACACCTACATAAAATCACACACCACGGGTACATCTTTCAACTTTGTAACTTTCTTTTTATCATCAACGACGTGCGCCCAGTGAGCCTCACCGACGTGCCTCAGCAAACTTTCAGCCTTAATCATCAAGATGACGTTATGCAATGTACATTCTCTGTTCCCATGATCGAAATTAGACTACCATCAGAAGCTTTGAGATGAACCGTCTTTCTTCCATGTACTATCTGGGCTTCGTTGGCAGCGAACCAAACTATTCCTAATACTATAACAATTTCTCATTGGGCTATCAGAGACAAACTAACGGAATTACATGGCCCTCAATTCTTATCAAGCAGTCATCTACCGCTTCTATCATTTTCGTGGTTCTACCAGCAGTAGTTTCTATAACAAAAGTTCGCGCTGTTGTTTCATCACGACACTCTTTAGTGTTGATAATTGCACTCGTTCTTTCTATCCAGCAATAGGTAACAGTAACCCCTTCCTTTCCATCCAGTATAGGTGGGTCACAACTTCGGAAAGCTTGTAATCATTTCTTCAAAGATAGTTCAACATCTAAGTTGCCATTATCGGTCTCTCCAACAGTTCTATCGCCTCTTCTTTCTCTGACCTACAGGTTCCCTTTCATTCCCTTTTTCGATTTCTTTTATAGCTTCAGGTAGGGCTGCTGGCAATGCGACTTCCAAGATTGAAGTGAGTTCTACAGCTATAGTCACCCTAACTGCACGCTCCAAGATCGGCCTTCCAACATAATATTCATCATGGTCAGTTATGTTGTGCCTTTTCTCATTCTCCCTGACTCAGCATGATTTGGAATCGTTGCATGAGTGTTTACTTTCCTCTGCCCATCGGTTGACCGGTGTTCTATTACTATGACCCTTACGGTCCTCACGCTGCCTTCATTATTCGTTCTTTCTGTATTCTTTGTTTTGCTTACACTAGGCAAGACTCCTCTAATTTAGATTACACATGGCAAGACTCTTCTGAACATTTCAATAAAATAGCTTAGACATAAATTTACTCTCTCTTTCTGTTCTAGCAAGTAATATTTCCATCCCCCAAACAAGGAATACTCATGTCCTCATGATAGGTAATTATTTAGAACACCTCGAGTAATGTAAATTACTAATTACAGAGACCGGTATGTAATTACTATTTTACCTTACTACTCGGGTTCTCAACATTTTCTGTCAAAGTAACAGTTGCATTCAAGTTCAAAGTTTCTACGTCAATGCACATTCTTTCTACTTTCTGTTGTAAGGCATTTACTGCCTATGTTCTATACTAGGACATGCACTACCATCTATTCTAAGGCCTTTACAGTTTACTGTTTCTACTGTTTGCTATACTAAAGCCTTACTGTTCCTCTCTTGTGACTTGGCTGCTCTAACTGACATCCCATTCTTCTGTCCCATTCTCAGTTTAAGTTCATACATTTTGGCGAATATCCAAATCTCTCAAACTATGGCTCTGATACCAACTTGAAACGACCCAAACCGGGTACTTCTCATAGTTGGCAAACATAGCATAAACATAGTTCTTAAACTTTGATTTAATCATTAAACCTTAACAGCGGAAGTCTTGTACAAAATTGAGAGTTAACAAAAACTTTAAAACATAACAATGTTCACACTCATAATCTAATAATGGGGATGTCAGTCTTCTTGTCAGCAGCAGCCAACGATCCATCTTCTCCTAAGCCCTCGAGGCTTCATATATTTCTCTTTCCTTTAATACCTGATGTGCATACTAAAATAGTCAGCTAACGCTAATGAGTTCAAGTTTACAACTTTAGCATTAAAAGCATTCTTTTTCATGTTAATCATATAAAACTCATTTTATGAAAACATGTGCTAAACATACTTTAAACATTCTTATTACAATACGACATGTAAATTGATACTTAGTTATTCTGTGCTGTATTCTGTTAAGACATACATTAAAGGTGTACATTCTGTTTCTTTCTCATTCTGGTGTCCAACAAGGACTTCTCGTGTACATAAAGGAATCCTTTCTTACTCAGCGAGTATTGTTCCCTAAGGCTCATCGTCCAAAGGCCGATACTCACAACTTGTGTCCACAAGGGACTTCTCAGGAAACTGTCGTCACGGGAACAACCGTCGTTGCTCTTCTTTACCAGTCGTACAACATCCTCGTTAGAGTGCCCTGTCGAGCACTGTCCTGATTTTTCTCATGGTACGTCATGGTCTCGGTCTATGACGCAACATCGGCTTCGGGTAGCACTAGTCTCAAGGACTATACTACTACCTCAAGACTTGCTACTATGCTTTGGGTAGCACTAGACTCTAGGACTACGCTACTGCCCTAAGTCTTTTCTTTTCTGGGTCTCATACTCTAACAGATTAGACAATGTATTTGAGTTATTCTTCTTCTCTTTGTTTAAAAAATGTATCGTTAAGTAAACCATTCTCTTCTCTTTGTTTATAAAACATATAGTTAAATAAACCATTCTTCTTCTCTTTTTTATAAAACATAAAGTTAAATAAACCATTCTTCTTCTCTTTGTTTATAAAACAGATAGTTAGATAAACCATTCTTCTTTATTTCTCTTGTTTATAAAACGTATAGTTAAATAAACCTTTCTTATTTCTTATCTTTCTTCCTTGTAAAATGTTTGGTTAACAACCGTTACCTTTCTTATATTTCTCTCTCATAAAACGTTCAGTTTAACAAAATGTATCTTTCTTATCTTTCTTTCTTACAAAACATTCGGTTATATAAACCGTATCTTTCTTATCTTTCTTTCTTACAAAACGGTCGGTTATATAAACCGAATCTTTCTTTCTTACGAAACGTTTCGGTTATATAAACCGTATCTTTCTTATCTTTTTTTCTTATAAAACGTTCAGTTATATAAACCGTATCTTTCTAATCTTTCTTTCTTACAAAATGTTAGGTTATATAAACCGTATCTTTGTTATCTTTTTTTCTTACAAAACGTTTCGGTTATATAAACCGTATCTTTGTTATGTTTCTTTCTTACAAAAAGTTCGGTTATATAAACCATTATCTTTCCTCTTACAAAATGTTCGCTTTAACAACCATTATCTTTCTTATCTTTCTTTGCAAACGTTTAAGTAATAGAAATACATTTATTATAAACGTCTAATTCTTAAGTACGCACACCACCCTAAAATAGTAAAATAGGGAACTTGAAATCACCTGTCTGTCGACAACTATCCAGAATCAGGATGCATAAGCTAAAACTAATGCTAAACGATTTGCACAAAAGTTAACACACGAAAACCATCAAAGCTCATCTAAGTGTCGCTAGGGTCCTAAGTTAGAAGAATCGACCGAACAGTCATCCCGGACAGTCGGCTCGGACAGTCGACTCAGACAGTCGAGAGTCGGCTCGGACAATCGACTCAAATAGTAGACAGTCGGCCCGGACAGTCGACAGTCGGTCCGGGTCTTGCCGGAACTTGCATTCTATACTTTCAATCAGTAGTCGCCAATCATCGGTGGCGACTCTCCTAAGTACTCCGACCCTCCAGATGGCACCAAATCCTTTGCTTTCGCATTGTAACCTCACGTTATTAACACGTGAATGATTTCTATCAAAACTTTTTACATTCAAAACATTCCTTTTACTTTCTTGATACTAGATCTATGATAAGTTCTTAATCCATACATAAAAACCTTTCCTTTTTATCAAAATGACCCGAAAACCCTTAAACATACAGAAACTCACTTTTCAAACACAAACTCAGATCTAAACCTTTAAATACGTAAATTTTCCAACTTTAATCGTTCAACAGATTTGAAATCATCATATATCTATAAATCAATCATAACTTGTTGCTAAAAATATAAACTTTATGCAAAGTTCTTAACTTTGTGAGATTTGATGACACGCATACGAGTAGCTCAAAACTATTGCAAACGAACTCCGATTGAGGCGATTCAGGCATCCACGGAACCGTCTCACTGAGATCTACCAGATCCCCACTTAGTCGCCACCATAAACAACCTCCGTCGTTGCCGTAAAACCGAAACAGTCGCCGAAATCCCTTAAAAATAGTTTTTATGTTCGTGACAACAAAACCAAACCTCTAGTCATCCAAATCAAAAACCCTACGATGGAAATATTCGTTCATGAAGCTCCAGTCCAAATTTGAGAATGATCGGACGGCTAGATCTCCGAGGATCTTCCGATCCTTGCTGCTGGGTACCCCAAACACGGGATTTCTTCCATTTTTCTCTTATTTCTTGTGTCTTGGCCAAAAATTTAAGGATAAATAAGGGGGTTTGCACCCATTTATAACCTCCCTACTGTAACCCTAACTTGCCCTCCAATTTTTTACTTCCTTTTTACGTTTTTAATCTTAAACTTTATAATAATTACAATTCCATGCTTATCCACTTGTTTCTAAAAAACGGGATGTTACATTACCCATATAGTATCATAGCCGTTAGACGATGTGGGTAGTTTTGTGATAAAATCCATGGAAATCTATTCCCATTTCCATTGAGGAATCTCAGGTTGTTGTAATAACCCAGACGGCTTCTGATGTTCTGCCTTCACCTTTGAACATGTCAGACACTTGCCAACATAGATAGCAATCTCTCCTTTCATATTTGGCCACCAATAGAGTTCCTTGAGATCCTTATACATTTTATCCGATCCCGGGTGAATGGAGTATCTGGACTTTTGGGCTTCATCCATAACTAACTCCCTTAGGTTACCAGTACATGGCACCCAAATTCTATCCATGAAGTATAAAGCATCATCTGACTTAGGCTCTAATTGTTTGATCATTCCTCGTAGAGCCTCATTTTGTATGTTCTCTTCCTTAAGTGCCTCTTGTTGTGCCATTCGGATTCGAGTGGTGAGACTCATGTGAATTGTCAATCCTAGAGCACGAACACGAAGAGTTTTAACTCGTTCCTTATGACTCAAAGTGTTTGCCACGACATTTGCCTTTCCAGGGTGATACCTGATATCGCAGTCGTAATCATTTAGTAGTTCTACCCAACGGCGTTCTCATGTTGAGTTCTCTTTTATTAAAGATGTGATGCAGACTCTTATGATCTGTAAAGATAGTACATTTTGTACCATATAAGTAATATCTCCAAATCTTAAGTGCAAAAACGACAACACCCAATTCCAAATCGTGAGTCGTATAATTTTTCTCGTGGACCTTCAACTGTCTGGATGCATATGCTATGACTTTATCCTTCTGCATCAGCACACATCCCAGTCCTTGATATGACGCGTCACAGTACACGACGAGATTGCCGGTTCCCTTAGGAAGGGACAGGATTGGTGCACTGCAAAGCTTCTGCTTTTGCAATTGAAAAACTTATTATTGTTTATCAGTCCAATCAAACCTTTTATCTTTCTGGGTTAACGTGATTAAAGGTAGAGCTATATTTGAAAAATTCTCGATAAATCGCCTGTATTAGCCCGCCAAACCCAGAAATTGACGAACCTCAGTCGGAGTTCTTGGTGCTTCCTAGTTTTTGATAGCTTCAATCTTGGACGGGTCCATGTGAATACCCTTATTATTGATGACATTTCTAAGAAAATGAACTTCTCGAATCCAAAACTCACACTTACTGAATTTGGCATATAACTTCTCATTCTTGAGCAATTCCAAAATTAGTTTCAAGTGATGCTCATGATCCTCTTTGGTTTGTGAATATATCAATATGTCATCAATAAACACAATCATTAATCAATACAAGTATGTCTTGAACACATGGTTCCTGAGATCCATGAAAACTGCCGGTGCATTTGTCAAGCCAAACGGCATAACTAGAAACTCGTAGTGACCGTAACGAGTCCTAAAAGCCGTCTTTGGTATATCTTCCTCCTGGGTTCTCAGTTGATGATACCATAATCGTTGATCAATCTTAGAATAGAGCTCGAACCTTGTAGCTGATCAAACAATTCATCTATTCGAGGAAGCGGATACCGGTTTTTAAATGTAAGTTTGTTCAACTCCCGGTTGGCACACCCGTAACACAGGACAGTCATCTAACCAATGTAGTACCTCCAACAGATATGTTCCCAGGAAAAAAACGACGGGTCTAGAAGAGATTTATACACCGTCCTTTCCTAAACAGGACATTTCCGTTTGTCAGATAACTACATACTGGTTAGAAGGTCACCTTCTAATCATAGTGGAGTTGATTCCAAAAACACACAGCGGAAGCTAACCCATAAACTTCTTTCAATAATTACTAAATTGTTTTACATTATAAAACAAACTTCTATTACAAACTAAATGTTGGATCGGGATCTACCTTGATCCAATGATTCAACACATTAACCGAACCAAATCGTGCGGAATCCGATTTGATTGGCAATCGAATCTATGACACGGATCGGGTCGTGAGAAACGAGCGGATTAGATGTCGAAACGAAGGTTTCTATCGACCCTTTGGTGTAGAGCAGTTGGATGCAAGACCTGGAAACTCTCAACGAACAGAGATTCGACAATGCAGGTGCAAAGAGTTTGTGTGTGTTCTGTTGCTTAGTCTGGTTCTGCTCTAGTTAACCTTTTTCTGCTCTGGTTAGTCTCTTTGTGCTCATGAAGTGAAAGTTCTATATTTAGTGCAGAGGCCATTCGTACGAATGAGCCATGTGAATGGACTCATTCGTGCGAATGAATCAGCAGAATGGTTCATTCGTAAGAATGAATCATCAGAATGGTTCATTCGTACGAATAAATCATTCTCATGACTTATTCTAGCGAATGAATCATTCACATGATCTATTCGCGTGAATGGATCATTCTCATGATCCATTCGTGCGAATGGGCCTTTCAATAGCACGATTGATCAACGTTATCGATATTTATCAGATCGTTTAATACACAGTCGTTATATATGAGTAAACATTAAGGATAAACATGTAATTTCATTAATATATCAAATAGTTACATTAAACATAGATGAAATACATATTACAAGGGATTAGGGACATATCATGCATCTACATACTCCCCCTTGGACCTAGATCCCTTCAAAATGACCTAACTAACATTATTTGGTCTTCAACATCTCTTTTGTACGAGTTTTCCAGTTGACACCCGCGTGTATGTCAAAAGCAAAGCATATGCGTATCCCCTTCACATACTGCAACGCCTGGTCTATATCTGCAACATCAAAAAACGGCTGACACTTGTATAAAGTTGTAACATCTTGTTCAGACAAGTTGGTTAGCCATAAGGGATCAAAGACCCTGATGGTCTCCCATGACCCTTCTTTACAAAGCACTATAACAGCTTCACCAGTACGCCCATCATAGTACCACCATTTGAACTGATCTGAGAAGTCCTGGATCATTTTCCTTAAAGGAATCTTCTTCATGATCGTTGGAGGTTTCCACTTTAAGACAATTAGGGGCTTCTTGGTGATTGGATGAACCTTTTCCTTGTGAATGTAACGTGTAGGCATTTGTGGCTTGAAGTTCACCCACTTCTTCCGGTATTCGTACTGTAATTGACGTTCAAACCATTCGGATAGACCGGAAGATTCGCTGTATAGAAGCTTTAGACGCGCCAATTGATTTACTTCAAATGCGGGCAGCGTCTTAAATTCATGAGGGTACCTGAAATATTGTATGCCCTTCTCTCTTTTTATAGCATAGCATCTTAAGTCGTTGAAGTATGCCCAACTGATTATACGACCATCAGACTTGTGTCCTTTGAGTCGATAAAATTTAGCGTACTTGGTTGGAGGAGAGGGCTTTGAGTTCTTCTTTAATTCGGCCATGTATTCCATCCACTGACTTTTACGTTCGTTCAGAACGTCAACAATGGTAGTGGAGGAAACGGCTTCATCACCTTTGTCTTCTATTATTCGGTTGACCTCCTCGTCGGACTGCTGATTGAATAAGTCCGCGTAGGAGGGAAGATCATCACCGTCGACAGATGTATACTTTGGGTATTCCTGATCGACGATCTCTTCAATCTCAACCTCATCAACATCTTCCAGTTCATCAGAAGAGGGATACTCGGGAGCAGAAACAGATGCCTCGTCGGTGATAACTTCATCAGGATTCATCTGAAATAATTCGGCAATCTGTTCTTTAGATAAGCAATGCACGATTTCCCCCTCTTCTTTGTCATAGATGACCGAGTGCTGGATGATCCCTTGCATGTCAAGCACATATGTCAGCTTGGAGGGTTGTTGCTTGTCACACCCCCAATTTCAACTAACGGGGTATTACCGTTTGGGAAGTGACAAACCAGGATCTCAGACACTAGTTACATTGAACGACTCTACATGGGACTCAAAATGAAAATATCTTTTAAATCAGAGTATCAATGCGGAAGCGTAAAGAAAGTAAATGCGCAAAATACACGCGCCCAAAACCAAAGTCCAAAAGTCCAAACGTCCAACCAAACAAAGTACATTAAAATAATTCAATCAACATAAATAGACACAAAGCAAAGCAGTTGAATCCCATGAATGCCCTAACGTGCACCTGTGTCTTAGCTTAGCGTCCTGAGAAAACATGTAAGAAAAAGTGTCAACACGAGGTTGGTGAGTTCACAGGTTTCAATATATAAATAAAGGTTTACCAGATTTATTGTACAATCAACATAAATACCAAATGAGTAGCTAACCCATGTTCATTGTTTGCTATTACGATCGCAACCGTAAACTGACTGTTTGTATTGCCTCTCACCTGGTCTATCAACCACGGTGCACGTTTAAGTCAATATTGCACCCGTTCGATATCCAATCGTGTTAGCGCGACTAACGCGGGTGAGGTTTGTCAAACCCAGTAGTACTACCCAACATACCTCGCTATATTCATATTTAAACGGTTCGATGTGAGGACTTTCATGATAGAGTTTACGCATAGTCATAACAATTGATATAAAATGAAGTACAAAAATCAAAAGAGTTGTATCATGTTTTCTCCCCCAGTTTAAAAGCAGTAAAAAGGGACCGTGAAAACTCACCAGATTGCGAAGGTAGAAAATCACACAAGTACGAGATTAAAATCTCAAGCGGTGGCCTAACACGGCTCACAAATGTCCTAGCATTATAACATAATAGTTAGGGACTTAACGAGAATATGCGACGACAACGCGGAAGATTGAACGTCCTAAAGAAACGTTCTAATGATTTCGAGTAAACGGACATATCCACGGGAATGAGAATTCTTAGTTAGGATGAATACGTTTTATGACGAATAACATATAACAATTATATTCGAGCGTTTTCGTCATTAAATAGTTGTCTAGAAAAATAATATTATTATATTATTTTTAAACTTGCATAGTTAGTACGATAACTATTTGTGTGGTAAAATAATAATATATTATTTTTATTCCAGTAATTAGACGTGTGAAAATAATATAACATTTTATATTATTAAATAATTTAAAACGTTACACGAGGTAAATAAACGAGGCAAAATAATATAAAATATATATTATTTTATACTAGAAGTTACGGGTTAAAAAAAAATAAATATATTATTTTGTTTGAAGTCGCGGTTTAAAAATAATATAAACATAGTATTTAAAAAGTGAGAATTTATACTAAAGATGGGTTATGAAATTTAACCCGAGCCCACGGGTGGTTTTCCCGGGCTAAAACACTTTAATATGATATTATAATAATATAACAATTGATTTAAATATTCAAATATCATTAAAATAAATATTTAAAAAGAAAACAGGGGAGGAGGGTTCGAACCCGGGTCTCCTCCCCATAAGCATACAGACTCAACAAATCCACCCGCTAGGGCCATCGCAACCAAACCCGAGTAGGAAAGGTTTTAATCAGAAAATCCTGTGACTCCCCTTTCTTGCGAGAGCCGAAGCCAAACCCAGTCCGATTGTGTTGATTTCGGCCGCGATCAAGTAATAGGGCAGAGGGGTTTTGATTGTCAATGGAAATCGAGTTTGAGGATAGTTTTAATTTCAAAAATAACAAGTTTAAATCCGTTAAATTCTCGTTTTTAGAAACCGAACCCTAGATATGAACTACGAATCAAATTGACCGATTTGTATGTTAAATATTCCTGAAATCATGGGGCTTTTACTAAAAAGAAGATTTTGAAACTAATGATATAGTTTAATTGCATTAAGGTTAAGTCTAAGATTAAAACCCCTAAATCGAATCAAAGATAAACCCTAATTTACCGTTCAAACAAAATTCGATGCTATAACTTGAAATTGATAGAGGGTTTTTATTTTACACAAGATTTCGAAACTGTTGATGTAGGTTAATTCGATTGAGATTAGTTGTTGGGTCGGAACCCCCAAATCGGTTTTGTGATGAACCCTAGATTAAGGTTGTGTTAGATTCGATAGATATAGCCCCAATTAGGTTAGGGCTATTGTTCTAGAGATTGAGACGAAACTACAGGAGTAGTGAATTACCAGAATAACGCCCGAATTGACAGAGTTCGAGTAACTTGGCTCCGACTTCGCGCGCGGTTGCTCTCTCGCGACTCCGGCTTCGATTACAGTGGAAATGATGGGTGTAAACGCTCCAGAGAGTTGCGTCTATTGTGTGCAGAGCTTCAATTCACGAATTGGTATACGGAAAATGGTGGATTTGATTACATTTGACATGAAGTCGACGGTTACGAGATAAATTCGTATTATTAATATTAATTCGATTCAATACCCGGATTAAAAGCTTCATGATGATCGTGATTAATATTGAATTTGATTTCGGTTATGAATTTCAACAGGCATGATCGAAATATACGGATTTGAGTTGAATTGGTTACGGGTTTGACTTTTAAAAATCAACTGAACACAAAATTCTCAATTTTGACTTAGAAAGTCAATCAAATAGGTTTAGGGTAATTACAGTCCTAGTCCTTGTAGTTTTGAGATGATATTGTGACCGAATTAGTCCTTGGGGTTAGATTTGATTAACAGGGTTAAGTTTTTAATAAGAAACTTAACGGAATAGTTAACGGGGTTAGGTTTTTAACAGCAAGTTAATGGAATTTGCTAACTGAGTTAACCCGAAAAGTCGGGTTGTCACATCATCCCCTAGTTGAAAGAATTTTTGTCCCGAAAATTAAATAAAAAAAAAATATTTCCCGGATATCACATCATCCCCTAGTTGAAAGAATTTTCGTCCCGAAAATTAAAGTAGTACCTTGAGAATTTGACGCGGAGTGCTTGAACAGATTAGGATATTTGCGCATCATCTGATCCTCGCGCTCCCACGTGAATTCCGGTCCGCGTTTCGAGTTCCAACGGACTCTAACAATAGGGATTTTGCTGCGCTTTAACGATTTGACTTCCCTATCCATAATTTCCACAGGTTCTTCGACGAAACGTAACTGTTCAACAACATGTAGTTCCTCCAGCGGAACTGCGAGTGATTCATCTGCTAGGCATTTCTTTAAATTTGAGACGTGAAAGACGTTGTGCACACCACTAAGTCTTTCAGGTAGGTCCAGCTGGTACGCGACTGGTCCGATTCTCTTTAATATTTTGAAAGGTCCAACATAACGAGGATTCAGTTTTCCTCGTTTCCCGAAACGAATGATACCTTTCCAAGGTGAGATTTTGAGTAAAACCATGTCACCTATTTGAAATTCCAAAGGTTTACGACGCTTGTCGGCATAGCTCTTTTGACGATCACGAGCTGCTGCCATACGATTTCTAATTTGAACGATCTTTTCAGAAGTTTCAAATACAAGTTCAGGACCTGTGAGTTGGCTATCCCCAACCTCGGTCCAACAAATGGGAGAACGGCATTTCCGTCCATAAAGTGCTTCAAATGGAGCTGCCTTGATGCTAGTGTGATAACTGTTGTTGTAGGAGAACTCCACCAATGGTAGGTGAGACTCCCAAGTGTTACCGAAATCGATCACACAAGCTCGTAGCATGTCCTCCAGAGTTTGAATAGTACGTTCAGTTTGGCCATCAGTTTGAGGATGGTATGCTGTGCTCATATCTAGACGCGTGCCTAATGCTTTATGCAATGATTGCCAGAAACGGGCAGTGAATCGTGCATCACGATCCGAAATAATAGAGATTGGCACTCCGGGCCGAGAGACCACTTCTTTCAAGTATACTCGAGTGAGTTTATCCATTTTGTCAGTTTCTTTGATTGCTCGAAAGTGAGCAGATTTTGTTAGGCGATCCACAATTACCCATATAGTATCACATCCTGTAGGGGTTCGGGGTAATTTGGTAATGAAGTCCATGGATATTTAATCCCATTTCCACATGGGAATTTCAGGTTGTTGCAGGAGACCGGACGGTTTTTGGTATTCAACTTTGACCTTCGCGCAGGTCAGACACTTACTAACATAAATGGCTATATCGGCCTTCATCTTTGGCCACCAATATAGTACATTTAGATCATGGTACATTTTATCGGAACCCGGATGAATGGAGTAACGAGACTTATGAGCTTCATCCATGACTAGTTCCCTTAAATTTCCGAACACTGGAACCCATATTCGTTCGACAAAGTAACGAATTCCGTCAGATTTTACTTCAAGTTGTGCTTCCATGCCGCGTGTACCTTCTAACGGTAGATTATCTTCTTTCAAGGCTTCAAGTTGAGCACTACGGATTCTGTCAGGCAATCCAGGGTGAATAGTGAGTTGTAACGCTCGAACTCGTTTGGGTTTCGTTTCCTTTCGGCTTAGTGCATCAGCCACAACGTTAGCTTTACCCGGATGATACTGGATCGCACAGTCGTAATCATTTAAAAGTTCAACCCAACGACGTTGTCGCATGTTCAACTCCTTCTGCTCGAAGATATGCTGGAGGCTCTTGTGGTCGGTGTAGATGGTGCATTTGGTACCGTACAAGTAATGTCTCCATATCTTAAGTGCAAAAACTACTGCTCCCAACTCTAGGTCATGAGTGGTGTAGTTTTTCTCGTGAACCTTTAACTGGCGTGAAGCGTATGCGATTACCTTTTCGCGTTGCATTAAGACACAACCCAGGCCTTGAATGGATGCATCACAATACACCACAAAATCATCGGTTCCTTCCGGAAGAGCTAAAATAGGTGCACTGCAAAGTTTCTGTTTGAGATGCTGGAAAGCTGATTCTTGGTTATCGCCCCAATTATAGACTTTTCCTTTTTGAGTTAGGGCGGTGAGAGGTTGCGCAATCTTTGAAAATCCTTCAATAAAACGACGGTAATATCCAGCCAATCCCAGAAATTGTCGCACCTCAGTCGGAGTCGTCGGTGCTGCCCAATTCTTGATGGCTTCTATTTTGGATGGGTCGACATGTATCCCTTTTTCATTTACCACATGCCCTAGAAATTGAACCTCTCGAATCCAAAATTCACATTTGGAAAACTTAGCATAAAGTTGCTCTTGCTTAAGTAGTTCCAAAATTAGACGCAGATGTTCCTCATGTTCTTCCTCGTTCTTGGAATAAATAAGGATGTCATCGATGAAAACGATAACAAACTGGTCAAGGTAAGGCTTACACACACGGTTCATGAGGTCCATGAATACCGCAGGTGCGTTGGTTAAACCGAAAGGCATGACCATAAATTCGTAATGGCCGTACCTCGTTCTGAATGCAGTCTTAGAGATATCTTCTTCTCGGACCCTTAACTGATGATAGCCGGACCTAAGATCTATTTTGGAATAGAAACTTGATCCTTGGAGTTGGTCAAAAAGGTCATCAATACGAGGTAACGGGTAGCGGTTCTTGATTGTAACTTTATTTAGCTGCCGGTAGTCAATACACATACGGAACGTACCGTCCTTCTTCTTGACAAATAATACCGGAGCTCCCCACGGTGATGAACTAGGTCGGATGAAACCTTTATCCAATAAGTCTTGCAACTGAGTGGACAGTTCCTGCAATTCACTGGGTGCTAATCGATAAGGTGCCCGAGCAATCGGTGCTGCTCCGAGTGCTAGGCCAATTTGGAATTCAACCTGACGGTGTGGTGGCAGACCGGGCAGATCCTCGGGAAATACTTCCAAAAATTCACGCACAACGGGAATATCTTCGATCTTCTTCTCTTCTGACGGCTGTTCAGCAACAAGGGCCAAAATGGCCGTGTGTCCCTTTCGAAGACATTTTTGTGCTTTCATGAAGGATATAATGCCTATGACAGTACCAACTCTTTCGCCCTGGACTGAAAGAATTTCTCCACTCGGAAGGGGTATGCGAACGATTTTCTCATGACAAATGATTTCCGCTTGGTTTCTAGACAACCAATCCATGCCGACGATTACATCAAAACTACCAAGTGTGACCGGCATAAGGTCGATATCTAGAATATGGCTAGCTAGATCAAGTTTACATCCTTTAAGTATGTGAGTTGCCTCAATTATTTGACCGTCAGCTATCTCTATCACATACTTAGCTTTTAACAGAGTTGGAGTTCCTTTTATCATATCACTAAGTTTCTTAGATATAAAACTCCTATCAGCACCAGTGTCAAAAAGGACAGAAGCAAAGTAATTATTTAAGAGAAACTTACCGGTGACCACGTTATGATCGTAGCGAGCCTCTCCGGATCCCAGTACAAAAGCTCTTCGTTTCGCCCCATTTCCTCCATTACCACCATTATTACCGTTATTCCCACCATTGTTGTTTTGATTGGGGTTGTTACCATTGTTGCCCTGGTTATTACCGTTACCACTACCACTGCTATTACCATTTCCACCCTTTTTCAACTGAGGACAATTCCTTTGAATGTGCCCCTCTTTACCGCACTGAAAACATCCCCTCGTGAATCCCTGTGATTGAAATGGTTGTTTGTTCGGGAGTGCAACTCTACAGTCCTTTACAGCGTGGCCCATTTTACCACAACGCTGGCAACGTTGTCGGTCACAAGTGCCCGTGTGGTGATAGCCGCATTTGTTGCACTTGGGGTACCTCCCAGCATATTCCCCTTGATTCAGACCTGATGAGGTCGTTTGATTAAAGTTTCTAGCATGCTCAAACTTTCGCTGTTGTTGGTGCTGAGGTTGATTGGGTTGGGATCCTTTAGAATTTGAGTGGTTGGGTGAGTGGTAGTGATGGTCGAACTTGCGCTTATTGTTGTCGGTGGGTTTAGAAACCGAACCTCTTGGAGGTAAAGTTCCCTGTGTCACTGCCTGATCGGTCAATTTGTGAGCAAGTCTGATGGTCTGTTGGATGGTGGTAGGGTTGGATGAGGTCACCATGCTTTGAATCTGAGGTACCAAACCTCCAATGTATAGTTCAATCCGTTTGTAATCCGAAGTCACCATATGTGGGCACATGGTGGCAAGTTCGTGCGAACGGGTGGTGTAGAGTTCAATTTCTGAACCCTCCATCTTAAGGTTCCAGAACTCTCCTTCTAGCTTTTGAATTTCATCTCGTGGACAGTATTCTTCTTTCATCATGGTTTTAAATTCCTCCCACGAGAGTCCATTTGCCATTGCTAGTCCCAACATTTGAACTTGGGCATTCCACCATGTTAGGGCCGGGCCTTCCAAAGTTCCAGCAGCAAATTTCACTTGGTTAGCCACGGGGCAGTTGCACATGGCTATTACTGATTCAACCTTCTCAAACCAGCGAAGTAATCCAACTGCTCATTCAGCTCCACTAAAGGTGTGGGGCTTGCAGTCCATGAATGCCTTGAAAGTGCAGGCTGGCTGTTGATTTTGTTGATTTTGCTGGCCTGGATTTAGAAATACGAATTGAATTGGAATTATAGAGTTTAGAAAGATATTCTTAGGAAAAATGGATTGACACTACTAGTCAATAGTTGAAAGCATTTACCTACAGCATTCTGTGCTGCTAGGGCCTCTACCACACTATTGTTTATCAAAGCTGCTAGTTCTGCTGCCGTCATGTTGATGGTACCACGACCACCGGTACGGCCTCCTCGTCCTCTCCCAGACATATTTCTTCACAATCACAAATGAAAACAATGAGAAATATATCTCATATAAAACATTATTCAGGTACGGGTAAGGAAATACAACATCTAATATTTTGAAGATTAAATAAATTGTAAGGCTACAAAATAAATAACTCAAATATTAAACTTCTCATGCTTTTATTAGATGGGAACAACCTTACCCATCTAGGTTTGAAAAGGGAAATAACATAAGCAAAAACAAACATGAAAAGGAAGATAGAATAGGAAGATCCTCAAATATCCTCGTCATCAGAAGAGACATATGACTGTGCATCATCAATCTCCACTGGCTCTTCCTCAGCTGGTTCCCCCTCTAAGGGTTCCTCCTCGAAGGGCTCCTCCTCAAAGAGCTCTTCCTCAAAGGGTTCCTCCTCATCGTCAGATACTGGAATGTCTTCCGGGTGTAGGGCCGCTTGCAGTTGGGCTTCCAAGTGAGTCACCCTCTCTTGAAGGCCTTCAGCAGTGTGGTTAGCCACATGTAGCTGAGCTTCCATAGCAGCTAATCTCTCCAGAACTCCTTGCATATCATCATCCATAATGTCAGCCCTCGTCTCTAGGTGTGCTACACGATTCACTAAAAGGTTGTGGACATGATCCGTTGCAGCTAGTTCGGTAGTCAAATCTTCTATTCCTACCCTATTCTTTTCCACTTGTTTTCCATTCTCCAGGAGTTTAGGTATCTCCTCGGTGGCATCTTGTACAAAACTTAATTCCTTTAACATATAGGACACAAATGCTGCGAAGGCTTGTTCCATGGTACATGGTAAGCTAGGCAGTGTAGGCGATGAAGATGTGGATGCAAAGTACGGTGATGGAACATCTCCCATTTCGATCCACCTTTGGATCATATGGGGGTACATATCCCAGTTGAGAGCGTACTCCAATGCCCGTGCGTTGCTCGGTTCGGCTTGCTCAATTGAGGTAGTCCGGCGCCTTTTGGGCTCCGGGGATGAGGGTACAGGTGCTTTATGCCCAGATGCGTTAGGTGATGGAGGTGGTGTTGACGACATGATCCTGCAACAATTTGTATAAGTGCCAAACATCCAAGTGACATGTAACTCAAATGACATGTAACTAATGTGTGAGGCTATAGTCTAGTATGTAATCCTAATTCTCTATAACCAATGGCTCTGATACTAATCTGTCACACCCCCAATTTCAACTAACGGGGTATTACCGTTTGGGAAGTGAAAAACCAGGATCTCAGACACTAGTTACATTGAACGACTCTACATGGGACTCAAAATGAAAATATCTTTTAAATCAGAGTATCAATGCGGAAGCGTAAAGAAAGTAAATGCGCAAAATACACGCGCCCAAAACCAAAGTCCAAAAGTCCAAACGTCCAACCAAACAAAGTACATTAAAATAATTCAATCAACATAAATAGACACAAAGCAAAGCAGTTGAATCCCATGCATGCCCTAACGTGCACCTGTGTCTTAGCTTAGCGTCCTGAGAAAACATGTAAGAAAAAGTGTCAACACGAGGTTGGTGAGTTCACAGGTTTCAATATATAAATAAAGGTTTACCAGATTTATTGTACAATCAACATAAATACCAAATGAGTAGCTAACCCATGTTCATTGTTTGCTATTACGATCGCAACCGTAAACTGACTGTTTGTATTGCCTCCCACCTGGTCTATCAACCACGGTGCACGTTTAAGTCAATATTGCACCCGTTCGATATCCAATCGTGTTAGCGCGACTAACGCGGGTGAGGTTTGTCAAACCCAGTAGTACTACCCAACATACCTCGCTATATACATATTTAAACGGTTCGATGTGAGGACTTTCATGATAGAGTTTACGCATAGTCATAACAATTGATATAAAATGAAGTACAAAAATCAAAAGAGTTGTATCATGTTTTCTCCCCCAGTTTAAAAGCAGTAAAAAGGGGCCGTGAAAACTCACCAGATTGCGAAGGTAGAAAATCACACAAGTACGAGATTAAAATCTCAAGCGGTGGCCTAACACGGCTCACAAATGTCCTAGCATTATAACATAACAGTTAGGGACTTAACGAGAATATGCGACGACAACGCGGAAGATTGAACGTCCTAAAGAAACGTTCTAATGATTTCGAGTAAACGGACATATCCACGGGAATGAGAATTCTTAGTTAGGATGAATACGTTTTATGACGAATAACATATAACAATTATATTCGAGCGTTTTCGTCATTAAATAATAGTCTAGAAAAATAATATTATTATATTATTTTTAAACTTGCATAGTTAGTACGATAACTATTTGTGTGGTAAAATAATAATATATTATTTTTATTCCAGTAATTAGACGTGTGAAAATAATATAACATTTTATATTATTAAATAATTTAAAACGTTACACGAGGTAAATAAACGAGGCAAAATAATATAAAATATATATTATTTTATACTAGAAGTTACGGGTTAAAAAAATATAAATATATTATTTTGTTCGAAGTCGCGGTTTAAAAATAATATAAACATAGTATTTAAAAAGTGAGAATTTATACTAAAGATGGGTTATGAAATTTAACCCGAGCCCACGGGTGGTTTTCCCGGGCTAAAACACTTTAATATGATATTATAATAATATAACAATTGATTTAAATATTCAAATATCATTAAAATAAATATTTAAAAAGAAAACAGGGGAGGAGGGTTCGAACCCGGGTCTCCTCCCCATAAGCATACAGACTCAACCAATCCACCCGCTAGGGCCATCGCAACCAAACCCGAGTAGGAAAGGTTTTAATCAGAAAATCCTGTGACTCCACTTTCTTGCGAGAGTCGAAGCCAAACCCAGTCCGATTGTGTTGATTTCGGCCGCGATCAAGTAATAGGGCAGAGGGGTTTTGATTGTCAATGGAAATCGAGTTTGAGGATAGTTTTAATTTCAAAAATAACAAGTTTAAATCCGTTAAATTCTCGTTTTTAGAAATCGAACCCTAGATATGAACTACGAATCAAATTGACCGATTTGTATGTTAAATATTCCTGAAATCATGGGGCTTTTACTAAAAAGAAGATTTCGAAACTAATGATATAGTTTAATTGCATTAAGGTTAAGCCTAAGATTAAAACCCCTAAATCGAATCAAAGATAAACCCTAATTTACCGTTCAAACACAATTCGATGCTATAACTTGAAATTGATAGAGGGTTTTTATTTTACACAAGATTTCGAAACTGTTGATGTAGGTTAATTCGATTGAGATTAGTTGTTGGGTCGGAACCCCCAAATCGGTTTTGTGATGAACCCTAGATTAAGGTTGTGTTAGATTCGATAGATATAGCCCCAATTAGGTTAGGGCTATTGTTCTAGAGATTGAGACGAAACTACAGGAGTAGTGAATTACCAGAATAACGCCCGAATTGACAGAGTTCGAGTAACTTGGCTCCGACTTCGCGCGCGGTTGCTCTCTCGCGACTCCGGCTTCGATTACAGTGGAAATGATGTGTGTAAACGCTCCAGAGAGTTGCGTCTATCGTGTGCAGAGCTTCAATTCATGAATTGGTATACGGAAAATGGTGGATTTGATTGCATTTGATTTGAAGTCGACGGTTACGAGATAAATTCGTATTATTAATATTAATTCGATTCAATACCCGGATTAAAAGCTTCATGATGATCGTGATTAATATTGAATTTGATTTCGGTTATGAATTTCAACAGGCATGATCGAAATATACGGATTTGAGTTGATTTGGTTACGGGTTTGACTTTTAAAAGTCAACTGAACACAAAATTCTCAATTTTGACTTAGAAAGTCAATCAAATAGGTTTAGGGTAATTACAGTCCTAGTCCTTGTAGTTTTGAGATGATATTGTGACCGAATTAGTCCTTGGGGTTAGATTTGATTAACAGGGTTAAGTTTTTAATAAGAAACTTAACGGAATAGTTAACGGGGTTAGGTTTTTAACAGCAATTTAACGGAATTTGCTAACTGAGTGGAGGAACCGGCTTCATCACCTTGTCTTCTATTATTCGGTTGACCTCCTCGTCGGACTGCTGATTGAATAAGTCCGCGAAGGAGGGAAGATCATCACCGTCGACAGATGTGTACTTTGGGTATTCCTGGTCGGTGATCTCTTCAATCTCAACCTCATCAACATCTTCCAGTTCATCAGAAGAGGGATACTCGGGAGCAGAAACAGATGCCTCGTCGGTGATAACTTCATCAGGATTCATCTGAAATAATTCGGCAATCTGTTCTTTAGATAAGCAATGCACGATTTCCCCCTCTTCTTTGTCATAGATGACCGAGTGCTGGATGATCCCTTGCATGTCAAGCACATATGTCAGCTTGGAGGGTTGTTGCTTGAGTGGCATCACATCCAGAACTATTCACATAAACAAACAAAGAATAAACATGTGAGAATTTGAAATTTCATTGATTTAATCAAAATAAAACTGAAATTATTTACATAATAATCTAATATTTACAATAAGACAACTTTTAAACAGACTATCAACCTTCAGTCCCCTTTTGTCTATCTGATGACGAGCCTTCTGATTTGTCTGATTTTTGCTTTGTTCGCGCCTCTGCTTCTGCTGTCTTTTCAGCACTTGATGCAGCACCAGCATTGGCACCATCGTTCTTATCTTTGTCATTATTATCATCATCATCATCACCATCATCATCCTCATCGTCATCATCATCATCATCGTCACCATCATCACCATCATCACCATCATCACCATCATTGCGAGCACCCTCAATTCTGGGTGTCGGGTCCCTTCTGCTTTCTAAGTTTTCCAACAGCCTTTTGTTTTCCTCCTCTAGCCTTTGTATCCTCTGAGCATGTGCATCAACAGTTGTAGACAACTGTTGATTCTGGTTTGTAGCAGTGAGAAGGAGGACTTGTTGATCATTACACCTGTTCGTGAGACTTGTGATGGCTTGAGATTGTTCAGAGTTTTGCAGAGTCAGATGACCAATCTGCGAGCCCTGTTGGTCAATCAGCAAACCCTGTTGATCAAGACGCTTTGATTGCTCTTCATTCTGAGCCAGTAAACGAAGTACCAAACTGTTTAAAGTACTGATCTGGTAGTGTAGAGAGACAGTCGGCAGTGACATTGAAGATTCAGCTCGAATAGTTGATGGCTGTGATGTAGGAGCAGTCGTGTAGATGGGAGGAGGCACAGTTTGTGTCTGAGGCATAGATGTTGACATTGGAGCCTCAGACCTGGTGGCAGTTTCTGTAGTAGCAGAGGTGCTCTCCGTCCTTCTAACAAGCTTAAACTTTTGGCGTTTGGCCATTCTTTTCTTTCCTCTTCCCTTCTTGACCGGGGTAGATTGGGAAGAAGGAGCAGCAGATACTTGTAGACAGCCAGGGACAAAGTCAGCATCCCTGACGTCATCATCAACCCTTGAGCTTCCTTGATCTGCTCCCCTTTTTCTTTTTGTTGCGACCAATCTTGCCCCTTGTTGACTGATTTCAAATTCATCTTCAGTTTCCTCAGAATCAGTAAACAGGACGGTGTCCAGGTTAACGCCTTCTGGGTTAGTTGGAAGGGAAGGATCGATAGCAGTAACAGTGGGAGTGGTGGCAGCGGTAGATGAAACATGAGGAGTATTGCCACCATCTCCCTGACCATCTTGGTCTTCATCATCTTGGTCGTCAGCTGGAGGTACAACAATATCCTCCCTGTCCGAATCACTGTTATCGTGACGCCATTTTCTGTTTACTGGTGCCACATACTCTGGATTTGCCGGATGTCCAATGAGTCGTTTGTGAGGTGGCTTTGTTGGTCTGCCCCTGTAGGTCTGTACCCTGTTTAGAGTGACGTCCGTCATGTGTTCTAACTTGATTATGTCGACGTCTGACCTTGGTAGAAGAGGAAGTTGGTCATCTATTATCATTTGTAAGAATCTGGGGTACATAAGATACGCATTGTCCCCTTTAAGATAGATGTTTTCCTTAAGGTGCGTGAACACCATCTCGGAAAAGTTGAACTGAATGTTCAACACCAGTGCAACGAATGCGCTCTGTATTGTTTCGCGCATATCATCAAATCCGCCACGACGGGAACCGAGGCAATGCAGAAGAACATGTCCTAGATACTTGTACTGTGGACAGAGGTTCGCTTTGTTTAAAACTCCCTCGGCCACATTCCCGTCGTACTTTATCCTCATGAAGCATCCTCGGACCAGATATTTATCCAGTGTCACTGGATCTTCAGGATGATCACCAAATTGACACAATCGGTGAATGTGAGCTGCCGATACAACCACATCTTGACCTGCGATCTTCCCTCGTATGACCGATGGAGATACCTCGCAGTCAATCTCGGCGGAGGCCCAGAACTCCCTTTGGTGCGACGTATATGGAGTGCGGAGATGGGATATAGCATGAGCAATCCTGGATCTGGATAGAAACTCGATCATACCGACAAACGGACGTGCATTCTTTGATGTCGGAATCATGTACGCACATATGTTGCTTTTTATGGAAGCCTTAAGACCAACTGGAGCTCTGTGCGCCATAACGATTAGTCTGCAAACACAAAAACATGAAGCACCTCAGATCAATACATTCAAGATTTTGGAAATATGAACTTTTGGACCATTTTTCCCTTGGTACGAACGAATCATTCTGCCTATTCATTCATGCGAATGAGTGTTCATTCGTGTGAATGAGTTCTCATTCGTATGAATGAACATGAAGAGTGTGTCCATTCGTATGACAGACGGGTCGCGATCCAACTTGTCCAAAATTCGATCAAGACACGAAAAATTTTGTCGAACAAGACCCCAAGCCACTCGACTAATGTTATCGACCAAGACTCGACATTTTAACTTGTTTATTATTGCAGATTTTAATATCTAGATCCGGTTTCTGATTTCTAGCCCTAGATCTAGTCGAGTCATCCAGGAATCGAGTATACAAACGATTAATCTTGAGAAGGTATACCTGTAAACAGAAATCAAGCGTTAGATCGGTGATTGGACGGAGATTTGGGTAACTTTCAGATTACAGAGAACAGATATGCGAATGAGATTTCAAATGTGCGAATGAGACTGAAAATGCGAATGAATGGCCCTTTTATAGGATGGCCTGGTTCATTCGTGCGAGTGGACTCTCATTCATGCGAGTGGACTCTCATTCGTGCGAGTGACCCAGACTTGGTTCATTCTGCCACTCATTCGTATGAGTGGACCATTCTGGTCAGTCCATTCGTGTGAATGAGCTATTCTCCTCATCCATGCGTACGAGTGAGCCATTCTGCTCATCCATTCGTACGAATGGATAACCTCTTTTAGTAAATTAAACTTTTCAGGTTAAATGGGGTATCCGACTACATCGGTCTTGACAACAATTTGATTATAAAGTAAGGGATCAATTATGAAGTTTTGGAATAGTTTATGAAGTAAAGGAACGATTTGATCAATCAGGAAGTCAAGCGGTTTTCAAATTTTGATTTTCTGACAGTCGTTCGAGTCTTATCAGATAATCTAAAATTCAGGAAAAGTAAAATCTTTTTGGATTTTTGAATATGTAATGCTGAAAATAATATCAACAAGATATATACACGCATGTATTAGTAAGAATGATCCTTATGAGAAATCATACAGACTTAGTGACCAATGATCTAAGACATTTTGAATTTAGTAGATACAACTATACAATGGTATTTACACATCTTTTTGTGAGAAAGCTCCAAACATGGGATCAGTACTAAACTCATAGCAATCAGCAACATTGCAAATTATTTGAGCTTTAAGTACACTTAGTCAAAATGCGATCATTGATATGTTTGTCCATCTTAAACCTATGCAGACCTCTTCTCAACACTTACAAGATGATCTTGAAGGATTGAGTCCATTGTCTGTGTGTCCCACACTAGTTAAGAATTGACTTGAGTTACTTTTCAAAACATGTTAATGTTTCAAATCAGCACAACTTACTTAACCAGCCATCATAAGTTCATGAGATCTCAGTTATTCCCTGTTACTTCTTTACTACACCAATCTTTTATTTTTATTTTTATTTTTTTTAGTATTCACACTGATAGCCATCAGCTCATGGACGGCTTCAGCCAGGTAATTACAAGGCAATATGGCACGTATGCAGCTAACGGTGTTTGTGTTCATCCTATCCCATGGATGGCTTCAACCAGGCTGCAACCCGGTAATATGGCACATATACGGATTCGGATTCATACTTTTATTTTATTCTTAATCGCATGGACGGCTTCAACCAGGTATTTACAAGGCAATATGGCACGTATACGACTTCGGAATCTAATTTTTTATTTTATAACTACTTTTTGATATCTCATTAAACCGATGATAACTGGTGTGCACAGAATGAGAAACACCTTCAGTTTCTAATGTTGATTTTCGTCAATCCTTTCACCATTATGTGACTCACAAGACAATATCTAATATGGTATAGATTGATCATCAATGGTCGAGATTCAGTAAGATAAGCCTATCAATGCATCACATGTCGACTTAGTGTGGCTATTCACTATGACATTAAATGCAATGTGCTTCATACATATGGTTAGTGTGCCATCACTTCCCAAAGGTTGGATACGATTTCTCATTTTTGAGTTTTTCAGATGTTTTTGGGTTTTAGACTGTACAAAAATGGAAAATCTTTTTGGAGTCTCACATAACTAGCGTCTGTGTACTATCATTTTTCTCAGCGAGAGATCATTTTCTTACTGACATTTTCTCCCCCTAAAATTTTAAAATGAAAAATCTTTTTGAGTTTTTGAGATTTTTAATAAACGCAAGAAAGAAAATATATACAGGAACGTAATTGATAAAAATGATTATTGGCTCGACTCTTGGTCCGGAACAACGTCATCCTTCTTTTTCATGACGTTTACCTCTAACAAGAATAAAAATCTTGATTTGTCAAAAGCTTTTGTATAGAGGTCGGCCTTTTGGAAATCAGTGTTAATTTGAACCACATCAATAAGTTTCTTTTCAAAACAATCACGAATGAAGTGATATTTTATACCGATGTGTTTGGTTTTTGAATGCTGAACCGGATTCTTAGTGATAGCTATGGCAGCAGAATTATCTACATAAATAGGAGTGTTAGAGAATTGCAAACCGTAGTGTCGAAGTTGCTGTTGAATCCAGATAATCTGAGAACAGCAACTGGCAGCAGCGATGTATTCAGCTTCACATGTAGATGTAGCCACTGAAGTCTGCTTTTTGCATTGCCATGTCACGAGACGGTTTTCAAAGAACTGACACCCTGCAGATGTAGACTTGAAGTTTGTTTTGCAACCACCATAATCAGAATCACTATATGCAGTAAGCTCAAAGTTATCATAATTAGAGTACCATAATCCAAGATCAGGAGTACCCTTCAGATAATGAAAAATCCTTTTGAAAGTAATTAAGTGGGAGACTTTTGGTTTTGACTAATATCGGGCACAGAGACACGTGGCGAACATGATGTGTGGTCGAGATGCCGTGAGATACATGAGAGATCCGATCATGGCTCGATAGAGAGTAGCATCAATATACTCCCCCTTGTCATCAGGCGAAATCCCGTGATTGATCGCCAATGGAGTACCAGTAGGTTTGGCATCATTCATACTGAATCGGCTCAGTATGTCTCCAACATAATTGGTTTGATGTAGGAAAATCCCTGTCTCAGATTGATCTACTTGTAGCCCTAGAAAAAACTTCATCTCTCCCATGGAACTCATCTCGAACTTGTCCTGCATAACTTTTTCAAATTCTTTGCACAGAACATCATTCGTCGATCCGAAAATAATGTCATCCACGTATACCTGTACCATTAAAAGTTCTCCACCCTTTTCTCGAATAAACAACGTGCAGTCGATGACACCTCTTCTAAATCCATTGTTCATAAGATGAGTGGAAAGTGTCTCGTACCACGCTCGCGGAGCTTGGTGCAATCCGTACAGTGCCTTGTCCAATTTATAGACACGGTCACGATGCATAGGATCTTCAAACCCGGGAGGTTGACTGACGTATATGACTTCACTGATTTCTCCATGAAGGAATGCACTCTTTACATCCATTTGATAGACTTTGAACCTTTTGTAGGATGCATAAGCAAGAAAAATTCGAATTGCTTCCAGACGAGCAACTGGTGCAAACACTTCATTGTAATCTATACCTTCAATTTGCCTAAATCCTTGAACGACCAAACGAGCCTTATTTCTTATGACTATTCCTTGATCATCCCTTTGGCAACGAAGAACACATCGAGTACCAATCTTCTTAGCTCCTTTTGGTAAATCAGCTAACTTCCAAACTCTGAGCTTCTGAAATTGGAGTAGTTCTTCCTGCATTGCATTTACCCAAGATTCTTCTTTTAAAGCATCTGTTATAGACCGTGGTTCGATTTGCGAGACGAAACATGAATGCGCACAATCGTTGACCACACCAGATTCCATGATTTCTGAGTAGACTCCAGAGTTGATCTGACCCCTAGTTTTGACACCAGATGTGGGATCACCAATAATGTTCTGTTGAGGATGAATTCTATCAATCCTACCCACAGGATGAACAAGAACCTCAACAGTTTGATCAAGGTTTGTGATACTCTGTTCAATTGCCACAGAATGTGAAACATCATCACTCAATTGTACAACATCATGGGAAGGATCTTCAATCAGCTGGTCTATTTCTTGTCGAGAATCCTCATACTCTGAAGAAGAAGAAGAGTCATCATCCTGTGTGACTTGTGTGTTATTGGAGGACTCAGGAATGTCAGATGATGAGGGAGTACGTTGCACATGTTCATCAGGTGCGTTTTGAGCATCATACATCATTTGAACAGCAACCTCCTCATCTGAACATTCTGGAGGAAGATTAAACGAGGCAAAAAGTTCTTCATAATCAAACATCCAAGGAAGACCTTTTCCAGCAGCAGGAGAGTTGTACTTTTGAACATCAACATGGTACCATTCTTCTACATTCCCAGAAGCTTTGTTGTAAACTCTTTTATTGGGAGTGCTGTACCCTAAGAAGTAACCTTCCTCTACTTTCTCGTTAAACTAGCCATGAGCATCTTTTTACAACATGGTACATGGAGCGCCGAACGGTTCAAGATACTGTAAGTTCGGTTTCCGTCGATGCAACAATTCAAAGCAAGTTTTATCATGACGCTTGACAACTAGAACCCGGTTGAGCGTGTAACACGCATTAGCAATAGCTTCATTCAAGAACTGCACGTGTAAGTTTGAGTCAGCGAGCATAGTCCTTGCCGCTTCTATCAAGGTCCGATTCTTCCTCTTAGCAACACCGTTCATTTGTGGAACATATGGCGCACTGAATTCATGGTGAATACCAAGTTTTTGACAGAAAGTTTCCATAAGGTGATTTTTAAATTCAGTACCATTGTCCAAACGGATCCTCCTAACCTTTAACTTATACAGAGACTCCAATTTGGTAATCAGAATCTCCACATATTCAAAAGTCTCAGATTTTTCTTTCAAGAACATCACCCAAGAATATCTCGAATACTCATCCGTCACAACCAAACAATATAAGTCTCCAGCAATGCTCTTCTGGTTGATAGGACCAAACAAGTCCATGTGTAAGAGCTCTAGTGGTATAGTGATGGAATGTTGAGATTTGGGTTTATGAGATTTCTTGGTTTGTTTGCCTTTCTTGCAAGAAACACACAAGTCAGGAAGATGAAAACTTTTCACAGTGACTCCTTCAACAAGATTTTTGTGCACCAAATGATTCATTTTTCTGAGACTGAGATGTCCCATTCTTTTGTGCCATAAAATAGAATCCTTCTCAGTGGCTTTTGAAACAAAACATGATGCTGTGGACACTGAGGATGATGCTTGTGACATGTCAAGAATATAAAGATCATTCACTCTTGGAGCAGACATAATCACCATGTCTTCTGGAATTATAAACTCCTTTTTCAAGATATAACGGTGCTTGTCATCAAAAAGAACCTTGAACTCCTTATCACAGATTTGAGAAACAGAAAGCAAGTTGTTATCCAATTGTTTGACAAAGTTGACCTTCTCAAAGCTGACAGCTCCATTAGACAGTGTTCCCTGATCTGAGATAAAACCACCTTTATCGCCTGCAAATGAAACATAGCCCCCTTTGATATTTCTGACGTCGAAAAGGAGAGCTAAGTTCCCAGTCATGTACCTGGATGCCCCACTATCAATAATCCAATTATTGCTAATAGGATTGTAAAGGACAACCTGCACAAGAAGGAAAGTAATTAGTTTAGGTTAGGAACCCAAGCCTTTACGGTCTTGGGTTTCCCAGTCTCATCTACAACAGTACAATCCATCCACTGTCCATGTGGACTTTTGGAACAACCACTTGACTTTGAAGTACAGTCGTCAGAAGCATCATCTGATTTTGCTTTCCACACATGTTGTTTGTGCAACGACTGTTTGTGGTAAACAGTGGATTGCTTAACGATTTGTACAGGTGTGGAACTCGAATCAGAGACCAACAAGTCATGCATCTTTTGTTTAACTTTCTTTTGATGCACTTGTTGTTGGGTAAAAGAGTTATATTTTGACTTTAAAAACTTTTGTTTATTTTCTGGAAAATGGTTAACTCTTTTACTTAGCTTCTGAAGATAAGGACAGTTGACAACAACGTGTCCTTTTGTACCGCACTCAAAACAGTATCTCCGCTCAACCAACCTCGAAGATCTGTATTGATTTTCACTTTGGTGAGTTTTTGAACCACCAGCCTTAGCTTCTTTTTGTTCAGCTGAAGAGAGTGACTTGTTTGATTGAACAGACTCTCCAGCTTTAACAAAAATAACCTTTTTGACTGAGGCTTTGGTTACTTGACTCTTCTGATCAGAAGTAGTGGGATAAGATGGACGGCGATTGGTCTGTTTAATTTTAAAAACATTTTTAGAAGCAGATTTTGAAATACCAATGCTGTCATTCTGTGGAGCAGACGAGTTTTTGTGTCCCAAACCACGAGTAGGGCACTCATCGTCGTCTTCATCCCACTCTTCTACCATTCCATCAACACACTGGGACTCCGAGGTCGAAGCACCATTATCGTTAACCTTTGGTTGAGAAATTTTGTTTTCGGTTGGATCAACGACAAGTGGCGTTTTGACCTTAAAGTCAGTGATTGGGTTATCATCCGGTGTGTTTACCATAGTATTCAACACCGGTGGAGGACAATTGTTATACCCAAACCCAGCTTTTTTCTTTCCTGGACGCTGTGAAATCATGTAATCAAGAATGTAAGAAGCATTTGAATAACTTTTCAGCTTTTGATTTAAAGTTTCATAATCACATTCGACAAGCGCCAGCTTTTTCTTTGTTTCATCAATCGTGTTTAAATAAAAGGTGATGGCATTTTGTTTGTTGAGAACACAGATTTCTAATTCATGAACTTGCCTGTTTAAAAGATCAATTTTGTTTTTGAAGGCAAGTTCGTTTCCCTTTAAAACACGGTTTGCTTCAAGACAATCAGTTAAATAAACAATTAAGTCTGTGTTGTGACTTTTAAGTGCCTCAACTTTCTTTTCAAGTTCATCACAAATTAAACACGGTTGAGATTCAGACTCACTTTCAAAACTTTCAGAATTTACCTGAGTGCCTGTGGATGTTTTTACCATAAAAGCACAGCTACAGGTAGATTCAGAAGAGGAATTGTTATCATCCACATCAGTTGTCGATTGACTTGAAGAGACGACAGATGATTTATCTTCATTCTCAGCTGTGAAGCCAGAACTGTTTGAAGATGTGTCGTCTTCAGCTGATGAACTTTCTAAAGCAATCTCTCTCTCAGCATCAGAATCTGATTCTTCATTGATTTCTACAGCCTTTGCCATGTAAGCTCTATCCCCTGAACTGCCATCAGCTCCAAATTTAAAAGACCAATCAACAGTCTCATCTGTTTGAACAACCATAGCTTTTGTTCCACTTGAAGTGCCCTTATCTTGTGCAAGAGTAACTGGAACAAGGTTTGTTTCTGTATTTTGAGTTTGTGGCTTCGGTTGGCTTTGACGGTTGTTGAAAGGGTTGCGGTTTCCAGTCTGTTTAGGCTTTTCACATTGCCTAGCAAAATGCCCTTTCTCACCACAGTTAAAACAAACAACAGTAGACAGATCAAAACCATAAGTAGTGTCTTTGTTCCCTTCGAGAGTTTTTCCTGTCCTTTTTACATAATCTCTCGCTCTTCTGACTGCACTTGCAAGAGCCCACATTATATCAATTCGATCCATTTCATCCTTATCAATCTGAGCATAGTCTTCTGCTGTCAGATGACTGTTTCCAACCTGTCCAGCAACAAGACTGTCATATGAATTGATAACGGTAGACAACAGTGCCATGTGTTCCTTGGCCACTTCGATAGTAACCTTGTCGAAGTTGTCTGTTTGCAATTTAATGGGGCTTGGTGGAGGAGTACTAGCATTATTTCCCTGCTGTGGAACCGAGCTTGATGAAACTGAAGCATGAGCTGTTGAAGACTGGCTGGCTGAAACATTTGACATGTTTGATACAAACGCAGTCTGCAAAGGAACATTTTGTTGAGTTGATGTAGAATAGTACAATGAAGGATCCTGAGATTGTACGCCTCTCTTTAACTTCCACTTATTCATCACCTCTTGTTCTCTCAATTTCTGAAGAAATTCATTGATGTCAATGGTTCCAAGAGTATTGTTCTGTTTGAGAACCATCAAGAATGAATCCCATTTTGGTGGTAGCGCATCTGCCATGCATTGAACCTTTTCTTCTTTCGTTGTTTTGATCTCATGGGCATGCAATTCACTCATCAAGTGATAGAATCTCTCAATTAGATCATCCAAGGACTCATTCCCAATATACATGAAATTATCAAATTCCTTCTTAATGGCCTTAGCGTTGATAGCTTTCAACGAAGCATTTCCTTCGTGACGTTGTTCTAAGGCATCCCACAGAGATTTTGAAGATGTAAACTGCCTGAATTGATGAAATATTTCTCTTGATATGGCTTGAGATAGGATAGCATATGCCTTCTTTTCTAAGTCATAATCTTTTCTTTGTTGTTCGCTTAAAAGGAAAGGCAAAACAGGATTTCCATCCTCACTCAACACTTTGTGATATCCATTCTCTATCATCATCCATAAGTTTGTATCAACTCCATTAATGTGTATCTCAAACCTGTTTTTCCAGTGATGATATTCGTCCATTGTCATGAGTTTGGAGCCTTGTTAGCATTTCCAGCTTCATTATCGATTAACAACAAGTTTTGGATTTTGCTGTTCTGACTGGCAACAAAGGCTAAGTCCGACATGGTAAAAAACGAAGTTTTTCGACACTAAAAAAAAATTCAGAAGAGATTTGTGCGAATGGGTCTATTCGTGCGAATGGAATTTTCTATTCGTGCGAATGGAATTTTCTATTCTTGCGAATGGAATTTTCTATTCGTGCGATTGGAAGCTTGAACGAATGAGCAGGAGACTTGATCTATTCGTGTGAATGGTAGGAGCCATTCGTGCGAATGAAGTTCATCATAGTAGCCATTCGTACGTTTGACTTTTTTGCACCAAAAAGCACCAATGATTGAGCCTTTTATCAGATGTGGAAACTGAATCGATCAGATCACTCAGAAGCAATAATCACAAGTTTTGAACGTGGCTAAACAGCGATCAAGTGATCTTTATAACATTCAAGAAGCTAGAAAAAGCAAGATTAGATTTTCTATGTTGAATCTAGAGCACAATGGCTCTAATACCACTTTGTTGGATCGGGATCTACCTTGATCCAATGATTCAACACATTAACCGAACCAAATCATGCGGAATCCGATTTGATTGGCAATCCAATCTATGACACGGATCGGGTCGTGAGAAACGAGCGGATTAGATGTCGAAACGAAGGTTTCTATCGACCCTTTGGTGTAGAGAAGTTGGATACAAGACCTGGAAACTCTCAACGAACAGAGATTCGACAATGCAGGTGCAAAGAGTTTGTGTGTGTTCTGTTGCTTAGTCTGGTTCTGCTCTAGTTAACCTTTTTTTGCTCTGGTTAGTCTCTTTGTGCTCATGAAGTGAAAGTTCTATATATAGTGCAGAGGCCATTCGTACGAATGAGCCATGTGAATGGACTCATTCGTGCGAATGAATCAGCAGAATGGTTCATTCGTAAGAATGAATCATCAGAATGGTTCATTCGTACGAATGAATCATTCTCACGAATGAATCATTCTCATGACTTATTCTAGCGAATGAATCATTCTCATGATCTATTCGCGCGAATGGATCATTCTCATGATCCATTCGTGCGAATGGGCTTTTCAATAGCACGATTGATCAACGTTGTCGATATTTATCAGATCGTTTAATACACAGTCGTTATATATGAGTAAACATTAAGGATAAACATGTAATTTCATTAATATATCAAATAGTTACATTAAACATAGATGAAATACATATTACAAGGGATTAGGGACATATCATGCATCTACACTAACCAAACCAAAAACGTCAGTTCCTGTTATGGAACTCAAAATATCCACAAGACATCTCTACTCAACATGCCTCCGACCATCCCAATTCTCTGACCAACCAGACGACTATCCACATCTATTAGCTACCTGGAATGCCCCTAACAGATCCACCTGCAACATCTTTAAAGTAACTGAGTCAACATAAGTTGGTGAGTTCATGAACCTTTACTACAAATGGTTGTTATTTAATCATCAGCATTCCCACATCCCACCCCATGCCACATTGCATGTGAGCTTTTTGGTATATATATAATTGGCAACCTTTCTATGACTGGTCCTCCCACACCAGTATAATCTGAATAAACTATCCCATCTTACGGGTCCTCCCACACCCGTAAGATGAGATAATCCACCGATAGGTTCCATCCCACAACGGAACGTATAAAGTACTTATTACGCATTATATATACATGGAATAGGGTGACTATTTCAAATAACAATTGTGTAACAATACACATTAAGTTCAGAGGAACTCACTTAGGCAGTAGTTCAGCTTATTGTATTAATAATATGTCATATACCTCGGACAGCACCTCAACGTATATTTAACTGCTAACATTTCTTAACTAAAATCTATCATAAACTTAATAATATATAATCCACACTTAATAATAAGTAACGAAGTTACCAGAACCTTACTTCAATACTATCTTCCGAATTTCAAAGGCGTATCAAAACCTTGGCACGTCTTTCTAGGTTAACTATGTATGAATGATGGTGTTTTGTGTGTGTGGGATTGTTTCAAAATCTCTAGATATCGAATTCTATTTATAGCCCATCATTGGACAAGTAGCGGACCGTTACACAAAGCCGTAGCGGTCCGCCACCAGTGAGGCGGCTTATTTGACATAGCGCCCATGTAGCGGACCGTTATTCAGGGTGGTGGCGGTCCGCCACTCAACTGGTTTCAGTGAGCCATTGGACACGCGTCCGCATCTCGTAGTCCGGTTCCAAATTGCGGCTAGCGTACCGTTAGCCAAAGGCTTAGCGATCCGCCATAGGGACGTGGCATTCCCTCATGATTGTCTTTCTCTCCACGTAGCGGACCGTCAGGACCTTGGTAGCGGTCCACTTTTCAAAAAAAATTATATTTTTAATCCTCCAACTTTGAAATAATTGCCACTTAACCCCTATAGTTTAATTTCCTACATTTTTAGTCCTTAATTTCTATGGGAAAATTCGAGGTGTTACACCGGTAATCAATACACATTCTAAAGTTTCCATCATTTTTCTTTACGAACAGTTTCGGAGCTCCCCAGGGTGAAAAACGCGGTCTTATGAAACCTTTATCAAGTAACTCTTGCAGTTGACTTGATAATTCCTTCATCTCAGAAGGTGCTAGACGATACGGTGATCGCGCAACTGGTGCAGCTCCAGGCACTAGGTCGATTCGGAATTCAGACTTGTCTCGGAGATGGTAATCCTGGTAAGTCCTCTAGAAATACCTTAGGGTAATCCCTAACGATCGGTATGTCCTCAAGTCGATGTTCCTCGGGTTTCTTCTCGAAGATGTGAGCCAAGAATGCGCAATAACCCTTGCGTAGATACTTATGGGCTTTCATGCAATTAATCATTCTCAACATGGTTCCACTCTTCTCGCCTTGAATTGAAAGAATTTCTCCGCTTGGTAGTGGGATACGTACAATATTTTGGAAACATACCATCTCGGCATGATTTTTCGATAACCAATCCATGCCAATGACGATGTGAAAACTCCCCAGATCAACAGGTAGAAGGTCTATACCAAATGTATGGTTTTCTAGACATAAAGTACAGCCCTGAATGACCTCCCCTGTTCTAATTAATTTACCATTTGCTAATTCAATTTTATAACCATGATCTAGTTTGCTGGCTTTAATACCGAGTAAAGATTTAAAATCATTTGACACAAAGCTTATATCCGCACCTGAATCGAAAAGTACCGAGGCACAGTGATTATTTAGCGGGAATGTACCAGTGACAATGTTACGATCCTGTCGCGCGTCCCCGGCACCCATCACAAATGCTCTCCCTGGTGCCTTAGTGTTGTTCTGATATTTCATCTTTGGACAGTCCTTCTTGAAATGCTTCAGATCACCACATTTGAAACATCCTTGCTTAGCTTTGCCCTTGGGGTCGGTGTTGGCTCAACAATTCTGAGTGGTATACCCAAACCTACCACATTTTCCACATTTGACGCACCCACCCTCATGGTTATATCCACACTTATGACACCTTGGCATCGTTCCATAGTATTCCTTTCTTTCCATTGTATTGGCTACAAAAGCCTTCACGGTTTCCTGTTTCTTGAACTCGTGTTTCCCAGACTTGCCACTTGGCTTTCCCAGCCATTTCCTCTTCTCCCCATCTTTACTTTCGTCAAACTCTTTCTTTCTAAACAATCCTTTATGCAAAGCATCATCCCTTAACTTTAATGCTAAGGTTATAACACTCTTGGCATCTACATGGTTTGATGAAGTTACCATGCTGCGAATTTGAGGCGCAAGGCCCCACAAATACCTCTCGACACGCTTATGTCCAGGTGTGACCATGTGTGGCACTAGAGTTGCCAGTTCATTGAGACGGTCAGTGTAACCAGTGACATCATCTCCGATCATTTGTAAATTCCACATCCCAGCCTCAATTTTCTGTAATTCGTCTCGAGGGCAGTATTCCTCGATCATCATACCTTTAGTTCTTCCGATGATAACTGATATGATGTCTGTCTCCCCAAAGTCTTTACTTGGGAATTCCACCAAGTTAATGCCTTGTCAGTGAGCGTGCAAGTAGAACACTTTAGCATGATGTCGGCGGTGCATTCACTGATATCAATCACAGATTCCATTTTCTCAATCCACCTTATTAAGTCTACCACACCCTCGATAACATTGAAGCTGCGGGGGTTGCAGGATAGAAAGGCCTTATGGTGCACTTCTTGCTCGAAGCATCTCCATAACCTCATGCTGTGCCATTGTTATTTCCTCCACCGTTATTCGGATTGGTCTCGTACTGCTCTATGGCGGCGGCCACACGTTGTGATATGAGTTGCTCCACTTATGCGGAAATCGTTGTGTTATTTTCACCAGTGGTGTCATGGGGCGTCCTTCGCTTAGGTTCCATGGCGTTCTTTTCTAATCATACAATTTAAAAAGAAACAAGCATTTATATAAAGAATAATGACATAATCATGACATAAGGATGCAACAACATCAAACACAAAACACCGTCATCACAACATATATAACACATACATAGTACATTGTTCCAAAAGAAAATGATATAAAATAGATGGGTTCATTTGACCACATCAGTACCAAAGTTTCAAACTACATAGTGTGTTACGGGCATAACCCGCCCGTAATAGGTCTAGAAATAGGAAAGCATTCCCGGTGGAATGGTAACTGAGGTCATCATAGCCTCCACGCGTGCCTCAGCTAAAGTAGCTCGGAGCTTAGCTTCAATTACCCTCTGCTCTCCTATCAACAGCGGTGGTCCTCAACTCCATCTCTACTAGTCTCCTCTCGACCTCTACCAATCGGTTAGCTGCATTATGAAGGGACTGGTCGTACAGCTCTTGATCCTCCATCACCCGTAGAACATTCTGTTTCAGGGTTTGTATAGTCGCCATGTCCTCCTAGATGCATCCTACATCAGCCTCCAGATAGTGGATCTATTCCCCGTGTCTATTGCTACGGGTCACTAGTATGGGGATGGTGCATTCCACGCACTCCCCCATGAGCGGTACGGGTCGTGATACGCATGATAGTCCGGTGTGGTCGCAAGTCGTAGGAACGTCCTCCTCCACTCTCCACATCTGGATCGCTCGAGATAACCAATCCCAATATGACATATCCACTCTAGGTCCTCTGGGCATGGGAACGACTGTAGGCTCAGCCATCTTGCGGACTACTACAGAATCTAAACGGTGCTCGGTCGTCCCGGTGTAGCGGACTGAAGTTAGAGTGGGGTTAGTGTGTGACATGATGTGACTACAGTATCCATATGACATGATGAATGGTTATGTAATGCTTATGCAATGAAAACGTTTTAGTGAGTCATTTAAATTATAGACTAGGTTCAGTTTCAGACTCATAGTTCGCTATAATCAATGGCTCTGATACCAATCTGTCACACCCGCCAAGGCAAAAATGTGAGGCGTAACGTTCATGGTTTCCAAAGCATATGATTACCTCAAATACATACATGATAAAATGGAAACATAAACACGTTTAAAGTTTTACATCCCAAAATATCAATTGAGTTTTCAAAAAGTTAAGATTTCGCAAATATGACCCATATATAATGAGTTATACAAGAGAAATCCTCCAAAAGCCGTATCCATCATGCATGCATGTAACCTACACTGCTAACCATTGCGACCACGTTCAATTACCTAAAAAACATACTTAAAATGTGTCAACACGAGGTTGGTGAGTTCACAGGTTTTATTCAAATATCATTGTAATTCCAACATTCACAAAACGTTTATGATGAGTCACCAATGCAATGAACAATGAGTAACCATCCAACCCATTAAACCTTTAATATATAATCAATGCATTGAATAAATGAATAACCAACCAATGCATTAAACCTTTAATAAATAACCAATACATTGAATCCATGAATGAACGACTGACAGACCCCATTTGTAAACTAGCTAGGGATCCAAATAATTATGTTAATACTTTTAGCGTTCAATATTCCTCTTGTAAAACATAACGGTCTGGTCTTTGTCCTTTCATTGATTATTGAAATGGTTACAAGTATGTTTTCCCCCAAAGTGTTTTAAAGCAGTAAAAAGGGGACTATGAAACTCACCTCGTAAATGCTATATGCTAGCAAAATCAAATGTGAGTACCCAGGCCTCGCCTATCCGTACCCTAACCACACAAGGGTACTAATGTGTTAAGACTACCCGTCTTTAATACAAGTTATTCAGTCGAGTTAACGGATCCGGTTAGGACTCCTTTGTTTAACAAAAAAAGTGTTTTCGTGTCACGACTCTTTGATGATTTATTATTCCAGTGGTGTTTGTTTATTTTCCGAGAAAATAATGTGTTCTCATATTGGTGGCTAATTACATTTACAGAAATAAATATTATTTTTGTCTAAACATTTATTTGTTTCACACATTGGTTCACGTTATAAATTTACATTTCATAAATACTATCACGCATATACACATATTTATTTTTCAAAAAAATTATATAAACTCATAAATATTGTTCAAGTGCACCTTATGCATGTTTATTGTTCCACATACGTATATATCATGATTCTACATTTACATGCAAACACATAAATTCCGAACAACATTTATTAATTCGTTTACGTTCATCATGCATTTATTTTTACCAGTACATGCATACAAGTATTTCAACATTTCTACATATGCTTAAATATGTTTTTCGATGTGTCATGAATATCCTATTATTTTTTTAAACCGAACGTTTTCAGGTTTCATGCATATGAACTCACATATGATTATATCGTCATGGTACATGTAGATTTATAATAACCTTTTTGTTACATGTCATCGAGTAATTATATCCATGTCTCAAATGTTAGCATGCATGTATACAAATTTATATTTTTACCAAATGTTCTAAACGTTTCCCTCATAACAAGTATCATGTTCAACACATAACTATAATTTGCAAGTTCCAAATCCTTTATACACATATATCACGGTTTCCATGTGCATATATATATATATATATATATATATATATATATATATATATATATATATATATGTATATGTATATATATACACACATACCACTTAACTTTATCAATTAATGATCATGCATATTTCTCTACAAACATTACAAAACATGTTTTAAACTACAAACTATACATCATCACATACATCTTGAAATTTTCGGCCTAGCATGTATATACATAACCAAATCTTAGACTTTTATGTCACTAATGTTTACTTCGTAAAACAATAATCATACCTTTTTAAAGCAACAAACTAACGTTATAACCATCATATTACGATATCAAAACAATAAAATATAATTATATATATTCTTAATTACAAGAATTCGCCCTATATATAAATTTAATCACCATCCTTGAACTCTCAGGTTATTTTAAGTTTAATCTTTATAAAAATCATGGAACTTTTATAACACTTTTGTTTTTAGGGTGAACAACTAGTTTTTATAAATGGAACTAGAGTTTGGTGTCAGTTTCATACCACTAGACAAGTTAGGAGAAGAACACGAGTAGAAGATGGTGATGGCTTGAGTGCTAGTAAAACCGACTCTTTTAAACCTTCAAGACTCCTTGAATCTTCTCTAATTCTCTATCTAAGCTTTCTAGTAGGTTGAACTTTGAATTTTTGTGTGTGAGATGAATGTGTGTGTGTGCCGTGATATATCAAGAAAGAGAGGGAGAGGGAGTTTTCTTTGACATTGTGTAATATGTATGAAAGTTAGTGATAGGGTGGACTAGACTTTTTGCTTTTAATAAAGTTGAAGGAGCATGGTGTTGTATGACATTGTGTAAGATGTAAGAAAATTAGTGATAGGGTGGTTGATCCACCCCTCTTTCTCGGTCAAAAAGGGTACAAGGGAGGGGGGTGGGACTTGTCAAATCACTAGTTGCAATTGTAATGCTAGTTAGATGGTGTTTAAGTAGGGTAAACCCGGTAAGTGATCCCGTTAACTAATACCCGGTGTAGGAACTTTTACTGATCATAATCCTTATGTATTTTATGTAGTTTTTCACTAGTCTAGACAATTAACTAGTTTTAGTCCGTCATAGTCAACAATTTACTACGTTTATGCATGTCCAAATATAAAGATTAATCATGGACTATGTGAACCAATTATTTTCGTATCAATCCATATAGATTATTATCATCAGTATATATTTTATATCAAAACGTGTTTCTAGACTTCGCGTGTATTTAAATTGTAAATCATCAATGACTGTACACTGCGGATTAAATAAGTTTATAATCCAGTAATTCCTAAAATTACTAAATTGTTTTTTACACAACTTGTTTTCCCTTGCTAGCCTTATGCCAATACTTTGTCAAACATAAATGTATCAGGAAATATGCAATACGAACGGGTTTTAAATGGATATAGATAATGACCTGAAATACTGGGTGTCATAATTTATCCTTAAGTCCAAGAGTTGATGCTAAATCCAGATAACTTGAGAACAACAGCTCGAGGCAACTGTGTATTCAGCTTCAACAGTTGATGTGGAGACGTTCGTCTGTTTCTTGTGTTGCCATGACACCGATCGCTACCCCAAAAAATGACATCCACTAGATCTGGATTTTCGGTCCAAACCGCAATCTCCATAATCACTGTCGGTAAATGCATACAGGTTATAGTCGGATTCTGCTGGGTACCAAAGACCAAGATTGACATGGCTCTTCAAATAACGTAGAATCCACTTGACATCAATCTCATGAGATTCTCGGGGTGACGCTTAATATCTAGCACACGAGCATACATCGAGCATGATGTGTGGTCAACTAGCAGTTAAGTACATAAGAGATTTGATCTTGGAGCGGTAATACTTCTGATTAACTTCAACTCCGGTTGGATCCAGAGAGAGAGGTTCATGTGGAGCAATGGGAGTAGAAGCAACTTTACAGTCTTTCATATTGAATTTTGTCAAGATGTCGTTGATATACTTGGCTTGATGAATGATTATACCCGACTTTGATTGTTCTACTTGTAGATCAAGGAAAACATGCATCCTACCCATAAGACTCACTTCGAATTTCAGCTTCACGACATCTTCGAATTCTTTATTCAGTTTCTCCTTCGTCGAACCATAGATAATATCATCCACCTAGATTTGTACCAGCAACAGATCATCTCTAAACTTCTTCAGAAACAAGGTTTTGTCGATAGTACCTCGTGAAAAACCATTTGTAACACACGAGGCGCTTGATGCAAACCATACAGCGCTTTATCCATCTTGTAAACATGAAACGGGTGCTCAGGATCTTCGATTCCTGGTGGTTAATTCAAATAAACTTCTTCCTTAACCACCCCATATAAAAATACGGTTTTCACATCCATTTGATACACCTTGAATTTCATATATGATGCATAAGCAAGAAAAATTCTGATAGCTTCAATTCTTGCCACTGGTGCAAAGACATCATCATAATCCAGACCTTCTTCTTGATAAAAAGCTTGCACAACCGATCTAGCCTTGTTACTCACAACAATCCCGCGGTTATCTCTTTTGTTCCGAAATACCCATTTCGTTCCAATAGGATACTTTCCTTCCGGCAAATCTACCAAATGCCAGACATTTAATTTCTTGAACTGCAAAAGTTCTTCCTGCACCGCTTCAATCCTATTAGCATCTTGCAGTGCGATGGTCACGTATTTGGGTTCCTCTTGTGATAAGAAGCATGAATATAACCAGATATTTATAGTTCCCAATTGGCTTCTTTTCTTCACTCCATCCTCAATTTTTTTAATGATGTTTTCAATGGGATGCACTGAATTGATTCGGTGAGTTGGAACATCCTCTACTTGAGTAGTTTCATGCAAATTTGTATTAACTTCAGATGAGTTGTTGATAGATTAATCAACACTCGAGGAAGTTTGTTTGTCAACTTGATTATCAGAAGAAACAGAATCTCCTTGCTGAATATCTGGAATGACTTGATCATCATTAGCAGTATGAACTACTTCACGATCTACCTCATTCTCCAAATTATCAATTTGTACTTCTTGAGTCTGTGTTGATGATGAAATGGCATCTGAAATTTCAATCTGAACCCTCACAGGTTGAGGACCAATCATGAAATCGTACATATTCTTATTAAGACTTGTTGAACGCTCATCAGATGTGCCTGAACAACTTGCATAATTAAATCTTCTGAAAATTCCTTATCAAAATTCAAACTCGAGCACTCTTGCTTTTTCAAACTCGATCATTTTGCATTACTATAATCACGATTGTATCTATAAATCGCTCCAAACTCGAAAACTCTTGCTTTTTCAGTCGAATGTTGATTTGCAATTTTCTTTGTTCTCTCATTGTATTCTCTTTGCTTTGACACTACTGCTTTGTGTTTGTAGTTCCTAGCAAAATGACCTACTTGACCACATGTGTAACAATTGTAGCTTTTTGCTTTTGACTTTGACTTGGGCTTTGTTTTTAACTTTGAGCATTCTCCAGCTTCAAATACTGAATTTACTCTATCACCCTTTAATTGATCATAAACTCTAACAAGTTTGTTGTTTGATTGTTTAGGCTCATCCGTGTCATGGTCTTTGACATCATGAGATTTGCCTTTGACTTCAGATTTCTTAGACTTTGTGACTTCACTCTAACTTGATGACTTTATTACAACTTTGACTCCTCTATCTGATTCACTCGTCATAACATGATTTCCTGGAGCAATATAATCATTTTTCTTTGACTGCTTACTAGAAAGATCATACACTTTAATCAAAGAGTTTCCATGTTCATCAAACATAATATATTCAGATGCAAATTTTGCTCTGTATATTGGTACATAGTATTTCGAAGTATGCACCACTTTATCAAAAAGTGAAGATGTAGAAGATATCATAGATTCACAATTAGATTTATTACAGTCAGATTCAACCACATAAATTGTATCAACAGAAACAACATTTAAACCAGCATTGTCAACCACAGAAGACATGACGAACTTATTCAAATTACAATTCAGAAATTGTTTCTAATCTCTAAACAACTCTCAAGAACAAACTTTATTGAAACCACAAAAAATTTTCAGTTCATCAACACCACTTTCTTCATTTGATTGACCTGTCTTACTTGCTGCACTAAGGTATGAATCATGGAAATTAGAATCATTAAGCAAATCATTTGATTCATGAGGTCTAGGAAAATGTTCAAAATGAGTAGTATGAGGTACATTGTGATATCCAACTCCATGTTTTATATAAACATCTCTTTGTTTTGACACACATTCTTCCAAAAATTTTCTTTGCATACCCCATTTTGAAATAAAAACATGTTCTTTGATAAGATCAGATTGGGTAGCAATAATTTTATCTGTAAGATCTTTTATCAAAACATCCTTTTATCCAAATACTCTTTAAATGTCACATTATCTTTTAGTAAAACATTTAATTTTCTAGTATAAGTAACCTCATTTTATTTATACTCATTATTAACTCTTTTCAGCTTATCATTCTCAGCTATTAAGAACACATTAGATGCATGATAATTTTCCATTTTCTCAACACATAAAGAAGAACATATAAGATTGTACCTCACACTCAGTCTTTTCTTCTCGAGATGAACCAGCCACCTCTTTTCCTTTGGCCATCATAGCAATTTCTGTTTTCTCAGCTTTCATGCTTTCTTTAACACTAGATTTCACTTGCTCTTCCAATTCAGCCATCAAAGCATCTTCATAATCTTCCTCGGCTTCTCCCAATTCAGATCCCCATTCACAGTTCCCCAGATGTTTTGACATGAGTGCTGTAGGTGCTTTCTTAGATTTTTCTTCTTCATCTATTAATTCCACCAGATTTACACCTATTCCATCAACCTTTTTCTTCTTTTTCTTCTAAGACTCCCCGCAAAGTGCCCCAACTGTTGACAGTTATAACAGCGAAGCTTGGCTTTATCAAAACCTACTTTCTTTCCAAACTGAAGTTTTTCTTTTCCTGTTCTTTGAAGATATTTCTTGGCCCTTACTGCGATCATCGCCGTTTGCCACTGTAAATCTATATATTCAAGATCGTCAGGATTTATCTGCATCATATCTTCAGCATCAAGGACTACAGGCGGAAGTTTTCCTGGACAAAAGCATCATAACTACACATGAAAGCGCCAAAACGAGCTATATGATCTTCTAGAATTTGACCAGCTCCAATATTAGCTTGATTCCCTTTGTTCTTCTCAGACCCACAACCACTGTTTCCACAACAACTTTTAACATCCTCAGATTTTGAACTACAATCACCACTTTGATTCTGACGAGAAAACAACGCTACATTAGATAAATTTGAACTTTGATTCCTGCTTGGATTATTCAACTCTCTTTTCTTGCTTTCCAATTCATAGGATTCCAGAATACAAATGATGTCATCCAGGATTTTGTTTTTGAAATCTACGGTAGTACTTTTGATCAACATGTAGGGGATATTCCAACTTTCAGGCAATGAATCCAGAAGTTTCTTACAAATATCATAATCTTTGATATCTACACCCATCTTCTTCAGCTTGTTTACCAAAGTAGTGAAGCGAGTGACCTGTTCACTCAAGGTTTCCCCTTTCTTGTAACAAAACATATTATACTGTTTCAGCAACAAATCAGTCCTGCTCTCTTGTAGAGCTGCATTTCCTTCAAAACTTAAACATAGAGCATTCCACAGCCCTTGAGCAACTCAAAATTCAAATAAAGTTCCATAGGAAGTCCAGAATAACTGCTCTAAGTGCTCGATTATCTCTTTCAACCAACCTCTGCTATTGGCACTATTCCACCAGCATTTGCCATCTTTGGTATATGCGGTCTCTTCACAATGGAATCCTATAAGGTATGTTCAGTAAAACGGAAGTATGCTTTCATCTGTATCTTCCAGTTTGAGAAGTCAGAAACTGATTGTAACATCGGTGGAGCTTTTCCCACTAAGCTTGTCTCAAAGTCCCTAGCTTTATCTGCCATCTTAAACAACAAACTCGAAATCTTTGAAAAACTTAATAAAATTACCAACTCAAAACTTTTCGATCGAAAACTTTCATCGAAAACTTTTTCGATTGAGAACGTTTTCGATCAAAATCTCAAGATTTCGAACAGGAGATCACCAAAAATAGATTTCGGACAGGCTATTTTGCTCGAAAACTTTTTCGGACGAAGAAGTTTTCGGACCCTTCAAAGGAGATTTTGGATGATTCAAACTCAGCACCTCCGAATCACACCTGCAACATATCTGATGGAAAATTAAACCTCTAAATCAATACCAGTCTCCATCTCCATAAAAAAATAAGCTAGAATCAATGAAAATGGCTAGAAAATCCGTGCTAAAACGATCTCAATTGATGAAAACTTGAAGAAAACTATGAGCTTCAATCGAAAGCTCTGATACCACTTGTGAAACCTGCTAATCGGCTTAGATTCAAGCTACTAATCACCAATAACTAGATTTCGATTGGCAGAAACAATCTACAACCGTCTCGAGATCCAACACCAACTAATCAATCCACGAACAATGAGATAAACGCCATACAAACAAGAATAATCACAAAAGCTTCTTTCATTGATATCAAATGCTAAATTACAAGAACTAATCTAGAATAATCATACTGATTCTCTATCCTTAGACAAATTGGCAAAAGCTTCAAAGTTCTTAACCACTATTACAATTAAATTACAAGACATATATATAGTGCTTAGTTTTCATCCGAAAACTTTGTCGTCTGAAAACTATTGTCGACGAAGTTTTTGTCTGAAAACTTCACGCTCGTACAAATTGAAGCAAAGAACTTGATTTCAATGACTACTAGGTTCCAACAGAGGAAAGGGAAAGTTTTTCTTTTTGAAGAGAGATTCTATCTCTGGTGGGGATCTTTTACCACTCTAGTGGGTTAAGAAGGGTAGGAAATAGGTAGGATACGTGCAATTTTTAGTATTTCTAACCTGTTTATGATGATTCTTATTTTTCGTTTAGCTCCGAAGTTTGCTGAATCTGGTAAGTAGTTTCTGGTATTTCTATTTTGATGTCAGGATCCGAAACTTCTTAATATGTTTAAATATTGCAGGGCCTTGAGAAGATGAGCGTCAACTTGGGAACGATAGAGAAGAATACAGAGGTGGCCCAAGAGAAGGTTGAGGGCATGAAGAAGATTTCTGCTGCCAAGTCCAAGTTCTTGGAGAAGGAGATCCAAAATTTGAAGGAGAAGCTGCAACAGACCACAACCCAATATGAGGAGAAAGTGCAGGACACCGTGGATTGTCCTAAAAAATCTGCTGCCATGGCTATTCTTCAGTCTAGGATCCAGATGGCAGAGCAGGCTACTGTGGAGGGTTTCGACCTTGCAACTTGGGATCTTCAAGGATGGCGTACTTTTCTGGATAAGCTTGGTGGTGAAGCAGTAGAGATAGGCAAGGCTGCCGGGGATACTGGAGCTGGAGATACCGAAAATGAGCTAGATCAGGGCAATGATAGCAATGATGCCTCGGCCTGAGCCCTTGATTTTTTGCTTTTTTATCTGATCTGATTATGGTAGTTGATGTCTAAAAACAATTTACTTTTCTGGTTGGGGATCCCAGGTTTTGGGATAGACAATTTTAACTTCTGACTAACGGTCCATGGTTCTGGTGGATGGGTCCAGGTTTTAGATGAAACCCGAATCATTGGTTCTCCTTCATTTTTAATATTGTTGGAACCTAATAGTCCATAGAAATCAATTAGGTTTTAGAAGTATTAACTTCAGAGTTTTCGGTCGAAAACTTTATGTTTTCGGTCGGAAAATGTTTTCGGTCGAAAACATTTTTCGATCAAGAAGATTTCGATCAAAAACTCTCTAGTATAAATAGTTGTGTCTTTTGTATTTCAAGTAATTTTCTCATTTTGTACTGTGAGTTTTACAATTTACTCAAAAGGATCTTTGTGTGTTTCTGCTGTTAATATTTGATTAACGAAGATAATCATCATGAAATATGCATTTGCTGTGATTGACAGTATTGAGATTTCTCATCTTTGATTTGTTCATTTTGATGTGGATTTGATTTCTGAATTGTTTTCGACAATTCAGAGAGTGATTGAAGACTTTATCCTTGAATATCAGCAAATCTGAGAGAATCACAAGTGGTATCAGAGCTGTTGGTTAATAGCTCTTTGTATTCAAGAAGATTTTAAGTCAAATCTGATCAAATTGAAGTAATTTGGGTGCCATTTTTGCTGATTTGAAGCTAGTTTTGATAGAGATGAAGTTTGCATCAAGTTTAAAGACTTGATTCTTTACTTGGATCAATACAGAATGTTTTTGATCAATTCAAGTGGTCTTCTGTTGAATTGTTCAAAAAGTTTGTTTGAAGTAGCCGAAAACTCTGTTTGAAGAAATCGAAAAGGATTTCGTTCGAAACCTATTGTCCAAAATTTCATCTGTTCGAAATATTCTGACTTTTCGATCGTAAAGTATTGTACTAAGTTTTCCACCGAAAAGTTATAAGTTGGAAATTTTTCTGATTTCGACCAAGTTTCAAATTACAAGTAAAGAATGGCTGGAAAGGTATACGATTTTGAGAGGGTTATTGGGAAATCACCACCGATGCTGAAATCAATATCAGAATTTTCAAATTGGAAGATAATGATGAAGGCTTATTTCAAGTTTACTGAACACAAACTTTGGGAATCAATTGTAAAAGGTCCTCACATTCCTAAGACTTCAAATGCTGATGGGTTACTCCCGATTGCTGATCCTGATCTTTATTCAGAGGAAGATAAGAAGTTAATCGAAAGGGACAACAGAGCATTGGGTTATATTATTCTAGCACTTTCGACTGAGTTGTGTTTGAATTTTGAGCAACATGAAACTGCTCAGGGTCTGCGGAACGCTTTGTGATTAAGATTTGAAGGTAATGCAACTCTTCAGGGAAGCAGAACCTATCTTCTACTGAAGCAATATAACATGTTTAGTTATAAAAAGAATGAGACTCTCAGTGATCAGGTGACTAGGTTTACAACCATGATCAACAAGTTGAGAAAAATGGGAGTAAAATTTGAAGAGTATGAGCTAGGAAAGAGGTTGTTAGACTCACTACCAGATTGCTGCAGCAATACCTTGTATGCAAATAAAGAACACAACTCCAGATCTGAAGAGTAAAACACTTGATGATATTATATGTTTACTAGAGTCTTATGAATTGGTTGCAAAGAAGAGAGAACTGAACAACAAACATAAATAAAATAACTCAAGTTCAACAAATGCAACATTATTTTATAGAAGTAGTGAAGGAAATAGTAGAACAAAACCTAAGAAAAACAAAGGTTGTTATGAACACTCCTCTGGTGAGAAAGTCAAGTCATCTGGACAAATCCCTGAAGATCATATGACTCTGTTCGGAGCTTTTATGAGCAGCTATGATGCACTGGTGATAGGAAAGTTACAACCTGTCGTGCATGATGTAGAAGATCTTGTTCAGATCAATCCTGATGACTTGGAATATATGGACTTGCAATGGCAGATGGCCATGATAGTTGTAAGGGCTAAAAAGTATTTGTAGAAGGTTGGGAATGATATGTTGCAGTTTGGTAAAAAAAGGTTGCTTTTGACAAAGTTACACTCAGGTGCTACAACTGTCAACAGCTTGGTCACTTCACTCGTGAGTGTACCAAGGACAAGAAAAAGATGGTTGAGGGAAGCGGGGTTAAGATGGTGGAAATGATTGATGAATCTGATAAGTCAAAGAAGGCTCCAACTGCACTCATGTCCAAACAGCAGAGTAATTGTGAATGGGAGGATGAGATCGAGGATGCTGAGGATGAAATGGATGAAGCCTTGATGGCTGAAATTGAAGATTCAGTAAACCAGCTGATATTGCCAGTGACTGTGTGCTCAAAATCGATTCTAAAGAAAAGGGCAAAGCAGCTGTTTCTGATGAAACTTCTACTAAGAATGAGGTAAATTCTGAAAAATAAATTTGATATATGTTCCTCATTATGTGTAGATCGAATGCAAAATTATCATGCAGCAAACACTTTTCTAATTGCTGAAAATGATAAACTGAAAAGAGTAAACAAAGAATTGAAACAAAATGAAGTAAATTTTACAAGAAAAATTAAAGCATTATTGAAAGATAATGTAACATTTAAAGAATATTTGGATAAAAAGGACATTTTAATCAAAGATCTTTTAGAAAAACTTATCAAATCTGAAACTGATTTAATAAAAGAAAGGGTAATTGTTTCAAAGTGGAAGATGCAACAAAATGCCTTTGATGAATGTGTGAGCAAACAGAGAACTGTTTATATCAAAGACGGGTTGGGTTACAGCAAGTTTCCGCATCCTGAGAATTTTGTACCTTTTCCTGAACCGCATGAATCAAATGAGTTGATGAATGTCGAAAATTCTAACTTTCATGATATGTATATTAGTGCAGATATAAACTCAGGGTGTGTGGATGATGAAAATGAACTTGATGGAGTGAAAAAATTTTCAGCTTTCAATAAATAGTGCAATAGGGAGTTTATTAGGGACTGTAAACAGTATCTAGATGTTGACTGTAATCTAGATAAGTTTGTTTCAATTTCTTGTTTAAATGCTGATGCAAAAAATATTAATGCTTCTGATTCTGATTGTGATATTTCTTATGTTTCGGCATGTTCTACTAACGGATGTGTTGAGTCTGATTGTGTGTCTGAAGTGTCATCAACATCAACTTTCTTTGATAAAGTGGTGCATACAGTTAGAGATTATGTCCCACTTAATAAACTTTCTAGTCTAGTTGGTGATGTGGTCTTAGATGAGTTTGGAAATCCTCTAATTTAAGAGTATGATTTGTCAAGTGAGAGACCAAATAAAAATAATGTCATAGCACAAGAGAATCATATTCTTACAAGTGAGACAGAGAACAATAAAGTTTTCAATGTTAAAGTAAGTGTGCCAACAAATGTCCAAAGAAAGTCTTGGTGTGTCAAAGGCAAAACCATTGATGTCAAAGACAGGTTCATTGATGTCAAAGATAAGTCTATTCAAATCAAAGAACAATTAAGAAAGAAAAGGTGTGGACTAAAGAGTGAAGTAGGCGAGTGTTCAAAGTCAAAGTCTAAGTTAAAGCCTAAGAGCTACAATTGCTTTGTGTGTGGTCAGGTTGGTCATTTTGCGATAAATTGCAAACACAACTCTAGTGAGTCAAGGTTCACAAAGAACAAAGCGAAAGTTAAGAGCAACGTTATTCGACATTTCAAGCGAGCGTATGAGAATGACAGTGTGTCAGACTCCGGAGTGATAAAAAGATACAGTCGTGATTACTTGCTTTCCAGAAATTGTCATGCTTTATATTCTAATGTTTGCCGTGATTATGTGCTACCAAAGTTTGAGGATAAACGTGTCCCAAAAGGTTCACAATATGTGAAGAAATTTAACCAACCAATCTATTTTGCTAAAGAAAAAATTACTATGAAATATGCGAAAAATGTTGGTTTTGTTTGGAAAGTTAAAAATGAACAGTCTTCATATATGGTTGGAATAAAGAAAAATATAAAATTGATAAAATTAAAAGAACAAGATGTTAAGACTGTAAAAGGTAAAAATCAGCTCGGGTCAAAGATGATCTTGATACCTATTTATCATTAATTTTGTCTTGAATGTGCAGAGTTTAACCGGGAGGACTATTAATAATGTTTGGCATGTTGATAGCGGTTGCTCAAGGCACATGACTGGACAAAGAAAAATTCAGGAAAATTTTCGAACTTTTGATGGAGGTTTTGTTGCATTTGCTGGAGATAAAAAGGGATGAAAAAAAATTGGTCAAGGAACAATGTCGAATGAACTCATAACATTAGAAAAAGTAAATTTTGTGTCTCAATTGGAATTCAATTTACTAAGTGTTTCTCAAGTTTGTGATAAAGACATACCAGTTCATTTTACTGCAAATGAATGTTTGTTCTTAAAGCCTGGATTTGTTATTCCAAAAGAAATGATTCTGATGCGTGCTCCAAGGAAATTCAACACATATGTGGTTGACATGAATGATCATACTACACCAGTAAATGTTTCATGTTTATTATCAAAGGAAACTAGTTCAGAATCTTATTTGTGGCATCGAAGAATGGGTCATGTGAATTTAAAGAACATGAATAACTTGGTGCATAAATATTTGGTGCGAGGATTGCCAAAGAAAGAGTTCATAATTGAAGGAAATTGCATGTCATGTGCAAAGGGAAAACAACACAAAAAGTCTCATCCAAGAAAAACCATAACAACTTTTACTAGACCTTTATTTCTTATTCATATGGATTTATTTGGTCCAGTTCGAGTTAAAAGCATTGCGAAAAAGTCATATTGTCTTGTTATCACGGATGATATTTCAAGATTTTCATGGGTGTTTTTCCTTCCAACAAGGGATGAAACACCTGAACTAATTATTGATTTTGTCAAACGAATAGAAAACATCTGTGATAGAAAAGTTTGAATCATTCACGGTGACAATGGAACAGAATTTAAAATAAACTGATAAGTTCGTTTTGTGCAGAAAAAGGAATAACACGTTAGTATAGTGCTGAAAAAACACCACAACATAATGGAGTAGCTAAAAGGAAGAACAGAACTTTAATAGAAGTTGCTTGAACAATGCTTATTGATTCCAAGTTGCCTATTATCTTCTTGGCTGAAGCAGTAAACACTGCATGTTATGTTTTAAACAGAGTTCTTATGGTGAAGCAACTTACAAATAATTCGTATGAACTATTCTATAATCGAAAGCCATATATCAAGTTCTTCAGAGCATTTGGTTGTTCTTGTACATTGTTGAATACACAAGATTCATTGCCAAAATTTGCAGATGTCGGTGATGAATGCTATTTTTTGGGTTATTCTTCATATCAGAAAGCTTATAGAGTGTACAACAAAAGAACCAAAATTGTTCAAGAATCGTTTTATGTGGAGTGGCAAGAACTAAATACTCCTACAGATCAAAATGGACCTGACTGGTTCTTTGATGCTGAAGTAATCTTCAAAACTTTTGATCAACAACTTCAAATGGATTCTAACGAAGCAAGTACTTCGGGTACTGTAACTGAGTCTTCTACAAGTAGTGATCTATCTGTTGGAAAGTTTTTGGTTGGACCACAGAATTTGATGATTCAAAATGAGATGTCTGAGAATGTTACTACATCAACTTAAACACAAGAAGATCTTTTTGATAACTCTGTCACTAATGTTGATTCTGAAGTACAAGAAATTCCAAGTACAAATGATGAACCAACAGTTAATGAAGTTCAGTTGGATCCTGTAAATGATTAAACTGAGGATGTAATTCCAACAAGTTCTTCTAGTGTTGAAGATTCAAATGATCAATTATCAGAGTTGAATGATACAAACATGCCAGAATCTATGGAAGTTGAGCATATTCAAAATCATCAAATCCATTCTGCTCATCCAGTTGAGAATATTATTGGATCCCTTGAAGATGGAGTAAAGACAAGAAGTCAAACTGGAAATATAAATGTTTGTTTGTACTCCTGTTTCTTATCTCAAGAGGAACCAAAGAATGTTGATGTTGCTTTACAAGATCCAAGTTGGATTGAAGCTATGAAAGAAGAATTGCTTCAGTTTAAGAAGTTAAACATGTGGCATCTTGTGGACATACCTGAGGGAAAATATCCAATTGGAACGAAGTGGGTCTTCATAAACAAAAAGGATGATCGTGTGATTGTAGTTCGGAACAAAGCTCGTTTGGTTGTACAAGGTTTTTATCAAGAGGAAGGACTAGATTATGATGATGTCTTTGCTCCTGTTGCACGAATTGAAGCCATACTAATCTTTTTGGCATATGCATCGTACAAGAAATTTACTATATATTAAATGGATGTAAAAACAGCTTTTCTGTATGGGGTGGTAAAGGAAGAAGTTTACGTGAATCAAGCACCAGGTTTAACTCATCCATTTCAAGTGTATAAGCTAGATAAAGCACTGTACGGGTTACATCAAGCGCCTCGTGCGTGGTATGAAACCTTTTCAATACATCTTACGTCAAATGGCTTCGTTCGTGGAACAATTGACAAGACCTTATTCCTGAAAAAATATGATGTTGATTTGTTAATTGTACAAGTTTATGTCATTGATATTATCTATGGATCAACAAATGAAGCTCTTTACAAAGAATTTGAACAAGTTGTGAAATTAAAGTTTGAAGTGAGCTTGATGGGAAAAATGCAGTTCTTTCTAGGGTTACAAGTTGAGCAGTCTGAATCAAGAATTCTTATTCATCAGGCCAAATATGTGAAAGATATTCTTACAAAATTCAAAATGACTAATTGCAAATCAGCTTCAACACCAATTGCTTCTCATGAACCTTTAACTGTCGATGTATCAGAGTTGAAGTAAATCAAAAGATATACAGGTAAATGATTGGCTCGTTGATGTATTTGACTGCAAGTCGACCAGATATCATGTTTGCTGTTTGCTCTTGTGCCAGATATCATGCAGCTCCAAAAGAATCTCATGAATCAGTTGTTAAACGAATTTTCCGATATCATAAGGGTAGAGTAAATTTAGGTTTATGGTATCCTTCTGATTCTGAATTTAATTTCTTTGCTTACACTGACAGCGATTATGGAGGTTGTAATTTGGACAGGAAGTCAACTTCAGGTGGATGTCAATTTTTGGGGGAGAGATTGGTGTCTTGGCAGTGTAAGAAACAAACGAATGTATCCATATCAACTGCTGAAGCTGAGTATACTGCTGCCTCGAGCTGTTGTTCACAAGCTATCTGGATTCAACATCAAATGCTAGATTTTGGAGTAAATTTCTTGGAAACTCCGATTTATTGTGACAACGAGGCAGTGCTCCGAATAGTAAAAAATCCCATTCAGCATTCCAAAACGAAGCACATTGCGATCAGGTTACATTTCATTCGTGACTGTTTTGAGAATGGGCTGATTAAAGTGGTCCATGTCGATACCTTATAGCAAAAGGCCGATATTTTTACAAAGCTTTTTCAACGGATCGGTTTAACTCTTTGGTTGAGATGTTGGGGATGATTTCTTTTAAAAAAAAAATAAACAAAAAAAAGGGTTTTTTTTTTAATAATAAATAGTAAAATTTTGAACTAAAACACCTTAGAAATATGTTCCTCAAAAATATTTTCTTTTAAGTGTTAAAATTGTGTTGTGTACGCTTTATATGTGTGTTAGCTTAATGAATGTTTGTTCTCATAAGTGATATAAATAGTAAGTAAAGTCACATAAAAATTTTAGGGGGAGAATAAAAGAAAAAGAAAATTTGTGTGTCTGAATGACGTATATATAGGAAATGATAGTACAAGTGTGTGCCGAGCTTATGCATGAATTGGATATGATGGTGACATCGGTTACAATTTTTGATATGTTGGTAGGCTCTACATATGTAAATTAGGCGATATTTATGTGATTAACTAAATCGCAATCTTAGTGTTATCCTCATCGAATATCGGTACTTTCATTCTTCGAATGCTAAGTAAATCCATACATACCATGAGAACAGGATCTTGATGGGTTTTTAGCTCAATTTTTTTACTCTATTGACTATACCCATCAAATATACGATTTAGATTTAAACACTTTTATACAGCTGATGGTTCTGGTGGAAATCTCGGATTGAAATCAGAAAGTCAGTCTATCTCGCCCTTTGAATCATTCGTGATTTCAATTGACATATCCATATACCCTATGGATATCCGCATACCCGGATCTCATATGAGTCAAACTGATTCAATGTTCGTTCCATCAGAATCCAATATATATGAATCAAAAGGATTCACATCAAATCCATCTGGATTATTTTACTATGCTAAAAACGCTACCCTCATGCTGGTGATTGGATTATGCTTTGGTGAAACTTTGTGTTGCGTATTGGCTTAATCCATCTCGATGTTTGGATACACTTTGTATTGATGAATCTTACCTTAAATGTCACACAGTATCTGCTGAAATGTGATGTTTGAGTTTAAGCTGAAAATTATACTGGCAATCAAGGTTGAACTGTTTAGATCCTGATTTGATATGCAGTGTAGTTAAGACAATATACATTTATGATATTATGTCATTTCAGTTCATCAAAAGAAAATAGTAAAAAAAAAATAAAAAAATAAAAAATTATTAGTGTGCAAGTGTGTATTTTTACCTGGTTATGATTGTGATTGTTAAAATTATTAAAAAATTGAAACAGGTCTTAATGATGTCAAAATGGACTTAAATAAAAAAAAGAGGGTTGGTTGGAAAATTTTCAAAATTTATCATGGTTGGAGTTTTCGGTCGAAATCTCTTGACCGAAAATATATCATCTGAACAGTTTTCAATCGAAAAGTCATGACTGAAGTTTTCGGTAAAGATTTGAAAAGTCTATATATTCAAATTTTTCGATTGAAAAGATTTTTCCCACTCGTATTTTATCGACACCGTATTGCTTCAAAATTCATCGTGTTTTACAAGTGTTGAAGTTTCATATGAAAAAGTGGTCGACCGTGACGTCATCTAGATTCTCAGTGTTTTTCTATCATCCAGACATGAACAGATTAAAATTTAAGCCTAAGCACAACATCTGTGCATGTTTAACAACGAGTACAAAGAAAGAACGGGGTTATGAAGAAATTGTGCGATTTCTAACCAAGTCAAGAATTAACACTGCAATATCTACACAAGTTTGTGTATTTGAAAAACATGTTAGAGAGTTTTGGGACAACATGGAGTATAAGAATGTGAATAAAGAAATCTGGATTGAAAGCTCGGTGGGAGGAAACAAGATTAAAGTAACTGAGCATGTGATTAGAGAGGTGCTGAACTTCAGAGACGCAGCTGATTTTCCTTACAAAATCAATCACATTGCAATCTCAGGGATAATTCTGAGTATGGGATATGAAGGAACGTTTCTAAGAAGACAGGTGACCAAAACTATGTTTGCAAAACAATGAAGATACCTTGTCCGTGTATTAATTCATTGCATGAGTCCCAGAACATCTACTTTTGATCAAATAGGTGAAGTATTCAGCAGAGCGTTGGTGTGTCTGGCAACTCATAGAAGATTCAATTTTTCAAGAATGATATTCGAGGCAATGATTAGTAACTTCGTGGGACCAAGGCAAAACTACAAGTTTCTAATGTACCCAAGATTTGTACAAATGATTATTAATACACTACTGTCGAATCTGGAAAACGATGGTGTTGAAATGCCTTTGGATTCAATGAAAGAAGTAATCTTCAGCAGCATGAATAATGTGAGGAAGACAAGCAAATTTAGTGGTATTGTGACACAACTATTTCCTAATATGCTTGAAGAAAATCCTGATCCAGATTTTACTATTGAAGATGAAATCAATGACTTAATGGCAGAAGATATAGATGATGGAGTTGATAGTGACAATGATGAAACTGACCAAGTGCAGAATAATGATCAGGGAAATGATAATGATAAAGGTCATGGTGGTGGTCAAGTAAAATGTTATTCAACACGAAGGTCAAGTTCAAGTTGAAGAACATGATATAATTTTTGAAGAAAAAATAGTTTCTGAAGTAAATGAAGAAGTTAATGAACCATTTCTGAGTCACACAGAAGAATTTATTGCTGAAGCTGATGATGTCTTAAGTGTGAACACTGAAGTGTTAGAAATTAATGATGAACAGTTAATTGCCATAGCAACAACCCCATCAAAGAAAAGAAAAGAACTTGAACAAACAAAGACCATACCTTCTAGACCTCCTCCGTCTAAGGGTATTGTATTTTCTGATCCATAATTACAGAAGAAAAAGAAAACTACAACAAGACTTGATAAAGGCAAGGGTAAAGCTAAAGAGGTACCAGAGAAGCATAAGTCCAAAAGAGCTAGTGGTTATGAGTTGGTTAATGAAGAGTTTCTTAACTATGCAACCAGGGAAACTGCAGATGTTGTTAGTCAATTGAAAACTCATATCTCAAACTTGCAAAGTAGAGAAGCTACTAATTCCAGAGAGATCAGAGAGTTGAAAATTGAAAGTACTAAACAAAAGGGTGTAATAGCTCAACAACAGCAAGAGATTGATCAACTTCAGAAGATGGTATAGGATTTAATAGCTCTTACAGGTGTTCAAATTGGTACAAACCTAGCAGAGAATGTTGAAGATGTTCATAGTCCAGCAGCCACTGAACCAATTCCTTCTACTAGTGAACAAGTTCAAACTCCAGTTTTTGAAACAACTATGTATGAAGACAACATGTTATTTGATGTTGATATGCTTCTCAATGATGAAGGTGAAGGATTGGAGAAAATTGATGAGAACCAAGAAGAGACAGAGAAGGAAGAAGAAGAAGATGATGAAGAAGTGGTGATCACTGGTGAAAGAAAAGATAATAACAGTTATTCAGATGACGATGATAATAATGGTGGTACTGGTGGTGTTGGTGGAAGTGGAAAAACAATTGAAGATGCTGAACAAGAAACTCCAACCAACACTGAATACAAAAAGTATGAATATGAACAACAAAATACGTATGTTGTAGAAGATGGTTCAGTGATTGGTAAATTGGATAAGCTTGTAGATGAAAGAGAGCCATTTACCGTTCCTCAAGATATTGAATCACCATCTAAAAGGCCAAAGACTTCAAAGATTGACAGTGTACTTGGTGGACAGTGACTGAGAAGCCATCCATTGTAGAAAAGCTTACACAGATAATAAAGAGTCGAGAACAAGCGTTAACTGGTGAAATATTAGCATGGATGTCTGATGGTGAAAAGAATATGTATGTAATAAAGAGGTGTGATGGGAATATCCAGTATTTTGATAGAAGTTCAAAGTTAAACACATTGTCAATCCATCGAACAATTCATTTGCTGCTAATTTTAAAGAATTTTTAAAGAGAGAGTGTGGAAAAGCTAAATTTGAAAAGTTCAAACCTCAGGTGCCTGAATGCAGAAAGTTGAAAAGAAATGATAAAGACGGCAAAAGAAGGTTTAGATACATTGTGAAGCTTGCTGATACAGTTTCAACTGTTTACATTCCAGCACGTAAAGAGACATTCATTAAAAGCTTCAAGAAGTGGGTGTATGATAGAAAAACAAATAAAGATGTGCTTATACAGGATCATTTACAAGAAGTCAGAGTTTTTGATCCATTAGATTTGTTTAGCTTTTCTGATGATGATCTAAAGATTTTGTACAAGAATCCTATTAGATGTGATATGAGCACGAAGATTAAAACTGAAGCAAAGTTGTATATGAGAGTCATGGCTCGATGTTTGTCAAGAAGACATGAAGCCGAAGTGATCAAGAAGAGACTTGCTGCTCTGGATACTAAGAAGCTACGTGTTAAAGTCAAAACCAAGCCTGCAAAAGACAACTTTTGAAGAATTGATGTTCTGTGGACTAGGGGGAGATTGTTGGAACCTAATAGTCCATATAAATCAATTAGGTTTTAGAAGTATTAACTTCAGAGTTTTCGGTCAAAAACTTTATGTTTTCGGTCGAAAACATTTTTCGATCAAGAAGATTTCGATTGAAAACTCTCTAGTATAAATAGTTGTGTCTTTTGTATTTCAAGTAATTTTCTCATTTTGTACTATGAATTTTACAATTTACTCAAAAGGATCTTTGTGTGTTTCTGTTGTTAATACTTAATTACATTACTTGATTAACGAAGATAATCATCATGAAATATGTATTTGGTGTGATTGATAGTATTGAGATTGCTCATCTTTGATTTGTTCATTTTGGTGTGGATTTGATTTCTGAATTGTTTCCGAAAATTCAGAGAGTGATTGAAGACTTTATCCTTGAATATCAGCAGATCTGAGGGAATCACAAATATTAGTAGATAATCCTATGCCATGGTGTGTTTTGTTGTGTTCTGATGAATTTTATTTGAAAAGTAAATATCCCTGGGCATCAAGGCTTTTAAAAAATTGAGTTCGGGATATAAGTCATATTTAGACAAGTTTTTTAGAGAAATATACTTTTTTTGAAATAGTTTTTGAGAAATATAAGTTATTATCATACCATCACTTAAGATAAATTGAAAATATATACTCAGGATAAAAAAAAGTAACTTTGAGTAGGAATTCATACCAGATAACAATGGATGAATCATAGTCGTTTGATGGCTTTGATTGTCCCCGGTGTATTGTTTATAAATGAATCAACTTTTTAGTAAATATACCTTGTGATCCTTAGAATTGTCCTTACTTTGTCTGAATAAGAAACTTGTAGGATCCCTGGGGTATTCCCCATTTACTTTAGTATCTCAGACTTAAGTTAGCATATAAATGCTAAAAACTTGGTACTAGCCAAAAACTTGTGTTCATATTCGTGGGTTATACACGGTGATCATAGTGACATGAAAATGTCAAAACCATAGTGTTTTGGGTAAAAATTATAAAAACCAAACTTTGTAAGTGAGGTAGTGTGCTTAGTAAAAATGCAATGTTAAAACTGTAAAAGTAAAGCTTGACACAATGATATATGAGGAAAGCCCTTAATCCCTAGGGATCACCTACATAAAACCTCGGGAAGTGACTGAAAGTCACTTGCCTCCTAGTTTTGTATAAATCAAAAGAAACGAGCACAAATGTGAGCAGTGATCGAATGAATTCTATGTGTTACAGAGCTTGTGAGTATCGAATATTGCTAAGTGTATGTTATGTGTTTCCTATTCGATCAGCCACCTAATAAATATAGAAATAAGCTTACTAACTATCCGAAAATAATGGCTAGACTAGGTCTTCACATATGACCGTTTGAAGCCTCTTCACGCATATTTCCCATGTGGTCCAAGTTGTAGTGAGCGAGTCTGTAGGAGTGAATAATTCCATACGTGTTACCTGCAAATAATAATCGAAATAGAGGATAAATAACCGTTACTTTCATTAATGTTCACGATACTGAGGTTACCAGGATCCTGGATTCTGGATCATGCCAGACTCAGGATCCTGCATAAAATCTATGCCTACCAATTGTCCCCAAAAATTGACAGATGTCTGATGCAGTTACAGCTGTAAATTCTTCAAAATTAAAAATTTAGACCACGACAGGATTTGATGCGACGTGGTGCGGCAAACGAGGTCTCAAAACGTCGTTGTTTGAGGCAGTTGATAATTACACTCTATAATTACTCTATTATCTTTTATCTCGCTCCTTCATCTTATTCCTTTTTCTCTGGGATTTCAGGTAAAGCTTCTTCCTTGATCTTTAAGTCTTTCGATCTTAGGTTTAAAAAAATTAGTAAAAAGATGACTCGTTCAGCTTCTTCCCTGGTCCACGATTCAGATGATCTCGTTAGCCAAAATATACTTGTTAATCCCAAATCTGAGAACTGCACCTTCTCCGACCATGACATTAAGCTTCTGAAATCCGGAGGATCTTTTCCAACAAATACTGTTTTCAAATATTTTGATCCTAAAGCAAGGTCCGATTTTACTTCTGAATCATTGGTTTGCTTCCCTGTTTTTGCTTCCCTGTTTTTCCTTTCAGTTTAGGGTTTTCGTATCCCTTTCCTCCTCTGACTACAACATTTTTTGAAAAAACCGGTCTGAGCTACGCTCAGACAATGCCGATGATTTGGAAGACCTTGCATGTTTTAGAAATCCTCATTCGTCACCATGCCCTTGATTTTAGCGTTTTTGAACTTGCCCATGTATACAACCTTAGAAGCCATGGCTGCTTCCGCTTTCTGTTTCAAATAAAAACCATTCAAAGTCACCTGATTTTAAAAACCACTCAAAATGACTCTAACTGGAAGAATCGGTTCTTCTTTGTGAGGAGAGACTCCATTTCTGGTGGGAATAAGTTGTCTTTGAGATGGGTTGTAAAGGGTAGGATTCTGCCTGAAGGATCCTTAATACTTTGAAATTCAACTTATTAATTTTAGGTCTTTTCTTTGTTTGCAGCGCCTAAGTTTTCTGAGCTTGCTTTTCTTAGGTTAGATACTGCCAAGAGGGTTGCTTTCTTCTTCAACCGTGACCCTATTGAGAGGACTTTCAAGTTCAAGATTACCTCCGTAGAAGTGAGTTCATAAAGCAATCCTTCCACCTCCGAGATGTCTGGTAAGATATGTAAAATCATATTAATCTGTTAGTTAAACGTATGTATAAAATGCTAACCCGTTATCCTGAAACAGGTGTTCGCAGATCTAGCTCCAGCTTTGCTCTTGATAATATCGACAGTATGGTTTCCAAAGGCAAAGCCATCGAGAAGGAAATGAGCCAGCCATCCCTTGAAGCTCCAAAGCTTGATGCTCATAAGACGGAATCCTCAACTCCTTGCTCTAAGCTTGCTGCTAACAAGAATAGAAAGTCTTTTGATGTGACTGATGCAGTTATCTTTGAGAGCCAGAGCTACGTTGATGCCCACAAGAAGCATCATGCCTTTGGTGATTTGGTAAGAGATTTTTAGTATCCCGGATCCTGAACCTGTACTTATAGAAATCATAGCATATTTCTTTGTGATAGGCCTTATAGAAAATTACCAAGTTCCACGAATCGGTGGTGAAAGAAGCTGAGGATGGCAAGCAGATGATATGTGACCTGCAAAAGATAGTTGCTCTAAAAATAATAAGTTAGCAGATATGACCAGGGAGCTTAGTAGAGTGAAGGCAGAGCTTGAGGATGACTATGCCAAACATGCCTAAGACCTCGAGGAATCCCATGAACAAGCCAAAAGAGTATGATGACAGGGATTTCGGCCTAGCTAATTGGGATGTTCAGGAGTGGAAAAGGGTTGTGGCAGCGCTAGGGGTGAACCGGTGCATGATGTGGAGGTGGACAACTAGGTGGCTGAGGCTGAGGGCTCTGTGAAGGTGGCAGCGAAGGTAATTGTACATGACAATAAAGGCGATAAAGAGAAAGCTTGAGTCCTGTGTTTGTGATTTATGTGGTTGGCGTCTTTAACTTTAATGCTTGTGACTTGTTGAACAATTTTATTTTTCTTGCTTTTGGGATCCCTATAATGGATAGACAATTTAACAATTTATGAACCGGGTGGATGGGGTTTTGGACGAAGCCCGGGTCACTTAATTTCCTACACTTTTAATCATCGTTAAGTAGCTTTTGACTATATTTCATGATTGTCATGTGTTTGGAATGTTTTGTAGAAAATTAGGATTCATAGGCAATTAAGCCTTGTGATATTTAGAAAGATAAGTCTAGGTAAACTTTCAGGATACCAGATCCTTAATAAATATTTATAAATAATATCATAGGTTTTTATCAAACTTTGATTTATTGAAATATAGTTTGGTTCTGATAAATGGTATGGTAGAACACCAGTTACATAAATATCATGACTTAGTCATCCAAATTTTGAATCAACCTTTAATTTAAAATTACTAAGTAATGTTGAATACATACCTTTGTTGAGAATCAAGTTAGGTAGATATACAAATCAGATAATGATAGGGAGTCCAAACAGACTCAAAGCATGATTGCTTTTAGTTGTCCCCTGTGTAAAGTCGTCAAGCACATCTTATACTTAGTAATTGTATTTCGGGATCTTCATATACATCTTCATTCCGCTTAAGTATCAGTATCTTGAATTAGCATATCAATGCTAAATGCTTGGGCTAACACATAAGTGTTAGATACTTGGGACAAGCCAAAAACTTGGGTCAAACCAAAAACTTAGGTTAACACATAAGTGTTAAATACTTAGGACAAGCCAAAAACTTGGGACAAGCCAATAACTTGAGACAAGCCAAAACCTGGGACAAGCCAATAACTTGGGACAAGCCAATAACTTAGGAAAACGAATAACTTGGGACAAGCCAATCGTCAGACAAGCCAAACTTTAGTTAGCATGAAAATGCTAAAAACCATAGTATGTAACACGTCTGTTACATTCGTAGGATCCAAGATATAACCAACATTGATGAAATTATCAGCCACTGTTACATGAAATGGTCGCACCACCTTGAACTATACTTGGATATCGTGCGCCCAGGCGGAGTGTTTAAACTCAATTCATAGAAATGTGAAAACCTTTAAACGTTAGAAGGTATTCAGAATACCTTAAACTTAGGAGATATGGCTGATGTGCGTGAAGTATATATTTTTTTGATAAGAATTTTTCACACAAATGTCGGTTTTAAAATTGGTTTTCACCTTAACTAAACCACACACACATAAGGCAAGTGCACCTATCAGGCGGCAATATAGTATTGACAAGAACTGGATGTCAATCCATGGACACAGTTTAACGTCTTGACCCAAATCTTTAATCTGATTAAATAGGGCTCCAATTTCTTTTTATAAATTCTTTTCTGAAATGACAATAATTAATTTGGAGAAAATTGCAAAGGCTTAATTGATTAAAAGTGATAAAAGTTTTTGTGAGACAGTCATCTTAGTTTAGAATCCGCTTATTTAATTATGCCGTAAAAAATTATATGGCTAAAGTTTGTGATTATGTTAATGTTCTTTGAAGCAGTTGAATCAGAATCCTGTCAAGGTTTTTAATCCCATAATTATTAAGAAAGACATCAATGAGTAAATTACGCGTTGTCCACTTAATGTTAGTTTAATAAGATAAAATAGTGTAATTTCTTAACTTATGAAATTCTAGGTCAAAGTCATGTAATTTTTAAGCTTGAGTCATCAATACTTTAACTAGCATAACTATTGTCAAAGAAAGATCACAACATTTCTTTTAGTTTTTCCAAACACGATTAACAGGATTGCATGCCTTAGTATTTATTTCACAATAAAGGTTTCAAAGATTTATTCATAATTCTTAGCTATAACACTATACCAAAAGATAGTAAAGTTATAAATAAATGGTAGTCTCATAGGTTTTCCAACACAATATAATTTCTCATTTATAAACCTAAATTTGTTCCATAAACACTTAGACATGCAAATTTATCAAGAAATTAACACAAGATTATCATTACATTAACATAATATTTTAGCCATAGTCATAAGTTCAACATAATTAATTAATGTTCATCAAACTAAGATGATTGAAAAGATGTTTAGCTCATAATGAACTTGCAAACAACAACAACACAAATGGAATACAAGCAAATCATGATAGGTTCAAGGATATAACCAAAGTTTTCAAGTGGATTAGTGTTGTGATCTTCCAAGTGGAATTTGATGATGAAATGGACCATCCTTAGCCTCCAAATGGTTTCCAAAGCCTGGTTCCTGAGTGTTTGAATGAGTGAATCTTTCTCCAAAAGGGCCCTCCTCTTAAATGAGCCAAAGTGCTCAATTTATACTGTATGAGCAAGGAGGGATGGCACGTGCCTAGTGAGGTACGGCCCCGTGCTAGGAGCACAACATAAACGTTTTTATTTTCTATCACAAACGTACTTAACATGTATTAGGCATGGGGGCATACTTAATGGGGCACGACCTCGTGTTGCACCTGGTCGGGAGACAACAATACACTGGTACGATTTTAAGTTGACCACGGGGACGTGCCTAGTGGGGCACGGCCCGTGCTTGGCCGGAAGTTTTTGTCTTTTCCGCATGATGGGGCACGGGGGCGTGCCTGGTGGAGAATGGGTCGTGCTTGAGCCTATGAGTCGTCCAATTTTTTCATTTTTCATCGCTTATTCGCTTGATTATTCTTTTTATGCCAAGAGTTCCCTGAAACTTCAATAGAAGCTAAATGAGTGACAAATTCAATCAATGTGTAAAGAAATTGACAATAAATAGGATGCAAATGATGTGAAATATATGTATAATTTAAAAGCCCAAAAATAAGTTATATTCAATCAATGTCTATTATTTAAATATAACTTGCCATGCCTTGGAATGACAATAAGTTATATTTAAATAATAGACATGCATAGATTTTGCACTTTTACCCAAATCCATCCGTTTCCGTGAGCATATTTTTGAGCATATTTAGAGCACATCAAACCTCCCCACACTTGAACCTTGCTTGTCCTCAAGCAATACTTTGAATAATTTACTCCAAATGGCAATTTCAAAAGCATATTCGAACAAACATTAAGCAAGAAATGATTTTCCTTCTTTAAAGAAGGAACACAAGCAAACAAGTGTCAATAGAGCAAATATGATCTTATGAAGTGATATCCTTGAAGCAATTGTTTGTTTTATGAAGTTATAGACATGCAAGACTTTAGCACTACTCACAATGTTCATACATACTTGGCTAAATATTTGTCGTCATACGTGTAATGATGTATGTTTAGAACGCTCGATTATCAACATGAGATGTGCTAAGTCATATGCTTGTTAAGAGATCGAAACTCCACCAATTTATAGGAAACTTTTGCATGAATCAAAAGGTCTTTTGGGTTTTAGTTGGTTATGGATTATTTTGGAAAGTGGTTTGGCACTTAGGACTTAACTTTGGCTTATTTGACTAAAAGAGGCGGGGGTAAGGTAAATATAAAACTAGAAATCCCTCTACAATACTCGGGTTAGAAGGGGTATTACTAACTCGAGGACTCGTTTAAGGTCAGATTTTCAAGACCGAATCTCATTTTTAGAAACCTTACTTCCTCTTTCACTTTGAGATACACATAGCTATCCTTCCTAAGGGTTCGTTCGGCTTGGAGCTTAATAGCACCCAACCTGATCAACTCTGTATACTCGTACTGGGAGGTTGTTTGGTTTTTACTACATTTTCCATCATGAGACCAATTTCCACACTTAAGGCACCTTTCGTATCTTTTTGCACTTCTTTTCATGGCACTCATTGAAGTTTCACAAAATGGTGGATTGTGTTCCATTATTCTCCTACCTTTTCTTGATTCAAACGTTAGAACAAAGAGGTGTTCTCGAAATTCTGGGGGAAGTACTGGTTTTGCAAAATGAAGACATGTAAGTAAATTGAAATCAAAAGGATGCATCCCGCTCTTTTAGGTCTAACTTGTAAAAGACCAATATTTTTTTTTTTGAAGTCGAATCCTTAGCAACAAAGGTGATGGGTTGTTGGTGTGGAGAGGTTGGAAATGGGTTTGATGGGGCTAACTTGGTGTTTTTGGTTGTCAATGAATGTTCGGGTAATAAGGTAGGTGTCCTAATGCCTAGATCATTTTCATGCAATAATCTCATTTTTTGTGGTTTTGCCTTGTATGCCCAAAACAAGTTCTAATTTGCACAAAACATACGATACCCTTAATGATCCGATAAAACACAAAAGCATAATTGTTGTGAATGAAAGTTGTAAAAGCTCAAAAATATGCTCACGGAAACGGATGGATTTGGGTAAAAGTGCAAAATCTATGCATGTCTATTATTTAAATATAACTTGCCATGCCTTGGAATGATTTGTGTCATTTTACTCGTTGGCTTGTTTAAAACTTGTGTTTAAAAAATGCATTTCTTTCTCGCAGTTTACAAAAAAAAATAAAAATTTGAAGTGTATTGGCGCCACAAAAATTTAATGGAGTTCTTTTAAAAATTAGGTGATCAAAGTTCAAGTGTTAAACATGGTGAAACTCCCCCCCCCCTACACTTGAAGCTTACGATGTACATGGTATTTAAACAATTGTAAAGCATAAAAGAGGTAAAGGGACAGAAGAACTCCCTAGAAAGATGGGGTATCCAAAGTTTGTGATCAATACTCACAGCCGCCTGAAAAGCATGAATCCATTGTGGCCACAAAAAAAAATTAGTACTGAATTTAAAATTCAGAAAATTAAATCCTACAAACAAGAGTAAACAGTTTAAAATGGCATGGATCAGCCAGTGCCGGATAATACTAAAACAAACAAAATAAGAGAAAAACACAGCCGAAGGACATAGATTTCATTGTGACAAAAATCCGGCACCAATGGGATCTTTACCAACTATCCCTCACGGGTCGAGGTTTTCCTTGCCCAAATTCCTATTCATCCTGCGCCTCATGTAGGCGACATCTTCCCCAATCAAATCAACCCTGTGAGATAAATTGTAGACCCGCCCAAAATTGGATTGATGGATTTTGAATGAACGGTGAGCATAAGTGCTGATAGGCTCGATGGACTCGTAGAGGTCCATCATGGATGGAAATCCAGTGGTGCGGGAGGATGATGCCCCAGTGTCATGGTGATGCTGATGGTGGGGAGATTGCTGAATGTCAAGGTCCATGATAACTCGCTCTGCATCCTTGGGATCCCAAATCTGTCCTCTATAATCCTGAAAACATGCCCGACCATCGGGCAAATAGGTAATCATGCCCATGCTGACACAGATGGACAGGTCTAACAATCCCGGAGATGGTCCTTCGGTGCAATGAGTTGGTTCATCATTGTATTCGTAGAGTTGCACAATCCAGCCGCCGCCGAACATTGGGGTATTCACCCTAGCTATGGAGTTAGTTGCGAAAAGACGGCAGAAAAGGTATGCAATGTTGCAAGGCTCACGCCTCACTAGACATTATAGTACAAATAAGTCCCTGAGATTGACCATTCCTTCATTTTGGCCGCGTTGGGTGGCTGAGCAGATGGTGAACGTAGCGAATCAAAGGATCCTTAAGTTTACTACTTTTGGTTCGGCTAGTATTGTATCCCCCAGTACCGACCTCAATCCAGAGGGCTGTCCGGGTGCTTCCCCAATTGGGATTATGTCTGTCTTCCTCATCGGGAAAGCTGTGAGTTGATGCTGAAAAGGTAGATTCATAGATTTCATCCTCAGTGTAGATTCCTAAAGCAATCCCAAATAGTGTAATTGAGGTGCTATGCCAAGTTCCTCCTAATCGAAAAGATACAACACTTTCATCCCAATAATCCAGATTGGTTTGCTAGAAGTTGAATGCTACAAAAAACTCCATTGTGAGTTCTCGTATGGAATCGTGATCATTTTCAAACACATGTCGCCATGGAGGGTTGACAAGATTGAGAAAGCGTAACCTTTGCCCGACAGTGTCATAGCAAACTCGAAGGTGTGATTCTTTGTCCCGTCGGCGGAGTGTGTGCAACCGTTCTCGACACCAACCCTCATTTTGGTTATTGAACACAAGGAACGGGTGTGCCATGATCCTGAGATATTAATTAGCAAATCAGCTTAAACGAATTAAACAAAATGAAACAAAAACCGAATCTGATCATAAGGTTGAGCACGGGGGCGTACCTGGTGGGGCACGGCCCGTGCTTGACTGCAGGAGCTAGGAATGTTATACGGGAACACATCAGGCCTCATGGTGGTCGAACACGGGGGCGTGCCTGGTGGGGCACGGCCCATGCTGTAGTGAAAAGGGCAGAATTGGAGATTCGAACCCGTATACGTGTCCGTATATGCAAACCCCTGATTTTCTGTTTGGAGTGTTATGGGACTTTTTGCGAAACAACAGTAGTAACCAAGCTTGAAGACAAAAATATGAACAAATGGGTCAACCCGGGAGAAAAACCCTAATCAAACCCAAAAATGTAAGAAAACATCTAGAACTAAGATTCAAAATCCCTAAAAACTATGGATTCAAAAGAAAAAAATGACTCAAGGAGGGGTAAAATCTGGTTTAGGACAAGAAACACCCCAAAATTGAAATAAAAACCCTGAATATATACAATGGAATGATCTGAACATACCTTGATGAAAAGATTGAGAGTATTCTTGATTAAATTGTTGGATTTAGAGTGTTTGGTGGCTGGAACCGAGAGGAATCGGTTTGAATTATTAGGGTAAAGTGATTTGAAAAGATGGGGTTTTTTGGAAAGATAAAAAGCTGTAAAAACTATCGGGCACGACCCCGTGTCTGGTGGGGCACGGTCCGTGCTTCAATGCACTATTTGAAAATAATTTTTTTATATATATACCACATGACTTTCTCAATTCCACCAACACATTTTATTATCATCAAGATTTTTTTTGGATCATTCAAAACTAAGGTAGATGAAAATCATAACACATAACAATACAAGCCGAGAGCCTCATGGGACAAAACGAGACTCCAACGTACACCTTCCCTACACTTAGATGTTTACATAAAACTTCCGAACATCTCATGCGGGAGCATGGGCATCGGGTATTGGAAGGTGTGGTTACAGAGGTCCGCAAGTTGATGGTTGAGTGTGAGTAACTCTTCCTTCATTTGCTCCACTTGCCCACAAAGTTGTAGCAAGCACATTTCAGCAAGCATGTTCATCTCAGTTAGCTCTTTGATGAGTTCTTTCCACTTGAGGATCACCTACACAGTTGATGGCTCACGAGTCTCGGTCCTTGGCCTCCTCGCCAGGTTCCATTCAGACGTACTCTCTCTAGAAGGCATCTTCATTTTGATTGTGAGTAAACCAAGACAAAGCATTTAATTTATAGAGAGATCAGGCAGTGAGGCACAGGGGCGTGCCTGGTGGGGCACGACCCGTGCTGACATGCTAATACGTAGGTATCAGGTCTGCAGCAAGTATGGACTCAGCTGAGATCATGGCAATGATTTTTGGTCAGACACTGGGGTGTGCCTACCCAAGCACGGGGCCGTGCTTCATCTACCAGACTCAAAATTAAAAATTAAAATTAAAACTATATACAAGATGCCAATGTTTAATTATGGGTCTTTGGCTAGACCCTCCCCTTTGTTAGTTGCCCTTGGGGTGGAGGTTTATGACCTCCAAGATGGTTTCCGATTATTCTTGAACATAGAGTTTCAAACGATGACCGTTGAAGTTAAAATTTCTCTCATCATTATGTTCAACTTCAATTGCTCCGTACAGTAAAACTTCTTTTACAGTGTATGGTCCGGACCATCGAGATTTTAATTTCCCAGGGAATAAACGAAGGCGGGAATTATAAAGCAAGACACGATCCCCTGCACAGAATTGTTTATGCTCCTTCAGATGAGAGTCATGCAACCTATTCGTTTTATCTATGTAGAGTTTGGAGTTTTCATAAGCTTGACAGCGTAGTCCCTCGAGTTCGTTGATTTAAACGAACCTGTTTTGCCCGGCCTGTGCTAGGTCAAGATTGGCGATTTTCAATGCCCAGTATGCTTTATGGTCCAGCTCCACGGGAAGATGACATGCTTTCCCGTAGACTAACTTGAATGGGGTGGTCCCGATGGGAGTTTTGTAGGCTGTGCGAAACGCCCACAATGCGTTATTGAATCTTTCGGACCAATCCTTTCGATTATGACCGACAATTTTTTCAAGAATTCTTTTGATATCCCAATTTGTTACTTCCACTTGTCCACTTATTTGTGGGTGATATGTCGTAGCGAATCGGTGATGAACGTCATAACGAGATAAAGCTTTTTCTAACTATGAGTTACAGAAATGCGTTCCCCTGTCACTAATGAGAGCTTTTGGTGCACCGAATCGTGAAAACAGTCTTTTTAGGAATTTGTCTACTGTCCTGGCATCGTTAGTGGGTAGTGCTTGAGCCTCTACCCACTTTGAAACATAATCGACCGCTACAAGGGTGTATCGGTTCCCAAAGGACATAGGGAATGGTCCCATAAAATCAATTCCCTAGTCGTCAAAGACCTCAAAGACTTGGATGCGTCTTTGGGGCATCTCATTCCTTGAGGAGATGTTACTTGCTCTTTAACAAGCGTCACATGATTGTACCATGGTATGAGCATCTTTAAAGATTGTAGGCCAGAAGAATCCCGAGTCACATACTATTTTAGCGGTCAAGGTAACTCCATGATGTCCACCGGTTGGGCCTTCATGGCAATGCTTTAGTATTTGTTGTGCTTCTTCTCCAAACACACATCTTCGGACGTGTTGGTCGGCTCTGATCCTGAACAGGTACGGGTCTTCCAAAAAATAATGCTTAACATTTTGGAGGAATTTCTTCTTCTGCTAATGTATCAATCCCTTTAAGATAACCCCACTTGCAAGATAGTTTGCAAAATCAGCGAACCAATGATGTTCTTCAAAACTGTATCTATGCTCATAAGGAATTCATGCAGAAGGTTATCATTGATGTCCACCTTCATGTTTTCTGCTGAGGCTGGACATTCAAGACATGAAATATGATCTGCTGCAACGTTCTCTGCTCCCCTCTTGTCGCAGATCTCGATATTTAATTCCTGCAACAAGAGTATCCATCGAATCAATCTGGGCTTTGCATCTTGTTTATTGAACAAGTAACGAAGCCCTACATGATCCATGTAAACGGTGGTTTTGGAAAGAACGAGATATGAACGAAACTTATCGAATGCAAAAACTACCACTAAGAGTTCTTTCTCGATGGTGGTGCAGTTTTCTTGGGCATCGTTCAATGTTTTGCTTGCATAGTAGATTAGATAGAAATGCTTTTCCTTTCGTTGTCCTAGGACAGCTCCCACTGCAAAATTGCTCGCATCACACATTAATTCAAATGGCAAAGTCCAATCGGGGGCTGCAATGATGGGGGCATTGACAAGTTTTTTTTGAGCAGTTCGAATACTTTAAGGCACTTGTCAGAGAATACAAAGAAGGCATCTTTTTCCAGGAGTTGGGTCACAGGACGAGCTATTTTTTAAAAGTTCTTGATGAATCGTCGGTAGAAACCGGCGTGACCTAGAAAACACCTAATTGATTTCACGAAAGTCGGAGGTGGAAGTTTTGAGATAGTGTCTATTTTAGACCAATCAACTTGTAGTCCTGCTTGTGAAATTTTATGCCCTAGCACTTTACCTTCTGTCACCATGAGGTGACATTTTTCCCAATTTAGTACATGGTTGGTATCCTCGCATCTGGCCAACATTTTATCTAGTTTACGCAGACAGTGCTCAAAAGAATTACCGAAAATTGAAAAGTCGTCCATGAACACTTCCATTGAATCTTCAATCATGTCATGAAAGATAGCCACCATACACCGTTGAAATGTTGCTGGTGCATTGCATAAACCAAAAGTCATGAGACGGTAGGCGAATGTTCCATAAGGACACGTGAAGGTTGTCTTTTCTTGGTCCTCGGGAGTGATGGGAATTTGAAAATATCTAGAGAAACCATCCAGGAAACAATAGTACATTCTTCCGAAAAGTCTCTCTAAAATTTTATCTATGAAGGGAAGTGGGAAATGATCCTTCCTAGAGGCATCGTTTAACTTTTGGTAGTCGATACAAACCCTCCATCCGGTGACAGTACGAATAGAAATGAGCTCGTTTTTTTCATTTGCAACCACTGTCATCCCCCTTTTCTTTGGGAAAACTTGCACGGGACTGACCCAGGGTGAGTCAGAAATGGGATAAATTAGTCTGTCATCTAACAGTTTTATGACATCTTTCTTCACAACTTCTTGCATGCTAGTATTCAATCGTTTTTGGTGTTGGGCGACTAGTTTAAAATCATCTTCCATTAAAATATTATGGGTGCAAAGGATGGATTGATTCCTTTGATGTCCATTATCTTCCATGCTATGGCCATTTTAAGTGCCTTAAGAACCTTGAGCAGTTTAGCCTTCTCGTTACGTGTTAAGCTGGACGAGATAATGACCGAAAGTTGAGATTTTTCTTCCAAGAAGGCGTATTTGAGATGTGATGGAAGCTCTTTTAGATCTAGAACAGGCGGTTCCTCGACACAAGGTTTGGCCTTGGGTTCTGAGTCTCGTTCAATGACCTCACATGCTTGCGAAAAGCTAGAATTTTCTTCACTTTCTATGTGCAAAACTTCTTCTTTCATACAGCCGTCATTGAGAAGGATTTCCTCAATTAACTGCTTGTTGCATGCTTCTTCTTCTCTAGTTTCACGCAGATGACAATTGACTATGGAGTCACAAATGTCAATGAAATAGAGGTAATCATTATGGTGCTGAGGATGTTTCATGGATTGTCCAATGTTGAAGGTGTTCTCCGCATTGTCTAATCTCAAGGTGAGTTTTCATGTGCAAACATCTATGAGGGCTTTGGCTGTAGCCAAGAAGGGTCGTCCCAGAATAAGGGGAACGTTTTTGTCCTCATCCATGTCCAAGATCACAAAATCGACAGGAAAGACGAACTTGTCAATTTTAACCAACATGTTCTCCACTATGCCTCGAGGGTATTTACTGAACGATCGACCAACTGGAAGCTCATAAGGGTTGGTTTTGGTTCCCCTAATTTCAGTTTCTCAAAAACTACTTACGACATTAGGTTAATGCTTGCTAATGCTTGCTCCTAGGTCGGTCGGGGCATTGCTGGCTGAAAGATCTCTAATTAGACAAGGGATAGTGAAACTCCCAGGGTCAGTCATTTTTGTAGGAAGCTTGTTTGGTAGGACAGCTGAGCATTCTTCATTCAGTATCACATGTGATAATTCTTCGAGCTTCCTTTTGTTTGTCAAAACTCCTTTAAGAAACTTTGCATACATTGGCATTTAAGAAAAAGCTTCGATAAAAGGAAGATTCACATGTAGCTTCTTGAAAAGTCTCGAGAATTTCCCATATTCTTTTTCCAATTTCTCCCAGGGTCAGTCATTTTTGTAGAAAGCTTGTTTTATAGGAAAGCTGAGCATTCTTCATTGAGGAAGATTCACATGTAGCTGCTTGAAAAGTCCCAAGAATTTCACATATTCTTTTTCTAATTTCTCCTTATTCAAGCGTCCTGGATATGGAAGTGGTGGGCTCCTTGTGTTGTTTTTCAGCAGCTGGATTTGTAATCTCATGTATTCCGATTGGAGATTCTTTTTCTGCAGCGTTCTGTTGTGGAATTGGGGCTGCTCCTTCTTCAGTAGTCTTAACACTCCTAAGTGTGATAGCTTTCACGTGTGCGTTAGGATTGGTTACGGTGTTGCTGGGAAGGCTTCCTTGCTCCCATTCTGAGAGAAGTTGTCCCATTTGTCCTACTTGATTCTCAATGGTCTGCATGGGTGCTTTTTGACTTCTCATTTCTACTTCATGCTTTTGGAAACGCTATTCGTTTATCTAGTTCTGCTACTCAACCAATTTGTTGGATGTTTGTGTACTACCCAGGAGTTCTTGTAATAAACTTTCAACGCTAGGTTCTCCGGTTGGTTGATTGCTGCTACTTAGGCCTTGGAATGGCTGTTTGGGTGAAAAAGGTGCATTCTGCTGCTGGAAGGCTGGTCTCCTATTAAATCCTGGGGGTGGTTGATTATTCCCCCCCTTTATGAAGTTTGAGTTATATCTCCAGTTATAATTATAATTGTTTCCATAAGAGTTGTTCTACCCTCCTACATAGTCAACCTCTTCCACTATCATTGCTTGTTGACATTCACTAGTCTTGTGTTGTTTTCCGCATGTGTTGCAATGAAGCTGTGCTTTCTTAAGTTTAGTTTGCATCTGTTCAAACTTTTTGATAAGTGCTTTTAATTGAGCTGCAACCAAAGTGTCAGAGTCAACGTGGTGCATGACCTTTTGGGTGGGTCTGGCCCTCAGAGGATTGTAGGTGAGGCTTTTAGTGGCGGCTTTTTCCAATGCTTGGAATGCCTCAGCTGGGGTTGCTCCTCCGAAGTCTCCTGCGGCACACTGGTCAATAGCTTGCTTGTGTGCTCCCGAAATAGCATCATTGAATGTCTGACATTACAGCTAGATATCTAACCCATGATGTGGGTATCTCCTCAAAAGGCTTTTGTAACTTTCCCAAGTTGCATGCATTGATTGTTCATCATCGTGACAGAAACCGGTCATACTCGATCTTAACTTGGCAGTATTATCGGGTGGAAAGTATTTTAATAGGAATTGCTCGGCCATTTCGGCCCATGTTGTGATGCTGCCAGGTAGCAGCGCATCTAACCATTCCATGGCGTGGCCACAGAGTGAAAATGGAAAGAGCCTAAGTCTAACAGCTTCATCAGAACAGTTATGGATTTTGAAAGTCGCACAGATTTGTAGGAAACGTGTGATATGAGCGTTAGTGTCCTCGTCTAGTAGACCGTTAAACTGAGTGGAAGTTTCCACCAGGTGAATGATGCTTGAATTTATTTCGAAATTGTTGGCTGCTACTGCTGGATGGGCGACACTGGACTCATAACCGTCAAGGGATGGCTTGGCATAGTACGTCATGTTCCTTTCTTCTGCATCCGCCATGTTGTCTTCTGGGTGTGTATCCTCCACTGCTTCTTCTGCTATCGCCTCTGCTACTGCTCGTGTCCGTTCTCGTAATCGGTGAAGGGAATGTCGTTCAGGCTCCGATAGTGGCGTGTCCTTATTAGGTTCAGGTGTGGACATTTATTGCCTAAAATAGTTAATTGGGATATTTTTACAAGGAAGAAAGAAAAAGAACTAAGACTGAAAACTGAAAATATGTTCATTAGTATTTACGAATTAGAAATTTGGATTATCTGTTGAAAACGTGTCCCCGGCAACGGCGCCAAAAACATGATGTGCGTGAAGTATATATATATTTTTTATAAGAATTTTTCACACAAATGTCGGTTTTAAAATAGGTTCACCTTAACTAAACCACACACACGTAGGGTAAGTGCACCTATCGGGCGGCAATATAGTATTAATAAGAACCGGATGTCAATCAATGTACACAGTTTAACGTCTTGACCCAAATCTTTAATCTGATTAAATAGGGAAAATATTTGTTGCTCCAATTTCTTTTTGTAAATTCTTTTCTAAAATGACAATAATTAATTTGGAGAAAATTTCAAAGGCTTAATTGATTAAAAGTGATAAAAGTTTTTGTGAGACAATCATCATAGTTTAGAATCCGCTTATTTAATTATGTCGAAACAAATTATATGGCTAAAGTTTGTGATTATGTTTATGTTCTTTGAAGAAGTTGAATCAAAATCCTGTCATGGTTTTTAATCCCATAATCAGTAAGAAAGACATCAATGAGTAAATTACACGTTGTCCACTTAATATTAGTTTAATTAGATAAAATAGTTTAATATTAGTTTGTAATTACACATTTTCTCTTAGTTTTTCCAAACACAATTAACGGGATTGCATGCCTTAGTATTTATTTCACAATAAAGGTTTCAAAGATTTATTCCTAATTCTTAGCTATAACATTATACCAAAAGATAGTAAAGTTATAAATAAATGGTAGTCTCATAGGTTTTCCAACACAATATAATTTCTCATTTATAAACCTTAAGTTGTTCAATAAACACTTAGACATGCAAATCCATCAAGAAATTAACACAAGATTATCAATACATTAACATAATATTTTAGCCATAGTCATAAGTTCAACATAATTAATTAAACTTCATCAAACTAAGATGATTGAAAAGATGTTTAGCTCATAATGAACTTGCAAACTACAATAACACAAATGGAATACATCCAAATCATGATAGGTTCAAGGTTATAACCAAAGTTTTCAAGTGGATTAGTGTAGTGATCTTCCAAGTGGAATTTGATCATGAAAGCCTGGTTCCCGAGTGTTTGAATGCGTGAATGTTTATCCAAAAGGGCTATCCTCTCAAATGAGCCAAAGGGCTCAATTTGTACTGTCTGAGTAAGGAGGCACGGCCCCGTGCTGGGACCATAGCTTAACTATTTTTGTTTTATGTCGCGAACGTATTGAACATGTACTGTGCACGGGGGCGTGCTTAGTGGGGGACGGCCCCGTGTTGCATCTGGTCGGGAGACAACAGTACACTGGTGTGATTTTAAGTTGACCACGGAGGCATGCCTAGTGGGGTACGGTCCGTGCTTGGCTCGCAGTCTTTTGTCTTTTCTGCATGACGGGGCACGGGAGCGTGCCTGGTAGAGCACGGGCCGTGCTTGAGCCTCTGAGTTGTCCAATTTCTTCATTTTTCGTCGCTTATTCGTTTTATTGTTCTTTTTAAGCCAAAAGACTCCCTGAAACTTCAATAGAAGCAAAATGAGCAAGAAATTCAATCAACGTGTAAAGAAATTGACAATAAATGGGATGCAAATGATGTGAAATATATGTATAATTTAGAGCACATCAATGGCCAGTCTCTGTCTTCTGTTAGGATCCTTGGGGATCCTTCCTGCAAAACATGAGACCTTGGTGAAGGTGGGTGTTAGCCTGGCTAACACCCCTCCGACACTCAAGTCAGTACCTTGATAAAAAGTAATTGATAACTAAAAATAATTATGGATAGAAGATATACCCTTTTAAGTTAGATTTTCAGTTCTAACTTACATAAAATAATCTTTGAGATGGATCGCATTCCAGGATCTTGGCAGGATATCTCCTTTCATAGTGGCTAGCGTATAGGCACCCTTGCCTGCTTCTGAATCTATTAAGTATGGGCCTTCCCACTTAGGTGCAAGCCTTCATTCGTCTGGGATTGGTAGTATTTTGAAATGATTTTCTTAATAGTAGTCACCTATTGGGAATCTTCTTATCCTTATATTCTTGTTGTATGACTTTGCTATCCTCTATTGATAAGTTGCGATACGAATTTTGGCAAGATCTCTGAGCTCATCTACAGCGTCAAGATCATGAGCAAGAGCTTCGTCGTTAGTTTCTAGAGTTTGGAGATTGGTTCTGGCAGTGGGGATAACCATCTCTGTAGGGATCATAGCTTCAGTACCAAATACCAATGAGAACGGACGGTAGCTCTTCAGCCCATCTTCCTTTCTTAGCTTCCAATCTCTTCTTGAGGTTTTTTATAATGATTTTGTTACTGGATTTTGCTTGTCCATTGGCTTTAGGATGTACAGGGGTGGAAGTTATCATTTTGATTCCCCAACTCGCACAGAAGTTAGTTGTTCTCTTTCCAATGAACTGAGATCCATTATCGCACACTATCTCTGCCGGGATCCCAAATCTTGTCAGGATGTTATGCTTAATGAAGGAGATAACTTCTTTTTCTCTGACTTGGACAAATGCTTCAGCTTCTATTCATTTGGAGAAATAATCCATCATTGCCAGCATGAATACCTTTCCTCCTTGTGCTCTGGGAAGTTTTCCAATTATATCCATTCCCCATTTCATGAATAGCCATGAAGAGATGACTTGATACGGAGGTTCTGCTGGCTGATGGAGTATGTTGCTGTGTCTTTGGCAAGCGTCACATTTCTGGGCGTAAGTCATAGCGTCTTTCCTCATAGTAGGCCAGTAGTATCCTGTTCTCAGGATCCTTGAGAATAACGCTCTGCCCCCGGTGTGATTACCACAGTCACCTTCATGTATGTCTTTCAGGACTTCATGTGCTCTAGGATCCTCCAAGCATCTCAAGTATGGACCTGTAATAGATTTTCTATACAAAACATTGTGCAAAATTATAAAATGAGATACCTTCCTGCGAAAAGCTCTGAGATTCTTTTTGTCAATCAGGATCTCTCCATCCTGTGAATATTTTTTAATGGGTAGGATCCAGGATCCTTGACTAGTCTGAGTCTCTTCGTCTTCTTATGTATTTGAGACTTCATATATTTTCTCGATTGCTGGGCTCAAAATATGTATGATGGGTATTTTAATACATTCTAGTATTTTAAGAGCCGAATCAAGATTTGCTAAGGCATCAGCATCAGCATTGTCTTCTCTAGGTACCTGTGTAATGCTGAACATATCGAATTCTATGGACAATTTTTTAACTATTGCGAGATATTTAGCTAATTTCTCACCTTTTACCGCATATGAACCATTAAAGTGGTTAGCAAGTAGTAATGAATCCACACATCCCTGGAGATACTTGATTTTCATATCCTTAGCTCATTGCAATCCTGTTATTAACGCTTCATACTCAGCTTCATTGTTAGTTTCCTGGAACTCATAACTTATGGATTGGGGTATTATGTCCCCTTGTGGAGATTCCAGTATGATGCCTAGACATGTTCCTCTTACATTGGATGCACCATCAGTGAATAATATCTACTTATCCTTGGATTCTTCCAATTGTTGGACTTCAAGGTCTGCTTCTTGTTGAATGTCGTTACTGAAATCAGCCACAAAGTCCGCAAGTGCCTAAGACATTATTGTTGTTCTAGGTTCATATATAAGATCATAGGCGCTGAGTTTGACAAACCACTTAGCCATTCTTCCTTACATCTCTGGCCTTCTCAAGACACACTTAATAGGGTAATTAGTCTTAAAATGAATAACATGAGTTTCAAAGTAATGTCTGAGCTTTGTAGATTCCATTATTAAGGCTAAAATTAATTTTTCTAAATGAGTGTACTGGTCTCCACTGATAATAAGCTTTTACTTACATAGTATATAGGATGTTGCTTTCCTTCGTGCTCCTTGACTAAGACAACACTTACAGCGTTTCCAGATACTGCCATGTAGAGGGATAATGGTTCACCATCATCTGGCTTCATTAGTAGAGGTGCTAATGATAAGTATTCTTTTAATGCTTAAAGAGCTTGTTCATGCTTATCTTCCCATTTGAATCGCTTGTTCTTCTTTAGGACGTGATAAAACTCCTTGCATCTTTTTGAGGATCTTGATATAAATCGGTTGAGTCACTACTCTGCCGGTTAGTCTCTGGACATCATTGGTATTTGCTTGGGATTTCAGATTAATGATTGCTTTGATTTGTTCTGGACTAGCCTCTATCCCTCTATTGGTTACCATATAGTATAAGAACTTTCCTGCCCCTACTCCAAAGTGGCATTTTGAAGGATCCAGCTTCATGTTGTAATGGTCCAGGATATCGAATGCGTCTTTGAGATCCCTAAGATGATCCTCAGCTTTCTTTGATTTTACCACCATATCATCTATACAGACTTCCACGATGTCACCTAGCTTTTCTTTGAACATCATGTTCACCAGCCTTTGGTACGTAGCACCTGCAATTTTTAAACCAAATGGCATAGCTATATAACAATAAATACCTGTTGGAGTCATGAATGCAATATGCTCCTGATCTGATGGTCCATTTGGATCTGCTGGAATCCTGATGAAGCGTCCATGAATGTTAACATTTCATGGCCTGCTGTAGCGTCCACCATTGCGTCAATGTGTGGTAATGGAAAACGATCCTTGGGATATGCTTTATTCAACTCAGTGAAGTCTACACAAACTCTCCATTTTCCATTTTTCTTCTGGACCACCACTACATTAGCTAGCCATCTTGGGAATTTCATTTCCCTTATCATAACTGCTTTCAGCAGCCTCTCGACTTCTTCCTTGATAACTACATTCCTTTCCGGTGCAAATTTCCTTCTTTTTTTGGTATATTGGCCTGAAACTATTATCAACACCTAATTAATGTGTAATAACATCTTTAGAAATACCTGTCATGTCTTCATGTTTCCAAGCGAAGGTTGAGATTCTGCTTTTTAGTAATTCTAAGAGTTCTAATTCAATATCTTTTGGGATATTGGTTCCAACACGCACCTTGACATCAGGATCCTCTGTTCTTAAGGATACTTCTTTAACATCCCGCTCTTTAGTTTCTAAGACGTCTAGGGCTTGTTTCTTTAATTGCTATGCTTGCCTAGTTTTGGCGGAGGCTTTCATTGAAGAAGTATAACAGTCTTTAGCCTCCTGCTAATCGCTGTTGATCTTTACTACCCCCCAAGGGGTCGGCATCTTGACACATTGGTGATACGTTGAAGGTATGTCTTTCATGTCATGAATGTAGGTCCCTCGGGTGTGGTGGATCGTCACATGCAAGTGGGTCTACTAGTCAAACCGGGTGCGGAATGCTCGTGACTAGGTGGAGAGTCAAACTAAACAAAGTAAACCAACAAGAGAATCACTTTAAACGTTCTTTTCTATTATAAACACTTGAAGGTTACATAGAGAAGTACTGAGATTACAACTTGCGTATTTGCGTTTATGCCTGCGTACTTAACTTCTGTCAACCTAGCCTACTTATACCTGACCTGATGCCTGCGCACTTAGCAAGTGCGCAGGGCAAAATGCTCTTGCGTACTTAACAAGTACGCAAAGGTATTCTTGCGTACTTGTTAAGTACGCAGGAGCTTTCTCCTGCGCACATGTAAGTGCGCAAAACACTTAGTAAGAAATGCAACATTCAATATGTAAAAGTAAATACAACTGGATAAACTAATATATAAAGACTCTTACATACAAAGACAATTACAGACATGAAAATACAAACTAAGACTCTATCGAGAGTGTTGTCACAGGAAAGTGCTTCAACAAACTCCCCCTTGACAACAGCTCGGGATCTTCATCGTCTTCAGTCTTCAATCTTCAATCTTCACAGCTGTCCATCCTTAACTTCCATCTTCTTCTTGTAATCAAGGCAGAACTTAATCACCTTGTCATATTTACAAGCAAGGAGCTTTGTCCATTCGTCCGTGTGGACACAATACCTATCAGCTAGTACCTCCAGATCTTTCACAGAAAAGTTGATGAAGCAAACTTCATCAAATATTCTAATCAGTTCTTTTGGCACTATGTTCCCACTTTCGGAACGTCCCTTTCCCATGATCACAGCCTCTCCCATTTTTGGATCTACGTACTAGTACCACATGTCACTAAGAATATCCTGAGATAACTTGCTCAGGGGAATCTTAGTTTCACATCGCACTGGCATGTATACCAATTTCTTTAAGTGCTTCTTAGTCACAGGATGCACAGCGTGCTTATCCTTGACTCTCTTGGGCACCTGAGGCTTGAATATTTCAAAGTTCCCAGATCTTGCTTCACGCTGCAGAACCACCCACAAACCCATCGCCACTGCGTGATTGGAATGACCCAGCAGCTCTCGGTTTGCTAGGTTCACCAGGTCGTATTTGGGCAAGGAGCTGAACGCTTCACTGGTGGGTTTCAAGTATTGAACCCCGCCAGATCTTTTGATGGCGAACAGCTCCTCGAACCTTACAGCCAAGATCATCCCTGTTGCTCCGTGCTTGTCTATGATTGACGTCTTTTGCCACACCGGAGCTGTACCCTTTGAACTAGTAGAAGGCATATCTGTCTCTTTTGGTGCCTCTGGGTCCACAGGTTCAGGGTCAACTAGGGAGGCTTCAGTCGAGGCTTCTACATTACTAGCCTGCTCGACTGAACCTGTGTCGAGCGGAGCATCGAAGGATGGAACTTCAAAGATCTCTCCATATTGTAGCTCGTACTCTCCTTCCCCGTCACCCTTGGGAATCTCTATCACCACGTCTTCATCATTATCATTCCAGTCATCACCAGAGTCGATTTATCCTTCTTCCAGATTAAAGAGAGCATCGATCTGTGCTTCCTTGGAATAGTCAGGCTCAAGATAAAGGATCTCATAATCAGATAAGTACTTGAGCACATCGGCTGCTGACTTCCCTTTATCACCACCAGCACCAGAGGTATCACCACCCTCTTGCTGAGTAGTCTCCCCCTCAGCCATTGGAATAGTAGAGATGGGCACTATTGCCAAAGCTTGGTGCTCACCTCCACTAGGACCGGCTTCAGGATCCTTGTCTTTATCATCATCCTTAGTCAAGTCGACTGGATGACAAGGCTCAGCACCAGTGGATTTCTTTTCTTTCTCTTTCTCCTTCTCCTTCTACTTCTCTTTCTCTTTCTCCCCTGAGCATCAAGCTTCTTGGTCAGTTCTGCAACTAATTTGACCATCGCTTCGTGCTCTTTTCTTTGTAAATCCAGCCTTAGCTCAAGTGACGTTCTGTGGCCTAGAATCATTTCATTTGTCTTCATTAATAGCTCATTCTGTGCCATTACGTTCTTCAGTCACTCATTAGTCCCCGTTCTCTGGCTATGTAGAATCCAAACTTCATCGGCCAGTGAATTAATATGTGCTTGTTGAGCATCAGATTCCTCCTTTGACTTCTGAATAGTCTTCAGCAGTCTAGCAACTTGGGTTTCTAGCACATCAATCCTTGCCTCATTTGGATCAGGATGCCTAGACGATGATGCTTAGGCATTATGGATAGGGGAGGAGAAGATGGTACCAAAGTCAAATCCCTTTGAGAAATCTTCATAAGTGAAGGGTTGACTTGGAGGATCAATGGTGGGTGTTGCGATTTGGGATGAGATAATGGGAGTGGGTGTTATGGTAGGGGTGATGGTGACAGACTCCGTAACAATTGGAGTAGTCACCGCCACCTGGACGGATGTAGTAGGGAGGGTCACCGTCACAGGAACCTCCTCTGTGACTGTCTTGACTGCCACATCAGCTTGAACTTGTGGCCTTCTCCTCCTTCGGTACAATTGCTGCTCTGGTGGGGTAGTGTCACACCCCCAAATTTATTTACTTATTAAATAAATACAGGTTGCAACGATTGGTTCATTACACGATAGCGGAAGCTGTAATAGTGATTTCTAAGACTTGATTACATATTCAATTACTAAAACTAAGTAATACTATGATCTAAGTTCTTCTAGATCAATGAGAGACTTGATACTTGATATTCTACGTCCTTCCAGCCTTTAGGAATTGATCCAACATAGCTAGCCTATTCCAACCGCGTCATGGCTAAAGGTTACCTGAGAAACATACTTGAAAGTGTCAACACAAAGGTTGGTGAGTTCACAGAGTTAGTTGTATTAGTGCTTATAGTTTTTTCCCGAAAACATGTACATGACTTTACCGTCATAAAATAAGTAGTATTCATTTGAAAACATTACCATGACTTAACCGTCATAAAATATGTAGTTTTTCTTTGTATAAACCTGATCATTTTAACCTGATCAGAACACTTTGTTTCAAATTCAATTGTTCGTAAATAGTTTCAGTTGCATGTGATAATCAGAATAAGAATTGTTGACCCATTTGTAAACTAGCTAGGAATACAAATAATATGTTCAAACATGAGGCATAACCAAACCATGACAATTGTACACGCCCCTAATTTCGTTATCCGGTTCTATGCGGCCATAAATCCTCCAGATTGTGGTTAGCGCGACTAACCATGACCGGGAGACGTCACTCTCCATAGTACTATTCATAGGACCCTAGGCTACAGTTAATGGTTACTACGTTGTTCCAGGGGACTTTAGCGGTCTCAACTTGTTGTTCTCATCTCATGTAAACATAAAAGTCGTGCCTTATTCTCTTGTTATCCCATAAAATAGTTGTAAGTATGTTTTTCCCCCAAATCGTTGAGTGTTGTTCATCCGAACAATCGTTGTGTGTTGTTCATACGAACAATCGTTGAGTGTACTTGTGTCCAGCTGTTTAGTTGAGCAAGTTTTCTCCCCGTTTGTTTCAAAACAATTTAAAAACAAGTAGTAAAAGTGGGGCCGGGAGACTTACAAGAAGTTAAACCAAAATGTTCATATTGTCAAACATATAAACAATGAAATTCATGATTTTTTTAAAACATAACAAGTAAGTATATTTCTCCCCCGATGTTTACAAAACAGTAAAGAGTTAAAAGGGGGCCGTGAACTCACCTTGTGTTCGATGAAATCCTAGCAAACAAACTTGTGCTAGTTCTTGTCTATCCGTACCCTAATCACACAAGGGTACTAATGTGTTAAAACTACCCGTTTTATACGTAAGTTGTTCACCGACTTAGCAAATCTGATTGCTTTTGTTTAAAATATCTTCTTAGTTTTTCAACACTTGTTTCGTTATAAAACAGTTCTAAGTTACTGCCCAATTGGACTGATGAACACGTATCGAAACTACCTAGTTTCGATTGAATAGTTGGGTATCGAAATTACCTAGTTTCGATTGAGTATGACAGTTGTCGAAACTTCCTAGTTTCGATTGCGCAGATTAGATATCGAAACTTCCTAGTTTCGATTGAGCAAAAACTGGTATCGAAACTACCTAGTTTCGATTGGCAAGAAGGGTATCGAAACTACCTAGTTTCGATTGGGCAATATGTATCGAAACTACCTAGTTTCGATTGAACAACTAGTATCGAAACTCCTAGTTTCGATTGAGTAAACTGGTATCGAAACTATAGTTTCGATTACTGGACTTCTGTTTGACAGAATCAGTCCTGCATATTTTTATGTTTTAATCTTGAATTCGACACACTTTTCTTGTTATCTTACTTGCGTTTGAATATTTTGTATGTTTAGCTGTGGTTTTAAAGAAAATACTGTAGATAGTATTGAGTTTTTACCTAAAACAGAGAATGACGATTTTGAGAGAAACAGAGAATGATCTTGAGCTCCTTAGTTTGATTCTTGAGAAAAACACTTGGAACTCTTCTTATAGCACCGAATTATGGTGGATTTTGCCTTAAACTGGACTTTGACTTGAAGAAAAATGGGGAATATTGCCGTAAGAAAATGAGGAAGGCAAAAGAAATTGTGAGATTTTGATTGAGGGGAGTATGGTTCATATCTGCATTCTCGCAGGTATGGTATGGGTTTAAAGATAAGGAAGATGAGAGAGAATAAAACAGTAGTGTGAAAAGGGGGGGGGGGGGTCTTCTCTGGCTTCGGCCGAGAAAGTCAAGGAAAATGGGTTGGGGTTAAATAAATCAAATAATTAGATTTAAGTGTAAATTTAACCACTAGTGTTCGTATTTAGTCGGGTTATCCTGGTACGTGAACCGGTAACTCCTAGAATTACCAAATATGAAATGAGACCATGTACGGTTATTGACCTGAAATGTCGGGTGTCACATTCTCCCCATGTTAAAAGAATTTCGTCCCGAAATTCAATTTGTGTCCTCTTGAACTGGTGTATCCTTAAACTGGACTTTGACTTGAAGAAAAATGGGGAATATTGCCGTAAGAAAATGAGGAAGGCAAAAGAAATTGTGAGATTTTGATTGAGGGGAGTATGGTTCATATCTGCATTCTCGCAGGTATGGTATGGGTTTAAAGATAAGGAAGATGAGAGAGAATAAAACAGTAGTGTGAAAAGGGGGGGGGGGGTCTTCTCTGGCTTCGGCCGAGAAAGTCAAGGAAAATGGGTTGGGGTTAAATAAATCAAATAATTAGATTTAAGTGTAAATTTAACCACTAGTGTTCGTATTTAGTCGGGTTATCCTGGTACGTGAACCGGTAACTCCTAGAATTACCAAATATGAAATGAGACCATGTACGGTTATTGACCTGAAATGTCGGGTGTCACATTCTCCCCATGTTAAAAGAATTTCGTCCCGAAATTCAATTTGTGTCCTCTTGAACTGGTGTATCCTTAAACAAGGAGGGGTATTTCGTTTTCATTTGATCTTCTCGTTCCCATGTATACTCAGGACCACGTTTTGAGTTCCAACGTACTTTAACCAGTTTGATTCGGCTACGTCTCAGCTTTTGAACTTTCCAATCTGAAATCTCAATTGGTTCCTCGATGAAATGAAGTTTATCATCAATGTGAATTTCATTAGGAGGAATGATCAAAGTCTCGTCCGACAGACACTTTTTGAGATTAGACACATGAAATGTATCGTGTACGTTGCTTAGTTCTTGTGGTAGCTTGAGCTTGTAGGCTACAGGGTCAACCCTAGCCAGTATTTCAAATGGTTCAATGTACCTAGGGTTAAGCTTGCCACGGTTGCCAAATCTTGCAACTCCTTTCCAAGGTGAGACCTTCAACATGACTTTTTCTCCCACTTGGAATTCTAAAGGTTTTCGTCTGTTGCTAGTTCAACTCTCTTTCGTCTGTCTTGAGTGGCTTTCAGGCGATCTTTTGTTTTGGCGATCTTGTCAGTGGTTTCCTAGCCAATATCAGGACCAGTCAAATGCTTTTTGCCAACCTCCGCCCATCATAGCGATGAGTGACACTTACAACCATGCAAAGCCTCAACGGAGCGGCTTTAATGCTGGTATGGTAGTTGGTATTATATGAAAACTCAGCCAACGGCGGTGAGTATCCCTATTTCCTCTGAAATCGATTACACACGCACGAAGCACATCTTTTAAAGTTTGGATGGTCCTTTTACTTTGACCATTCATTTGGGGATGATATGCAGTGCTCATGTAAAGGCGTGTGCCTAAGGCTTCTTGTACAGACTGCTGAATCGACTGTCCCTTTTAGAGAAAATGGAAACTGGCATACCATGCTTAGCCTTAATTCCCTTAATATTTAGCCTTGCTCGCTTCTTACTTTTATCTGTATCCTTTATTGGTAGGGAATGCGCGGATTTCGTCAAACGACTGACGATTACCATATAGTATCATAGTCGCTAGGTGTTCTGGGTGGATTTGTAATGAAATCCATGGGATTCTCTTCCCTTTCCCATTGATAAATATGTGTTTGTTGTAATAACTCAGGTGATTCCTAACATTCTACTTGTACTGCCAAGTATCTCCTAGCATAGATAGCTATTTTTCCTCTCATGTTTGGCCACATAATGGAGTTCCTCTGGGTCCTTATACGTTTCATTCGATTCTGGATGAACGGAGTACTTGGGCTTATGGACTTCATCCATAACCTCCCACATAGGCTACCAATACCTGGTACCCAAATTATATATGTATCATCCAACTTAGGCTTCAATTGTTTGATTCCATTTACTTGGTAGTCAGTATTCGAAAGCAAAGCGAATATTTCCCCGACTAACGATATTAAACGTGTAAGAATCCCTTTATTTGATTACCCTCAATATGGTAGGATTATGTGATGCTCATTCCTGGTAATGAAAGGAATGGTGCCTGCGAATCTTGAGCGTATGTTGGCACATACTTTTTTTTTTTCGTCTACGCACTATAGGTCTTATGAAAGAATTACTCGACGAGGTGTCCAAGTTTTTGTTGTATATTGGGTAGAAATGAAACAGTATGAAAATAAACTTTATGTTTGTCCCTCTTATGCTTTTCGAAAGCATTTTCCCGGACAAAGACTTTTCTCTTATTTCAGGTTTCATGTTTTCTAGGATTTTCCTCTCCATGTGCCTTCATGGAGCTAGGAATTGATGTTCCTTGGGAGCTCTTATTTGCGAACTTCGAGTCTAATCACCACTTTACCCCTTTGCTTGCACTACCTTTCGAGGCAGACTAGCCTTTGGGTTGTAGCGTCCTGATATGTAAACTCATGTCTCGACTACCATACCTTCAAAGTATGTAAGCCATACGAAGTTCGATGTTTGTTTGGAATGTTCACCTTCCGTCTAGCTGAGGGAATGAATAGTAATACTATGAGAATGGTCTCATCGAATTAGTGCTTTCCCCAAAATGGGCTATGGGTTTGTCAACCCATTAAGTTGGTAGACAAGGTTGATAGCAACTATTAGTCATATAGTGTGTATGCACTCCTTTAGTGTTTGAATGGTGCTTTGGTGACTTACCATTACGTATTCCACTCATTCAGGTTATAGCCTCAAAATTCTTAGCACAAGGATAAACTTGAGGTAATGAGTGTTGAACGTCGAGACTTTTGTATTCTAATTGAGTCTACTCCAAGAGATCATTTCATAATAATAGATGCTCTAGAGCTTCTCAATTTTAGAAAACTAGGAGTGAAAGATGCAATCACACCTCTCTTCTAGGCTAAATTTGGGATCCATCCATCAAGATGAACCCTTGGGAAGTGCGAGTACAAAAGAGTAATAAATTATTCTTCTCAACTCTTTGTGGACAGTGGCCTGTTGTGAATAGCTCGAGCTTACGTCCTTTATGTATATCATGAGCTAATGAGATTAGCATGAAATTCCGCATTTAGGACTCCTTTAAGAGTTTTGCATATCGTTTTGGTTAGTGCGACAATAGTCGTTAGTCTACACTTAGGTTTCTTTGGCATTCGCTTGAGCATCAACCCCAGCTTATCCATTGTAGAGAGAATAGTCAGACTTAAAGGTATATTGAATGTCAATGGTTGCGAGAGCAATCCTGTTTGGCCGATATTCTGAAATGTCAGACTAGCTACTCGTCTCACATAGAGCTTCCACAATACCTCATAGGTACTATGTGTATGCGGGTCAGAAATATTTTCTGCCCCATTACCGGAGTTAGTGCCTGGCACTCCTGACGAAAATTTCAAGTATATTGAGACTAAATTGTACGATGGATCTTGAGATTATGCTATAATCTCTCACAATAATTGTGCAATTATTGTTAGTGTTAGTTGTGGTGACGCTCAATTTGAAGCATTCCTGACAAGTAGAATCTCAAAGAATGAGTGTGCGAATTCCTTCGTCGTTCAAGATTTACTAAGGATTGGTTGAATTCAATTTGAATTTCTCTCGTTTCTCCAAAACTAGGAGAATGCTTTGTGAGCACCTAATTGAGAAGTCTGATTTGATAGGATTCAATCCTTAATCAAGTGATTGAGAACATGGGTTTATCATCAGCTTAGACAGTAAGACTCACTAAAGTTCCCATGCACTGCAAATTATGATTACGTGTGCACCCGTAATGATAATTTGCCTTGCCTGATCCCTATAGTGTTTCTTCTATCCCTAGCTTTTAATCAAAAGGGATTTGAAATAATCATTAGATTGCGTTTGCACATTTGTACAGGAGTGTGTATTGTTTTATCGGATTACTCTTAATTATGAGTACCAATACTCATGAATCTGCCGAATATGGCAGTTGTCGGATGAGGCTAATGGTAGAGAGGCACCACCAGTGCCTCTTAAAATAAAATATGTATGGTGAAATTCAGGCACTATGTGTTGGGCAGAGATCCTCAAACGAGTGTCGAGCAACTCATGCTCTAAGTCCATATATATGCATGGATCCACATGACCCTGATGTATGTCTGGGTCTCCTGACCCTTGGAGTTCTCTCCCATTTAGTCCTGCTTATTCACCTTGAATTCCCTTCTGTCTGGGCAATCATGCCTGCCATATAACATGGTGAGAGTCTAGGCATCCGATCCGACAACTTATGAAGGAGAGTATTTATACCGCAAATACGTTAGAAAGATAGTTGCCTCCACGGCTAGAATAGTTGTCGGTGTGGTGCAGGTATGGGTACAGATTTTGGTACGGGTTCAGTCTGTTGTGATACCAAGATCGGTAACTGACGGTCGTTGTAGTCGTAGTCCAAGCTCAGCTCGTAACTCGATCTTCTAAGGTTGCAGTATACTGAGTACCTGTTATTCTTGACTCGTAATCCGAATAGTAACATGTTATATGTGTTTATTATTTTCACATTGTTGTATGTGTTTAAGTGTTCATTACATGTGTTATGTAATTGTATTAGTGTAGCTAATGGTACCCTAGTGTAACTCCATACACTAATAGTCTACACAAATTGTTCGGCAACGGTTGGAATTCCTATGCTCAAGTCTTGGGTGTTTTTAGTGTGATGCAAGTCTTAGAAATCTTGGTCCCTAAATGAGTCCGGTTAGAGCCTAGGTATCACTAAGGAAACCTAATTCGCTAAAACCATTGCTCTGATACCAATCTGTCACACCCCCAAATTTATTTACTTATTAAATAAATACAGGTTGCAACGATTGGTTCATTACACGATAGCGGAAGCTGTAATAGTGATTTCTAAGACTTGATTACATATTCAATTACTAAAACTGCGTAATACTATGATCTAAGTTCTTCTAGATCAATGATAGACTTGAGACTTGATATTCTACATCCTTCCAGCCTTTAGGAATTGATCCAACATAGCTAGCCTATTCCAACCGCGTCATGGCTAAAGGTTACCTGAGAAACATACTTGAAAGTGTCAACACAAAGGTTGGTGAGTTCACAGAGTTAGTTGTATTAGTGCTTATAGTTTTTTCCCGAAAACATGTACATGACTTTACCGTCATAAAATAAGTTGTATTCATTTGAAAACATTACCATGACTTAACCGTCATAAAATATGTAGTTTTTCTTTGTATAAACCTGATCATTTTAACCTGATCAGAACACTTTGTTTCAAATTCAATTGTTCGTAAATAGTTCCAGTTGCATGTGATAATCAGAATAAGAATTGTTGACCCATTTGTAAACTAGCTAGGAATACAAATAATATGTTCATACATGAGGCGTAACCAAACCATGACAATTGTACACGCCCCTAATTTCGTTATCCGGTTCTATGCGGCCATAAATCCTCCAGATTGTGGTTAGCGCGACTAACCATGACCGGGAGACGTCACTCTCCATAGTACTATTCATAGGACCCTAGGCTACAGTTAATGGTTACTACGTTGTTCCAGGGGACTTTAGCGGTCTCAACTTGTTGTTCTCATCTCATGTAAACATAAAAGTCGTGCCTTATTCTCTTGTTATCCCATAAAATAGTTGTAAGTATGTTTTTCCCCCAAATCGTTGAGTGTTGTTCATCCGAACAATCGTTGTGTGTTGTTCATACGAACAATCGTTGAGTGTACTTGTGTCCAGCTGTTTAGTTGAGCAAGTTTTCTCCCCGTTTGTTTCAAAACAATTTAAAAACAAGTAGTAAAAGTGGGGCCGGGAGACTTACAAGAAGTTAAACCAAAATGTTCATATTGTCAAACATATAAACAATGAAATTCATGTTTTTTTTAAAACATAACAAGTAAGTATATTTCTCCCCCGATGTTTACAAAACAGTAAAGAGTTAAAAGGGGGCTGTGAACTCACCTTGTGTTCGATGAAATCCTAGCAAACAAACTTGTGCTAGTTCTTGTCTATCCGTACCCTAATCACACAAGGGTACTAATGTGTTAAAACTACCCGTTTTATACGTAAGTTGTTCACCGACTTAGCAAATCTGATTGCTTTTGTTTAAAATATCTTCTTAGTTTTTCAACACTTGTTTCGTTATAAAACAGTTCTAAGTTACTGCCCAATTGGACTGATGAACAGGTATCGAAACTACCTAGTTTCGATTGAATAGTTGGGTATCGAAATTACCTAGTTTCGATTGAGTATGACAGTTGTCGAAACTTCCTAGTTTCGATTGCGCAGATTAGATATCGAAACTTCCTAGTTTCGATTGAGCAAAAACTGGTATCGAAACTACCTAGTTTCGATTGGCAAGAAGGGTATCGAAACTACCTAGTTTCGATTGGGCAATATGTATCGAAACTACCTAGTTTCGATTGAACAACTAGTATCGAAACTCCTAGTTTCGATTGAGTAAACTGGTATCGAAATTATAGTTTCGATTACTGGACTTCTGTTTGACAGAATCAGTCCTGCATATTTTTATGTTTTAATCTTTAATTCGACACACTTTTCTTGTTATCTTACTTGCGTTTAAATATTTTGTATGTTTAGCTGCGGTTTTAAAGAAAATATTGTAGATAGTATTGAGTTTTTACCTAAAACAGAGAATGACGAGTTTGAGAGAAACAGAGAATGATCTTGAGCTCCTTAGCTTGATTCTTGAGAAAAACACTTGGAACTCTTCTTATAGCACCGAATTATGGTGGATTTTGCCTTAAACTGGACTTTGACTTGAAGAAAAATGGGGAATATTGCCGTAAGAAAATGAGGAAGGCAAAAGAAATTGTGAGATTTTGATTGAGGGGAGTATGGTTCATATCTGCATTCTCGCAGGTATGGTATGGGTTTAAAGATAAGGAAGATGAGAGAGAATAAAACAGTAGTGTGAAAAGGGGGGGGGGGTCTTCTCTGGCTTCGGCCGAGAAAGTCAAGGAAAATGGGTTGGGGTTAAATAAATCAAATAATTAGATTTAAGTGTAAATTTAACCACTAGTGTTCGTATTTAGTCGGGTTATCCTGGTACGTGAACCGGTAACTCCTAGAATTACCAAATATTAAATGAGACCATGTACGGTTATTGACCTGAAATGTCGGGTGTCACAGGTAGAGGCTAAATCTGGACTGGCAGCTGGAACTTGTACTTGCTGCACAATCGGGACCTCTACTACCCTGGGGATAGCAACCTCTTGCCTATCTCCCCTGTTCTTATGAATGCTTTCCGTTCTTTGTCTTTGTACAGCAGCGTCATAGTCAGAATTTGGCTCATATTCGCTGCTTGAGCTTTGTCGCTTTCTTTTGGAGGACGACTCAGGTAGGGTTACCTTAGCCGTTCTCCGTGGGTGTACCTATGATGGTGCGTCGTCGGAATCAGAAGAATCTGATTCTGTTGCTTCAGAATCGGATTCCTCAGCACCACCATCACCGCCTTCGTCGTCTCCATCCTCAGACGATCCATCATCACTTTCCATATCCTCCTGTTGTTGTTCCTGTTGCTCATCGGAGTGTTCACTCATTTCAGGTTCCAAGTCGTGGCTGTACCATCTCCAGTCTTCAGGTGCCACATATGTTTCATTTAGAAGGTGGCCAAAGAGTTCTGTGTGCACAGGGGTAGGTTCTACACTGCTTGGCTTCAGAAATTGAGCAAATACTCTTTTCTCCACCCACTTGACCTGCAATCTCTCCCCTATAGCAGGAAGGTTTGGCAACGCGTCATCGATCAAGAGTTGCACAAACCTAGGGTACAATAAGAAACTAAACTTCTCCGCTGTGTTGATCTGGTCATTGATTGCTTTGAAGATGTAGCGCGAGAAGTTGTAGCCCTTATTAAGAGACAAGTCCACCATGGCTGCTGCAAGGTCATGACCCATGGCATCTTTACCAGCTTTCCTTGACGAGATGCACACGATCATGACATGGGCGAAATACCGCCATTGGTCTAATACCCACATCTTTTTATAAGAAGCATAGTCCCTTGCTCCGACGTATCCCATTCTTTGCCTCCACACCCATCCACAAAGTAGTCTGGATAGGCTGTCGGGTCGGTAGCAAGGTCTCTGAACTGCAGGACCCTTCTTATGTTATCTTCAGAAAAAGCGATAGCCTGACCAGCAACGGTAGCCCTTATGACATTGGGGGTTACCGTGCAGTCGTGCTCCACCGTCTCCCATAATTGTTCCAAGTAAGGTCTTGACACGGTCGGGTCAGCTGAGATAGCATAGCTGACTCTTGAGCGGTTCAAGAAGTCAACTATCTCCCTATATTGCAATGCTGCACATTTCCATTCGGGTTGAGTGTTTGCTAACAGGTTGAATTCGTTAGTAAACGCCCGAGCCATAATCTACAAAATCACACAGAAAGCACAATCAGAACAACACGTATCATTAGAAATGAATAAAAACGACTCAGTATAACAGTTACTCTTTGAACTGAATTTTAGACTTAGGAATTTTTGCCAAGTGTTGGAGTTTGTTCTTGCGTACTTAACAAGTACGCATGAAGTGCTTCGTGCGTACTTGTTAAGTGCGCAGGAAACGTACTTGGCCAAAATTCCAAAAATTTCAACTGTCAATCAGAAGAGAGGCATTGTCGTGGATTATGGTCACCATAAGGTCGAAATACTTGATTAAGACCTATGGGAGCATTATCCACTGCAAGTAACCGCTAAACCCGTCAATTTTTTTTTTATTTTATTTTTTTGACCTAGATGACGACCCAGTTGAACCAGTGGGCAATCGAGGGTCAAGGGCAAAATCAAACCTTGTTAAGGACAAATTATGAGTCAATAAGTTTCGATTAGTGATTATTAACAAGTTTTAGGTCTTAATTTGCATTTAGAACACCAAAATAGGTCAATAATTTCACACTCAAACCATCGATGAATCGGTCAAAAACATGTGATTTAGTGGATGATACGGACCGAGATTCTCACCAAGTAAATGTTTGATGATGATTAAACAATGAGCGGGACGAAGAATCCGGTTGGAACACTCGAAATTTTTGAGGAAAATGTTCGGAGGGAATATCACAGGAGAAACGGTTTGAAAGTGATAATCTCAAAAAAATTTCTAAGTCCTGTATTTATACCCAACACATATTGGTCGTGCGTACTTAATAAGTGCGCAGGACTTAACTCCTGCGTACGTACTAAGTACGCATGACTTAAGTCTTGCGTACTTGTTAAGTACGCAGGGTTTACCTCATGCGCACTTATCAAGTACGCATAGACCCTTATGTGCGCACACTTTCAACTCAAATTATGAAGATTTCAAGTCAAATAACGAACAAGAAAAAAATGTTCAATCACGAGGTTTCAAATACAATTCACGAAGGTTAAACACAAATATTTTTGGCTTTTCTGAATAAAGTTGAACTATGCATAAACTTAAAATATTTTTTGATCTTTTCTCATAGAAATATACAAGTATTCACACAAACTATTTTTGATCAAAGACATGAGCAGAGGATCATATCAGGCTATCTTTTAGCAAAAACGATACAAAATAAACGTCAAAAAATATGGGATCATGTCATGGATTACTATTTATTCGTACGTAATAACCACATAAACAAGTAATTCAAGTTGACAATATTATAAGATTTGAAACTTTAAGCATCTTTGTATCACATTCTTGTGTATTAAGGTATTTTTATAAGATATACAACGTGTACCCCACTGATATGCTATTCTAACTTGCACTATCTCAAGGCATCTAAGATTTTCCCAATGATTTTCTAAATTTTCAGAATGAAGCTACATCTATTAGCACAGGAAAATCAAGCAGAATCCAAGATTCAGAATCGAGTGATTCAGTTGTCTTGGTTTCATTTGATTTTCTTCATTAAATATTGGAATGATGATTCAGGATAATATATATGGTGATTGAATAAGGTAAGGTGATCCAACTTTTATCTGGATTTGATTTCAATGAATCAGGAATGATTCAAGGGTGAATACATGCTCAACGGTTAATGTAGAGACATGTCCTGATTCAATCTCTCCTTGCATACTTGTGAGTATGTGCAGTGAGATGAACCGCATTAATTGTGCTAACGACATAACCCGAAACTGACCTCAAAAGAAAATCATTTCCAAAATCTAACATCCTATATCTGATAATGATCTTTTCTATTCTTTTACACACACACACTTGCAAACATGGGTTCAAATAACAGTTGTAATTTAGATTTAGTTTCCACACTACTAGTGATTCAAAGACGCATACAGCCCATTGACAATTTAAATTACTCGTAAATGAGCAGATTAAAAACATAATAACTTAAACAGCTAAGTAAGCATGACGCAATCATTTCCCATATGAGCAGTCTGTGACATTTAGATCATTTCTGATGTACTATCATTTCCTCTTTTTCTCAAGTTAACTTTGAAATTTTCTCCATTTTTCTATTTTTGTTTTTGTTTTTGTAAAATATTTTGAAACTTAAAAGAACTATACAGAAAATTTAAAAAGAAATAAAGTTTAACTTCCATGAATTGAATTGAATTAAGAAAAATTAATTTTCACTCAGGTTTGAACATTCCTATCAAGTTGACAAGATGCTCAAAACGGGATCGATCAAAAGCCTTTGTGAAAAGGTCAGCAAGATTGTCATCCGTGTGAACTTTTACAATTTCAATTAAATGCTTTTCAGCATAATCACGGATGAAATGATGACGAATCTCTATATGTTTAGTTTTGGAATGTTTCACCGGGTTATTTGTGATGGACATTGTGGCGGACATTGTGGCATTGTTGTCAATGAATAGAGGAGTTCCAGTGAAGTTTAAGCCGTAGTCTCTCAACTGCTGCTGAATCCACAGTATCTGAGAACAACCGTTCGCTGCAGCAATGTATTTTGCTTCACAAGTTGAGACAGACACCGTTGACTGCTTCTTACACTGCCAGGAGACTAGTCTGTCTCCTAAGAATTGACATCCACCAGAAGTTGACTTTCTGTCAAGGTTACAACCGCCATAATCTGAATCAGTGTAGGCTTTGAAGTCGAATGACTGCTGCTTAGAGTACCAAAGACCTAATCGGGGTTTCCCTTTCAGGTATCTAAAAATTCTCTTCACGGCTATCATATGTGACTCCTTCGGTTGAGACTGAAACCTTGAGCACAAGCACACAGCAAACATTATATCGGGTCTTGAAGCTGTGAGATACATAAGTGATCCGATCATCCCACGGTACAATCTGCTGTCTACATCCTTTCCTTCTTTGTAAGGATGCAGACCATGATTGACTGGCATAGGTGTGCCATAAGTACTGCTATCATTCATCTTGTATTTTGACAAGATGTCCTGCACATACTTGGTTTGATGTAGATAAATGCCATCCTCTCTTTGACTGACTTGCAGACCCAGGAAGAACGACAGTTCACCCATATTGCTCATTTCAAATTTGGACTTCATCACCTGCTCGAATTCCCTACACATCCCTTCATTGGTAGATCCAAAGATAATGTCGTCGACGTATACTTGTACAAGAAGAATGTCACCTCCTGCTTTCCTAATGAAGAGAGTCGAGTCAATCTGTCACGATCGAAACCATTAGACAGTAAATGCTTAGATAATGTCTCATATCATGCCCGCGGTGCTTGATGAAGACCATAAAGTGCTTTGTCGAGCTTATACACTTTATTGATATTATGCGGATCTTCAAAACCAGGAGGTTGAGTGACATAGACTTCTTCAAGAACTTTACCATAAAGGAAAGCACTCTTCACATCAAGTTGATAGACCTTGAAGCCGACATATGTGGCATAAGCCAAGAACAGTCGAATGGCTTCAATTCTAGCAACTGGGGCATATACTTCCGTGTAATCCAAGCCCTCTTGCTGATAAAAACCCTAAACAACCATTCTTGCTTTGTTCTTCACAACAACATGACGATCATCCGTCTTACACTTGAACACCCATCTGGTTCCAATTGGCTGAAAGCCTTTTGGCAAGTCAACCAAATCCCACACGTGCAACTTTTGGAATTGAGACAATTCATCTTGCATCGCCTCAATCTAGCAGTTGTCAGTGAGAGCCACCTTCACATTCTTCGGCTATAACTGGGACACGAATGCAGCATGCAGACATGTTTCCATGACACCAGTGTCAAGTATCTCTGTGTAAAGACTGGTGTTCTCAGTGATGGTTCGATGACTAGTCTGAACGCCGGCATAAGGATCACCAATAATGTTGTCGATTAGATGATTCCTATGCACTCTCATCTCCGGTACAATCGGTTCCTAAATTTCTGGATCAAGATTCGTGCTTAACTTCCCCATTTCCTGTGTTCCAGAGGAAGAAGATTCAATGTTAATTGGATCAGCTGGAGCGTCATTTCCTACAGTTGTGTTAGGATTGGCTTGAGCGTCATCTCCAACAATATGAACATCTTCACTGTTATCACTGTCATGAGTTCCAGATGCAGATGCAGCATTGGAATCAGGAGTTACAATCGGTACAGTGGCACGAGTAGAGAAACTGGACTCATCGCCGCCACCCAATAATTCATAAACATTTGCGGCGTCATCTGCAGATATATCACGAAGATTGAATGACTTGAATAGCGCATCATAATCAAAACCCAAAGCTGGACCTGTTGGTTCGGGTGGAATGTTGTGTTTACTACAATCCACTTCAAACCATTCCTCGACAGTACGAGTTCCTATATTGTACACTCTCTTGCAAGGCGAGTTGGCAACGTATCCTAAGAAGATGCCTTCTGTAGGTCCAGATTCAATCGAAAGTCACTGATATGATCGATTTAACACATACACAGGCGGAAACTGTGTATATGGAGGTGAAACTGATAAACGAAACAGTGATGGTGAAGATAACCAGCTAACCACAGTATGAATCAACAATCAAAGGGAATGAAAATGTAAGAACACAGTGAATAAACAACTGCAGATTGTATTGATTCAAGCAAAATGTGAAAGAGAAAGTTCAGGGTTACAGCCGCTACTCACACCCTAAACAATCTCAAACTAGGCTATTTATAGTAGTGACAGGTATCGAAACTATGGTCAATCGAAACTATGGTCAATCGAAACTACTAGTTTTGATTGACCATTTACAAATGATACTTAGACCTGTCGAAACTACCATCTATCGAAACTACTAGTTTCGATTGAACAGACTCAATTGAAACTAAGTAGTTTCGATGGCCCAGACTTAACGAATTATAGAAAACTGAAATTACAATAATGAAATAACAGAAAGTAAACTAGTCTAAAAGTGTTTAATCATACAATAAATGACAACAGCTTATACAAAATATATAACTCTACAATCTCCCCCTAAGCTGTTGCATTACTGTCTTCAGCTCTTCTTCAAGCAGCTGGTCTTTCAGATGTCCTTGGAATGAAAGGTTTGACATGGAGAGAGACAATCCTTTGATAGGCCTTCGCATCAGCTTCATCTTCATCGCTGTAAGCCTGAATGTGATTCTGGAAAAGTACTTCCAGATCTTCCGGTTGAAATTTTAACAGCTCCATTGGATCAAAGATGGTGATGTCTTCCTTGCCCTCACATTCAATAACTGCACTGCCAATGACTGGGTTATAGAACCACTTTCTGAAATTTTGTAGCTGGACAGGTACAGATTTTGGAATAGTGATAGTCTTGTGTGTTTGGGCAGGCTTGTATCTTAGGAAAACATATGGCTTTTTAGTCTTAGGATGAAACCTAGTCTTTGAGATCTTTTTCTGAGTTTTTCTAGGCTTCATTCCTTTGAAATCGTTGTTGACTTGAGAATGCAGAAACTTCTCAAAGTCATAAGCCATCATGACCTTCCCAGGGTTTTGAAGTGGAAGTTTTGCTAAATCCCTGAGGTCATAAAAAGGAAGGGTCTGGAAGTCAGTCATGTTCTTGAAGTGCTGAACTCCCCCTCTATATCGTCTGATGATAAAGAGCTTCCTTTCAGCATCGTATTTCCATCCAATTGGAGGCCTTTTCAGTTCTTAATGCTCGGCTATCCACTCATATGTCTTAGGAGTTTCCTCCTGAATTATTTTCTTAAACCAGGACTTTCTTGAGATTGGAGGTTCAGGACCAGTTGAAGGTTGATCTTGTGCTGGAGTTGTTCCAGATACTGGAATGGTTGGTTCAGGAATGATATCTTTGATGAGGTTAATCTGAACATCTTCTTCATCTGATAATGTTTGAATCTCATCACCTTCTTTAGTAAAATATCTTGTTCGTTCAGTCTCTTTTTCTTCAGTGGTTAGAATTTCTGGATGAAGGTCATTATAGCCAAAGTTTTCAATGTCATCTAGAAGAGCATTCAGCTCATCATCAGATGGTATATCTTCTTCATCCAGAATGAAAGTTTCAATATCAGGCATAGCTCCCTTCCCTCTTTTCCTTGCTTCTCTTCTTTCACTAGCTGAGGGAATGTCAGACTCTATCTCCTCAACCTTTACTTCAACAGACTCCTTTGTCTTGGTACCGTGACCGGTATACATAATTAATGCAGATTCAGGATTAGTGACAAAGGCAGGAGACGATGGTTCAACTTCTGATGTAGTCTCCCCTTGTCCTGTTGAGGTGGTTGGCTGTTGAGGTGTAGGTTTGAGTATTGAGTCTTTGAGCTGCTTAACTGTTTCAGCTAAGGCTTTGAAATCTTCTTGTTGCTTTGTTATCAGCCTTTGTTGAGTTTTCAGCTGAGCCTGCTGAATATCTATTTGAGTATGTAAGCCTCCAACCTTCAGCTTTAAGTCTTTGACTTCCTCCTTAACTTCATTCAAATTGGACTTCAATTCTTCAATCTCTGTATCTTTCTTTTGAAGATTATCTTGAAGTCTTTTCATTTCAAGACTTAGAGTCTTGACTCTCGGTAAAGGAGAGGTTGAACCATGAAGTGGTGAGATGGGAGGAGTATGGATAGGTGATTGTTGTGGAGAAGTAGGTGGTGTAGGTATGAGTGCCTGTTGTGGAGAAGTAGGTGGTGTAGGTATGGGTGCCTGTTGTGGAGAAGTAGGTGGTGTAGGTATGGGTGCCTGTTGTGGAGAGGTAGGTGGAGTTGGATGTGGGGATGGTTCTGGAGTAGTGAATGATGAATCTGACGAGGATGACAAATCCTCCAATCCAGTCTTTATCCTTTTAGCTCTATGGTCCTCCTCTTCAAAATCAGACCCTGATTCAATTTGCCTTTTAGAGGAAAATGCAAGTTGCTATTTTCTATCATATGAATCAGATTTGTAATAGTCTGATCCATAGATCCCTGCATCAAGAGTCCCACTTGACTCTGCAGCTTCTACTTCAACCTCCTGTACATCAGCTTCAGCAATGACTGCTGGCTCTTGAACTACTTGTATTTCTTCAACAAAGGGGGCCTCTATCACAGGCTCAAGAATTTGCTGTTCTTCTTCTTGTACAACAGGAATGTCTATATCGATTTCAGCTTCCAGCTCTTCATCTGATGATAAGTCTTCTTCTTCAAGGTCAGGATCAATGTCAGGAATGAACTCTTCTTCTTCTCCAATGACATAACCAAACAGGGGAATGTCAGCTATCGCCCTGTTGGTCCTTTTGCTGGTGCTTTTCATGTAGCTGAGAGTTTTGGCTATCATGTTATCAAAAACAAAAGTGTTTCCACCTTGTTGAATCTCTGGAAGAAGATGATTGATGATAATTTGTAGAAATCTAGGATATGCTAGAAATTTCTCCTTTACTGCTCCTGTTAAGTTATACTTCAGCTGAGTGAATATGAAACCAGAAAAGTTGTAGTCTCTTCCCTTTGTTAATCCCAAAATAGTTGATCCCAGAGTACTGTTAGCTGAAGCAAAACCCCCTTTCCTTATTGATAGGCAATGAATAAACACATGCACTATATATCTCCAATGGCTAGGTAAAGAGTTCTTGATTATTTGACCATTCTTAAACTCATCAGGATGACCCATTCTTCTAAAGCATTCTTTCACATAGAAGATTGGGAACTCAACGGGTGCTTCTGGATTATCATTTAACTGCAGTGCTTCTCTAACTGTGTCTTCAGAAAATAATACATCTTGGCCATGTACGGTTGCCCTAATGTGCTACACATTATCAACTGTTATTATCTCAGCAGTTTCCCAGAATTGTCTTATAGTTGCTTCAAAAACCGGCAGGTTGTGGCTGATGGCAAAACTTATGTTGGAGTTTGCCAGAAAATTTAAGACAGGAATAAATTCAGCAGCTTTCGGATCATTGCTATTAAGGAATGCACAGACATTGTGCCTCTTCACGAATACGAGATCCATACCTGTAAAATTCATCAAAGAGTAAAGGTTCTGAATATCGAAACTAAGTATTCCAACACTTAGAAAAAATCAGAAATCCTTACTGTCGAAACTAAGTAGTTTCGATAGAGATGAACTTATCGAAACTAACTAGTTTCGATAAAAGCAATAAGCTTTGATCAACACTTGTAGAAACTCTGAAATCAACACTGTCGAAACTAAGTAGTTTCGATAGAGATGAATTTATCGAAACTAACTAGTTTCGATAGGGTCAATGAGCTTTGATCAACACTTATAAAAATTTTGAAATCAACAATGTCGAAACTAAGTAGTTTCGATAGAGATGAACTTATCGAAACTAACTAGTTTCGATAGACAGATTAGGTCAAGTTTGGGTGTCGAAACCAGTAGTTTCGATTAAAAAACCTTTTGAAAACTTTTTGAAGGAGTTGAACTCCTTTATCGAAACTAACTAGTTTTGAAACCCAAACCCCTTATTGATTCATTATGCTCAGACAATATAAACAATCAAATGAAAGGTTTTAGAGTGGCCTGTGATTGACGGATATTCGTCTTACTGAAAGCGAGTATGATTTCTGCAGGAATACACATACAAAGTGAGTTCTCAGATGATAAAGATGTATGCAAACACGGATATGACAGAGATTATGAAGATTCAGTCGAACTGATTTTGAAATTTTGAAACTCTAGGTCTGTTGATTCGCAAGAATCATTCAAAAGAAATAGTGACTTTACCTGATGATGGAGACGCTGGTGACAATGGGAAAATCAGGTGAATAATCACTGATATTTTGCAACTCAGACCAAGGCTTGATAGGTTTGTGAGAGACGGAGAAGATGAATAGGGTTTGCGAAAAAGACAAGTGAATAAGAAGTGAAGAGAGGGATTCATTTATGCAGGCGTTTAAATTTGCGAGGAACAAAAGACAAAAATGCCCCTGTCGAAACAACTAGTTTTGATAGGGCAAACTAGTTTCGATATTTACAGAGTAGTTTCGATAGAGCAAACTAGTTTCGATATTTACAGAGTAGTTTCGATAAGGCAAACTAGTTTCGATATTTACAGAGTAGTTTCGATAGTGCAAACTAGTTTCGGTATTTACAGAGTAGTTTCGATAGTGCAAACTAGTTTCGATATTTACAGAGTAGTTTCGATAGAGCAAACTAGTTTCGATATTTACATAGTAGTTTCGATAGAGCAAACTAGTTTCGATATTTACATAGTAACAGAAATAAGACTAACATATATACACAAGATATTTACACTTTTTCTTCTTGAAAAAGATCCAACATGAGATCAGATCTGGTCGGTCTCTTGAAACACTTCCTTTTGCAATTAACTACTGTGAGTCCCTGAAGATAGCTGATATTTGTGCAAAGTAAACCCGAACATTTGTTTGTATTTTGATTTCATGTGATTAAAAGGTACCATTTTAAGCACTATACAAGGTGTACCCCACATATTAAAATAAAATGATTTTGAAAACCTATCAATCCTCAAGAAGTACCCATTTTCATCCTATCATCTCTTTCTGATTAACCAAGGTACCGTCTTAGTAATGTCAAAGTACCACCAAAATAAAATAATATATCCAAGTGGATTTGGAAAATTAAAATAAAAAATATCCAAGTAGATATTAAAAAGGTACGAGCATTCTAGATCTTTGCGTAAGCAAAACAGAAGAAGTCGTAAAATTATCCAAGCGGATAGAAAAATGTTGAACACCCGAGATCTTTGCGTAAGCAAAACAGACGGGGTCAAATCATCCAAGTGGATGGGAAAAGGATGAGCACCCGAGATCTTTGCGTAAGCAAAACATACGGGGTCATCGGTGGTAAATACGTTATATTGACGGTCACTTGGCGTATGAATAGGAATCCAATACGTAAGCCTATATCTGATTGAATTGGTTTTCTTAGATATAAAAATGGGTTAGATGTTTCAATAATGGGTTCAAACACACAAGTATGAGATATGTATTAGAGTTTTCACACTACTTACAAGTTTTAACCATATGTCGGGCCTACCAGCTATACCTTAGTAAACACCATCGCTTTTGGTCCATTCCATGTCCAAGAGATGAGATCAGACACTATCATTTCTCAAAGGTCAGATTCAATTCTTCCTGCAACTTAAAACCACTTGTAAGATTTTATACACAGCGATTCTTTTCAATATAATATTTCTCCCCCAAAAGAGTTGCGTAAAAACTGTGCATAAAAATAAAATCTTTTTGGAATTTTCTTTTGTCAAGTAAGCAGAATAATAATAAAAAATAAAATAAAATAAAATAAAATAAAATAAATACTATTCACACTATTTACTGAAAGTTGATCATTCCAAGCATCTCCACCAGTTGGGCGAATCTGGTAGAGTCAAAAGCCTTTGTGAAGATGTCTGCGGTTTGTTTGTGAGTTTTGACTTCAACAATTTGAATATGCTTCTTTTCAACACAGTCACGGATAAAGTGATGTTTGATTTCAATGTGTTTGGTTTTGGAATGCTGAACGGGGTTTTTGGTGATATGAGGAACGGCGGTGTTGTCACACAGAATTGGTGTCTCATAGAATGTGATCCCATAGTCAAGCATCTGATGGTGTATCCATCTGACTTGGGAACAACAGAGGGCTGCGGCAATGTATTCGGCTTCGGCGGTGGATTGGGAAACGGTGGACTGTTTCTTACATTGCCATGAGACAAGGCGGTTGCCAAGGAATTGACAACCTCCAGAAGTGGATTTTCGGTCTAAGTTGCAACCCCCGTAGTCTGAGTCTGAATAAGCCACAAGATCAAACAAGTCAGTTTTAGGATACCACAGACCCAATTTTGGCTTATATTTTAAATATCTCAAAATACGTTTTACAGCAGATAAATGAGAGAGTTTAGGATTAGCCTGAAAACGTGCACATAAGCACACTGCAAACATGATGTCTGGTCTGCTGGCCGTGAGATACATGAGCGATCCTATCATAGAGCGATATAGATGCGGATCAACACTTTCACCATCCACATCAGGAATCAAACAATGACGAACTTCCACAGGAGTTTTTACAGGGTGGGAATCAGCCATTTTGAACTTGGTCAAGATTTCTTTGACGTATTTTTCTTGATGGATAAGGATTCCTGACTCAGACTGATCAACTTGTAGTCCCAAAAAGAACTTCATTTCCCCCCATGGAGCTCATCTCAAACTTAGATCGCATCACTTCTTCAAATTCTTTGCAGAGACGGGGATTTGTAGAACCAAAAATGATATCATCCACATAAATTTGCACCATGATTGTATCCTTTTCCTCCTTCCGTTTGAACAATGTTTGGTCAATTACTCCTCGTGTGAAACCATTCTCAAGCAGATGCTTTGATAAAGTTTCATACCACGCACGAGGTGCTTGGTGAAGACCGTACAATGCTTTGTCTAACTTGTAAACACGGTCTGGAAAATTAGGATCAATGAAACCCGGCAGCTGCTTGACATATACTTCTTCTTGAACTTTGCCATACAAAAATGCGCTTTTGACATCCATTTGATGGACGGTGAAGTCCATGTAGGCTGCATAGGAGAGAAACATTCGAATGGCTTCCAAGCGAGCCACTGGTGCAAAGACTTCCTCGTAGTCAATCCCTTCTTCTTGATAGAAACCTTGAACCACCAGACGAGCTTTATTACGAATCACAGTGCCGCCTTCATCCTTTTTGTTGCGAAAGACCCAACGAGTACCGATTGGAACTTTGTTCTTGGGTAGATCCACCAAATTCCACACATGTAACTTAGAGAATTGCTGTAGCTCTTCCTGCATTGCTTCCACCCAGCTGTTTTCTAGTAATGTTGCTTTAATGTTCTTTGGTTCAGTTTGAGAGATGAAGCAGGAAAACATGTTGTTTTCAAATGCTTCACAGGCACTTCGGGTACTAACACCCACATTGGGTGGTCCAATGATGTTATTGGTGGGATGAATCTTGTGAATTCGCAGTTGAGGAATTGCATCTTCTTCCACGACTTCTTCCAAATTGGTAAGATTTTCAGTAGGAGGATCGGCAATGTCATTAATAAGATCTTCAGCAGATGATTGTGGTGAAACATCTACTGTTGGAATGGAGTTGTCTTCAACAGTTTCACTTGTTGCACCAGAACTGGAAGACTCCATATTAGATTCAGCATTTGCAACCACAGGAATTTCAACCTGAGCAGATGAGGAAGAACCTAGATCATTTAAGTTCCCTAAATTGTTCACAGAAAAATAAGGATTAGCATGAGTTGAGTCAATTGAGAAATCAGGAAGATTAAATGATTTAAAAACTGAATCGACGTCAAATAGCCAATTGGGACCGTCTCCTGCGTCCGTGTGATTATTTTCATGCCAATTGATATCAATGGACTCCAGCACTATTCTTTTCTGCTTATGATAGACACGAAAAGCACGTTGATTGGAGGAATAACCAACAAAATAACATTCATCAGCTTTGGCTTCAAACTTGTTGAGCTGATCTGAAGTGTTCAGCATCGTGCACACACACCCAAATTTTCTGAAGAAATCAATAACTGGCTTGCGCTTGTACATGATCTCATATGGTGTCTTGTTGGAGCTTTTAGTAATAAGAACCCGATTTTGCACGAAGCATGCAGTGTTGACTGCCTCAGCCCAGAAAGTCACGGGAAGCTTAGAGTCAACAATCATAGTTCGTGCAGCTTCAATTAAAGTGCGGTTTCTCCTTTCAGCTACACCGTTTTGTTGAGGAGTACGAGGTGCACTAAATTGACGAGAAATTCCTTTGCTTTCACAGAAGGAGTCAAGAGTTGTATTCTTAAATTCTGTCTTCACACTTAAACTGACGAGGTTTTCAATTTGAAGCAGATAGGTCTTTAAAATCTCTGGCGTCTCATCCTTTTTAGCTAAGAAAAACACCCAAGTGAATCGAGAAAAATCATCTGTTACCACCAGACAGTATGACTTTCGTCCAAGACTCATGACACTCACTGGACCAAAAAGATCCATGTGAAGCAATTGGAGAGGAGAGTCAATGGAATTGGTGATCTTAGGCTTATGTGAAGATTTGTGTCGTTTTCCCTTGGAACATGAAATACAGTGTTCCATAGGAGTGAATCTTTGAGAGGTAATCCAGTGACTAGGTTGCCTCGAACCAGTCGGTTCATTGTTTTGAAGTTGACATGTCCCAACCTCTTATGCCACAGGAAAGATTCATCTTCGGAAGCCTTTGAGAGAAAACACGATTCAATTCCCGATGGATTGTTCATATCCAAGCTATATGTGTTGTATCTTCTGGGAGCACGCATGAGAATAAGTTCTTCCGGAATCACCACTCCCGGCTTTAAGATAAGACATTCTTTTGAATTGAATAAAGCACAAAAGTCCTTGTCAAAAATCTGTGAAACACTCATCAGATTGTACTTTAACTGAGGAACATAGTTGACAAATTCCAGACTATTTACTCCATTTGATACTGTTCCTTGTCCTTCAATCTTTCCTCCTCTTGGGTTTCCAGCAAAAGCAACATACTCTCCATCAATCTGATGATAATCTTGCAGCAAGTTAAAGTACCCAGTCATATGCCTTGAACATCCACTATCTACATGCCAGATATTATCGCCGGTTCTTCTTGATTGACCCTATACACAACGAACCATTTATACGTTTTGACCAAAAATGTTTCAATCAAGAGATTTTAGTGTCAGGATATGACATCTCATTGGAATCAGAAGTGCAACCATCCTTTGATGAAGCACGGTCATCAAATAGAACATTATTTTTAATTTTCCAAGTTCGTTTTAAATAATTTTTAGCATTTTTAATTCTTTTACGCCTAGATTTCCTACTGTGAGAAGAGTTAGGAAACACATATGAATTTAATGAACTTTGGGAAGGTGATTCTTCATTAAGATTTGCGGTTGTTAATTTACAACTTTTTGAAACATGATTTGAGGCACCACAACTAAAACAAACGTTTTTACAAGATATCTTAGCCTGATAATAATCATCACAAGATGAAGATGATTGTGATGTTGAGGAATCTGAACATGAGACGGTTCTTTCATCAATAACTTTGTCTTGAAGATGATGTGCTTCCTTTAATCTGAAAAATTCCATGTTGCTCATGGTTTCACGTGGTACATCATTCACAATAATTCCTGCACTTTTAAATTTTATAACACATGGCATAACATTCAAAGATTTAGGAACAAACGGCAAGGCATTTTGAAATTTAGAAACATCACATCCCAAACCCGTATGCTCAGCATGCATAGAATCAAAATACAAGTTTTTAACGTGTTCACAAATATTTGGTTTTGACACGGACATATTATTACATTCATCCGACTCATGTTCTTTTAAAATAGTTCTATCATTAGCACTCTTATCACAATCATCTTCGGACTTTACACAATTTGACTCTGCACAAGAAGCAAAACTGTCAGAATCAGAGGATGTAATATAATCATTAGGAGATAATGTGCAAACAAAAGGTGTAGAAACATGTGGAGTAGGCATATCAGCAAATTTCCCTGATTTAGAATAAGGAGGTGGATGAGAGTTATACCCAAGACCTTCTGTGCCTTTTCTATTAAATTGTTTGTCAATTATTCCAAACAGAATTTTCTGATCCATATCCATGTGATCAACCTGTAATTTGGCTTTTTCTGCCTTTTGGACTCTTTCTGTTAAAATTGTATTATTAATGGTTTGAGTATTGAGTTGCACAATTAAAGAACGATTTTCACCAGAAATATCACGAATTTTCTTTAGGTAAAGTTTCTCATTTTTGGCCACAGAGTCATACATCACCTTAATGTGATTTCGTTCATCAATCAAGGCTTGATTGATGAATCTGTATTTTTGAATTTCATTTAAGCAAGATCTAGAATCACAAAGTTTAGAAGTAACCTCAGCAGGCACAGCAGTGAGATCCTCAGCTGGTTCAATCATGACACACTTGCCATTTTCTTCCACATCAGCCATCAAGGCTTTATCAGCAGCTTCCTCAGCTTGTTCTCCCCAATGATAATATCCATCAGCTTGGCACACAAGAGCTGTGGAACTGGAAGTTGTGTTTGTCTTTGGAGGATTGGCAGCTTGTTTACCAGAGGAAATCTTCTTATCTTGCTGATCTTTGGAGGACGGCTCCTTGCAGTTTCTGGCAAAGTGACCCAGCTGATCACAATTGTAGCATCTCACCTTCTTGATGTCAAACCCAAGCGTCTTTCCTTGCTTGAACCTGTCTATACCAGTCCTTTTGATAAATCTCTTGGCTCTTAAGGTCAACATGGCCATGCACCAATCAATGTCCATTTTCTCCAAATCATCAGGATTAATCTGCTCCAAGTCATCAGGTTGAAAGCTAACCGGTGTTAGATTTCCAGAGATCAGTGCATCATAGCACGACATGAAAGCAGTCATGATTGGGACATATTCATCAGGAATCATGGTGATAGTCTTTTGAGGAGCAGAGGAGCTGGTAGACTTAATTGCAGCAGCTGAAGGAGGAATATCAGTCTGAAAGTCTGGGCTACCGGATGAGCTTGATCCAGCAATGAGAGATGTCTTTCCAGACTGATTAGATGGGGTGACTGCTCCCTTCTTAATCTCAATTTCATAAGATTCAAGAATGCTATAGACTTCCTGTTGAGACAGAGCACTCAGATTCTCAGTCTTTTTTATCATGATTCGATACATATTCCATTCCTCAGGAAAAGAATCTAGGAGTTTCTTGTTCAGATCAAGAGTAGGGTACTCAACTCCCATAACCTTCAACCTTGAGACAATGCTTGAGAAACAGTTGATCAAATCAGATACTGATTCTCCCCTTACACTGCTGAACATAGCATATTGTTTCTTGATCAGATCTCTTTTGCTTTCTCTGACATCCTCACTTCCTTCATATCTTGTACACAGTGCAGCCTATAAGTCTTTGGCAGTGGTGTACTCAGCAAATATGTTGAAAATATCCATAGGAAGAGCCATGGCAATAGTCCCATAGGCCTTGTTGTCTCGGGCAATCAAGGCAAGATCTTTCTCATCATACTCAGACACTAACTTAGGACGTTGAACATCAGCAGTGGTAGTTACGGGCTTGTGGGGACCATCGGTGATAGAATTTAACAGTGTATAATCGTGAAATTGAAAGAAAAGCTTCATTTTTTTGTCAAGTCATCAAAATCTCTTGTAGACACAAGAACAGGTGGTCTATTTCCCCTAGAATGTTCTGTTGAGCTTGAAGTGGCCATAATGTTTTGAATCGAAACTAAAACAATAACTAGTTTCGATAGGGCAAACTTCTATCGAAACAACTAGTTTCGATAGGACTAGTTTCGATAGACCAACTATTATCGAAACAACTAGTTTCGATAGGACTAGTTTCGATAGACCAACTATTATCGAAACAACTAGTTTCGATAGGACTAGTTTCGATAACCACAGTTTCTATAAGAGACAAAAATCTAGTTTCGACAGTACCTTCTCCCGACAAAACGTAGACAAGAAGTTTCGATGATCAACAGAAATCAGAAATTGTTCCCCGTAGTTTCGATGCCTTCTTCTCCAAAACAGAAATACTCCATTGATGAAAAGCTCCAGAAATGAAAGATGCAGAAATAACAAACTAATCTAGCAAAAACCTTCGTCTAACTATCCTGATCACGAATCCAACCTCCGATTCCGAAAATACGAGCAAAAACCTTTGAAAAATGATGAAACAGTACCTCGAGAATAAATGTGCAAAAACCCAAAATAAGCAACGAAAAACCTCGGTAATCACCTAGAATCGATCAATAACCTGATAACACTCAAAAACACTAGAGCATAAAGCTCTGATACCAATTGTAGGTCCAGATTTAATCGAAAGTCACTAATATGATCGATTTAACACATACACAGGCGGAAACTGTGTATATGGAGGTGAAACTGATAAACGAAATGGTGATGGTGAAGATAACCAGCTAACCACAGTATGAATCAACAATCAAAGGGAATGAAAATGTAAGAACACAGTGAATAAACAACTGCAGATTGTATTGATTCAAGCAAAATGTGAAAGAGAAAGTTCAGGGTTACAGCCGCTACTCACACCCTAAACAATCTCAAACTAGGCTATTTATAGTAGTGACAGGTATCGAAACTATGGTCAATCGAAACTACTAGTTTCGATTGACCATTTACAAATGATACTTAGACCTGTCGAAACTACCATCTATCGAAACTACTAGTTTCGATTGAACAGACTCAATCGAAACTAAGTAGTTTCGATGGCCCAGACTTAACTAATTATAGAAAACTGAAATTACAATAATGAAATAACAGAAAGTAAACTAGTCTAAAAGTGTTTAATCATACAATAAATGACAACAGCTTATACAAAATATATAACTCTACACCTTCCACTGCTTTTTCATGAAACTTAGACTGGCGGTCTTTGTACTGTAGCAGCAAGAAACAAGGACTACCGAAAGGAACTAGGTAATCAAGATTGGGAAGTCGATTGTCGATCAACTCGTAACAAGTCTTGTTGTGCCTCTTCACAACCAGAACTCTGTTTAAGACGTGACAAGCTGTATTAACGGCTTCTGCCTAGAAAGTGACAGGAAGCTTTGCATCCGACAGCATAGTCCTTGCAGTCTCAATCAGTGTTCTGTTCTTCCGTTCAGCAACTCCATTCTACTGAGGCGTGTACGACGCGCTGAATTCGTGACGGATCCCTTTCTTGAGACAGAAAAGCTCCATCAAATTATTCTTGAACTCAGTTCCGTTGTCACTCCTAATTCTTCTAACTTTCAGCTTGCAAAGAGATTCCAAGCTCAGGATCAAATATTGAATAATATCAGCAGTCTCGTCTTTAGTACCTAAGAAATGCACCCAAGAAAAACGTGAGAAATCATCAGTTACAACTAGACAGAACGACTTACCTCCAATACTCCTGATACTTATGGGGCCAAACAGATCCATGTGTAATAGCTCCAAAGGGGTATCAATAGAGTTTTGGAGCTTGGGCTTGTGAGACTTCCGTTGCTGTTTGCCCTTTTTACAAGGCATAAAGTCAACTGCAACGGTAAATCTCAGCTTAGGAACCCCGGTTACAAAACCGTTTCGGACAAGATGATTCATTTTACGATACGAAATATGTCCAAGTTTCCTATGCCACAAGATGGAGTCGAGCTCTGTCGCTTTAGAAAGCAAACAGGTAGGAACTGATGAGGTGGTTGTTGCCACGCTCATATCGATCTGATAGGTGTCGTTTGTTCTTGGCGCTCTCATCAGGATCCAATCTTCTGGAACTTCAAAACCGGGTTTGAGAATCAGGCATTTTGACTTGACAAACATCACTGAGTACTCCTTATCACACATTTGGGAGACACTCAACAGGTTATGCTTCAGCTGCTCACAGAAGTTGACATTGTCAAAGCTGACACAACCGTTCGAAACCACGCCTTGACACGTGATACTGCTGCCTTTTTCTCCGACAAAGGCCATATAGCCGCCTCTGAATGGTTTAACATCTTCAAGCAGGGCCATGTTTCATGACATGTGCCTGGAACATCCACTATCTACATACCAGTGGTTAGAGATAATACCCTTCGGACGTCCCTACACGAGTCACAAAAGAATTAGTTAGATTTGGAGACCCAAGTCATTGTGGTCTTGGGTCGTCCATCCTTTTCAAAATAAACTACTTCCTTTAACTCACAGTCATGATGACTGTTCAAAATTGATGAATCTTTATAAGGGATAGAACTAGGAGATTGAGAAGTTTTGGATTTTGCAGTCCAGGATCTCTTTTGTTTCTTAATTGGAACAGGAGACTTTGATTCAACTACAGCAGGTGAACTTGTTGAAGCTTCACCTGATTGAACTGAAGTCAGCTGTTCAAGCTTTCTCAACCTCTTGTTCCGTCTCCTCCTTTGTGGCTTAGAGAGTCTTGCCACAGGTTTCTCACCAGTACGTGTACTACCAGAGGTAGATACACGAGGTACAGCAGGTTACGTTACCTTTCTAGGAACAGATGGTTTAGCTTCAGATATGATCTTAGGCTTTACCATCGGTTTGACTGGTGGTTTCACCACATTTTGCTTTGGATGTTTGGGAGATGGTTTCACTGGTGGCGACCTAGGGATAACAGCTGGTTGTGAAACAACAGGCAGTTTCCCTTGGTTCTTAGAAGGACAGTTCACAAAAATGTGACCAACCAAGCCACAGTGAAAACAGTTCCTCTTGTCTACATAAGTTCTCTTGTAAGGCTCATTAGATCTGGCCTTAGATAACTCAGCATTATGAGAAGGAGGAGTTGGTTTATGAACATTAGTCTGAAACTTACCAGTTTGGTTTTTGGGAGTATAATATTTTCCAAGTTTTCTTTATACCCAAGCCCATAGTGAGAAGAAAAAGCCTCTTTCTTTACTTGGTTAAGACTTTTATATCCCCCGTAAAGCATTACCTTTAGTTTATCATTTGTTTCAATGATGTCGGGTTCAGTTAAAATGCAGTAATCACCATTAGTGATAACGTTTTTCTTTACCTTTTGTTCATTCAACAACTCCTCAGATACTACTCCTTCAGGGGCAAGAGTTAACCGACCCGTCTTCAGAAGCAGTAACAAACTCCTCACTAGATGTGGAGTTCGCCTTACTTGAGGATTCATCCTTTTTAGGGGAATCATCCTTATCAGAGGACTCATCTAGACAAGTGAGATCAATGTCTATTAAGCTATTGACAAACTTCCCGCTTACTGGTGGAGGAATGGCATTAGTACCCAAACCTAACCCATTCAGTTGTCTCACCACAGACTCGTAGTATTCCACCACAAATCGAGAGTTTTTCAACTTCTCATTAGTGCATTTTAACTGCAAGATCTCATTTTGCAGTTTGTTGATTTCATTGTTTCGTTTTTCTAACCCCCTGTATGCAACATCTAAGTGAAGCTGTTGATCACTTATTTTTAAAGAATATTCAGATATTTCCTTTTTTAACGTTTCAATAGAATCTTTAAAACGTTTTTCATTTTCTTTATAGTTTAGAGCTGCCAAACTTAGGGGTTCGATTTTGTCCTGGAGCCTAGAATTTTACAGTTTTAGCCCTTGACATTTAGAACATGAAATAACAGAGAAAGGGTTAGAATCTACCTCAGACGACGAACTTGTTGCTTCTCCAATGGCCATGAGAGCAATAGCAGTGGTTGATTCCTCTTCATCAGCTACAGGTTCTTCCATTTCTTCAGCTTCCTTCACCTCCTCTGTAGCAGCAGTTGTAGATTCTTCTAGGTCAGCCATAGAAGCTTCCCTTTTCTCTGCTTCCATCATCTCCATGATCTCAGCCATGAGACCAACCTGGGTTTATGCGATGATGGCATCCTCAAGATGAACACCCTAGTCAAAGTTGTCATCCTGTTGTGCTACCAGTGCATTTGACGTTCCACTTTGGCTTTGATTGTGGTGGTTTGGATTGTTGTGGCCATGGCTGTTTCCTTGGCTGGGTCGGATAAAACCCGAGGCAGGTGCTCTGACTTTCTGACACTCACGAGCAAAGTGTCCATAGTTCAGACACTTGTAGCATTTGGCATTAGATTTGTAAAACCCGACCTTGGCATTAGGATGCCCGCCAATAAACTTTCTTCCTGTTCTATTCAGGAAACGCTTGGCTCTCCTTAATAACATGGCCATATTCCATTGAATATCCATGTCCTCCATGTCATCAGGATCCACTTGATTAAAATCTTCTTCAATCATCTCTGGATCAGTAAGCTTGCCACCTATGAAATTTTCATATGCAAGCATACAAGATGAGAATAATGCTACATGATCTTCAGCTATTCTGGCAATAGCTGAGTTGTTAGTTGAAGACGTACCAGGAGGATTTCTTGAGGTATTTTGATGATGAGACCCCAACCCTGATCCTGAAGCATAGCAAGCATGACCACCACACCTAATTGAGTGGTCTTCTTCAGTAGGATTTCCAGTGAAAAGGGCAATTCCAGAGCTCGATGACTTGGATGTAGAAGTCGTCCCATGATACATAGAAGGGTCTTGTATCTGGGGTCTTCCAGAGCTCTCCTTTCTTCTTAGGTTCATGTCATGAGCTTGAACCTTTCCTATTGCCTCTTCAACTGTCAGCTCATAGAATTTAGGATTTTCCCTCATCAGGGTTGTGTACATCTCAAATTTGGGTGGTAAAGCATCCAAAAACTTTTCCACCATCTCTTCAGCTGGATACTTGAGTTCAAAAGCCTTCAACTCAGTCTGTAAATGATAGAACCTAGAGATGAGATCATCTAAAGATTCGTTCTCAAAAAAACTGAAGCACTCATACTGCTTCCTGAGAATATCCCGCTTACTCTTCTTGATGTCACTATTTCCTTCGAATCTCTACTGTAAAGCTTTCCAGAGATCCTTAGAATTGTCATACCCTCGAAAACTGTGGAACAATTCCCGAGTTAATGCCATAGTGATCGAACCAAGTGCCTTCTTTTCACGATCATAAGCTTTCTTTTCTTCTTCGTCGAGTTTAGAGATAGGCTTGGGCATGGTTTCATCAAGATAGATGTGTGTGGGATGCTTATATCCCTCAAGGATTGGTATCCATAGTGACGAGTCGGTATACGAAATGTAGTGCTCAAAACGTGCTTTCCAATTGGAATAATCGTTCACGTTCAGCAACTTTGGTGGTTTCTGTGGTGTACCGATCTCATTTTCATAATTCAGCAGTTTTCCAAGATTCTGAAGATTCGACATAGTGAGCACTTGGTCAAATTTCAGAAAAGTCAGACACAGTTGCGCACTTGGTTCTGGCCTTGCGCACTTGAGAAATAGTCTTGCGTATTTAGATTTCCTCTTGCGTACTTGTAAGTACGCAGGAGTAAATGTAAGTACGCAGGATATAACTTAAGTTCGCACAAGTTCAGTCTTGCGCACTTATAAGTATGCAGGAGATATGTCTTGCGTATTTAGTAAGTACGCACAAAACTGTACTTTTTGCCAGAAATGGTAAGTACGCAGGATACCTTTTCAGCAACTTTCACCAAACTTTTCCGGTCACCTGAAACTCGCCGGAGATGGTAAAAATTCGTCTGATGATCAATTCAAATGAGCCAAAGGGTCAGAAACTTGTTTCTAACCAAGCTTTGATGCTCAAAACACTCAAATACACAACAAAAATCAGTTTTTGAGTGATTTTTGCTTCTAAAATAGTGCTCAAGAGCTACCCCTATTTTATCACAAAAATCAACAAAAATACCTCTTTTTGCTTGTAAAAACTCTCCAAACTCACTCACAACACTCGAAATCAGGAGCAATAGCTCTGATACCACTTGTAGGTCCCTCGGGTGTGGGGATTCGTCACATGCAAGTGGGTCTACTAGTCGAACCGGGTGCGGAATGCCCGTGACTAGGTGAAGAGTCAAACTAAACAAAGTAAACCAACAATAGAATCACTTTAAACGTTCTTTTCTATTATAAACACTTGAAGGTTACAAAGAGAAGTACTGAGATTACAACTTGCGTATTTGCGTTTATGCCTGCGTACTTAACTTCTGTCAACCTATCCTACTTATACCTGACCTGATGCCTGCGCATTTAGCAAGTGCGCAGTGCAAAATGCTCTTGCGTACTTAACAAGTACGCAAAGGTATTCTTGCGTACTTGCTAAGTACGCAGGAGCTTTCTCCTGCGCACATGTAAGTGCGCAAAACACTTAGTAAGAAATGCAACATTCAATATGTAAAAGTAAATACAACTCGATAAACTAATACATAAAGACTCTTACATACAAAGACAATTACAGACATGAAAATACAAACTAAGACTCTATCTAGAGTGTTGTCACAGGAAAGTGCTTCAACAATGAATCCAAGGTCTCCCTAGAATAATGTTATACCAAGACAAAGAATCAATAACACAAAATTTTTGTATAGAGTTTACCCCCTCGATGTAGATTGGTAGCTTTATTTCTCCATCTGTGTTCTTAACCTCTCCACTGAATCCTACCAGCAACGCGGATTTTGAGATGATTTCGGAATCAGGGATCCCCATCATCTTAGGGACTTCATGTTGTATGATATTCACCGAACTTCCTCCGTCAATCAGGATCTTGTGAATAAATAGGTTGGCTATGTATAGAGTGATCACTAAGCCGTCATGGTGTGGATCATGCACGTCGTCTCAGTCCCCTTCATCGAAAGAGATTACTTTCTTTTCGGTTAGGGTGGACGTCTTGGTAGGCCTATCTCCTTTTTTTATTCCTTAGCGTTTCTCTTAGCTGCAGAATAAGAAGTACCACATATGTTAGAACCACCAGATATGAAACTTACTACCTTAGCATCCGGTAGCGGGGATGTTGCTCTTTGCGGGATCCTGTCGTGATCCTTGGTTTTATCCCTTCTTTTGCCCAGGAATTCTGTGAGGTGCCCTTTGCTCAGGAGGTAGCTTATCTCCTTTTGTAAAGTGATACAATCCTCAGTCACATGGCCGAAGTCTTCATGGAATGCACACCACTTAGACTTATCCTTCCATCCTGTGCTCTTTTCGTTTTTACGAGGCCATCTGGCACTTTCACCAAGATCCTGCATGGCAAACAACAAACCTGTTGTGTCAAGAAAAAAACAATATTCAGATAGTCTAGGATACTCTTCTTCATCTTCGTCATCCTCCACAGCATTAACTCTATGATTGTCAGGCTTGGAATAAGGTTTGGATCTGAAAGGCTTATAAGGTGCAGATTCAGTTTTCCGGTTGGGTTGGTTGTAGCCGGTTGGAGCATCCATCCATTATTGGATTTTTCTGTCATCTTCAAGCCTTATGAATCATAGTGACCGATTCATGACTTCATCAAGATTCCTACAAGGATTCATGACAAGGTTTTCATAGAATGGGGAATCCTTCTTCAATCCCATCTTGAATGCCTGGATTGTTGTAGCGACGTCAAGGTTCGGGATATCCAGGGATTCCCGACCGAATTTGCTGACATAATCTTGAAGGGGCTCTCCGGTATTCTTGGTTATTCTATACAAGTCACTTGCCAGTCTTTCGAACGTTCTGATGCAAGAGAATTGGTTATTAAACAAATTGATTAAATGAGCAAATGAGGTTATTGAATAAGGATAAACATTTAGCAGCCATTTTAGGGCTGATCCCGTCAGAGTGGATCCGAAGCCTTTACACAAGCAAGCTTATTTTAAGTCCAACGGAATGGGATTGATTTCCATTCTCTCCCTATACTGCGCGACGTGTTCCTCAGGGTCTGTAGTTCCATCATATAGCTTCATGTTGGGAGTCTAAAAGTGTTTCGGGATCTCTGCATCACATATCGGAGGAGCGAATCTAGAGATCATGTGACTGGTAGAGGACATCTCTGGTATTGGTTGGACCACACCCGGTACACTGGAGAACATCTCCCTTAGCTTCTTCAGTTCTTTAGCTATAAGCGGACTGATCCTTGTATCCTGCATAAGATCATTATCGTTTGAAAATTGATTAAAAGTGTTACCATTATCAGGATTTCGGGATGATGACCCCGGAGTGATTCCAAAATCCTAGTTCGTAGTAACTCTAATAGCCGGATTCGGGCCAGCTGTGGTGACTTCAGTTCGCATGGGGAGGAAGTCTCCCTTATGGATTCCTAAGGATCCTGAATAATTAAAATCCAAGATCCTCGATTGCAGCAGGGTTGTCACTTCCACTGGTTTCTTTGATCCTTTTATCTTTTCAAGCTCTCTAAACAACATCTGATTAGTCCTTTCCTGTTGTTTCATTTGTTGCTTTACTTCTGAGAACAGATTGAGGATGTCATTGTTTGAAACACGCACGGGTCCCCCGGCAGGTATCCCAAATCCTGAAAAACCCATAGAAGTAGTTTTCTTTGATAAATTATCATTCTTTTTATGGAATGATGGAGGAGGAGGAAGAGGGTTGTTAAATCCAGAGCTTGAAGATGGAGTTGAAGAAGAAACCAATTTGTATTCGGACGACATTTTTTAAATCAGTTTGGAAAAATAGTGATTGAACGCAAACTTTAACGAAGATTTTAAGATAAAAAGCACCAATTGCCCCACAACGGGCGCCAAATTGATTTGGGTAAAAATTATAAAAGCTAATCTTGTAACCAAACTTCGTAAGTGAGTTAGTGTGCTTAGTAAAAATGCAATGTTAAAACTATAAAAGTAAAGCTTGACACAATGATATACGAGGAAAGCCCTTAATCCCTAAGGATCGCCGACATAAAACCTCGGGAAGTGACTGAAAGTCACTTGCCTCCTAGTTTTGTATAAATAATAAAAATCGAGTAAAAATGTGAACAGTGATCGAATGACTTCTATGTGTTACAGAGCTCGTGAGTATCGAATATTGCTAAGTGTATGTTGCGTGTTTCCTATTCGATCAACTGCCTAAAAAAAATACAGAAATAAGCTAACTAACTATCTGAAAATAATGGCTAGACTAGGTCTTCACATATGACCATTTGAAGCCTCTTCACGCGTATTTCCCACGTGGTCCATGTTGTAGTGAGCGTGTCTTTAGGAGTGAAAAATTCCATACGTTTTACCTGCAAATAATAATCGAAATAGAGGACAAATAAACGTTGGTTTCATTAATGTTCAGGATACCGAGTTTACTAGAATCTTGGATTCCGGATCATGCCAGACTCAGGATCCTACATAAAATCTATCCCTAACACTTAGTTTAACACGTAAGCGTTAAATGCTTGGAATATATTCGTAGGGTCCAACATATAGCCAACAATAGTGAAATTGCCAGCCACTATTACATGAACTGGTCCCACTATCTTGAACAATACTTGGATATCGTGCGCCAAGGTGGAGTGTTTAAACAAAATCTCGTAGAAAGTTGAAAACCTTTAAACCTTTGAAGGGATTTAGAATACCTTATGTAGAGTCTTATTTTTGTATAAGTTGTTGTCATCAATGTATTTCTTTTGAACTATGTTTAGTTTAGTTTATTTACTTGTAATTTCATTTTATTGTAATTTCCTGTTTTATTTCTAACTCTAGGCCATCGAAACTATCAAGTTTTGATTGAGATTTATTCAATCGAAACTAGTAGTTTCGATATATAGTTTAGTTTCGACAGGCTTGTTTCACACTTGTAAATGATTCACCGAAACTATAAGTTTCGGTGAGCATAGTTTCGATGCCTGTCAGCTTACTATAAATAGCCTAGTTTGAGAATTTCTAGGGTGTGAGTAGCGGCTGTAACCCTGAATTTTCTCTTTCACTGTTCTTGAAGAATCAATAAAATCTGCATTTGTTTCATGCTTTGTTCTTACATTTTCACATCTTTTTTGTGCTGATTCTGTGTGTGGTTAGCTGTTATTTTCACCAATTCTGTTTCTACCCTATGTTTCACCACCATACACACATATTCCGCCTGTGTGTGTGTGTAATCGATTTATTGAGTGATTTTCGATTGAAATCTGGACCTACAATTGGTATCAGAGCATTATTCTCTTGATTTCTGAGTATATTCAGGTTATTTTGATCTATTTTAAGTGTTTTTCGGCATATTATTGAAGTTTTTCTGCATCTGAGTTTTAGAAATACTGTTTCAACGATTTCTGGTTGTCTGTGTACGGGTTTTAAAGTTTAAAGGTTATTTTCAGGATCTAGAGTATTATAGGAAGCTTTTCGCTGGATTAGATTGTTGTTTCTTTGCAATTGATTATTGAAGTTGTTCTTTAATGGAGGTTTTCTGAAACTTGGGGAAGAAGACATCAAAACTACTGGGAGACATTTTCTGCTTTTAGTTGGTCATCGAAACTTTTTGTCTGCACTCTTGCGTGGAGAAGGTATCATAGAAACTAGTTATTTGTCTTGTTATATCGAAACTAACTTTAGCAGACTGATCACCCGAAACTACTGCCCTATCGAAACTAGTTTCAATCGAAACTTGTAGTTTCTACTGAGTTTGCTGGATTTTCCGCTAAGTCTTCTTCATCGAAACTAGTTGTTTCTGGTTTCTATTTTCTCTATCGAAACTACAAGTTTCGGGAAGTATTGTTGTATCGAAACTAGGAGTTTCGGTCAGCTTTTTCTCTATCGAAACTAGTTGTTTCGACTAACCCTGTTCACCGAAACTAGCTACTGTTTGACTTTCTTTTTCTGAGATTATGGCAACTTCATGCTCCAATGAGTATGCTGGGGGAAACAAACCACCTGTCTTGGTTTCCACTAGAGATTTTGATGACTGGACCAAGAAAATGAAGACTTTCTTTCAATTCCATGACCACATTCTTTTGCAATCAATCACTGATGGTCCACACAAGCCAGTTACTACCACTGCAGATGTTCAACGTCCCAAGCTTGTGTTTGAATATGATGATAAGGATATTGCCTTAATTGCCAGAGATAACAAGGCTTATGGATCTATTGCTATGGCTCTTCCTATGGATGTGTTTAACATATTTGTTGAGTATACTACTACCAAAGATCTTTGGGTTGCTTTATGTACCAGGTAGAAGGAAGTGCTGAGGTTAGAGAAAGCAAGAGGGATTTGATCAAAAAGAAATATGAAATGTTTAGCAGTGTCCCTAGAGAACCCATGTCTGAACTGATCAGCCGATTCTCAAGCATTGTCTCTAAGTTGAAGGTTTTCGAAACTGAGTATCCCATTGTTGAGTTAAACAAGAAGCTGCTTGATTCACTGCCCGAGGATTTTAATATGTACAGGATTATGATCAAGAAAACAGAAAAACTGAGTGATTTGTCACAACAAGAACTCTTCAGCATTCTGGAGCCTTATGAGTTAGAGATAAAGAAGGGTGCAACCACTCCAACTAATTAGTCTAGAAACACAGCTCTTCTTGTAGTTCAAGGTTCCTCCACTTCGTCCAACAAAACTACAATGGCTTATTTTCAAACTAATGTTCCACCTTCGATTTCTGGAGTTCTACTTCATCCACCTCTCAGAAGCCAACCACTATGATCCCCGATGAGTATCTGCCTATCATGACTGCCTTCATGTCATGCTATGATGCCCTAGTTTCTGGAAACTTGACACCTGTCAGCTTTCAACCTGATGACTTGGAGCAAATCAACCCGGATGATTTGGAAAAGATAGATATTGATTGGTACATGGCTCTGCTAACTCTAAGGGCCAAGAGATTCATCAAAAGGACTGGGATGGATAGATTCAAGAAAGGAAAGACTCTAGGGTTTGACATCAAGAAGGTGAGATGCTACAACTGTGACCAGCTGGGTCATTTTGCTAGGAATTGCAAGGAGCCATCATCAAAGGAGTAGCATGAAAAGAAGAACTCCTCTGGAAAGCAAGCTGCCATCTCTCCCAAATCCACTACACCTTCCAGCTCAACAGCTCTGGTCTGCCAAGCTGATAGACACTATCAGTGGGGAGATCAAGAAAGGGAACTAGCTAACAAAGCGCTGATTGCAGATATTGAAGAAAAGGAGAAATGTGTCATGATTGAACCAGCTAAAGATCTTACCGCCATGCTAGCTGAGGTAATGTCTAGACTTTGCAGTGCTAAATCCTGTTTAAATGAGATTCAGAAATTTAGATTCATCAACCAGGCTTTGGTCGATGAACGAGATCACATAAAGGTGATGTATGATTTTGTGGCTAAAATTAAGAAAATTTACTTAAAGAAAATTCTTGATATTTCTGGAGAAAACCTATCTTTTTATTGTACAACTTACTATACAAAATAATAATAATCATATTTTCACTGAAAGACATCAAAATGCTGAAAAAGCAAATTTTCAGGTTGAACAAATGGGTATGGATCATAAAATTCTTTTTGGAATCATTGACAACCAAATTTATAAAAAGGTCATAGAAGGCATCGGGTATAACTCTCACCCTCCTCCATAATCCAAGTCTGGTAGATTTGCTGATATGTCAGTTCCTCATTATCCCACACCTTTTGTTTGCAATTTATATTCTGATGATTATATTCAAACTTCAGATTCTGACAGTTTTGTTTCGTGTGAAGAGTCGGATTGTGTAGGTTCCGAAGATGATTGTGATAAGAGTTCTAGTAAGGGAAAAGTTTTAAATGAACTTGAGTCGGATGAATGTAATAATATGTCCGTGTCAAAACTAGATATTTGTGAACACATTTGAGAAATGTTCCTTCTGAGCATGACAGTTTGAGAAATGCTATTTCTAAGTTTAAGAATGCTTTTCCTTTTGTTCCTAAATCTATAAACGCTATGAGTTGTATTGCAAATTCCACAAGAAGCAATGAGCAATCTGGAATTTTTTAGATTAAAGGAAGATCAAAGTCTTCAAGAAAGAAATATTGAAGAACGAGTTGCCTCTAGTTCTGATGTCTCAACATCACAATCATCTTCATCATCTTGTGATGACAATTATCAGGCTAAGCCAACACGTGATAAAGTTTGTTTTAGTTGTGGGGAATCCAATCGTGTTTTTAAGACATGTAATTTGTCTACATATCATTTTGAGGAAGAAAACGTTCCATCTGTTACTCAAAATTCAGTTGATTGTGTTTAAAATGTTTTCTCTAAATCACAAAATAGTAGAACTTTGCGACGTAAAATGATTAAAAATGCTAAAAATTGGTCGAAAAGGATTTGGAAAATTAAGAATAATGATCTTTTTGAGAACACATTAAAGGAGGATTTTGACTATGATTTCTGAATTGCATCTTGTAAAACTAAAAAGTTCCAAGTTACGAATGACTTGGGTACCAATGTCTAAATGATTTATCTTGTGTATCGACAATCAAGAAGGACTGGAGATAATATCGGACATGTCGACAGTGGTTGCTCAAGACATAGGAGTGGTCATTTTTCTTTATTGCAAAATTATCATCCAATGGACGGAGACTTTGTCGCCTTTGCAGGCAATCCAAGAGGAGGAAAGATTGAAGGTCAAGGAAATGTGTCTAACGGTGTAAATAGCTTGGAGAATGTCAACTTCTTCCCGCAGTTAAAGTATAATTTGATTAGTGTGTCCCAGATTTGTGATAAAGACTTTTGTGCCCTTATCAACTCCAGAGAATGTCTGATTCCTGAAGACCAAATCCTCATGCCTCCTCCTCGAAGATTCAATACTTATAGTCTGGATATGAATAACCCATCAGGAATTGAATCCTTCTTTCTTTCAAAAGCTTCAGAGGATGAGTCCTTTCTTTGGCACAAGAGATTAGGACATGTGAATTTCAAGACAATGAAGCGCCTTGTTCGAGGAAACCTTGTCACTGGTTTACCTTTGAAATATTTCTCACCCATGGAACATTGTCTCTCTTGTTCGAAGGGCAAGCAACATAAATCATCTCACAAACCTAAAACCCCTAATTCTATTGACTCTCATCTTCAATTGCTTAACATGGATCTCTTCGGTCCTGTGAGTGTCATGAGACATGGACGGAAATCCTACTATTTGGTGGTAACTGATGACTTCTCTCGGTTTACTTGGGTATTCTTCCTGGCAAAGAAAGATGAGACGCCAGAGACTCTGAAGATTCATCTGATACAAATCGAGAATTTGTTCAATCTAAGTGTGAAGACTATTCGCATTGATCATGGCGCAGAGTTTAAGAATGTCATTCTAGATTCTTTCTATGAAAGTAAGGGTATCTCTCGGCAATTCAGTGCACCTCGTACTCCACAACAAAAGGGTGTAGATGAACGAAGAAATCGCACATTGATAGAAGCAGCAAGAACTATGATCGTTGATTCTAAGCTTCCTATCACATTCTGGGCCAAGGCAGTCAATACCGCATGTTTTGTGCAAAATCGAGTTCACATCACTAGAAGCTACAACAAGACTCCTTATGAAATTATGTACAAGCGCAAGCCTGTTATTGATTTTTTCAGGAAATTTGGGTGTGTTTGTACAATGCTGAATACTTCTTATCAACTTAATAAGTTTGAAGCCAAAGCGGATGAGTGCTATTTCATGGGCTATTCCTCTAACCAAAGAGCTTTTCGTGTTTACAACAAGAAACGAAGTATTGTGCTGGAGTCCTTTGATATTAACTTGCATGAAAGCAATCATACGGACGCTGGGGACGGTCCTGATTGGCTTTTTGATGTCGATTCTTTGTTTAAATCATATAATCTTCCTGATTTCACTAACATATCTGTCTCAGCTAATCCTCTTATGTATGTGAATATCCTAGGTACCTCTTCTGCTTCTGCCTCAAGCTCCACTTCATCATCCACTCCGGATTTTTTGGACTCTGTAGCAACAAGTGAAACTGTTGAGGAAGAAACTCCTCCAATAGTGGATGTTGCTCCATAATCATCTGCTGAAGATCCTATTGATGATGAAGTTGACCTTTCTGACAATAACATTACCAATCTGGATGAACAATTGGAAGAGGATGAGATTCCACAGTTGAGAATTCACAAGGATCATCCTACAGACAACATCATTGGTCCACTCAATGTGGGAGTCCGAACTCATAGTGCTACTGAAGCAATGAATGATGGTCTCTTCACTTGCTTCATATCTCAAGTTGAACCTAAGAATATCAAAGCTGCATTGCTTGAGAACAGTTGGGTAGAGGCCATGCAGGAAGAATTGCAGCAGTTCAACAAGTTACATGTGTGGAATCTGGTCGACCTTCCAAAGAACAAAGTCCCAATCGGCACTCGTTGGGTATTTCGCAACAAGAAGGACGAATCGTGATTCGAAACAAAGCCCGCTTGGCGGTTCGGGGGATTTATCAAGAAGAAGAGATTAACTTTGAGGATGTTTTTGCACCTGTGGCTCGCTTGGAAGCCATCAGAATGTTTCTCGCATACGCAGCCTATATGGACTTCATAGTTCATAAGATGGATGTCAAAAGCGTATTTTTGTATGGAAAAGTTCAAGATGAAGTTTATGTCAAGTAGCCACCGGGTTTCATTGATCCAAGCTATCCTGACAAAGTTTACAAACTTAACAAGGCATTTTACGGTCTTCATCAAGAACCTCGTGCGTGGTATGAGACGTTATCTACGCATCTGCTTGATAATGGTTTCACACGAGGTGCAATTGACCAAACTTTGTTCAAACGGAAGGATGGTGCGGATACCATTTTGGTGCAAATCTACGTTGATGATATCATTTTTGGATCCACAAATCCTCGGTTGTGTAAAGAGTTCGAGGAAGTGATGCGTTCTATGTTTGAAACGAGTTCTATGGGAGAAATGAAGTTCTTTCTTGGTTTGCAAGTAGATCAGTCTGAGTCGGGAATTCTTATCCATCAAGAGAAGTACGTCAAAGAAATTTTGACCAAGTTCAAAATGACTGAGTCTCATCCTTACAAGACTCCTGTGGAAGTTCGACATTGTCTGTCTCCTGATTTGGATGGTTAAAGCGTTTATCAGCACCTCTATCGCTCAATGATAGGATCTCTTCTTTATCTCACTGCTAGCAGACCATACATCATGTTCGTAGTGTGCTTGTGTGCACGCTTCTAGGCTAATCCTAAACTCTCTCATTTAATTGTTGTCAAACGTATTTTAAGATATTTGAAGTACAAGCCAAAGCTTGGGCTTTGGTATCCCAAAAATAAATTTTTTAATCTTTTGGCATATTCAGATTCAGACTACGGGGGATGCAACTTAGATCGAAATCCACTTCTGGGGGTTGTCAGTTTCTTGGCAACCGGCTCGTCTCCTAGCAATGTAAGAAACAAACCACCGTTTCCCAATCCACAGCCGAAGCCGAAGCCGAATACATTGCGGCAGCCCTTTGTTGTTCTCAAGTAAGGTGGATCCACCATCAAATGCTTGATTATGGGATCACCTTCCATGAAACTCCCATCTTGTGTGATAACACCGCCGTTCCCCATGTCACCAAAAATCTCGTTCAGCATTCTAAAACCAAACACATTGAGATCAAACACCACTTCATCCGTGATTGTGTGAAAAAGAAACATATTAAAATCGTTGAAGTCAAAACCGACAAGCAAACTGTCGACATCTTTACAAAAGCATTTGATTCTGCCAGATTTAAGAAATTGGTGGAGATGCTCGGCATGATCAACTTTCAATGACCTTTGTGCATATTGTCTTTTCTATTTAAACTTGTTAATCGGGAAGATTTCCAAAAAGATTTTATTTTTCTGTGTAGTTGTTTTCTTTATTTACCTTTGAAAGCAAAACTTTTGGGGGAGAAATTGGAATGTGCAGTTAGAAAGAAAAAGATTTGCTTTGTTTAGTCAAAATGAAAAGAAAAATTTTTGTTTTGTGCTTAAGAAAAACTCACTGTAAGTATCATGTTTTGTTTCAGGAAAATCGGATCCGACTTTGTGAGAAATGATAGAGTTTGATCAGACATCTTGAACATGGAATGGACCATAAGCGATGGTGCTTACGGAGGTATAGCCGGTAGGCTCGACATACGGTTATAACTCTTTAGTAGTGTGAAACCCTAATTCTCTATCGTACACGTATGTTTGAACCCATTTTTGAAACTTCTAACTCATTTTAAGCTAAGAAAACCGATTCAATCAAATATAGGCTTACGTGTTGGATTCTGATTCATGTGCCAGGTGACCGTCAAAGTAACGAGAGTTACCTCCGATGACCCCATCTGTTTTGCTTACTCAAAGATCTCGGGAGTTCATATTTTTTCCCATCCACTTGGATGATTTGACCCCGTCTGTTTTGCCTTTTAATATCCACTTGGATATTTTATATTTTACAACTTCTTATATCGAGTTGGATTTTATTTTACTTTTGGCGGTGATTTTGACTTACCAAGATGGTACCCTGGTTAACATATAAGAGATGATAAGATTAATGTGGGTATTTCTTGAGGATTGATAGGCTTTCAAAACCATTTTATTTCAAAATGTGGGGTACGCCGTGTTTCGTGCTCAAATGGTACCTCTTAATCACATGAAAAACATTTTACAAGCAATTGTTCGGGTTTATCTTGCATAAATATCGGCTATCTTCAAGGATTCACAGTAGCTGAGTGCAAAAACGAAGTGTTTCAAGGGTTTGACCAGACATGATCTCACATTGGATCTTTTCCAAGGCTAAGTGTTTATATCTTTTATTATTTTTACTTTTATTTTCTATATAAATTTCTTAATCTTCCTTATTAGATTGTTTAAATTGTGTACATATGACTGTTTTTGCTTTGTTTCTGATAAGTATCTCATTTTCACCCGAAACAACATTGTCATCGAAACTAATCAAATCGCTCGAAACTACCTACCACCCGAAACTACTTTGCTCTATCGAAACTAATAGTTTCGACAAGGGCATTTTAGTCTTTTTTTCAAGCTCAAATTGAATGTCTTCATAATCAGGTTATTCTTCATGCTTCGTTCACTCTCACTCACCCGAAACCTTTTTCACCTTCATTTTCACACACAAAACCTCAATTCCTCGGTCTAAGTTTGCGAGATCAGTCTCCCTTATATGATTCCTCTGTCGTCGTCTTCATCAGGTTTGATTACTCAAAATGTTTGCTACTGTTTTATATGGCGATGACTAGGGTTACACTTTTACCCTTGTTACGACTGAAATCGCGTGTTTTGGGTTGTTTCTTGCTTAGATCATGTTTATGAACTCATCATTGCTAATATCTCACTCTTCTATTGTTTAATTTTGCCAATTTCCTCAAAATAAGATGGAGTTTCGACACCTCAGTCGACCTTTACCTTTCTTTTTATTTCTATTTATTTGTTGTTAATCTGTCTATAGTTTTTAGTTTAATTTTTCTCAGCTTTTGAATGATTGTGTTTTTGTTCAGAATTCAGGCATCGAAACTAGTTGTTTCGATTAAAGGGTGTTGTGTTTTTCAAAAAGATGTCTTAGAATTTGAACAGGTTTTCCATCGAAACTAGTTGTTTCAATACCCTTTGGTGCCCGAAACTATGTAGTTTCGATTTGATTTCTTCACCCAAAACTAGTAGTTTTGGTCAGGCCTTTTTGAAATTTTTCTAAGTGTTGGACTGATGTTTGATAATTTTTCTTGTGTTCTTTATGTGCAGATATGGATCTCTTATTTGTCAAAAAGGCACAATGTGTATGCTGTGTTGAATACTACTGATCCCAAAAATGTAGACTTCATACCTGACTTGATTTCCTAGCCAACTCCAACATCAGCGTTGCTATAAGCCACAATCTGCTAGTGTTTGAAACTACTATAAGGCAATTCTGGAGTACTGCAACTACAACAGTTATACACAATGTGGAGCATATCAAGGCTACAATTCATAATCAAGAAGTTCTATTATCTGAGGCAACTATCGGAGATGTGCTGCACTTTAATGATAATCATGAAGCACAAATGGAATTTCCAAGTTTTTATGTTAAAGAATGTTTCAGAAGATTGGGACATCTAGATGAATTCAAGGGAGGTCAGATTATCAAGAATGCCCTTCCACCTCTATGGAGATAAATTGTACATGTCTTTATTCACTACTTGTCTATCAGAAAAGGTGGATTTGATTCAGCCAATGCCATGGTGGCATCTGCGGTCTTAGGATTGATTAAAAGGAGGGACTATAACTTCTCTAGGCTAGTGTTTGGGCAATTGAAAGAAAACTTCACTGGAGGAGTGAAGGAAAAGTTTTTGGTCTACCCTAGGTTTCTTAAATTTATTTTTAATCATCTCCATCCTAACTTGCAAAAAGATGGCCATATATTTGTCTTTGATCATATGACTGCCAAGACCCTAAGCTACATGAAGAGTTCAAGCAAAAGAACCAACATAGTGATTACTGACATTCCTCTGTTTGGTCATATCTTGGGTGAAGAAGAAGAAGAGAATGTTCCTGATATAGATTCACAACTGCTAGTTGAATCATCATCTGAAGAAGAGGCAGAACAAGGTCAAGGGAACCAAGAGCAAGATATTGAAGCTGACCAGCAAATAGAGCAAGATATTGAACAGCCTATCTTAGAGGCTCCTTTTATGGATCAACTGTTAGTGAATCTTGAGCCAGTAATTGAAGAGAAACCTACTGTAAACCTAGAAGCAGAAGTACATGATGAAACTGAGTCTAGTGACACCTTGGACGAAGGTATCTATGGTACTAAGTATGATCAATCTGCCTATGAGTCAGAAAATGATGAGAAATTGAACCCCCTACATCCTCCTCCAAGAGACGGGCTGATTCCGAGTCTGATTACGAATTAGAAGAACCCCTGGCCAAGAAAATTAAAATAGGACTGGCGTCCTTAACCTCTTCTTCTGAATCACTATTTGACATTCCTGAACACTTAACTCCCACTCACTCACCCATTCATATTCCACCACCCTCACCTCAACCATCTCCACTACATACACTTGTTCCTACACCTCATGCATCCCTTGTCCCTGATCCATCACCATCTGTCCCATGAGTTATGTGACAATCCAGACTTTTCCAGTTAACCCCGTTAACAAAAATCCAGTTAATGTTAACTAAATTAACTTAACTAAAACTTCAGGGACTAATTCTGTCAATAATCTAAACTTAAAACTTCAGGGACTAGTTATGTAATATCCCTAAACTATCCTGTTGACTTTTAGAAAGTCAAAATCCAAATTCTGTTGACTTTGGAAGTCAAACTAACCAAGTTCTAACTCCATCCAAACTTGAGGGACTGATTCTGCCATTATCTAAACTCCAAGTTGATTTGTTGACTTTAGAAAGTCAAATTCGCGTTTTTTTCACAAATTCAAGTTCCATAACCGATTTCTGTCCGATTAGATAACTGTTATGCATGATCAAACTAGTAACGAATCTAATTAATGCATTAATCATCGCTTTTACATCGAATTAATCTCAATTATGGCCAACATTCTAAAATCGTCGACACTTTCATGGTTTGACAATCAAATTCAAACAATTCGTGTGATAATCTCATAATTGAACACTCTGCGCACTTCATTCGAACACCATTGAAGCAATTGCACACATCAGACTCGTCAAAATCACCGCAGAAGCCGCCAGAGGTCAAACCAGTTGTCGTCGACACCTGTTCTAGTCGATCTCCATCAATCCGACATTCGTTTTGGTAAATTCTTACACCCTTAGCTTCGTTTTAATCTTCTGATGGAAAGCCCTATCATAATTGGGGCTTATAACATCCAATTCGATCAATCCAGATTCTAGGGTTCATGTTAAAATGATTTAATCGAACCCTAACTTAAACACAATTTAAATCAAATTAATTCACACCAGTAGACTCGTAATCATCTACTGAGTGAAAGCCCTATGACAATTTGATATCATATCATCGAATTGATCATGATCTGTAACCTAGGGTTTGTTCATAAACCGGTTTGGGGGTTTTGATCCTAAACCCTGTTTAAACCAAATTAAATGGTGTAGTTAGCTTCACAATCCGTCGTTTGATAAAAGCCCTATGCTAATTCAGTCCCACATCATCGAATTTTTTAAAATCCAGAACCTAGGGTTCATGAACTTTCTGGTTAATCGAATACTAATCAGGACACATTTTTAATCGAATTAAAATACATGGACAGATTCGAAAACCTTTGCTTATTAAAAATCCTATGAATCCAACACCTTTCAATATCAGAATCGATCAAATCGATTCAAATATCTGATTAAGGTTTTTCGGACTTTGATCCTAAGATTAAACCATCCTAAACTCGTTAGTTTTTCAATCAAACACACACACAGACGCGTATGGACTTGATCAACATAACCCCTAATCAATCTGGTTTGTTCATTATCGAAAACCGATGGATTGGGCACGGATTCGATCACGAGATCATTTGGGAAGGGAAACCACGATGACTTGTATGTTAAAACACTTCAGAAATGGGTTTGTATGTGATACCCTAGCGGGCGGGACTGGTTAGAGCTATGTGCGTGTATGGGAAAGACCCGGGTTCGAGGCCGGGCTCCCACAATCTTTTTTTTGGGACGTTTTAAATTATATTAAATTATTAAAAGTCAAACCTTATATTATTATATTAAGAGTTTTAACCCGAAAAACCAACCCGTAGGCTCGGGCTTGGTTTTATAACTTATTTTTATTATTATTATTCCCACTCTTAAATGATATGTTTATATTGTTTTTAACCCGTAACTCCCACTATTAAATAATATATATAGGTTGATATTATTTCACCTCGTTAAAATCTTTGTGTGAGGTTTAAACTAAAAATAATATAATATTTTATATTATTTACTCTCGTTTTCATACTCGATTAAAAATAATATAATTATTATTTTTTCACACAATGATTAATTAGTTAATCTGCCGAACCTAAAAATAATGTATTAAATTATATTATTTTCCTAATCTTTGTAAACGACTCGTACGTACGAATATATGTATTTGTTTAATTATTATTATTATTTATTAGCATACGACGCGTAACGCTTTTCCCTTAACAATCATATTAAAAATTTATATAATTCCGTAGACACGTTCGTCTACTCTTAAATCATTAGAAAGCGTTAAGATGTTCTAACTTCCGTGTCGTCGTCACAAATCCCAACTTGTTCCTAATTTATGTGTTTATAATTTTAGGGTATTCGTAAGTCTTTTGAGACTTACACTCGTGGTTCCAACTTATCTCTTGTGTGATACTGCCTACACTATTCAGGTGAGTTTTCACCGCCCCTTTTACTGTTTTAAACTGGGGGAGAAAACATGTTGTAAATGCTTTTTGATTTTTGTAATTCATATATGATATCACTTGTATGACTATGCGTATACATTATCCTTTAAGTCCTCACATCGGACCGTTAATATGAACATAGCGACGTAATTTGAGTAGTATTACTGGGTTTGACAAAACTCACCCGCGTTAGTCGCGCTAACTCGATTGGAGGTCGAACGGGTGCAATATTAACCTAAACATGCACCATGATGGTGGGAGGCATATAAACAGTCAGATGTCGGTTGCGAGCGCATTAGTTAACATGTTTATGGGTTAGCTACCTATTGATTTATATATTGAATGTACATTAATCTGTTAAACGCTTCTATAAATTGAAACGTGTGAACTCACCAACCTCGTGTTGACATTTTCTTACATGTTTTTCTCAGGTCGCTTAAGATAAGGCATAGGTGCACACAATTGGACATGCATGGAAATCCTTCCTTTGATTTATGTTTTTATTAAACTGTTTGGACTATTTTAATTTGTGTTTGGTTTGGACTTTTGGACTATTCTTTTGGGCGCATGTGTTTTGCGCATTTACTTTCTTTACGCTTCCGCATTAACTCTGATTGATATGATATTTCATTTGAGTCCCATGTAGAGTCGTTCAATGTAACTAATGATTGAGATCCTGGTTTGTCACATCTCGAAATGGTAAAACTCCGTTAGTTGAAATTGCGGGTATGACAGATTGGTATCAGAGCCATTGGTTATAGAGAACTAGGATTGCATACTAGATTATAACCTCACATATTAGTTACATGTCATAAATCTTGGATGTTTGGCACTTATATGTTATATTATAGGATCATGTCATCAACTCCACCACCATCACCTAAGGCACCAGGACACGATGCACCTATCTATTCATCCCCGGAGCCCAAAAGGCGCCGGACTAGTTCTAGTGATTATTCGGTTGATCAGGATGAACTGAGTAAAACGCAAGCATCGAATCCTGCTAGTAATTGGAATGCATACCCGCAAACGATCCAAAGGTGGATCGAGATAGGAAATGTTCCATCACCCTACTTTGGTTTCGCTTCCTCATCATCTACCTTACCTAGCTTGCCCTGCACTATGGAACAAGCTTTTGCAGCTTTTGTATTTTACATGTCTAGGGAGTTGAGCATTGTGAAAGATGCTACTGATGGGATACCTGACATTCTGCAGCGAGAGACTCAAATAGAGGAGAACAAGGTAGGAATTGAGCTTTTGACTACTGAGCTAGCAGTGACGGATCATGTCCATAACGTTTTGGTGGATCGGGTGACACATTTGGAGACGAGGGTAGACACCTCGGATTTTGAGGTAGGAGGGATTCCGGAGAGAGTGGCTAATCTGGAAGGCCAGCTGCATGTAGCAAACCATGCTGCCGAAGGATTTCAAGAAAGAGTGACTCACTTAGAAGCCCAACTGCAAGCAGCCTTATTTTACGGAAGACATTCCACTTTCGGATGACGAGGAAGAACCTTTCGAGGATGAGCCCTTAGAGGAGGAGCCACCCGAGGAGGAACCGGTGGAGATCGATGATGCTCAATCATACGTTTCTTCCGATGACAAGGATGTTTGATGATCTTCCTATTCTATCTTTCTTTTTAATTCATGTTTTTCTTATGTTATTTCTCTTTTCAAACCTAGATGGGTAAGGTTTTTCCCATTCGATAAAAGCATGAGAAGTTTAATGTTTAAATTATTTATTTTGTAGCCTTACATTTTATTTAATTTTCAAAATATTAGATGTTGTATTTCCTTACTTGTACAAAAATAATGTTTAATATGCGATATATTTCTCATTGTTTGTATTTGTGAATGTGAAGAATCATGTCAGGAAGAGGACGTGGAGGTCGTGCTGGTGGCCGGGGTACCATCAACATGACAGCAGCGGAGCTAGCGGCACTAATCAACGATAGTGTGGCTGAGGCTCTCGCAGAATAGAAAGCTGCAGGTAAATGCTTTAACTATTGACTAATGAGGTCAATTCATCTCTTAAAGCGCTTTTCCTAAGCTCTATAATCCCAATCCTATTTTATTTCTAAATCCATGGCAGCAAAACCAGCAGAATCAGCAACCAGCATGCACGTTCAAAGCATTTATGGACTGTAAGCCCCACACTTTTAGTGGAGCTGAAGGAGCTGTCGAACTACTCCGGTGGTTCGAAAAGGTAGGATCGGTGATTGCCATGTGCAACTGCCAAGTGGCTAATCAGTTCAAGTTCGCCGCTGGAACTTTGGAGGGCCCGGCTCTAACGTGGTGGAACGCTCAGGTCCAGATGTTCGGTCTGGCCATGGCAAATGGACTCCCGTGGGAGGAGTTTAAGATGATGATGAAGGAGGAGTACTGTCCCCTTGATGAAATTCAGAAGTTGGAAGGTGAATTTTGGAACCTGAAAATGGAAGGTTCTGAAATTGAGATATATACCAAACGCTCCCATGAGCTCGCTACCATGTGTCCACATTTGGCGACTCTATATTACAAGAGAATTGAGCTGTATATTGGAGGTCTAGTGACTCAAATTCAAAGTATGGTTACTTTGTCCAACCCTACTACCATCCAGTAGACGATCAGACTGGATCACAAGCTAACCGATCAGACTGTGACACAAGGGACTTTACCCCCGAGAGGTTCGGTCTCTAAATCCACCGACAAGCATAAACGCAAGTTTGATCACCACTCCAACACCCACTCCAACTCTCACTCCAAAGGATCCTAGTTCAATCAACCTCAGCAGCAGCGAAAGTTTGAGCCTGCTAAGAACTTCAATCAGACGACCGCCTCAGGTCAAAATCAAGGTAGTTATGCGGGGAGAGCCCCCAAGTGCAACAAGTGCAATTATCACCACGTTGGTGCTTGTAACCGTTGTCAATGGTGTGGCAAGATGGGCCACGCTGCAAAAGATTGTAGAGTGGATCTTCAGAATAAGCAACCGTTCCGACCGCAAGGATCCACAAGGGGATGTTTTCAGTGCGGCAAAGAGGGACACATCAAGAGGGATTGTCCTAAGTCGAAGAGGAATGGTAATGGAAGTGGGAATGGAATTGGAAATGGTAATGGCAATAACCATGGTAACAATGGTAATGGCAACAACAATCATGGCAATAACAGTGGTGGAAATAATGCCAGTAATGGAGGGAATGGTGCGAAAGGACGAGCTTTCGTGCTAGGATCTGGAAAAGCTCGTTATGATCATAACGTGGTCACCGGTAAGTTTCTCTTAAATAATTACTTTGCTTCTGTCCTTTTTGACACTGGTGCTAATAGGATTTTTATATCTAGAAAACTTAGTGATATGATAAAAGGAACTCTAACTCTGTTAGAAGATAAGTATATAATAGAGATAGCTGATGGCCAAATAATTGAAGCAACCCACATTCTTAAAGGTTGTAAGCTTGAACTAGCTAGTCATAAACTTGATATCGACCTTATGCCGGTCACACTTGGTAGTTTTGATGTAATTGTCGGCATGGATTGGTTATCTAAAAACCAAGCTGAAATCATCTGTCGAGAGAAAATTGTTCGAATTCCTCTCCCGAGTGGAGAAACCCTTTCCGTTCAGGGCGAAAAGGTTGGTGCAGTCATGGGCATCATATCCTTTATGAAAGCACAGAAATGCCTTCGAAAAGGGCATACTGCTATTTTGGCTCTCGTTGCTGAGCAGCCCTTAGAAGAGAAGAAGATTGATGATATTCCCATCGTTCGTGATTTTCTGGAAGTATTTCCTGAAGATTTTCCTGGTCTGCCACCACACCGTCAAGTCGAATTCCAAATCGATCTAGCACCCGGAGCGGCACCGATCGCTCGGGCACCTTACAGACTTGCACCTAGTGAATTGCAAGAGCTATCTACTCAGTTACAGGAATTGTTGGATAAAGGTTTCATCTGACCTAGCTCATCACCATGGGGAGCTCCAGTCCTGTTTGTCAAGAAGAAGGACAGAACTTTCCGTATGTGTATCGACTACCGTGAGCTAAATAAAGTCACAATCAAGAATCGTTATCCTTTGCCTCGCATAGATGTTCTCTTTGATCAACTCCAAGGATCCAGTTTCTATTCCAAGATAGATCTTAGGTCCGGCTACCACCAATTGATAGTCCGTGATGAAGATATCTCTAAGACTGCTTTCAGGACAAGGTACGGCGACTATGAATTTATGGTCATGCCTTTCGGATTAACCAACGCACCTGCGGTATTCATGGACCTCATGAACCGTGTGTGTAAGCCTTACCTTGATCAATTTGTCATCGTTTTCATTGACGACAATCTCATTTATTCCAAGAACAAGGACGAACACGAGGAACATCTACGTTTAATCCTGGAATTACTTAAAAAGGAACAGCTGTATGCTAAGTTTTCCAAGTGTGAATTTTGGATCCGGGAAGTTCAACTCTTAGGACATGTGGTTAACGAGAAAAGAATACATGTCAATCCATCAAAGATAGAAGCCATCAAGAATTGAGCAGCACCGACGACTCCGACTAAGGTGCGAAAATTTCTGGGATTGGCTGGATACTACCGTTGATTCATCGAAGGATTTTCAAAAATTGCACAACCCCTCACTGCCTTAACTCAAAAGAGTAAAGCCTACAACTGGGCGATAACCAAGAGTCAGCATTCCAACATCTTAAGTAGAAACTTCGCAGTGCACCTATCCTAGCCCTTCCAGAAGGTACGGATGATTTCTTGGAATATTGCGACGCATCCATTCAGGGTTTGGGTTGTGTATTAATGCAATGAGAAAAGGTGATCGCATACGCTTCACGTCAACTAAAAATTCACAAGAAAAACTACACTACCCATGACCTAGAGTTGGGAGCTATAGTTTTCGCACATAAGATATGAAGACACTACTTGTACGGTACCAAGTGCACCATCTACACCAATCACAAGAGTCTTCAGCATATCTTTGAGCAGAAGGAGCTGAACATGAGACAACGGCGTTGGGTTGAACTTCTGAACGACTATGACTGTGCAATCAAATATCATCCAGGGAAGGCTAATGTGGTAGCCGATGCCCTAAGCCGTAAGGAGACAAAACCCAAGTGAATACGAGCACTACAACCTACAATACACAGCGGATTACCTGACAAGATTCGCAGTGCTTAGCTTGAAGCCCTAAAAGAGGAAAATTTACCTTCTTAAGGTACACGGGGAATGGATCAGCAGTTTGAAATTAAGTCGGACGGCATTCGCTACTTCGCAGAGCGAATTTGGATTCATGTGTATGGTAACTTAAGAGAACTAGTCATGGATGAGACGCACAAATCCCGATACTCTATTCATCCAGGTTCTGACAAAATGTACCACGACCTTAAGGTGTTATATTGGTGGCCAAAGATGAAGGCCGATATAGCCACCTATGTAAGCAAGTGCGTGACTTGCTCAAAGGTCAAGGTGGAATATCAAAAGCCTTCTAGTCTACTGCAACAACCAGAAATCCCAATGTGGAAATGGGAGCAAATCTCTATGGACTTCATAACAAAATTACCCAGAACCCCCAGCGGATGCGATACAATTTGGGTGATCGTAGATCGCTTAACAAAATCTGCGCACTTCTTTGCAATCAAAGAAACAGACAAAATGGAAAAACATACTCGTATCTACTTGAAGGAAGTTATTTCTCGGCACGGTGTGCCAATCTCTATCATTTCGGATCGAGACGCTCGATTCACCTCTCGTTTCTGGTAATTATTGTAGAAAGCATTAGGTACACGTTTAGACATGAGTACAGCTTATCACCCGCAAACCGATGGTCAAACGGAACGTACCATCCAAACATTAGAGGATATGCTGCGAGCTTGTGTGATCGATTTCGGTAACACTTGGGAGTCTCACTTACCTTTAGTGGAGTTCTCCTATAACAACAGTTATCACACTAGCATCAAAGCAGCACCATTCGAGGCATTGTACGGACGTAAATGCCGATCTCCTATCTGTTGGGCTGAAGTTGGGGATAGCCAACTTACAGGTCCTGAACTTGTATTTGAAACTTCCGAAAAGATCGTTCAAATCCGAAACCGTATGGCGGCAGCGCGTGATCGCCAAAAGAGCTATGCCGACAAAAGTCGTAAACCTTTAGAGTTTCAAGTAGGTGACATGGTCTTACTCAAGGTCTCACCTTGGGAAGGTGTCATTCGCTTCGGGAAGCGAGGCAAACTAAACCCTCGTTATGTTGGACCTTTCAAGATAGTAAAGAGAATTGGCCCAGTCGCGTATCAACTGGACCTACCGGAAGGACTTAGTGGTGTACACGATGTCTTCCATGTCTCGAACTTGAAGAAATGTCTAGCAGACGAAACACTCACGGTTCCTCTTGAGGAGCTGCATATTGATGAACAACTACGGTTTGTTGAAGAACCGGTAGAAATCATGGATAGGGAAATCAAAACGCTGAAACGTAGTAAGATCCCTATTGTCAGAGTTCGTTGGAACTCGAAACGCGCACCGGAATTCATGTGGGAACGCGAGGATCATATGATGCGCAAGTATCCTCATCTATTCAAGCAATCCACGTCACACTCTTAAGGTACTATTCTAATTTTCGGGACGAAAATTCTTTCAACTAGGGGATGAGGTGACACCTTAAAAAAAATTTATTTTAATTTTTGGGACGAAAATTCTTTCAACTAGGGGATGATGTGACAATCCGGACTTTTCCAGTTGACTCCGTTAATAAAATCCAGTTAAAGTTAACTAAATTAACTTAACTAAAACTTCAGGGACTAATTTTGTCAATATTCCAAACTTAAAATTTAGGGACTAGTTATGTAATATCCCTAAACTATCCTGTTGACTTTTAGAAAGTCAAAATCCTAATTTTGTAGACTTTGGAAGTCAAACTAACCAAGTTCTAAATCCATCCAAACTTGAGGGACTGATTCTGCCATTATCTAAACTCCAATTCGCATGAAAACCTCAGGACTATGTCTTCTATTACCCAAAAGTTGATTTGTCGACTTTTGAAAGTCAACATCGCGTTTTTTTTCTCAAATTCAAGTTCCATAACCGAGTTTTGTTCGATTAGATAACTGTTATGCACGATCAAACTAGTAACGAACCTAATTAATGCTTTAATCATCGCTTTTACATCAAATTAATCTCAATTATGGCCAACATTCTAAAACCGTCGACACTTTCATGGTTTGACAATCAAATTCAAACAATTCGTGTGATAGTCTCGTAACTGAACACTCTGCGCACTTCATTCGAACACCATTGAAGCAATTGCACACATCAGACTCAACAAAATCACCGCAGAAGCCCCCAGAGGTCAAACCAGTTGCCGTCGACACATGTTCTAGTTGATCTCCATCAATCCGACATTCATTTTGGTAAATTCTTACACCCTTAGCTTCGTTTTAATCTTCTAATGGAAAGCCCTGTCATAATTGGGGCTTATAACATCCAATTCGATCAATCCAGATTCTAGGGTTCATGTTAAAATGATTTAATCGAACCCTAACTTAAACACAATTTAAATCAAATTAATTCACACCAGTAGACTCGTAATCATCTACTGAGTGAAAGCCCTATGACAATTTTATATCATATCATTGAATTGATCATGATATGTAACCTAGGGTTTGTTCATAAACCGGTTTGGTGGTTTTGATCCTAAACCCTGTTTAAACCAAATTAAATGGTGTAGTTAGCTTCGCAATCCTTCGTTTGATAAAAGCCCTATGCTAATTCAGTCCCTCATCATCGAATTTTTCAAAATCCAGAACCTAGGGTTCATGAACTTTCTGGTTAATAGAATACTAATCCGTACACATTTTTAATCGAATTAAAATACATGGACAGATTCGAAAACCTTTGCTTATTAAAAATCCTACGAATCCAATAGCTTTCAATATCAGAATCGATCAAATCGATTCAAATATCCGATTAAGGTTTTTCGGACTTTGATCCTAAGATTAAACCATCCTAAACTCGTTAGTTTTTCAATCAAACACACACACAGACGCGTATGGACTTGATCAACATAACCCCTAATCAATCTGGTTTGTTCATTATCGAAAACCGATGGATTGGGCTCGGATTCGATCACAAGATCATTTGGGAAGAGAAACCACGATGACTTGTATGTTAAAACAATTCGAAAACGGGTTTGTATGTGATACCCTAGCGGGCGGGACTGGTTAGAGCTATGTGTGTGTATGGGAAAGACCCGGGTTCGAGGCCGGGCTCCCACAATCTTTTTTTTGGGACGTTTTAAATTATATTAAATTATTAAAAGTCAAACCTTATATTATTATATTAAGAGTTTTAACCCGAAAAACCAACCCGTAGGCTCGGGATTGGTTTTATAACTTATTTTTATTATTATTATTCTCACTTTTAAATGATTTGTTTATATTGTTTTTAACCCGTAACCTCCCACTATTAAATAATATATATAGGTTGATATTATTTCACCTCGTTAAAATCTTTGTGTGAGGTTTAAACTAAAAATAATATAATATTTTATATTATTTACTCTCGTTTTCATACTCGATTAAAAATAATATAATTATTATTTTTTCACACAGTGATTAATTAGTTAATCCGCCGAACCTAAAAATAATGTATTAAATTATATTATTTTCCTAATCTTTGTAAACGACTCGTACGTACGAATATATGTATTTGTTTAATTATTATTATTATTTATTAACATACGACGCGTAACGCTTTTCCCTTAACGATCATATTAAAAATTTATATAATTCCGTAGACACGTTCGTCTACTCTTAAATCCTTAGAAAGCGTTAATATGTTCTAACTTCCGTGTCGTCGTCACAAATCTCAACTTGTTCCTAATTTATGTGTTTATAATTTTAGGGTATTCGTAAGTCTTTTGAGACTTACACTCGTGGTTCCAACTTATCTCTTGTGTGATACTGCCTACGCTATTCAGGTTACTTTTCACGGCCCCTTTTACTGTTTTAAACTGGGGGGAGAAAACATGCTGTAAATGCTTTTTGATTTTTGTAATTCATATATTATACCACTTGTATGACTATGAGTATACATTATCCTTTAAGTCCTCACATCGGACCGTTAATATGAACATAGCGAGGTAATTTGAGTAGTACTACTGGGTTTGACAAACCTTACCCGCGTTAGTCGCGCTAACTCGATTGGAGGTCGAACGGGTGCAATATTGACCTAAACATGCACCATGATGGTGGGAGGCATATAAACAGTCAGCTGTCGGTTGCGAGCGCATTAGTTAACATGTTTATGGGTTAGCTACCTATTGATTTATATATTGAATGTATATTAATCTGTTAAACGCTTCTATAAATTGAAACGTGTGAACTCACCAACCTCGTGTTGACATTTTCTTACATGTTTTTCTTAGGTCGCTTAAAATAAGGCATAGGTGCACACAATAGGACATGCATGGAAATCCTGCCTTTGATTTATGTTTTTATTAAACTGTTTGGACTATTTTAATTTGTGTTTGGTTTGGACTTTTGGACTATTCTTTTGGGCGCGTGTGTTTTGCGCATTTACTTTCTTTACGCTTCCGCATTAACTCTTATTGATATGATATTTTCATTTAAGTCCCATGTAGAGTCGTTCAATGTAACTAATGACTGAGATCCTGGTTTGTCATTTCCCGAAACGGTAAAACTCTGTTAGTTGAAATTGCGGGTGTGACAAGTTTAAACCCTGAGCCTGGAGGTAAAGAGGTTACAGGAAACCATAACAAAACAAGATGAAGTGATTGAAAATCTGAAGACTGAACTGAGAGAATGCAAGGATGAAGTAAAAGATCTTAGACTAGAAGTTGGCGGCTTACATACCCAAATTGACGTTCAGCAAAGCCAACTGGAAACCCAACAGAAGACTATCTCTCAACAACAACAAGACTTTAAGGCCTTGCTTGATTTAGTTGAGCAAATCAGGCTTAAATAAATAAATCTTCTCAACAAGAAACCCCTTCAGCGTCTCAGGGGGAGACCACTTCTGCCGGTGGACCCTCTTCCCCTGCCTTTGTTTCAAATACACAGTCTGCACTTACAATCTTCACTGTCAAGTTGCCAAGACAAAGGATGTTGTAGAGGTCAACACTGAAGAAACCGGGTATGATCTTCCATCGGTTAGTGAAAGGAGAGCAAATAGAGAAAGAGGAAATGGAATAGAATCAAGTGTTGATGTGGTCATTCTTGATGAAGATGAAATTAGGTCAAATCATGAGCTGAATGCTCTTATTGATGAGATTGACAACTATGGATTTAATTATGATTATCCCGAGATTTTGGCTACAGAAGATCGGCACAAAGAAAAGGTGAGATACTTCACAGAGGAAGGAGAAGAGATCCAGGCACTCTCTAACGATGATCAAGATGAAGCCGGTGTTAAAGTTGATCTGGTACATACTGAACCAACCCCCATTCAACCAACTCAAACAACTAACATTGAATCCACCCCATTTGAACCAATCAATGCTCCTAAGCCAAACCCAGACTTTCCTGATCCTAAAAGTCCTTGGATGAGGAAGTTACTTGTCGAGGAGCCTCCCAAATATTATGAATGGTTCGCGGATTACCAAGAGTTGAAAAGACCCCCCGTGGGATGGAAGTATGACAATGAAAGGAGATTATACATAGTCAGGAGATACACGGGAGGAGTAGAACACTTTAAAACTCTTCATGAGTTTAGCTCCCTCCCTAGATATGATCTTAGGGCACTTGCTAAATTACCCCTACAGAATCCTGGAAAAGTCAATGAGGCACACAACTTTGAGCTGTTTCTGAAACAACAAGCTCTTAGTGACTTCAGGTCCATGAAGACCACACTTCCAAAGAGAATTATATCAAAAACCAGGATTCATCCAAGAACACAAAAGCCTTGGGTAAGCCTTCGGTACAAGCCAGCAGAAACTGTCAAATCAATCATACTACCATGATCAGTACCTGTCCAGCTACAAAATTTCATAAAATGGTTTTACAACTCAACCATCGAAAATGTTGTGATCGAATGTGAAGGCAAAGAAGACATTCATATTTTTGAGCCCATGGAGCTTCTAAAGTTTCAACCTGAAGATCTTGAAGTTTTGTTTTAAAAACCCCATCAAGCTCTTTCATGGAGATGATGAAGCTGATGCTAAGGCCTATCAAAGAGTGGTGTCGTTGAATGTGAAGCCATTTTTCTAGAAACCAAGTCAAGGGCCAACTACTTAGAGAAGAGTTGAAGACATTGATGCAGCAGCTTAGGGGGAGATTGTAGACTTTATTTTTGTATAAGCTGTTGTCATCAATGTATTTCTTTTGAACTATGTTTAGTTTAGTTTATTTACATATAATTTCATTTTAATGTAATTTCCTGTTTTATTTCTAAGTCTGGGCCATCGAAACTATCTAGTTTCGATTGAGATTTGTTTAATTGAAACTATTAGTTTCGATAGATAGTTTAGTTTCGATAGGCTTGTTTCACACTTGTAAATGCTTCACCGAAACTACTAGTTTCAGTGAGCATAGTTTCGATGCCTGTCAGCATACTATAAATAGCCTAGTTTGAGAATTTCTAGGGTGTGAGTAGCGGCTGTAACCATGAATTTTCTCTTTCACTGTTCTAGAAGAATCAATACAATCTGCATTTGTTTAATGCTTTGTTCTTACATTTTTACATCTTGTTTGTGTTTATTATGTGTGTGGTTAGCTGTTATTCTCACCAATTCTATTTCTACCCTCTATTTCACCACCATACACATAGATTCTGCCTGTGTGTGTAATAAATCTATTGAGTGATTTTCGATTGAAATCTGGACCTACACCTTAGACTTAGAGAGATGGCTAGTCTCTATCTTTTGATCAGGATCCTTAGGAGACTAATCTGCAAAACACCTAAACCTTGGTGAAGGTGGGTGTTAGCTAGGCTAACACCCCTCCGATGCCTAAGTCAGTAGTTTGTAGAGAGAAAAATAATTGAAACAAAGCTGAAACAAATATGGGATAGGAAACATACCAGAGATTGGAATAAGCAGGGATAATGAATATACCCGCTTGAGTCAAGATTTGAATTTTGACTTACATAAACTTTGAAAACGAGTACAATGAGAGTAGTAAATGATCGAAGGCTAAGTGTTACAGAGTTGTTTGCGAGTGTTGTGTATGTTTTCTAGTCGATCTACTGCATATTAAATATAAAATGAATACAACAAACTATCCGAGAATCCCGGCTAGACTAATTCTTCAAATATGACCGTTGTAGACCCTTTCCCTTATCTTTCACACGTTTTTTTTTCATATTGTCTTGAACGAGTCTTCAGGAGAGACTAAGTCCACACGTGTTACCTGCGCGTAAAAAGTAAGATAGGAGGAGGATACAACAGTTAGTATTATAAATGTTAAGCATACTGAAACCTGTTAGGATACTGAAGATTGTCAGAGGTTCAGGATCCTCAGTCATAAAAAATACCCCTAACAGTTACCATCCTCTATCCTTAGTTTCTTCACCTCCTGTCACACCCCCGCTAAAGCGGAAACATAGGAATGTAACAAAAACTGGATATCACGAACACATAGCTTTCTAGAGAAAGTTTAAATTACATAACATTCAAATATTAAGATGTTCGAATAATTAAATGAGTACAAATTCGAAGTTTCTCAATTAATAATCCTAACATGTAGACTATATGCGAAGATCTTCTAGTATACTCTTATTTCCACATGCGTTCGTAATCACGTCTATTTCTTCCCTGAAAAACATGCTAAAAGTGTCGACCAAAATGGTTAGTGAGTTCGCAGGTTTACGAATCGATCAAATAATTGTAAATAATACGTTTACTATACAAGTGCGATCAAGTAATAGATGCAATCTACATGGGTCCATAACCAAACCTATTGATGCTTGCACTGACCCGATGCTAATGCCTTATCACAAATACATTAGTTCTAGGTGGAAATAAGCTTTCATTTAACAATGTAGTTGATGGAAAGGTGCGACCAATTCCAAGAATGGGAGTTTGTCAGACTCCGATAGTACTATCTATATTATCCATTGGCTCAAAATCCATGAGTTAATTGGTTATGTAGTCATAGGGCCTTAATGTGATAATCTTACCAATTCTAGTGTACATCGTGTGTCTGATGCAAAGTATAAAGTAAAACGAGTTCTTGATCATAGTATGTAAAACAATGTATTTCAAGCATGTATTTCCCCAAAATATGTAAAACGAAAAGGGGGCTACGAATACTCACATCGAGTCTTGAATAGTGATAATAGATTATGAATGGAACCGGAATGTCCTACTCGAATGCTACAAGTAAATAAATACTACTTGAGTTTATAGGACTTAATTCTATGCATGAAACATTGGTGATGGATGTAGACACGTTAAAGACTTATTTTTTTAGGTTTTATATCGGTTGATGATTTTATGAATGTATTAATAACGTTTATGTTTATACATGGTTTGAAGTTATAAAGTACTAGTTAGAGAATTCTTTGTATAAAAAATAATACTTATATTTAGATAATATTTCATAAGTTATAATACCAAACATGATTTCTAGGTACAAAACGTTAAATATTTACTTTGTTTTTCAACGATGATCGTACGAAAATGATTATAATATAAGGTATAGAATATCAAGTTTATGCTTCTATACCTCCGTTTTAATGTATAATGAATCATATATAGCTTATACTTATATCAAATCCATAATTGTCAGTAAATAAAGCTTTCTCGACGAAAAATTAATATTATGACGTTTTCCGTCATAACTTGTTTAAAATACTTTTTAAGTAGTTTTCTTATTCGAAAATCATTCTAATATGAATGTATAACATATATTTAGTATACTTGTAAGCAAAAAATGATGCATGAGTGTAAATGAATATGCATGAATCCTTTATTTTTTGTATGATACATACATATATATGTAAGTCGGTTTTAGTTCAAACACATAGATGCCTCATTTAAATTCTTGGAACTTATACTTTACATGACAAAGATTACTTACAATCCATTTAACGAAAGCTTGAGAAGTAAGTCTATGATTATATACATTTTAGTGTGTGTGAAATTCTACAAATGGGTCTCGTTCTTGGGTTTTGGACAAGATAATGCACGTTTAAAAGATTAGTACACTTATATTTACATATATATATATATATATATGTATGTATACTTGTATAAAGATAATGAACTTTGTATGAATGAATAAATTTACATATATATATATGTTGATGATAATAGTTCGTAATGTTTCTTGTATCATAGGACATTACCTTGAACTTGCCAGGTAAGTCAGACATGAACATATAACATCACGAACATGCATCCTTCAACATAACACGTGTATAGCATGAAGCGTTATAAAGAACGCCATCACCCAAAGTGTTATTTTATGTGATGATATAAATGTATATATGCAATGTTTATGTTAGTGTATATGCATGTAACTAATATTTTATTATGCTAGAATGTTATGGATGTATGAAATGATAGTGTTTGTGTGTGAAAGACTTAAATGAACTTACCAAATGGAGCTTCTTTGATAATCCTAACTCTTGAACTTCAAAACACTAAGAATGTGTGTGTGTGTGTGTGATGAGTTACGGCCAAGAGAGGGAGAGGAAAAGAGTGAAATTGGTGCAAGTTCTTCCTTTCCAAATGCATACATTTATAGCAAGGATTCCACACCAAACTCTCCTAAGTCAAAGGCATGATTGTGTATAGTATTAACATGTGTTTGAATCAAATGGAAATGGTGGTGGTGGTGTGGGTTTTCGGCCGTAAATGGGGGGGAGGAGAGGGGAGACAAGATGGTAGAAGACTAGAGGTTTGTTGGGTGGTGAATTCCATGTATATAGGTTGTCATACTTGGTTTTTAGCGTAGGATAGTAAGCATTTGTAAGATTTTTATATAATCTTGAGTTTTTATAAAAATGTGGAAGACTAGTCAAGTTTTATAAAAACATAGAGTTACATAGAGAATACTCTTGTCTAGACACTTTTATAAATGTGGTATGAGTTATTAGTAAGTGTTTAAGTGGTTAATGATGCAAAAATATATATGTACATTTATTTTTACAAAAATAATCATGCGTTTCATCGTAAATACATCATATGGTCTTAAAATTTTGACACAGGGTGTTTCGAATTAAGAATTGCCTCAAATATATATGTATACATGTTTATATAAACGAATGTTAGCTAGGTTTAAAAGAATGATGACGAAATAACTCGAAATCATAAAATAGTGCGCTAAAATATTAATTCGCGTCGTTATGAATTAACAGGAAGTTCATGTAGTATTTCTTATATTATAAACTTGTATTCCTTGTATAACACTTAGGCGGTTTAATGTATACGTTGCCTCATCACCAAAGATCATAGAGTCCTAAAGTTAAACCTTAAATTTTCATCAAATTGCAATGCATCATTCATAATAATTCGGTATAGATTGGCTAGTTTCAAATAGTGCTCATGAAATCATAAATGAAGTAGATATATTACATATTCAAGACCTGATAAATTGACGGTTGTCACACCTCTGGGCCCGCCACTCTTTTGACGGCCGCTTAATGACACTTGTTACTTTCTTTTGAGCTTCAGTAGGCAGTGGGTCCTCGGAATCAAAGTCATCAGACACTATTCCAGCAAGTTCCACCACAGAATCAAAGCTTGTATGGGAATTGGCTTTAATGTGCACACAAACTCTCTGTGGCAGCCCCTTAATGTAGTACTTTATCCTATTCTCTTCAGTGTCCATCAGATGTAGAACCAACTGAGCCAGCTCATTATATTTTGAGATGTACTGATGATGATTCATACTGCCAGCAAAGAGCCCCAAAAACTCTCTCTCAACTCTATCAATCTCGTTCTATGGAAAGAACTTCTTGATTATCAGCTTTTTCATGTCATCCCATTTCATCCCTTTCATAGCACTGGAGGACTTGTTCTGCTGAATAGACCTCCACCAGCTCAAAGCCTCGTTAATGAATGAGTGAGAAACAAACTTTACCCATTGTTCATCACGGCATTCACTAATGTTGATCATACCGTTCATCCTCTCTATCTACTCGAAAGTGGCAACAACATCTTTCCGCCAATCGAACTTTGGCGGGTCACATCCCCGAAATGATTTGTAGTTGCAGCCTCGAGCTGATCAGAGTCATCACTATTAATGACTTTAGTTCTCTTACTACTCTCCTCTTTCTTCTTTTTCTTCTCTTTCTTTTCTATCTTCTCTATGCCAAACTCTTCAAGAGACTCTACCAATGCTTTCGATAAGACGTTCTTCAATATTGAAGAGACCTCTGCCCCTGTAGCTTCCCATACGATTGGTTCCTGAACCAATCCCTCATTATGCACATTATCTTGAACCGACACATGGTCCCCACTATCATTATGTTCCACATGCACTGATTCAGTCTCGTTGCGGGAGTTTTCACTTTCCTCTACTTGTGCCTGATTACCTGGTGGTCGGTCTAGACGACCGGTATGACCACCAACACGACCATCTCTCTTTGCTCTAGCCATTCATAACTAACTGCGAACAAGGAACACTAGTGTCATCATGATAGGTAATATTTTAGAACACCTCAAGTAATGTAAATTTTACAAAGACCAGTACGAAATTACTAATTTACTTTATTACTCGGGTTCTGAACATTTCATGTCAAGAGTAACACTTGCATCCAAGTTCAGAGTCCCTACTTTAAGGCACATACTGTCTACTGTCTACGCTAAATCATGTACTATGTAGTATCTATGCTAAAGCATTTACTGTCTATTATCTGTACTAAGGAATTACTGTCTATGTTCTATGTTAGGATATCGACTACCTTCTTTCACTATCTTTCCATGGACGGGCTACTCTGACTGACATTCCTTTCCTTTCCTTTGTCCCATTCCCAGTTTAAGTTCAGACATTATCGCAAATGTTCGAATCTATCAAATTATGGCTCTGATACCAACTTGAAACGCCACAAACCGGGTACGTCTCATAGTTGACACAAAACATGATAACATAGCTCTTAAACTGTTAATCATAATCTATTACAGCGGAAGTCTTATCTCAAACATTCATATTCATAAACAATAACTAAACATTGTTCAACATAAACTGTTAGATAAGAAAATGTAAGTCTTCAGATGTGCAGCCCGGCAGTCCATGCTATCCGGCCCTCACGGCTCCTTTACTTTACATTTGCTTTACCTTTACTACGTGTCATGCATACTAAAAGTCAACTAACGCTGGTGAGTTCTATCTTACTTTAAACTATAAACTTTATTTAAATAGCTAGTTTTATAAAAATAAAATAAGATTTCTTTCTTTACTTTAAAACAACTTTGCCTTTACTTCAAAACATTACAACGTTACAATTTATAAAATCGGTCTGTTTCTATCTTTCATTTAAAACTTTACTTTTGAGGAAACCGGTTAAGCTGTCCTCCTTTACTCTTTCAACTTTTCTTTTCATTCGTACAGGACAAGTGACTATAAAATACTTTAACTATCACATATGGATCAATGTCTGAGGACAAGGTCCTTTTTCTCGCTTACACCTCAGGGTAAGACTTTTACTTTGTTGTGCCCACACCTCAGGGTGAGACTTTCTCGCTTACACCTAAGTGTAAGAGTCCTTTTCCTGCTCGAACCTCAGGGTGAGACTTTGTACTTTGCTTGCTCACACCTCGGGGTGGGACTTCTACTTTAGTTTTGTAACATCCCAAAATAAATAATAGGAATAATAGCCAGGGATTTAATGAACGGACGAAAGAATAAGGAAAAAGGGGGCGATAGTAAGAGGCGAAACTAGGGGGATTGTCCCATGGGCTGAACAAAGGGTATAACCCTCTTGATCAGCATCTTCACCCTCATTCTTCACACTTTCGCTAGAGCTAGAGAGAGAAGGAGTATTCGGATAGAGAGGCAAAGGGGAGTTCTGGTATTGGTTTTAACTTCATGATGCTCGGGGATCGATCATCTCCACCTACAGAGTGTTTAGGAAGCAAGAACGAGCTCAAAAGGGTAACCTTGTACCCTGAAATCTGAGTTTTTGGTTTTTGTTGGGTTTTATAGTTTTCGCATCAAAAGGTTGAATTTTTCCGTTTGAAACTCAAAACAAACCTTAGACCTAGCATCATGAAGTTAAAACAATGGTTTGAAAGTAAAAAAGCTAGCATCTTGACGAACATAATCCGTAGTTGTCTCCTCCATGCAGAAAACCCTAGTTTTCTATTGGAGAAGACAACCTAGCAAATCTACTAAGTTCACTCATGAACTATCCTGGCGAATCTATCAAATTCGCCTAATGCCAGACTGGCGAAACTAACGTGCTTGCTTAAAGCCAACCTAGCGAATCTATTAAGTTCCCTCAAGGATAACCAAGCGAAACAACCTATGTTCGCCTAACCCAAAGTGTAGAAACGTTTAATTTTGTTTAGGATCATTATCTTATCTTGTATGACTTGATTAAACAGATTTTGTGTGACCTTCGTGATGCTCAGTAACAAGCTAGTATAGTTCAAGAACCGCTAATCAGGTGAGTTCTATGTTCCCCCTATGTGTTATGTGCAGTGTTTTCCAATTTTTGGGGCTGGAGTTTATACTTGCAAATGAATGTATGTTATGAACGCTTATATGACATACGTGTTATATGAAAGTAATGATGAACAAAGAATGAAACCAATGTTTACAAGGAATGAAGTGAATGAATGACATAACGTAAATGAATGAAATCTGGTTTTATATATATATATATATATATATATATATATACATATATATATATACACATATTTATTGCATGTTATGAATGTATGTAAACGTTATGGACGGATATATGGACTACTTCGGTAGAACGGCTCAATAGTGACTGCTACTTTGGTAGACGGACGACCATGCAACTATTATGAAGACGGTATGTGAAAGTCTAGAAAGGTAGACTAAATACAGACTACTATGGTAGGACGGAGGTACTAAATCAAAGCACGGATGCATATATAGTTCGTATGGGAAACGGAAGCCTTAGGGCAGACGGGTGAAAGGACGGAATACGACGGTAGACGCGGTAGATGGATGGCCAAAGGTTGTCGGACGGTAATGAAGGAAGGACTAATTCGATAGACATGGTATGAATTACAATGAAGGACGGACTACTTCGGTAAACATGGTATAAATTACGGCCTAAGATAGTAGGATGGAGCATCTGTCTTTGTGACTTATGCAATCAATGGTGGGTTGATCACCCTTATGTGTGTGACCAATGAATGTTCAATGTATGCATATGCATATATTATGTGTATAGTCAATGTATGTTCAACGAAAACAATGATATATATACATATATATATACACAAAAGGTTCAAATGAATGACTAATGTTATACCTAATTGCTTTAAACTATAACTCACCAGTGTTAGCTGACTTTTAGTATGCACTTCAGGTGGCAAGAAGAAGGGACGTTCGATGGCGTGAAGGCTACCTGGCACAAGGCTGATATCCCATTTTATTTGTTTATGTGTTATGACAATGTTATGTTATGTTAATACTTTCGTTGTTATGTAATCGAATGATGTATGCTTTTGCTACTTTATGAATGTTTTAATTTAAGTTTGGCACTTTGATGACTATGTTTATGAGTAAATCCAACAAGTGTATCAGCGCAATAGTTTGAGACATTCAGACATCCCTAAATGTCTGGACTCAAGCTGATAATGGGACCAACACACGAATGTCAGTATGGGTAGCCAACACCAACGCCAGCACAGTAAGTAAGTATTAAAGATAATGCCTATAGTTAGGGATAGATGCCTTAACTTAGAAAACGTAGATGTCAATGTCACCACTGATGTGAAGAGTTTTAAACTCGAAAAGCAAAGCAAATTATTAATCACAAACCGGTCACTGTAATTAAGAATTTACCTTGCTCGTACTGTTCTAAACTATGATCTGTAGGAATGACATTGGTGTATTCCCTCTTAGTTATCAGGAATTTAGAATCTATGGCTGATAGAAAAGGAAATGGACAACGTGGCAGACGTACTGGTCGAGTCGGTAGACCACCATTGAAATGGAGACGGAATGAAGAGGAAAGTGTGAACATGGAACGTGAGCCAAGTGTGCACGAAACTAATGTGACTCCATCGCAAGGTGGAAATGATGGACCTCTACAACTAGAACCTGAGGTTAGGGATGGTATTGCCCGAGAGGTTGTACTCACTCTGAAGGATGCGGTGCCTAACTTATTGTCTGAGGCACTAAAGAAGACCAAGCAAGAGGAAGATGAGAATCCCGAAGAAAACGTTTACGAAGGTGATGGGGATGAGGTGAATGTGACATTAACCACCAAGGGATGCATGTACAAGGGCTTCAAGGATTGTGAGCTGCCCAAGTTTGACGGGAAGAAAGACTCTGTGGATACGTTTGAGTGGATCGAGATATTGAATGGGCTGATTAGCATAAGTGAATGCCGAGCTGACCAGGCGGTCAAATTTGTTGCTCATTCTTTCACCAACAAGGCACTGAGTTGGTGGAGGAATATCCAAAGGTCCAAATCCCCAAATGCACTCAAGAGGATGACATGGGAAAACCATAAAGTACTGATGATCAAGAAGTTCTGCCCTCATAACGAAATTGACCGAGTGAAGAACGAGTTTTTGAACTTCAAAGCTGGCAACGTGACCCATCGCAAGTACACTTCAAGGTATAATGAACTAGCTCAGCTAGTACCCCATCTGGTGGAGACAAAAGAAAGACTACTCAAGTACTATGTGAAGGGCTTGCCTTAAATGGTCCGTATTCATGTGAAAAGCTAATCTACCCTCGACCTTCGACTCGGTAGTGAATTTGAGTGGAATCGTCTTTAACGATTATGTTAACGAAGACTCGGCGCCGGAGGCATCAAAAAGAAAGTGGGAAACCCCGTCTAGGGGAAATGGAAAGGGAAATTACGCAGCAGAGACCAAGAAGCTAAGAACTGAGGAGAATGAAAGTTGCACGAAGTGCGGGAAAAAACATCGTGGCGAGTGCCGAGCTGGCTCCAACATGTGATATCGATGTGGGAAGGCTGGGCACTACTCGAAAGACTGTATGGGTAACACTAAGGTCCAGAACTGTGGCATGTTTGGGCATGTAACCAAGGATTGTAGGAAAATGGGACAGTTTGGTTCGGGAAAGGAGAAGGAGCAAGAGCAGCCCAAGGCAAGGGCCCGAGTCTATGCGACTGAGGAGGAAGCCAGAGGAAATCTGGATGTTGTGTCAGGTACGTTCCTAGTTAATGATGAAAATGCAACTATTTTATTTGATTCTGGTGCAAGAAAAAGCTTTATATCCACTGCATTTAGCCGCAAACTAGACTGCAGGATCACTAACTTTATAATCGCGTTTAGCGTAGAAACTGTTGTTGGTAGAAACTCAGTTGTCATCCAAATGACTGACGATTTCATGATAGAAATAGAGGGCTATAAGTTTCCTTCTAGATTGTACCTTCTCACCTTAGGAGGATTCGATGTAGTATTGGGCAGGGATAGGTTAACGAAAGATGATACATCTTAAAGCTACTAATGGCAGCCCGATTACGGTTTATGTGGATTGGATTATCACAATGTCGAACGTCATCTCGATGATTAAGGCCGAAAGTAATATGAGGCGCGGTTGTGAAGTTTATCTGGCGTACTGATATGCTCTAAATTATACTTGTTTTGCATGCATAATAATCCCCATATTATGGTACTAATTGTTTAATAACATTGCAATTGATACATAAAACGTTTATATTTTGTAATTGCAGGCTATTCGGTGTCTCAAATACAAAAAAAGCTAAATCCTATCAAAAACACCAAGAAATCAAGCTTCTAGAAGGATTATTCCCGAGCTTTGACCCCTAAGAAGTCAACCAAGGTCAGCAATAGTCAACAAGAAGCAAAAAGACAAAACTGTGCAGCAGGGGAGGGATGCACTGGCGTGCATTGCCCTACCTTGCTCCCCAAGGCCCAGTACACTTTCCTGTTTACCCTGATTGATTCCCGAGGTGTTTGCACGCCCGTGAAATCCAATGCACGGCCGTGCATTACTCATATTAAGGCCTATAAATAGGAGGCTTGAGTTCTTCATTCCACACACCTCAATACGCATTACCAGAGCTCAAGAGAGTCCGCTACTATAGTTTAGAGTAGAGAGTAGTCAGGCTCCTCCTCTTCGTTTCGCAATAGGGAAGCCTACAAAACTCAGTGTTACGCTAGTTAGCATGGCCATTCGTGGCTAAACTATTTGTATTGCTGTGGTGAAGATGAAGTTTGGTGTATGTTAATGTTTAACGTATTAATCTAGTGGTATGTTTTTGTCTTTAATTATTCTCTCTTAAAAGCACCTTCTAGGTGGGCTTTTTATTATTATTTAACTTGTCTTTACACTTGTGAGTGTTCTTGATTTTAAACCGTAAGACCGTAAAACCTTTTTAATCAAACTTCTCTTGATACTTGTACATCTTTATACAAGTGGATCTTGTTAAGCCAAGGCTTGGTTAATATTAATAAGATCATACGTCTTTATACAAACTTGTTATGAGACCAAGAATTGGTGAACTCATGTTGGGAACGGTACGTCTTTATACATGGTCCCATTGTTACACCGCCTCCCGGTGAACAAAGTCTAATCACCCTTTTAATAATAATAACTAAGCACTTAAGTTTGATGTCCTAAACCAAGTCGGAGATAACACCAAAGAGTTAAGGGTAACGATGTCCCTAGCTGGGAGTCCTACCATTTTATTATTAAAGATTATAATTCGTGAACCAAATGTCTTGATGACGAGGCTCTAGCGGTGACCTGGGTCACACATCTGTATTAGTCATACCACTGGATTAGTCAACTTAACATTATCATATATCAACCGGATTCGAAGCCCAAAGCAATACTCTTCGTGACCTGATCATTTTTGAGATATTTTCTTTCGTGCTATTTACAATTCTGTTATTTACATTTCTGTTACACACATCACGCACGTTTTAATTTTCTGTTATTTACATTACCGTCAATTACTTTTCTGTCATTTACTTTTCTGCTTCACAAGCATGTAAAACGCACTCACTAATTAAACCGGCTAAACGATAACAAAATTTGATTATTGGAACTCGACCGTGTCCATTGGTTCGATACTTGGTTCTTACCTAAACTATATTACGCTTCGATAGGTACACTTGCCTATTGTGTGTGTTTTCAGTTTGAGTATTTATCATTTTATAAATTTAAAACCTGATCTTGTGATACCAAAATCTCTAAATATTATTATATAATATTTACTATATCAAACACACGACATCAAGTGTTTGGCGCCGTTGCCGGGTACACGGTGTTTTCAAGAAAGATTCAAGTTAACGAATTAGCTTTATCATTTTCCATATGTTTTTCTGTTACATTTGTTGCAGGTAGTGTGTGATCCCTAGGTCCACTACTGGTTTATATCAACCTTTAGAAGAGCCGGATAGATTCTTTCACCACCGAATACGAGAAAATCATGCTAGAAAACTGGCCGTTGAAAACCGCCCTATTTTCGACTTTGCAAGACCGTCGCTTGAGGCTTTGGGGTCTATTATCACAAAGCCTACATTTGACGCTAACAACTTTGAGATCAAATCGCATGTCATTCACCTGATCCAATCATCATGCACTTTCCATGGATTACCCGATGAAGATCCACATGCCCACATTGCAAATTTCCTCGAAATTTGTAACACTTTCAAACTGAACGGAGTTTCGAATGACGCAATTCGCCTATGAATGTTTCCCTTTTCCTTAAGGGAACGAGCTAAGGCATGGCCAAACTCTCTTCGTACCGGGTCAATTACTACATGGGATGATCTTGCTCAAAAATTCTTGTCGAAATACTTACCGCCAGCAAAAACTGCTAAATTAAGAAATGATATTACCACTTTCACCCAAGAAGATGGCGAATCATTATATGAGGCATGGGAAAGTTTTAAATCGTGGGCTAGAAGTTTGGTTACAAGTATTATCATTCTACAATGGGTTACACAATCAAGCTCGTCAGACACTCGACGCTACCGTAGGTGGTATTTTTTGAAACAAAAGGCCACAGGAAGCTTAGAACATAATTGAGGAAATAGCTATGAACAGCTACCAATGGTACAATCCAAGGAGTAACATGGGAGCCAGGCAAGGTGTTCACTCCGTCGATACTGTGACTTCACTTTTCGCTCAAGTAGACGCCCTCACCACTCGACTCGATCAACTTAGCAAGGGAAAAGCAATCATTTAGGCTACTGAAGAAGTAAAAAGCATCACTACCAATGCTGAGCAAGTTGACTTTATCGGAACAAACCGGCCGCAGAATAACCCCTACAACAACACTTATAATCCTGGATGGAGGAACCATCCAAATTTCAGCTGAAAAGATAACAACAACCGGGGACAATCTGGTTTCGGACAACAAGAACAGTTTCAAAAAAGACAGTCTCAAAACTATCAGCCTCGTCAACAATTCCAGGGAGCTAACAAGCCAAGTAATGGGTTAAGCTTGGAGGACGCGGTAACTAAGTTGATTTCAACAACTGAAAGTCAAGCACTTCTAGCAGATTCCCATCACAAACAATATGAGGAGAAGTTTAGTCTACACGAAGCTGAGTTAAGGACATAGATAGCAACTCTTCAGTCCATTGAGATACAACTAGGACAGGTTGCAAAACTTCTATCCAAAAGATAACTAGGATGTCTTCCTAGCAACACTAAACCAAATCCAAAAGCAAATGTTAGTTCTATCAGTCTCAGAAATAGCAAGCTTTATCTAGAACCCCCCATTACCAGAGGAAGAGGAAGTTCAAACACCAAGGAAGGAAATATTCACTAGAGTACCACTTCGCCTACCTGACATAGAATCAACAATTCAAGAACCACCAACAAAGAAAAATCCACAACACGCTCTAGTGAACACTCCCCCTGCCGCTCTACAGAAGGAGATGTAGAACACCGGTTTGTTGGGGGGAATTGGACAGAAAGACTCTGCGATTCTCGAAGTGGTCAAAGTTACTTCTGAGAAATTTGAACAAATCAAAGCACGCATGAAAGTCGCTAAAGACAGACAGAAATCATATGCGGATAAGAGAAGAAGAGATTTAGAGTTTAAGTAGGGGACATGGTACTGTTAAAAGTGTCACCCTGGAAAGGAATCATCTGACTCAGGAAACGGGCCAAACTAAGTCCAAGGTTTGTCGGACCTTTCAAAATCTTACCAAGAGTTGGTCAAGTTGCTTACAAACTGGACCTACCCGATGAGCTTAGTGGAATTCACCCTACATTCCATGTGTCGCACTTACGCAAGTGCCTAGCTTACGACAAGGCTCACATCCCATACGACAAAATCGAAGTAGATAACAGTTTAAACTATGTAGAAGAACCAATAGCTATTCTTGAACGAGCATAGAAATGGATACGCAACAAATCAATACCCTTAGTCAAAGTACAATGGAAACACAGAAAAGGGTCAGAAGCTACATGGAAAAATGAGGACGAGTTGAAAGGACTGTACCCATAATTTTTTAACTCGTAGCAGGTTTCGAGGACGAAACCTTTTTAAGGAGGGTAGACTTGTAACATCCCAAATTAATTAATAGGAATAAAAGCCAGGGATTTAATGAATGGACGAAAGAATAAGGAAAAAAGGGGGCGAAAGTAAGAGGCGAAACTAGGGAGGACAGGCCCATGGGCCGAACAAAGGATAAAATCCTCTTGGTCAGTTTTTTCACCCTCATTCTTCACACTTTCGCTAGAGCTAGAGAGAGAAGGAGTATTCGGAGAGAGAGACAAAGGGGAGTTCAGGTCTAAGGAGCTCGGGGATCGATCATCTCCACCTACAGAGTGTTTAGCAAGAAAGAATGAGCTCAAAAAGTTAACCTTATACCCTGAAATCTGAGTTTTTGGTTTTTGTTGGGTTTTTATAGTTTTCGGATCAAAAGGTTGAATTTTTACGTTTGAAACTTGAAACAAACCTTATATCAAGCATCATGAAGTTAAAACCAAGGGTCTGAACGTAAAAAGCTAACATCTTGATGAACATAATCTGTAGCCGTCTCCTCCATGCAGAAAACCCTAGTTTTCTGTCAGAGAATACAACCTAGCGAATCTACTAAGTTTGCTAAGGAACTATACTGGCGAATCTTTCAAATTCGCCTAATGCCATACTGGCGAATCTATTAAGTTCGCTCAAGGATAACTAAGCAAAACTACCTAAGTTCGCCTAACCCAAAGTGTAGAAACGTTTAATGTCATTTAGGATCGTTATCTTATCTTGTATGACTTGATTATACAGATTATGTGTGACCTTAGTGACGCTAAGTAACCAGCTAGTATACTTGAAGAACCGCCCATTAAGTGAGTTCTATGTGCCCCCTATGTGTTATGTGTGACACCCGACAAATTCCAGTTAACATTGTTAACTTAAACCCAGTTATCTCACTCTATCTCAGTTAGTTCAGTTAACTCAGATACAAACTTCAGGGACTGTTTCTGCCAATTCCTAAACTGATGTGCATGAAACTATAGGGACTAAATCTGAGATAAACCCATTCTTGATTTCGTTTGACTTTTAAAAGTCAAACCGTATAACCTTGATCAAATTTGAATCCCATGATCGTCCTTAATTGAAATCGAAACTGAAACTACTCGAATTCGGCCATTAATGGTCTTAACCATCTAATAAATCATCATCATTGCATGAATTAATCCACTTAATGGCCAATTATGTCGTAACCGTCGACTTCGGACACCATTTCATCAAATTCGACGAATTTGAGTATTGCCGTCTCAAATCAAACTCACTCTCACCTTAGTCGCATATCCCAAAAGCTATTTTGCACATCAATTTGGTCAGAGAGGTAGCTGGAATCACCAGAGACGTGATCACTCGAAGTCGGAAACCTAACTAGTCATTCCCCTTCAATTCAACATCAATTCAAGTAACAAATCAAACCTGCACACTCACCTCCACCTCTTGAATGAAAGCCCTATGATTATCGGGGCTCATAACATTGAATTGATCGAAACCCAGGATCTAAGGTTCATGCGAAATCTGAATTAGGGGTTTTGATTCTAGACTCGTTTTCAATTCAATTAAATCATACTATTAGTTTTGCAATTTTCAGTTTAATGAAAGCCCTATGTTAATTGAATCAAACAACACCCAATTTTACAAGATCCGAAATCTAGGGCTCTTCATATAACGATTTGGGGGTTTCGAACCTAGAATTAACCAAAATGAAATTAATTTATATGGTCAGATTCGCAATCTTCCACTGATCATTAGCCCCATGAATCCAGCAACGGATATTACAAGAATTGAGCAAATCGATCTAGGGTTCTAATCTAGGGTTCGGTTTCTAATCAGGATAATTAATAGACTTAAACTCGATGTTTTCTCAATTCAACTCACACCTAGATTCGCTATACCCCAATTAACAAAACCCCCATGTCACCTTGTTGATTCGCGATCGAATTGGTGGGTTTTAGTCATGGCCGATCGCGATTGAGGATGGGGAAGAGGCTCTCTGAACCTTTGATTAAAACCGGTTAGATACAAATCCAGTTGCGATTACCCTAGCAGGTGGGACTGGTTAAGAGTATGTGCTGGTGTGGGAGAGACCCGGGTTCGAGTCTCTCCACACCCTTTTGTTTTTAAAAATTGTTTTTATTATTATTTCAATATAAAATCAATACCCTATATTATTATATTAATATATAAAAATGTTTTGAACTCGGAAACCACCCGTGGACTCGGGTTTGGTCTTGCAAACCGTATTTATTATTAAAATCTATTTATAAAATAATATATATTCACATTATTTTGTACCGTGACTCAAATTAAAAATAATATATTTTATATATTATTTCCTCCGTATTATAAACATTTTTGAAACGTTTCAACGTCAAAAATAATATAATTATCTATATTATCTACGCTCGTTTATATCCTTGAATAAAAATAATAAATTTATTATTTTTGTCACGCAAGTTAATTATTTACGTTACTTCGCTAACTTGAAAATAATATAATAAATTATATTATTTTCTTAGACTTCTAGTTAACGACAAAACGCTCGAATATATTTATTATATATTATTTTGTCATTCGTCGCGTAACGTATATATATCTTAATTATTAATTAAAGAATTCTTATTCCCGTGGACACGTTCGTCTACTCTTGATTATTAGAGCTTTTCTTTAGGACGTTCAATCTTCCGTGTTGTCGTCACATATTCCCAATGTATCCCTAATTGTTATGTGTATAATTATAGGGCATACGTAAACCGTTGCAAGCTAACACTCGTGGTTCCAACTCATTCTTGTGTGAATACTGCCTAACAACGCAGGTGAGTTTTCACGGCCCCTTTTACAGTTTTAACTTGCGGGAGAAAACACGATTCAACTATTTTGAGATTTTCGAAATTCATATGTTATCAATGTTAAAGCTAAGCGTAACACGCTATCACTGAAAGTCTTCAACACACATTGAATCGTTAATATGGATCTTAGCGAGGTAATGTTTAGTAGTACTACTGGGTTTGACAAATCCTACCCGCATTAGTCATGCTAACTCGACTTGAGGTCGAACGGGTGAAATGTTAGCCTACTCACATCGCCAGAGTTGATAGACCTGGCAGGAGGCAAATAAACAAATAGTCAGCTTCGGTTGCGAGCGCTTAAGTTAAACATGAATATAGGTTAGCTACCTATGGATACATATTGAATGATCAATAATCTGGTAAACGTTTATTTATAAATTGAAACCTGTGAACTCACTAACCTCGAGTTGACCTCTTTTCTTACATGTTTTCTCAGGTCGCTAAGATAAGGCACAGGTGCACGTATAGGACATGCATGGGATTCTCCTATTGATTGATGTTTTATTAAATTGTTTGGACATTGTTTTGAATTATGTTTGGTTTGGACTTTTGGACTTTTTGGGCGCGTGTGTTTTACGCATTTACTTTTCTTTACGCTTCCGCATTAAACTCTGATTAATATGATATTTTCATTTGAGTCCCATGTAGAGTCGTTCGATGTAACTAATGACTGGGATCCTGGTGTGTCACCTCCCAAACGGTAAAACTTCATTAGGGGAATTTGGGGGTGTGACAGATTGGTATCATAGACATTGGTTATAGAGAATTAGGATTGCATACTAGACTATAACCTCACACATTAGTTACATGTCATAAACATTGGATGTTTGGCACTTATATGTTATATTATAGAAACATGTCGTCAACCCCACCACCATCACCTAAGGCACCTATCTTATCATCCCCGGAGCCCAAAAGGCACCGGACTAGTTCTAGTGACAACTCGGTGGAATAGGGTGAACCTAGTTTAGGATCGTAAGATTACAAGGTGATTCTATTCTAGTTGATATTGGCGGAAACAATAACAACCAACAAAGTAAACAAGTAAACAGCAAGAATACTGATAAATGCACTGTTGTATTAAACTTCTGAGATTACAAGTTTACAAGTAAAACACTATCAAGAAGCACTATGAAAGCACAGCAAACACACTTACAATGAAGTGTTTACACAGTATTTATAGTAACTTAGAATCAAGACAGACCCTTGATTCTAAGGATCAGATCTAACACAAGCCGTTGATCTTGTTTATTAATCTAAATTACACGCAAAGGCTAATCTAGATAACTTTACTGAAACGTCTTCTTAGGTATCATTGTTTGCATGCTTGGAGATGCGCGTCATTGTCCTTTATTGGTAGCACCACTGAGGTTCCTTCTGCTTGGAGTGTGTCAGTTGTTTTTGCAGAAAGGTGTCAGAGGTGCTTCACATGGGTAGTCAGCTGCAACGTTTGGTCTTCAGTGAATAAAGTTATCAGCAGCAGAGATGAGAATAATGTTGCTGATAAGCCTATCAGCAGCAACTTGTGTTGAACGCTCCTGATAAGCCTATCAGCAGCAACAAGTGTTGAACGCTGCGGATAAGCCTATCAGCAGCCATATGTGATGAATGCTACTGATAAGTCTATCAGCAGCCATATGTGTTGAATGCTGCTGATAAGCCTATCAGCAGCACTTGTACTTAGAATAATTTGGTAGCAATCAGTCTTTGGTTCTACAAACTCCCCCTAGACTGATGCAACCAAAATTCTTCTAATCACTTTGCTGCTGAAGCTTTTGCATGTGGCTGACTATCCTTTCAACCTCATAGCCTCTTGGATCCTTGCTGGGATTGTTCAGTGGAAGTTCAGACAGAGTCTTGATGTCTTTGTGTGGCATTTTGTAGATTGCTTTGCTTGAACATCTCATCTGCTGTTTCTTTACATCAATCAGAGTGAACTCATCCAAATCAGCGTTGTATGACCAAGATACAATTGGAGAGTGGGACTTGAGTGGATTGATGTTAATGATCACATCTTTGCTAGGGTTGAAGTAGTGTTTGATTGCTAGCACAAGACGTTTCCCACTCTCATTTGCAGGCTCATGAGCTTCACCTAGCTCCAAAATTCTTCTTAGGTCTGAATCTGGTAGTTGCAGAACCTCATCAACAGACCTGTATGTAGATCTTCTTCTTTCAGTTCTCCCCCTGAAGAACCAAAGACTGATTGCTACCAAATTATTCTAAGTACAAATGTTGCTGATAGGCTTATTAGCAGCATTCAACACATATGGCTGCTGATAGACTTATCAGCAGCATTCATCACATATGGCTGCTGATAGGCTTATCAGCAGCGTTCAACACTTGTTGCTGCTGATAGACTTATCCGCAGCATTATTCTCATCTCTGCTGCTGATAGCTTTATTCACTGAAGACCAAACTTTGCAGCTGACTACCCATGTGAAGCGCCTCTAACACCTTTCTGCAAAAACAACTGACACACTCCAAGCAGAAGGAACCTCAGTGGTGCAACCAATAAAGGACAATGACGCGCGTCTCCAAGCATGCAAAAAATGATGCCTAAGAAGACGTTTCAGTAAAGTTTTCTAGATTAGCCTTTGCGTGTAATTTAGATTAATAAACAAGATCAACGGCTTGTGTTAGATCTGATCCTTAGAATCAAGGGTCTGTCTTGTTTGTAAGTTACTATAAATACTGTGTAAACACTTCATTGTAAGTGTGCTTGATGTGCTTTCATAGTGCTTCTTGATAGTGTTTTACTTGTAAACTTGTAATCTCATAAGTTTAATACAACAGTGCATTTATCAGTATTCTTTTTGTTTACTTGTTTACTTTGTTGGTTGTTATTGTTTCCGCCAATATCAACTAGAATAGAATCACCTTGTAATCTTACGATCCTACAAGTGGTATCAGAGCTTTGGCTCAAGATTAAACAAACTAACATTTGTTTAATCACTTTCTGATTCTATTCAAAACTCTATTCTTGATCAAGTCACACAAAACAAAATGGCACAAAGTCATGGATCTGAAGACATCGACAGTATCAACCGACCACCGAGGTTGGTGTCTGGGGAGGACTATGATATGTGGAAGAACCGTATGGAAAGCTTCTTCTGCTACCATGAATACGGAATGTGGAAATCCATAAGGGATGGACCTTATGTTCCCATGGTTGCCTCTGCTGACTCCGGAGGACCACTAGTTCCTAAGGAACCCTCCAAGTATTCTGAAGAAGACATCAAGAAAATGGAGGTGGACTTCAAGGCATTAGGAGCTATCCAAATGTGCCTTCCAAATGAAGTTTTTCACAATTTCAAGGCTCACAAAACTGCAAAGGAATTATGGGGAGCCCTGGAAAAGATGTTTGCTGGATCTGAGGAGGTCAAGGAGAACAGACGTGACATTCTCAAGCAACAGTATGAAAACTTCGTCTGGAAAGAAGGTGAGTCACTAACAGTTTTATATAACAGGTACACGTACCTGGTTGGAGAACTGCAGTGCTCCAAGGTAAAGCTGGAGATTGAAGACATTCTCAAGAAGTTCATAAGATCTCTTCCTAGTTGTTGGACATTATATACAGTGTCCATCAGAAGAACAGAGAATCTGAAGACTCTTCAGATGACTGAGCTCTTTGGCATGATCAAAACCTATGAATTAGAAATGATTCAAGCTAAAGAAAGGAGCTCCAGTTATCAATCAGCTACCACTTCCTCCACCACCACCTCAGCGCTTCACTCTGATCATTCTGGTCCTAGTGCAAGCAACTACTATCCTCCCATTGTTACTCATCCTCAAACACCAACTGCTTCACAATCCAACTCATCACCATTTCTTCTTGAGGCACCTCCTCAACAGCCAACCTCTACTGCTTTTGTCTCTGACAACTCAAGCAGCATGTACTTCATAAAGGAGGATCTGGAATGCTTTCATCCAGATGATCTTGAAGAATTGGATATTTAGCACTCACATGCCATGCTCTCCCTCAGAGCAAAAAGGTTTTATTCTAGAACCGGGAGATCAATTCCAAGCAACAACTCAAACACCAGAGTTGGGCTTGATAAAACAAGATCCGATGTTACAACTGTAACCAAATGGGTCACTTTGCTAGGGAGTGCAAGGCACCTAAAGCCAATCAGGGTGCCAGCCATCAAAGACAATCTTACCAAGGTCAGCCCAGGCAGCAGCAGCAAGGAACTCCTCCAGCACAAACTGCAGCCTGTGCAAATGTTGGAACTTCAGACTTTGACTGGAGTTTTCAATATGAAGATGTTCCTGCCTCCAACCAAGCACTTATGGCAGACAATGTAGAGATACCACCTCAGGTATTTGAACATCTTTGCTCTCAAGCTTGCATTGACAAAGTTTTAGGTTATAGAAAGCATAACCAACATCTGATAGATCAAAATGAAGAGTTTCATCAAATGAAGTCTGAATTCAAAAAGGTCGAAGATACTTACAAAGAAAAAATTAACTGCCTTAAGAAAGAGATTTCTTCATTAAAACATGAATAAACCAATCTAGAAACTCAGATTGATGATCTATTAGTAAAACTTAAAGCTACCAGAGCTGAACTGGCTGAACAGAAAGTTCATGTTGAAAAATATGAATTTTCATCTAAAAAGTTACAAAGATTGTTAGATATTCAAGTCCATGAAAGGGTAAAAACTGGACTTGGATATCATAGTGACGAGTACCAGACAGTTCCTCCTCCTGCTGATTATGTTGCCAATCACCAACCAAGCTTTAATACTGCAAACCTTGACATGGCAAACCGAAACCTTGATCCTTCAATGGATTCATGTTTTGTGGAAGACTGCTCCACCTCTTCAGAATCTGAGTCAACTTGCTCAGACCACTGTGAAACTAGTGCAGTCCCATCTGCTCCTTTCTCTGAAGCCGGTTGTCATTTTGTTACTCCAACCATTCCAGCTCCCATCCCATTCAAACAAATCAAGATTAGCTATCCTCCAGGTGGAAGAAAGCTAATCATTGAAAAGGGAGAGACATCAGGTTTCACCAACCCCAAATCTCAGTCAAATTCAAAGGCGTTTGATATTTCTCATACACCTGGAGAAAAAGGTCCATATGTTCAAAGGACACTAGAAGAAGCCACCTTTGAACATAACAAAGCTCATCCCTGGAACTTCAAAGATTTGTTTCAAAATAAGAACTATGTGGACTCTCACAGGGACAAGATAGCAGTATCATGCTTTGTGTGTGGCAAATACAATCACACTGCCAGCACCTGCTTTCACTACCGTGAACACCAAAGAAACTCAAAGCAGCATGCCTTTGAGAAAACAAACAGAAACAAACAGGTGAGAAGCTATGATGCAAAGGCAACAAAGTTCAAAGAATCTCTATCCCCTCAAAGAGTGAAGATGCAGAAACCTCAACAAACTTGCATCATATGTGGGGAATCAAACCACTTTGCTGCAACATGCAAGTTCAACCCTTTTAACCAAGTTGCAAATCGTTCATCTGTGTTCAACCCATCAGCAGCAAACAAAATCGCTGCTGATAGAGTAAAGTCCAGGAAACCAAAGGCAAAGCCTTCATCAGCAAAAGTCTCTGATGCTGACAAAGCACAATAAAAAACAACGGCGTCAGTAGCAAAAGTATCTGCTGCTGACAAAGCAAAATCCAAAACAAAGCTTCCCGCAGAAAAAACTGCTACTGCTCCAGCAAAGCCTTCAGCAGCAAAATCGGCTGCGAATAAGCCAGAATTGTCAGCAACAACATCTTCTGCCGACAATGTAAAGAAAGCTAGAAAACCACTAGCACAACAATGGAGGGCCAAACAATCTCCAAGCATAACAAATGGTTCCATTGACTGCAAGCTTGCTGACAATGGCAAATTAGCAACGATTATCTATAATGCTGCAAGCTACAATGTTCCTCCCACTAATTAGATATTTCCCATGTGCAGGGACAGCCAGGCAACAAACACAATACTTGGGTGGTAGATAGCGGCTATTCCAGGCACATGACAGGCAACAGGTCCATCCTCTCCAACTTCAGACATTTCAATGGAGGATATGTTGCCTTTGGGAGTGACTCAAAAGGTGGATCTATCACTGGACAAGGAACTGTGTCCAATGAAAGGATGAGTATTGAAAGAGTCAACTATGTTAAAGAACTTGACTTCAATCTCATGAGTGTTTCCCAAGTATGTGATCAAAAGCATTGGATGCTCTTCACTGACAAAGAATGTTTTGTGTTAGCTCCTGGTCTATCTAAACCCCCTCCAGAGAAGATTCTCCTAACTGCTCGTAGAAAGGACAACTTATATGTGCTTGACATGAATGAAGCCACTCCATCTGGTAGTGTTTCATGTTTTCTGTCAAAGGCATCAGTTGATGAATCCGCTCTCTGGCACAGGAGGTTAAGCCATGTTAACATCAAAAAAATCAATAAATTAGTGAAGGACAATCTTGTCAGAGGGCTTCCTGACAAAGAATTCCAGCTAGACGATCACTGCATTGCCTGCTTGAAGGGAAAACAACACAAGAGTTCCCACAAGCCCAAGACATTGAACACAAATGACACCCCTCTCCAGCTACTGCATATGGATCTCTTTGGTCCTACGAATGTCATGTCAATGGGCAAAAAGTCCTACTGTCTGGTGATAACTGATGACTTCTCCAGATTCTCATGGGTATTCTTCCTAAGAACAAAAGATGAAACTGCTGAGATTCTCAAATCCTATATTCTTAGGGTAGAGAACCAAAGCAATCTGAAGGTAAAGATCATAAGGTGTGATCAGGGAACAGAGTTCAAAAATCACACTTTGAACAGTTTCTGTGAGAGCAAGGGCATTGAAAGGCAATACAGTGCTCCAAGAACTCCTCAACAAAATGGGGTTGCTGAAAGAAGAAATAGGACTCTGATTGAATCAGCAAGATCTATGCTGGCTGACTCAAAGCTGCCCCTTACTTTCTGGGCAGAAGCAGTAAGCACAGCTTGTTATGTGCAGAATAGAGTCCTTATTGTTAAGCCTCTCCAGAAAACACCCTATGAACTATGGCTCAAAAGAGTTCCCTACATTGGCTTCCTGAAGCCCTTTGGATGTCCATGTACCATCCTCATCACACATGGAGTTCTTCCTAAATTCGGTGCAAAGTCTGATGAAGGTTACTTTGTGGGTTACTCCTCTCAATCAAAGGCCTACCGAGTGTTCAATTCTAGGACTCGGATTGTGGAAGAATCCGCTAATGTGGAATGCAGGGAACATGTTGTCTGTGAACAAGGCAAAGGTCCTAACTGGCTCTTTGATATAGACTCCTTCACCCAGATATTTGAGCCCCTCATCTTCTCAAATATGGAGTGTTCTTCTTCAAAATCAACATCTTCTGCCTCAACCTCTTCTACTGACTACAGACTAGATTTTCCCAGTCCCTACATCAGGATGAAAAGACCATCCATTGATCCTCCATCAGTGGCAGAAGCTATTGAAGCCAGTACAGGTGAAGCCGGTACTTCCAACACCACAAGCAACAATCTCTCTGACCAATAAATCTGTAATGAAGCCTCCTCAATCCATGCTGAAGAGGCCTCTGATGCTAATATTGCTGACAATGTGGAACACAATGATCAGAACCTCCAAGCTCCTCTCCTCACAACTGAAGACAATCCTGATCTAAACCAAAGCAATCTTGAAGAGGGAATACGGCTGGATGTGATACAAGCACAGAGAATAAACAAAGAGCATCCTCTGGAAAACATCATTGGCCAAGTCCACACAGGTATCCAGACAAGAAGTAAGTCTCATGAAGCCAACATTTGTTTGTTCTCTTGCTTTCTATCTCAGGTGGAACCCAAGAAGATTGATGAAGCTCTCAAGCACAACAGCTGGATTGAGGCAATGCAGGAAGAATTGCTGCAGTTCAAAAGACAAGATGTTTGGAAGCTTGTTGATCTTCCACCTGGTCAAACAGCCATTGGAACAAGATGGGTTTTCAGAAACAAGCAAGATGAAAGGGGCATCGTGGTCAAGAACAAAGCCAGACTGGTAGCTCAAGGTTACACTCAAGAAGAAGGCATTGACTATGATGAAGTCTTTGCTCCTGTTGCCCGTCTGGAAGCCATCAGAATCTTTCTGGCATATGCAGCATCCAAAAACTTTATGGTCTATCAAATGGATGTGAAGAGTGCCTTTTTGTATGGCAAGATTGGTGAAGAGGTCTATGTCAAACAGCCTCCAGGCTTTGTGGTCCTGCACATCCAAATAAGGTCTTAAAACTGGACAAAGCTCTCTATGGCTTACACCAAGCCCCAAGAGCCTGGTATGAAACTTTATCTGGATATCTACTTAGCAACAACTTCAGAAGGGGGGCCATTGATCAGACACTTTTCATCAAAGATGAAGGGGGAGAAATTTTGTTGATGACATTATCTTTGGATCTACAAGAAAGAAGCTCTGCAAAGACTTAGAAGTTCTGATGCATTCCAAATTTGAAATGAGTTCAATGGGTGAACTAAATTTATTTTTAGGACTTCAAGTCAAACAAGTACCAAATGGAATCTTCATAAGTCAATCCAAGTATGTCAAAAACATCTTGGAGAGGTTCAAAATGGCTGACTGCTCTGCTGCAAGAACTCCTATGCAAGTGCACCATCAATTATCTCCGGATAAAGAAGGACAAGACACTGATCAACATCAGTACCGAGCAATGATAGGGTCTCTCATGTATCTCACTGCCTCAAGACCAAATATCATGTTTGCAGTTTGTCTCTGCGCAAGATTTCAAGCAGCTCCAAAAGTGTCTCATCTTCAAGCTGTCAAAAGGATCTTTAGATACCTAAAGGGAGCTCCAAAACTTGGGCTATGGTATCCAAAGAATGGAAATGTCAATCTCTATGCCTACACTGACAGTGACTATGGGGGCTGTAACTTGGACAAAAAGTCCACATCAGGGGGATGTCAATTTCTTGGAGGAAGGCTCATCTCATGGCAATGCAAAAAGCAAACATGTGTCTCCACTTCAACAGCTGAAGCAGAATACATTGCAGCTTCAAGCTGCTGTGCACAGGTCATCTGGATCCAAAATCAAATGCTTGACTATGGAATGACCTTCATGCAGACTCCAATTCACATTGACAACATGAGTGCAATCTCTATCATGAATAATCCAGTGCAACATTCCAAGACTAAGCACATCGACATCAGGTATCACTTTATCAGGGATCAAGCTGAGAAAAGGAGAATTGTCCTATCCAAGGTTCACACAAATGAGCAATATGCTGATTTGTTCACTAAACCTTTTGATGAAGCAAGATTTCGATATCTAGTTGAATCAATTGGCATGATGAACTTTGAATAAGACATGTCTCAATTTTTATCCTTCCTTGTAAATATGTCTATGTTTTTGTTCTTAATAAAAGGTTATAGGCAGCAGCACATTTTCACTGCTGACAGATTTACTCTTCAGTAGCAAAGTCTTTGCCACTGATCGCTTTAAGTTATCAGCAGGAACAAGTTTCCTGCGGATAGCTTTAAGGCAGTCAGCAGCAACCTTTTTGCTGCGGAATGAATACAACAGTCAGCAGCTACCAAATCTGCTGCTGAAAGACTTCACTATCCGCAGCAACCAAGTTTGCAGCGGATAGCACACCATCGGCAGCAACCAAGTTTGCTGCTAATGGGTAAAACAAGTCTACATTAACTTTTAACCGCGGTAAAAACTACTCTCAGTCTTTACCATGACTGCTCGAGTGCTTTACAGCTGTAACAATGAAAAGTGAAACAGGTTGTACTGTACAAGTGAAGTTGCTTTTTCTTCGTCTGTCGTTATATCACAATTTCAAACGTTCCCACAACCTCTTCATATTCAATTTCAAACCCTAATCTCCCATCACTTTCTCTCCCGTCCCCACTGCATTCAAAGCCCTCCATAATTAACCACCATTCAAACACCCTTCTCTCTTCCCTCTAACTCCATAAAATGGCAGGCGCAGACATAAACAACCCCAACGACAAGTTTTCCCCATATCACAACCTCACTGCATGCCTAATAAAGGGCAAGAAATCAGAAGGTTTCAATGATATGATCAACTTCCTTTGTCGGTCCAAAATCCTCCATGCCCTAACAGTCAACCCAACCATCTACACTTCCCACATGGAAGATTTTTGGAGCTCAGCCGTGTATTCTACTGACCAGGGCACTCCCCAAATCAGAGGCACAGTAGACGGCAAGGAGATGGTTATCACTGAAGCAAAGCTCCGCCAACACCTCAAGCTTCAAGATGAAGGGGACGCCATCTCTTACCCAAGAGACGTATACATGAGTACCTTTGTATCCATAGGGTACACTGGGAATCAAACAGAGTATATGATAGAGAAGGCACTCATGGGTCCCAAATGGAAGTATCTCTGCCACACTCTTCTCCAATGCATATCCCAGAAGAGGAGTGGCTGGAACCAACTCAGCTCCGGACTTGCGTCGGCAATTCACGGTATGATAACTGGGGCGGGTTTCAATTTTTCCCACCTCATTCTTGAAGGTTTGAGATACAACCTTCAAGAAGGGGTAAAATCACAGTTCTTCATGTACCCAAGATTCTTGCAAGAAGTGTTCAATTTTGAACACCAAGATCTTTCAAAAACTGCAAGAATCTACTCAATTCTGGGACATAAGAACAACATTTTTCAAAGCATGAGAACAGTTTCATCAAAGTTCTCAGGGGCCGATGTTCCATTGTCGTCTACAATGTTGAACACGCAAAGTGCCCAGGGTGACAGTTCAGCAAACCCAGCTGATACTGATCCCACACCCTCCACCTCACTGCCACAAACTCAAACTACTGCTTCCTTTGATCGAACCCCTGTGCATTCTACTGAGGATGTACAGGCACATAATCTACTCACCCCCAGTTTGATTGCTCAACCAGAACACAGGGCCCCGGTTGCAGCCAAATATACAAGGAAGAGGGGCAAGAGAACTCCTTCTTCTCTTGCCTCCAAGGCCCAAACCCAAGCCAACATCCCTCACTCAGAATCACAACATTCTAGTGAGAATATCATAAGGGAAAGCCACACTGTTAGGGAGACTCCTTCGGAAGTCTCTCTATTAGGATTAGGATCACTTCCCGGATCCATAGAACAGCCCTTCGAGCCATTCCTATCTTCTTTGGACTTAAGTGTTGAGGAACCTGACCAAAGTGATGTACCTTCTCCAACTACCACTATCAATGAGGTACTGATTGGTCTTGCTTCCGAAACACCCAACCCAAGTTCTTCACCCTTGAAGGTCCACTCTGGGAGTAATGATGGAGTGGATGTGGAAGAGGCTGTCACTACTGCTGGTCCATCAACTGACCAGGAGGACAGTGACAACATCTTTAAGACCTCAACCACAGCAACTCATGGTGAGGGTGTTTCCTTGGAAACTCCCCTCACTGAGAGGAATCCCAGGCGCCAAGAAACCGCGGGTGATGGGGATGCTGAGGCTCGGCCTACGGACCCATCTGGGTCCAAGGATTCCACAACTGTGGATGAGGACAGACTTGTAGGTCCCTAATTCGTTGCGTGACGGATCTCTAGACTCGCGGTACGACACGGTGATAACGTGCGGAATCCATGATCAACGTGCTCGTGTGACTCAATCAACAACAACGGTGTAAATAAACTCTTTGTATTTCCACCACAATATCAGGTTACAAGATTACAGAATCTGTCTACTCTGATATCATCTCTCCTCTGTTCTGTTCTACACCCTGTCTGTTTACTCTGTTCTGGTATATTTATAAACTACTGTTCTGCACCAGGCGAACTTAACAAGTTCGCTTCACTGTGCTTAGGCGAACTTATTAAGTTCGCCTCTAATAGGCTAAGCGAACTTAATAAGTTCGCCTCTGATAGACTTAAGCGAACTTATTAAGTTCGCCTCTGATAGCCCAGGCGAACTTATTAAGTTCGCCTCTGATAGGCTAGGCGAACTTAACAAGTTCGCCTCTAGCAGAACTTACACAGAATTTTATCAACAGTTACAAAACATGTCCTAACAGACTCCCCTTTAACTGTTGCTAACAATTCTATCAATTACAAGTCAAAGACTCTAAGACTAAGACATAATATCTTCAAGCTCGTTGTCACCAGAATATGCTCCAACAGACTCCCCCTTGACAACAGCTTCAGAAGATTGTCATCCGTCTTCATATATCATCAAACACACTATAGTCTTCGTCTTGTTCATCTGCACACTCTCTCTTTATTTCTAGAAGAAAACTTGGGAGAAGGACCCCTTGTCAACTTCTATCTGCAAAATTCAGTTTTTGCAAAGGAGAACAACCAAGAATAACCGACAATTAAGATTTCCATGGAAGCTGGAAAAATAAAATCTTTTTGGTTTTTCAAACATAAGAAACACAAAATCTTTTTGGTTTTTCTCTGTATAAACTGAAATGTAAAATACAAAATCACATCTTTTTGGTCGAACATCACGAGTAAGAAGATCATATCAGTAAAAACAATGCATCAATCACACATTTTGGATAAACATCCATAAACATTCTATGGGTATCCTATCCAGATTCATCATTTCTTTATATCAGATAAGATCAAATCTTTTAAGCTTCAACCAAAACATGTAATGATACGCGAAGAACTTTAAAGAAGATGAGATCAGATCATAACATGCTTATTACATACGAATTTGCAACACATAACATGTCAATCTAAGTTGTCAATATTATAAGAATTGAAACCATCAGTATCTTTGTCCCATGTTCTTGTGAATTAAGGTACCATTTATTTTGGTATACAACGTGTACCCCACATATATGCCAACAGAAATTTAAATGTGCACTATCTTCAAGACATATAAGATCATTGCAAGATAATATTCAATCTCCAGGATGAATTATACCGATAAACACAGGATAATATCAAGCAGAGAATCAGAATGATTCAGAATCGAATGATTCAAATGTCTTGGTTTGGATGAAGTATCATGATTCATAGTAACAGAAAGATTGATCAAGGAATCGATTGATTCAATGACATAAGGTAGCGTGATCCAACTGTTATCTGGATATATTCAATGGAATCAGGATATTGATCCAAGGGCTAGTATATGTTCCAACAGATGTTGTCAGAAACATATCTTAGTTCAACACCACATTGCATGTTTTTCAGGGCATGGGCAGTGAAGTGAACTGAAAAATTGTGTTTAACGACATAACCGATACTGGTCTCATGAAGTAATTTAGATCTTATATTCTTTATCTGATAATGATCTTTTACACACACACCCGGTATACAATAGGTTCAAATCACAGTTGTCACAAAGATCATTATGTTGTCACACTACTAATGGACCAAAGATACTCATAGCCTATTGACAATTCAGACTACATTCTAGTATCCAAATTAAAATATAAGCATCAAGCATCAATTTATGTTAAGCATAAGCAGTTATGAAGCTATCATTTCTCATACTGTGCAGTCTAAGAAGTTCTGATCAAAACATTTATCACAGATATATTAGATAAGCATCATAAAGTCCAACTAAGGTCATGTGTGACTGAACATCTACTGATGTACTATCATTTCTCCTTTGACTTCAAGTAATGTCGATTTTATCTTTTTCAATTTGTTTGGCTTTTTCAAAATCTTTTTCAAAGAAAATAAAACAAACAAAAATAAACCTTCCATGAAAACATTTTATGAAAAACATTTTACTTGGTTACTCATGATTTAGCAATTCAATCAATTTAAAAACTCAAACCAATGTAATGTAATTGAATGTCATTGCCTCTGTCACCAACATAGTTCTGTACTCCCCCTATCCTGTAGACTCCCCCTCAACTAGTCAAATGGTTGCATCAACGACTTTTTGCTCACCATTGTCATCCTAAGTTTCAGGTTATCATTAGGACTTTGTAAAACTGTTTCCAAAACATTGTGTGTGACATATTCTCCCCCTTGAGCATCAAGTCGTTGAATCAAATATATTTCTCAGTTATCAACAACTCGTTACTCTTGCAGAGGTCATTCCCTGTTATGTGCTAAGAACCACCACTATCAACAACCAAAATGGTATTAATAGTCCCTCTTGGTAAATCCTGCACATCTAACAAGAAACATTAATTTGAAATTGGGACCCAAGCCATGGTAGTCATGAGTCGTCCATCTGTATCAAAATAATAAACCTCACTCCATTCACAATCGAATCTCTCATCGATTTTCGGAGATTGTTTCGAAGAATCCGAAACATAAACTTTAGATTTCCAAACAAACTTCTTTTCATTAAGTTGTTTTTGCGTAAAATGTGAAGTGTTTGAAAATACTTGTTCATTTGAAAAATGTGTAGATTGTGAAAACTCTTGTTGTTCTAAAAGTTTTCTCAATCTTCTGTTCCTCCTCCGTCTTTGAGGTCTAGAAAGCCTAACCTCAGATTTTGAATTACCTTTTGGTGTATCATGAGGTTTAACCACATTTGGGTTAACATTAGGCTTACCATGAGTTCTTACCTTTTCTGGAGTAACTTGTCAGTTACCTTTGTCTTTGTGAGGACAAGCAATCCGAATATGACCGACAAGACCACAAGAAAAGCAAGATCTCTTCTCACGATATTCTCTCATATAAGGAATCTTCACACGATAAGATGCACTTGAAGAAGATTCTCCTACATGAACCTCTTTTGGAGTTTGAGAATGAACACACTTTTTCTCAACCGGTTTTGATTCAGGCTTCATCTTCTCAGGAACTACATGCTTCTTCCCTTTATTTTTGTAAGGACAGTTCACCACAATGTGTCCTATCTCATTACAATGAAAGCATGTACGCCTGTCCTTAAAATCTCTGACATAAGGAACTCTCCTTGAGTTTGAAGAACTTCCAAATGTATTTTTACCAGATGAATTAGAATCAACCTTTGAGTCATCTTTCTTAACCTCTTTCGGTATCCCTTCTACCTTAGCTTCAACAAAATATTCATCATCACTCTCATCAGAATATACCATATTTTCACCTGTGACTGGATTCACTTTCAACACAGTCTTAGGATCTAAATCCTCATCGTTTATAATCTCAGGTGTAACAGAATAATTTCCGTTGAATGGTGGAGGAACATAGCCAATACCATTAGTTCCCTTCCCCTCTTGAGTATTATTATGATAATGTCCTAATAAGAATGATGAATTTCCAAAGCTTTCTAACTTTCTATGCAATCTGATTACATCTGCTTTAGATTCAGCTAGTTCTTTATCTTTCTCAGTAAGATCATTATTTCTTTTCTCAATTTCTGCAAAGGACATATCCAGGTGATATGCCTGCTCCTTGATCTTCAAAGTCAGAGAATTTATATCTCTCTTCAGGGATTCTATTCTTTCAATACACACATTCTCATTATCTTTTAATTTCTGATTTACCGTGTGCATCGATTTCATATCACAAATGAGGTTGACGTTGTCATCCATAACCCTCATCATTTTATCCTTAACTGAAACACAGTTAGAACAAAACGTCTCAGAGTTAGAAAATACCTCAGCTTTAACTTCAGAAGAAGATGCACCAGGAGCCATGAATACGTCATCATCAGCTTCACTCTTTTGATCAACAATGACAGGCTCTGCATCAGTTTCGGATACACTCAAGTCATCTTCAACTGTCTGAAAACTTTCTTCACTCATCACATCAGTCTCAGTAGATTGAGTACTTTCACCAGAACAAATACTCTCACTATCAGTTAAATCTGCATAAGAATCACTTTGAGAATCACTTTGAGAATCACTCTTCTTCTCTAATACTTCATTGATCAAGACTACAAACGCTTGAGTAGTAGCTTCACCCTTTTTCATCAAAGCTTCCCATAGATCTCTTGAAGTTGGACACTTCCCGAGACTATGAATGATTTCTTTTGGTAAAGACAACATTAAAGTTTCACGCGTCTTCATCTCTCGATCAAAATTCTGCTTTTCTACTTTAGTAAGAGCTGTCACTGGTTTAGGAATATCATGAAATCCCATGAACTCATAAGCAGGATGCACATATCCTTCAAATATAGGTGTCCAAAAGGTTTCATCAGTTTCTGATACGAACTGTTCGAACCGGACTTTCCAGGTACGAAAATATGATATGCATAAAAGTCTCGGTGACATATTTCCAATATCATTATCATCACATGAAATTGACATTTTGAAATTTTAGCGAAAATATTCGGAAAAAATTTTCCCTCCAAAATACTCTTTTTAAAAAATTTTAAAAATTCAAAATTTCAAAAATGATTCAAAACGACCATATACATTCCCTAAAAATTTTGGACAAGATGAATTTTCCCGCCAAAATATATATTTTTTTTTTAAGCGAACTTAAGAACACTGGCAAACAAATAAGTTCGCCTGACACTGTTCAAGCGAACTTAATAAGTTCGCCTCAGAGACACCCAAGCAAACTTAATGTGAAGCGAACTTAATAAGTTCGCTTAAACCAGAAAATTTCAAATCCGATTAAGTTCGCCTAAAATAAGTTCGCCTGCTGCTAAGTTCGCTTGCTTCAGCAGATTCAAAATCAAGAACTTTCTTCAGACCAAAAACACGAACCAAGAACATCCAAAAATCATCATTAATCACTGAATTGAAGGAATTAAACAAAATTGGACCGTAGGATTGTGTAATTTGTCAATTAGAAGCTTTCTATCAGATCAATTTCATCATAATACTCTTCAAAAACTATAAATCATATTAAAATCAGTCTTGAAAACTCCGAAATTCGATGATTTTTTATTTATTTTTTTTTTTTTAAATCAAGCGAACTTAAGTTGACCCGAGCGAACTTGTTAAGTTCGCCTGATTAAGTTCGCCTGCTGATTAAGTTCGCTTACTCTGCACCAAGCGAACTTATTAAGTTCGCTTAATATTCACCAAGCGAACTTATTAAGTTCGCCTGCTGATTAAGTTCGCTTACTCAGCAAGTTCGCCTGGTTCAACAGATTCAAACTCAGGAACAGATCAGAACCATATTCGCGCGAACCAAAACTTCCGAATTTCATGAATTCTTGCTTAATTGATAGAATTTGATAAAATTGAACCGTAGGAATGTGTAGGAACTGATTTGGAACACTTCTATCGGATCAATTTCATCAAACAAATCCAAAATCAATCCAAATTGAGCAAAATTTCTCCATTTTTATCAAGAACAAGAAAATGCTTAAAAATCTTCAAAATCACAGAACTTTGATGTTGATTGGACACGAAAACACCACGAATCTTTTGCTAATCAAGAGCAATTGCTCTGATACCACTTGTAGGTCCAGGTAACTCAGCTACTGATCAAACTCGTGATATGACGTTGCTATAACACGAAGTGCGGAATCCTTCGCGTTACCGATTTGTATACTAATTGACAATACACGTAAATAAACTTCTCGATTATATTTAGAATAACAATGGTTACAGACTCAATCAGACAATTGTTTCTCTCTCAGATCGATCTCTGTTCTCTTCTGTCTAATGACTCTGTAACACATATATATAGAACCAAACCTGCTGTAAGCGAACTTAATTAAGTTCGCCTGAAACAGTCTAAGCGAACTTAACAAGTTCGCCTCAGTTATGCCTAAGCGAACTTATTAAGTTTGCCTCTGTTAGAGCAGGCGAACTTAACAAGTTCGCCTCTAGGCTTACTAGTAAAAACACTTAGCAACTTTACAATTTCATAACAAAACATAAAGACATAAAATCTAACTATTACAAGCTTTTGTCATTACAAATCTATGTCCTAACAAGACTTAAACTTCATAACTTGGAATTGACGGCCAGGGTGGCTATGCTAGAGGCTGAAGTGTCCAAACTAAGACACCAAGTCTCTATGCATGAAGCCCATCAATACCCAACTTTAGCCACTCCCTCTCTTGTATCAGTAGGCACCCAAACTGATGCTTACCTGTCTGCTGATGCAACCAAAAAGGGGGAGATGGTGTCTATGGAAGAAGATACAGACAGTCTTGACGACTGGATTCAAGAGCAGCTTGTACTTCAAAGCTCACTATTCAAGCCAGCTTTTGTCCAAGTTCATGACTTGCCAGTCCCAGATAACGAAGACGAAGAGACATCTGAAGACTGGAAGTTGGTCGTCAGGGCTGTCGATGAAATGCTGAATGATGTTGAAGACACAGAACAAACAAATACATCATTCAGCTTCCTTCCTGAAGCAGCAGCCATCATTGGTCAATCCTCAACCCCCCAACTATTCAGATCATCAAAGAAGCTAGAATTTGACTCCATTCTAGCTTGGGGGTATGATGGATCAGCTGAAAGGTTTTGGATTGGATGGGAATTCAGCGGAGTAGAAGAGCTGAACTGGAACTCTCTCAATGCCCTCCAAGTCCTACAGCTATACGTATCAAACTGCATCAACAACTCAGCAGATCTCTCAGCAGAACTTGCCATTGGCAGGTTCTATGACCTGATGGAGGATAATCTACCCAGGCTCCAAAGATTCCTACAAGCAGCACATCGGGTAGCTTATCCTGAATCCTCGGCGGCCGCAGAAAGGAGACCGACTCCTAGCAATCTTGAAATAACAAGGAGCAGTCTTCTCACTGAAAAAGAAATTATGGGCCTTCGAAGATTCCTGTATGCCTTCCTAGTCAAGGACTTGGACGTGCTAGGTTGGGTGAGCACTAAGTCCCTTGACCACACTCTTCTGCTCAGCAACGGCTCCTCTCTCATCATCAACACCAGGAACATCCTTCAGCTGCCCTCAGACTTCCTATTCAAGATTTTCCAACATCTGCAATATTAACTCACTGGAGAGCCAGGCAATGATGGTCATCATCAAAGCCCATCTTGAAAAAGAAGGACTGATTCCTCAGGAAGAGACTGTGTCAACTTCTGATACTGACTCCAACTCTGATACTCCACAAGTTGACATCACATCTGCAGCTTTTGGCACAAGATCTTCCATCAGGGATCAACTGAGGGAAATAGATGGTCCTGAGTGTCAACTTGATGAAGACAGTGACCGTCCCTTTTCAATTCCTCAACATGCCAATGAAGCTGAGGCAGAGATCCCAATAGCAGCATCATCATCTGCTGTTGTGATCACTGAAGCTGAAGCATAGGCACCCAATGTAAACAAAGGAAAGGGAATCATGACTGATGAAGATGAAGAGAGGCTGCTAAAAGAGAAAAGAGAGAGGGAAGAGAAAAGAAGAAGAAGAAGAGAAGAAGGGGAGATGGCTGACCTGAAAAACGCTCAAGAAAGAAAAACAGCCATTCTCCTAAGAGAACAAACCATCCAGCTGTATGCTAAACAGCTGGATGAGCTAAAAAGAAAGATTCCTGTAGTTGACCAGATTGAAGAAGATGCAGCTCTTGCTCTTCAACTGCAGGAACAATTCAATAAAGAAGAAGAAGACTTGGAGAAGAAGAAGAACGAAGAAGCTAAGTTCAGAATAACCGATTCTGAATTAGCAAAAGAATTAAGGGAGGAGTGGACTGAAGCTCTGATCTCTCAAGGTGAGAATGCAGACTACCTTGAGAAACTTTCAAACAAAGAGATTTACAGAGCCTTCATGGGTCAGCAGGGTCAATTGGCTAGCAAGAAAAAGGCTGAAGAAGAAGAAAAAGCCAAGCTACAGTCCAAGAAGACCATTGCACTGAATAAAAGAACCCATAAAGAAAGGAAGGTCATGATTGACTTCCTTAAGGCTAGAGGAGATAGTGGAAAGAGGCTAGGTCCAATGAATTTCATGAACCTGCAAGCCCTCTACTTCAAAGTTAAAAAGGATGAGGAAGAAAGACTAGGGAAGAAGGCCTCCAAGAAAAGGGTACTTAACAAAGAAGAAGAAAAACCAAAGACAAAGAAACCCAAGCCTTCTCCCTCACCTACCTCTTCCTCAGTCCATCATCCTTCCACTCTCCTCCCCAAACCTTCCACTCCTCCACCCAAAAAGTCCAAATCATCCCACCCAGCTCCCACTCATCAACAGCCTCCTTTAAAGAAATCCAAATCCTCATCTGAACCTGAAGACTCAAGAAACATAGTTGAATGGGTCTACAATCCACAGGATCAAAGGTTTGACATCTTCAGGGGGAGAACTGAAAGAAGAAGATCTACATACAGGTCTGTTGATGAGGTTCTGCAACTACCAGATTCAGACCTAAGAAGAATTTTGGAGCTAGGTGAAGCTCATGAGCCTGCAAATGAGAGTGGGAAACGTCTTGTGCTAGTAATCAAACACTACTTCAACCCTAGAAAAGATGTGATCATTAACATCAAACCACACAAGTCCCACTCTCCATTTGTATCTTGGTCATACAACGCTGATTTGGATGAGTTCACTCTGATTGATGTAAAGAAGCAGCAGATGAGATTTCAAGCAAAGCAATCTACAAAATGCCATACAAAGACATCAAGACTCTGTCTGAACTTCCACTGAACAATCCCAGCAAGGATCCAAGAGGCTATGAGGTTGAAAGGATAGTCAGCCACATGCAAAAGCTTCAGCAGCAAAGTGATTAGAAGAATTTTGGTTGCATCAGTCTAGGGGGAGTTTGTAGAACCAAAGACTGATTGCTACCAAATTATTCTAAGTACAAATGCTGCTGATAGGCTTATCAGCAGCATTCAACACATATGGCTGCTGATAGGCTTATCAGCAGCGTTCAACACTTGTTGCTGCTGATAGACTTATCCGCAGCATTATTCTCATCTCTGCTGCTGATAGCTTTATTCACTGAAGACCAAACGTTGCAGCTGACTACCCATGTGAAGCGCCTCTGACACCTTTCTGCAAAAACAACTGACACACTCCAAGCAGAAGGAACCTCAGTGGTGCAACCAATAAAGGACAATGACACGCGTCTCCAAGCATGCAAACAATGATGCCTAAGAAGACGTTTCAGTAAAGTTATCTAGATTAGCCTTTGCGTGTAATTTAGATTAATAAACAAGATCAACGGCTTGTGTTAGATCTGATCCTTAGAATCAAGGGTCTGTCTTGATTCTAAGTTACTATAAATACTATGTAAACACTTCATTGTAAGTGTGCTTGCTGTGCTTTCATAGTGCTTCTTGATAGTGTTTTACTTGTAAACTTGTAATCTCAGAAGTTTAATACAACAGTGCATTTATCAGTATTCTTGATGTTTACTTGTTTACTTTGTTGGTTGTTATTGTTTCCGCCAATATCAACTAGAATAGAATCACCTTGTAATCTTACGATCCTACACCTAGTAATGCACGAGCAAGGAACACGAGACTTAATTGGAGTGCATATCCGAAGATGATCCAAAGGTGGATCGAGATGGGAAATGTTCCATCACCCTACTTTGGTTCTACTTCCTCATCCCCTACTTTGCCAAGCTTGCCATGCACCATGGATCAAGCTTTTGCAGCTTTTGTGTTCATCATAACCAAGGAGTTAAAGGAGATGAAGGGGTCCACTGATGAGATACCCGACATTCTAGAACGAGAGCCACGAATGGAAGAAAACAAGGAGCAAATAGAACATCTGACCGCTGAACTAGCAGCAACGGATCAGGTCCATAACCTTTTGGTGGATCAGGTTAAACATTTAGAGACGAGGGTGGACACCTCGGACCAGGATGTAGGAGGGATTCTCGAGAGAGTGACTCATCTGGAAGCCCAACTACAAGTAGCAGACCATGCTGCTTAAGGACTTCAAGAGAGAGTGACCCACTTAGAAGCCCAACTACAAGCAGCCCTATTTCCAGAGGACATTCCACTTTCGGACGACGAAGAAGAGCCCTTCGAGGAGGAGCCCTTCGAGGAGGAGCCCTTCGAGGATGAGCCCATAGAGGAGGAGCCACCCGAGGAGGAACCGGTGGAGATCGACGATGCGCAATCATACGTTTCTTTCGATGACGAGGATGCTTGATGATCTTTCTATTCTATCTTTTCTTTTAATTCATGCTTCGTTTATGTTATTTCTCTTTTCAAACCTAGATGGGTAAGGTTGTTCCCATTCAATAAAAGCATGATAAGTTTAATGTTTGAGTTAATTATTTTGTAGCCTTACAATTTATTTAATTTTCAAAATGTTAGATGTTGTCACCTCATCCAACCCTGCCACCATCCAGCAGACGGTCAGACTAGCCCACAAGCTAACCGATCAGGCGGTGACTCAAGGGACTTTACCCCCGAGGGGTTCGGTCTCTAAATCCATCGATAATCATAAACGCAAGTTTGATCACCACCCCAACTCTCACTCCAGCTCCAAGGGACCACAGTCCAATCAACCCCAGCAGCAGCAACGAAAGTTTGAGCCTGCTAAGAACTTTAACTAGACGACCTCTTCAAGTCAAAATCAGGGTGGTTATGCGGGAAAATCTCCTAAGTGTAACAAGTGCAACTTCCATCACTTCGGGGTTTGCAACCGTTGTCAGCGGTGTGGCAAAATATGTCATGCTACTAAAGATTGTAAGGGTAAGTTGCAAGCCAAGCAGCCTTTTCAACAGCCTGGGTCTACAAAGGGTTGTTTTGAGTGTGGGAAGAAGGGACATTTTCGGAAGAATTGTCCTCAGTTAATGAAGGGAAGTAATGGAAACCACAACCCTAATTAGAATAACAACAATGGTGGCAACAACGGCAATAGTGGAGGAAATGGTGCGAAGGGACGAGCCTTCGTGCTAGGATCTGGAGAAGCTCGTTATGATCATAATGTGGTCACAAGTAAGTTTCTCTTAAATAGTTACTTTGCTTCTGTCCTTTTTGACACTGGTGTTGATAGGAGTTTTATATCTAAGAAACTTAGTGATATGATAAAAGGAACTCCAACTCTGTTAGAAGCTAAGTATGTAATAGAGATAGCTGATGGCCAAATAATTGAAGCAACCCACATTCTTAAGGGATGTAAGCTTGAACTAGCGAGTCATATACTTGATATCGACCTTATGCCGGTAACACTTAGTAGTTTTGATGTAATTGTCGGCATGAAATGGTTATCTAAAAACCAAGCTGAAATCATCTGTCATGATAAAATTGTTCGCATTCCTCTCCCAAGTGGAAAAACCCTTTCCGTTCAGGGCGAAAAGGTTGGTGCAGTCATGGGCATCATACCCTTTATGAAAGCATAGAAATGCCTTCGAAAAGGGCATACTGCTATTTTGGCTCTCGTTGATGAGCAGCCATCAGAAGAGAAGAAGATTGATGATATTCCCATCATTCGTGAATTTTTGGAAGAATTTCCCGAGGATTTGCCTGGTCTGCCACCACACCGTCAAGTTGAATTTCAAATTGATCTAGCACTCGGAGCGGCACGGGGAGTCAACTAGTGAATTGCCATCACATCATATCCTTATAGACTAGCACCTAGTGAATTGCAAGAACTATCTACTCAGTTACAGGAATTGTTGGATAAAGGTTTCATCCGACCTAGCTCATCGCCATGGGGAGCTCCGGTCCTGTTTGTCAAGAAGAAGGACGGGACTTTCCGTATGTGTATCGACTACCGTGAACTGAATAAAGTCATAATCAAGAATCCTTATCCTTTGCCTCGTTAGATGATCTCTTTGATCAACTCCAAGGATCAAGTTTCTATTCCAAGATAGATCTTAGGTCCGGTTACCATCAATTGAGAGTCCGAGATAAGGATATCTCTAAGATTGCTTTCAGGACAAGGTACGGCCACTATGAATTTATGGTCATGCATTTCGGATTAACCAACGCACCTGCGGTATTTGTCACACCCCAACCGACGGCGGAAACATCGGGGCGGGACATGTAGACTGTTCATGAGCACAAGGTTGACTAGATTTCAATATTTTAATCATCAAATTTAACTTCAAATAATTAAACATGGCCAAATTCAACCAGTACATAAACGAAATACATAATATTATTTATTTAAATTTAACTAAATCCAAAGCCTATGTGTAGCATGCCTTGATCACTCATTAGCACCTGAAACATGAATAAAATAAAGTCAACTAAAAAGTTGGTGAGCATACACAGGTTTGTATATAGATAGCATATAGATTTTGAATAAACATATCCTTACATAACATGATAAAATAAGGCATTTATGGAGAGCAGCTATTGTGTAACCAAGTACAATCAAACCTTTGTAACTAGCATGCAAATTTGTGTTGTCGGTAACAATCACCCCAATCTGGGTGGGTTTGTCAGACTCAATAGATCTATTATTGTTTACCGTCAGCTTAAATAGTTAATGATTGCACATAAATTGTTCACAAAAGTTAGCACACCTAGCACTCAAGCATAAAGCTCAAATTTGCACACATGAATGTAAAGAGGATTTGTACTTGTGTAGTTTGTGTAAATGTAAGCAATGGTTTGTATAGAGTTCATGTTTCACCCCAAAAGTGTAAAAGAGTAAAAGGGGCTATGTAATACTCACTTGATTCACAAGGCGTAGCTAACACGAGAGACTAGATAGTAATGAGATCTTTGTAATGCACAACGTTAACCTAGAGTGTAATATGTATTGAATTAATAGTGTGCACAATAGTCTATGTCTAAGTCTAGGGTTGAATTGGATGTGTGTTCAAAGAGTTGGAGTTGTAGACGTTAAGTTTTGTTAAGTATAACCTAAATAAACAATCTTTGTTTAAATATAGATTAAATAAATAATTGATACTTTATTTATTTATTTATTTATTTATAAAAATATGTACTTAGTCATTTAGAGATAAAAATGTATCGAGCGTTTTTTATTAAATATAAATTTAGTAAATAACTTTTGTTAATCTATTTTTATAAATGTGTGTAAATGGGTTGTATAAATAATATCTAGGCGTAGGGTTTAATAATAAGTATAAATTTAATTTTGTAGGTTTAAATAAATAGCTTCTATTCATTTTAGAATAGGAATTTGATCTTTTTTTAAATAAGGTTAATTTAAATCTTTATAAAATCAATTATTTTTGTTTGAAAATTCATTTTAAATGCTTATTGTTTTTAAAATATAATATTTAGTATTCTGCCAAGATTTTCTCACACATACGACCGTGCCTGGGACAAGGCACGATCGTGCTAGGACCACGGGCGCGACCGTGCTAGTCAGGGCGCGACCGTGTTGATCAAACAGAAAACATAACTAAGCTGCTCACTAGGCACGACCGTGTCTTAGCCAGGCACGACTGTGTCTAGGGTTCTGAGGCACGACCAAGTCTAGCCAAGAGGCACGACAGAGTCTGAGTGTGTGAGGCACGACCGTGCTAGGATTGGCACGACCGTGTCTATTCCAAATCAGAAACGAATTGACTAATTCTTATAATGTTAATGTTGGAAATCATAGGGCTTTCATCCATTAGGTTATTACGAGTCTATTGGTATAGATTGATTGTATTTAAAATATGTCCAGAACCGGATTCGATTAAACCATTTTTGAATGAAACATAGATTCGGGTTCGTGTTAATTTCCATATTGTAAGCCCCAATTGAGTTGGGTCTTTTGATCTATAGACTAAATCGAATGTGTATGAGGTATCAAATACCCGAAAAGACGATGAATCGATAGCGTACGGTAGAGGCGAGTTCCGGCGTCGACGGGTTTGATTTCCGGTGCTCTTTGCTGCAACTCCGGGTAAATCAGCGTGTCCAGAAGTTTTAGAGAGGATCAAGTAGTGTGTGTCGTTTGTTTGCTTAAGAGAATTAGGATCGAAATGGGGGAATCGGTGGTCTCGTGAAATGACTTGACGGTTTTGAGATGAATCTAATTCACCATAGTTATTTGTTGTAATTTTGATTAATTGTTTTCATTAATGGTAATGATGCGTATGTCGGTTACGAATTCAAACGATTCTGCATTTAAAAACTGCCTTTACGTTTCAACTGACGTGAGGCGTGACCGTGCCTATACGAGGCACGACCGTGCTAAGGCACCGGGCGTGACCGTTCCAAAGCAAGGCGCGCGACCGTGCCAAGGCACTTGGCGCGACCGTGCCAGAACGAGGCACGACCGTGCCTATTAGGGTTTCTTGTTAACTTATAAAATCAGTCCTTGCAAATTTCAGTTTTGATAGATTTATATAAGTATAAACTTATTTAGAATTTTAATAGGATATACCCGTATAAAATTTGCGGATTTGCATTGGAACATAGTATTTAATTGTTGGTACGAATAGAACAAGTCAGTGTACAAGAATTGGGTTTGAAATGTATCACATTGAACTGAAATACATATAATGAAAATCAGAAATAAATTTAGCTAGTGGAGGCGACGGCATCAGTGAAGAGATGGGGGTACTTGAGCTTCATTTGGTCCTCTCGTTCCCAAGTGAATTCAGGACCACATTTAGATTCCCAACGAACTTTGACAATAGGGATACGGCTTCGCTTGAGCTGCTTGATCTCACGATCCATGATTTCTACCGGTCTCTCAACGAAGCGCATCGTTTCGTCAATGTGCACGTCGTCAAGAGGTATGTGGAGGTTCTCATCAGCAAGACATTTCTTCAGATTAGACACATGAAATGTAGGATGCACATTGCCAAGTGTTTGTAAGCCACTTTCCCAATCCTTTCGGGATCTTGAATGGACCCACGTAGCGAGGTGCTAACTTGCCTTTCTTTCCAAAGCGGATTACACCTTTCCACGGAGACACCTTTAGAAGGACAAGGTCACCGACTTGGAATTCCAAGGGTTTTCGTCGTTGTCGGCATAACTCTTTTGCCGACTTCTCGCTACTCGAATGTTGTCACGGATTTGGATAATCTTGTCGGATGTTTCTTGAATTAGCTCGGGACCGGTGATTTGTGCTTCACCAACCTCGTTCCAACAGATAGGAGAACGACACTTGCGACCATAGAGAGCTTCAAATGGAGCCATGTTGATACTCGTGTGGTAGCTATTATTGTAGGAGAACTCGATTAGGGATAGATGTGAATCCCAATTGCCACCAAAATCAATTACACAAACTCTAAGCATATCCTCAAGAGTTTGGATTGTTCGCTCGGTATGACCATCAGTTTGGGGATGGTAAGCCGTGCTCAAATCCAATCGTGTACCAAGAGCAGTTTGGAGACATTACCAAAAACGGGAAGTGAACCGAGCATCTCTATCGGATATTATGTTTAAGGGAATACCATGACGGCTCACAATTTTGTCAATGTAAATTCGGGCTAGTTTCTCAACCCGATAGTCTTCACGAATAGGCAAGAAATGAGCAGATTTGGTGAGACGGTCAATGATTACCCAAATGCTATCATAACCACTTGAGGTGCGAGGGAGTTTGGTAATGAAATCCATCGCTAAGTTCTCCCATTTCCACACGGTAATTTCCGGTTGTTCAAGTAGACTGGAAGGACGTTGATGTTCAGCTTTGACTTTGGAGCAAGTTAGACATTTGGCAACATAGAGAGCAATGTCTTTCTTCATACCGGGCCACCAATATTGTTGGCGAAGATCTTGGTACATCTTATCCGCACCAGGATGAATAGAATAACGAGTCTTATGAGCCTCATTCATGAGAAGTGCATGGAGATCATCGCGATCGGGAACCCAAATATGGTTTAAGTAATAAAGTAAGCCATTGGGTTTTGATTCAAGCTGAAGTTCAACACCACACGACATTTCCTCGTACATGTTACCCTCGGTGATTGAGACGTGTTGAGCTTCTAAGATGTGGTTTTGAATGTCGGTTTGGATTCGGGCACAATGAAGCATGACATGGTCCTTGCGACTCAAAGCGTCGGCTACAACATTCGCTTTGCCGGGATGATAACGAATCTCGCAGTCATAGTCGTTAAGGAGTTCAACCCAACGTCGTTGCCTCATATTGAGTTCTTTTTTATTGAAGATGTGTTGGAGACTTTTGTGGTCGGTGAACACCACACATTTTGTGCCATAAAGGTAATGTCTCCAAATCTTCAATGCAAATATGACCGCACACAACTCGAGGTCGTGCGTCGTATAATTCTTCTCGTGAATCTTGAGTTGTCTTGATGCATAAGTGATTACTTTGCCTCGTTGCATGAGGACACAACCGAGACCTTGGTTTGAAGCATCACAGTAGACAACTACATCATCATTCCCATCAGGGAGAGTCAAAATAGGAGCATTACACAACTTTTGCTTGAAAGTTTTGAAAGCTTCTTCTTGTTTTGGTCCCCATTCATAAGGTTTACCCTTGTGGTTTAAAGCGGTAAGAGGGACAGCAATCTTAGAGAAATTTGAGATGAAGCGACGATAATATCCCACAAGACCAAGAAATGAACGAACTTCGGTGGGGGTCTTCGGAGCATTCCAATTCTTAACCGCTTCGATCTTAGCAGGGTCAATATGAATTCCCTTGTCGTTGACGATATGATCAAGAAATTGAACTTCCTTTAGCCAAAATTCACATTTGGAGAATTTGGCATATAGTTGTTCCTTCCTCAAGAGGTCCAAAACCAGTCTAAGGTGTTGCTCATGGTCGGCTTTAGTCTTGGAGTAGATTAAGATATCATTAATGAAGATGATCACGAATTTATCAAGGTACGGTTTGCACACACGATTCATGAGGTCCATGAAAACTGCGGGTGCATTGGTTAGCCCAAAAGGCATGACCATGAACTCGTAGTGACCATACCTTGTTCGGAAGGCAGTCTTTGGAATATCTTCCTCTTGTACACGGAGTTGGTGATAACCAGATCGAAGGTCAATCTTCGAGAAGCAAGTAGAACCTTGAAGTTGATCAAAGAGATCATCAATTCTAGGCAAGGGATAACGGTTCTTGATGGTTTGCTGGTTGAGTTCGCGGTAGTCAATACACATGCGGAAAGATCCATCCTTCTTCTTGACGAATAAGACGGGTGCACCTCACGGTGAATGACTTGGACGAATGAAGCCCTTGTCGAAGAGCTCTTGGAGTTGACTTGCAAGTTCTTGCATTTCAGAAGGTGCAAGATGGTAAGGAGCTCTAGCCACGGGGTTAGCTCTGGGTATAAGGTCAATGCGAAATTCTACTTATCGAACGGGTGGAAGACCGGATAGATCTTCGGGAAATACTTCGAGAAAATCCCGAATGATGGGAATGTCTTGGATACTCTTCTCTTTGACATCCTTTTGAACAACATGAGCTAAGAAGGCTACGTACTTCTTTCGTAAGTACTTTTGGGCGGTATTGCATGACATTAACTTGAGTCCTTTGTAAGGCTTTTCACCAAAGACTCTTAACGTTTCTCCCGGCGGTAGAGGTATTCGGATGCACTTCTCGAAACATATGACTTCGGCATGATGATTTGATAGCCAATCCATGCCTATGAAGATATCAAAACTTCTTAGTGGCATTGGTACAAGGTTGATTGGAAATGTATGATCATTAAGTTCTAGAGAGCAGTCGTGAATAACAGAGTCAATTGTAAGGGAGTCACCATTTGCTATTTCGACGGTGAAGGTTTTCTCTAATTGGGATCGTGTCTTTGCAAGTAAGGGTTCAAAGTTAAGTGACACAAAACTTTTATCGGCACCGGTATCAAATAAAATGGAGGCATATTGACTATTAACAAGGAACGTACCGTTGACCACATCATTGTTGGCTTGAGCTTCATTGGTGTTTATGTTGAAAGCACGCCCACGAGCTCCGCCTTGTCTAGCATTGATGAACCTTGGGCACTGGTCACGAAAATGATTTGGGTTACCACATTCATAACAAGCACGCCCATTTACAATAGCGGGAACACCTTGATTAGCCACTTGGGGGTTGGTTCGGTTTGGTGGGTTGACTTGGCTTGCAAGTGCTTTGGCTCTACAAACATTGACTGTATGGCCATATTTCCCACAGTGAGTGCAAAGGCGACATGGAATGTTTTGGAGATGGTGATAGTTGCATGTGGCACAGAGTGGGTAGATCCCAACATATGGCTTTTTGGCTGGTGCTTGGACCATAGGCGCAGCTTGGTTAACAGGGATAGCAGGAGTGACCATAGCATAGTTTCTAGCCTTTCTTTTCTTATTATTATGGGAGGGTTCAGTTGTGGCTTCTTTGATGTGTGTGGGAGGGGTTGTGGTGTCGGGAACTTTCTTGGTGCCTTTTCTAGTCAGAGTTCCCGCTTTCACATGGTTGTCGGTTAATGTAGAAGATAAGCGGATAGCATCTTCGAGTGTTGCGGGATTTCTCCCTAAGACAATATCTTGAATTTTCCTAGGTAATCCACCAATATACTTCTCAATGCAGCAGGACAAAGGTGTGACCATATGGGGCACAAGGAGACTCAACTCATGGAACCGAGTTGTATAAGCTAGACTTTCACCACCATCTTGGGCAAGATCCCAAAACTCGGCTTCCAGTTTCTTTACCTCATTTCGAGGACAAAATTCTTCGGTCATTAGCCTTTTAACCTCATCCCAAGGTAAGGCCATTGCTACTTCCACGCCTCTAGTTCTCTTTTCCCCATTCCACCACGTGAGTGCCCGTTTTTGTAAGACACGTGTGGCATGACGAACACGAAGGTTATCGGGGCAGTCACTATTGAGGAAAGTATTCTCAATACTTTCAAACCATTGAAGGAGTCCCGTAGCCCCTTCGGTACCATATAACTTAAGAGGATTACATGAGTTGAAGTGCTTGAAGGTACATTGTGATGGGTTTGCACCACCACCACCATTAGCTCCATGCTTACCATTTGTGGCACTGTTAGCTTGAGTGAGTTGAGTTACAAGTTGTGCAAGGATAGCAGCAATGTCGGTATTGTTGTTGGTCACGGGAGCACGACGGGGAGGCATTCTACAGATTTGCGCAACACAAGAAAAGATGTAAGAACTTATGAAGATTGCTTGGATTTAAAAGGGTAAGATAACAAGTAAAATTGTTAATCATAGTTTGGATTGTACTCAAATAGTGATATAATCACTTGAATACTATGACACATTAAGGTTAATTAAACTCATATAATTTTTCAAGGAGACATGCTTTAGCCTGTAAGTAAACACTCATACCGGGAATTCCCAGGAAAACATACGGGTCCCTTGGTTGATTGGGATTTATGCGAAATGCTTTCCTAGATAGAAAACCCAGAATACAGGTGTCACTCTTTCAGATTGCACGTGTCCTCAAATAATTATCAAGTTTAAAAACCTTAACGAGGGCATAAAAAGATTTTTATAGTTTTAGATCCATGAAGTTTCCACATGCTTAGAAGATGATGGTAGAGAAGTAGGTAAGAATATTATGAGGTTTTAGAGTATAGGTAGGGATATTGTTTGTTTAATTATTATTTAAGTATATCTTAATAAGTCCTGAATTTTTAACAAGTAAGGCATCAAAAACGAAATAATAACTAATAATAGTAAGCATGTAACACATAGCATGTAGCACATATCACATAATCATGAAGCATGGCATAAGTGGGTGTCCTAAAGTTATAGTCTAGGTTAACGGTGTCTAATAACCTAGTTCCCTATAACCAAGGCTCTGATACCAATCTGTCACACCCCAACCAACGGCGGAAACGTCGGGGCGGGACATGTAGACTGTTCATGAGCACAAGGTTGACTAGATTTCAATATTTTAATCATCAAATTTAACTTCAAATAATTCAACACAACCAAATTCAACTAGTACATAAACGAAATACATAATAGTCTTTATTTAAATTTAACTAAGTCCAAAGCCTATGTGTAGCATGCCTTGATCAAACTCACTCATTAGCACCTGAAACATGAATAAAATAAAGTCAACTAAAAAGTTGGTGAGCATACACAGGTTTGTATATAGATATCATATAGATTATGAATAAATAAATCCTTACATAACATGATAAAATAAGGCATTTATGGAAAGAAGCTATTGTGTAACCAAGTACAATCAAACCTTTGTAACTAGCATACAAAATTGTGTTGTCGGTAACAATCACCCCAATCTGGGTAGGTTTGTCAGACTCAATAGATCTATCATTGTTTACCGTCGGCTTGAATAGTTAATGATTGCACATAAATTGTTCACAAAAGTTAGCACACCTAGCACTCAAGCATAAAGCTCAAATTTGCACACATGAATGTAAAGAGGATTTGTAATTGTGTAGTTTGTGTAAATGTAAGCAATGGTTTGTATAGAGTTCATGTTTCACCTCAAAAGTGTAAAAGAGTAAAAGGGGCTATGTAATACTCACTTGATTCACAAGGATTAGCTAACACGAGAGACTAGATAGTAACGAGATCCTTGTAATGCACAACGTTAACCTAGAGTGTAATATGTATTGAATTAATAGTGTGCACAATAGTCTATGTCTAAGTCTAGGGTTGAATTGGATGTGTGTTCAAAGAGTTGGAGTTGTAGGCGTTAAGTTTTGTTAAGTATAACCTAAATAAACAATCTTCGTTTAAATATAGATTAAATAAATAATTGATACTTTATTTATTTATTTACTTATAAAAATATGTACTTAGTCATTTAGTGATAAAAATGTTTCGAGGGTTTTATATTAAATATAAATTTAGTAAATAACTTTTGTTAATCTATTTTTATAAATGTGTGTAAATGGGTTGTATAAATAATATCTAGTCGTAGGGTTTAATAATAAATATAAATTTAATTTTGTAGTTTTAAATAAATAACTTCTATTTATTTTAGAATAGGAATTGGATCTTTTTTTTAAATAAGGTTAATATAAATCTTTATAAAATCAATTATTTTTATTTAAAAATTCATTTGAAATGCTTATTGTTTTTAAAATATAAAATTTAGTATTCTGACAAGATTTTCTCACACACACGACCGTGCCTGGGACAAGGCACGTTCGTGCTAGGACCACAGGCGCGACCGTGCTAGTCAGGGCGTGACCGTGTTGATCAAACAGAAAACATAACTAAGCTGCTCACTAGGCACGACCGTGTCTTAGCCAGGCACGACCGTGTCTAGGGTTCTGAGGCACGACCAAGTCTAGCCAAGAGGCACGACCGGGTCTGAGTGTGTGAGGCACGACCACGCTGGGATTGGCAGAGTTTTCTGTGGAAAATAATTATGATAAAATGAATAATGTTTAGTTTACACGTTTTATACCGTGTCTATTCCAAATCAGAAACGAATTGACTAATTCTTATAATGTTAATGTTGGAAATCATAGGGCTTTCATCCATTAGGTTATTACGAGTCTATTGGTATAGATTGATTGTATTTAAAATATGTCAAGAAGCGGATTCGATTAAACCATTTTTGAATGAAACATGGATTCAGGTTCGTGTTAATTTCCATATTGTAAGCCCCAATTGAGTTGGGGCTTTTGATCTATAGACTAAATCGAATGTGTATGATGTTTCAATTACCCGAAAAGATGATGAATCGATAGCGTACGGTAGAGGAGAGTTCCGGCGTCGACGGGTTTGATTTTCGGTGCTATTTGCTGTAACTCCGGCTAAATCAGTGTGTCCAGAAGTTTTAGAGAGGATCGAGTAGTGTGTGTCGTTTGTTCACTTGAGAGAATTAGGATCGAAATGGGGGAATCGGTGGTCTCGTGAAATGACTTGACGGTTTTGAGATGAATCGAATTCGCTAGAGTTATTTGTTGTAATTGTGGTGATTATTCGATTAATTATTTTCGTTAATGGTAATGATGCGTATATTGGTTACGAATTCAAACGATTCTGCGTTTAAAAACTGCCTTTACGTTTCGAATGACGCGAGGCGCGACCATGCCAAGGCACCGGGCGCGGCCGTTCCAAAGCAAGGCGCGCGACCGTGCCAGAACGAGGCGCGACAGTGCCTATTAGGGTTTCTTGTTAATTTATAAAATCAGTCCTTGCAAATTTCAGTTTTGATAGATTTATATAAGTATAAACTTATTTAGAATTTTAATAGGATATACCCGTGTAAAATTTACGGATTTGCATTGGAACATAGTATTTTATTGTTGGTACGAATAGAACAAGTCAGTGTACTAGAATTGGGTTTGAAATGTATCACATTGAACTGAAATACAAATAATGAAAATCAGAAATGTTACAGTATTCATGGACCTCATGAGTCGTGTGTGTAAACCATACCTTGATCAATTTTTCATCGTTTTCATCGACGACATTCTCATTTATTCCAAGAACAAGGAGGAACATGAGGAACATCTACTCCAAATTCTAGAATTACTTAAGCAGGAGCAGCTATATGCTAAGTTTTCCAAGTGTGAATTCTGGATCCGGGAAGTTCAATTCTTAGGACATGTGGTTAACGAGAAGGGAATACATGTCGATCCATCAAAGATAGAAGCCATCAAGAATTGGGCAGCACCGACAACTCCGACTGAGGTGCGACAATTTCTGGGATTGGTTGGATATTACCGTCGATTCATCGAGGGATTCTCTAAGATTGCACAACCTCTCACTGCCTTAACTCAAAAGGGTAAAGCCTATAACTGGGGCGATAACAAAAAGTCAGCGTTTCAGCTCCTTAAACAGAAACTTTGCAGTGCACCCATTCTAGCTCTTCCTGAAGGAACGAAAGATTTTATGGTGTATTGTGACGCATCCATTCAGGGTCTGGGTTGTGTTCTAATGCAACGAGAAAAGGTGATCGCATATGCTTCGCGTCAACTAAAGATTCGCGAGAAAAACTACACCACTCATGACCTGGAGTTGGGAGCCGTAGTTTTCGCACTTAAGATATGGAGACACTACTTGTACGGTACCAAGTGCACCATCTACACCGATCACAAGAGTCTTCAGCATATCTTCTAGCAGAAAGAGTTGAACATGAGACAGCGTCGTTGGGTCGAGCTCTTGAATGATTATGACTGTGCGATCCGGTATCATCCGGGTAAAGCTAACGTTGTAGATGATGCTAAGTCGAAAGTAAACCAAGCCCAAACGAGTTCGTGCATTACAACTTACTATTCACCCCGGTTTACCTGACAAAATCCGTAGTGCTCAGCTTGAAGCCCTGAAAGAGGAAAACCTATCGGTGGAAGGTACACGCGGTATGGAAGCACAACTAGAGGTCAAATCTGACGGCATACGCTACTTCACCGAACGAATATGGGTTCCAGTATTCGGAAACTTAAGGTAACTAGTCATGGATGAGGCTCATAAATCTCGTTACTCTATTCATCCAGGTTCCGACAAAATGTACCATGATCTAAAGGTGCTGTATTGGTGGCCAAAGATGAAGGCCAATATAGCCATCTATGTGAGCAAGTGCCAGACTTGCGTGAAGGTCAAAGTTGAATATCAAAAGCCTTCTGGTCTCCTCCAACAACCAGAGATTCCCATGTGGAAATGGGAACATATATCCATGGACTTTATCACAAAATTGCCACGAACTCCAACTGGATGTGATATCGTTTAACAAAGTCCGCTCACTTCTTAGCAATCAAGGAAACCGACAAAATGGATAAACTTACTCGTATTTACTTGAAAGAAGTAGTCTCTCGGCACGGGGTGCCAATCTCTATCATTTCGGATCGTGATGAACGATTCACCTCTCGTTTCTGGCAATCGTTACATAAAGCTGTAGGCACACGTCTAGATATGAGCATAGCATACCATCCTCAAACTGATGGCCAGACAGAACGTACTATTCAAACTCTGGAGGATATGCTACGAGCTTGTGTGATTGATTTCGGTAACACTTGGGAGTCTCACCTACCATTGGTGGAGTTCTCCTACAACAACAGTTATCACACTAGTATCAAGGCATCTCCATTTGAAGCATTATATGGACGGAAAGGCCGTTTTCCTATTTGTTGGGCCGAGGTTGGGGATAGTCAACTTACAGGTCCTGACCCCGTCCTTGAAACTTCTGAGAAAATCATTCAAATTAGAAACCGTATGGCAGCAGCTCGTGATCATCAAAAGAGTTATGCCGATAAGCGTCGTAAACCGTTAGAATTTCAAGTAGGGGATATGGTCTTGTTAAAAGACTCACATTGGAAGGGTGTCATTCGTTTTGGGAAACGAGGCAAGCTAAATCCTCGTTATGTTGGACCATTTAAGATAGTGAAGAGAATTGGTCCAGTAGCATACCAACTGGACCTACCTGAAGGAATTAGTGGTGTACCCAACGTCTTTCACGTCTCAAACTTGAAGAAATGTCTGGCAGACGAGTCACTCGTGGTTCCTCTTGAGGAACTACACATTGATGAACAGTTGCGTTTCATCGAAGAACCTGTGGAAATCATGGATAGGGAAGTCAAAACGCTTAAGCGAAGTAAAATCCCTATCGTCAGAGTTTGTTGGAACTCTAAGCACGGACCGGAATTCACGTGGGAGCGCGAGGATCAGATGATGCGTAAATATCCTAATCTGTTCAAGCACTTCGTGTCAAATTCTTAAGGTACTATTTAATTTTCGGGATGAAAATTCTATCAACTAGGGGATGATGTGACATCCCGGGAAAATTTTTTTATTATTATTATTTAATTTTCGGGACGAAAATTCTTTCAACTAGGGGATGATGTGACACCCGACAAATTCCAGTTAACATTGTTAACTTAAACCCAGTTATCTCACTCTAACTCAGTTAGTTCAGTTAACTCATTTACAAACTTCAGGGACTGTTTCTGCCAATTCCTAAACTGATGTGCATGAAACTATAGGGTCTAAATATGAGATTAACCCATTCTTGATTTCGTTTGACTTTTGAAAGTCAAACCGTATAACCTTGATCAAATTCGAATCCCATGATCGTCCTTAATTGAAATCGAAACTGAAACTACTCTAATTCGGCCATTAATGCTCTTAACCATCGAATTAATCATCATCATTGCATGAATTAATCCACTTAATGGCCAATTATGTCGTAACCGTCGACTTCGGACACCATTTCATCAAATTCGACGAATTTGAGTACTGCCGTCTCAAATCAAACTCACTCTCACCTTAGTCGCATACCCCAGAATCTATTTTGCACATCATTTTGGTCAGAGAGGTAGCCGAAATCACCAGAGACGTGATCACTCGAAGTTGGAACCCTAACTAGTCGTTCCCCTTCAATTCGACATCAATTCATGTAACAAATCAAACCTGCACACTCGCCTCCAGCTCTTAAATGAAAGCCCTATGATTATCGGGGCTCATAACATCGAATTGATCGAAACCCAGGATCTAAGGTTCATGCGAAATCCGAATTAGGGCTTTTGATTCTAGACTCGTTTTCAATTCAATTAAATCATACTATTAGTTTCGCAATTTTCAGGTTAATGAAAGCCTCATGTTAATTGAATCAAACAACACCCAATTTTACAAGATCCAGAATCTAGGGTTCTTCATATAACGATTTGGGGGTTTCGAACCTAGACTTAACCAAAATGAAATTAATTTATATGGTCAGATTCGCAATCTTCCACTGATCATTAGCCCCATGAATCCAGCAACGGATATTACAAGAATTGCGCAAATCGATCTAGGGTTCTAATCTATTGTTTCGGTTTCTAATTAGGATAATTAACAGACTTAAACTCGATGTTTTCTCAATTAAACTCATACCTAGATTCGCTATACCCCGATTAACAAAACCCCCATGTCACCTTGTTGAATCGCGATCGAATTGGTGGGTTTTAGTCATGGCCGATCGCGATTGAGGATGGGGAAGAGGCTCTCTAAACCTTTGATTAAAACCGGTTAGATACAAATCCTGTTGCGATTACCCTAGCGGGTAGGACTGGTTAAGAGTATGTGCTGGTGTGGGAGAGACCCGAGTTCGAGTCTCTCCACACCCTTTTGTTTTTAAAAATTGTTTTTATTATTATTTCAATATAAAATCAATACCCTATATTATTATATTAATATATAAAAATGTTTTGAACCCGGAAACCACCCGTGGACTCGGGTTTGGTCTTGCAAACCGTATTTATTATTAAAATCTATTTATAAAATAATATATATTCACATTATTTTGTACCGTGACTCAAATTAAAAATAATATATTTTATATATTATTTCCTCCGTATAATAAACATTTTTGTAACGTTTCAAATTCATAAATAATATAATTATCTATATTATCTACGCTCGTTTATATCCTTGAATAAAACTAATAAATTTATTATTTTTGTCACGCAAGTTAATTGTTTACGTTACTTAGCTAAACTTAAAAATAATATAATAAATTATATTATTTTCCTAAACTTCTAGTTAACGACAAAACGCTCGAATATATTTATTATATATTATTTTGTCATTCGTCGCGTAACGTATATATATTTTAATTATTAATTAAAGAATTCCTATTCACGTGGACACGTTCGTCTACTCTTGATTATTAGAGCGTTTCTTTAGGACGTTCAATCTTCCGTGTTGTCGTCACATATTCCCATTGTATCCCTAGTTATTATGTGTGTAATTCTAGGGCATACGTAAGCCGTTGCAGACTAACACTCGTGGTTCCAATCTCATTCCTGTGTGAATACTACCTACGCAACGCAGGTGAGTTTCCACGGCCCCTTTTACTGTTTTAACTTGGGGGAGAAAACATGATTCAACTATTTTGAGATTTTCGTAATTCATATGTTATCATTGTTAAAGCTAAGCGTAACACGCTATCACTGAAAGTCCTCAACACACATCGAACCGTTAGTATGGATCTTAGTAGTACTGCTGGGTTTGACAAATCCCACCCGCGTTAGTCGCGCTAACTCAACTTGAGGTCGAACGGGTGAAATGTTAGCCTACTCACATTGCCAGAGTTGATAGACCTGGCAGGAGGCAAATAAACAAATAGTCAGCTTCGGTTGTGAGCGCTTAAGTTAAACATGAATATAGGTTAGCTACCTATGGATACATATTGAATGATCAATAATCTGGTAAACGTTTATTTATATATTGAAACTTGTGAACTCACCAACCTCGTGTTGACATCTTTTCTTACATGTTTTCTCAGGTCGCTAAGATAAGGCATAGGTGCACATATAGGACATGCATGGGATTCTCCTATTGATTGATGTTTTATTAAATTGTTTGGACTTTGTTTTGAATTATGTTTGGTTTGGACTTTTGGACTTTTTGGGCGCGTGTGTTTTAGGCATTTACTTTTCTTTACGCTTCCGCATTAAACTCTGATTAATATGATATTTTCATTTGAGTCCCATGTAGAGTCATTCGATGTAACTAATGACTGAGATCCTGGTGTGTCACCTCCCAAGCGGTAAAACTCCGTTAGTGGAATTTGGGGGTGTGACATTATGTGCAATGTTTTCTAATGTTTTGGGGGCTGGAGTTTATACATGAAAATGAATGAATCTTATGAACGCATATATGATATACGTTTTATATGAAAGTAATGATAAACAAGGAATGAAACCAATGTTTACATGGAATGAAGTGAATGAATGACATAACGTAAATGAATGAAATCTCGCTTTATATATATATATATATATATATATATTGCATGTTATGAATGTATGTAAACGTTATGGACGGATATACGGACTACTTCGGTAGAACGCTTCAATGGTGACGGCTACTTCGGTAGAAGGATGACCATGTGACTATTGTCTAGACGGTATGTTAAATTCTAGAAAGGTAGACTAAATACGGACTACTACGGTTGGTCGGAGGCCCTAAATCGAAACACGGCTGCATATATAGCTCGCATGGGAAACGGATTCCTTAGGGCAGACGGCCAAAGGTTGCCGGACGGTAATGAAGGACGGACTACTTCGGTAGACACGGTATGAATTACAATGAAGAACGGATTAATTCGGTAGACACCATATGAATTACGGCCTACGACGGTAGGACGGAGTGTCTATCTTTGTGACTTACGCAATCAGTGGCGGGCTGATCACCCTTATGTGTATGACCAATGAATGATCAATGTATGCATATGCACATATTATGTGTAAAGTCAATGTATGTTCAACGAAAACAATGATATACATATATATATATACATACAAAAGGTTCAAATGAATGACTAATGTTATACCTAATTGCTTTAAACTATAACTCACAAGAGTTAGCTGACTTTTAGTATGCACTTCATGTGGCAAGAAGAAGGGATGTGTGAGGGTGTGATAGCTACCTGGCACAAGACTGACATCACATTTTATTTTATTATGTGTTAAGACAATGTTATGTTAAGAGTTCCGTTGTTATGTAATCGAATGATGTATGCTTCTACTACTTTATGAATGTTTTAATTTAAGTTCGGCACTTTGATGACTATGTTTATGAGTAAATCCAACAAGTGATGTCTCCTCGAAATGAGGCCTTACAGCTTGCCTGTACGACTTTTTTATTTTGCGACTACTATGCAACTATTATGAAATTATACTATGTCACATAATATAATGCCATTGAAACACATAACACCTGGACAAATAACACATATTAACACATAAGCATATAATATGGCATCTGTCACTGTCACTGTCACTGTCACTGTCACTGTCACTATCACTGTTACTGTCAAGCTACACCAAAGTGTAGCTCCTTTACTTTCTTTGTTTTAACTCTTACTTTCTTTAAAATATATTTCAACGATAGTACTATGCTCTTTAACTCTTCCCCTTTTCTTTTTATAAAAATAACATTTTTATAAAAACTATAACTTTCTCTTTGACTTTAAAAAAATAACATTTTTTTATAAAAACTATAGTTTGCCTTTCAAATCTTTTTACCATTATGAATGCCAACTCAAAACTGTTAGGAAAAAAGCGCAATAAGAATTCACTTGTCAACTATCTTCTCTGTACTAGAACTAGTCCAATACGCTTTACTCTATATCTGAATTAATAATTAGCATATCATTAATCCACTCTTTCTAAGTTCAAACGAAATAACTAGTTTCGATCCCCTTACCCAAGCCAAACTATACTGGTTTCGTTTTCATTAGTCTTGGCGAAACAAAGGCCAAGAGAAACTATTCTTTACAAGCGAAACTATAGTCTTACGCGAAATTACTCTTTCAGGCGATTTTGTATTCAAGCGATTCTATTCCACAAGCGACACTGACCAGTTTCGCCTGGTCATCTTCTTCAGCAGAAATCCTAAGTTTTTTCATGAAGATGGTGGCCAGGTCCTTTTACGTTCAAGACTCATACTTTTTATGTTAAAAACATGTGTTTTTATCCCGAGTGTCTAGATCCAAGGTCGGTTTTCCATTCTATGCATAAAAACCCGACCTTTTATGAAAATAAACTCGAAACCTATATAAACGAAAAGCTCAGATTAAGGCACGATGGTTACCTTTTTGAGTCCGTTTCTTCTTGCTAAACGCTCTGCTGTTGAAGGAGATCGATCCTTGATGCTTGATTTTCCTTCTCTATCTAGCTCGAATCTCTTTCTCTCTCTTTCTCATGCCGAGCGAAATAAGCAAATAATGGGAAGGTGGAGGTGGCGGCTAGGTTAAACCCCCCTCCTTAGTTTCGCCCCTCCCTTTTCCTCGTTATGTTCTTTTTATTTCCCGAGCTTCGGCTATTACGCATATTAAATAAATTATTATTTTCGAGATGTTACATTTTTTGTCTGTGGGTTTGTTCTTTTTCGTTATAGTTTATTGTTTACATATATGTGAACACGTGTTTACATATATCAGTTATGTAATATGTCTGTAAGTTTCTTCTTTTTCGTTATAGTTTATTGTTTTCATATACGTAAACACACCTGTAACCTGTTTACATATACGTAAACACTTATGTAAATCTGTTTCAAAAGGTCAAATAAATGAATCACTTACAACTTAAACCTTCAGATCTTCTTCTTCGTTTTTCTTTGATTTCAATTACAGATTAAAAGTTCTTCAAAAGCCTTCCTTAGAACTTGACGATTCGTTGAAAACGCAAAGAATGGATCATAAGATGGAACGGAAAGGGTTTTAAGAGAGAGAGAAAGAGAGAATTTGAGAATTTATTAGAATTTTGATAATCATTGTGAACATTTTCTATATTAAAAATGTATTGAAATACTAGATTTACCGATATAAAATTGAAAACCAATGATTTCAGTTTTGATATTTACAATCTGTATCCTAATTGATCAAGACCATTCATTAATTTCAATCAATGGTTAATATTGGTTTTCGCCTAACTCTTGTTTTCTCTAGAACCCTATATATATGTATTTATATATATATATATATAATATATGTATATATAACATATAAATATATACATATGTATATTTACATACATATAAATATATATATATATATATTATATATATAAATATATATTATAGAAGACGTATCGGTTGTAAACCCTGAGTTGTGAAAACCCAAAAACTCATTTCTGGCCACACATTCACTTCTTATTATTTTAATATGTGGTTGTAACTAATTCTGAATTTTTAATATATTTAATAAAAAACTTGTGGCTTAGATTAAATAGAGGGGTAAAAAGTAATTCTACTTTTTTTTCTTTTTTTACAAAATAATGAATATATGTGGACTACATTTCTTTATACTAATTCATGGTTTTAACACTTATGTAAAAATCAAAAACACATGTGTAACTATCAAATAAATATAGGTAAAAACCCATATAAACAAATTAGAAAAATTAATTTACATCCAAAATATCAAAATATCTTTACAAACTAGAAAAAAAAAGTATACATAATTACACTGTGTAAAAGAACATTAAATACACATATGTAAAATCAAATACACATGGGTAAAAACTCTTTACACATATGTAAATCAAGTTTACACCTTTGAAAAAGAATCAAAATACACATGTAAAATCAAAATACACACGTGTAGAAAATCAAAACCAATTGTAAAATTAAACTCCTTAGTATCAAACCCTTACTTGTATATCAAATCTTTTAAATCTACCTGAAATTCAAAATAGAATAAAGATACACTAAAGTTATTTAGTGTATAACTTTAGTGTATCGGTGGCCAAGAACTCAGAGACAACATGAGATATATGTGTAAATCGAATATAAACATGTGTAACTTACCTTGTGTAAATCGAATATAAACATGTGTAACTTACCTTGTGTAAATCGAACAAACACATGTGTAAATCGAATATACATATGTGTAAATCAAATATACATAAGTTGTAAGGCCCCATTCCCGGGTGACCTCACTTGCTGGATTTACTCATAAACATAGTCGTAATTACTGAACTTAAATTTAAAACATTCAGAAGTAGCGGAAGCAAACATCATTCAAATTACATGTCATAACAGCGGAAGTCTTAAAAATTGAAACATAACATTGTCTTAACATAAATAAAAGTGGGATGTCAGTCTCATGCCGGGTAACCTTCACGCCTTCGCACGACCCTTCCTTTCTGTACCTGAAATGTATACTAAAAGTCAGCTAACACAGGTGAGTTCTAGTTTAAAACTATTAAGTATGATCATTCTTTTCTTTATAAGTATACATAATTATATACATTCATAACTTTTGCTTTTCTTTCATCTTTCTTTTGTGATTACATATATATAAATACGTATTCATAAACTTTTGCATTTCTTTCATCTTTCTTTTGTGATTACATATATATAAATACGTATTCATAAACTTTTGCTTTTCTTTCATCTTTCTTTTGTGATTACATATATATATATATATATATATATATATGCATTCACCTTTTTCTTTTCTTCACTTTCATGGGTCATACACTTAAGGGTGATCAATCCGTCATTTGTTTACGAATGTCACAAAGACAAACGCCACGGTCCATCGTCATGGCCCGCCACTCTTACAACCGTCCGACAACTTGTGTCCGTCCGTAATTTTATTCTTACAACCGTCTGGCAACTTGTGTCCGTCCGTCATGACTTACAACCGTCCTACCGTCGTAGGCCGTAATTCGCCCGTCTACCCGAAAGTATCTGTTTCCCATGCGACTATTATTTATGCAACCGTTCTACTATTCATAATATGCCTTTTGCTTCGACCGTCCATTAATGGCTTTCGTACGTCCTAGCTGATGAAGGAACGTATTTGTCCCGGTTACAAAATAGTCACGTGGTCGTCCGTCTACCGAAGTAGCCGTTATCATCGAAGCGTCCATAACTTTTTTTTTATACTTGGCAAGCAATATATACATGGATATAAAGCAAGATTTCATTCTTACACATTGTGTTATTTTTTCATTCATTCTATATAATCATACGATTCATTCTTTGTGCATAATTCATTTTCGTATATATATATATAATATATATTAGTATATCACGTATGATCACATTAGCATTCATATCATTTATTCATTTAGTGTATACATTTCAGCCCCAAAACATTTAATAAGGTTTGCACATAACATTGAAGGGGGCACATAGAACTCACCTGAAAAACTAGTCTTGGTTGTCCTAAACAAAGGTCCAACAACATCACGTATGATCTGAATTAGGTAGTTTAAATACACATCAGACCCAACCCCGACTCTAACGGTTCAATCATTCTAAACATACTGACTCTACTTACTGGTCTGCTACCTACGCACTTAGTAAGTGCGTAGGGCCTTGCTCATGCGTACTAGATAAGTACGCATGATCTTTCTCCTGCGTACTTGGTAAGTACGCATGATCTTTCTCCTGCGTACATAGTAAGTACGCATGATCTTTCTCCTGCGCACTTATAAGTACGCAGGACGTTCCTACTGCGTACTTGATAAGTACGCAGCACCTGTTTCCTGATAAGTCCGCAATTCTTGCATGTTAATTCGATCATGCTAATCTTACAATTTTCTTTGATCAAAAGGTGCGGTTTTCACTCTAGATGCTAGTTCTAAGCTTATTTTCAAGTTTCATCCATAAAAACGTCTCCTATTTAGCTAAAACCCGAGAAACCCCAAAACAAACAAAAACTCAGATTATGGTCGAATCGTTACCTGGATTGCACTTCTGATTTGGAGGTTTTACTCACGAACTCAGCGGTAACGTGCTCCTTCAATCTCGTGTCGATCCGTTGACTTTCTCTCTCTAGACCCGGGCTCTCATTTCTCTCTCTAGGATGATGAAATGAAGATGAAATGGTGAAGTGGGCTGCCGTGCCCCTTATATACCTGGGCTTTCATCGGCCCGTTCGAGCCTAGCCCAAGCCCATCCGTTTTTCTTTTGTTTTATGACGATTAAGCCTCTATCGCGTTATTGTTTACTAAATTACTATTTTTGGGATGTTACAAGTCTACCCTCCTTAAAAAGGTTTCGCCCTCAAAACCTCTTATACGTTAAACAATTTAGGGTATAGTCCCCTCATCTCGTCTTCTTTTTCCCATGTAGCTTCTGACCCTTTTCTGTGCTTCCATTATATTTTAACTAAAGGAATCGACTTATTGCGTAGTCGCTTCTCAGCTCGGTCAATAATGGCTATCGGTTCCTCCACATAATTTAGTCTGTCATCCACTTCGATCTCGTCGTAAGGTATGTGAGCTGTGTCGTCTGCTAGGCACTTGCGTAAGTGCGACACGTGGAACGTAGGGTGTATTCCACTAAGCTCAACAGGTAGGTCGAGTCTGTAAGCAACTTGACCCACTCTCGCTAAAATCTTGAAAGGTCCGACAAACCTTGGACTTAGTTTGCCACGTCTTCTGAATCGGATGATTCCTTTCCATGGTGATACCTTTAACAGTACCATGTCCCCCACTCTAAATCCCTTCTTCTCTTATCCGCGTATGATTTCTGTCTGTCTTTTGCATCTTTCATTCGAGGCTTGATTTGATCAAATTTCTCGGAAGTAGCTTTGACCACTTAGAGACTTGCAAAATCCTTTTGTCCAATTTCCCCCCAACAAACCGGGGTCCTACATTTCCTCCCATACAACATTTCAAATGGCGGCATGCCAATAGTCGAGTGATAGCTGTTGTTATATGAAAATTCTGCCAATGGTAGATGGTTGTCCCAACTCCCACCGAAGTCAATGATACAGGCCCGAAGCATGTCCTCCAAGGTCTGAATGGTCCTTTCCGATTGTCCATCGGTTTGGGGGTGGTAAGCGGTGCTGATGTTCAGTCTAGTGCACATTGCTTCATTAAATTTCTTCCAAAATCTTGACGTGAATCTAGTATCCCTGTCGGACACAATCGACAGCGGCATACCATGTCTACTCACAACTTCCTTGATAAATATTTCTGCTAGTCTTTCTGACGAAGAAGTCTCACGTATTGGCAAGAAGTGAGCACTTTTCGTCAAGCGGTCGACGATCACCCAAATGGTATCATTGCCTTTAGCTTTTCGCGGTAGCTTGGTAATGAAGTCCATCGTGATCTCCTCCCACTTCCATTCCGGTATTGGTAAGGGTTGCATTTTACCGCATGGTTTCTGGTGCTCGGCCTTAACTAGTGAACACGTCAAGCACTTGTTCACGTACTCAGTCACATCATTCTTCATGCTCGGCCACCAGTACTCTTTCTTCAAGTCTTGATACATTTTGTTTGTCCCGGGGTGGATAGAATAACGAGACTTATGGGCCTCATCGAGTATTTTGGCTCTAAGCTCGCCAATCTTAGGTATCCACATCCGGCCAAACCTAGTTCGTACACCGTATGCATTTGCATCTAAATTTCCTTGTTGTCCTACTATTCTTTCCCGTTTTATATTTCTTTCTGATAGTGCTTCATCTTCTGCCTTTGATATTTCACTCATCAAATCTGGCGTTATAATCAGCTGACACGCTTTGATCCGGATAGGTGTCGATTCTTCCTTTCTACTTAAAGCGTCAGCCACCACGTTTGCCTTGCCTGGATGGTACAATATCTCACAGTTATAGTCCTTCAGTAGCTCTAACCACCTCCTTTGTCTCATGTTTAATTCCTTTTGCTCGAAAAAGTACTTCAGGATTTTGTGATCGGAGTAAATGGTGCATTTGACTCCATACAGATAGTGCCTCCATATTTTCAACACGAAAACTACCGTTGCTAACTCTAGATCGTGTGTTGGGTAGTTAGCCTCGTGAATCTTTAGTTGCCGTGAGGCGTAAGCAATTACCTTTCCTCGTTGCATAAGTACGCACCCCAAACCCTGCCCCGAAGCGTCAGAATAGACTACCAAGTCTTCATTTCCCTCAGGTAGAATCAAGACTGGAGCTTGGGTTAATCGTGCCTTAAGTTCTTCAAACGCGTTGTTTTGGGTTTGACCCCATTCATACTTCACTTCCTTACGTGTCAACTTAGTTAGTGGCAAGGCTATTCTTGAAAAATCTTGAATGAACCTTCGATAGTAGCCTGCCAATCCCAGAAAACTTCGTATCTCTGTTAGTGTCTTTGGGACGTTCCATTCCTTTACTGTCTTGATCTTTGCAGGATCCATCATGATGTCGTTTGGGTTTATTACATGACCTAGGAATTGGACTTCCCTAAGCCAGAACGCGTATTTGGAGAATTTTGCGTACAACTTTTCCTGCTTTAGCACCTCCAGAACCTCCCTTAGGTGACAGTGGTGATCACCCTCGCTTTTCAAATATACCAGTATGTCGTCTATAAAAACTATCAATGATCGATCCAACATGGGTCGACATACTCTATTCATCAAATCCATAAACGCTGCTGGTGCGTTGGTCAATCCGAAGGACATCACGAGAAACTCATAATGCCCATAACATGTGCGAAACGCGGTCTTTGGTACGTCTTCTTCTCTTACTTTCAACTGATGGTAACCCGACCTAAGATTGATCTTTGAAAACCAACTTGCACCTTGTAGTTGATCAAAAAGGTCATCTATTCTAGGTAGTGGGTATTTGTTCTTTACTGTCCTCTTGTTCAACTCACGGTAGTCAATGCACATGCGCATGCTGTCGTCCTTCTTCTTTACAAATAGTACCGGAGCGTCCCACGGTGAGATGCTCGGTCTAATAAATCCCTTTTCTGTTAGTTCCTCTAGTTGAGACATCAATTCTTTCATTTCTGACGGAGCCAATCGGTAGGGGGCTTTGGCAACGGGCTCAGCTCCTGGCAATAAGTCAATCTGAAATTCTATTTCCCGATCGGGTGGTAACCCAGGTAGATCCTCAGGGAATACTTTCGGAAAGTTGCACACCACGGGTACATTCTTGAGTTCATTCATTTTCATTCTATCATCAATAACATATGCCAAATAAGCTTCGTAACCGCGCCTCATGTATCTTTCGGCCTTGATCATCAAGATGATGTTCGGCATCGTGCAATTCCAATCCCCATAAACCGTAATTGGACTGCCGCTAGGAGCTTTGAGGTGTATCCTCTTACGTTTACATATGATTTGAGCTTCGTTGGCAGCTAGCCAATCCATACCCAATACTATATCGAATCCTCCTAAGGTGAGAAGGAATAATCTAGAAGGGAACTTATGACCCTCTATTTCTATGATGCAATCCTCTGTTACTTGAAATACTGCCGAATTTTTACCAACGACAGTTTGTACGCTAAAGACCTTTACTATGGTGTTGATAGTGCAACCTAGTTTACGACTAAATGCACTGGATATAAAACTTTTACTAGCACCAGAGTCAAATAAAATAGCAGCATGTTCGTTATTAACTAGGAACGTACTTGACACAACATCAGGGTTTCCCCTTGCTTCCTCCTCAGTCAGGGCGTAGGCTCGTGTCCTAGCCTTTGGCTGTTCTTGTTCCTTTTCTTTTCTCGAACCAGATTGTCTGGTTTTTCTGCAACTCTTGGTCAGATGTCCAAATTGTCCACAACTTTGGCATTTAGTGTCTCTCAAACAGTCGCGAGAATAATGTCCCGCCTTTCCACACCTATAACATGTGGTGGTGCCGACTCGACACTCGCCAAGATGTTGCCTTCCACATTTCTTGCAAGTTTCATACCCTTCTGACCTTGGTTTCTTAATTTCGGTTGTTACATTCCCTCTTCTGGTGCCTCTAGACGGGTTCTCCCATTTTCTCTTTTGGGTCTCTGTTGGTGGGTCCTCATTGGCATAATTGTCGTAGACGATTCTGCTCAGATTCACTACCGACTCGAAGGTCGAGGGTAGGTTGGCTTTCACATGGACACGGACCCTTTGAGGTAGGCCCTTCACATAATACTTGATCATTCGCTCTTCTGTCTCCACCAGGTGGGGTACCAGTTGAGCTGAATCTAGAGGTATACTGGTGGTGCATCTTGTTGCCCGCCTTAAAGTTTAGGAATTCGTTTTCCACTCGATCAATTTCGTTCTGGGGACAGAACTTTTGAATTATAAGCTTCTTCAGGTCTTCCCATGTCATTCTGGCGATAGCGTTTGGCGACTTTGTTCTCTAAATGTTTCTCCACCAACCTAGTGCTTCGTTGGTGAAAGAATGAGCAACATATTTAACCGCCTGGTCCAGTCGACACTCGCTGATGTTAATTACAGCGTTCATCCTCTCAATCCATTCGAGCGTTGCCACTGAATCCTTGCTCCCATCGAACTTGGGTGGGTCTCCGTCTTTGAATCCTTTGTAAGTGCATCCACGATTGCTTGATCCCATTTTCACTTCATCCCCATCACTATCATACACTTTCTCTTCATGGCCTCCTTCATCATCCTCTTTACTTTTCTTTAGTGCCTCGGATAGTAGATCAGGCAAAACTTTCTTCAGAGTGAGCACAACTTCATGGGCAATAGCATCCCTGACTTCGGGTTCCAACTGTATCGGCCCTGGATTGTCGTCTCCAGTTGGGGTCACTTCTGTTTCGTGCACACTCTCGGTGTGTTCTGCGTGCACACTCTCTTCTTCTTTTAGTCTTTGATTCAACGGGGGTCTACCTACTCGGCCAGTGCGACCGCCTCGGCGTCCTGATCTTCCTCCACCAGCCATAATTCTTAGTTTCCTGATAGTTATAGAGGGAATACATCAATGACATTCCTTCAGATCATAGTTTAGAACAGTACGAGCAAGGTAAATTTTTAATTACAGTGACCGATTTGTGATTACTAATTTACATTGCTTTTCGGGTTCAAAACTCTTCAAATCGGTTGTGACATTGACATCTATTTGTTCTAAGTTAAGGTATCTATTCTTATCCAAGTGTATTAACTCTAGTACTTACTTACCGTGCTAGAGTTGGCGTTGGTTACCCATACTGACATCCGTGCGTTGGTCCCATAATCAGTTTGAGTCTAGACATTTAGGGATGTCTGAATCTCTCAAACAATTGCTCTGATACCAACTTGTAAGGCCCCATTCCCGGGTGACCTCACTTGTTAGATTTACTCATAAACATAGTCGTAATTACTGAACTTAAATTTAAAACATTCAGAAGTAGCGAAAGCAAACATCATTCAACTTACATGTCATAACAGCGGAAGTCTTAAAAATTGAAACATAACAATGTCTTAACATAAATAAAAGTGGGATGTCAGTCTCGTGTCGGGTAACCTTCACGCCTTCGCACGACCCTTCCTTTCTGTACCTGAAATGTATACTAAAAGTCAGCTAACGCTGGTGAGTTCTAGTTTAAAACTATTAAGTATGATCATTCTTTTCTTTATAAGTATACATAATTATATACATTCATAACTTTTGCTTTTCTTTCATCTTTCTTTTGTGATTACATATATATAAATACGTATTCATAAACTTTTGCTTTTCTTTCATCTTTCTTTTGTGATTACATATATATAAATACGTATTCATAAACTTTTGCTTTTCTTTCATCTTTCTTTTGTGATTACATATATATATATATATATATATATATATATATATATATATATATATATATGCATTCACCTTTTTCTTTTCTTAACTTTCATGGGTCATACACTTAAGGGTGATCAACCCGTCATTTGTTTGCGAATGTCACAAAGACAAACGCCACGGTCCATCGTCATGGCCCGCCATTCTTACAACCGTCCGGCAACTTGTGTCCGTCCGTAATTTTATTCTTACAACCGTCCGGCAACTTGTGTCCGTCTGTCATGACTTACAACCGTCCTACCGTCGTAGGCCGTAATTCGCCCGTCTACCCGAAAGTATCCGTTTCCCATGCGACTATTATTTATGCAACCGTTCTACTATTCATAATATGCCATTTGCTTCGACCGTCCATTAATGGCTTTCGTACGTCCTAGCTGATGAAGGAACGTATTTGTCCCGGTTACAAAATAGTCACGTGGTCGTCCGTCTACCGAAGTGACCGTTATCATCGAAGCGTCCATAACTTTTTTTTTATACTTGGCAAGCAATATATACATGGATATAAAGCAAGATTTCATTCTTACACATTGTGTTATTCTTTCATTCATTCTATATAATCATACGATTCATTCTTTGTGCATAATTCATTTTCGTATATATATATAAAATATATATTAGTATATCACGTATGATCACATTAGCATTCATATCATTTATTCATTTAGTGTATACATTGCAGATCCAAAACATTTAATAAGGTTTGCACATAACATAGAAGGGGGCACATAGAACTCACCTGAAAAGCTAGTCTTGGTTGTCCTAAACAAAGGTCCAACAACGTCACGTACAATCTGAATTAGGTAGTTTAAATACACATCAGACCTAACCCCGACTCTAACGGTTCAATCATTCTAAACATACTGACTTTACTCACTGGTCTGCTACCTGCGCACTTAGTAAGTGCGCAGGGCCTTGCTCATGCGTACTTGATAAGTACATATGATCTTTCTCCTGCGTACTTGGTAAGTACGCATGATCTTTCTCCTGCGTACTTGGTAAGTACGCATAATCTTTCTCCTGCGCACTTATAAGTACGCAGGACGTTCCTACTGCGTACTTGATAAGTACGCAGCACCTGTTTCCTGACAAGTCCACAATTCTTGCATGTTAATCCGATCATGCTAATCTTACAATTTTCTTTGATCAAAAGGTGCGGTTTTCACTCTAGATGCTAGTTCTAAGCTTATTTTCAAGTTTCATCCATAAAAACGTCTCCTATTTAGCTAAAACCCGAGAAACCCCAAAACAAACAAAAACTCAGATTATGGTCGAATCGTTACCTGGATTGGACTTCTGATTCGGAGGTTTTACTCACGAGCTCAGCGGTAACGTGCTCCTTCAATGTCGTGTCGATCCGTTGACTTTCTCTCTCTAGACCCGGGCTCTCCTTTCTCTCTCTAAGATGATGAAATGGTGAAGTGGGCTGCCTTGCCCCTTATATACCTAGGCTTTCATCGGCCCGTTGGAGCCGTGCCCAAGCCCATTCGTTTTTCTTTTGTTTTATGACGATTAAGCCTCTATCACGTTATTGTTTACTAAATTACTATTTTTGGGATGTTACATATGTGTAAATGTATAAAACCACAAAATAATCAGTGACTAACCTGATTGGCCGGCGTCGAGTACAGATCCGATGAGTGTAGGAGTGAAGATGACGACCTGGTAATAAAATCACAAAATAATCAGTGACTAAGCTGACCCAAATTTAAAATAATAATAATAACAACAGCAAAAAAGAACAAATCAAAATGATTCCAAGCTTGTAACTTGTTTCCACTGTTTAGCCACAAATATGAGTATAAACTCTATTTTTTTTAAACTCTAGTTCATATCTACCCATATACATTCATAACATGAATTTAAAACAACAACAAATAAAGTGACATTTTTTTCTAGATAAAGAAAATGAAATTAGAGGTATACCAAAATTGGGTTATGTTTCATGTTGAAAAAATAAAAAAATGTTGGCTAAAATCAAAAAAGAAACATAAACCCACCAAACCACTCTCTGATGCCCAACCCACTAGTTCATTATATCAAACAATAAGCTTTATCCAAGACTTATATCGTCCTTTTGTGATTTGTAAGTTCCTTTTGATATTGCCCTGATGCATGTTTTCTATTCTAGAATGTGTGACGGTTTGAGTGCCTTATTTACTTGACCTAAAGCAGCTATGTAGTCAAAGGCAAGCCGCCTATCGAGCTCTTATCAACGAAGTGGTGGTTTGAGCACTCGTTGACCATGTTAAATTGCCTAAAATCTTTCAGACTCTAGTCTTCTTTAAGCAATCATCATCCTCGTCAGAATTCGAAAAACTCTAAACCAAATGAAAAGTTCAAATACATAGTATTGAATCCTAATTTCTTACCCTTGTCTTGACCGCACCAGAAATCGTTCCATTCTTCGGTGAGTGCAGCTACAGCAACGATGGGTCTTCATCGTCGTCTCCGACGAGTGCAGCTACAGCAGCGACGGGTCTCCGTCGTCCTTTCCAACGAGTGCAGCTACAGCAGTGACAGGTCTCTGATCGGCCTGTATGAGTGAAGATGAGGACGAAGATGAAGAAAAAGATCTAGATTGAGAAGAAGATCTGAAGTTGAAGATGGGGGATTTTGAGATCTGGACTTAAGAGGGAGAAGAAGAAGCTATATATAGGGTAAAAGTAAAATTACTAGAATGTCCTTCAACATCAAAAATAAATTAGTAATTAAAGAAAAAAAGATGTGGTCCAGAATGTGTTTCTTGATTTTCACAACAATTCAGTGTTTTCATTTGATACGTCTCATATACATATATTATATGTATATATACACATATATATATAATATATGTATATATATACATATATATATAGGAGGAGGTTCTAATAAAAACCCACTTAAGTTGAAAAACCCACTAAACTCTGTTTTACATATGTAAAAAAAATTATTTTTTGTATGGATTCTACATTCAATTTTATCATTTTTGATGAAAAAATTAAAAAATCGCCGAGCGGTTTTTTTTAATTTTTTTTTTAAACCTGCCGTTTGTTACATATGTAAATGTTGTTTTTAACATATGTAATGCTGACGTGTTGCATACGTAAGAAAAAAAACGCTGATTTTTGTTATTTTTACATGTTTTTTATTTTTATTTTTATTCGGCGTTTTTTTATTTTTTTTCTGCGACCAGGGGTTTTTTTATATAAATAATCAATCCCCATTTTTTTAAAAAATTCTAATTTTTTTCAAAGGGTTTCGTGGGTTTTTTCAACTCGAAAGGGTTTTCATTTTACTCTTTCCCTATATATATATATATATATATGATTGAGTTCATGAGAACTTATTTTCATTTAAAAACCAAAAAACTCCTCATTAAAGGTAAAAAAATAAAAAAAAAATCATAACTCAAAATATAAATCATAAACTAAAAAAGTGCTTCGGAGACAATGTTTCCCACGTCGTACTCGTTAAAAAAAACGCAATACTACATATGCGTAGTACCAAACAAAAAACCTAAACCACCTCCAAAAACCTAAACCCCCACCCCACCCCCACCCCCACCCAAAAACCTAACCCCACCCCACCCACCCCCACCCCCTCTAAAAACCATGAAATGAGGAAAACGAAAGAAATGTTTTGTTTTTTTTAGTTTTTAAGCTTTTAGTTTTTTTTTTGTTTTATAATTTTTTTTATATTTTTCTTTTTTTTGTAGGGTTTTTTTTTGTTTTATAATTTTTTATATATATATATATATTTTTTTGAGGGTTTTTTTTGCTTTACAAAAAATGTGCTAATGAAGAGTGTTTTTGTTTTCTCATGAACAATGAGTTTTCTCATGATATTTCCCATATATACATATACATATAGTGCGGTTCAAAAGGGAACGACAAAAAACCGGGGAACCGGCTCAAATGAATTCTGATTGAACTCATTCTGGCGGCGTTGGAATCGGCTCGTCTTACATTTTAAGGTTTAGAATTAGGATTTAGGGTTTAGCTTTAGGATTTAGTGTTTAGGGTTTACCTTTAGGGGTTTAGATTTTAGGGTTTATAGTTTAGATTTTAGCGTTTAACTTTAGGGTTTAGGGATTCTGGTTTAGGGTTCGACAAGTCTGTTTCAACACCGTTGAAATTAGTTTTTGAGGGTTAGAGGGTTGGGGTTAGGTTTTTTTGAGGAGGTTATTAAAAAAAAATTCGAATACATGTTCTTGAAACTTAAATGTGTTCTTTAAGATATTTATATGTTGCTGAACCACCACATTCCACCACCCAATCCAGTACTAAAATATCTAGTAAAATAAGATTTTTGATATACATAGGTAGGTTTTATAAGTTTCAATTTCCGAGATAAATTCTTTAATACGAATCACTACTGATTATATATATATATATATATATATATATATAGGTGACGGTTACACTAATAAGTGGTTTTTCATTACTAAATTCTAAGAAGTGGGTCAAACGAACTCCGATTAAGCTCATTTCAGCGGCGTTACAACCGTCTCATCGAACCATAACCCGGACCCAAAAACCTAAACCCCCTCCACCCGCACCTCCAAAAACCTAAACCCCCCTCCAACCCCACCCCAAAAAGCCTAAAACCACCACCCCACCCCCCAAAAACCTAAACCCCCCCCACCCCCCCCCCCCCAAAAAAAACCTAAACCCACCCCCACCCACCCCCAAAAACCTAAACGCCCCACCCCCACCCAAAAAAAAAACTTAAACCAAAAAATCTAAACCCTAAAAGCTAAACCCTAATGCTAAACCATAAGGTTAAAACCCTAAAATTTAAACGTAAAATCTAAACATTAAAAGCTAAACTCTAAAAGCTAAGATGGTAGAGTTCGACGAGACGGTTCCAACGCCGCCGAAATTAACTCAATCGGAGTTCGTTTGTTATCCTTTTTTAAGGTTTTTGTCATTTTTTAGCGAAAAACTAATTTTTATTTGAATCTCCCTATATATATATATATATGTTTATATGTATGTATGTTCGGATATATTTTCAGCTTCAACGATTTCAGTTTTTGTATGCTATTAATTATTGTGTGCATATAATTATTTTGAAATTCAAAATACAATTCCACCTTATATTTTCTTTCTCACATCCTCGGTCCATATTTCCTTTTTTTTTGGTCAACTCACCACGTTTTTTGAACTGTATCCTGTTACCCTAAATTTGTTAAAAATTAAATTTCCAATATTAAAATACTATTTAGATGAGAGAATATTTAGCGTTTTATTGAAATTTGCCCACAAAGCAATTGACAAAATAATTAAGAAGCTTTGAGGCGGAATTGATTGTAGGTTAGAATAGGGGAAAACACTAAAGAATACTAACCAAGTTTCAATAGTGTTTCAATTAGGTCACTTACCATAGTATACCCGAGGGTGTATACCGTGTAAAATACGTATTGAGTAAACTAATTGGAATACTTTCGAAACTTGTTTACTATTCTATAAAGTTACCCCGTTAGAGTAGCATCATGCATCCAGGATGCCATGGATGAAGATCATATTTGCAGCATGCATACATACTAAACATGGATTTCAATTCGAGATACACAGACGTTATACATATATGATATATATACACACACGACATGGATTTGAAGTTTCAAATAGCAAAAGGATAAGGAAAGATACAACATACATGAACAAATAGAAGTATTAGTAGCTATAATTACCACCATCCATTAACAACATTACCTTTAAGCCAACTGAAACTCTTCCTAAAAGACCCTTTGACTTTTTCTTCAACAGAGTACACTTTATAGCTAGCAACTCTCTTCTTCCTCTGGAACTCAGGATCATTAAAACTCCATGACTTTGCAGTTGACTTCCCTTTCTTGAAGTTCAAATCTGTAGCAGTGCCAGCAACAACAAGATCCATTTTCTTAATAAAATTGGATCCTTTTGGTCCAATTTCACCATAGTATCTCTCTATATGCGTATCTCCTTCATCACTGTACCTGTAGGATCTTGATCTATAATCTCCCATGAAGATGGTGGGTGTTTGAAGGGTTTAAAATGGGTTTGAAATGCTTCTTGGGAAAAAGTAATGCAAAAGGATATGCTGGACCTACTCAAATGACGGTCCCAGTCTTATTTTGCTTGGTAGCCAGCAAACTTTGAACAGCAAGCAAACTTTGAACGGCAGCTGACCATTTCAAAATTTAGAAGAAAAAGAAAACAAAATTTTATGAGAAAATCATAAACTAACCATTTTTCAGAATTTATGTCACAAAATATTTACGTCTATACCATATGTCACGTGTATATTTTTGATCACGCAATAGATTTTACACCATTCAAACGTAAGCTAAAAATCATGTCATACGTGAATAACCATTCACGTATTATCTTTTGTTTGAGTATATTCAGCTCACAAAATTCAATACAATTGCGATATGATAAGTACTCTTGTAGTATCCATTCTATTCTCACATTGCTATTTAACGCATAAAAGTTTTTCTTTATAATGCATGAAGTTCAATGAATGCACCACTAGAAACAATGGCCTTCACCGATCAAAAGTTACCGATGGGCAAATCCATCTGAAGTTTACCGACGGATCATCGATGGATTCCGTCTAATCCCATATTTTCAATTACTTTTTTAGATTTTGCCTAAACCTTCAGTAATTCATCGGAATAAGATTACGTCCCTCGAGTCCACCGTATGGGAATTGATGGCCTAAATAACCCGAAGATCCGAAGACCCCTGTCATCGCGTGAGACTCGTCCCGATTCTCCCGTATAACTATTTTTATCATTTATATTTGTAAAAAGTAAATATTTAATTTAATTTTGTTATAAATAACTTTTTTTGGAGAATTAATGTTTATTTGTTTATTTATTTTAAATTTCAGAATTTACAGATTTAGTTTATATTTAAACTAGTATGTATACCCCGCACTCCGCAGCAAGAGTGTGATTGTTTTTTCCAAGTATTACGCGGCATGGAATTGATAGCTATCGGTTTGGCTCGTCATAAACTATTAAAACGAACACCATTACCGCAATTGTATCGTCCCTCGCTATAGCGTATGATAAAAAAACTCGACTTTAAAAACTACTCCGTTTAAAAAATATATATGCCGGAACGTTCACAATAAAAAAAACTAAAAACTGTTGCGCATTTCATTTTTAAAACCGTTAACAAACGAAAGTTATGAAAAACGAAATTATTAGAAAATCAAATGATTTAAAAACGTATATTATATAGTATAAGGGTAGAAAATGAAAATAAGTAAAAAAAATCTAAAACGTTGACCACTCATCTTGTGTCAAAGGGACCAATTGTTGTAGTTCACTGTTCATATTCAATTTGAAATGTATAGGTATATAATTTGCGAAAAATAAAAAAAATTAAGTTTTGTTTTCTTATTAAAAAAACTATTACCGACGGAGTTCCATTGGTCATTTGTCAAACTGTGGTTGGAGATAATCGGTCGGAAACTAAACCATTGGTGATCGATCGGTAATGAGTAAAAATGTGGCCGGACAATATGTGTCGGTAACTTAGCCGTCGGTAATCACCGACGGAGTTCCATCGGAAAAAGGTATTACCCATTGCCGACGGAGATGTTAAACCTATATGCCCAAGTAGCAACATATGACAATGCTGCTAGCAATGTTTGATCTAAAGGGTTACACAACGAGTAACGATAACTATTAAATGTGTTTAAAAGAGTTTAAACGCATTAACGCAAAACGATATTGTGGGCGTAGTTATTTAGTGAAATAATTATAACAAATAGTTCTATAATATTAGTTGTTGTTATTTGGAGAAATAATAATAATTAGATATTTATTAAAACTAAATAAATGTTTATTAGGAATAAACTTTTATTCGTTTAATATAATGGTTTTTTTTTAATATTATTTAGAATTATAATATATATATATATATATGGGAGGTTCAAATAAGAAGAAAATTTTCGCAAATAAATCTAAGAAATTATTTCTATTTTAACCGAAACTGGGTTAAACGAACTCCGATTGACTTCATTTCAGCAGCGTTGAAACCGACTCGTCGAGGTTGGGGGTGGGGGGATTTAGGTTTTTGGGGGTGGGGGTAGGGTTTAGGTTTTTGGGGGGTAGGGGTTGGTGGATTTAGATTTTTCAGGGGTGGGGGTGGGGGATTTAGGTTTTTTGAGGGGTGGGGTGGGTAGGTTTAGGTTTTTTGGGGGTGGGGGTTGGAGGATTTAGGTTTTTGAGGGGTGTGGTGGTTAGGTTTTTGGGTTTAGCTTTAGCATTTAGCTTTTAGGGTATAGCTTTACGGGTTTAGCTTTAGGGTTTAGCTCTAGGCTTTATTTCGACGAGGCGGTTCCAACGTCGCTAGAATTAGTTCAATCGGAGTTCGTTTGACCCAGTTTATTAGGTTTTTTTAGCGAAAATTCACTTATTAGCGGAACCTTCCCCTATATATATCTATATACATATATTTATATATATATATACACACACATATATATATATATATATATATATATATATACACATACATATATATATATATATAATCAATCAATGAAATGGTCAATTTGTATTAATTGAAATGAGTTAGTGTACAAATGAGAAACTGACAATTTCAGTTACAAGATAACGAACTAACTCTAGCTATTTATAGACGAATGCAAATTGACCTAATACATAAACTTCTAGACTCTTTAAGAAGTGAGCATGAGATAACTAACTTAACTAACTCATTATATAGTAGTTATCCTCCGGAGTAGTCTGCATTAGAAGAAACTCACTTTGGTCCGGAGATATTACCTTCTACTACGGAGGAACAAAGTGTTCCTCCGGAGTATATAGACTCTCCGGAGTACATGCTTTGTACTCCTTTCTCTTGTTCTTCTTTGATCTGGAGCATTTGTAAACTATGCGGACTAATCTTTCTATGGAGTCCAGAGTAAGACTTCATTTGGAATAGCCCTTTAACTTGTCAGCATAAGATAGTTTCTCCGAAATACTCCACCTCCGGAGTAACTTCTTCTTCTGGAGCAGATATTCTTCCTCCGGTGTAAACAATTAGAATATTTTGGTAACACCAGCCTTATGTTTATTTTACAACCAACAATGTACTCATCTACATATGAATTAAACTCATTTTTACCTCATTCATCCAAATGACCTGTTTGGTGCTTGGTTCACCAAAACTCACCCAATTCAAGTTATTAACACTTGTTTCATTATAAATTTGATTTCCAACCATATTGTGATTCAACAAGATACTTTTTAACATGTAATTCGTTCAAACTTCACAAAATACTAAATCAATGCATTTCATCAAACACTTTATATGCATATTAGTATTTACATCGAGTATCTCACCTTGGTGACATACTAATTCATTCTTATAACATTAATCACATCATACTTGGATCATTTCAACATATTATACCATTAAAAGATGATTCATATTCATATTAGTCTAAAACCCCCAAAATTCAACATATTAGGTCAAAACCCAAATTCTATACTATGTAAGTTTGATAATATAATCATGTTCAACCAATTCTAACACATAGTTAACATAAAATATGATGTATTTAACCCAAAATAATCACCGTATATCCATTTGTTACAGATTATGACTAAAACCCACATAATCATTCAAAACCCTCAACATGCATCAACATGGAAACACAAATCATGGAGTTCTTGTAATTATTTAACATCATACTAACCTAAATATGATGCTTTCAACCCAAATGAAAAACAATTATAACATTATAATCATCTTTCAATACTAAAATATAAACAACCCCCAAAACATAGGGTTTCAAGATGAAGACACTTAAAACTAGCTCTTTCTCATTAGAAGTTGATTATATTGCTTCAAAACCTTGATTTCCATCCTCAATTTGATGAATTTCATCTTTTTCCTCCTCTTTATTTCTTTCTCCCATCATTTTTCTTCAAAACACACACACATCCTTCCAACTTTGACCAAATGAAAGACCTAACCCCTTTTTGACCCCTTTTAGGTAAAGTTTCATGACTGACAAATCATTGCACAAATAATTAATTCTTGTCTATTTGATTATACACATTGCTAACCATTACTAACTAACAAACTATATATATATATATATATATATATATATATATGTATATATATATATATGGGACGGTTCCACTAAAAAGTGGTTTTTCGGTAAGAAATACTAAGAAGTGGGTCAAACGAACTCCGATTGAGCTCATTCCAGTGGCGTGAGAACCGTCTCATCGAACCCTAACCCAGACCCAAAAACCTAAACCCCCTCCACCCGCACCCCGAAAAACCTAAACCCCCCTCCAACCCTACCCCAGAAAGCCTAAAACCACTACCCCCCACTCCCCAAAAACCTAAACCCCCACCTCACCCCCTAAAAACCTAAAACCACCCCCACCGACCCCTAAAAACCAAAACCTCCCACCCCTACCCTAAAAAAACCTAAACCATAAAATCTAAACCCTAAAAGTTAAACCCTAAGGCTAAACCATAAGGCTAAAACCCTAAAATTCAAATGTAAAATCTAAACCTTAAAAGCTAAACTCTAAAAGTTAAGATGGTAGAGTTCAACGACACTGTTCCAACGCCGCTGAAATTAGCTCAATCGGAGTTCGTTTGATATCGTTTCTTAAGGTTTTTGTCATTTTTTAGATTTTTTAGCGAAAAACTACTTGTTATTTAATCCTCCCCTTTATATATATATATATATATGGGACGGTTCCACTAATAAATGGTTTTCGATAAGAAATCGTAAGAAGTGGGTCAAACAAACTCCGATTGAGCTTGTTCCAGCGGCGTTGGAACCATCTCATCGAACCCTAACCCGGCCCCAAAACTTAAACCCCCCTCCACCCGCACACCAAAAAACCTAACCCCCCCCCCCCCCCTTCAACCCTACCCCGAAAAGCCTAAAACCACCACTCCGACCCCCCAAAAACCTAAACCCCCCCCCCCCACCCCAAAAAATAAACCTAAACCCACCCCCACCCACCCCCAAAAGCCTAAACCCCCCACCCCCCAAAAAAACCTAAACCCTAAAATTTAAACCCTAAAATCTAAACCCTAAGACTAAACCCTAAGACTAAAACCATAAAATTCAACCCTAAAATCTAAACCTTAAAAGCTAAACCCTAAAAGCTAAGATGGTAGTTCGACGAGACGGTTCCAACGCCTCTAAAATGAGCTCAATCGGAGTTTGTTTGATATCGTTTCTTAAGATTTTTGTCATTTCTTTGGTTTATTAGCGAAAAACCACTTTTTATTTGAAGCTTCCCCTATATATATATATATATATATATATATATATATATATATATATATATATATATATATATATATTTTAAACTCATGATTAAACCACCAAGTGCGCTTGGTTGGGTTGGTCAAGCGTTTTAAATAAATACATTTTTAGGCAATTTCATATATATCCCTATAAATTGGGAAAATCATATTTACCCAACCAAAACTAAAAATATCATATATACCCTTACAAACATGTAAAATTATGATATATACCCATTTTATTAAAAAAAATTTAAGAAAAGGTGCAAGAGGCTCTACCAAGTGCGCTAGTCTCGCATTAATATATACCCATTTTTAACTTTAAATTTTTATATTTACCCATAAACAATAGTTTTATCAAAATATTATATTTAACTTTCTTACTTTCTTTTATAATTTTATCAATTTTCTTTTATATCATTTATATATCATCAGATGGAGGAACATGTTTTCTTTTATAACAACTATAAAAAACATGATCGAACTAGCAATGGAACTCGCAATCAACGATACCTTCTGAATGGGTTTGTAGAATCGCGATAGTCGTCGTCTCCTTTACGTATGGGATAAACTAAAAAAATAGGTTATAAAAAAATCATATAACGGATAGTGGTAGAATAGTCAAAACATAAAAACTTGTAACATCCAAAAACCTATAACTTTTAAAATTGATGAAGTAATAAAAGTGTTGAAGCACTTTTGTGTGACAGACACTCTGGATATTGTCTTAGCTTTTGTACTTGTCTTGTATTTATTAGTCTTTGTATGTTAGTGTCTGTATGTATTAGTTATCGAGTTGTAATTTCTAATGCATGTTATTGTTGTATAATTTCTCTAAGTGTTTTGCGCACTTAGCAAGTGCGCAGGAATTACTTCCTGTGTACTTAGCAAGTACGCAAGAATACTCTGCGTACTTGCTAAGTACGCATGAACAATTTGCCATGCGCACTTGTTAAGTGCGTAGAGATCAGGTCTAGTATAAATAGACAAGGTTGACAGAATTTATGTACGCAAACATTTGCACTAAGTAGTATTCTCTCTGTAACCTTCAAGTTTATAATCGACGGACTTTGAAAGTGATTTCGTTATCGGTTTACTCAGTGTTGCTTGATTCTCCACCTAATCACGGGCATTCCGCACCCGGTCCGACTAGTCACACACCCACACGTAACGATCCGAGACACCCAGGGACCTACAAGTGGTATCAGAGCATAGCTCTTGATTTCAAGTGTTGTGAGTGTGTTAGGAGCATCTTCTACACATCATATAGAGATTCTGCAAGCAAAAGTGGGTGTTTTTGTTGATTTTTGTGATAAAATAGGGGTAGCTCTTGAGCACTATTTTAGAAGCAAAAATCACTCAAAAACTGACTTTTGTTGTGTATTTGAGTGTTTTGAGCATCAAAGGTTGGTTAGAAACGAGTTTCTGATCCTTTCGCTCATTTTGTTTGGTCATATCTTCAATTTCTTCTGTCTCCGGTGTGATTCCAGTTATCGGAAAAAGTTAGTGAGGGTTGGTGAAAAAGTGACCTGTGTACTTACCATATTTGGCAACAAGTACAGTCTTGTTGCGTACTTACCAAGTACGCAAGACCATATTTGCTGCGTACTTAAGTGCTCTCCTGCGTACTTATCATTTTCTCCTACGAACTTGTCAAGTACGCAAGAGCAAATTCTAAATACGCAAGACCAGATTTTTTAAGTGCGCAAGTTGTTTTGATTTTTCTGAAATTTGACTAAGTGTCACACTATGGAAAATCTTCAGAACCTCGGTAACCTCCTTAATTATGAAAATGAAATTGGAACTCCGCAAAAACCGCCAAAGCTGCTTAATGTAAATGATTATTCAAATTGGAAAGCACGCTTTGAACATTATATCTCATATACTGATTCCTCTTTGTGGATACCTATACTTGAGGGGTATAAGCATCCAACTTATACATATCTTTATGAAGTTGTTCCCAAGCCTATTTCTAAGCTAGACGAAGAAGAAAAGAAAGCCTATGATAGAGAAAAGAAAGCACATGGATCTATCACAATGGCCCTAACTAGAGAACTCTTTCATAGCTTCAGAGGTTATGATAATTCGAAAGATCTCTGGAAGGCATTGCAGAAAAGATTTGAAGGGAACAGTGACATCAAGAAGAGCAAAAGAGATCTTCTGAGAAAGCAGTATGAGTGCTTCAGATATCTGGAGAATGAATCTACTAATGAACTTATATCTAGATTCTATCATCTTCAAACTGAGTTAAAAGCTTTTGAGCTAAAGTATCCTGATGAAGAATTAGTTGAAAAATTTCTGGATGCTTTACCACCAAAGATTGAAATGTATACCACTCTGCTGAGAGACAACCCGAAGTTCTATGAGATGACGATTGAAGAACCAATCGGTAAGGTTCAAGCTCACGATATGAACCTGAAAATAAAGGGAAGCTCAAGAAAGACCTCAAATCCAAGACCCTTCTATGTATTATGGGACGTCTTCCACAGCTAAATCATCTGGTTCTGGTATCGCCTAATTCTCAGGGAACTCTAATGAAGAAGATAAGTCGAATGGTTGTGGTGGTCATACATGCTTTACAACATGTGGATCTGCTTCTCACCACCAACATCCCTCAAGAAATCCTCCCTCTACATCTTCAGCTAACCAGACTGCTATAGCCAAGATAGTTGAAGATCATGTAGCATTATTTTCATCGTGTATGCTTGCCTATGAGAACTTCATTGGTGGAAAGCTTATAGATCCTGAGACAATTGAAGAAGATTTTAATCAGGTGGATCCAGACGACATGGAGGACATGGATATTCAGTGGAATATGGCCATGATCTTGAGAAGGGCCAAGCGTTTCTTGAACAGAACTGGCCGAAAGTTTATTGGTGGGCATTCAAATGCCAAGGTGGGTTTTGAAAAATCCAAGGCCAAGTGCTACAAGTGTCAGAACTTTGGACACTTTGCTCGTGAATGTCAGAAGGACAAAGCACCCGCCTCAGGATTCACAAGACCAAGCCAGGGAAACAAACAAGGAAACAATCAAGGGTACAACTCTAACAACTGAAATCAAAGTCAAGGTGGAACGTCCAATGCATTTGTGGCTCAACAGGACGAAAGCTTTGATTGGGGTGTTCATTTAGAGGATGCCCTTATTGCACAAACACAGGTTGGGCTAATGGTTGAGATGATGGAGATGATGGAAGCAGAAGAACGGGAAGCGTCTGTAGCTGACTAAAAGGAGTCTACAACTGCCTTTTCCCTCATGGCTATTGGGGAAGTATCAAGTTCGTCAACTGAGGTAGACTCTAATTCTTTTGCTGTTATTTCATGTTCCAAATGTCTTTGCTTGAAAGAAGAAAATTCTAAGCTTCAGGACAAAGTCGAACCCCTTCGTATTGCAGCGTTAAGTTATAAGGAAAATGAAAAACGTTACAAAGATTCAATTGAATCTTTAAAGAAAGAAAAACGTGACTTTTCACTTAAAATCAGCGAACAACAGTTTCATTTGGATGTTGCATACGAGGGGTTAGAAAAGAGAAATAATGAAATTACCAAGCTGCAGAATGAGGTCTTACAGTTAAATGTTAAATTGAGAAGTTGAAAAATTCTCGCTTTGTGGTGGAACACTACGAATCAGTAGTGAGGCAAGTAAATGGCTTAGGGTTGGGTACTAATGCCATTCCTCCACCAGTTAGCGGGAAATTTGTCAACGGCTTAATTGACATTGATTTGTCTTGCCTTGATGAGTCCACAAGTCAGGACGATTCCTCTAAAAAGGATGATTTCTTAAGTAAGGCTGACTTTGCATCTAATGAAGAGTTCTTTACTGCTTCTGATGATGGGTCTGAGAACACCTGCCCTGAAGGAGTAGTCTCTGAGGAGTTGCTAGGTGAACAGAAAGTTAAGAAAAACATTATCACTGATAGTGATAATTGTATTTTGACTGAACCCAATATCATTGAATCAAATGAAAAATTAAAAGTCATGCTTTATGGGGGATATAAAAACATTAATCAAGTTAAAAAGGAAGCCTTTTCAGCTCAATTTGGGCTTGGCTATCAAGAAAACTTGCAAAAATATTATATTCCCAAAAACCAATCATCATCGGGTCAAACTCATGTTCACCAAACAACTTCTCCTGCTCATCATGCTGAGTCATCTAATGTCAGATCTAATGAGCCTTACAGGAGGACTTACAAAGAAAAGAGAACTTGCTTTCACTATGGTATGGTTGGTCACATTCTTGTGAACTGTCCTGCTAAGAACCAAGGGAAACGGCCAATTGTTTCACAACCGGCTGTTATCCCTAAGTCACCACTAGTGAAGCATTCCAAAAGTCCAAAAGCAAATGTCGTGAAACCACCGGTAAAACCTATGGTAAGGCCAAAGATCACATCTGAGGCTAAACCATCTGTTTCAAAAAGGGGAAAGCTACCTGCTAAACCTTGTGCATCTACCTCTTGTAGTGCACCAACTGGTGAGAAACCTGTGGTGAAACTCTATAAGCCACAGAGGAGAAGAAGGAACAAGAGATTGAGAAAACTGAAACAACTGGTTGGAACTCAATCAGGTGAAGCTTCGACTAGTTCACCTGTTGCTGTTGAATGCAAGCCTACTGTTCCAGTTAAGAAGAAGAAGAGGTCCTGAAATAACAAATCTAAAAGTTTTCAATCTCCTGGTCCCAAATCTTCTAAAGATTCATCCATTTTTGACAGTCACGACTGTGAATTAATTGCTGTTGTTTATTTTGAAAAAGACGGACGACCCAAGACCACTATGGCTTGGGTCTCCAAATCTAATTAATTTCTTGTGACTCGTGCAGGGACATCCGAAGGGTACTATCTCTAATCGTTGGTATGTAGATAGTGGATGCTCCCGGCACATGACAGGTAACATGGCCCTGCTTCAAGATGTGAAACCATTTAGAGGTGGCTATGTAGCCTTTGCTGGAGAGAAATGTGGTAGTATCACGTGTCAAGGCATGGTTTCAAATGGTTGTGTCAGCTTCGACAACGTCAACTACTGCGAGCAGCTGAAGCATAACCTGTTGAGTGTCTCCCAGATGTGTGACAAAGAGTACTCGGTTATGTTTGACAAGACTGAATGCGTGATTCTCAAACCTGGTTTTGAGGTTCCTGAAGACTGGATTCTGATGCGAGTGCCAAGGACAAATGATACCTATCCGATCGATATGAGCGTGGTGAAAACCACATCATATGTTGCTACTTGTTTGCTTACCAAAGCGACAGAGCTTGAGTCTATCTTGTGGCATAGGAAACTCGGACACATTTCTTATCGAAAAATGAATCATCTTGTCCGAAACGGTTTGGTAACCGGTGTTCCTAAGCTGAGATTTACCGTTGCAGATGACTGTATGCCTTGTAAAAAGGGCAAACAGCAACGGAAGTCTCATAAGCCCAAGCTCCAAAACTCCATCGATACCCCTTTGGAGCTATTGCATATGGATCTGTTTGGCCCCATAAGTATCAGGAGTATTGGAGGTAAGTCATACTGTCTGGTTGTAACTGATGATTTCTCACGTTTTTCTTGGGTGCATTTTTAGGTACAAAGGATGAAACTGCTGATATTCTTCAATACCTTATCCTGAGCTTGGAATCTCTTTGCAAGTTGAAGGTTAGAAGAATAAGGCGTGATAATGGAACTGAATTTAAGAATAATTTTATGGAACTTTTCTGTCTCAAGAAAGGGGTCCGTCACGAATTTAGTGCCCCGTACACACCTCAGTAGAATGGAGTCGCAGAACGGAAGAACAGAACCTTGATTGAGACTGCAAGGACAATGCAGTCAGATGCAAAGCTTCCTGTCACTTTCTGGGTAGAAGTAGTTAATACAGCTTGTCACGTCTTGATCAGAGTTCTGGTTGTGAAGAGGCACAACAAGACTTGCTATGAGTTTATCAATAATCAACCTCCCAATCTTGACTATCTAGTTCCTTTTGGTAGTCCTTGTTCCTTATTGCTACAATACAAAGACCGCAAGTCTATGTTTCATGCAAAAGCAGTGGAAGGCATCTTCTTAGGATATGTTGCCAACTCGCCTTTCAAGAGAGTGTACAATATAGTAACTCGTACTGTTGAGGAATGGTTTGAAATGGATTGTATTAAACACAGCATTCCACCAGAACCAACTGGTCCAGCTTGGGGTTTTGATTATGATGCGCTATTCAAATCTTTCAACCTTCCTGATTTGTCTGCCGATGATGCCGCAAATGTGTATGAATTATTTGGTGGCGGTGATGACTCCAGTTTCTCAACCCGTGCAACTGTAACGATTGTAACTCCCGATTCTAATGCTGCATCTGCATCTGGAACTCATGATAGTGGTAATATTGAAGGTGTTCATGTTGACGGAAATGACGCTCAAGCTAATCCTAACACTCGTGTAGGAAATGAAGTTCCAGCTGATCCAATCAACATTGAATCTTCTTCTTCTAGAACACAGGATATGGGGGAGTTGAGCACAAACCTCGATTCAGAAATTCACGAACCGAATGTACCAGAGACGAGAGTGCATAAGAATCATCCAATTGACAACATTATTGGCGATCCTCATGCTGGTGTTCAACCTCGTCATAGAACCATTATTGAGAAAACTAGTTTGTACTCTGAGATACTTGACACTGGTGTCATGGAAACATGTTTGCATGCTGCATTTGTGTCCCAGTTAGAGCCGGAGAACGTTAAGGAGGCTTTCGCTGACAACTTTTGGATTGAGGCGATGCAAGAAGAACTGTCTCAATTCCAAAAGTTGCATGTGTGGGATTTGGTTGAGTTGCCAAGAGGTGTACAACCAATTAGAACCAGATGGGTATTCAAGTGCAAGACGGATGATCGTCATATTGTAGTGAAGAATAAAGCAAGGTTGGTTGTTCAGGGTTTTTATCAACAAGAGGGCTTGGATTACACAAAGTATATGCCCCAGTTGCTAGACTTGAGGCCATTCGACTGTTTCTGGCTTATGCCTCCTATGTCGGCTTCAAGGTCTATCAACTTGATGTGAAGAGTGCTTTCCTGTATGGAAAAGTTCATGAACAGGTCTATGTCACTCAACCTCCCGGCTTTGAAGATCCGCATAATATCAATAAAGTGTATAAGCTCGACAAAGCACTTTATGGTCTTCATCAAGCACCTCAGGCATGGTATGAGACATTATCAAAACATCTATTGTCAAATGGTTTCGACCGTGGACAGATTGACTCAACCCTCTTCATTCGAAAAGAAGGAGGTGATATTCTTCTTGTACAAGTGTATGTCGACGACATTATCTTTGGGTCTACAAATGAAAAGATGTGTAGGGAATTCGAACAGGTGATGAAGTCCAAGTTTGAGATGAGTAACATGGGTGAATTGTCGTTTTTCCTGGGTCTGTAAGTCATTCAAAGAGAGTATGGCATTTATCTGCATCAAACTAAGTATGTGCAGGACATCTTGTCAAAATACAAGATGAATGATAGCAGTACTTATGGCACACCTATCCCCGTCAATCATGGTCTGCATCCAGACAAAGATGGAAAGGATGTGGATTGCAAATTATACCGTGGGATGATCGGATCTCTTATGTATCTCACAGCTTCAAGGCCTGACATAATGTTTGCTGTATGCTTGTGCTCAAGGTTTCAGTCACAACCGACAGAGTCTCATATGATAGCTGTCAAGATGATATTCAGATACTTGAAAGGGAAACCCCGATTGGGTCTTTGGTATTCAAAGCAGCAGTCATTTGACTTCAAAGCCTATATTGATCCAGACTATGGCGGTTGTAACCTTGATAGAAAGTCAACTTCTGGTGGATGTCAATTCTTGGGAGACAGACTGGTTTCCTGGCAGTGTAAGAAGCAGTCAACGGTTCTGTCTCAACATGTGAAGTAGAGTACATTGTTCCAGCTAGCGGTTGTTCTCAGATATTGTGGATTCAGCAGCAATTGAGAGACTACGGCTTAAACTTCACTGGAACTCCACTATTCATTAACAACAATGCCACCATGCCCATCATAAACAACCCGGTGAAACATTCCAAAACTAAACATATTGAAATTCGCCATCATTTCATCCGTGATTATGCTAAAAAGCATCTCATTGAACTTGTAAAGGTTCACACGGATTACAACTTTGCTGACCTTTTCACTAAGGCGTTTGATCGAACCCGCTTTGAACAACTTGCTAACTTGATAGGAATGTTCAACCCAGAGTGAAAACTTATTTTTATTAAATCAATTCAATTAATGAAAGTTAAAGTTTATATCTTTTAAGTTTTCTGTATAGTTCTTTTACTTTTCAAATATTTTACAAAAATCCAAACAAAGTAGAAAATGGAGAAAATTTCAAAGTTATCTTGAGAAAAGAGGAAATGATAGTACATCAGTAATGATCTAAACGCCATAGACTGCTCATATGGGAAATGATTGCGTCATGGTTACTTGATTGTTTAAATTGTTGTGTTTTTAATCTGCTTATTTACAAGTTATTTGAATTGTCAATAGGCTGTAGGCGTCTTTGAATCACTAGTAGTGTGGAAACTAAATCTAGACTACAACTGTGATTTGAACCCATGTATGCATGTGTGCGTGTGTAAAAGAATACAAAAAGATCATTATCAGATAAAGGATGTAAGATTTTAGCAAATATTTTCTTAAGAGACCAGTTTCGGGTTATGTCTTTAGCACAATTACTGCGGTTCTTCTCACTGCCCATACTCACAAGTATGTAATGAGAGATTGAATCAAGACATGTCTTTACATCAAACGTTGAGCATGTCTTCGCCCTTGAATCATATCTGATTCATTGTAATCAAATCTAGATAAAAGTTGGATCACCTTACCTAAAACCTCAGACTCCATATCTATTAACCTGAATCATCATATGATATTCATAGAAGAAAATCCAATCAAACCAAGACATCTGAATCACTCGATTCTGAATCTTATGATTCTTGATAATCCTTATGGATTCTGCTTGATTTTTTCTGTGCTAAACGATGTAACTTCATTCTAAAGATTTGAAAATCTTTGGAAAAATCTTAGATGCCTTGAGATAGTGCAATTTACATTTCTGAAGCATATCCGTGGGGTACACATTGTATATCTTAAAATTAATATCTTAACACACAAGAAAGTGATACAAATATGCTTATGGTTTCAAATCTTATAATATTTCCAACTTGAATTACTTGTTTATGTGCTTATTACGTATGAATAAATTGTAATCCATGACATGATCCCATATTCTTTGACGTTTATCTTGTATCGTTTTTGCTATAGTTTAGCCTGATATGATCCTCTGCTCGTGTCTTTGAACAAAAATAGTGTGTGTGTATATACTTGTATATTTCTATCTAGAAAAGATCAAAAAGATTCTAAGTTTGTGTACAATTCAACTTTAATCAGAAAAGCCAAAAATATTTGTGTTTAACCTTCTTGAATTGACTTTGAATCATCTTGATTGAATGTGTTTATCTTGTCCGTTATTTGACTTGAAATCTTCATAATTTGAGTTGAAAGTTTGAGCACACAAGGGTCTCTATGTACTTATTAAGTGCGCATGAGGTAAACCCTGCATACTTAACAAGTACACAAGACTTAAGTCATGTGTACTTAGTAAGTACACAGGATTTAAGTCCTGCGCACTTAACAAGTACGCACAACCAGTTTGTGTTATATACAGCAGTTAGAATTTTTCTTGAGTTTCATCTCATTTCAATCGTTTCACACTGTTAAATACCTCATGCTCTTTTTCACTCAAGATTTTTGTGTGTTCCTAATCGTTTTTTAATCCCGATCTTCGTTTCATATTCACCTTAATCATCTTTGGTGAGAATCTCAGTAGATTTCACCCGTTACATCTCCGCTTATTGACAGATTCTTTAAGTTCTTGATAGTGAAAATTTAAACAATTTTGGTTGTTCTACATGAAAATTTAGACCTAAAACTTGTTATTAGTCTCTAATCAAAGCTTATTGACTCCTAATTTGTCTGTATCAAGGTTTGATTTTGCTTTTGACCCCTTGTTTGACTGTAGACTACCGTCGGAACAAGGTAGGTCAAAATTGACGAGTTTAGCAACTCCTTGTTGTTGATAGTGGTTCCATAGGTCCTAATCATGTATCTCGACCTTGTGGTGACCCTAATCCACAGCAATGCCTCACATCAATTGTTGGGTATAAATTTGAGACTGATGCTGTCAATCGAAATTACAGTATCGAAACTACTAGTTTCGGTTGAACTTTTGTTCAATCGAAACTAGGTAGTTTCGATACCTGTTTTTCAGGCCCATTGGGCGGTGGCTTGGAAAACAAGGCGCATGTGCTTGGCCTCCTATATATAGCAGATTATGCCCTATGAGTGAGAGTGTGTCTGTAGAGGGAATCACCACCCCAAGGGGAGCTCACCCTGGGGTGAGACTAATTGTTAGTGTATGATCGAGCGTTTATTTTCATTTAAATCAAAGAATCATACGTTTTATGCTTTCAATTATCTGTTCTTTTCATTTTCATATGTTTCTGTTCATGTATGTGATTCCCGCACCCGTCTCTACCATTTCTGATTCGAGAGTGATACCGGATCCAGAGATTCCGCCTCTCGATCCGGACTGTTTGAAGAATTTCTCCACAGATCTGTGTCTACAGTTCTGCTCAGGACCTACAAGTGGTATCAGAGCCATGGTGGCTCTTATTACTCTCGAATCTGCTCAAAATCAAGAAAAATCCACCATTGAGACGTTAAACTTGAAGAAATCGATGTGTAGCAGGTTCGTGACTGCTGTTCTACATTTCCACTTTCAAAATTTGAAGATGTAAGGCTTTTGAAGCATTTTTCAGACCTGGATAGGGGGTATCGAAGTAGCTGAAGGTTGAGGATAGTCAATCGAAACTATGTGGCGGCTGAACATTTTCTATCGAAACTACTGGTGTTGCCCTAAATCAGAAGTAGAAGACATCGAAACTAGGCTGTCGAAACTATGCTATCGAATCTAGAGGGTATCGAAACTACTAGTTTCGATTGAAGAATCTCCTATCGAAACTACTAGTTTCGATTGAAGAATCTCTCTATAGAAACTTCTTGTTTCGATACTGCCTCTATCGAAACTAGCCTTGTTTCGACTGAAGTAGAGCGTATCGAAACTACAGGCAGAACTGTCCAAGTACTCTCTAGGATATTAAAAAAAAAAAGAGTATTTTGGAGAATTTCTTGGATAAATTTTTTTAACAGGATATTGCATAGAAGGAAGGGAGTTTTGGAAAAAAACTTGGAGACAACCTTTTCGGGTTTTCGAAAATTTCGTTTCTTCGGCAATATACACGATGTTCTGCCTAATTCAGCCGGAATTCCTTTGATCAAAGTTCAAGTTTGAGCAGCGGGTAACAAAGTCAAGCATACTTGTGACAAACCGGATCATTAGTTGTTGATTACATGGTGATTCGATCCCTTATCTTTTGCCTAGAAATAGGAGGGTCTACACTTTAGGGGGAGAATTACCACGAAAGACTTCAAATTATCAGCAGAGTTATGAAGATGCAAGACAAAGTGAGCCTTTGCTTGAAATTGACCTTTTTTTAGGGGGAGAGAAGGCAAAAGTTGATCAAGTGTTCGAGAATGTCAAGAATCCTTGTAGAAAGATGGTTATTTACTGCTAAATACTTGGAATTCAAACCTTTATCATTTGCCTACAAGATAGGAGGGTCTACACTTGAGGGGGAGAATCACAACGAAAGGCATTGGATCATCAGTCAATCTATGAAGACGAAAGACAGAGTCGGACAAGAATTGATAGCATCAGTCTAGGAGGAGATTGTTGGGTATAATTTTGAGACTGATGCTGTCAATCGAAATTACAGTATCAAAACTACTAGTTTCGGTTGAACTTTTGTTGTTCAACCGAAACTAGGTAGTTTCGATACCTGTTTTTCAGGCCCATTGGGCGGTGGCTTGGAAAACAAGGCGCATGTGCTTGGCCTCCTATATATAGCAGATTATGCCCTAAGAGTGAGAGTGTGTCTGTAGAGGGAATCACCACCCCAGGGGGAGCTCACCCTGGGGTGAGACTAATTGTTAGTGTATGATCGAGCGTTTATTTTCATTTCAATCAAAGAATCATACGTTTTATGCTTTCAATTATCTGTTCTTTTCATTTTCATATGTTTCTGTTCGTGTATGTGATTCCCGCACCCGTCTCTACCATTTCTGATTCGAGAGTGATACCGGATCCAGAGATTCCGCCTCTCGATCCAGACTGTTTGAAGAATTTCTCCGCAGATCTGTGTCTACAGTTCTACTCAGGACCTACATCAATTGAATTTTGAAATTTGAAATTTGGCTAAGTGAAGGTTCCTGCGCACTTAAGAAGTACGCAAGAAGTAATTCATGCGTACTTACTAAGTACGCAAGAACTAACCCCTGCGTACTTGCTAAGTACACAGGAAGGACACTTGTGAAAAATTTCTAAGTCTGAAATTTAGTTCATTGTGTAGTTGCTATATCAAGTCTTCTTTGATTCATTTACAATGATGCTTCTTGTTCTTATTGTGTTTATTGTTTGTTTTTGCAGTGATGGCTCGTGCATTTACTAGCGAATTCAATCTACAGGCTCTAACACAACCCGAGTGGAAGGGTGCTGCACTTCAATATAGGAAGATCGTCGACTTCCTAAACCGATCAAAGATCATCTATGCCATCTCTGCTGATCCTATTGTCTCAAGACTGTATCTGGAGCAATTCTGGGAATCTGCTGATCACGACTGTATAGTAACCCGATATGTCATTAGGGCTACTGTAGCAGGTGATGATATTGCTATTTCTGAAGACACCATCAGACACGTGCTACAGTTTAGGGACTTATCAACTAATCCGGTGAGTTACCCTGGCTACTTCGTTGATGGATGCTGGAGACAAAGGATGGGGTATGTCGATACCATGGACTACTCCTCGTACAAAAAGATGTGGGTACTTGATCAGTGGCGTTACTTCGCGCACGTCATGATCATGTGCCTATCTGCTAGAAAGGTGGGAAAGGATGCCATGGGGCATGACTTGGCAGCTGCAATGGTTGCCCTCTCTCTTAACAAGGGTTATAACTTTTCAAAATATATCTACAAGTCTATCACCGATCAGATCAATGCTGCTGATAGGTTTAGATTTCTATTATACCCTTGGTTCGTGTAGCTATTGATAAGGCATGATTATTCACCCTATCCATGAAAGCTACTCGGGGTTTGACGTATTTTGGTTCAAACACGAGGAAGCTATGGAACCCTAAATTATGCCACGTTATTACTCTTTAGTACCTGATTGGCTCTACTATCTATGGACATAGTTATTTGTTATCAACACGTACGTGAAGGCAATAGTTACGAATTAAGCGTTTTTGTGTTACCCCCTGGACCCCACACACAATGGGATGAACTATGTGGACCATGCGACGATTTGGATAAATACGGGTGCACACGTAATTATAAAAATCAGCGCATGGGAGTCATAGTGAAATATGTTATGTGTTATGACATGAAACCTATCGTGGTACATAATAACAAAACTAATGTGATATGATAAGGACATGGTGGATACGCCGCTGGTACTTCCTATATATAAGTGTCCTGTCATAAAATCAGAAGTAGCGTTATTCTTTCCACGTAAAGTTTTATATTGTTTGACGGGGCCAATTTTTGTGAAATCTTTTATACTTTGATAATCCCTGAACATATTAGATTACAGTTTAACAAACCTTGATCATATAGTTCCCATCAAACCCATTACAAGTAACGCATTTCACCTTTAAATTCTTTGACAGATCTCTCCTTAGCTCTCTTAAAACTAAAATCCACTGATGTCATTCATACTTAACTTGGGCTTTAGACCTAAATCTTGTTATCTATCATACTCCTGAAACAGACAATCAAAACTCAAACTCACTTCTTTCCTGATTCAGTTGCCTCAACTAATTGAATTTCGGGACGAAATCCCCTCAACTTGGGGATACTGTAACATTCATAATCTTCATTGTAAATGTTTTAATGCAATAAACAACATTCCAATTCCCACTTATTTTATTGGATTCGTGTAACTTCAAAACCATTTAATAATACGTATATACAATCATATATACACACTCATAGTTATATATATAAACTAGAATTAGGTACCCAAAGAAGAAACTATAACCATTCTTTATATACTTAAAAGTATACTACTAACTTTAATGGTATTGAGATTTTGCATTATATTTTTTTAAGGATTTATAATTAAAAATGGGAAATTAAATTCTAGATGTATTATAAAACTAAATAAATAATGTCTATAAAAAGTTATTAAAATGATTTAGGTTCTAATAAATTTTGTTTTAAAACTATACGAATTATCATGAATTTATTGATTTTATGAAATCAAATTATTAATAACTAGTCTTATAAATCTATTTAGGCATGATTGAAATTTATTTAAAAGTTATCATTTTATTTGCTAACAAGGTCCTAATTAATTTTAAAAAAAATCATCTAAACTCGAAGGACTTGTTTTGCCAAACTATGTTTTTGTTATAATGAATTTATTTTTCTTTAACTAACTCATAAAGTACAAGGACCTAACCTGCCATTTATCAAAACATAAAACAACTTGAAAAGCTTGTTTTTTTCCCGGTTCTCGTTTTCCCCTTCCTCGTTTTTCCGGCACAATTTTTCCGGCCACCTTGGACTTTCCGGCGACATTCTTTTAACCTCAAATCACTAGCCTAATGAGTCGGTTACTCATCTCCATTCGAACCGAGAATCAAGGGATCCATTTTACGCGTTAAAGCTGGCAAATTTCCAATCTGTGTGTGTGTTTAATTCCGTCCCCAAATCGCGGGTTTTCCAAATTTAAGAAACGCGTGTATAACTCTTTAAATACTTATGAATCCTCTCATTTCTAATCACACCTCGCTTACCTCTCTCTATCTCCCACTCGCAATCAGCCTCCATCGTTTTTAATCGCATTCGTAGCCGCCGTCGTTTTAAGCTCCGACGCACTCCTCCATCGTCACGCTAGGTACCGATTTGAGGTATGTAATACACCAATCAACTTGTTTTTGAACTGTGAGTAAAAGCCCCATGTTTTCGATTTGAAACTGTTAACATAACACGCGAATGTGACTTCTATGGTTATATGGGGAAGAAGGCACATCGGTCTTATGGTTCAAAGGTTTTAATTCGTATTGTTTAAACAACTTGTAGACTTGGTCTGGTGGTAAGACACATGCGCACCAAGGGACAGGTCACGGGTTCGACCCGGCCTGCCCCATCTCTTTTAATGTTTGGGCTGTTTTCCTTTTTTTTGAACAGTTTTTAATAAACAAATAATTTCTATAAAAATTATTTTATAAACTTAACATTATTTAGATCAGATTTAAAACAGAAGATTGCAATTGCTAACATAAAACAACTATTTTTATAAATTAAATTGTTTAGCACCTCATTGTAACCATTTAGAAATTTATTTTTATATTATAAAACGAGGTACTTTAAATATCAAATTTTATAAAAATTATGACAAGATTTTTATAAAATACTTTATCATAAAACAAAGTTTATAAATAATTTGCTTCTATTAAATTATATGGTTTAAAACATATTTAAACAAACAAGACTTTTTCTAAATATATACTAATAAACAATTACATCTTGCATATTTTTTTAACATACTATTATAACAACAAACAAATAAATAAAATTTATTACCTTATGCACTAATAAATTCACTCATGTTTTTCTTTAAATTATATATTTTTTGACACATTGTCATAAATAAATAGATTTAGTTTAATATGTATAATCACATTACTTTTAAACAAGACTTATTAGCTTAAAGAAAGGAATAAAAGGAATTTTATTCATTTAAATATTTAAACCCTAAAAGCAGTTATATTTTTACAAACTAGTTTGATCTTATATTTTTATCAACCTATATCTTTTTACATGAAACAACTCAACCTTTGTACATATCAAAACCCTATGAACTTTGGAACAAGACCCAGACTTTGTGTACATTATTAATTCAAATCCATACATTTCAATCTAGGTTAACTCGTGATTTTGAGAATCACTTGAGCTGCATAGTTGCTCTTGTTGCCTACACATTTGATACAAGTGAGTTTACATAGCCCCTTTTTTTCTTATTTACATATTTGGGGTGAAACATGATTACATTCAAATACTATTTGAAATTTCACACGTGCAATTCTACAATATGATCATATGTGTTTATTTGTGCTTCATGCTTGAATGCTAATTGTTAAGGCTACATATACATGATATACACGTGCAAACACAAATACATTACTTCAGGCTAATATGTGTTGTTATGCCCTACATTAGGATAACATGTGTTGTTATGCCCTACATTTACATCAGGATAACATGTGTTGTTATGCCCTACATTAGGATAACATGTGTTGTTATGCCCTTCAATTACAAAGTTTCATTTGTGCATCTAGCTTAACTTAGATTCTCCATAAATGCTTTATAAACCATGCATCATATGAATTGTACACAAAACATTTGAACTTTACTTGTGGTGTCAAAACCTATGTATGCTCACCAACTATTTATAGTTGACCCTCTCATTTTATCATGTTTCAAGTACAGTTGTTTGAGTTAAGATTCAAGCTACTTCACTTAGGGTTGAGGACCTAGTCTTAAATTTTAATATGGATTCATGTATTCTTAAATTCTTGTAAATGATGTAAATGATTACTTGAGTTATGAAATGAAATTTACTGTTTAATTATTACAACTTTAGCAAACCATGAGCTTATGAGCAGTCAACATGTCCCGCCCCGACGTTTCCGCCGTCGTTTGGGGTGTGACAATAGTGCTTTACATCCGCAAAGAACATTCGCTTTTGCTGATGCGTTAAGCCCTTAATCACAATCCCACTAGCAAGAAAGTTTGCAAAATCAACAAACCAAGGACACTCCTCATCCTGTGTCTGTATGTGTGACGGGTGGTCCGTAGGACGACCCTTAAGAGCTATAAATGGTATTTTAATCCTACATTTAATCGAGTAATTGTCTAGAATTAGATGACTATGTTTGCTTGTGTTTCAGGTACATTCGGAGCTTAAAAGTGTGGAAATGAAGGTTCGAATAAACGCGGATGGATTGGAGAGTGAAAGACGGAGCATGGGTGAAAAAAATAATTTCTTTGAATTGAAGAATTAAGAAGATAACATGATAGAGGAAGAAATTACGAGAACGTGGGTGCAAACGGCCTAGAAAACGAAGTTGAAACGAAAAAGTTATGAAGAAAACAAAATTGCATGTTGAAGCCTACCGTAGCTTACGGTAGCTACCGTAAGTTACGGTAGCCCCCAGCACTTTTCTTCCACCGTAAGGCATTAGAGACCCACCGTAGCACTTTAAAAGCTACCGTAGCTTACGGTAGACATTGACGCAGAACTGCCCATAAAAATCAATTTTTGAAGGGGCTTTTCATTATCGGATCATTGGGGGCGATTCAGAACTTGGAGGAGGCGAATTTAGGGTGTCAAAACATTATTTTGGGTGTTTCTATTATTACTTTTCCATTTTTGATTCGTATGAACAACGGAATTGAAGTGATGATCAACCGAACGATGTGTGGCTAAGTTTTCATATGTTTTCCTCCGGATTGTAAGGTTTATCTTTTGGATGTTTGTTGATGTTTATGTTATTTGTAGGACAATAATCTAATCATTTTGGTTATGTTATTGTGGTGTTTATGTGTTTGATTGTAATCGTTGATATTGTTTAACATCGTTTTCTAAACCATCAGTTCTTGGTGCCGCTGGCAATCGAGATTTATTGGGCGGAATTCGGGGTTGGATATATTTAATTGATCATCGGGTGACAATCTTGCGTTCTTGTAAGCCAAGCACTTGGTCCCCTTTTATCACAATCAAACATATTTTCATGAACTATGTCTATGTAGTTCTTCCTAATTAAACATCAGTATTATCATTCATGGAAACCTGAAACCGGGGGAAGACATACTCTCTCATTTCTGAATTACAATCTTTTGATTTGCGATTAATTTAGATAATTCTAGATTTCAAAACCAACAATCAAAATTCTGAAAATTACATTTCTGCAATCTAGTTTAATTTTAGTTTACTATAAAAGCTACTTAGATAACATATTTTCCACAAACTCCTCGTGTTCGATACCCACTTACCGCTAGCTATTTAGTTGTAATTGGTTTATTTTTGAGTGAGACTTCGTCCTCGCGTCAAATTGGCGCCGTTGCCGGGGAGTAGTGCGCAACGTGTGTTAACTTTCGTAGTTTTTTGTTTATTATTTTCGGGTTTACGCTGGTTGTGTTAATGTGCAGGTACTTACAGGTGTATGCATACTAGAGGCTCCAAAAAGTCATCACCATTAGCATTTGATCCGGAAATTGAACGGACACTTTCACGAAACCGAGTTTTACTTAGGGAGAACAAAGTCATTGGGTCTCCTACTACACCGAAAAACATCATGGATCCACCAATTCTCACGACGGGTCAAACACTACCAACCACCACACCTCCTATTCCACCAAGTCCTATAACAAGTGAGAGCAAACCCACAAATACCACTGTTCCTACAAGCACACTTCCACCAAATCATTGAGCTACCAAACGGCATCAACCTTTCCACCATTTAGCCATTTCTTCCCGACTCAAGTTCAATCGTCCTCCCAACAGAGTCAACCATTCCCATTTCAACAAGACCCACCTATAACCTTTACCACCCCGGTTCAACAACAACAACCACCATCGAGGTTCCAATATCAACAATCTCCCGCGATGCGGTTTATGAGTGTGCAAGATGATGAGTTTGATGGCGGTTATGAAGATGAATATGAGGGGTATGATGAAGGTGAATATACCCTTGGGGGTAATGGAAATCAAACAGGATTTCAAGGAGGGGGTGGATTTGTGCGAAAACCGCAAGATATACCGCAAGCTCCACAAGGTCAACCTCGACAAGTTCAACAATATAAGCAACAAGTGCCTCAACAACAACAAGTGGGGAAATGTTTCAACCACCAACTCAAAAATTCGCGCCTCAAAGACCAGTTCAAAGACCAATGGGTCCACCACATCCAAGAGTTCGATTGGGTGTGCCAAGAAGATATAATCGGGAGGCCGTGAGGGGTATTGAAGCACATTTTAGGCCGGTTATTACCAACAATCCTTCACTGGTAGTTATTCCTCAAAACAATCAATGGAGGACGTTCGAAGTTAGAACTAATTCCCTCCAAAGTTTACCGAAATATAAGGGATTAGCCACGGAGGAACCTTATTTTCATTTGGAGGCATACGATTCGATATGCAATACTATCGGTGAGCAAGGATTTTCATCGGATGAAGTAAAGTTGGTATTGTTTCAATTCTCGTTGGAAGATAAAGCGAAGAGATGGTTTTACACTTTACCATCGGCTTCGATTTATACATGGGCGGAGATGCAACAAAGATTTTTAGAAGAATTTTTCACGGCTCAAAAGACCAACGATGCGAGAAGAAGCTTGAGAAGCTTCCAACAACAACAAGGTGAAATGTTTCACGAAGCTTTTGAACGGTTTAATTTGATGATAAAAAATTGCCCTCATCATGGGATCGAATTGTGGGAATTGTTGAACGCGTTTCATGAAGGGTTGAATTCCGAAGATGCTCGTGACTTAATGTCTATCACGAATGGTACATTCGGTACTAATCACGAGCAAGACGATTGGGCGTTTTTGGAACAAATGGCGGTCACATCAAAGAGGAAGGCTCAATCATCTAGGAGAGCGAGACCGGCCATTACTAGAACCCAAGTGCATGCGGTGGAGGATGGTAATGTGCAAACTACTAATCAAGTTTATGATGTTTGCACTAACTGTAATGAATTGGGTCATAGGGCGGATGTTTGTTTGGTGGGTGTTGTTGAAGGGCAATATGAAGAAGTGAATGCTATTCAAGGCCAAGGGGGCGGTGGTAGAAATTACAACATGAACTCGAATACATATCACCCCGGGTTACGAAACCATCCGAATTTGCGTTATGGAAACCCGGCTAATCAAGCCAATCCGAATTTCCAAGGAAGTCAAGGAAATTATGTTCCTCGCCAACAATTCAACAATCAAGGCTTCCAAAGGCAATTTCAACAACCGGGTGGAGACCAAAGTGGCTATTCGGGTCAAGTTACTTCAAGTGGGAATGAAGTGATGGATATGCTCCGGATGATGCAACAAGATATGCAAAGGAGGAATCAAATGGATGAGGCTCGGTTGCAAAAAGATGAAATTCGCGACAAAGCCATCCAATCCTTGACTACCCAAATGGGTCAACTTGCAAGTGAGGTGGCCCTTTTAAAAAAGAACAAAGGTCAAATACCAAGTGACACAGTGACAAATCCCAAGAACATTAAAAGCGTGAACATTAATGTGGTAAGTACCGTTCCCAATAATGAATTTAATGAAACATTTCTAACCTCTTCGTGTCAAGTGAATGCAGGTATAGGAAAGGAGGCCGAGGCGGAAAATGACAAAGAGCATGGGGCACCAATCGTGCCAATCCGAGTGGAAAAATTAAAAATTCATCATGCATTGTTGGACTATGGGGCGGGCATGAGCGTGCTACCAGGCGAGTTGTATGACATGTATGACTTTGGCCCACTGCAAGATATAGACACCATGGTGAGCTTGGCAGATGAAAGTTGGAGGCGTCCACGGGGAGTAGTTAGGAATGTTAAGATTCAGTTGGGAGAATTTGAGTACCCAGTGGATTTTCTAGTCCTAGACTATGCTTCTACTAAAATGGCAGCGCAACAAAGGGTAATCTTAGGCCGACCGTTTCTATACACAGCAAATGCTCAAATCAATTGTAGAGACGGGGTTATTACCATGACAAAAAAGAACAGTAAGTTATCATTTGATGTTCAAACTAGAGTGATTGTTTATGAATCCAATGAGGGGAAGGGTGGTGAGTCTAGTGATTGTATGACAAAAGTGTATCAAAGAATGAAAATAAATCACCCACCGGATCGTGAAGAAAAGCATACGGGATCAAGTAGGAGTGTATTTGATTACCCACCAAATCGAAACGGGACGGATGCATTTTACTCAATGGCACGATGTAGTGATGGAGATGGCCGGAATCGTTTCTTTGAGCCACCATATGTGACACCCAGCATTTCAGGTCAATATCCACATTTCATAAACGCACGTTCATAATTATTATTTCCTGATATTTTATTTTGACTAAGTAAAGTCAAGAAGTCTAGCAAAGAAGTTTGTTCCAAGTCTAGTAAACCGTAAAGAGTTACTAGAAAAAGTAAGCAGGATAACCCGACTTAATGCGAACGTAAATGGTTAAATAAAATAACCAGAAAAATATATATATATATATATATATATATTACACAAAATTTACGTTGAGCCAAGATTCTAATATTTTCTTCAACGAGCCATAAAATGGTTAAAAATTATAATACCGTGAAGAATCGAAACTGAATTAAATTACCCCTTAAAACTCTAATTAATACTAATACCATAATAAATTAATTTTTTTTAAAAAAAAAATTGGTTATCATTAACCCCTAAACTACTTCTTGACTTTCTTGGCCGAGAGTCAGGGGAGCCATGCTCCCACTTGCCTGATTCACTTTGATTCAGATGAAAACCATACCCTTCAGACGAAACTTCACCATCCCTTTCAAACCTTCTCTTTTCTTACGGCAAATTCCCAATTCCCTTTCAAATCGAAGTCCAGTTTTAAAGCGAAAATCACCATAATTCGGTGTCATAAGGAGAATTTCAAGTGTTCTTGAAGAAAGCTTAGCAAAAGATTCAAGACTACTTCTCTGTTTTTCTCTAAAGATCGCCATTCTCGGTTTGAGGTAAAAACTCGATACCATCCATATTATTTGCTTTAAAACCGTAACTAAACATACAAATCGTTCAAACGCAAGTAAGATAACAAGAAAACTGTGTCAAACTCAAGATTTGAACATAAAAATATACAGAGTGAATTCTGTAAATCAAAGTGCAGATATCGAAACTATAGTTTCGATACCTGTTAGTCAATCGAAACTGGGAGTTTCGATACCTATTGATCGAAACTAGGAGTTTCGATACCAGTTATTCAATCGAAACTAGGAGTTTCGATACCGGTTGTTCTATCGAAACTAGGAGTTTCGATATCTATTTACTCAATCGAAACTAGGAAGTTTCGATACCTGTGTACAATCGAAACTAGGTAGTTTCGATACTATTCTTGCCAATCGAAACTAGGTAGTTTCGATACCTATTTCACTCAGTCGAAACTAGGAAGTTTCGACATCTGTTCTGTTCAATCGAAACTAAGAAAGCTTAGATACCTGTTCATCAGCCCCATAAGGCAGTAACTCAGAACTATTTTCATAACAAAACAAGGTTGGAAAAACTAAAAAGATAATTAAAACAAAAGTAATCAGATCGGCTAAGTCAAGTGAACAAATTGCGTTTAAGACGAGTAGTCTTAACGTGTATGTTATCCTTGTGTAAATAGGATACGGATAGGCGAATCTGCCGTCATTCAAATTTTTGCTAGCATTCATACTGTCGAGATGAGTTTCACTAATCCCCTTTTTCTAAGTTTTTGAAATGATTTGGGGTGGAAACATACTTGTAAAAGACTTTTGTGTATAAATGAATGGAACTAATGATCTGACCGTATGTATGTATTGAGGGAACAATAAAGCGCTTAAAGTCCTCGTAATAAATTAGTAACCATTAGCTATGGATTTAGCCCGGGATTATATGAATAGTACTATTGGGGGTGACGCCTCCGTTCATGGTTAGTCGCGCTAACCAGGGGTCAAAATGGCCGAATGACCGCATATTGTCTTACTCGCAGAAAGGCGAGGGGAGGCACAGAAAGTTGGGGTTTGGTTACGGTCTCGTACATTACATACTATTTTGTATTCCTTGCAAGCTTACAAATGGGGTCAATAGATCGGATTAGTAATCATATTCATTGGTAATACATACAAAAGAGTTATGATCAGGTTTTACACAAAAGAGTTCTGATCAGGTTAAAGTGATCAGGTTTTACACAAAAGAGTTCTGATCAGGGTAAAGTGATCAGGTTTATCAAAAGAGTTCTGATCAGGTTAAAATGATCAGGTTTTACACAAAAGAGTTCTGATCAGGGTAAAGTGATCAGGTTTATCAAAAGAGTTCTGATCAGGTTAAAGTGATCAGGTTTTACACAAAAGAGTTCTGATCAGGGTAAAGTGATCAGGTTTATCAAAAGAGTTCTGATCAGGTTAAAATGATCAGGTTTTACACAAAAGAGTTCTGATCAGGGTAAAGTGATCAGGTTTAAAGTAAAGATTTCTGATCAGGTTAAAGTGATCAGGTTTAAACGAAAGAGTACTGATCAGGTTAAAATGATCAGGTTTAACAAAGAGTTTTGATCGGCAAAAAGATCAGATTTAAACATTGGGTTTATGATAACTCTTTATAATAACTTGTGAACTCACCAACCTCGTGTTGACAGTTTTAAGTATGTTTTCAGGAAATTGAACGTGGTCATCAGGTTAGCAATGTAGGTTACATGCATGCACGTGGATACGGCTTTTGGGAGGATTTCTCTTGTATAACTCATGGTCTTGAGTCATATTTGCGAAATCTTAAACATTTGTAAACTCAAATTGATATTTTGTAATGTAAATATTTTAAATTCAGTTATGTATCCAATTACATGTATGCGTTTGCGGTAATCATATGCTTTGGAAACCAGTGAAAGTCGCGCCTCGCGTTTCCGCCCTGGCGGGGTGTGACAGAACTTGGTATCAGAGCCATTATAGCGAACTAGGTGTCTAAAACGGAACCTAGTCTATAATTAGAATGACTCACTAAAATGTTTTCATTGCATAAGCATTGCATAACCAGTCATCATGTCATGTGGATATTGTAGTCACAAGTATGTCGTCACATTCACACTCTGACCCCGTCTCTGACTCTGAATCCAACGAGGAACTTTCCGCCTCACGCCCTAAAAATCGAGTACAAGTTCGTAGCTCGACACCACCCAATGTCGCTCTGGGAGAACCGCCCATCGTCTACCGAAAGAAAAGCGGAGGACCAGTTAAGGTGCAAAGTGCTAGGAAGAAGGTTCGACTTCCGCGCAACAGAAACCTGGCAACCCGTGAACCGAAAGACTTGGAGACCGATGAGGAACCACCGAGGCAACGACCCTGCTACCACCCTACCGTGGGAACCATCCGTTGGATGCCTCGTACCCTGGTACGTTGGAGGGAGATGGAGAGCATCCCATCTACCTTTGAGCTTGGAGAGTCTTCTAACTCCCCAACACCCCTACCCCACACTGGGGAAGCCATAGAGCTCACTGTGCCTACCTTGGTAGCTCGCGTTCGTACGCATGAGGAGCGTCTTGATGATCTCCTAGATGACATCCGGGCACAGGGGGATGCAGCCACGCGACTTCGTCAAGGGCTTGGATCTCGAGTTCAGACTCTGGAAGACCACACCCGAGACATACAAGGTGCCACAAACTATCTAGAGTTAAGAGCTGACATGGACTGGCAGTTCACTGTCACGGTCCGAGACATGGTGGAGGCGCTGGAGGAGAGGACTTTGGCTGCAGAATTTGTGGCAAGAGCTAGCTTTGTCATGGCAGGACTTGCCATGATGATTGGGTTGTACTCCCACTTCTTCTTTTAAACCTATTATGGGCGGGTTGTGCCCATAGTACATTATGTAGTTTAAAACGTTAGTACTGATGAGGTCATATGAACCCATCTCTTTTGTATCCTCGTCTTTTGGGAACAATGTACTATGTATGTTTTGACTATGTATGTAATGGTTTATGTTGTAATGATAGTTGTTCATGTTTGATGTTGTGGTATCCTTATGTCATGATCTATCATTATTGATATATGATGTTGTTTCTTTTTAATTGACATGTTAGAAAGAACGTCATGGCACCTAAGCGTGGGACACCCCGTAACACTACTGGTAACAACAACGAGATAATTTCCCCAAACATGGAACAACTAATAGCACAGCGAGTAGCTGCCGCTATAGAGCAGTATGAAGCAAACCGAAATAGCGGACGAGGTGCAGGAGGTAGCGGTACCGCAAGGGGTAGCGGTACAGCAGGAGGTTCCGGAGGTTCCGGAGGTAATAAAAAAAAAATAAAAAAAAATAAGCCATAACACATAGTCATGATCCGAATTAATGACGTTATGACTTGTGATCCTGCAGATGCTCCAAATAGGAAGTGTACCTACAAGGCCTTCCTATCCTGTAAACCCCGCAGTTTTAATGGCACCGAGGGTGCAGTAGGACTAATGAGATGGATAGAACATATGGAGTCGGTGATTGATATAAGTGAATGCACCGCTGATTGCGTAGTGAAGTATTCTACCTGCACGCTCACTGATAAAGCTTTAACTTGGTGGAATACTCAAATGAAGACTTTGGGGAGAGAGACAGCGTACCAATTGTCTTGGGAAGATTTGAAAAACATGATGATTGAGGAATACTGTCCTCGGAACGAATTGCAAAAGATTGAAACTGAGATGTGGAACCTACAGATGATAGGAGATGATGTAGCGGGATACACCGACCGCTTCAATGAATTGGCACTTCTGGTACCGCATATGGTCACACCAGAACATAAGCGTGTTGAAAGGTATCTGTGGGGCCTTGCGCCTCAAATTCGTAGCATGGTAACATCATCTAATCCAATAGATGCCAAGAGTGCTATAACTTTAGCATTCAAACTAAAGGATGATGCAGTACGTAATGAATTGTTTGTGAGGAAGGAGAATGAGGAAGGTAGATCTGGGGAGAAAAGAAAATGGATGGGAAATTCAAGTAACAAATCTGGAAAACAAGAGTTTAAGAAACAAGGAACTGTGAAGGCTTTTGCAGCCAACACAGTGGAAAGAAAGGAGTATGATAGGGGCCTACCGAGATGTAAGAGGTGTGGAAATCATCATGCCGGTGTTTGCATCAAGTGTGGAAAATGCGACAAATTTGGTCACACCACTCAAGCTTGTCGAACTAACAACCGATTGGGGAAAATTAAACCGGGATGTTTTGTATGTGGTGATCTAAAACACTTCAAGAAGGATTGTCCCAAGTGGAAGAATCAGAACAACGCTCATGCACCAGGGAGGGCATTTGTGATGGGTGCAAGGGACGCACGCCAGGACCCGAACATCGTCACTGGTACGTTCCCGATAAATAATCACTATGCCTCTGTACTTTTTGATTCGGGTGCGGATATGAGCTTTGTGTCGAATGATTTTAAATCCTTACTCGGTATTAAGGCCAGCAAACTAGATCAACGTTATACAATTGAATTAGCAAATGGGAAATTAATAGAAACCGGAGAGGTCTTTAGGGGTTGTACTTTATGTTTAGAAAACCGTACATTCAGTATAGACCTTCTACCCGTCGAGTTAGGGAGTTTTGATATTGTTATTGGTATGGATTGGTTAACCAAGAATCGTGCCGAGATAGTATGCTTCGAGAAGATTGTACGTATTCCTCTACCAAGCGGAGAAATTCTTTCAATTCAAGGCGAAAGGTGTATAACGATGTTAAAAACGATAAACTGAATGAAAACTTATAAGTATCTACGCAAGGGTTATTGTGCATTCCTGGCTCACATCGTCGAGAAGAAACCCGAAGAACGTCGACTTGAGGACATACCAATCGTCAGAGATTATTCGGAAGTATTTCCCGAAGACTTACCAGGAATACCATCATCAAGACAAGTCGAGTTTCGGATCGACCTAGTACCAGGAGCCGCACCAGTTGCACGATCTCCGTATCGTCTAGCCCCTTCCGAGATGCAGGAACTGTCGAGCCAACTACAAGAGTTACTTGACAAAGGTTTCATAAGACCGAGTTTCTCACCATGGGGAGCTCCGGTCCTATTTGTAAAGAAAAAGGATGGAACCTTTAGAATGTGCATTGATTATCGAGAGTTGAACAAACTGACAATCAAAAATCGGTATCCTCTTCCTCGAATAGACGATTTGTTTGATCAACTTCAAGGTTCCAGTTTCTATTCTAAAATTGATCTACGATCAGGGTATCATCAACTGAAAATTCAGGAAGAAGACATACCAAAAACGGCTTTTAGGACTCGTTACGGTCACTACGAATTCCTAGTTATGCCATTTGGCTTGACTAATGCACCAGCTGTTTTCATGGATCTCATGAACCGCGTGTGCAAGCCGTACTTGGATAAATTCGTGATTGTGTTTATCGATGACATATTGATATATTCACAAACCAAGGAGGAACATGAATATCATTTGAAATTAATCTTGGAACTACTCAGGAATGAGAAGCTTTATGCTAAATTCTCTAAGTGTGAGTTTTGGATCCAAGAGGTTCACTTTCTCGGACATGTCATTAATAAGAAGGGTATCCATGTGGATCCATCTAAGATTGAAGCTATCAAAAACTGGGAAGCACCAAGAACTCCGACTGAGGTGCGTCAATTTCTGGGTTTGGCAGGATATTACAGGCGATTCATCGAGAATTTTTCAAAGATAGCCTTGCCTTTGACCACGTTAACCCAGAAAGACAAAAAGTTTGATTGGACTGTTAAACAAGAATCATCTTTTCAATTGCTGAAGCAAAAACTTTGCAGTGCACCAATCCTATCCCTTCCCGAAGGGACTGACAATTTCATTGTGTACTGTGACGCATCACACCAAGGTCTGGGATGTGTGTTGATGCAGAAAGAAAAAGTCATAGCATATGCATCCAGACAACTAAAAGTGCACGAAAAGAATTATACGACCCACGACTTGGAATTGGGTGCAGTTGTGTTTGCACTCAAGATTTGGAGACATTACTTATACGGTACAAAATGTACTATCTTTACAGACCACAAGAGTCTCCAGCACATCTTTAATCAGAAAGAACTTAACATGAGGCAACGTCGTTGGGTAGAACTACTGAATGATTACGACTATGATATCAAGTATCACCCTGGCAAAGCAAACGTCGTAGCAGATGCCTTAAGTCGTAAAGAACGAGTTAAAACACTCCGTGTTCGTGCCCTAGAATTGACAATTCATACGAGTCTCACGACTCAAATTCGAATGGCACAACAAGAAGCAATCAAAGAAGAAAACAGTCAGAACGAAGCTTTACGAGGAATGATAAAGCAGTTGGAACCAAAGTCAGATGACACTTTATACTTCATGAATAGAATTTGGGTGCCATGTTTTGGTAACATACGGGAGTTGGTTATGGACGAAGCCCACAAGTCCAGGTACTCCATTCACCCAGGTTCGGATAAAATGTATAAGGATCTGAAGGAATTCTACTGGTGGCCGAACATGAAAGGAGAAATTGCTATTTATGTCGGTAAATGCCTGACATGTTCAAAAGTAAAAGCAGAACATCAGAAACCGTCGGGATTGTTACAACAACCTGAGATACCTCAATGGAAATGGGAACAGATTTCCATGGATTTCATTACAAAGTTACCCAAGACGTCGACCGGGTATGACACTATATGGGTAATCGTCGATCGTTTGACGAAATCAGCTCATTTTCTACCCATCAAAGAAACGGATAAAACCGAGAAACTTGCAAAGCTTTATATCAAGGAAATTGTGGCTAGGCATGGAGTACCAATTTCTATTATCTCTGATAGAGACAGCAGATTCGTGTCTAGAATCTGGAAATCATTACAAGAAGCCATGTGCACACGTCTTGACATGAGCACGGCATATCACCCACAAACAGATGGTCAAAGTGAAAGAACCATTCAAACCTTAGAGGATATGCTCCGTGCGTGTGCAATTGACTTCGGTGGAAATTGGGATACTCATTTGCCACTAGCTGAGTTTTCATACAATAACAGTTACCACACCAGCATCAAAACCGCTCCGTTTGAGGCTTTGTATGGTCGAAAATGTCGTTCACCGCTATGTTGGGCAGAGGTTGGCGACAAACATTTAACCGGTCCTGAAGTTATTCAAGAGACCACAGATAAGATTTTCAAAATCAAGGATCGTCTGAAGGCCGCCCGTGACAGACAAAAGAGTTACGCGGATAACAGACGAAGACCTTTAGAATTTCAAGTAGGAGACAAAGTCATGTTAAAGGTCTCACCTTGGAAAGGAGTTGCAAGATTTGGCAACCGTGGCAAGCTTAACCCTAGGTACGTTGAACCGTTTGAAATATTGGCTAGGGTTGGCCCTGTAGCTTACAAGCTCAAGTTGCCACAAGAACTAAGCAATGTACATGATACGTTCCATGTATCAAATCTCAAGAAGTGTTTATCAGACGAGACATTAATAATACCGCCTGATGAGATTCACATAGACGACAAGTTGCACTTCATTGAGGAACCTATGGAAGTCACAAATTGGAAGGTTCAGAGAACAAGGCGCAGCCGTGTTAAGCTGGTCAAGGTACGTTGGAATTCAAAGCGCGGCCCCGAGTATACGTGGGAGCGGGAAGATAAAATGAAATCCAAGTACCCGTCATTATTTACAAAAACACCAAGTCAGAGTGACAAGAACTGAATTTCGGGACGAAATTCTCTGTAACATGGGGAGAATGTGACACCCAGCATTTCAGGTCAATATCCACATTTCATAAACGCACGTTCATAATTATTATTTCCTGATATTTTATTTTGACTAAGTAAAGTCAAGAAGTCTAGCAAAGAAGTTTGTTCCAAGTCTAGTAAACCGTAAAGAGTTACTAGAAAAAGTAAGCAGGATAACCCGACTTAATGCGAACGTAAATGGTTAAATAAAATAACCAGAAAAATATATATATATATATATTACACAAAATTTACGTTGAGCCAAGATTCTAATATTTTCTTCAACGAGCCATAAAATGGTTAAAAATTATAATACCGTGAAGAATCGAAACTGAATTAAATTACCCCTTAAAACTCTAATTGATACTAATACCATAATAAATTAATTTTAAAAAAAAAATTGGTTATCATTAACCCCTAAACTACTTCTTGACTTTCTTGGCCGAGAGTCAGGGGAGCCATGCTCCCACTTGCCTGATTCACTTTGATTCAGATGAAAACCATACCCTTCAGACGAAACTTCACCATCCCTTTCAAACCTTCTCTTTTCTTACGGCAAATTCCCAATTCCCTTTCAAATCGAAGTCCAGCTTTAAAGTGAAAATCACCATAATTCGGTGTCATAAGGAGAATTTCAAGTGTTCTTGAAGAAAGCTTAGCAAAAGATTCAAGACTACTTCTCTGTTTTTCTCTAAAGATCGCCATTCTCGGTTTGAGGTAAAAACTCGATACCATCCATATTATTTGCTTTAAAACCGTAACTAAACATACAAATCGTTCAAACGCAAGTAAGATAACAAGAAAACTGTGTCAAACTCAAGATTTGAACATAAAAATATACAGAGTGAATTCTGTAAATCAAAGTGCAGATATCGAAACTATAGTTTCGATACCTGTTAGTCAATCGAAACTGGGAGTTTCGATACCTATTGATCGAAACTAGGAGTTTCGATACCAGTTATTCAATCGAAACTAGGAGTTTCGATACCGGTTGTTCTATCGAAACTAGGAGTTTCGATATCTATTTACTCAATCGAAACTAGGAAGTTTCGATACCTGTGTACAATCGAAACTAGGTAGTTTCGATACTATTCTTGCCAATCGAAACTAGGTAGTTTCGATACCTATTTCACTCAGTCGAAACTAGGAAGTTTCGACATCTGTTCTGTTCAATCGAAACTAAGAAAGCTTAGATACCTGTTCATCAGCCCCATAAGGCAGTAACTCAGAACTATTTTCATAACAAAACAAGGTTGGAAAAACTAAAAAGATAATTAAAACAAAAGTAATCAGATCGGCTAAGTCAAGTGAACAAATTGCGTTTAAGACGAGTAGTCTTAACGTGTATGTTATCCTTGTGTAAATAGGATACGGATAGGCGAATCTGCCGCCATTCAAATTTTTGCTAGCATTCATACTGTCGAGGTGAGTTTCACTAATCCCCTTTTTCTAAGTTTTTGAAATGATTTGGGGTGGAAACATACTTGTAAAAGACTTTTGTGTATAAATGAATGGAACTAATGATCTGACCGAATGTATGTATTGAGGGAACAATAAAGCGCTTAAAGTCCTCGTAATAAATTAGTAACCATTAGCTATGGATTTAGCCCGGGATTATATGAATAGTACTATTGGGGGTGACGCCTCCGGTCATGGTTAGTCGCGCTAACCAGGGGTCAAAATGGCCGAATGACCGCATATTGTCTTACTCGCAGAAAGGCGAGGGGAGGCACAGAAAGTTGGGGTTTGGTTACGGTCTCGTACATTACATACTATTTTGTATTCCTTGCAAGCTTACAAATGGGGTCAATAGATCGGATTAGTAATCATATTCATTGGTAATACATACAAAAGAGTTCTGATCAGGTTAAAATGATCAGGTTTGAGGCCTTAGCTTGATATGTATGTGAAAAGGATAAGGGCATTTAGGTAGCCTCGTCACGATGTGTGTGAGTGTGGGATTCGGGGGGTTGGGCCTCATAAATTACACATATGAGCATGGTAGCGAGAGGGGCGGGGGTTTGGTCCATTAGTAACCATATTTGAGCTTATTGCCTATCATTTGATAACCCATGCTTACTGCCCAAAATATCTTACCTGTTTGAGAAGACCCGGTTTAGTAGTTTAGTAGTTTAGTAGTTTTAGTACGTAGTGTTTGATGTTTTTGTTTTGTTTAAAAAAAATGAAAAAAAAAAGAGAATAAGAGAAAAAAAAACTGAGAAAAATACAAAAAGAATGAGAATAAATGTGGTAGTAGTTTGAAAGAAAAAAAAATGCGAGGCTTTGTAGTTAGTTAATTAGTTGAGTTTATTTAGATGTAATAATAAGTCCGGGTCGGATCATTAGCTACTACATATATAATTCCATGTCCTACCCATATGCCTAGCCACGTTCCAACCCTTAAGTCCCTTTGATTCACGTGCGCATTTTAGTAAATTCTTTAGGCGAAGGACCGATTTAAGTACAAGCCTACTATTGTGCAATCACCCATTTGTTTTAAGTGTGTTCTAGCTCATCCTTGCTAGTTATTATTTGTCGCCGAGAGGAGAGTCATTGTGAGGGGTGTGTTATGCGGGGTTTAAGAAAAAGTTAGTAAAATGAGGACATTTGTTTGCTTGATTCATGTTGATCGCTTGAGAAGTTATGAGTGGTTTTTAATGAGTTGCTTGGGGGCAAGCAACAGTTAAGTGCGGGGATGTGACGGGTGGTCCGTAGGACGACCCTTAAGAGCTATAAATGGTATTTTAATCTTACATTTAATCGAGTAATTGTCTAGAATTAGATGACTACATTTGCTTGTGTTTCAGGTACATTCGGAGCTTAAAAGTGTGGAAATGAAGGTTCGAATAAACGCGGATGGATTGGAGAGTGAAAGACGGAGCATGGGTGAAAAAAATAATTTCATTGAATTGAATAATTAAGAATATAACATGATAGAGGAAGAAATTACGAGAACGTGGGCGCAAACGGCGAAGAAAACGGAGTTGAAACGAAAAAGTTATGAAGAAAACAAAATTGCATGCTGAAGCCTACCGTAGCTTACGGTAGCTACCGTAAGTTACGATAGCCCCCAGCACTTTTCTTCCACCGTAAGGCAGTAGAGACCCACCGTAGCACTTTAAAAGCTACCGTAAGCTACGGTAGATACCGTAGCTTACGGTAGACATTGACGCAGAACTGCCCATAAAAATCAATTTTTGAAGGGGCTTTTCATTATCGGATCATTGGGGGCGATTCAGAACTTGGAGGAGGCGAATTTAGGGTGTCAAAACATTATTTTGGGTGTTTCTATTATTACTTTTCCATTTTTGATTCGTATGAACAACGGAATTGAAGTGATGATCAACCGAACGATGTGTGGCTAAGTTTTCATATGTTTTCCTCCGGATTGTAAGGTTTATCTTTTGAATGTTTGTTGATGTTTATGTTATTTGTAGGACAATAATCTAATCATTTTGGTTATGTTATTGTGGTGTTTATGTGTTTGATTGTAATCGTTGATATTGTTTAACATCGTTTTCTAAACCATCAGTTCTTGGTGCCGCTGGCAATCGAGATTTATTGGGAGGAATTCGGGGTTGGATATATTTAATTGATCATCGGGTGACAATCTTGCGTTCTTGTAAGCCAAGCACTTGGTCCCCTTTTATCACAATCAAACATATTTTCATGAACTATGTCTATATAGTTCTTCCTAATTAAACATCAGTATTATCATTCATGGAAACCTGAAACCGGGGGAAGACATACTCTCTCATTTCTGAATTACAATCTTTTGATTTGCGATTAATTTAGATAATTCTAGTTTTCAAAACCAACAATCAAAATTCTGAAAATTACATTTCTGCAATCTAGTTTAATTTTAGTTTACTATAAAAGCTACTTAGATAACACATTTTCCACAAACTCCTCGTGTTCGATACCCACTTACCGCTAGCTATTTAGTTGTAATTGGTTTATTTTTGAGTGAGACTTCGTCCTCACGTCAATGTGCATGAGAAACTCATGGGGGAAATTGTCATTTATGGATGACCCCACAAGTTCAGATGAAGCTGAGCACTCAAGACGGGACAAGTGGTCTGCAGCGACATTCTTCGCGCCTTTCTTATACCGGATTTCAATGTCGAACTCCTGAAGCAGCAAAACCCACCGGATCAGTTGGGGTTTGGCATCTTGTTTGCTGAACAGGTGCCGAAGAGCTACATGGTCAGTGAATACAATGGTCTTCGATAGGACGAGATATGACCGGAATTTATTGAAAGCATAGACAATGGCTAGGAGCTCTTTCTTAGTCGTGGTGTAGTGCTCCTGTGTCCTAAGCCTGCCCCAACAGCAAAATCGGGTGAAACTGCTTCTCTCTCCTCTGTCCTAAGACCGCCCCAACAGCGAAATCACTCGCATCATACATAATCTCAAATGGAAGCTTCCAATCAGGAACCACCATGATAGGGGCATTCACCAACTTCTCCTTCAACAGATTGAATGCACTAAGGCACTCGTCGGAGAACACAAACTGGGCTTCCTTCTCAAGAAGCTGGGTCATCGGTCGGGCAATCTTAGAGAAATCTCTAATGAAGCGTTTATAAAACCCTGTGTGACTAAGGAAGCTCCGAATAGATTTCACAGAAGTAGGCGGGGGAAACTTAGATATTGTATCAATCTTAGCTCGATCAACCTCAATCCCCGCTCGTGAAACCTTGTGCCCAAGCACAATGCCCTCCTTCACCATGAAGTGGCACTTCTCCCAATTCAACACCAGGTTGGCCTCACACATGGCTAACATCCTCTTCAGATTCTCGAGACAATGATCGAATGAACTCCCAAACACAGAAAAGTCATCCATGAAAACCTCGATGGAGTCCTCAATCATATCATGAAAAATGGCCACCATGCAATGCTGGAAAGAAGCCGGAGCATTACACAATCCAAAGGGCATCCGCCGATAAGCAAATGTGCCATATGGACATGTGAATGTCATCTTCTCCTGATCCTCGGGAGCAATAGGGATCTGGAAGTAGCCAGAGAAGCCATCCAGGAAACAGTAGAACATCTTCCCCGATAATCTCTCCAACATCTAATTAATGAACGGGAAGGGAAAATGGTCCTTCCTAGTAGCATCATTGAGTTTCGGTAATCGATGCAAACTCTCCAACCTGTGACTGTACGAGTAAGAATCAGCTCATTCCTCTCGTTGGTGATAACAGTCATACCTCCCTTCTTGGGAACAACCTGAATCGGGCTAACCCAAGGTGAATCAGAGATGGGATAAATCAAACCAGCATCAAGTAGCTTAATCACCTCTTTCTTCACCACCTCCTACATGTTCGGGTTCAACCTCCTCTGGTGCTGCACAACCGGCCTAAAATCATCCTCCATAAGGATCTTATGGGTACAAAAGGAGGGATTAATTCCCTTAATGTCCATAATCCTCCATGCAATGGCCTACTTGTGCTGCTTCAGCACCTCCAACAACCTCTCCTTTGCATCACTCGTCAAATCAGAGGCGATAATAACGGGTAATCGAGACTCACTATCTAAAACGGCATACTCCAAATGGCTCGGGAGCTCCTTAAGCTCAACGGGTGGTGGGCCCTCAACAAAAGGCCGCTCTTTCAGCTCAGACTCTCTATCCACAATCTCAAACACCTCTTGACATGGGGGAATCTCATAGCCCTTTAGGCCATACACCTGCTCCTCAAACTGATCCTCACCGACCGGATCAAGTGTCTCTCCCTACAATCTACGTGTCCAAGACTCCTCCTCAACTGTGTCCTTGAGATGATCACTCACACAAGAATAGACGGTCTCAACGAAGTAGAGCGAATCATCCTGATTCTGGGTGTGCTGCATGGATCTCCCAACGTCAAAGGTCACCTCATCTTCATCCACCCTCAGTGTAATACATATCAATCAGGGCCTTGGCGGTGGCTAAGAACGGTCGACCTAGGATAATAGGAATGTTCTTGTCCTCATCCATGTCCAGAATCACAAAGTCTACAGGAAACACAAAGCGATCAACCTTAACCAACATGTTCTCCACTATCCCTCCCGGATACTTGACCGAACGATCGGCAAGTTGGATACCCATGCGTGTCGGCATAGGTTCTCCCAACTCAAGCTTAGCAAAGACAGCATATGGCATGAGGTTAATGCTAGCACCAAGGTCAGCTAAGGCATTGCTGACCGACAAGCTACCTATCAAGCAGGGGATGGTAAAACTCCCCGGATCTCTCCTCTTCTCAGGCAGCTTGTTCTGAAGCACGGCCGAACACTCCTCGTTCAGCGTCACATGAGATAACTCCTCCAATTTTCTCTTGTTTGTGGGGATGTCCTTCAAGAACCTCATATACTTAGGCATCGCTAGAGCCTCCATGAATGGCAAGTTGATATGCAATTGCTTAAACAACCCCAAAAATCTACCATACTGCTCCTCCATCTTCTGTTTCTTTAACCTGCCTGGGTATGGAACGGGGGGAGTGTAATCTCTCACAGCCTCTCGGGGGCGTGATGCGCTCATCCAGAATCTCAATCACAATCTCCTCCTCGGATGCATGCACAAGGACCAGTGGATCTGGTCCTGTGGCTCTACCGCTCCTCAAGGTGATAGCCTTCACATGAGCCTTAGGATTGGCCTCAGTGTTGCTAGGCAGGCCACCTGGCGGTCTCTCAGAAAGAAGCTTCGCGATCTTCCCAAACTTATTCTCTATGGTCTGGATCAAAGATTTTTGATTCCTCAGCTCAGTCTCGTGCGTATAAAAACGTTCCTCCATATAACGGTTCTGCTTCTCGGCCAACTGATTCTGACTCTTTGAGTTGGCAAGCAGTCGTGCAACCATGTCCTCTAGACTGGATTTACCCTCAGATGCGGGTGGTGGACCGCTGCTAGAACCTTGGCCTTGAAACTGGCCTTGCTGAGGTCTGGTGTGGGAACCCTATCCCTGAGACTGGTGGGACTAACGCTGGAATGGTGGGCGCTGAGTGAATCCGGGTGGGTTCTGGCCACTGTTGCCAGAATTCCAGCTGAAGTTTGAGTGATTCCTCCATCCCGGATTATATGTGTTGATGTAGGGATTGTTCTGGGGATGATTATGGTTATACATGAAGTCAACCTGCTTGTGGGTCCCTAGATCCCCAATCTGACAAGCATTCATGGGATACGCCCCACCACATTACTCATACAAGGACTAGGCCTTGTGGACCTGCATCTGATCAATCTTGGTGGAAAGTGCTTCCACCTGAGCAGCTAAAGAGGTGATTCCATCCACGTGTTGGACACCCTGCCTCTAAGTGTGCTGAGTGTAGCTCTTCGATGCCACCTTCTATAGCAAGTTATACGCCTCCTAGTGTGTCTTTGTGCATATGTCTCCACCCACGTATGCGTCGATCAGCTGCTTCCCCAACATATCTTGACCATTGTGAAGGTCTCACACTGGTGCCACTTCAACAATCCATGGTGGGGAACTTTCCTCATCAGTTACTTGAATCTCTCCCACGCATCATAGATCATCTCCCCATCATCCTGGTGGAAGGAAAGAATCCTAGCCCTCAATTTTGTTGTTTTCTTTGGAGAGAAGTACTTCTCTAAGCATTTAGCAGCCATCTGGTCCCAAGTACTAATGGACCGAGGGGGAAGTGACAGTAACCATGCCTTGGCTCGATCCCGTAAGGAAAACGGGAATAACCGGAGCCGAATAGCATCGTCGGTAGCGTCACGGATTTTGAATGTGGCGCAAATCTATAGAAAACTGGCCAAATGAGTATTAGGATCCTCGTGATCCCTGCCATCAAACTGCCACATGTTCTGCACCATCTGTATGATGCTGGATTTGATCTCGAACTTATGCGCTCCAACAGTCGGCCTATTGATGCTCGACTCCAAACCCTCAAGTGTCGGTTTACCAAAATTCGAAAGCGCCTGACCCGCATCCGCGTTCGCCATCTCTTCTACCTCGTCAACAACAACCTCGTCAAACTCGAGCAACTGGGCCACAAATCAGGAATGGGCCCGCAATCTCCGATGAAGATCACGCTCCGGCTCGGAAGACGGCTCAGGAACCTCCTCGACGGGAGTTGAGAACATACACGATCTGCAAGACAAGTTAGATTTAAATGGACGAACCTAGGAAAAAGGAAACACAAGTTAGATAATTAATAATTAAAATAAAAATGAAAATGAAATTAACTAAAAATATATATACAAATGCGACTAGAAATAACAAATAAAAATGCAAAAAAAATATATATACACGAAAATTACAAATAACAAACAAGAAGATACGATATGCACAAAAATATATACTAAATAACTAAAAATCAATTCCAATCGTTCTCGCAAAACCGTATCCCCGACTATGGCGCCAAAAACTTGATGTGTTGAAAGTGTATATATATTTTTATAAAAGTTTTTACACAATTATTTTTAAAAAGGGTTTTCAACAAAGACTAATCACACACACACCGGACAAGTGTACCCGTCGGATAGCAATATAGTAAAGGTAAGAACCGGATATCAATCTGTGGACACGGTGGAATGCGTTAATAAACCGGAACTAAAATCTAATCAAGTAAGGGTAAAAGATGTTTAATTTGATTTTTGATTAAACTAATATGTAAGAATATAAAACTAAACTAAGAACACAAGTCAAACAATCAAGGAAGGAATATCACTTCGGTCTCGAATCCATTCAGTAGACATCCACAACAACTATAGATACATGGCAAGTACACGATACGTATGTTGACTAAACTCTCGTCAAATACATCTAATCAAATGACTTTTCGGAAAGTTAGAATGAATTATACAAACTAACCACCTAAAATCATGCAAGGAAGCTCACGTGCTATGAATACGTCAATGTTTAATAAAGATTGAACTAGCTTCCTATCAAGGTTAGCTAATTCAACAACTAGTTGGAAAGATTACACGATTCAACACATAACCCACCTCAAGTTGATTAAAGTAAACAACAACATGCACTTCCTCCACATACAATGTTCATATCAAGATTCCATAAATTAGAAGATTGCGTCAACAAGTCCTAGATAAACATAATACTAAACATGACACACCATAACAAGCACTTTGTCTTTCCAAACATAAGCACAAGGATGCACATTCAAGAGTTTTCAACCATAAACAAGACTTCATCCACCATTCCTAGTCAAAAGCCATAAACTAGCATACATGCATACACTAATAAATGAATACATGCATAAACCATGGGTTTTCCAACATACATAGCCTACACATATACAAGTCTTGCAAACAATCTCAATTCCCAAATACATAGTATCATTGAAGAATAATCATGCCATTGTTATAACATTAACATAAACTATGCCAAAAATCCATAAATGTTGTCAAACGTTACTAAACTTCATCTAAACCAAAGTGATATCAAGAGTTAGCTCATGGTGAGCATAAGAACAAGAACAAAACAAGGAAAAGTTACAAGACTCATGAAGAAATGCCAAGAATCCAATCAACTTCCCCAAGCTAGATGATGATGATGATGTATGGTGATCCTCTTGATGTTGTAGTCCTTCCTAGAAGCTTGAAATGTGGCTAGAAACAAGGAAATTCGAAGCACAAAACAGTGCTCAAAACTCCAACTCTCCAGGTCTCCAGACTTCTTTCTGTGAGAAAAATCCTGATATATATAAAAGCAAGGAGGCAAGACCGTGCCAGGGTACCGGGCACTACCGTGCCTGAGCATGGGGCACGACCGTGCCTTCTTTTGGCGCGATCGTGTGACAGTAGGGTTGACCGATCTGCTTATCCCATTGGTTTCTTTCTTCGAGGAAGTATGGCTTTCAGACTCACGGGTATACACACGACCGTGGGGAAGAAAGAGCACGGTTGTGCTCAAATTCTGAGGCTGGCACGCTCGTGCCAATGTGAGGCGCGACCGTGTCTAGAGTGGCGCGATCGTGCCAGTGAAGGGCGCGATCATGCCCAGGTTGGCGCGTTTGTGCCAGATAGGGGCGCGACCGTGCCTCCAACTCAGAAACCCTAATTTTTCTTGAAAACTCCTGGAATCTCCTCCGTTATCCACTTAGCTCCACAAAAACCTACAAAACTGAAAATGAAGCAAATAAGTGTCTAAACTTGGGGAATAACCGGGGATTGATCATAAAACGGGCGAAGTTTTGTGCAATAAAGATGTGTAATTTCAAGCACGTCACCTCTCGCATTAGACTCGGTTATGTCTTTATGCAACGAGGCGGGATTATCGCGTATTCTCCTAGACTGTTGTAAACTTGATTGTTGCAGCTAAAGGAGATAACTTTAGGAGGGAACGGGTGACTGTATACGCAGGTGAATATTAGGTGGTTGAATTGAAGTCTCGAGCTTCAAAGGAGTGTTGTATGCAGGTGATGAGATCCCTGAATCCCAACGGTATGAAACACTTGAGACCATAAATCTCAGTTGATGGATTGGTGTGGAGGTTATGAAACTTCCAATTATGAGGTGGGAGAAATGGTGTGATAGAACTTGAATTCCTTAGTTGTCAAACGTATTGACTAATATTATGAGATGATTCATAAATTCAAGTAATCTATACACACTAGGTGACAATAATGCTTGGTTATGGAGCATAAACTTTTGGTGGCCAGAGGTGGAAGCAGACATAGTCAAGGATATTGACAAAGGTCTCATTGGCTTGTGGACTAAGGCCAAACGCTAAAGGAATGTCGTATGGGAAGCCTCAACAGCTTCATATACCTATGCAGGTAGGAGAAGCTTGTAGTGGTTTGACTACAAGAGTATATGAAAACAGTGGGATCATGTATCGATTTGGTTAGTGGCAGGTCTTTTGACGAGGTAGTATGCATTTCCTATTCTTGGAGGATACCTACTCTGATAAACAATCGAAGAATGTCGATTTAATAGAGAGTGTGATGCGACATGGCATAACCATATCTTTTGAGTTAGATTGAAATGTCGGTTTCACTTCTCCAGTTAAAGGAGGTCAAAGATTTTAGCTACCATGGTGATAAATTAGCTATAATTGGAGTATCGACATGTCATTGTTCGATTTACTAGTTGGTAGATAGTGTTAAACACCAAATATTTTGGTTTACGTGGAACTTAGAATCAATGGTGTGATTCAAAACTTGGTATAATAGGTCTTGTAAGTGAGCGCGATTGAAAATTCACTAAAGATTGACAGAAAACCTTAGGTGGGTTTAGGGAGGAGGTGTGTTGAAATTCAAGTGGGAAGCTTGGCGTTATAAAAGTTTCCCTTGAAAAGGAGGTGATTCGGGCAAAAAAAACATGGGAGGCTAAGTCCCTGTTTTGTTGGGTCATCCAACTTATGGACTATGATGATGTGTGGATTTCTATTTGGAGTTACCCAGAGGAATCGAGTAAACTCTATGATACATTTCACGTGGTCCATTCACAGAAATGTTTGACAAGAGAAGTTGTTGCTTCTCATGGTGTTATTGAGGTAGATGATGAATGTTTAATCTAGAGGAACCGGACTACCTTGAATAATGAGGCGAGTTAATTGGTGCAATAAGAAGATAAACCACGTGTTGGTTATTGGAAGCATAATGAAAGGAGGAAGTGACTTTGGGAAGTAAAGAACAAATGTCGAATTGCTAAACTAAGTTGAGTATGTGGTGGCGGGTTTCGGGGACGAAACCCAAAGTTAGGGGGGTGATTTGTAACGAACCAACTTTCAGATTTATTATATAATATGTTAATCATATTATAGGGGTGAAATTAAATATAATGGAGGTTGAGGGTTTGTTAAAAAAGGTGGACTTTCTTAGTTTTGGAAGGAGGAGCCAAAACTAAAAGTGTGGGGACTGGTTGTGCATAATTTGCAAATCTGATTGCATATGGGGAAGGGGGTCATGCACCACACACAAATGTGTGTGTATGTTGTAATTATGAAGGGAACAAGAGGAGGAAGGCTGGGATCATTAAATTGACGAATTGCATGAAGAATCTAGACAATTTTAAGTGTCCCTCTTCTTTAAGATTGAAATTAAGTACCTCGTTCATCTCTAGAACTTCCATTAATTTGATGATTCAAGAATTAGGGTTCTTGAGGTGAAATTGGGGGGTTTTGAATTGAGGTTGTTTGGATGGTAATTAGGGGTTGGTAAGTGTTTGTGGTGTGATTAAACACATAAACAAGTAATAACCCTCAACCGATTTGGTGATTTAAGGAATTGGAAGTTTGTGTGAAATTGGGTGTAACCCAAATGGGTCAAATGGGAGATTGATTGTGTAGGGAGGTTAAAACTTGTTTAAGGTGTAATTAATCAAGTTTAAAATTGGTGTAATCCGTAAGGTCTAGGGTGAGTTTTAGACCTCAATTGGTGTATGGTGAAATTGGTGAATTTGGGAGTTTGACTTTAATGGGTCAAATGGGTTGAAAGGTTGTTTTTGGGTATTGGAAGTTGGTTAAGTTGTGTTACCAAACTAAGTTAGGGTATGATATTTAGATCATAGGTGTGTCATGAATCTCAATTTGGTGAATGAATTGAGATTGTATTATTTATAAATGCAACTTGATTTCTAGGTGATCAAGGTGTTAAGGAAGCTAGCATCGAATATCAAGTGGGATCCTATTTGGCTAAAGGTAAGTGCTTTGCACTTACTTAGTAATGATAGGTGGTAGTGAAGGCACATATTTGATATACTTGTTGACTTTGTCGATTATCATATGTGCATTTGTGTGTAAGTTGTTTTGGTGAATTTTCATATGGCGGAAGTATGTTAAGGGTGGGTACTTAAGGAGCTTGAGGTCAATGAACCTCACAATGTTGTATGGTAATTGTAGTCATTGAATTACTTAAGAGTTTAATGGTGCTAATTGTATGTCTATGTTGATTGTAAGGGTTTGTAGTGATTTAGGTGTAATTGAAGTCTTTAAACTTCACAAATATAAATAGTGGAATTGGGATCTTTGAATCCCACTCGGTAAATAACGGATGGGTTATAAAGATGGTTTGGTATTGTGTGTGTACATTTTTTTGTATGTTTAAGGTTGGTAATTAAAGTCTAAATAACCTCACACGTGGTAATTGAGGTCATGAACTTAATTTGTGTTGTTGTTGCTTGAAGTCTTGAACTTCACTAATCATTATGGTCGTGGTGATTTAAGGTCTTTGAACCTCACTGGGGAGTTAAAATGATATCATATAGAGGAGTTTGAAGTCTAAGAACCTCACACGATAGTCATTTGAGGTCACGAACACAAGTCGTTTGTGGTAATTGAAGTCTAAGAACCTCACACGGAAGTTAATTGAGGTCATAAACTTCACAGAGTCATTTGTGGTGCCTTGAGGTCTTTAAAACCTCACAGGGAAGTATGGTAGAGTTGTTATGTGTTTAAAACAATCCTAAAATGTTGTTGGAGGTTTAAAACGACTGGGGGTCGAGTTGGGAGGGTCAAAAGTGCCAAAAAAAATGCAAAATTGGGTGTGCTGGTGCAAGGGCTGGAGTCTGGGACGCCTAGCAGGCTCTGCCAGTGCCCAAGTGGGGGTCCTGTTGGCTGAATTTTGAGTTTTCTTCCTAGGACACTTTGGGGGGGTCTTGGGACTTGTTGTATCATTACTAATGGTTTATTTATGTTGTTTTCTTGATGTAAAGCTCCGGTTGAAATCTAGGGTCACACTTCGTGTCGGATTGGATTCTCATTCGTTTTAGAGGATGTTAACGGTTAGAGTTAGAATCCTTGTTGGGGTTCATTAGACTTGATTTTGAATTATCTTTTGGAGTATTTAACTTGTTGTCGTTTTTGAAGTGTCGGTTGTTGTTTTCTTTAAAACAAAATCTATGTCGTTCGTCGTAACATTGTTTTTGGCACGTGTTAAATAATCAAGAGTGTTATATGGGATCTATTTTCGCATGATTTTTTAAAGTTAAAATCGGTTGAAAATTTTGGGTGTTAGATGAATACTTTTTTTTTTTTTTTTGAAAAAGGGCAGTGCGGTGGCAAACTTTTATTCAGTTAGATGAATACTTGAATTTTAAGTGTTTTGGATTGATTTTTTAAAAGAAACTCATCAAATTTTGATTCATCATCTTAATATAGTAATCTCGTGAAAATATATTTGAATCACCAATCCAAAAAGACACTTGTCATTGTTTTACACAAGAAATGTAAAAGTAGATTTTTAAAGACTCGTAGGAAATAACTATAGTATCTAATGTTATTTTTTTATTTCTAATGATATTGTATTTTTACTATTTGTTTTCTAAGACCCGACCCAATCACCCGATCGCCCAAAAAAATCTTATGTTAGGTACTTAGAAATTCAAGCATCAAATAAAAGCGATCACATAGGAAAAAATTCATGGCTCCACCACTGTTCAGGATGGGTATTCAGGTGGGGGACCGGATAAGGGATTAGTTTTAAATTTTTCACTGATATGGGTTTAGTTTTGAAAATTTTCACGGATTTGGTATAAGGTGATATCCAGCCCGATTACTAGAATCATACCTGTTAACATTTCTTTTTATTTTTATTTTCCTTCAAACTAGTTAACTAACTTTTTGTTTTTATATTTCTAATTTCCTTGGGTAATACAATTATTTAAAGGATAAAATAGTAAGAAATGTATTTGGAAATCCCAAAAGGTAATTTTTAACAAACTAACGGGCATACACGATATCTGACGGGTAATTATCAGACAGATACCCAACCAGTATGTGATTGGATACGAGACGTGATTTTACAATCGAGTATGGGAGTGAGATTAACAATACATTAGTCGTCCCGTTATCATCCCTATGACTGAGCCAGAAGGGCAGAAGATAGTGAACGCTAGGGAAATTAAGTGGGCATTTACGATTGGAAGAAGTTGTTTTTCAATATACAAGGCAGCGTTTGTTTCGTGAACATGAAGAGGATGTCAAATCCCCTAACATCTTAGGTTCATGAAACAGAATTTCAAAAACATTTTTAAAAAATAAATAAATCTTACATTGTTGCGAAATCAAATTATCAATACACGTGTTCATGGTCTGATTTTAACAGTTTTAGCTGTGTTTATGATTTGATTTTAACAGCTTTGAGATGAACCCATGAGTGAAACCGTTAATAACTAAACTTGTACATAATTGAAGCCAAACTGTCTTATTAAGGGGGTGTTTGGGATTACTTTTTTAAGCTACTTTTGACTTTTTCAAAAGTCATTTTCAAAAGTAAGAATTTCTTACTTTTGAATTTTAACTTCTCCATCTCATATTTTTCATCTTATTTTGAATTGTCCAAATAAACTTATAACTTATTACCTTATTCCAAAAGGTGATAAGTTATTAAGTTGTTTTGAAAAGTAATCCCAAACACCCCCTAAGCCTTTATAATTAAAAGAAAAAAAAAGTTCATAGATATAATATTTTGAATTATAGAAAATAGACAAATTCTAACACACACAAAACTGAATTAAAACTAGCGGGTTATAACCGCGCGTTATGGCAGCTCGGTTTTGAATAAAATTATATTAAAATATAAAAAAAAATAAGAATATCACAACAGTGTGTTGTGGATTTTATAAAAATTATATACCTAAATTTATAAAAGAAAACCAAAAGCAAAAAAAAAAAGTGGATACTCATTTACAGCAAGTTGGCCCTCAACCATTACAACCCTAGTGCAACTTTTTTTTAACGGCGTGGGTTTAATTGGCACGTCCTATCAGGGGAGGCTCGTACATCAGTCTACCCAAACAACCCCCAAGGAATTCGAAATCTGCAGAGGGTGTTCCTAGTTTTTATGAAGTGTACCTTACAAGATTTGAACACATGACCTCCACAGAGAAAAAACCCTTTGGGAAAACCCCCTGACCACTAAGACAGAACCCTAGTGCAACTAAAGACAAAAATACCAATCGAACTTGAGGCTAAACCGTAAACCAAACTAACTTGTACTGTAGTACAATTTAAACGACCAACCAAAAATTTAAAAGAAAAAAAACTAACCCCAACCAAACTAAAACAATTTTACCGGTTTAAACTGAATCACAAACACCTGCTATAAATTTTAAAGCAATTTTATATATCTTTTGGGAATTTAAATAAACTTTTCATGCATTCTTAAAGCCGCGCTATTTATGATACTTAGTACAACAATAACCTTTGGTCCATGAATGATGCTTCCCATGTACAATAATCATTGTTTGAATGTTGCATTCAATGAGGCCGTCCCCTTTTAGTATGTTTAATGTAACAAAGATTTTATCTACTTAATTAATTATCTTTGGTTCATTCGCTGTCTTTGCTTCTGTTTTCTCTATATATACTTTGTTAATTTTCAAAAATAAATCCATCCCATTTTCCGCCATTGATAAAAGCTTTGCTACAAGAAGTTAAAGATCAAAAATGGCCAACAGGAAAACCTCCCTTGTTTTCAGCTTCATTCTCTTGCTTTCATTGGCTATCTTCATCTCCAAGGGAGAAAGTAAAATGACCTTTAGCAGCAGTAGTAAGTTCCATATCTTTTATTATTATTAGACCATTCGTAGTGGAACGGTGAAAGAATGGGACGTGATCCACCTCATACTTTCACGCCCAAGAACACCGTCCCCCTATGGGTGAAAGGGGCGTGAAGGGGGGGGGGGGGCGTTCGGGCATTCACGGTGGAGGGGCAAACTCACTACTTTACTCTTCCAATCAAATGTTTACACCTCATTATTACTTTTTCTTTTTTTTTAATTAAATATTTAGTTTAGGATTTAATTTAGTTTTTCTCAAATAACTAATGCTCGGTAATTATTAAAAAAAACGAAATACACGGACTTGTTTATGTTATTTTTCTGAACATCCATGTATAGATTTTAACGAAAACATAGTTGTTTTCAAAAAACTATTTTTCGTCACGTACGTGGTTTTTTAACGTGTTTGGATCGACATTTCAACTAATAAATAACTGTTTTAAAAAATAAATATCAATTTTTATAAAAATTAACAAAATAAAATAAAAAAATTCACTTGTTAATGCGGGGCGTGAAACCACTACGCACCTTAATGATTCTGGGCAGTGATTGCACCTGTGCTGATGTGGAAGGGCGTGAAAGAGAAGCGCGTGAAACCACTACAGATGGCCTTGTTATCTTTAAATTGATGTATATTATGTTTTATCTTCACATTTTTATGTATTTGGTTTTGGTGTTTAATAGGAGTTCCGGCGCTACCAGCATTGGTTTGTGACAAGATCTACGGGACACAAGCCGGGGACACATGCTTCAGCATCATAGAGGCCTTCCAACTAACGACCGCCGTCTTCAATGCCTTCAATCCCAATCTGAACTGTGACAAGGTCTTTGTTGGAGAATGGTTATGTCTCAATGGTACAACCATTTGAATGTCGACTTGATGGCTCTTTCTGATGGTTTAACTCTTGTGTTCGTCATCGGGTTTTTCCTTTACAAATAATACTTGTTACCGTTGTATTTTGTTTGTCGTGTTTCATAATGCTTGGGCCACATCAGATCTCACCTAAGCCTCATGGTGTTCACTCCATGGCCGTGCTGCCACATAGGCTCACGACATGAGATGCATACCGATCAGCCTAGTGAGTTATTCTTCAAAATTCGATATATTCGTTTGCGATTTTATAAAATCATATGGGAATTCAGATCTCAACTTTTCATGCCTTCTAAAGCTTAAGAAGACATATAAACCTTATAAAAGTCTGCTACAAAAGGGTCCAAAACACAACATAACACCAACACCAAATACTGATAAGATCCTTGATGTTAAAATTAAAAAACTCAAGTCCAAAAGTTTACAAAACATGAAAACACATCTACCTAAGCTCCAATTTGTTGTGATTTGTTAAGAATAACACCTTCGTATTTCACTTGAAACCATTTCATGGCATCCTCCTTGGTGACACGATGTTGGATCCCAACACGAGCCTTGCATCGGCGGCGGCGGCCAACACGATAACCGGGTCGTTCTAGAACTACAAAGAAATCCATACCATAGATACCGGTAGAAGGATCATACCTACCATCGACACATACCAAAAAACCCTTTATATAGTATAAATTGCTTTATTAACGAATTTTGAATATTTGACTTGCAACAACTTACTTGATACCAAGATCGATGTGCTCTTGAATACCAAACCCGAAGCATCCAGTGTCACTGAAATTGCGCCTCAACAACTCGTATTCTTTCACCTTCAAACCGCTCTCTAAAAGCTGCATTGCCTTATCTCCTCTAACAGTAACATAGCATGCAATCTTCTCGTTACGCCTGATGCCAAAAGACCTCACAGTATACCTTGCTGTTCAATCAAGAGATAAAAATCATCACTATTAACATTCAAGAAAAACAAAATTAGTTTACGGAGTATCATAAAAAATACATCAACTTTGGTAAGAAAAATCCATCCAAAAATTTAAAAGAAGGGTAGGAGTGTTCACGTTTGGTTTGGCCGGTTTTGACGAAATTCTAGGCCAGTAACGACTTCAGAAACCCAAACTGGCCGGTTCGGCGGTTGGTGAACCAGATTTTTTAACTTCCTTTTCAAAATCATTACTTCGTACTAAATTTTTCTTCTTACCAAATTCATCACAAAAATCAAAACTAGTAGTGCTCACGGGCCGGTTTTGTTAAAAACTATGAGTCGAACAACTAACTGTGATTTCTTAAAAACAGCAAACCAAACCGCCTAGATTGGTTTCACCCGGACCAGCCAAACTATGAATAACGATTCAGTTTGAACAGGCGTTTTTTTTTTACAAAATGGTTAGTTTCTACTACTGGCCAATGTGCTTCGGTGTATATAGGTCAGTCGGTTTCCTATTTTAAGACGTAGCTATATGCAAGTGAGATTATAAACATCCAAAACCAAGGATTTCTACAGACAATACCAAAACATTTCACTTTAATATTTCTTGCCTCACTTAGGATTAAAATTTTCAAATTAGTATGTATACAAATCTTAACATTCTTATCTATAAATTCAACATTTTGCACTTTGATATTTATTTTATTGTCAATAATCATAACATAAAGAAATTATGCATAAAGTGTAAAAAAAAATAGATGTTACCCTTCGAGAAGACAGGAGATTGGCCGCTCAGTTGCTCCAAAACCTAAACAGTATTTAACAAACAAAAAGCATCAAATTCGCATCTTACAGAGTGAAATTGTTGAAAATCAAATATAGAATAGAGACCTTAGCAGCACGGGTGAGGCGATCGCCGCTTTCTCCGACGGAGATGTTGAGAACGAGCTTCTGAACCTTGATTTCCCTCATTGGGTTCGCCTGCTTCCTCTCTGAAGCCTACATTTGAACAAAAAATCATAATCAAATCACTGAACAACATACAAAATCTTCGATCATCATGGTTGTGAGTGAGTAAAGGAATAATTACCATTGTTGAATGAGCAGATTGGGGAAACGGTGGAAATGGTGTAGGGATATATGTGCTAGGGTTTTGTTCGAGAAAGAGGGAGGCCCATTCAACCAGCCCAGACCCAGCCCTTCTTTTCTTTCAACACATTCCTCCTTTAATCCAATCTAGGAATTTTACCCGCCTCGCGTTGCGACGGCGATGAATTCCTCACGTTATCTTAATGGGAACGGCGTCCGCTATAACCTCAAAAAAATAAAAATAATAAAAAAATGTTACTATTCATTTCCTAAGATTTTTCAATAATAAGGAGAATAAATAAATAAATGAGTAAATTACCGTTTGCGTCCCTATGGTTTACACGATTTAACACAATGCGTCTCTAACACGATTTTTTAACGCTTTGAGTACCTGTGGTATACAATCTGTAACACTCTGAGTCCCTAGACCTAACTTCGTTACAAAATTTCGTTTAAATTCAAGTGAAATGTCCGTTGTACCCTTTTACTGTATAACAGTCTGCGTCCCTAGAAACATGTAATATCTGTTTGCGTCCATGTCTGAGTCCCTGGACCTAACTCACCTGAAACTACTACATTCACCTGAAACTACTAAGGACGCATTGTGTTAAATCGTGTAAACCACAGGGACGAATTGTGTTAAATCGTGTAAACCACAGGGACGCAAACGGTAACTTACTCTAAAAGGTGCATAATTAGATTTCAAAGTTTCATATAATAAATGATAATTTAAAATAAATGTGTTTTATTAGTATAATTAATATTTTTTTAATATATATTATTATTAAAGATAGAGGTGTCAACGTGGCATGAAAAAAACCTTTATTTATTATATAGTAAAGATATAGATGTAATTGTGAATCCTTTTGTGTTCTATTATTCTTTTGACTTTGTACTATAACATATCTTGACTTTTTCTTGTATTTGCAAGCATGAAAGTTTAAGGATGATCTTAGGTTGATTCAGATTATGTGTCAATGTCTATGATTGTAGTTAGAGTTAATCATAAATTTAACACCTATTTTCATAATGATGTTGTCGATATCTTTTTGGACGTGTTATAGGTTTAAGTTTTGGTTACACGAGACACATTTTGTGTAATTAAACTTAATATCGTTACAAATTTACGTTTGAATATCGAAATTGTCGATCTTTCCGAATATAGCATTGCTGAGGTGACTAAGAAAGTAACAATAAATCACACTACAAAAACCACTAAAATATCAAACTTCAATTTCATATAATTTAATAAACTATGTTAGAATTTCAAAAAAAAAATTATATATTTAAAAGCCCGTGTATTACACAAGTTGAGTAAAAATATAATGTAATCTGTTAACACAAAAGTAACATTTAGATTATCCATGTATTATAATCAACTAAAGTGGTTGTTAGCATTGTGAGTATTAAGTCAAAGTCATTTATTTTAAATTATCATTTATTATATGAAACTTTGAAATCTAATTATGTAGTTTTAAGAGTAAATTACTATTTGCGTCCATATGGTTTACACGATTTAACACAATGCGTCCATGTGGTTTACACGATTTAACACAATGCGTCCCTAGTAGTTTCAGGCGAATGTAGTAGTTTCAGGTGAGTTAGGTCCAGGGACTCAGACAAGGACGCAAACAGATATTACATGTTTCTAGGGACGCAGACTGTTATATAGTAAAAGGGTACAACGGACATTTCATCTGAATTTAAATGGAATTTTTTTAACGAAGTTAGGTCCATGGACTCAGAGTGTTACAGATTGTATACCACATGTACTCAAAGCGTTAAAAATTTGTGTTAGGGACGCATTGTGTTAAATCATGTAAACCACAGGGATGCAAACGGTAATTTACTTTAAATAGATGGTATTATCGAATATTGATGATTTTTTCTTTAACAAGATATTAAAGGATTTACGCTGTGTTCCCGAGTCTTTTTTAAAAATAGAAGTGAAAGGAAGTGGAAGAAAGCTGGAAATGATTTGTGTTCCTGAGATTTTTAATGGAATGAAATGAAAATAAACTTAAAAAAATTGTGTCTGTAAGTTTTTTAATAGAAGGTAGTGTAAAAAAAATAATTAAAGATTTTTAATAATGTTCTCTCCAACTTTCCTTCCAAATTAGAAGGAATTGGAGAGAGATAAATGAAACACGTAAAATCTCTGATTTTTTTTCCTTTTATTCGAACTCTGGAACACGAAATTTCATTAAATATTTCCCTTCCCCTCTCCTCCCTTTTTTTTCTCTCCTTAATTTCCTTCTTTTCCTTCCCCTCTCTTTCTTTTCTCTCATTAATTCTCTTTCTCCTCTTTTATTTCCTTTATTAAACAAAATGTCTTTAAAAATCGAAGACTTTTAAATGCCATTAAATTTATTTAAAAATTTCTACCCAAATGTCTTTAAAAATAGAAGACATTTAAATGCCATTAAATTTATTTATAATTATTATTATTATAATATATATATATATATACTAGTTTAAAAGTTAAAACCCGTGTTTTACACAATTTAAATAAAGAAAATACTGAATAAATATTAATGAATATTTAAGAATTATAAAAGAAATATTAAATAGCAATGAAAATTTATGAACTAATAAAAAAATATCAAATAGTAATTAAGATTTATAAACTAATAAATGAAATATTGAATAGCTAGTAAGAAAGTATTTAAATGGTTAATAATGAAGAAAAAAAATCTTCAGTTTATATAGTTGTAACACATGCCACAACCAGTTAGTTATTTATTAGGTGTATGTGTGTGTGTATAGAATAAGTTTGAGAATACAAAGGGCTTATTTCATACGAAGCGTACGAATGGATAGCAGCGCGCCGCGTGTTCCTTTTAATTTTTAGTGGGATTTTTTGTCATTCTACCGGTTATTACGTATGCGTAATAAACCTCATACAAATCAACATGCGTGATTACGTATGCGTAATAAACCTCGGACTTGCGTTATTACGCATGCGTAATAAACCTCATACAAATCAACATGTGTGATTACGTATGCATAATAAACATCAGACTTGCGTTATTACGTATGCGTAACAAAACCTCCGACTTGAGTTATTACGTATGCGTAATAAACCTCATACAAATCAACAATTATGACCGTACAAATAAGGGTGAATGTGATTACATACTTGAATTTGATATACCAAATAAGGGTGAACGTGATTTCAAGGTTTGATTTATACGCTTTTATCGCATAAGGGTGAAGGTGATTCGAGGTCGTCGGCAACCTTTTTTATAGAGATTGGTTTTGATGCATGTTGATAGAAATTGACTTTAATACCCTTTTTTACCCTACGTTTGTTTATTGTTTTCTAGGTAATTACGTTTATAGCACCGCGTGATTTAAATCCCTATATGTAAGACCCCAAACGGGGCACCATACAGTTGGATCACATCACGGGGTATCCTTTTTAAAACACTTAACTCTTTACGAAAACATTCAGCGGAAGTCTTAACTCAAAAGAAGATTTGTATTTTAAAATCATTATTATGTTTCCTTACCGTACGAATGCATACATACCAACCCAAGTAGCACCGCTCCCAAGCTAAGATACGTCGTTACCAGAACGTACCTGCAAAACAGTTTAACGTACATATAAAGTCAACTACGCTGAGTGAATTCTACCAGTTTATAGTAAACAGAAACCTTTACGTCACAATCGTCCTTTAATTGAAACTCAAGGACTTCACATCAAACATAAAATGATTTTCCTTCTTTTAACATATTAGTAACCTATGTTACCCAACACCTTCCAACCCCTGAGGGCCCAAAATCCCCGACTCCACCCATGGCAAAAACCCGTAAGTTTCATCGATATTGTCACACCCTCAAATTTCAACTAACGGAGTTTTACCGTTTGGGAAGTGACGAACCAGGATCTCAGACATTAGTTACATTGAACGACTCTACATGTGACTCAAATGAAAATATCATATCAATCAGAATTAATGCGGAAGCGTAAAGAAAGTAAATGCGCAAAACACACGCGCCCAAAAGAATAGCCCAAAAGTCCAAACCAAACACAAATTAAAATAGTCCAAACAGTTTATTGAAACATGAATCAAAGGCAATATTTCAATGCATGTCCTATTGTGTGCACCTGTGCCTTATCTTAAGCGACCTGAGAAAACATGTAAGAAAATGTCAACACGAGGTTGGTGAGTTCACAGGTTTCATTTTATAGAAGTGTTTAACAGATTAATATGCATTCAATATATAAATCAATAGGTAGCTAACCCATAAACATGTTAACTAATGCGCTTGCAACCGACAGCTGACTGTTTATATGTCTCCCACCATCATGGTGAATGTTTAGGTCAATATTGCACCCGTTCGACCTCCAATCGAGTTAGCGCGACTAACGCGGGTGAGGTTTGTCAAACCCAGTAGTACTACTCAAATTACCTCGCTATGTTCATATTAACGGTCCGATGTGAGGACTTAAAGGATAATATATACGCATAGTCATACAAGTGATATCATATATGAATTACAAGAATCAAAAGCATTTACGACATGTTTTCTCCCCCAGTTTAAAACAGTAAAAAGGGGCCGTAAAAACTCACCTACGTTGCGTTGTAGGTAGTATCACACAAGTAAGAGATTTAGAACCACAAGTGTAACTCTCAAAAGACTTACGAATGCCCTAAAATTATAAACACATAAATTAGGGATAATAATAGGAATTGTGACAGCGACACGGAATGAGAAACACTCTAATATTCAAGAGTGGACGAACGTGTCCACGAAGATAGGAATTCCTTAAATAATCAAATTATAATTACGTTACGTGATAAATGACAAAAATAATAATAAATATACTCGAGTGTTTTGTCATTCACAAAAAGTAAGAAAATAATATAATATATTATTTTTAGGTTCGAAGGAATATTTTAATTACTCATTTGAGGTAAGAATAATAAATACATTATTATTATTGAAGTAATAACCACGAGTAAATAATATAACCAATTATATTATTATTTAATCCTAAACGTTACACGAGTTATAAAATGATACGGAATAATATAACTTATATATTATTTTATAATATTAATCACTGATTGAAAATAATATAAATATGTTATTTTATACGAGGTTATGGCTTGAAAATAGTATAATTATACTATTTTAAAAAGTGGAATTAATAATGAAGATATGATATAAATCCAAACCCGAGCCTACGGGTTGCTTCCCGGCTAAAACACGTTTATATAATATTATAATAACAAAGGGTTTGATTTTTATTAATTAAATATAATAAAATAATTGTTTAAAAAATGTTTGTGGGAGCCCGGTCTCAAACCCGGGTCTCTCCCACACATGCCCAAGCCTCTAACCAGTCCCTAGATTACGGGTTACAACGATTCTGATAATAAAACATCGAATTGACAAAGGGCTTTCAAAGAGTATGGTATTGCGAATCTAACTGTATAGGTTAATTTCATTTTGATTGGGTCTAGACTAGGGTTCTACTAAACCGGTCTGTGATGAACCCTAGAGTCGTGATCTTGACTGAATTGATAATGTAAGCCCCAATTGACATAGGGCTTTCATTCTATGGATAAAAACGAAACAATTGGAGTAAGAAATTACTAGAATGCGAGTCGGATTGATAGAATTCGAGTAATGCAGGTGTCGGCTATGAACTGTCTGACCTCCGGTGATTTCTACTGCTTCTCTGGCCAATGTGGTATGTGCAAAAGCTCTTGGAGAGTTCGTCGAGTTTGCGTAGTGTCTCAATTCGTGAAGTTACTATTAGGATTAAACGAATTTGATGATCGCGATGAAGTGGTCGACGGTTATTGTTTAACTCTCAATTATTAGCGTTAATTCAATTAATTGTCTGAGTTAAATGTATTAATGACAATCGTTATGATCATTGTTGTGCGAAAACAGTTTCAATTTCAAAGGATTTCAGTTTGGAACGATCGGATTCGATTGAATTCACGATGCTTGACTTTCAAAAGTCAACAATTCGGTTTAGAGAAGTGTCAGGAATGGTCCCTGAGGTTTTGTTTTGGATTGAAGTTTGAAACTTGGCAGAATAGGTCCTCCAAGTTTGAACTTGGATTCTTAGGTTAAGTTTTGGTTAATTTTGAATTTATAGAAGTCAACAGGATTTGGATTTTGACTTTCTAAAAGTCAACATAGAAGATTAGGGTTATTACATAACTAGTCCCTCGAGTTTAAGTTTGGATTATTGACAGAATTGGTCCTTTGGGTTTAATATTGAGTTAACTGGGTTAGATTTTAACAGAAAACTTAACGGAATTTCTAACGGAACTAACTGAAAAGTCCGGATTGTCACAGATATGGATCAAACTTACCAGACCATTATGATGTGACCTAACACCCATTTCAACCAGAAAGTCGATTAACACAACCGACTCCTAGATATAGACCTGACAAGCCTTAAACAAGACTCTTCCAAGGTCTACAAATATCATCGTCTTAAACACAATATCATGACCATCAATGCTACACACACATGCTAATGATATCGTTACATCATTGCCTTATCACCAGGGCAAATCAAGGTTTAACACACAATAAATTACACCTATCCCCTCTTCAGGGTCATCCCCGTCAGGATATTTATATCACCTCTGAGAACCCCCTTTCGGGTCTCACTATTGCCCACGCAAGGCCCCTTAACATCACACAGTGACACACTCGTCACCTGTGATGACTACCAGTCACCCACATGGTGACTGCTATGCCCCCCCCCCCCACAGAGACTGCCACGTCACCACATGGTGACAACACTCGTAGGACCGAATCATTCCTGTCACTGTTGACCATATGTACGAAAAACAATGCAAGCACACAAGCAACAAGTTATACACACAAGACACTACTTAGACATACACTACAACTCCCCGTCCTTACACATTTCTCATACGTATATGACCAAACAAATACCCTAGCACATCCTCTTAATGTCTAGACATAACTTCTGACTTATCCCAAAAGTCATTACTTTACACACTAGTGGTGTACCGACACCTAACCCACACGACCTAGGGACACCACCTTGACCCTTAGATTTAAGTAAAAGATATAGTTAGCTCGTAAAACTCGACGGTTTAACCCAGTTTTCGTAACACATTTATTATATGACAAAACGAGTAAGTATGTACGATAGCCCCAAAAACAAGTAAAAAGGGGGTTAGAAACTCACTGGTTGCGAAGATCTAAGTCCTTGGTCTGCAACCCGTTCTCCCGCTCGAAACCCGAACTTGACAAACGTATGATCACATTATCAGACACGTTCTAAACCTATGTTGAATACGTATAAGAATAAACTCCACATCTCGTCTTAACAACTCGTCATTCAAATCATCGAACCCTAGCTCCACGGGTACACGGGTCAGACCGTTCTTGACTTGTTAGAACTCGAACTGGGTTCCATGCACGTACATAAACAACTCCTTTTAAAAACCCTAATTGACTCACACCTCCGCTACCGGCACCGGTGGACTTCGCCCGAGCCACCCTTCACGTTGGAAACGAAACCACCGTCCCGCCTTCGCCACTGTAGGACACCACCACATCTAGCACCGCCCGCCACCTCCTCCTCGTTGTTCATCCTTGCCCTTCTTCTCTCTCTCTTCTTTCCTCGACAGTCCGCCACCATGCAAACCGGGCATCACCGTGACCCGCTACCATCCGAAGCCTTTGCCACCGTTGTCACAGCCGTAGTTACCACCGCTACACCTCCACCGATAACCATACATGAAAACTAAAACAATAACGGGATAAAAATGTAAGATGGGAGTACCTTAAGTATATCCGGGAGTTGCACTCGCCGGAGTACTTCGTGCCGTCGTCCTCCTCCTCCCCGTCGCCGCCCTTCTTCTTTTCCGGTTTCACTCTTCTCGCAGCTCTCCTTGCCGTCGCACACCTAGGGTCAATAATGGCCCTAGGGTTTTCCCATAATGTGGTATATAAACCCTTCCCAAGTTCCATCCGGGTCCCTCTAATTCCGTCTTGTGCATTTAATCCTGGCCTGCTTCCTAGTAGACTAACCGTCTCTTTTCCGTCGTTAAAACGCACCTTTCGTGACCAACCTTGTTCCTCGTTACATTAAATAAAGATTCGGGTCGTCCACTAACCCGAACTATTAGCTTCTGGATTTCCGGGATGTTACACTAGATCATATCAAATCAACAGTTGGGGAGCCTTCATACGCTAAGGGCCCTTTGTACTATAAACGACCTCTATATATATAAATAATATGTGTGGGGTGGGGGGTTGTTTGCATAGGGATTTTAAAAATTATTTTACAACGAATGTTTGAAGGAAAAAAAGTTCAAAATTTAAATGCATGACACTTACGAAATAGAAAATACAAGCACATACAGTTTTAAAATTAATCAAAGTGAATAAAGGTATTAACGAAAGTTTACATCAAATCCTCATTTTTCTCATCATCTCTCCTAAATATGTCCTCTCTCCTTATTTTTCTCACCTTCTCTCTTATTAGATCAGTTTTGTCACCGTGAGATACCATTAAACAAACCTACAAAACCATCACGACCGCCACACAACCTCCAAATACCCATTTAAATAAGAGATCACCATCGTTATTGAATTCCTGGTGGCCGCAACGGTCGTTGTCCCGTTTTTTGTTTACTACCCACGCACCACCACAACAATTATAAATAAAACTTATTTAAAACACACCTCTTATGAACAGTTTTCCAATTGGTGCACTTGCTTTAGCCATTAGATTGCCATGTTTTGCCCGCCATCATTACGGGTTTACCCCAAGTATTACCTTTCCATGTTTCCACCTTTTCTTTCCTTCCCCATTAGCTTGCCACTTTTGCTCATTGTTGGTGTTTAAAGCAGGGTATTCCTTATGAACACATAATCTCTTCTGTCCACGGCCGATGTGGTATTTGTCTAGGGTGTTACAATCACCCCTTTATGGACTCATCGTCGTCGATGAGGTTTGCCCCACCATCCCAATAAAAAATGTGGGATTTGCCTAAGGTGTCCCTCTAAACACCCTCGAGGACTCACCATCCTCGATGAGGTTTGTCTTACCATCCCAAGTGGCACATGAGTGGCTTTGATACCATTTGTAGGGATGAGCATTTGGTACTGAGTACCAGTACCGATACTGTACCGAACCGATACCGTACTGATAGATTTGGTATGATATTCGGTACCCACTTTTCATAAATTCGGTATCAGTACGGTATGGATACCGTATAGAGTAAGTATTTTGTAGCGAGTACCGGTACCGTACTGATAGATTCGGTACCCACTTTTTGAAAATTCTGTATCGGTATTTTTATTACCGTATCGGTACCGATCTCATCTCTAACCATTTGTAACATCCGGTCCTTCATATCACCAAAATTGTCCACTATGCTCACTAGGAGCTCACGAATTTGTTTCTAGTTGCCCGAGTGAAAACTTACCAAGGGGTCACCCATTCTTGGATTACTCCTACTCGAGCACGCTTAAATGTGGAGTTCTCTTCTCATCTACAACCAGTGCACCCAAAACGCGTTGTTTGGTATTTGAGGTTGATAATTCCTTATGAATCCAACATCTCTCCTGTCCACCGTCGATGTGGGATTTGCCTAGGATGTTACAGTCAGAGTTATAGTATTGCCCAGAGATGGACTCACGCATCCGAGATAACATCGGGTTTCAAAGTGTTAGATAGTTTGTGAAACAAGAAAGCAATAAAGAATGATACACACGAACAAGAGACACGATTCTCTTGAAGTGTAAAAAGAGAGTTATCATCTCTAACTTTCCAGAACAAAATTCTAGTCACTCGTGTCTCGTATTTTGTGTCTACTGTTTTGTTCCTCCCATGGTACATGGAAATAAATGACAAGTTTATTTTATATGTGTAACCAATCGACATTGATCAACCTTTTAAATTGCAATTAATGACATTTGATATGCAATTGAGTTACTTTAAGAATGATAAAAGAAACTAATATTATATTTAGCTCCATGTGAGCAATTGTTCATAGAGAACCAACCCATAAGCAACATACTTGAGCTCTCAACACTATCTGAGCCATAAGTGGTAACCGCACAAGTTATTAGCAGTAACTGCACCGGTAGCAACCATCAATAATAACCGCGCCGGTAGCAACCATGAGTAGCAACTACACCAACAATAGTAACCATGCCATCAACAAATTGATCAATTAGCAGGAACCGCTATGACTTCTAACAATAGTAGCATTAATCAACATTAACTGAGTTGTCAGCAAGAAGGGGACCATTAGCTTCAACATATAAAGGTATAAAGGCGGCTCTGGGTGATGCATGCGTGTAAAGTTCAAAATAGGCCATCAAAACATCCCCAATCACGCCGCGAGCGTGCACATAAGGTTGTGAAGCAATCTTTTGGCTCCCATCCTCTTCCTTATTGCTAAAGCAATAATATCAAAGCAAAGCTACTGCATATACATCACTCAAAAGTAGGGCCGGCAATTTCTATCTGTTTAAGATACGATTAAACCTGTTTAAGAAAAAGTATACAATGTAATTTTATACATTTTCAAAAATAAGTAAAATTAAGAGGCTAGATTCCATAATTTCTCCTTCTTGCTACATAAAAAATACAACTGTCTTATAGACATTAGATATAAAGAAGTTAAACGAGTCGTATTCATATTTGATACTTGTATTATCTGCGTCGCCTATGACCTGTTTAGACACGAATTACCTGTTTTACCAGCCCTACTCAAAAGTTTATTCATCCACTTATATGGGACATGGGTTGACCTATTTCTTCATTTAAAATTCTATATCAAACTCACTACTTTAAGTATATACATTTTATTAATCTTAGTTTTATTTTAGACATATCTTCGCCCGTTACAAATATAAAAAAGAACGTAAACTCATAAATTATCAATTATATAACTTATATATTAAATATAACTATTTGTATAGAATGTTATTTAATATATATTTGAAGTGTGAGGTAAAATCACTGTAGCAAGTTTACACTGGAATGCAAGATTTACAAGCTTTTATGCATTATTTATTTATTTATTTATTTTTGTTTTACAATTGAAGTTTGCATTAAAGTTCTTGGAGGTTGGCAGTTAAACAATAGATTGATTTTGTCTGGTGGTACATGTGGTTTAGGTTCTATCAACCGATGCGGAAACCCACAACCACCCCTTTGCCGGTTTTAATGCATTTCATTCTTTTTCTATTATATTTTTTTCTTTCTCGAGTTTTAATTTATAACTATACGTTCTTCTCACACCGGGTGAGTTTACCTAAACGTTTTGTGCTTATTTTATAAGCTTTTGAGGACGTTAATTTCATTCAAGGACGCTAATTCTTCCGCGGTTTACAGTGGCAGATCTAGGAATTTAAATGAGTGAGTGCAAAATATAGGTGGGTCAAAATGGATTGGATAAAAACGGGTCGGGTTAAATAAAACAACAAATAACGATAAACCACATGAAACAATTAAATATAATATAAAAAAATAGAAAATTTACAAAAAAATAAATAATAGATTGTGAATTTTAAAAATTGAATTGAACAACATAGTATATACCCGAACCTATGAAGACAAGCTTCAATCGAATAACAAAAGATGACTTGTTGACTCAAATAATTCAAGTAAGCAAGTAATGGTATAGTGCTATTATTCTTTTCCCAAAACGGGAAAAATACTAAAATTGACATTTAACCAGCTAACTAAAAAAAGCGTCGGCTAAGACGGTAAAATTCAAACGCTTAGCCGGCAAAAAACCAAAGGCTTAACCTGCGTAGTACTGGCTAAATGTCTATTTTGATAATTTTTTACCTGCTAATGTCCATTTTGGTCCAAAACAAAACCTCCTATTGACCACTTGACTGTATAAACAATTATTATATTTAACCTACACAAACAATAAACTAACTTGTATAAACAACTATTCAAAAAAATAAAAACCTCCTGTAAACAATGACCGATTATCAAACCTGCAATATCGAATTTGCTTGCTCTTTAGTCCCTACCGGGTTGAAACGTGTTCTTTAGTCCCTATTGTTATTTTTGGGAAGTTATGACCACGTGGTTGACAATTTCCATTAACCTAATAATTTCTCAGTATCCAAAGAAGATTATCTAAATCAACTAAACTAGGCTAGAAGATGATATTTGTTTAAAAGATTGTTCCATACCAATTATTGAACAACAAAATTCAAGCAATTGTAGTTTAAAATTTTCGCTCGATAAAAAGTAAAAACTCAAACATTTATAGTTTAATAAAATTCAAGCAATAAAAAACATATTAAACTTTGGCTGCCGACTTGTTGACAAAAAAAAAGAAGATTAAACTTTAGGCCTGACGATAAGAAAGCCAAAATCGAACCAAATGGGTGCAAAATTACAGTTGGCCATCGATTGGACTTGAACAAATCTAGAACATGAGGTCTAGTAAAGAAATAGATGAGTTTTTTTAAATCAAATTTTACACTAAAGTTTTAATATATGTAAAGGCCCATTAAAAAGTTCAGTGGGTGCCAGCCCCCTCCCACCCACCTACCCACTGGGCTAGCCTTAAATCCGTCCCTGTCGGTTTAACACGCCACAATGTGCGTAAGTAAAAGCTAACACTATTGCTTAGAGCCCGTCGCAACACGTGGTGCCTTTTACTTGTTATAGAAACTTAAACCTTAAACGAAATCGTTGATGATTGATAAGGCGCACGAGTGGAAAGTCAACGATGTAGTTGGTTTATACTTGAGAGGAGGAAGGGGGTGGGTGGTGGAAATTAGCACGGTGGGTGTGTTTAGTGATTTAATCTTGAATTTAGTTGTAACATTTTTAATAAAAATAAAATAAAATGATGATTTCAAGCTAATTTTGACCGGTCATAAAGTTACCAAACAGTGACTAAAAAGGTAATTTCCGTAGTTTGACAAATAATCACGATCTTCCCGGAGTTGCGTACCTCAAAATCCGTCTCTCCCCGCCGGATTTATGAACAATTTCAACCAGGGTTTAACCTTTTGCTTTCAGTTTTAGGGCTTATAATCACTCCCTCACTCAATCAATCAATCAATCAATCTGTTTCTCAGAACTCATCGGTGAGCCGTTGAACCAAACCCTTACTTATCATCTCTGCTGATGAACAAGCTAGGTGCAGAGGAATTTGTTAATTTCATCGCTGCTCTCAAGGATTCTCCACCTACATGGCCAAGCTTAGTCGCCGGTGTTTTCGTTTTCATCAGTCTCACGCTTTCAATTTACCTGTTGTTCGAGCACCTATCTGCTTACAAAAATCCGGAGGTATATCTATCTGAACCATGTTTCAAGTTTCCTAGGGTTAATTCGTTTGCTGTATATCAAAATTTTTTGTGTAATGGATGTCAAACTGATGTTTGATTGCTGGTGTTTGGTCAACAGGAACAGAAGTTTTTGTTTGGTATCATACTCATGGCACCTTGTTATGCAGTTGAATCAGTAAGCAGTTACTGAATTATATGTAGTGGAATATTGTTTCTAGTATGTTTGTTAATGGTGCATCTTTTGCTTTTTCATTTGCATTTGTAGTTGTTTGTCTTTAGAAATATTGGTTTGAATAATTCATCTCAATGACATTCATTAGTATAGCATGCCGTTTTTGTTTAAAAAAAAAAAGATGATTTTTAAGTAGTTAATACAAAAGAAATTAGCACGTTAATTAAGTTCAATCGCCGATGGCCTCTTGGCCTAGTGGCACCTGGTGTTTATCCCCACCAAAGTGGTGCGGGTTCAAGTCCCACAAGTAGGCAATAAGCGGATTTTAGGAGTAGATTTTAGGGGGGGGGGGGTGTGTACGCCGTTCAAAAAAATAAATTTAAGTTAAGTCACTTTGTTGTATATTTTTTCAAATGATAAGTACCTTATTCGGTTTACATCTATTTTAGACTTTTAGTTGATAATAATGTCTAACAGTAAATAGTAGGATACCTTCTTCTTTATGGAAATGAAATGAAATTCGATTACCCGTCTATATGTAATTATCTTTCTTTATGTTAAGGTATGAGTTGTATTGTGCATGCTCTAATTATAACTTTGTTCTTGCAGTATGTGTCACTGTTAAATCCATCAATTAGTGTTGATATTGGTATTCTGAGAGATTGTTATGAAGCTTTTGCAATGTATTGCTTCGGGAGATATCTTGTCGCATGCTTGGGTACGTTTCTTTTGACTTCCTTAAAGAAAGTTAAATTTAGCTAAGTATTCCTAATAAAAACCGCAATAAATAAATAAACTGCAGCTGTGAACTTAATACTAATTATATAAGGTAAAGATGAAAGAAAGTGAGAGTTGGACATCAGTGTGAGAAGCAGAGGATATTGAGTGGTATATAACAGCTGCTAGTGTATCTTTATTTACAAATTACATAATATGCTTCTTTTTCTTTTGTAAGGAGGTGAGGAAAGGACAATTGAGTTCCTGGAGAGGGAAGGGCGTGCAGGACCAAAAACTCCCTTACTAGAGTCAAGTTCTGAAACTGGAACCGTAAAACACATATTTCCAATGAATTTGTTCTTGAAACCATGGCGATTGGGTCAGAGGGTTTACCTAATCATCAAAATTGGAATTGTACAGTATGTAAGTTTTCACATTCGAGATGTAAACCGTTTTTCTGTTCACCCAATGCTGATTCCGTGGTTGATGAAAAATTCCTTTTTAACAGATGATAATAAAGGCTGTTACAGCTGTTCTAGCAGTGTTTCTTGAATCATTTGATGTATATTGTGAAGGAGACTTCAATTGGGGGTGTGGGTAAGATGGTCTTTTTGCTTTACCACAAATGGATTCAAAGCTATAAAGAGTTTAGTTTATTAACCTCCCTTTTATTGAATGTGTAGGTACCCTTACATGGCTGTTGTTTTAAATTTCAGTCAGTCATGGGCTCTATATTGCTTAGTTATGTTTTATGAAATTACAGCTGATGAGCTTGCACATATTCACCCACTGGCCAAGTTCTTAACATTTAAGTCGATTGTATTTTTGACATGGTGGCAAGGTGTGGCTATTGCTTTCCTTTATTCCTTAGGGTTAGTCAGAAGTCCAATAGCTCAAGCTTTACAGTTCAAAACAAGTATCCAGGATTTCATTATTTGCATTGAGGTAATTTTCTTCAGTTATATCTTGTTTCTCGTCTTCCATTTAATCCTTAGTGGTTATAATCTTTTACTAAATATTGGATTTGGGAAATATATCATCTCACATCCTAGTGATTTCATAAATGTAATTGTTACTAATCTAGAGATCGGGAGATTAATTGATATGAATAATAACTAAATTAATGTTGGTATGATTAATTGATTAGAAAGTCACTCCCAAATAATGTAAAAATAAAATTGAATAATTGTTATAATCTAAGATGATAGGAAGTAAAAATATTGTTTAGTTCTATGTATTCACATGAATAGACATAAAATAACTAAAAACAAAAAAAAGAAGAAAATAGGAGTGAAAAATAAGAAATAGAGCTATTATGCACATGCACAACTTTCTACTCCTTCCATGCTTAATTACATTCTCCTAATTTTCCGCAACCTATTTTCCCACGTTACATTTCCTTCCTCTCCTATAAAATCCTCCAAACTACTTGTAAAAGCTTATGCTATGTTCTCAATTTGTTTTGGTTTTAGTTAAAAGTGGTATGCTTATGAAAGCGTAGTACTAATAAAACAGGATTAAGTAATATTGGATGGGGAATAAAATAACCTTATTGATTACTTAATTCTCCGAGTTAGTATATCCTTAATTGTTAATTGGTGTTTTGTTTGAATCCAGAACAGATGGGCATTGCTTCTGTGGTTCACTTATACGTGTTCCCATCAAAACCATATGAGTTAATGGGAGACTGTTTTAAGGGAAATGTTTCAGTTCTTGGAGACTATGCATCTACAGACTGCCCAGTAGACCCTGATGAGAATTGGGATAGTGAGCGCCCTACAAAACTACGTCTCCCCCAACCTGATGATGATAATAATGTCACGACTAAAACCGCCATTAGAGAGAGTGTTCGTGATGTTTTTGTTGGTGGTGGTGAATATGTAAGTTCTCAAAATTTTATCGCTAATTTCATATGAATTATTTATGGTATAACTTTTTTTGTTTTTGGCGTAGTATGTTCTGCTATATGGATATATTGTTTCTTTTTCAAAGGTTTTACTTGGTTCTTATTTTAAATGCTATTAAAGCATACCACCAAGGCTCTTGGAGCTGAGAAACCAATTTATAGTTAGCCACCAATATAGCCATGGGTGTTACTGGTACAGCATATTGTTGTTGCTGGTTGTCATTCATTAGTTGGCTTGTATTAGTTCGAACACTATCCAAAGTTTCTCTTGTGCAACCATTGTGCAAATTTGGTGAGATATACAGTCACAATAAGCTTTGGTGAGATATACAGTCACAATAAGCTTTGGTGAGATATACAGTCACAATAAGCTTTTTTGTTGGGTGCTGTTAGTGTGCACTAAAAGGTTGACTGTTGCTGGGTACCTTATTTCGTGTGAGTGCATAGGGTTTGATGAATTGTGCCTTTGCTTTAATAAATCCTAAGCTAAGAAATCCTAAGAAGTGGGTCAAACGAACTCCGATTGAGCTCATTCCAGCGGCGTTGGAACGGTCTCATCGAACCCTAACCCGCCCCCAAAAACCTAAACCCCCCTCCACCCACACCCCCAAAAACCTAAACCCCCCCTCCAACCCCACCCCGAAAAGCCTACAACCCCCACCCCCCAAAAACCTAAATCCCTCACCCCACCCCCCCTAAAAACCTAAACCCACCCCCAAAAACCTAAAACCCCCACCCCCACCCCCACACAAAAAAAAACCTAAACCCTAAAATCTAAACCCTAAGGCTAAAACCATAAAATTCAACGCTAAAATCTAAACCCTAAAAGCTAAGATGGTAGAGATCGACGAGACGGTTCCAACGCCGCTGGAATGAGCTCAATCGGAGTTCGTTTGATATCGTTTCTTAAGGTTTTTGTCATTTCTTAGGCTTCTTAGCGAAATATCACTTCTTATTTGAACCTCCCCCTATATATATGTGTGTGTGTAATAGACAGAAAATTAATAGCTAACAGTGCATCATATATAATAACAGATTAAGATGTGGTCCAAAATAATAATTTTCACCAACATAACAAAAACAACCATAATACACTTTACGTGTACATTTAATTGACCACAAATAAGTTGTCTACCCATAAAAAAAATAAAAAAATGAACAAGTGGACTGCAGATTAACAGGGAACTATAACACACACTATATCAAAAACCCAATCAAATAGAATGAGAAGTAAATCACCCTGATAAAAGAACAGAATGAAACGAAAATCACCCAGTTGCGCTCGGTTGTGCTTTTGAAAGCTCCTCGCCTTGCGTATGCCTGAGGCGTGAGAGTTCCTCACCTCGGTTTCACTTTTGAAACTTCATCGCCTTTGCCTTAATGAGGCGTGAGCTGTTATTGAGGGTGAGAAGATTGCTGTTATTCGGGTTCTGGGTAGTTTGAAATAATTATATCATAGCTTGATTTGTCAAACAGAATTATAATTTTGTTCAACTTGGATGTGGATCATTACTGTTGGATATGTGAAGGACTTGTGATGAAGCGGTTTGTCTTCGCTTATAGATAGACAACAGCAAGCTTAAAACACTCAATAGGTGGAGATACATGCTGCTGATAACACTACTCATGTTCGAAGAAAATTACGTCTTGAAATATGAAAGCAGTTAGCAACGACGTCAAAGCATCAAAACATGATAGCACAGAGATGTGACGAGTGCGAAGGGGAAATAGTAGGTGGAAAGTGACACTAGATCTACGGGGGAGGTGAGTATAGGGCGCGGAGGTCCGATTGAAGATCAAGGGGAGGATAACTTCACGTGGTGTATCACAAATGACAGATAACACTACTTAAGTAGTGCCAAAAGGGTTCACCCTGCGATTCACCTCTGGCGATAGAATTAGACTTAAAACCAAAAGAAGTGAGTGTATAATTAGGAACACTCATGGTAACACATGATTGTGAGTGGTAAAGGTGAGGTTTTATCCCCTTAGCTTGTAGTATGCGTGTTTGCCTTTCGTGCCGAGGTATGCTATAGATTTGGATAGTGGTGGGTCCTTTTGCTTACATGCTACTCCGGAGGCTGGTGATGCCCTCCAATGCATTAGTGGTACAAGCTTTTCATTTAAGACAAAGCTTCCTTGGGTTAACGTGTGTGGGCACATGTGACATATATTCTCCACCATATTGTTGAAGTTTATGTCTCGACATAAGCAATAAGAGTTTGTAAGAGGGTGAGCACCTCATTCTTGTGTGTAGAAAATATCACTGTAGTCATCAATGAATGCCACAATATTTGTATCGCCCATGTGAAACAACTGGTGTTAAGGGTGGGAAATGGTACGAACCGTACACGTACCGTCTGTCCCATACCGTACCTTGTTGGGTTGTGTGGAGGCTGTGCACTCAATGGGCAGCCGGCCCTAGGAGGGGTGTTTAATCAGCCGGCCCTAAGAATGCCTTTGGCTCCAAGGCGGAACTAGTTTTGGACAGTTTACAATTAGGCTTTAGTCTATAAATATAAACCATTGTAATTGTATTCTTCAACACCTCAGATAATATAATTGACTCGCTAATGCAGTCGTGGATGTAGGTCAGTTTAGACCGAACCACGTAGATCCCATGTAGTTCTTTTTTCTGTTTATATATTGCGATTGTATGTGTTTGTATCTGCTGATTGCGCAATCGCCACCAGTTACCATCGTTGATTTCTGCTTCCACCGCCGGTCAACCCAAGTCAACACCGGTCAATGCTGACCGGGTAAACCTGCTGGTCAACGCAGGTCAAACAGCAGCTGCTGTTCGACCAGAAGCTGATTAAATTCAGCAGAGATCAGTTTTCGATTAGAAACACCAGAAAAAGTCAACAGAAAAGAAAGAGTGAATTTTGAACAGCTGTGATACCCTATCATAACATTAGGGGTGTTCAAAAAAATCCGAATCCGAACCCGAATTATCCGAAAATCCGAATCCGAATTATCCGAAAATTCGGATATCCGAAATTTCGGATATCCGAAATTCGGATATCCGAATTTTCGGATTCGGATTCGGATAGTGATTTTCGGATAGTTCGGATATCCGAATATCCGAAATATTATATTTATATATTTTTTTTAATTGTTTTTATTATTTAAAAATAAGAAAATTTGAATCATAACCCGATATATTATATTTATATATGTTTATATGTATATTTTCTAATGTTTTTTAAGGTTTTTAATTGTTTTTGTAATTTAAAAATATTATTTTTATATATATTTTTATTTTTTTTTTATATTTTCGGATATCCGTTTCAGTATCCGAATCCGTATCCGAATTTCGGATATCCGAAATTTCGGATACGGATTCGGATAGTGAAATCCACTATCCGAAAATTTCGGATATCCGAAATTCGGATATCTGAATTTTCGGATATCCGACTTTGAACACCCCTACATAACATACCTGATATGCACTGTAGAGAAACCTAGTTAGCAAGATTGAACATTCAAGATACAAATTTTGAGTTAAAGGCTGATCTTTTGTATTAAGATTTCTCATTTCATCAAACTTGACAAAATTACACCACTTGGATGGCCTAATCGTTTAACAGACTATTACATGCCTCCGAGTTAACAAGTCAAGTGGAAGAGACATTATTACCTTGGCATTGAAGTCCAAAAGCACAGAATGTAAGTATGAAACACAAATCGTCTGTTGGACCCTTTCTTAGACAACATTAAGAATATCAGATGTTTCCTTGGACACGCCTCCTGTAGCAAATCTCTGTTCTTAAGGCAATAATTACTTGTTTCTTATATCTATATATATATATATATCTATCTATATATATATATAATTTGTTTTATGTCACATGACTTTTAAACTGATTTGGTACTTTATGCCGAAATTTAAATGATTAAAGAGAAGAGCTTCCAATGTGATAGTTTAAACATAATTGTTTATACACATTTGCATTGTTGGTTGTAAATTTGTATTTTATAGTATTAATATGAAAGAAATAGAATAAAATGTTTTTCTGGGTTAAACGGGCTGCGTTCGTGTCAACCCACGAACGCACGTGTCGTGTTCGGGCTCTTGTGTTTGACAAGATTTTTGGGTTTGTGTAAAATTTCCGGGTTCATGTTAGGTTCAACCTGCCAACCCACGAATACAATCAATTTAGCACCCAACACTCAAAGAAACAAGGTGACATGACAACTGACAATAGTGTCTGATACCATGTCAGGGTATGAATCTGTGCCCTCTTCTTGAGGGTCTTTTCCCTTAAATAATATCTGTACAATCTATAATGTTCAGCTAATTTACTTCCTAATATACAACTAGTTTATTCCTAAAAGTTGGAGTGATTCAGTTTTTACATCTAGAACCATTGCATGTCTTCCACATCCACCATCTTAAATGATAACATTTTTATTTTATTTTAATCATATCTTGCTTTCTTTTGCACCTATATTTCATAAGATATTTTTGCTGTATTTTGTTGAGTTCATGTTTAGGTTTTAACTTTCTAAACTTGGATATAAAAGCTACTCATATGTGTTTTTTGTGATTATCCAGACTACACAACTAGGATAGAGGCTGTAAAGTCTAGGGTTTGAAGATACCTACCTATAGATGCTGCAGTAAACTTTTTTTTTTCAAGAATCTTCCACCTGACAAAAGAACTTTTTTAACACCTTAAGTCAAATCCCACACAGTCGTGGACATGACTAATGCTGGTTTTCATAAGGAATGTCTAGCCTCAAATACCATCAACAAGGCGTTTTGGCTGTGGACTTTGTTTAAAAAAGCGAGAGGTTCATCACTTTTGACCGCTTGAGGCGCGGGCATCGGCAACGCTTCTTGTACATGGGCAGATTTTGTGGATCGGGAGGTTGCACGTATAGTTTTTTTAGTTTGTACATAGAGTTTATTTATATATATATTAAATCGTATATAGAGGTTATTTATATGTAAGTGTTGGGTATGTGATAGATAGAAACCTATCAGAAATATAAAAAAATATTATATAAATACCTTAGACCTAGTGTATTTGATGTGTGGGCCTTCGCCTCTTGCCTCGGTGCACCTCGCACTTTTTAAAACCAAGGTTGTGGATGAGAAAAGAAAACATTGTTTGGTATGACAATTAACATATAGAAAATAAAATATGCTTCAGATCCACAGCCAACATTATCAGTATGCTTTTTTAATTCCCAGTTTTCGTATAATATATTTTTTTTTACTTTGAAAATCATTTCATACCTTTTTCCTTGGATGCGTAGCTGATGTTCTCTTGGTCTTTGATACACAGATTGTTAATGATTTGAAGTTCACGGTGACCCAAGCCGTAGAACCTGTAGAGAAGGGGTTATCAAGGTTTAATCAAAAACTGCATAAAATATCTCAAAACATAAACCGGAGAACAAAAGACGACAGTTGCATCAACGACACGTCACCATCAAAAAGAGTAATACGTGGAATCGATGATCCTCTATTGAATGGAAGCTTTAGCGACAGTGGGGCGACCAAGAAAAAGAGACATCGTAAGAAATCGGTAAGTGGAGGGTATACAAGTGCAGAAAGTGGTGGTGAAAGCAGCAGCAGTGAGCCTATGTTGTATCAAGTTCGTGGTCGTAGGTGGGTTACAAAAGATTAGTCATATAATTTTGTTCTTCTCATTTTGTTGAATATAATATAAATTTGTAATTTGAACTGAGTATAATTTTTATAAATGTATTATTGTGCCTTTTCTTTTCTTTATTTTGTTTCTAAATATATATATTTTTGTTACATTCACCTCAACGGTCAAATTATAAGAATCAGTGACTTTTATTAATTCGGGTCAATGCAGCCATCTCATACTCTCACTTGTATGTCTTCGATGGAAGAAGTTTAATTCAATTGATAAAAAGAGCAATAAAATTGGTTATGTACGGAAAGATAATAGTTGGAAATAATCTTAAAATCTATATGTAATTGTTAGTTACTTGTTTATTGGTGTAGAAAAATAACGAGAATAAAGATGTAAGCTCCAAACCCGGGAGACCTCACGTGTTGGATTTACTCATTCACAAACAGTTATTAAACTTCAAATAAAATAAGCAACGGAAATTAACATCATTACATCGTCATAAAAACAAGACTAATTAAAACATTGTCTTAAACATTAGTCATTCAATCATTCATAAGGGATGTCAGTCTCATAGCGCCGGGTAACTCTTTGATTAGCCAAGCAGCATCCATCATCCATCATCTATCCTTAACCTGACATGCATACTAAAAGTCAGCTAACGCCGGTGAGTTCAAGTCTTTCATTCGTTTAAGGAATTAGTTTATCGTTCGTCAAATCATTCGTTAGGGTTTTAACATCCGTAAGAAAATAGGGCATACATTCGTTCATCATTTAACATTCATCGTTTAACATTTATCATTTAACATTCATCAAGTCATACATTTATTTGTCTAAATCTGTATCATCGTTCTTTTTGTCCGTTTCGTTCTCGTTCGTTCATCGCCCTCACTACTAGTAAGTCAATAAGGTAACATCATCGCCCTTACGGCTCATAGGCCCGCAAGGTATTATCATTCATCACCCTTGAAGACTCATAGGTCCAAGGTCATCCCTTTCCTTCTATTACTTTTAGAACAAGCAAGCCCCAAGTGATTTCATTCCCGGGTCACGTTAACCCTGAGTAACCGGCGTTACCCTTCCCCCGCCAGTTGACAACCGTAATACCCATTGATAGGCCACATAGGTGCTACCCCTGTTATACTTATGGCAAAACTTGCCATAAGGCTGGGGATCCCCAGACTTCATTCGTCAATTCCTTCGTTTACCAGATTAGACATGTAATGACTTCTTTAAAACATTTGCCCATTTCTTTTCATAAAACGTTTCATTCATTAACAAAACCCTTTTCATCCATTTAAAAACATTCCTTTACATCATTCCTTTCGTAATCATTCACTTCGTAAAACGTTCTTGTTTCAAACTTCGTTTCTTACGAAAATCGTTCATTCGTAAACATTTCATTTCATACATCTTTTCATAAACATTCGTTAAGTATGCACATCACCCTAGAAATAAGTAAATAGGGATTCTTAACTCACCTGTTCGTTCGTAAATTAACCTGAATCGGACGTCTAGTTGGTGTTAACTTCTTACCCGATTTGCACATAAGTCAACACACGAAATTCCATCATTAACCCTAGTATTGCCTGATAGTGTCGTGTGACAGTGTCGCCTGACAATGCCGCCTGGACAAGGTCAGTGTCGCCAGGCACACTCATAGCGTCGCCAGAACTTGCGTTCTGGACTTAGTATCGTGGAACTCAACTGTCGCCCACTTCAGTGTCACCAAATGTATTTGACGACACATCTAGTGTCGTCAGGGAATGACACGTGTCCAATCATTGGATTTCTTGGGCACAACGCCATCACCCCAGCCTCATCCTCGTCAAGTGTCGCCACTTGAAGGTGGCAACACTGACAATTTCGCCTGATGAACACCATCTCCAAACATGCCCGTTTTCCACCCAAGTTCGTAACTTTTTACGTCCAAAACGTTTTTTTAACTTCCATAATCATAGATCTGGGCTTTATACCCCTATTTACATGTAAAAATCCTTATGTTGAGATGAAAACTCTAGTTTTACCACAAAACCCATTTAAACCGAAAATCAAAGGTTTAGGTTCGATCCATACCTCAAATCGGATGTTTCTTCGTGTAGTCTTCCTCACCAACACTAGAGCAAGCGCTTGAAGTAGATATTCAAGCTATTTGAAGTTTTTCTTGACTTTCTTTATCTAGAAAGAGCTCTCTTTCTACGAATTTGGAGCAAAATGGATGATGGTGGCTTGCTAGGGTAGCACCTCAGGCCTTTAAACCCTCTTCCCATGCCCCTAATGGGCCTAAACCCATTTCTCCCCCTTTTCTTTCTCTTCTTTGGCCCATTCCTCTGCCCATTAAACGAGTCGGGTTTTCTAGATGTTACAAGTCTACCCACCTTATAATAAGAGGTTTCGTCCTCGAAACCTGTTACAAGTTGAATAGTTGCGGGTACAACTCCTTCATCTCTTCCTCCTTTTAACAAGTGGCCTCCGAACGCCGTCGGTGTTTCCACTGTATCTTTACTAACTGTGTCACTTTGATTCACAATTACTTCTCCTTTCTATCGGTTATGGTCACAGGCTCTTCAATATAGTTTAGACGGTTATCCACCTCGTTGTCCGAGAGCGACACATGTGCTGTGTCGTCAGCCAAACACTTTCGAAAGTGTGACACATGGAAAGTAGGATGAATTCCACTTAGCTCATCAGGTAGATACAGTCTATACGCCACTTCCCCTACCCGCGCCAAATTTTTAAATGGTCCGAAGAACCTCGGACTTAGCTTTCCCCTTTTACGAAAATGAATTATTCCCTTCTAAGGAGAAACCTTGAGTAACACGAGATCTCTAACTTGGAATTCGAGGGATCTCCGCCCCCGATCGGCGTAAGACTTCTGTCTATCTTGCGCAGCTTTCATTCTCGCCTTTATCTGATCGAATTTATCGATTGTTGTCACACCCCGCCGAAGGCAGAAACACGGAGGTGAGACGAGAGCGGTGCATCGAACAGGTCAACTATAAAAATAGTTGGTGAGCACGCAGGTTTTGCGACTCAATAAAAAGTAAGTAAATAAATTTCAAAATGTATGAGTAATCATCCGCAGATGATCAAGTACACGTGTTAAGATTTTAATTACCTTGAGCCACAATCAAAACCGTCAGACTAGTTGTTGCCCCTGTATCCAGGTGTCGGATGTGAACACCTACTATGGCTAATTATGCGCCCAAATGACCCTACAAGTCTGGTTGGCGTGACCAACCCTGGGCGGGTGTCAACCCAAATAGTACTATACATAATTCCCATCGACTATCCAAGTTAATTGATTACGTTAAAGTGGGGACTTAATACATTCATAAGTAAACCCAGGTAACCCTAATCCCAAGTAACAACATGTAGTGTGAAACAACTTTTCCCCCATAAAACAGTAAAAATTAAAAAGTGGGGCCGTGAAACTCACCTGAGAGTGTAACGCGTAAATTGCGGTAAAACAGAGAAACCGCAAACTGTGGTATCCTAACCGAGTCCTACTAACAAGTAGACACGAAATGTATTTACGAAACCTAATATGTGTGGCTAAGACAACAAAATCCAAAAGTGGTTATGCAATCAATTACATACCCAAAACCCGTGCATACGCGTACGGACTGTTAGAAATTGTAAAACCGGCTTTTAGATAAATTTGTGACCTTAAAACTTTAAGTTTTAGATTTTAATAAAGAACATCAGTAGTTATAAAATTATATATGATAAAATATGAAGTCAAGGTTTCGTTTGATCAAAAACGCGGTTACGCGCGTAAAGTCCGGTTTATGGTTTAAAAATCCGATTCGTTCGAAATTAGGGTTTTAGTGTGATTTTAGCACCCACTTTGTAGAAGAACCGGTTGAGATCATGGACCGAGAGGTCAAGAGTTTGAAACAAAGCCGCATCCCGATAGTTAAAGTACGATGAAACTCTAGGCGAGGGCCAGAGTTTACTTGGGAACGAGAAGACCAGATGAAACGTAAATACCCTCAACTGTTCGAAGCAGTACCGGCTACAGATTACACAAGCTGAATTTAGGGACGAAATTCTTCTAACATGGGGAGAATGTGACAACCGCCAATTTCAGGTCATTGACTGTTCCCGTCACTATCATAATCACGTACAATTTGTGCATATCATACTTAATTTAGGGTAATTAAGTTCATTGGATGCATATCAAAGTCCGATCAATTCATATCACACATCGGTAATTTGGAGGATTACCGGGTCACACACGCGTCCTTTAACACACGAACGTTGGTGACGTCTAAGACGGATAACTAAAAGTATGATTTAGGATATAAAAATTATACATAACACTGCGAATTATTATTTCGAGTAAAAAATAAAGTTTGAGAATTTTTAACGAACGTTTTGTTTTAAACACAGTTCGGGTTACACTGGTTATTAACTAATGCGTACAAGAATTAAATAATTTATTACAAATGATTAAAATTAATTATAATAAATTAATTTTCTTAATTAATATCTTTTAAAATCAAATCTAATCATTACTATCTTTTAAAATCTCTATTAACCACTCTCACACTCCAACACACCATCATTTAACCACCCTACTCTTACACCATACACTACCAATCCACCACCATCCACCACCCCACATTAATAATTTTTTTTATTATTTAAAATCCTCCATCTCCCTCTCCTCGAACACTATAAATACCCCCTCACCATCACTTCATTTTCATACCATTTCTCCCTCACAACTCAAGACAACTCTCCCTCCCTCCCCCCTTTGCCATTTTCGGCCACCACCACCACCACACACACACACCCTCCATTTTGATTTCAAGATTCAAGTGTTGAAGTCTCATTTGGTGTCTTCTCGAGTGCTAGGATCAAAGCCTTCATCTTTTTCAATAATTCTAAGTAAGAAACTCATCTTGTTTAGCTTTTTATTTCTATGTTCAAGTTTATTATGTTCAAGTTTATTATGTTCTAATCATAACACCCAACAAAAACTTACATTCTTTTATAAAAGAAATCTAAATATGTAACATGTATCATATAAAAATTAGTTTATATACTTTCTTTTATGATTTATTGCTTCTATATATCTTAGATAATACATGCATGTCGATGGATCATCATTTTGATCACATACATGTTGATGGATCGTGTTTCTAATAATAGTAATTTTGTTGTTTTCAAAAATGGGTTTTATACTAGACATGGACCTTTTGTCATTTGAATTTATAAAGAGTATTTTTATTGTCACACCCCGACCGACGGCGGAATCATCGGGGCGAGACATGTAGACTGTTCATGAGCACAAGGTTGACTAGATTGTAATATATATTAAATCCATTTCCATTCAAACAAACATGAAACAAGTTCGAAGTACATAATGAAATACAATTTGTCTTTGATTTAATATTAACTAGGTCCAAAGCCTATGTGTAGCATGTCTTGATCAAACGCATATGAAAGCACCTGAAACATGAATAAAATAAGGTCAACTAAAAAGTTGGTGAGTATAACACAGGTTTGTATATAGGTAGCATATAATTTGTAAACCAAATCCTTTACATAACATGATAAATAAGGCATTTATGGGGAGCAGCTATTGTGTAACCAAGTACAATCAAACCTTTGTAACTAGCATGCAAAACAAAGTGTGTTGTCGGTTTCAATCACCGCGTACCATGGGTGGGTTTGTCAGACTCAATAGATCTATCATTGAAAACCGTCGGCTTGAAAAGTTAATGATTGCACATAATCGCATACAAGAGGTTAGCACACCTAGCACTCGGGCATAAAGCTCAAATTTGCACACATGAAAGTAAATAGGATTTGTACTTTGTGTTGTTTGTGTAAATGTAATGTGAAATTTGAATAATGTTCATGTTTCACCCCAAAAGTGTAAAAGAGTAAAAGGGGTTGTGAATACTCACCTGATGAGCAAACAATGAAGCAAAGCAAAATAAGTAGCAACTAGCAAAGTCCGTGAATACGTGAGCCGACCTAACCGTTCCCTATGGTAAAATAAGATAGTTTACAGTCTAAACAATGTTCGAATGTGTAAGTTGATGGTGTATATGATTCACCCAATTAGACTCGACATGAATACTAGTTTATATTTCCGACAGTTTTGACATGACGACCGTTAGTGACGAGTTGTGACAATCATATACATTTATATATACTTATATAAATAAGTTATGTATCTCAAGACGTGTCTTTACGTTTACACAACCACCCCATGGTTGGGGTTGAAAACAAATATATAGTATGGAAGGTAAAACTTTTACATCAAGATAGCCTTTAGTAATGTATTCGGGTTTTTAAGTCAACTTGTGTCGTGTTTTTAGTCATTTTATCGAACTCAATAATTTATAAAACTTTTACCATACTCAACTAAGTGTATTGACTCTATAGAAATGTATGAGTCATAATTTATAAAGGGGTTTAAGGGTTTCAAACAAAAATCATAACACAAAGATGTTAACAGCTTCGGTTTTGTCGGATAGGTCTCGGAAATCTTGATGGTTGGGGGTCAAAATGTTAGTTTTATGATAATAGGACATATGGGTTGTAATGCCAACACAAAATACTAGTTTTAGAAAAGAGAATCAAGTCATTTGAACCATTTTTGAGTGAGTTATGACCCCATGAAGTCGTCCTTAGAATTCTGTCCAAAAACTCAGATTGTACCCATTTTCTTGTAGTGACCTTTTAGGGTATCAAAACTCTACCAAAAATCACGAAATCACTTGGGATGGATAGAGGATTCTTTAAACTTAATTTTTGACTCAAGAAACGTCCATTTTGGTTTAGTTTTGACTAGTATATGACCGTCCAAAGTGGACTGAAAATTCTGCCAGCACGTTCTCGTTTTGAATGGTGACTTTTCTTTTGAAATAAACACTACTTGGGTGAACTTACACACAAAAAAACTTGTGTACTTAATAAAATCAAAACTCAGGATATGAACACTCACTTAAAGCAAGCAAGGAGAAGGACGGAATGGTGTAGGAAGCTCGAACTCTTGAAATCACCCTTGAAACACCTTGAAACTTCAAAGCTCTAGCTAAACTTTTTAGAGGATTGTTCTTGATTTTTGAAAGAATGAAATTGTGTGTGCATGTGTATATGTCGTATATATATAGATAAAAAGGGGTGGGATTGAGTGTTAGACTTCTTCTAATCATCACAAGTCATGGTAGATGAGATGGATTTGACACCTTGCTTGTAATCAACTTGAAATGGTATGGTTTGACATGACAACACACATGGAGAAAAGATGGAGTAGGCAAGGTGGGTGACCCCACCTTATTTTGGCCGAGAGAGGGTTAAGGGGTGGGGGGTTGGGTGTTGTCCAATCACTAGTTATCTCTCAATCGTTAGTTAGATCGGTTCTAGTTAGAATACACTCGGTAGGTGATACCGTGATATAATACTCGGTGTAGGAACTTTTAGTGATTAAAACTTTATATCTATATACCTAGATACATATATATATAATTATTAGATGAAACGATGTTTGAGTGTTTGTCATAAATAAATTTCATAATTATGACGATGTGATTTTTCGATGTCGAGTGCACTCTTGTATAAAGTCAAATTCTCATTATTTGACCTTGGAGTGGAGTGTTGTACAAGAAATCATGATGATAGAGTTAGAGTGTGGTTTTATCCATAATATCAATCATGAGATTTATGACATTGAGTGGAGTATAAGCAAGGATATAATGATGGTGATGTGATCTTTATGTTGCTTGCATCTTTGGTCATAATCATGATGATTATGACGCTTGAGTGTTGTGTAAGCAAAGCAATCATGATGATGATGTGATTGATTTAGATGTCGTATAATACCTGAAATTTATACCCGCTTTAATATCTTTAATTATTAAAACGTTTCACTAGACTTTTACTGTCAAGTTCTTGTTAATCACCAACGACCGTACTTTGCGGGTTATCACTGTTTATTTTCCTAGTAATTCTTAAAAATTACTATTTTGATATAATTTCCTTTGTTAGATTCCTTGACTTTACTTAGTCAAAATAAAACTTTTGGAAATATATGTTATGAACGTGCATTTATGTAATATGGATATTGACCTGAAATACTGGGTGTCACAGTATATATCCGAGTAAAACTTGAGTATTTGTATTGAATCATTGTATTTAATTGTAGATACGAATAGAACAAATTAGTGCACTAGAATTAGGTTTGAAAAGCGCTATATTGAATCGAAATACGGATACTAAAATCAGAAATGTTACAGTCTCCCCATGTTGAGAGAATTTCGTCCCGAAATTTAGCTAGAGGAGGCGACAGCATTAGTAAAAAGATGAGGGTACTTGAGCTTCATTTGGTCTTCTCGTTCCTAAGTGAATTCAGGACCACGCTTAGATTCCCAACGAACCTTGACAATAGGAATACGACTTCGCTTGAGTTGTTTAACTTCACGATCCATGACTTCTACCGGTTTCTCAACGAAGTGCATCGTCTCATAAATGCGCACATCATCAAGCAGTATATGGAGATTCTCATTAGCGAGACATTTCTTCAGATTAGTTACATGAAATGTAGGATGCACATTGCCAAGAGATGGAGGTAAGTCGAGCTTGTAAGCCACTTTCCCAATCCTTTCAAGAATCTTGAATGGACCATCATAGCGAGATGCTAACTTTCCTTTCTTTCCAAAGCGGATCACACCTTCCACGGGGACACCTTTAGAAGGACAAGGTCACCGATTTGGAATTCCAAGGGTTTTCGACGTTTGTCGGCATAACTCTTTTGCCGACTCCTCGCTACTCGAATATTGTCACGAATTTGAATGATCTTATCGGATGTTTCTTGAATTAGTTCGGGACCGGTGATTTGTGCTTCACCGATCTCGTTCCAACAGATAGGAGAACGACACTTGCGACCATAAAGAGCTTCGAATGGAGCCATGTTGATACTTGTGTGGTAGCTATTATTGTAAGAGAACTCGATCAGGGATAAATGTGAATCCCAATTGCCACCAAAATCGATTACACAAGCTCGAAGCATGTTTTCAAGAGTTTGGATTGTTCGGTCGGTTTGACCATCAGTTTGGGGATGGTAAGTCGTGCTTAAATCCAATCGTGTACCAAGAGCAGTTTGGAGAGATTGCCAAAAACGAGAAGTGAACCGAGCATCTCTATCGGATATTATGTTCAAGGGAACACCATGACGGCTCACAATTTCGTCAATGTAAACTCGGGCTAGTTTCTCAACCTTATAGTCTTCGCGGATAGGCAAGAAATGAGCAGATTTGGTGAGACGATCAATGATCACCCAAATGCTATCATAACCACTCGTGGTGCGAGGGAGCTTGCCGAATAGAAATTTTGAATTCTAGATGTAAGTTGTATTATTTGGAATGAGTTTGATGGGATTTTGAAATTTAGGGTTTGCGTAAGATGTAGTCTAATATGCTCAAGATTGTTAGTGGTTAAGAGATTTCATAGACATTGGTCTGTCAAAACTTCACGTGACACGAACAACGCTACTCATGATAATATGATAGGACACTTATATATAGGAAGTACCATCGGCGTATCCACCATGCCCTTGTCACATTACATCAGTTTCGTTGTTACACATCATGATAAGTTTTAGGTAACAACACACGACAAAATTTCCGTATAGTTTCCATACGCTGATTTTTATAATCCCGTGTGCACCCGTAATTATTTAAATCATCGTATGGTCCGTATAGATTGTTTCGCTGTGTGCGGGTAAGAGGGGGCACAATTTCACTATGATCACGTCTATTGTTTACACATAAAAAGTCGTTAACAAGTAACTATGTCCCTAATCAGGTCAGTTCGTAACTAAAGAGTAGTAAAGTAGTAACACTTAAAGTTTCTTAGTTTGCTCGTGTTTGAACAAGAATACGTCAAACCCCGAGTCGTTTCAATGCATTATGGTCTTCAACTTTGGTGTACAAAGTGCATGACCATGTCTTCTGTATAATGTAATCAATCCATTGCAATAATTGTAAGCAAATTTTTGTTTCGAGTATATAGTAAGCACACAAGTCTCATGTATGATTTAGTGTCACGTAGCTCGTAATCAAATAAGTCTCATATATAGCGTAAATAATTAAGCGTCTCGTATTTTGTAAGTCAATGAACTCTGATGTGTAATGTAAAAAAAAACATAGTATTTTGTGTATAGTAGGAAATGAATTTCATGTAAGGTGTTGGCAACTTAGCATCATGTATATTGTACAATGTGCACAGCTTAGTGTGATGTACTTCGTAACCAAATAAGTTTCATGTATAGTGTGGTCAATCTAGAATTATGTATCAATGAAGCAATTCTTATGTATCATGTATATTGCAAACAACTAAGTTTCGTGTATCATGTGCTCAATCCAGTAGCATGTGTATTGCAAATAAACATGTTTCGTGCATTACGTAATTAATCGAGTAAATTGTGATTTGTAGGCAAACTAGTTTCATGTATCATGTAATTTGTGTAGCATTGGATATATTGAGAATATTTGAGTTTCATGTACCATGTGGTTGCGTTGGATATATTATGAACGTGTATACGTAAGTATTGAACTTCGCGTGCGATGTATATTAACGGGTTTTGCATGTGATCGAGTGTTGCGGACAAACGTGTTGTTTGGCGTTCTTGCATAATGTGGTAGTTAGGTTCGAGTCCTCAAATCTCGTTGAGGTTGGTGGGAAAGGTTAATGTCTACGCGGTATGGATCGTCTCTTGAAGCGTCAAGTGAAAGGTAACGAGGAGGTTTTGGGAATATTCGGGAATTATGTTTACAAATACTGGTCTTTGTTTGAACATAGAAAGTGGTAAATTGTTCTTGGTTGTAGATATATAAAGTAGTGAAATCATTGAATCGCATATTTTAAATGAATATGCAATTTATGGAAAAAAAATATTTTTAAGTTAAATTTTCAACTATTGGCTTAAACAAGATTTAGCCAAAGTTTTAGAAATATTTACTTTAATGAAGAAAAACCATAATTATCTATCAGTAAAAAAAAAGAATATATTTTTATAAAATTGGTTGTATTAACTTTCCTTATCAGGTGAAAAAGTTTTATGGAAAATTTTATGTTTTTGATATTATCTAAAAATTTGATAATCATTTTGATTAAACAAGGTAACGAAGTTTTGTTTAAATTATAGAATAGGATGATTTGAATAAGATTGTTGGTAGTGTACTAAATCGTATTTGAATGAAGAAGGTGATACTTGAGAATTTCTTTTGGAAATATAGCAGGTGTAGTTTACGCTCCACGGGTCAAATCAATGAATTAATAACTGTAAAGTTGAAATATATGGAATTGATGAAATGCTGAAATGTTAAACATTACTCAAAATATAAGGAAATGGTTCTCAAATCGAAAATTTAGAGGTAATCAGTAGAAGCTTCTTCTAACGTCTCTGGTAGCTTTCCACTAGGAAGAAGATAATCGCCAAGATGAGCACCGCTATGGTCACTCGAGTAGCAGATCTGGCTTCAGCCCTGGCGGTCTCCGTGCGATGTTCTTGTACTTTTTTTTCGAGGATGGAGATCAACTCCTTTTGGTTTTAGAGTTTGACTAGTCATAACACCGAACCTTCACGATAGTATACACTTGACCTATAAGCAATGCATCCCTGAGGAGGATTCCCAGGAAAGAGGGGTGGGTCACTAGGACACACTTAAGTACCCTATCTTTCCTTAGCCAGAATTCCTCATGGGTTCACACACTCTTCCAGCCATCATGTATTAATAATACCATTGTTGGGCTCATGGTTAAGATGAGAATTGTTGTGAACTGGGCTTTGAGGCCTAAAAGTAGGGTTTATGCATTTCAGTGGGCTTCTTCTTCTTGGAGGATAGATGAGCTTCTTAGTTTATTGTTGGTGGGCATTAGGCCCAATAGTTTAAGTCTTTGTTCATAAAGGGTGATGGTATCATGTATGCGAGTCCAAAGGTGTACGAATAATTTGATGTGTGTGTGTGTGTGTTAAACTTAGGATATAATCATATAGCATGTAAGTAGTAATGAGTGTAAGCACAAGATTTATCAAGTAGTGTGACACATAAGTCATTATGTATTGTATTATGTAGTGTAAATACTGATGATAGCATGTAAAAATAATCACATAGGAATTGATAATGTAACATGTAGTAGTATGGCATTGTATGGGTGTCCTAAAGTTATAGTCTAGGTCAAGAGTGTCTAATAACCTAGTTCCCTATAACCAAGGCTCTGATACCAATCTGTCACACCCCGACCGACGGCGGAATCATCGGGGCGAGACATGTAGACTGTTCATGAGCACAAGGTTGACTAGATTGTAATATATATTAAATCCATTTCCATTCAAACAAACATGAAACAAGTTCGAAGTACATAATGAAATACAATTTGTCTTTGATTTAATATTAACTAGGTCCAAAGCCTATGTGTAGCATGTCTTGATCAAACGCATATGAAAGCACCTGAAACATGAATAAAATAAGGTCAACTAAAAAGTTGGTGAGTATAACACAGGTTTGTATATAGGTAGCATATAATTTGTAAACCAAATCCTTTACATAACATGATAAATAAGGCATTTATGGGGAGCAGCTATTGTGTAACCAAGTACAATCAAACATTTGTAACTAGCATGCAAAACAAAGTGTGTTGTCGGTTTCAATCACCGCGTACCATGGGTGGGTTTGTCAGACTCAATAGATCTATCATTGAAAACCGTCGGCTTGAAAAGTTAATGATTGCACATAATCGCATACAAGAGGTTAGCACACCTAGCACTCGGGCATAAAGCTCAAATTTGCACACATGAAAGTAAATAGGATTTGTACTTTGTGTTGTTTGTGTAAATGTAATGTGAAATTTGAATAATGTTCATGCTTCACCCCAAAAGTGTAAAAGAGTAAAAGGGGTTGTGAATACTCACCTGATGAGCAAACAATGAAGCAAAGCAAAATAAGTAGCAACTAGCAAAGTCCGTGAATACGTGAGCCGACCTAACCGTTCCCTATGGTAAAATAAGATAGTTTACAGTCTAAACAATGTTCGAATGTGTAAGTTGATGGTGTATATGATTCACCCAATTAGACTCGACATGAATACTAGTTTATATTTCCGACAGTTTTGACATGACGACCGTTAGTGACGAGTTGTGACAATCATATACATTTATATATACTTATATAAATAAGTTATGTATCTCAAGACGTGTCTTTACGTTTACACAACCACCCCATGGTTGGGGTTGAAAACAAATATATAGTATGGAAGGTAAAACTTTTACATCAAGATAGCCTTTAGTAATGTATTCGGGTTTTTAAGTCAACTTGTGTCGTGTTTTTAGTCATTTTATCGAACTCAATAATTTATAAAACTTTTACCACACTCAACTAAGTGTATTGACTCTATAGAAATGTATGGGTCATAATTTATAAAGGGGTTTAAGGGTTTCAAACAAAAATCATAACACAAAGATGTTAACAGCTTCGGTTTTGTCGGATAGGTCTCGGAAATCTTGATGGTTGGGGGTCAAAATGTTAGTTTTATGATAATAGGACATATGGGTTGTAATGCCAACACAAAATACTAGTTTTAGAAAAGAGAATCAAGTCATTTGAACCATTTTTGAGTGAGTTATGACCCCATGAAGTTGTCCTTAGAATTCTGTCCAAAAACTCAGATTGTACCCATTTTCTTGTATTGACCTTTTAGGGTATCAAAACTCTACCAAAAATCACGAAATCACTTGGGATGGATAGAGGATTCTTTAAACTTAATTTTTGACTCAAGAAACGTCCATTTTGGTTTAGTTTTGACTAGTATATGACCGTCCAAAGTGGACTGAAAATTCTGCCAGCACGTTCTCGTTTTGAATGGTGACTTTTCTTTTGAAATAAACACTACTTGGGTGAACTTACACACAAAACAACTTGTGTACTTAATAAAATCAAAACTCAGGATATGAACACTCACTTAAAGCAAGCAAGGAGAAGGACGGAATGGTGTAGGAAGCTCGAACTCTTGAAATCACCCTTGAAACACCTTGAAACTTCAAAGCTCTAGCTAAACTTTTTAGAGGATTGTTCTTGATTTTTGAAAGAATGAAATTGTGTGTGCATGTGTATATGTCGTATATATATAGATAAAAAGGGGTGGGATTGAGTGTTAGACTTCTTCTAATCATCACAAGTCATGGTAGATGAGATGGATTTGACACCTTGCTTGTAATCAACTTGAAATGGTATGGTTTGACATGACAACACACATGGAGAAAAGATGGAGTAGGCAAGGTGGGTGACCCCACCTTATTTTGGCCGAGAGAGGGTTAAGGGGTGGGGGGTTGGGTGTTGTCCAATCACTAGTTATCTCTCAATCGTTAGTTAGATCGGTTCTAGTTAGAATACACTCGGTAGGTGATACCGTGATATAATACTCGGTGTAGGAACTTTTAGTGATTAAAACTTTATATCTATATACCTAGATACATATATATATAATTATTAGATGAAACGATGTTTGAGTGTTTGTCATAAATAAATTTCATAATTATGACGATGTGATTTTTCGATGTCGAGTGCACTCTTGTATAAAGTCAAATTCTCATTATTTGACCTTGGAGTGGAGTGTTGTACAAGAAATCATGATGATAGAGTTAGAGTGTGGTTTTATCCATAATATCAATCATGAGATTTATGACATTGAGTGGAGTATAAGCAAGGATATAATGATGGTGATGTGATCTTTATGTTGCTTGCATCTTTGGTCATAATCATGATGATTATGACGCTTGAGTGTTGTGTAAGCAAAGCAATCATGATGATGATGTGATTGATTTAGATGTCGTATAATACCTGAAATTTATACCCGCTTTAATATCTTTAATTATTAAAACGTTTCACTAGACTTTTACTGTCAAGTTCTTGTTAATCACCAACGACCGTACTTTGCGGGTTATCACTGTTTATTTTCCTAGTAATTCTTAAAAATTACTATTTTGATATAATTTCCTTTGTTAGATTCCTTGACTTTACTTAGTCAAAATAAAACTTTTGGAAATATATGTTATGAACGTGCATTTATGTAATATGGATATTGACCTGAAATACTGGGTGTCACAGTATATATCCGAGTAAAACTTGAGTATTTGTATTGAATCATTGTATTTAATTGTAGATACGAATAGAACAAATTAGTGCACTAGAATTAGGTTTGAAAAGCGCTATATTGAATCGAAATACGGATACTAAAATCAGAAATGTTACAGTCTCCCCATGTTGAGAGAATTTCATCCCGAAATTTAGCTAGAGGAGGCGACAGCATTAGTAAAAAGATGAGGGTACTTGAGCTTCATTTGGTCTTCTCGTTCCCAAGTGAATTCAGGACCACGCTTAGATTTCCAACGAACCTTGACAATAGGAATACGACTTCGCTTGAGTTGTTTAACTTCACGATCCATGACTTCTACCGGTTTCTCAACGAAGTGCCTCGTCTCATAAATGCGCACATCATCAAGCAGTATATGGAGATTCTCATTAGCGAGACATTTCTTCAGATTAGTTACATGAAATGTAGGATGCACATTGCCAAGAGATGGAGGTAAGTCGAGCTTGTAAGCCACTTTCCCAATCCTTTCAAGAATCTTGAATGGACCATCATAGCGAGATGCTAACTTTCCTTTCTTTCCAAAGCGGATCACACCTTCCACGGGGACACCTTTAGAAGGACAAGGTCACCGATTTGGAATTCCAAGGGTTTTCGACGTTTGTCGGCATAACTCTTTTGCCGACTCCTCGCTACTCGAATATTGTCACGAATTTGAATGATCTTATCGGATGTTTCTTGAATTAGTTCGGGACCGGTGATTTGTGCTTCACCGATCTCGTTCCAACAGATAGGAGAACGACACTTGCGACCATAAAGAGCTTCGAATGGAGCCATGTTGATACTTGTGTGGTAGCTATTATTGTAAGAGAACTCGATCAGGGATAAATGTGAATCCCAATTGCCACCAAAATCGATTACACAAGCTCGAAGCATGTTTTCAAGAGTTTGGATTGTTCGGTCGGTTTGACCATCAGTTTGGGGATGGTAAGTCGTGCTCAAATCCAATCGTGTACCAAGAGCAGTTTGGAGAGATTGCCAAAAACGAGAAGTGAACCGAGCATCTCTATCGGATATTATGTTCAAGGGAACACCATGACGGCTCACAATTTCGTCAATGTAAACTCGGGCTAGTTTCTCAACCTTATAGTCTTCGCGGATAGGCAAGAAATGAGCAGATTTGGTGAGACGATCAATGATCACCCAAATGCTATCATAACCACTCGTGGTGCGAGGGAGCTTGCCGAATAGAAATTTTGAATTCTAGATGTAAGTTGTATTATTTGGAATGAGTTTGATGGGATTTTGAAATTTAGGGTTTGCGTAAGATGTAGTCTAATATGCTCAAGATTGTCAGTGGTTAAGAGATTTCATAGACATTGGTCTGGGTTAAAACTTCACGTGACACGAACAACGCTACTCATGATAATATGATAGGACACTTATATATAGGAAGTACCATCGGCGTATCCACCATGCCCTTGTCACATTACATCAGTTTCGTTGTTACACATCATGATAAGTTTTAGGTCACAACACACGACAAAATTTCCGTATAGTTTCCATGCGCTGATTTTTATAATCCCGTGTGCACCCGTAATTATTTAAATCATCGTATGGTCCGTATAGATTGTTTCGCTGTGTGCGGGTAAGAGGGGGCACAATTTCACTATGATCACGTCTATTGTTTACACATAAAAAGTCGTTAACAAGTAACTATGTCCCTAATCAGGTCAGTTCGCAACTAAAGAGTAGTAAATTAGTAACACTTAAAGTTTCTTAGTTTGCTCGTGTTTGAACAAGAATACGTCAAACCCCGAGTCGTTTCAATGCATTATGGTCTTCAACTTTGGTGTACAAAGTGCATGACCATGTCTTCTGTATAATGTAATCAATCCATTGCAATAATTGTAAGCAAATTTTTGTTTCGAGTATATAGTAAGCACACAAGTCTCATGTATGATTTAGTGTCACGTAGCTCGTAATCAAATAAGTCTCATATATAGCGTAAATAATTAAGCGTCTTGTATTTTGTAAGTCAATGAACTCTGATGTGTAATGTAAAAAAAAAACATAGTATTTTGTGTATAGTAGGAAATGAATTTCATGTAGGGTGTTGGCAACTTAGCATCATGTATATTGTACAATGTGCACAGCTTAGTGTGATGTACTTCGTAACCAAATAAGTTTCATGTATAGTGTGGTCAATCTAGAATTATGTATCAATGAAGCAATTCTTATGTATCATGTATATTGCAAACAACTAAGTTTCGTGTATCATGTGCTCAATCCAGTAGCATGTGTATTGCAAATAAACATGTTTCGTGCATTACGTAATTAATCGAGTAAATTGTGATTTGTAGGCAAACTAGTTTCATGTATCATGTAATTTGTGTAGCATTGGATATATTGAGAATATTTGAGTTTCATGTACCATGTGGTTGCGTTGGATATATTATGAACGTGTATACGTAAGTATTGAACTTCGCGTGCGATGTATATTAACGGGTTTTGCATGTGATCGAGTGTTGCGGACAAACGTGTTGTTTGGCGTTCTTGCATAATGTGGTAGTTAGGTTCGAGTCCTCAAATCTCGTTGAGGTTGGTGGGAAAGGTTAATGTCTACGCGGTATGGATCGTCTCTTGAAGCGTCAAGTGAAAGGTAACGAGGAGGTTTTGGGAATATTCGGGAATTATGTTTACAAATACTGGTCTTTGTTTGAACATAGAAAGTGGTAAATTGTTCTTGGTTGTAGATATATAAAGTAGTGAAATCATTGAATCGCATATTTTAAATGAATATGCAATTTATGGAAAAAAATATTTTTAAGTTAAATTTTCAACTATTGGCTTAAACAAGATTTAGCCAAAGTTTTAGAAATATTTACTTTAATGAAGAAAAACCATAATTATCTATCAGTAAAAAAAAAGAATATATTTTTATAAAATTGGTTGTATTAACTTTCCTTATCAGGTGAAAAAGTTTTATGGAAAATTTTATGTTTTTGATATTATCTAAAAATTTGATAATCATTTTGATTAAACAAGGTAACGAAGTTTTGTTTAAATTATAGAATAGGATGATTTGAATAAGATTGTTGGTAGTGTACTAAATCGTATTTGAATGAAGAAGGTGATACTTGAGAATTTCTTTTGGAAATATAGCAGGTGTAGTTTACGCTCCACGGGTCAAATCAATGAATTAATAACTGTAAAGTTGAAATATATGGAATTGATGAAATGCTGAAATGTTAAACATTACTCAAAATATAAGGAAATGGTTCTCAAATCGAAAATTTAGAGGTAATCAGTAGAAGCTTCTTCTAACGTCTCTGGTAGCTTTCCACTAGGAAGAAGATAATCGCCAAGATGAGCACCGCTATGGTCACTCGAGTAGCAGATCTGGCTTCAGCCCTGGCGGTCTCCGTGCGATGTTCTTGTACTTCCTTTTCGAGGATGGAGATTAACTCCTTTTGGTTTTAGAGTTTGACTAGTCATAACACCGAACCTTCACGATAGTATACACTTGACCTATAAGCAATGCATCCCTGAGGAGGATTCCCAGGAAAGAGGGGTGGGTCACTAGGACACACTTAAGTACCCTATCTTTCCTTAGCCAGAATTCCTCATGGGTTCACACACTCTTCCAGCCATCATGTATTAATAATACCATTGTTGGGCTCATGGTTAAGATGAGAATTGTTGTGAACTGGGCTTTGAGGCCAAAAAGTAGGGTTTATGCATTTCAGTGGGCTTCTTCTTCTTGGAGGATAGATGGGCTTCTTAGTTTATTGTTGGTGGGCATTAGGCCCAATAGTTTAAGTCTTTGTTCATAAAGGGTGATGGTATCATGTATGCGAGTCCAAAGGTGTACGAATAATTTGATGTGTGTGTGTGTGTTAAACTTAGGATATAATCATATAGCATGTAAGTAGTAATGAGTGTAAGCACAAGATTTATCAAGTAGTGTGACACATAAGTCATTATGTATTGTATTATGTAGTGTAAATACTGATGATAGCATGTAAAAATAATCACATAGGAATTGATAATGTAACATGTAGTAGTATGGCATTGTATGGGTGTCCTAAAGTTATAGTCTAGGTCAAGAGTGTCTAATAACCTAGTTCCCTATAACCAAGGCTCTGATACCAATCTGTCACACCCCGACCGACGGCGGAATCATCGGGGCGAGACATGTAGACTGTTCATGAGCACAAGGTTGACTAGATTGTAATATATATTAAATCCATTTCCATTCAAACAAACATGAAACAAGTTCGAAGTACATAATGAAATACAATTTGTCTTTGATTTAATATTAACTAGGTCCAAAGCCTATGTGTAGCATGTCTTGATCAAACGCATATGAAAGCACCTGAAACATGAATAAAATAAGGTCAACTAAAAAGTTGGTGAGTATAACACAGGTTTGTATATAGGTAGCATATAATTTGTAAACCAAATCCTTTACATAACATGATAAATAAGGCATTTATGGGGAGCAGCTATTGTGTAACCAAGTACAATCAAACCTTTGTAACTAGCATGCAAAACAAAGTGTGTTGTCGGTTTCAATCACCGCGTACCATGGGTGGGTTTGTCAGACTCAATAGATCTATCATTGAAAACCGTCGGCTTGAAAAGTTAATGATTGCACATAATCGCATACAAGAGGTTAGCACACCTAGCACTCGGGCATAAAGCTCAAATTTGCACACATGAAAGTAAATAGGATTTGTACTTTGTGTTGTTTGTGTAAATGTAATGTGAAATTTGAATAATGTTCATGTTTCACCCCAAAAGTGTAAAAGAGTAAAAGGGGTTGTGAATACTCACCTGATGAGCAAACAATGAAGCAAAGCAAAATAAGTAGCAACTAGCAAAGTCCGTGAATACGTGAGCCGACCTAACCGTTCCCTATGGTAAAATAAGATAGTTTACAGTCTAAACAATGTTCGAATGTGTAAGTTGATGGTGTATATGATTCACCCAATTAGACTCGACATGAATACTAGTTTATATTTCCGACAGTTTTGACATGACGACCGTTAGTGACGAGTTGTGACAATCATATACATTTATATATACTTATATAAATAAGTTATGTATCTCAAGACGTGTCTTTACGTTTACACAACCACCCCATGGTTGGGGTTGAAAACAAATATATAGTATGGAAGGTAAAACTTTTACATCAAGATAGCCTTTAGTAATGTATTCGGGTTTTTAAGTCAACTTGTGTCGTGTTTTTAGTCATTTTATCGAACTCAATAATTTATAAAACTTTTACCACACTCAACTAAGTGTATTGACTCTATAGAAATGTATGGGTCATAATTTATAAAGGGGTTAAGGGTTTCAAACAAAAATCATAACACAAAGATGTTAACAGCTTCGGTTTTGTCGGATAGGTCTCGGAAATCTTGATGGTTGGGGGTCAAAATGTTAGTTTTATGATAATAGGACATATGGGTTGTAATGCCAACACAAAATACTAGTTTTAGAAAAAAGAATCAAGTCATTTGAACCAGTATTGAGTGAGTTATGACCCCATGAAGTCGTCCTTAGAATTCTGTCCAAAAACTCAGATTGTACCCATTTTCTTGTATTGACCTTTTAGGGTATCAAAACTCTACCAAAAATCACGAAATCACTTGGGATGGATAGAGGATTCTTTAAACTTAATTTTTGACTCAAGAAACGTCCATTTTGGTTTAGTTTTGACTAGTATATGACCGTCCAAAGTGGACTGAAAATTCTGCCAGCACGTTCTCGTTTTGAATGGTGACTTTTCTTTTGAAATAAACACTACTTGGGTGAACTTACACACAAAACAACTTGTGTACTTAATAAAATCAAAACTTAGGATATGAACACTCACTTAAAGCAAGCAAGGAGAAGGACGGAATGGTGTAGGAAGCTCGAACTCTTGAAATCACCCTTGAAACACCTTGAAACTTCAAAGCTCTAGCTAAACTTTTTAGAGGATCGTTCTTGATTTTTGAAAGAATGAAATTGTGTGTGCATGTGTATATGTCGTATATATATAGATAAAAAGGGGTGGGATTGAGTGTTAGACTTCTTCTAATCATCACAAGTCATGGTAGATGAGATGGATTTGACACCTTGCTTGTAATCAACTTGAAATGGTATGGTTTGACATGACAACACACATGGAGAAAAGATGGAGTAGGCAAGGTGGGTGACCCCACCTTATTTTGGCCGAGAGAGGGTTAAGGGGTGGGGGGTTGGGTGTTGTCCAATCACTAGTTATCTCTCAATCGTTAGTTAGATCGGTTCTAGTTAGAATACACTCGGTAGGTGATACCGTGATATAATACTCGGTGTAGGAACTTTTAGTGATTAAAACTTTATATCTATATACCTAGATACATATATATATAATTATTAGATGAAACGATGTTTGAGTGTTTGTCATAAATAAATTTCATAATTATGACGATGTGATTTTTCGATGTCGAGTGCACTCCTGTATAAAGTCAAATTCTCATTATTTGACCTTGGAGTGGAGTGTTGTACAAGAAATCATGATGATAGAGTTAGAGTGTGGTTTTATCCATAATATCAATCATGAGATTTATGACATTGAGTGGAGTATAAGCAAGGATATAATGGTGGTGATGTGATCTTTATGTTGCTTGCATCTTTGGTCATAATCATGATGATTATGACGCTCGAGTGTTGTGTAAGCAAAGCAATCATGATGATGATGTGATTGATTTAGATGTCGTATAATACCTGAAATTTATACCCGCTTTAATATCTTTAATTATTAAAACGTTTCACTAGACTTTTACTGTCAAGTTCTTGTTAATCACCAACGACCGTACTTTGCGGGTTATCACTGTTTATTTTCCTAGTAATTCTTAAAAATTACTATTTTGATATAATTTCCTTTGTTAGATTCCTTGACTTTACTTAGTCAAAATAAAACTGTAGGAAATATATGTTATGAACGTGCATTTATGTAATATGGATATTGACCTGAAATACTGGGTGTCACAGTATATATCCGAGTAAAATTTGAGTATTTGTATTAAATCATTGTATTTAATTGTAGATACGAATAGAACAAATTAGTACACTAGAATTAGGTTTGAAAAGCGCTATATTGAATCGAAATACGGATACTAAAATCAGAAATGTTACATTTATATAGAATACAAGTATATTTTATGGTTAGATCATCATTTTTACTACATACAAGTCATTAGAATCATTTTCTAATTAAGGAAACTTTGTTGAATCAAAAACCGGGTTTTTATCTTTACAATGGTGTTGATGATGAAACTATTTTTATTAATATTCATATATCTATTTTTAAACCCTAAGATGATTTAAAAATACTTTATTTATTTGCATACTTGTGCCTTTAAACATGACTAAATAACATTTGGATATTTGTGTGATATTTCGATCATCAAAATATACATTTTAATATATTTTATAACATACATGATTTCCGTCATACGATTTATTGTTCATATTTATTTTTGAGAAATAAATATATTATCTTTATCTATTCTAACGTGTCACCAACATGTCGTCAAGTCAAACATGGTCAAACACTAAAAGATAAACACATTTTATAAAGAGTCGAGTTGGGTGAATTGATTGTATAATCAAGCACAAACACTTCATAGAACTTACGTCCTTACATATTTTAGGACACGTGTAGTTCGGGCATTCTCACATATCTAGTACTTACACTACTTATACCAGGTGAGTTTCACAACCCCTCTTTTATTACTATTTCATAACTATTTTGGGGGAGAAAACATGCAAATCATTTTTATCATAAACATAGCTACTATCAGTTGTTTACATGAATTAACATAAGCATCAACATTAAAAAGTCCCCTACAAATTTTAAACCGTTAATTTGGGTAAAGCGGGTTAATGGTGGATAGATCTATTTGGGTTGACAACCCCATTCGTTGGCGGGGAGCCAAGCGGGTGCATTATTAGCCAGTCGATTAAATGTGTGTGATGTGCCATTGTAGTCTAGGGCAAAATCATAACATTTCAGCTTCGGAATAGGAGTTCATGGTAAATCAATACAATTATTGTCGGATGACAAGGACTATCACTTGCTATGATTTTCAAACGAATGTTTCAAAACCTCTTATTGTCGGGTGGCAATTTCTATTACTCTGTTTTGGTTTTCAAATAAACATTTTCAATTACTTACGCTTGTGAACTCACCAACTTTATGTTGACACATTTTAGCATGTTTTCCTCAGGTCGTTGATTGCATGGAGTCGCACGGAGTCACATGGCATATAGGATCATACTAGAGTCCTATTTATTAAAAGCTTTTGGTCATGACTAACATTTTCAAACATTAGGGTTTATAAACTTGATTTATGGATTTATGTAATCATGTGAACTCCACTTATGTTTAAACTTGGATTTAATATTTCAAATGTTGATTTTCGAACTCATATAGAGGTCGTTCAATGTGATCAATGACTATGGTATTCATGAACATCACGCCCCGCGGTTTCCGACGTCGAGCGGGGTGTGACACAATCAATTGCATACCCAAAACTCGTGCATACGCGTACGAACTGTTAGAAATTGTAAAACCGTCTTTTATATAAATTCGTGACCTTAAAACTTTAAGTTTTAGATTTTAATAAAGAACATCAGTAGTTATAAAATTGTATACGATAAAATCTCAAGTCACGGTTTCGTTTGATCAAAAACGTGGTTACGCGTGTAAAGTCTGATTTATGGTTTGAAAATCCGATTCGTCCGAAATTAAGGTTTTAGTGTGATTTTAGCACCCATTTTAAAAGTCTAAATTTCTTTTTTTAACATGTTAATACTTCTATCCAAAATCCCTTAAAACTTTTATAAAAACATTTTTGTACAAAAATTTGCAAAAATATTAACCTTTTATAAAGTTTTAATGGACCATAATTCTAAAACCATACATAGACATAAATTTAATACTTGAAACTTTTACTAATTGTTCATATACATAAATAAAAATTCCTGACCAATTTTCATAAGTTTTCATTATCCAGATTATTTATGATGAATATAATATTATTAAAATTTAAAACATTCGAGAAAAATAGTTAAACTGGTCAAAACTTCACCAAATTTCTACCATTTTAGTTTTAATTCCATATAAGATTCCATTAAAAGTTTCAAGTCCACATTTTATTTAGAAGTATATGATCCCAAATTCATTTGTTTAAACTTTATAAATACCAAACACCTACTTAAACAACTCCAATTTTCACAAAATTTGGACAGGAGTCATCTTTTATAATACGCTAACTACCGAAAAAATTCCAGATAGTTCTAAAACCCAGAGGTATTTTTCCCAATTTTCATGTATTAAATTTGTATAAATTTTAATAAATAATCTATAAAGAGTTTAGTTACCAAAATTTTTAGATCCTCATTTTAAAACATATCCTACTGTTTAAAAATAATTTTGGGTACTAGATCAACAATTTTTTAAAATTCATCAAGAACATGGATGTTATTAAATATTCAAGCAACTGACAACTTTTACTTTAATAAAAGATTATACCTTTCAAATCAGCAAATGAGGGTGAAGTTTGATGCTTTTCTCATGTGATTCTTTGATTTAACAACCTATAATCACAATGTGGTTAAATTCCATGATCAAAGACACAAATTCAACCAAAACGCACTTTAAATTCAAGAAAAATGCGAGTACGAACACCCATGTGTTCATACACTTTGATCATCAAAATTTTGCAAGCTTTTTGTAGGATCGTGAAAGTACAAGATGGTTCTGTTCTTAGTTGAAATTGGCGGAAACAATAGCAACTACACAAGTATAATCGAGTAAATAAAAAGAATACTTATAAGAACACTATTGTATTAAACTTTTGTGAATAAACGATTACAAATGAAAACTCTATCAAGAAGCACACGTACAATGAAGTGTTTACACAGTATTTATACTAACTTAGAATCAAGACAGACCCTTGATTCTAGGGATCAGATCTAACACAGACCGTTAACAATACAAGTTTAGTCTAAGCTAGCTAACTTTATTGAAGGGTCTTATTTATGCATCATTACTTGCATGCTTGGAGAAGAGCATTGTTGTCCGTCATTGGTTGCACCATTGAGGTTCCTTCTGCTTTGAGTGTGTCAGTAGCTTTTGCAGAAAGTTGTTAGTGACGCTTGGCATGGATAGTCAGCTGCATTGATTTATCTTCAAGGCACAAGGCTGTCAGCAGAAAGAATGAAGATCAGCAGTAGAGTTGTTGATCAGCAGCAAGATGTGACCATCCCAAGTTGCTGATGATTTTCCTATCAGCAACATCAAGTGTTGATGCTGCTGAGAAGCCTATCCACAGCAACTCTGGTCTTCAGCAGATAAGGCTATCAGCAGCAGATTTGTTCTTCAACAGAAGAACAAGTATCCGCTGCAGATAAGCTTATCCGCAGCAGTTTGTTGATCAGAAGTAAAGTCTAAGATTAGCAGCATTTGTACTTTGAGAATTTTGTAGCCATCAGTCTTTATTTCTACAAACTCCCCCTAGACTGATGCTACCAAAATTCTCTTACTGCTTTTTTTGCTGAAGCTTTTGCATGTAGCAGACTATCCTTTCAACCTCATAGCCTCTTGGATCCTTGCTGGGATTGTTCAGTGGAAGATCAGACAGAGTCTTGATGTCTTTACTTGGAATTTTGAAGATTGTCTTGCTTGAACATCTCATCTGCTGCTTCTTAACATCAGTTAAGGTGAACTCATCCAGATTAGCATTGTAGGACCAACTTACAAATGGAGAGTGGGACTGAAGAGGTTTGATATCTATGATCACATCTTTGCTAGGGTTGAAATGGTGTTTGATTGCTAGCATAAGACGTTTCCCACCCTCATTTGCAGGCTCATGAGCTTCACCCAGCTCCAGAATTCTACTGAGATCTGAATCTGGTAATTGTAGAACCTCATCAACAGATTTGTAAACAGATCTCCTTCTTTCAGTTCTCCCCCTGAAGATTTCAAACCACTGATCCTGTGAACTGTAGAACCAATCAACTATATCTCTGGAGTCTTCTGGTTTAGGTGTGGGTTTAGATTTCTTCAGGAGAGGCTGTTGATGAGAGGGAGCTGGGTGAGATGGTTTAGACTTTTTGGGTGGAGGAGAGGAAGGTTTGGGGATATCTGTGGAAAGTTTTTTGGATAGTGGAAGTAGTGTCTGGGGGCAGAAGTCTTTTGTTTCTTGACTGGTCTATTGTCTTCCTTTTCTGTGACCTTTGTCTTGAAGACTCTAGTCTTTCTTCTTCTTCCTTCTTGACTTGTCTGTACAAGGCTTGTAGGTTCATGAATGTCATGGGACCTAGCCTCCTTCCACTTTCCCTCCTTGCCTTTAGGAAGTCAGTTATGACTTTCCTTTCTTCATGGGTTCTCTGGTTAAGAGCAATGGCCTTCTTGGATTTTTGACGAGCCTTTTCTTCCTCTTCAGCTCTATTCTTCTTTGCCAGTTGCCCCTGCTGACCCATGACTGCTCTATAGATCTCTTTGTTTGAAAGTTTTTCAAGGTAGTCAGCATCCTCACCTTGAGAGATCAGAGCTTCAATCCACTCCTCCCTCATTTCTTTAGCTAATTTAGAATCAGAGATTTTGAATTTAGCATCTTCCTTCCTTTTCAATTCTTCCTCCTCCTCTACGTCCTTGTTTAGTTGTTCCTGCAGCTGTCTAGCAAGTTCTTCATCTTCATCAACTTGAGACACTGCATGGAGTTTGACTTTCATCTCATCCAGCTGTTTGGCATACTGCTGGATAAGTTGTTCTCTGAGTAGCATGGCTTTTTTTCTTTCTTGAGCCTTTTTCAGGTCAGCCATCTCCTCTTCTTCTCTTTTCCTTCTTATTTCTTCCTTCTCTCTGAGCAACCACTCTTCATCTTCTTTAGTCATAATTCCCTTCCCTTTGTTTACACTAGATGCCTCTGCTTCGGCTTCACTGATCACAACAGCAGATGATTGTGCTGCTGTTGGAATCTTAGCCTCAGCTTCATTGGCAAGTTGAGAGGTTGATAAGGGAAGGTCATTAGCTTCATCTGTTCTGCACTCAGGACTTGTAGATTCTATCAGCATTTCTTTGACAGTGGATCTTGATTCATATGCTGCAGCAAAGATGTCTACTCGAGGGGAAGCTGAGTCAGAATCAGTGTCAGAATTTGACACATATACTGCCTCAGCAATCCTTCCTTCTTGTTCAAGATGGGCTCTGACAGTAGCTATCATTGCCTAGCTTTCGAGGGAGTTGACATTGCAAATATTTGCCCTGAGTTGAAAGATCTTGTAAAGAAAGTCTGTAGGTAGTAGCAGGATGTTCCTGGTGTTGATGGTGAGAGAGGAGCCGTTTCTTAGTAGTAAGATGTGGTCAAGAGACTTAGTGCTTACCCATCCTAGCACATCTAAGTCCTTGACAATGGAGTTGTACATAAATCTTCTTAAGCATAGAACTTCTTCTTCAGTGAGAAGACTGCTCCTTATTATTTCAAGTCTTCTAGGAGTCCGTCTTCTTTCTGCTGCTGCTGAAGATTCAGGATAGGCTACTCTTTTTGCTGCTTGTATTTGTCTTTCGAAGTTGGGTAGATTATCCTCCATCAAGTCATAGAACCTGCCAATAGCAAGTTCTGCTGAGAGGTCCGTAGAGTTGTTGATGCATTGTAGATGGTATAGGTGAAGGACTTGGATGTTGTTGAGAAAGTCCCAGTTTAGCTCTTCTACTCCGCTAAACTCCCAACCAATCCAGAACCTCTCAGACTTTCCATCATACCCCCAAGCTAGTATTGTGTCAAACTCTAGCTGTGTTGAAGTCAGTTGAAATTGGGGGCAGTAGATTGACTTATGATGGTTGCTGCTTCAGGGATGATGCTAAAAGATGTATATGTTTGTTCTTTGTCTTCAACATCAGTTAGCACCTCATCAACAGCCATGACGACTAACTTCCAGTCTTCAGAAGTCTCTTCTTCTTCGTCATCTGAAGCTGGCAAGTCATGAACCTGTACAAAAGCTGGCTTGAATAGTGTACTGTGAAATGCAGCCTGCTCTTGAATCCAGTCATCAAGACTGTCTAAGCCTTCTTCCATTGGGACTATCTCCCCCTTTTTGGTTGCATCAGTGGACAGATAAGCATCAGTTTGGGTGCCCACTGATACAAGGGAGGGAGAAGCCATGGAGGGGCATTGATGGGCTTCATGCAGAAGGATCTGGTGTTGTAGTTCTGACACCTCAGCCTCAAGCATAGCCACCCTGGCCGTCAATTCCAAGTTATGAAGTTTCAGTCTGTCCTCATCCACAGTTGTGGAATCCTTGGAGCTAGATGGGGCCTTAGGCCTAGCCTCTACATCCCCATCACCTATGGTTTCTTGGCGCCTGGGATTCCTCTCAGTGAGGGGAGTTTCCAAGGAAACATCCTCACTGTGAGTTGCCGTGGTTGAGGTCTTAGCAATGTTTTCACTGTCCTCCTGGTCATTTGATGGACCAGCAGTAGTGATAGCCTCTTCCACATCCACTCTGTCATAACTCCTAGAGTGGACCTTCAAGGGAGAAGAACTTGGGTTGGGTGTGTTGGAAGCAAGATCGACCAGTACCTCCGAGATAGTGGCAGTTGGAGAAGGTACATCATCTTGATCATGTTCCTCAACACTTAAGTTCAGAAGAGAGAGGAGTGGCTCAAGGGGCTGTTCTATGGATCCGGGAAGTGATCCTGATCCTAATGGAGAGACTTCCAAGGAAGTATCTATAGTGCTGTGGCTATCCCTTTTGATATTCTCATCAGAATGTTGGGATTCTGTATGAGGGCTTAGAGGTTGGGTTTGGGCCTTGGAGGCAAGAGAAGAAGGAGTTCTCTTGCCCCTTTTTCTGGTATATGTCGTTGCAACCGGGGCCCTGTGTTCCGGTTGAACGATAACATCCAAAACAGGTGTAAGTAATTTTTGTACATCATTAGTAGTATGCACAGGGGTTCGAATGGTGGAAGCAGATTCTTATTCAGGATGTGAGGTGGAGGGTGTGGGATCAGTATCAACTGGGATTGCTGAACTATCACCGGGGTACTTTGTATGTTCAACATTGTAGATAACAATGGAACATTGACCCCTGAGAACTTTTTGGAAACAGTTCTCATACTTTGAAAAATATTATTTTTATGTCCCAACATGATGTAGATTCTTGCAGGTTTTGAAAGTTCTTTTAGTTCTTGATTAAAAACCTCCTGTAAGAATCTTGGGTACATAAAAAATTGTTGCTTTGCACCCTCTTGAAGGTTATATCTTAAACCCTCAAAGATGAGGTGTGCAAAGTTGAAACCTAGGTCAGTAATCATACCGTGAACAACAGAGGCAAGTGCGGAGCTCACTTGATGCCATCCACTTCTCTTCTGAGATATGCATTGGAGAAGAGTGTGGCAGAGATACTTCCATGGAGGGCCCATCAGCGCCTTCTCTATTGTATACTCATTTTGATTTCCAGTGTACCCTATGGATACAAAGGTCCTCATGTACTCGTCCTTTGAGTATGAGATGGATGCTCCCTCATCTTGAAGCTTAAGATGTTTTCGGAGGGTAGCTTCAGAGATGATGATATCCTTGCCGTCTACCTTGGCTTTGATTTGGGGAATCCCCTGTTTGGTAGAGTAGAAGGAAGTATTCCAGAAATCCTCCATATAAGGGATATATATGGTTGGGTTGGATATGAGGGCAAAATGGATCTTTGATCGGCATAGAAAGTCGATCATATCATCGAATCCTTCAGATTTCTTTCCCTTGGTTAAGTATGCTGTAAGGTTGTGGTACGGGGAGAACTTGTCGTCTGGGTTATTGATGTCTGCCATTGTTGTTTGATTTTGGAGGGAAGGTTTGAAGGTTTAAGAATATGGAAGGCTTTGAATGTTTTAAGGATGAAGGGCTTTGAATGTGGTGGGGACTTGAGAGAAAATGATGTGGGTTTAGGGTTAAATTGAAGGTGAAGAGGTGGTAAGGAAATTTGATTTGTTCTTATAACGGCAGAGGAGGAAAAAGCAAAATGACTTGTACAGTACAACCTCATTCACCTTTTACTGTTACAGCTGTATTACACTGAGGCAGTCATGGTAAAGACCGACGTTAATTTTTACAGCGGGTAAAAGTTAATTTGGACTTAAATTTACCCATCAGCAGCAAACTTGGTTGCTGTGGATGAATAAGCGTGTCCGCTGTAAACTTGGTTGCTGCGGAAGGTTATGTTTGTCAGTAGCAAACTCAATTGCTGCTGATGGATTCAATGATCTATAGCAAGGATGTTGCTGCTGACAGCCTTAAAGCTATCCGCAGGAAACCTGTTCCTGCTGATAACTTAAAACAGTCAGTGGTAAATCTTTTGCTGCTGAAGATTAAACCTGTCAGCAGCCAAAAAGGATGCTGCTGACTTATAACTTTTATTTACAACAAAGGACAGACACATTTACAACAAAGGACATACACATTTATAACAAAGGACAGACGCATTTACAACAAAGGATAGACGCATTCAACTGAACCAATGATGATGCTTGGTGGTATCTTTGCCTTCCATTGTTGAGTTGGTGGTTTTCCAGCTCTCTTTGCCTTTTCAGCAGCAGAAGTTACATCTGAGGACTTTAGCTTATCAGTAGTAGATTTTGTTGCTGATGATGGTTTTACTTAAGCAGCAGCAGACTTTGTTGCTGCTGAAGGATTTCCTTTTGGTTGCTTGGGCTTTACTCGATCAACAACAGTTTTGTTGGCTGCTGATGGTTTAAGAACAGACGTATGCCTATCCTTCTTCACCTTGCTGATAGGCTTTTGTATAATTGGGGCTGGAAGAAGAATCTGATTGAAAGGATTAAACTTACAATTTGCAGCAAAGTGGTCTGATTCACCACATATGATGCAAGATTGTTGGAGTTTTGGCATAGGCTTTCTTGGTGGGGATAGAGAGTTTCTGAATTGAGTTTCTTTGGCTTCAAGGCTTCTTACCTTTTTGTTTTTGTTTGTTTTCTCAAAAGCATGTTGCTTTAGGTTTCTTTGTTGTTGAAGGTAATAGAAGTAGGTGCTGGCAGTATGAGTGTATTTCCCACACACAAAGCATGATTTCCCCAGTTTGTCCCTTTGAAAGTACACATAGTCCTTTCTTTTGAACAAGTCTTTGAAGTTCCAGGGGTGAGCTTTGTTGTGCTCAAAGGTGGCTTCTTCCAATGTCTTTTGAACTTATGGAACTCTCTCCAGGCGCATGAAATATGTGAAACACCTTCCTTGGTTGGGTTGAAGTTGAAGACTGGCCCTTTTCAATATTTAGCTTCCTACCTTCTGGAGGATAGCTAATTTTGATTTGTTTGAATGGTTTAGGAGATGGTACTGAAATGGCTGGTACTGGTGCTGAAGGGATAATGGGGACTTCATCTTTAGTCAGAATAACTTGAGGGGCAAGAGGAGATGAAGCTTCACTTGTTTCAGTGGAGTCTGAGCAAGTTGACTCAGACTCTGATGAGGTAGTGCATTCTTGCACCAAAGGTTCATCCTTAGAAGGATCAAGATTTCTGTTGGCCATATCAAGATTTGCAAGATTGAAGCTTGGTTCATGGATGGCAACGTAGTCAACAGGAGGTGCAACGATATTGTATTATTCAGCATGGTACCCCAGACCAGTTTTTACCTTGTCATGAACTTGAGCATCTAAAAGTCTTTGCAGCTTTTTGGATGCAAATTCATATTTGTCAATATGGACTTTCTGTTCTGCCAATTCTACTCTAGTAGCTTTTAATCTAACCAGTAGATCATCAATCTGAGTTTCAAGCTTGGTTTGTTCATGTTTTAGTAATGAAGTCTCTTTCTTTAGGCAATTAATTTTTTCTTTGTAACTGTCTTTGACCTTTTTGAATTCAGATTTCATTTGATGAAACTCTTCATTTTGATCTATGAGGTTTTGATTATGCTTTATGTAGCCTGAAACCTTATCAATACAAGCTTGGGAACATAGATGTTCATCTACCTGAGGCGGTATCTCAGTTGTGTCTGCCATAAGAGCTTGGTTGTTGGTAGGCAGATCTTCATACTGAAAGCTCCAGTCAAAGTCAAAAGTTCCAACAGCTGCACAAGCTGCAGTTTGAGCTGGAGGAGTAGCTTGATGCTGTTGTTGTCTAGGTTGGGCTTGGTGATCTTGTCTTGATTGATCAGCAGCTGGGTTTGCCCTAGGTGCCTTGCCTTCTCTAGCAAAATGACCCAGTTGGTTACAGTTGTAACATCTCAATTTGCTTTTATCCAAGCCAACTCTGGTGTTGGAGTTGTTGCTTGGAATGGGTCTTTCGGTTCTAGAGTAGAACCTTTTTGCTCTTATAGAGAGCATGGCATACGAGTGCTGTATGTCCATTTCTTCTAAGTCATCTGGATGGAAACATTCCAGATCCTCCTTGATAAAGGACTTGTTGCTTGAGTTTTCAGAAACAAAAGCAGCAGAGGTTGAGGTTTGAGGAGGAGCTTCTAGGAGAAATGGTGAGGTGCTTGTTTGAGAGGTTGGAGTTTGTGGATGGGTGACAATAGGAGGATAGTAGTTGCTGGAACTAGGACCTGAGTGGTCAGAGTGAAGCGCAGATGAAATGGTGGAGGAAGAATAGGTTGATTGATGATTGGAGCTCCTTTCCTTGGCCTGAATCATTTCTAATTCATATGTTTTCAGCATGCCAAAGAGCTCTGTCATCTGGAGAGATTTTAAATTTTTCGTTCTTCTTATAGACACCGTATATAGTGTCCAGCAGCTTGGGAGAGATCTGATAAACTTTTTGAGAACATCTTCATTCTCTAGCTTTACTTTGGAGCACTGCAGTTCTCCCACCAGGTACGTGTACCTGTTATACAAAACAGTTAGTGACTCACCTTCCTTCCAGATGAAGTTTTTGTATTGCTGCTTCAGGACGTCCCTTCTGTTTTCTTTGACTTCCTCTGAGTTAGCAAACATCTCCTCAAGAGCCTCCCAGAGTTCCTTAGCGGTTTTGTAACTTCTGAAGTTATGAAAAACTTCATTTGGAAGGCACATTTGGATAGCTCCTAGTGCCTTGAACTCCACCTCCATCTTCTTTATGTCCTCTTCTGAGTACTTGGAGGGCTCCTTCAGGACTAGTGGTCCTCCAGAATCAGCAGAGGCCACCATGGGAGTGTAGGGTCCATCCCTGATGGATTTCCACGTTCCGTACTCCTGATAACAGAAGAAGCTTTCCATGCGATTCTTCCACATGTCATAGTCTTCCCCAGATACCAACCTTGGTGGTCGGTTGATGCTGCCGATGTCTTCAAATCCATTGCTCTGTGCCATCTTTGTTATTGTGATTTTGGGTGACTTGATTAAAGAGAGAGTTTAGAATAGAACCAGAAGTGATTAAACAAGTGTGAGTTTGTTTAATCTGAGCCAAAGCTACTACTTGTAGGATCGTGAAAGTACAAGATGGTTCTGTTCTTAGTTGAAATTGGCGGAAACAATAGCAACTACACAAGTATAATCGAGTAAACAGAAAGAATACTTATAAGAACACTATTGTATTAAGCTTTTGTGAATAAACGATTACAAATGAAAACTCTATCAATAAGCACACATACAATGAAGTGTTTACACAGTATTTATACTAACTTAGAATCAATACAGACCCTTGATTCTAAGGATTAGATCTAACACAGATCGTTGATCTTTTGTATAAAGCTAACAATACAAGTTTAGTCTAAGCTAGCTAACTTTATTGAAGCGTCTTCTTTATGCATCATTACTTGCATGCTTGGAGAAGAGCATTGTTGTCCGTCATTGGTTGCACCATTGAGGTTCCTTCTGCTTTGAGTGTGTCAGTAGCTTTTACAGAAAGTTGTCCGTGACGCTTGGCATGGATAGTCAGCTGCATCGATTTATCTTCAAGGCACAAGGCTGTCAGCAGCAAGAATGAAGATCAGCAGTAGAGTTGTTGATCAGCAGCAAAATGTGACCATCCAAAGTTGCTGATGATTTGCCTATCAGCAGCATCAAGTGTTGATGCTGCTGAGAAGCCTATCCGCAGCAACTATGGTCTTCAGCAGATAAGGCTATCCGCAGCAGATTGTTGATCAGCAGCATTTGTACTTAGAGAATTTTGTAGCCATCAGTCTTTATTTCTACACTGTTCGCTAGATAACTCATTGTGGATGATTACAACAAGTTTCCATCCACAAATCCTTGTTAAAAATGCAAAATTTGAGCTTAAAACACTTGAAATCATCAAAAAAATGAAAATCAAAGTGAGTGAGTGTAGTGTGTGTTTTCTTGATGTTCTTGAGAACACATGTTACCATTAAAACAGAAAATTAAACATAAAAAACGTGTTAAAATACCTTCAAATCACTAATACAATGCTCATAAACAACAATAATCCAAGGATCAAGGTTGTATTGGAGTGTTCTTGAGTGTAGGATCGATGTATTACAAGATAGTTCTGTTTAGTTGATATTGGTGGAAACAATAACTATACAGTGCAACAAAAAACAATGAGAATACTGATAAATGCAAATTGTATTACTTTTCAATGTTAACAAGTTACAAAGAAAACTCTAAGGAAGCATATCTTACAACTGAAGAGAAATAATACATATAAAAGAACTTAGAATCAAGACAGACCATTGATTCTAAGGATCTGATCAAATACAAGCCGTTGATCTTTTACAGATAGAAGCTACACTACAATTGGAGGACAACAAGAAGACAACTGCAGCAAAAAGACAACTGCAAAAGAAAAAGTCTTCTGAGGAATCTTTGCCGGAGAATTTAGAAGTAGTAGCATTGTCTTTTGTCATCTGCACCAATAACATTCCTTCTGCTGATAGGCGTGTCAGTGTTGCAGCAGAGGATGTCAATAGTAAAGTCAAAAATGATTTGCCTATCAGCAGCATCAATGTATGATGCTGATGCTGTAGAGAAGCCTATCAGCAGCAACCTTGAACTTTATCATAAAAAGCCTATCAGCAGCATAGTTGTTGATCAACAACAAAGTATAACTATCCGTAGCAACTTCATCAATAGCAAAATTATGGAGTCCGTAACATTTATACTTGGAGAGTTTTGTAGCCATCAGTCTTTATCTCTATAAACTCCCCCTAGACTGATGCTACCAAAACTCTCCAAGTATAAATGCTGCATACTCCACACTTTTGCTATTGATGAAGTTGCTGTGGATAAGTGCTTATGTTGCGGATAGTTATACTTTGCTGCTGATCAACAACTATGCTGCTGATAGGCTTTATCTGCTGAAGTTTAAGGTTGTTGCTGATAGGCTTCTTAGCAGCATCATACATTGATGCTGCTGATAGGCAAATCATCAGCAACTTTGAATTTACTACTGACATCCTCTGTTGCAACACTGACACACCTATCAGCAGAAGGAATGTTATTGGTGCAGATGACAAAAGACAATGCTACTACTTCTAAAGTCTCCTGCAAAGATTCCTGAGAAGACTTTTTGTTTTGCAATTGTCTTTTTACTGCAGTTGTCTTCTTGTTGTCCTCCAATTGTAGTGTAGCTTCTATTTATAAAATATCAATGGCTTGTGTTTGATCTGATCCTTAGAATCAAGGGTCTGTCTTGATTCTAAGTTCCTTTATATGTATTATTTCTCTTCAGTTGTAAGATATTCTTCCTTAGAGTTTTCTTTGTAACTTGTTAACATTGAAGAGTAATACAATTTGCATTTATCAGGATTCTCATTGTTTCTTGTTGCATTGCATAGTTGTTATTATTTCCGCCAATATCAACTAAACAGAACTATCTTGTAATACATCGATCCTACAAGTGGTATCAAGGGAGCTCCAAGACTGGGGCTTTAGTACTCCAGAAATGACAAATTCAATCTGTATGCATACACTGACAGAGATTATAGAGGCTGCAATTTGGACAAGAAATCCACATCAGGAGGATGTCAATTTCTGGGAGGAAGACTTATCTCTTGGCAATGCAAGAAGCAGACATGTGTGTCCACATCAACAGCTGAAGCAGAATACATTGCAGCTTCAAGTTGCTGTGCTCAAGTGATTTGGATTCAAAATCAAATGCAAGACTATGTAGTGACATTCATGGCAAGTCCCCTTCATATTGACAACAAGGGTGCTATATCAATTACCAATAATCCTGTGCAGCACTCCAAGACAAAACACATTGACATTAGGTATCATTTTATTAGAAATCAAGTTGAGAAAAGGGGAATTATTTTAACCAAAGTTCATACCAATGAACAATGTGCTGACTTGTTCACTAAAGCTTTTGATGAAGCTAGATTTAGATATCTAGTTGAGTCTTTGGTATGATGAACTTTGATTAAAATTATTCTCTAAAAATTTCAATAATAAATGTGTTTGTGTTTCTTTTGTTGTTAATAAAACCCTTCTAAAAAAATAAAAAAAAATTCAAAAGTATTTTGAGTCATTTTGGAGAACTTCATCTGTCAACAGCAAACACCCTTGCTGCTGATAAGTTTAGTCATCAGCAGCAAAAGCCTTCGCTGCTGATTACTTTAGGCCATCCACAGAAACATGTTTGCTGCGTATAGCTTTAAGGCAATCAACAACAACATCTTTTGCTGTAGACCATTATATCCATCATCAACAGCTAAGTTTGCTGCTGATAGGCATAACTATCAGCAACAACCAATCTTGCTGCGTATCAGTAAAAATGGCTCAAATTAACTTTTACCCGTTGTATAAAGCCATTATCAGTCTTTACCATGACTGCTACAATGTAGTACAAATGTAAAACAGTAAGAAGGAAAGCGCTACTGTAGATGCCACACCTATGCTGCTCCCCTTTGTACGGTACAAGTGACCGTTTCTCAAACCCTTCAGTTATAACAAAATCAATTTCCCTCCCTCACTTCATCACATTCAATTCTTGACCTAACTCTCCATCTTTTCTCTCCCGCACTCAAGCATTCAAAGCTCCCTACACCCATAACCAACTTTCAAATCTTCCCTCCACTCATCATCAACATGGCAAACCCTGACATTAACAAGCCTGATGATAAATTTTCAACATACCACAACCTTGTAGCATATCTGGTAAAGGGGAAGAAGTCTGAGGGATTTGATGACATGATCGACTTTCTGTGTCGATCAAAATTAGACTTTGCTCTAACCGTCAACCCAACAGTCTACATATCATATAGGGAAGATTTCTGGAATTCTGCCTCCTACTCCACTGAACAGGGAATTCCCCAAATCAAAGCCAAGGTAGACGGCAAGGACATCACTGTCCCTGAAGCAACTCTAAGAAAACACCTCAAGCTTCATGATGAAGGAAGTGCAAACTCATACCCACGGGCTGATTACATGAGGAACTTTGTATCCATTGGGTACACTGGAAATCAACAGGAGTACACAATAGAGAAAGCACTGCTGGTTCCACCATGGAAGTACATGTGCCACACCATTCTTCAATGCATATCCCAAAAGAGAAGTGGATGGCATCAAATCAACTCTCGACTTGCATTTGCAGTCCATGGACTGGTAATTGGCTTGCACTTCAATTTCTCTCATTTAATCTTTGAAGGTTTAAGATATAACCTTCAAGAAGGGGCAAACCAAGCCTTTTACATGTACCCTAGGTTCTTGCAGGAAGTTTTTCATGGTGAACTAAAAGATCTTTCAAAATCAGCAAGAATCTACATTGTTGGGTCACATAAAAACAACATTTTCAAAAGCATGAGAACTGTTTCAGAAAAAGTTCTTAGGGGTCAATGTTCCATTTTTACCTACAATGTTAAACATACAAAGTACCCAGGGTGACAGTTCAACAGTCCCAGCTGATACTGATCCCACACCCTCCACTTCAAAACCTGAAATAACAACATCTGCTTCCATTGATCGAACCCCTGTGCAACCTACTGAGGGTGCACAGGTACAACAAATACTTACCCCTACACTTCAAGCCCAACTGGAACAAAGGGCCCAAGTTAAGGCAAGTTATACCAGGAAGAGAAAGAAGAGCAAGAAGAATCCTTTTATTCTTGGCTCAGAGGCCCAATCCCAACCTAAAAGCCGTCATCTAGAGTCACAACACTCTGATGAGAATACTATAAGGGATAGCCACATTACCAGGGAGACTTCCTTGGAAGGATCCCTATTAAGAGCAGGACTACATCCCGAGTCCATAGGGAACCCCCCTGAGCCCATACATTTTGCTTCTAGTTTGAACTTAAGTGAAGAGGCACCAAGTTAAGATGATGTACCTTCTCCCACTGCCACTATCACGGAGGTACTGATTGACTTGGCCACCAATGTACCCAACCTAAGTTCATCATCTGAGAAGGTTCACTCAAGGAGTATTGATAGAGTGAATATGGAAGGGGCTGTCACTACTTCTGGTCCATCAATTTACCAGGAGGATAGTGACAACATCAGTAAGACCCCAACAATGGTAACTCACAGTGAGAATGTTTCCTTTGAAACATTCTTCACTGAGAGGAATCCCACAGGGTGATGGGGAGGTAGAGGCTAGGCCTAGGGCCCCATCCAGTTCCAAGGATTCCACATCTATAGATGAGGACAGACTGAAACTTCAAGATCTAGAATTGACGACCAAGGTAGCTCTGCTAGAGGCTGAAGTGTCTAAACTAAGGCATCAAGTCTCTGTGCATGAGTCCCACAAATGCCCTACCTTGACTCCTCTTTCTCTTGTATCAGCGGGCACTCAAACGGATTCGTCTATATGCACCGATGCAACCAAAAAGGGGGAGAAAAGTTCTGAAGATGATTCTGATAGTCTAGAGGCTTGGTTCAAAAAGCAGGAAGAATTTCAAAGAACACTCTTCCAGCCTGCCTTTGTCCAAATCTATGAACTGATAGGTACAAGAGATGAAGAAGAAGAGGTCTCTGAGGAATGGAGGATAGTTACCAGGGATGTAGATGAAGTATTCCCTGAGGAGATGGAGATTGAGAATGAAGAAGAAGCCTTATCCTCCATACACATACTTGAAGCTGCTTCTAACATCTCTAGTCGGGTCATAGCCCCCGAGTACCCCTTAATAGTAGAAAATCTGGAGTTTGATTCAATCCTATCATGGGGTATGATGGTCCGTCTGAGTGATTTTGGATTGGATGGGAGTTCACTGGGATAGTAGAACTGGATTGGGACAACCTAAATGCACTTAACATCTTGCTTCTGTATAATACTGAGTGCATCAACACATCCAAAATGCTCTATGCTAGGCTTGCTATTGACTGTTTCCAAGATCTAATAGAAGATAACATGCCTTGGTTTGAGAGCTTCCTTGAAGAAGCCAAGAAGGTTACCTATCCCTGCCTTGAGGAAGAAGAAGCAGAGTCCTCAAGTGCAGCCCAAGAAAGAGCAGTTTAAAGACTGGGTTTGATGAGAAGCAATGTCCTGACAGAAGATCAGATTCTAAGCTTAAGGAGATACCTATACAATGAAGCTGTCAGAGGACTTGAAATATATGGATGGTCCAACACCGATCCCTCAAGAATCAAATTTCTTTTGTGTGATGGATCATTCATAGAAATCAACAACATTCAAGAAGTTCTTCTGCTAAATCCTGACTTCCTTCTCAAAGTCTTTCTACTGAGTTCACAGATTTATTCAATTAATTCAATAAGAAGTCAAGAAATGATACTCCTCATTATATCATTCTTACAAGATGGAGGATGGATAGCTTTAGATGCATCACCAAACTCATCTGAATCATCTTCTCCCCCTCCCCAAGGTGATCTAAATGCTAGAATATCAATGACACATGTAATAGAAGCTTGGGATTCAGTGCCAAGTGATGAATAAAAAGATGCTCCTCCCCTGCCTATTCTACAAATTGCTAATGAAGCCTATGCTGAGGACTCAATAGCAACCTCCTCATCTGCTATTGTGGTCAGTGAAGCAGAAGCAGAGGCATCTAACAAAGATAAGGGGAAGGGCATCATGACAGAGGAAGACGAGAAGAAGATTAAATAAGAGAAAAGAGAAATGGAAAGAAGAAGAAGGAAAGAGAAGAAGAAGAGATGGCATAACTTAAGAAAGATCAAGAAAGAAAAGCTGCCATTCTCTTCCGAGAACAACAAATCCAGATAGCTGCAAGATCTCTGGATGCAACAAAGGTACAAGTTCATGTAGCTACACAAATACATGAAGATGAAGCTCTGGATCTTCAGCTACAGGAACAATTGAATAAATTAGATGAAGTGGGAGAGAAGCAAAAGGTCGAAGAAGCCAAATTCAGAATAACTGACTCTCAGCTTGCTAAGGAAATGAGGGAGGAGTGGACAACAGTCCTTATTTCTCAAGGTGAGGATGCATTGAGAAATTATCAAATAAAGAAATATACAGGGCCTTTATGGGTCAACAAGGAGAGCTTGCTAAGAAGAAGAGGGCAGCAGAAGAAGAAAAAACAAGACAAAAGTCTAGGACAGCCATTGCCTTCAAGAAAAGAACTTATGAAGAAAGAAAGATCATGATTGACTTCTAAAGGCAAGAAGTGAGAGTGAAAATAGCTTAGGTCCCATGAACTTAATGAACCTTCTAGCCCTCTACAGACAGGTGAAAAAGGAAGAAGAGAAGAGACAGAAGAAGAAAAGGGATAATACCACTGCTGAAGAAAGAATACCAAAGAAGCCCAAAATTGAATCCTTAGTTCATCCTCCTTCCATCCAACAAATTCCATCTCCCTCTCCTAGACTTCCCTCCTCCTCTCCTATAAAGTCCAAATCCTCTCACCCAGCTCCCTCTCATCAACAACCTCCTAAAAAGAAAACAAAACCTCCTACCAGCTCTTCTGATTCAAGGAGGATTGTCGAGTGGTTCTACAGTGATTCAGATGAGTGGTACGAAGTCTTTAGAGGAGAGCTAGAAAAGAAAAGATCAATCTACATTTCTGTTGATGAGGTGATGCAGCTTCCAGACTCTGATCTGCAAAGAATTTTGGAGCTGGGTGAAGCTCATGAGCCTGACAATGAAAGTGGGAGGCATCTCTTGCTAATAATCAAACATTATTTCAATCCTAGCAAAGATGTTGTCATTGATGCAAAACCACTCCAATCCCACTTTCCTCTTGTCAATTGGTCCTACAATGCTGTCAATGATGAGTATACCCTGGTTGTTGTCGAAGGAAACAAGATGAGATATTCCAGCAAGGCTATCTTCAGCATGCCAAACAGGGACATTAAGTCTCTGTCTGAAATTCCTTTTGACAATCCCAACAAGGATCCAAGAGGTTATGAGACTGCAATGATCGTCCTGAACATGCAGAAACTTCAGGAACAAAGGCAGTAAAGAGTTTTGGTAGCATCAGTGTAGGGGGAGTTTGTATAGATAAAGACTGATGGCTACAAAACTCTCCAAGTATAAATGTTGCGGACTCCACAATTTTTCTATTGATGAAGTTGATGCGGATAAGTGCTTATGCTGCAAATAGTTATACTTTGCTGCTGATAGGCTTTATCTGCTGAAGTTCAAGGTTACTGCTAATAGGCTTCTCAGCAGCATCATATATTGATGCTGCTGATAGGCAAATCATCAGCAGCTTTGACTTTACTACTGACATCCTCTGCTACAACACTGATACACCTATTAGAAGATGGAATGTTATTGGTGCAGATGACAAAATACAATGCTACTACTTCTGAAGTCTCCTACAAAGATTCCTGAGAAGACTTTTTGTTTTGCCGTTGTCTTTTTGCTGCAATTTTCTTCTTGTTGTCCTATAATTGTAGTGTAGCTTTTATCTGTAAAAAATCAACGGCTTGTGTTTGATATGATCCTTAGAATCAAGGGTCTGTCTTGATTCTAAGTTCATTTATATGTATTATTTCTCTTATGTTGTAAGATATGATTCCTTAGAGTTTTCTTTGTAACTTGTTAACTTTGAAGAGTAATACAATTTGCATTTATCAGTATTCTCATTGTTTCTTGTTGCATTGCATAGTTGTTATTGTTTCCGCCAATATCATCTAAACAGAACTATCTTGTAATACATCGATCTTACATTGAGCTTGAAGAAGAGTTTTGGAGTGTTTGGATAACAGGGGGGTTACAGCAATGAGGAGAGGGGGAGAAGAAGAGAAAATGGGTGGGGGTAGGGTATTTATAGTGGGGAGTGAACTCTTGATTTTTAAAAAGAATCTTTTATAAAATTTACCAACTTTTTATAAAAATTGCACCCTTAAACACTTTAATAAACATTTTAATCCAAACATAAAATTCTAGTATCCAAAATAATGAATTTTGACAATTTTTAAAACATAAAACTCAAAAAGTTTTAAAAAGTTATACCCGGTAAACGACCTATGATCGTTAGTTTAATCAAGAAGCATAAAAGTTAGCACATATAAATATTATAAAATATATTTCTCAACTAAATTTAAATATAAAAATTAATTTCGAGAATTTAAAATTTTCCGTTTATTTAACGCGTTCGCGGTACACGCGGTGTATGCACTTAACCGGGTTTCTAGTTTGGACCTTAGTGTTCGTCTAAGGCAATGTTCCTAGAATTACTAGAAGCACTTAAAATATATTTAACCATAAAATTCAAAAATATAACGTATAAAAAGTCGAGAAACGGAAAGGACCTGACATGCTGTGGTTGTCACATTATCCCCCAGTTGAAAGGAATTTTTTCCCGAAATTTAACTAGTGCCGGTTGTAACCGCTTCCTTCTCAAAAAGTTGAGGATATTTCTGCTTCATTTGGTCCTCTTGTTCCCATGTGAAGTCGGGTCCACGCTTCGAGTTCCATCGGACCTTCACGATAGGGATACGGCTACGTTTAAGCGTCTTGATCTCGCGATCCAAAATTTTGACCGGTTCCTCAATAAATCGAAACTTCTTGTCCACACGGACCTCCTCAGGTGGTATTACCAAGGATTTGTCGGCTAAACACATTTTGAGATTTGATACGTGGAAAGTATCGTGTATACCGCTGAGCTCCTGAGGCAATTTCAATTTGAATGCCGTGGGACCGATTCTATCAACAATTTCATACAGTCTAATATACCTTGGATTGAGTTTACTCCTCTTTCCGAACTGAATAACGCCCTTCCAAGGTGAAACTTTTAAAAGCACACTGTCGCCAATTTAAAATTCCAAGGGTTTCCTTCGATTGTCGGCGTAGCTTTTCTGTCTGTCTCGTGCGGCCTTTAGTTTAACCCGAATCTTAAAAATCTTATCCGTAGTTTCCTGAATAATCTCGGGGCCAGTCAAACGGTTGTCACCAACTTTGGCCCAACAAAGTGGTGATCGACACTTACGCCCATATAAAGCTTCAAATGGTGCACATTTGAGGCTAGTGTGATAATTGTTGTTATAAGAAAATTCGATTAACGGTAAATGCGTATCCCAATTACCACCAAACTCTTTCACACATGCCCTTAGCATATCCTCCATGTTCTGAATCGTCCGTTCACTTTAACTGTCAGTCTGAGGATGGTAAGCCGTGCACATATCCAAGCGCGTTCCCAAAGCTCGTTGTAGTGTCTACCAAAATCGGGATGTAAAATGACTATCCCTATCCGAGATGATGGAAATGGGCACTCCATGCCTAGAAACGATCTCACCAATGTACAAACGGGCTAACTTTTCCATCTTATAATCCTCTCGGATGGGAATAAAATGAGCAGATTTCATCAACCTCTCAACAATAACCCAAATCGAATCATAACCGTTTGAAGTTCGCGGTAATTTGGTGACGGAATCCATGGCAATTTGCTCCCATTTCCACTGTGGAATGTCGGGTTGCTGCAAAAGTCCCGAGGGTTTCTGGTATTCTGCCTTGACTTTACAACAAGTCAAGCACCTCCCGACATAACTTGCAATCTCTTTCTTCATCCCGGGCCACCGATAAAATTCTTTCAAGTCTTTGTACATTTTGCCGGCTCCAGGATATACGAAATACCTCGACTTGTGGGCTTCATTTAAAATTAGTTCCTCAAATTATGAGAATCCGGCACCCACATTCGATCTAAATAATAAAGTAACTCATCGGTTTTCTGTTCAAATTTCCTCTCAGGACCATATAAAAGCTCGTCTTTTAAATTATCTCTCATTAGTGCTTCCTTTTGTGCCTTTAAATTGTTGTTCCCAAAGCACGCACTCGATGAGGTTTTATTCTTTCCTTCGTACTCAGAGCATCCACCACCACGTTTGCTTTCCCAATGTGATAACGGATCTCACAGTCGTAGTCGTTAAGTAGTTCGACCCATCTCCTTTGTCTCATGTTCAACATATTTTCATCAAATATGTGTTGGAGGCTTTTGTGGTCGGTAAAAACAGTGCACTTGGTGCCATAAAGATAATGCCTCCAAATTTTAAGTGCAAAAACGACGGCACCTAATTCCAAGTCATGAGTGGTATAATTCTTTTCGTGCACTTTCAATTGTTGGGATGCGTACGCGATAACTTTGTCTTTTTGCATCAACACACAACCAAGACCCTGGTGTGATGTATCACAGTACACAACAAAGCCATCCGTCCCTTCGAGAAGAGTTAGAATCAGAGCGTTACATAACTTCTGCTTTAATAACTGAAACGCCTCTTCCTGTTTGTCACCCCATTCAAATTTTCTATCTTTCTGTGTCAAGAGAGTTAAGGACCGAGCTATATTTGAAAAATTTTCAATGAATCACCTATAATATCCCGCCAAACCAAGAAATTGACGGATCTCGTTTGGAGTCTTAGGCGTCTCCCACTTCTTTATCGCCTCAATCTTGGCCGGATCTACATGTATGCCTTTCTCTTTAATCACGTGGCCAAGAAAGTGAACTTCTTTTAGCCAAAACTCACACTTTGAGAACTTGGCAAATAATTTCTCGTTCCCGAGAAACTCCAAAATCAACCGTAAGTGTTGCTCGTGCTCCTCCTTACTTCGAGAATATATTAAAATGTCTTCGATAAAGACTATCTCGAATTTGTCTAAGTAGGGTTTGCATACCCTATTCATCAGATCCATAAACATTGCCGGAGCATTGGTTAGCCCAAAAGGCATAACCAAAAACTTGTAGTGACCATATCGAATCCTGAATGCTGTCTTTTGTATGTCATCCTCCTGGACCCTTAATTGATGATAACCGGATCTGAGATCAATCTTAGAAAAATGAGTCGATCCCTGTAATTGGTCAAACAAGTCGTCGATCCTCGGGAGTGGATATCGATTCTTGATTGTCAATTATTCAACTCCTGGTAGTCGATACACATCCAAAATGATCCATCCTTAATTTTCACGAACAAGACCGGAGCTCCCCAAGGTGAGAAACTCGGTCTAATAAATCCCTTCTCTAAAAGTTCCTCTAACTGATTCGACAACTCTTGCAATTCAGACGGTGCCAAACGGTATGGGGATTTAGCAATAGGTGCGACGCAAGGTACTAAGGCGATCCTAAACTCAACTTGCCGTGGAGGTGGTAATCCGGGCAAATCCTCAGGAAAGACTTTCGGATACTCGCGCACGATTGGGATATCTTGAATTTTTAACTCCTCCTACCTCTTCTCGACAACGCTAATAAAAAATGCATAACTCCCTTTCTTCAAATATTTCCAAGCCTTCATACATGAAATACTGTTGAAGCTCCTTCCAGGTTTAACACCATGGACATCTTGAAATTTGCTGTTCGGAAGTGGAATTCGAACTATCGTTTCTGAGCAAATAATCTCGGCTCGGTGTTTGGATAACCAATCAATGCCAATTACAACATCGAAGCGACCAAATTCAATTGGAATAAGATCTACACTAAACGGATGATTTTTTAAATTCATAGTGGAACCTGGGATAATGTCACTAGCTTTGATCAATTTACCGTGTAGGATCGTGAAATTACAAGATGGTTCTGTTCTTAGTTGAAATTGGTGGAAACAATAATAACTACACAAATGTAATCGAACGGGCAGAAAGAATAATTTTAAGAACACTGTTGTATTAAGCTTTTGTAGATAAACGATTACAAGTGAAACTCAATCAGAAAGCACAAAAAGCACACATACAATGAAGTGTTTACAAATTATTTATACTCACTTAGAATCAAGACAGCCCCTTGATTCTAAGGATCAGATCTAACATAGACCGTTGATCTGTTGTATCTTGCTAACTATTACACGTTTTGTCTATATCTAGTGTACTTTGTTGAAGCGTCTTCTTTATGCATCATTACTTGCATGCTTGGAGAAGAGCATTGTTGTCCGTCATTGGTTGTGCCATTGAGGTTCCTTCTGCTTTGAGTGTGTCAGTTGCTTTTGCAGAAAGTTTTCAGTGACGCTTGGTATGGATAGTCAGCTGTAATGATTTATCTTCAAGGCACAAGGCTGTCACCAGCAAAGATGTTGATCAGCAGCAAGATGTAACCATCCAGAGCTGCTGATGATTTGCCTGTCAGCAGCATCAAGTTCTGATGCTGCTGAGAAGCTTATCCACAGCAACTTTGGTCTTCAGCAGATAAGGCTATCCGCAGCAGATTTGTTCTTCAGCAGGAGAACAAGTATCCGCAGCAGATAAGCTTGTCCGCAACAGATTGTTGGTCAGCAACAAACTCTGAGATCAGCAGCATTTGTACTTAGAGAATTTTGTAGCCATCAGTCTTTGGTTCTACAAACTCCCCCTAGACTGATGCTACAAAAATTCTCTTATTGCCTTTGTTGCTGAAGCTTTTGCACATTTCTGACTATCCTTTCAACCAAAGGAAAAAGCTTCAAAAACAACCATCTTGTACTTTGAAATACAGCCTGCAGTCGTCAAAGCTGTCTGAGTCTTTCTCCATTGGGACCATCTCCCCCTTTTTGGTTGCATCAGTGGACAAATGTGCATCAGTTTGGGTGCCCACTGATACAAAGGAGGGAGTAAGAAAAGTTGGGCATTGATGTGCCTCTATCATATTCACCCTGGCCGTCAATTCCAAGATATGAAGTTTCAGTCTGTCCTCATCCACAGTTGTGGAATCCTTGGATCCAGATGGGGCCCTAGGCCTAGCCTCTTCATCCCCATCACCCATGGTTTCTTGGCACCTAGGATTCCTCTCAGTGAGGGGAGTTTCCAAGGAAACATCCTCACTGTGAGTTGCCGTGGTTGAGGACTTAGCAATGTTGTCACTGTCCTCCTGGTTATTTGATGGACCAGCAGTAGTGACAGCCTCTTCCACATCCATTCTGTCATAACTCCTAGAGTGGACCTTCAGGGTAGAAGAACTTGGGATGGGTGTGTTGGAAGCAAGATCAATCAGTACCTCCGAGATGGTGGTAGTTGGAGAAGGTACATCATCTTGATCAGGTTCCTCAACACTTAAGTTTAGAAGAGAAAGGAAAGGGTCAGGGGGCTGTTCTATAGATCCGGGAAGTGATCCTGATCCTAATAGAGAGACATCCAATGGAGTCTCCCTAATAATGTGGCTTTCCCTTATGACATTCTCACCAGAATGTTGTGATTCTGAGTGAGGGCTGTTAGGTTGGGTTTGGGCCTTGGAGGCAAGAGAAGAAGGAGTTCTCTTGCCCCTTTTCCTAGTATATGTCGTTGCAACCGGGGCCCTGTGTTTCGGTTGAACGATAACATCCAAAACAGGTGTAAGTAATGTTTGTGCCGGTGCATCCTTAGTAGTATGCACAGGGGTTCGAATGGTTGAAGCAGACTGTTGTTCAGGATGTGAGGTGGAGGGTGTGGGATCAGTATCAACTGGGATTGCTGAACTGTCACCCGGGGTACTCTGTATGTTCAGCATTGTAGATAACAATTGAACATTGACCCCTGAGAACTTTTTGGAAACAGTTCTCATGTTATCACTTCAGATCGGCGAAAATGCAGATCTTCGTGAAAACCCTAACGGGTAAGACGATCACGTTTGAGGTCGAATCCTTCGACACAATCGACAACGTGAAGGCAAAGATCCAAGACAAGGAAGGTATTCCGCTAGATCAGCAGCGTCTAATCTTCGCCGGAAAACAGCTCGAGGATGGCAGAACCCTAGCCGATTACAACATCCAGAAGGAGTCAAATCTTCTCCTCGTCCTTCTTCTCGGCGGTGGCGCGAAGAAGCGCAAGAAGAAAATCATGGAAGACGGAGACAAGTGCGGAGCTTACGTGTTGACATCCGTTTCTTTTCTGAGATATGCATTGGAGAAGAGTGTGGCTTCCGAGATGGTGATATCCTTTCCGTCTTCCTTGGCTTTGATTTGGGGAATCCCTTGTTCGGTAGAGTAGACGGCGGTACTCCATAAATCCTCCATATGAGGGATATGTGTGACATGGTTGGTTGTGAGGGCAAATTGGATCTTTGATCGACATAAGAAGTCGATCATATCATTGAATCCTTCGGATATCTTTCTCTTGGTTGGGTATGACAGTGAGGGATGAAGGGCTTTGAAAGTGATGGGGGCTTGAAAGAAAGTGATGGGGACTTGAAGGAAAGTGATGTTGGTTTAGGGAGAAGTGGAAGGTGAAGAGGTGGAAATTTGATTTGTTTTATAACGGCAGAGGAGAGAAAAAGCAAAATGACTTGTACAGTACAACCCAATTCACCTTTAATTGTTACAGCTGTAATGCACCGAGGCAGTCATGGTAAAGACTGACGGGAATTTTAACAGCGGGTAAAGGTTAATTTGGACTTATATTTACCAATCAGCAGCAAACTTGATTGCTGTGGATGAGGAAGGTTAAGTCTGTCAGCAGTAAACTTATCTGCTGCTGATGGATTTAATAATCCGCAGCAAGGATGTTGCTGCTGACAGTCTTAAAGAAATCCGCAGGAAGCCTGTTCATGCTGATAACTTAAAGCAGTCAGCTGCAAATCTTTTGCTGCTGAGGATTAAACCTGTCAGCAGCTGAAGGACAAAAATGCTGCTTACTTATAACTTTTATTTACAACATAAGACAAAACACAAAAATAGAGTGGAGAAGAATTTTAATCAAAGTTCATCATACCAATTGATTCAACTAAATATTTAAATCTAGCTTCATCAAAAGGTTTTGTAAACAAATCAACATATTGCTCATTCGTATGAACTTTGGTTAAAATAATCCTCTTTTTCTCAGCTTGATCTCTTATGAAATGATACCTGATGTCAATGTGCTTTGTCTTTGAGTGCTGAACCGGATTGTTTGTGATTGAGATAGCACTCATGTTGTCAATGTGAATTGGAGTTGCCATGAAAGTCATCCCATAATCCAACATTTGATTTTGTATCCAGATGACTTGTGCACAGCAACTTGAAGCTGCAATGTATTCTGCTTCAACTGTAGAAGTTGAAACACATGTTTGCTTCTTGCACTGCCATGAAATCAATCTCCCTCCCAGAAACTGACATCCCCCTGAAGTGGACTTTTTGTCCAAGTTGCATCCCCCATAGTCACTGTCAGTGTATGCATATAGATTAAACATGTCATTTTTAGAGTACCATAGTCCAAGTCTTGGGGCACCCTTTAGGTATCTAAAGATTCTCTTGACAGCCTGAAGATGTGAAACTTTTGGAGCTGCCTGAAATCTTGCACAGAGGCATACTGCAAACATGATATCTGGCCTTGAGGCAGTGAGATACATGAGAGACCCTATCATTGCACGATACTGATGTTGATCAGTGTCTTGGCCATCTTTGTCTGGAGTCAGTTGATGATGCACTTGCATGGGGGTTCTTGCAGCAGAGCAGTCAGCCATTTTGAATCTTTCCAGAATGTTCTTTACATATTTGGATTGGCTGATGAAGATTCCATTTGGGACCTGTTTGACTTGTAGACCCAAGAAGAAATTTAGTTCACCCATTGAACTCATTTCAAACTTTGAGTGCATCAGAGTCTCAAAGTCTTTGCACATCTGTTTCCTTGTTGATCCAAAGATGATATCATCAACATAAATTTGAACTAGTAAGATTTCTCCCCCTTCATCTTTGATAAACAAGGTCTGGTCTATGGCACCTCTTCTGAAGTTGTTGCTTAGTAGATATCCTGACAAGGTTTCATACCAGGCTCTTGGTGCCTGATGTAGGCCATACAGAGCTTTGTCCAGTTTGAACACTTGAGTAGGATGTGCAGGATCTATAAAGCCTGGAGGCTGTTTGACGTATACTTCCTCACCAATCTTCCCATACAGAAAGGCACTTTTGACATCCATTTGATAGACAGTGAAATTCTTGGATGTAGCATATGCAAGGAAGATTCTGATGGCCTCCAGTCTGGCAACAGGAGCAAAGACTTCATCATAGTCAATCCCTTCTTCCTGAGTGTAGCCTTGAGCTACAAGTCTGGCTTTGTTCTTGACTACAATGCCTCTCTCGTCTTGCTTGTTCCTGAAAACCCATCGTGTGCCAATAGCATATTTACCTGGTGGAAGATCAACAAGTTTCCAGACATCCTACCTCTTGAATTGCAGCAATTCTTCCTACATTACTTCAATCCAGCTGTTGTGTTTGAGTGCTTCATCTATCTTCTTGGGTTCCACCTGAGATAAGAAACAAGAAAACAGGTATATATTGGCCTCATGAGATTTGCTCCTTGTGAGAACTCCTTGGTGTATTTGACCAATAATATTCTCTTGAGGCTGTTCTTTGTGGATCCTCTGTGCTAGTACCACCTCCAGCTGTATCCCTTGCTCTAGATTGCTTTGATTTTGATCAAGGGCCTCTTCATTCATGGTGAAAGAGTCTTCAACCGCATTATCCACATCAATATTTTCAGCAAGAGCATCAGCAGCATCTACAACATTTACCGAAGAGTCTTCATTTAGATTTTCAGTTTCAGAAAGGCTGTTGCTGGTGATATTAGACCGTCTTGTTCCTGCTTCACTTGCTTCAATTGCTTCCACAACTGATGGAGGATCAATTGATGGTCTTCTCAGACTGACAGAAGATTTTGAAAAATCCAGTCTGTAGTCAGTGGATGAAGTGGAGGCAGGTGTTTGTGTAGACGTAGACTCCATATTGGAGTGTCATTTGTATTCAAGGTCTTGGGCTTGTGAGAGCTTTTGTGTTACTTCCCCTTTAAGCATGCAATGCAGTGGTCTTCCAGCTGAAATTATTCATCAGGATTCCCTCTGACAAGATTATTCTTCACCAATTTGTTGATAGTTTTGATATTAACGTGGCTTAATCTCCTATGCCAGAGAGCTGATTCATCAACTGAGGCCTTTGATAAAAAGCAGGAAACACTCCCAGATGGAGTGACTTCATTCATGTCCAGTACATAGAGATTTTCTTTTCTCTGAGCAGTTAATAAAATGCTTTCTGGAGGAGGTGTGGATAAGCCTGGAGTCAGTACAAAACATTCTTTATCTGTGAAGAGCATCCAATGCTTTTGGTCGCAGACCTGGGAAACACTCATGAGATTGAAGTCCAATTCTTTAACATAGTTGACCTTATCAATGCTCATTCTTTCGTTGGACACAGTTCCTTGTCCAGTAATGGATCCTCCCTTTGAGTCACTTCCAAAGGCAACATATCCTCCATTGAAATGTCTGAAGTTTGAGAGGATGGATCTGTTGCCTGTCATGTGCCTGGAACACCCACTGTCTACCACCCAAGTGTTATTCTTGTGACCTGGCTGTCCCTGTACATGATATATTTCTAATTAGTAGAAGGAACCCAAGAGTCTACAGACTTGAAAAAGATGGTTGTTAGTTTATCCTTTTCAGTATGTTTGCTGTCAATGGAACGAATGACAGTGCTTGAAGATAGTTTGGCTTTCCATTGCCTTGTTGGTGATTTTCTAGTTTTCCTCACACTATCAACAACAGATTTTGCTACTGATGTTTCTGGCTTGTTGACAGCAGATCCTGCTGCTGATAGCTTTGTTGAAGTGTCAGCATTCTTTGCTACTGTAGGCTTTGACTTGGATTTTGCCTTATCAGCAGTGGACACTCTTGCTGCTGATGTCTTTGCCTTATCAACAATAGATTTTGCTGTGGAGGATTTTAGCTTATCAGCAGCAGATTTGGTTGCTGCTGAAAGCTTTTGCTTTGTTTTCTTGGGCTTAACTGGACTAACAACCGATGTATGCTGATCCTTCATTACCCTTTGTCTTTGAGGGGCTTGATGAAGGATCTGGTTGAAAGGGTTAAACTTACAGTTTGCAGCAAAGTGGTCTAATTCACCACAAATGATGCAAGTTTGTTGAGATTTAGGCAGCTTCACTCTTGAGGGAGATAGAGACTTTCTGAACTTAGTTGCTTTGTATTTGTAGCTTCTTACCTTCTTATTTTTGTTAGTCTTTTCAAAGGCATGCTGCTTTGAATGTCTTTGGTATTCCAGGTAATGAAAGCAGGTGCTGGCAGTGTGGTTATATCTGCCACACACAAAGCATGATTTTGCCAGTTTGTCTCTTGAAAGGTAGACAGTCCTTTCTTTGGAACAGATCCTTGAAGTTCCATGGATGAGCTTTGATATGTTCAAAGGTGGCTTCTTCTAGGGTCCTTTGAACATATGGAACTTTTTCTTCAGGCTTACGACATATATCAAATACCTTTCTCTTTGTGATTGGCTTGAACTGAGGCTTGGGGTTTGTGGGTTCTGATGTCTGTCCCTTTTCTAGCTTTCTTCCATCTGGAGGATAGTTGATCTTGATCTGTTTGAATGGTACAGGGGCTAGAACAGCTGGAAGAATAGCTGGAAGAACAGCAGGAACTGCAACTCTATTCAGAACAGCTTCAGATGGGACTGCACTGGTTTCATCATGGTCTGAGTGAGTTGACTCAGATTCTGATTAGGTAGTGCAGTCTTCGATGAAAGGTTCATCCGTTGAAGGATCAAGGTTTCGGTTTGCAGTGTCAAGATTTTCAACATTGAATCTTGGTTCGTATATGGCAATATAGTCAGCAGGAGGAGGAACATCATTGTACTGATCATTGTTATACCCAAGTCCAGTTTTTACCTTCTCATGGACTTGAATATCTAAAAGTCTCTGTAACGTTTTGGAGGAAAATTCATATTTTTCAACATGAACTTTCTGTTCTGCCAGTTCAGCTCTGGTAGCTTTTAGTTTGACCAGTAGATCATCAATCTGAGTTTCAAGATTAGTTTGTTCGTGTTTTAGCGATTAAATCTCTTTCTTAAGGCAGTTAATCTTTTCTTTATAAGTATTTTCAACCTTTTTGAACTCAGATTTCATCTGATGAAACTCTTCATTTTGATCTATAAGGTTTTGGTTGTGCTTTTTATAACCCAAAACTTTATCAATACAGGCTTGAGAGCAAAGATGTTCAAATACCTGAGGTGGTATCTCTGTAGTGTCTGCCATTAGAGCTTGATTGCTGACGGGCGGTTCTTCATAGTGAAAGCTCCAGTCGAACTTAGAAGTTCCAACAGTTGCACAGGCTGCAGTTTGAACTGGAGGAGTAGCTTGATGTTGTTATCTGGGTTAGGCTTGGTGAGCTTGTCTTGACTGAGAAGTGACTGGATTTGCTCTTGGTGCCTTACATTCTCTAGCAAATTGACCCAGTAGTTTACAGTTGTAACATCTGAGTTTGCTTTTATCCAAACCAACTCTGGTGTTGGAGTTGTTACTTGGAATGGGTCTTCCGGTTCTAGAGTAGAACCTCTTTGCTCTTATAGAGAGCATGGCATATGAGTGCTTGTAGGATCGTGAGAATACAAGATGGTTCTTTTCTTAGTTGAGGTTGGCGGAAACAAAATCAACTACACAATTTATAATCAAGTAAACACAAAGAATACTGATAAACACTGTTGTATTAAGCTTTTGTGAATGCAAAGATTACAAGTGAGAAACTCAATGAATAAGTATGACAAGCACTACAAGCACTCTTACAATTGAGTGGCAACTCAGTATTAATAGTAACTTAGAATCAAGACAGACCCTTGATTCTAAGGATCAGATCGAACACAAGCCGTTGAGCTTGTTTATTAATTTACATTACACGTAAAGGCTAATCTAGTTAACTTTACTGAAATGTTTTCTTTATTCATGATTGTTTGCATGCTTGGAGAAGTGTATTGTTGTTCGTCATTGGTTGACCATAGCGGTTCCTTCTGCTTTGAGTCTGTCAGTTGCTTTTGCCGAAAGGTGTCAGAAACGCTTGGCCTGGATAGTCAGCTGCAACGTTTGGTCTTCAGTGAGTAGAGCTATCAGCTGCAAAGAGTGAAGGTTGCTGCTGGTAAGCCTATCAGCAGCAAACATGGATGACCGCTGCTGATAAGCCTATCAGCAGCAAACATGGATGACCGCTGCTGATAAGCCTATCAGCAGCAACTTGTGCTGAATGCTGCTGATAAGCCTATCAGCAGCAACTTGTGCTGAATGCTGCTGATAAGCCTATCAGCAGCATTTGTACTTAGAATAATTTTGTAACAATCAGTCTTTGGTTCTACAAACTCCCCCTAGACTGATGCTACCAAAATTCTTCTAGTCCCTTTGTTGCTAAAGCTTTTGCATATGGCTGACTATTCTTTCCACCTCATAGCCTCTTTGATCCTTGCTGGGATTATTCAATGGAAGTTCAGACAGAGTCTTGATGTCTTTGTGTGGCATTTTGTAGATAGCTTTGCTTGAACATCTCATCTGCTGCTTCTTTACATCAATCAAAGAAAGTTCATCCAAATTAGCATTATAGGACCAAGATACAAATGGAGAGTGAGACTTGAGTGGTTTGATATTCCTGACCACATCTTTGCTAGGATTGAAGTAGTGTCTGATAGCTAGCATAAGATGTTTCCCACTCTCATTTGTAGGCTTATGAGCTTCACCCAGCTCTAAAATTCTTTGAAGATCGGAATCAGGTAATTGCAGAACCTCATCAACAGACCTGTAAGTGGATCTTCTTCTCTCAGTTCTCCCCCTGAAGATCTCAAACACTTGATCTTGTGAATTGTAGAACCAGTTAACTATATTTCTTGAGTCTTCTGGTTTAGGAGTGGGTTTGGGTATCTTCAAGGGAGGCTGTTGATGAGTGGGAGCTGGGTGGGATGACTTGGACTTTTTGGGTGGAGGAGTGGAAGGCTTGGGGATGTTTGTGGATGGTGTTTGGAGAGAGGAAGTAGTTTCTGGTGCAGAGGTTCTTTGTTTCTTGACTGGTCTCTTTTCCAGTCTTTCTTCCTCTTCCTTTTTCACTGTTGTATACAGGGCTTGTAGGTTCATGAAGGACATGGACCTAACCTTTTTCCACTTTCTCCCCTTGCCTTAAGGAAGTCAGTCATCTTCTTCCTTTCTTCATGGGTCCTTAGATTAAGGGCAATGGCTTTCTTTGACTTCTGTTGAGCTTTTTCTTTCTCTTCATCTTTTTTTTTCCTTGCCAATTCCCCCTGCTGACCCATGAAGGCTCTATAGATCTCTTTGTTTGACAGTTTTTCAAGGTAGTCTGCATCCTCACCTTGAGAGATCAGAGCTTCAGTCCACTCCTCCCTTAATTCTTTTGCTAATTTAGAATCAGTGATTCTAAACTTAGCATCTTCCTTCCTTTTCTTTGTAGCTTCTTCTTCTTCTTCTTTTGCAAACTGTTCCTGCAACTGTCTAGCAAGTCGTTCATCTTCCTCAACTTGAGACCCTGCATGGACTTTTACCTTCATTTCATCCAGCTGTTTGGCATACAGCTGGATTGTCTGTTGTCTGAGAAGAATGGCTGCCTTTCTATCTTCATGCCTTTGTTTTTGAGCCATCTCTTCAGCCAACTCTTCTTCTTCTCTTTTCCTTCTTCTCTCTTCTTTCTCTTTCTTTTCCTTTTGCAACCTCTCTTCATCCTCTTTTGTCATGATGCCCTTCCCTTTATTAACATTGGATGCCTATGCTCTGGCTTCACTGATCACAGAAACAGCTGATTGTTGTGCTGTTGGGATCTCTGCCTCGGCTTCATTGGCATGTTGAGAGGTAGATAAGGGAAGGTCTTCAGTTTGGCACTCAGGATCTGTCAGTTCTAGCTGCCTTTCTCTCACAGAGGATCTTGCTTCATAAGCTGCAGCGCAGATGTTAACTGGAGGGGAATCTGAGTTGGAGTCAGTGTCAGAGGATGACACATCTTCTTCCTCATCAATCCTTCCTTCCTTCTCAAGGTGAGCTTTGATAATTGCTATCATCGCCTGGCTTTCAAGGGAGTTGACATTGCAGATGTTGGCTTTTAGTAGATAGATCTTATGGAGGAAATTTGTTGGTAGCTGAAGGATGTTCCCGGTGTTGATGATGAGAGCAGAACCGTTGCTTAGCAGAAAAGTGTGGTCAAGAGACTTAGTGCTCACCCAACCTAGCACATCCAAGTCCTTGACCAGGAAGGCATACAGGAATCTTCGAAGGCCCAGAACTTCTTCTTCAGTGAGAAGACTGCTCCTTGTTATTTCAAGATTGCTAGGAGTCAGTCTTCTTTCTGCGGCCGCCGAGGATTCAGGATAAGCTACCCGATGTGCTGCTTGTAGGAATCTTTGGAACCTGGGTAGATTATCCTCCATCAGGTCATGGAACCTGCCAATGGCAAGTTCAGCTGAGAGATCTGCTGAAGTGTTGATGCAGTCAGTTAGATGCAGTTCTAGAACTTGGAGGGCATTGAGAGAGTTCCAGTTCAGCTCTTCTACTCCGCTGAACTCCCATCCAATCCAAAACCTCTCAGCTGATCCATCATACCCCCAAGCTAGGATGGAGTCAAATTCTAGCTTCCTTGATGTTCTGAATAGTTGGGGGGATGATGATTGACCAATGATGGCTGCTGCTTGTGGAAGGATGCTGAATGATGCATTTGTTTGTTCTGTGTCTTCAGCATCATTCAGCATTTCATCGACAGCCCTGAAGACCAACTGCCAGTCTTCAGATATCTCTTCGTCTTCGTTATCTGGGGCTGGCAAGTCATGAACTTGGACAAAAGCTGGCTTGTATTGTGAGCTTTCAAGTACAAACTGCTTTTGAATCCAGTCATCAAGACTGTCTGTATCATCTTCCATAGAAACCATCTCCCCCTTTTTGGTTGCATCAGCAGACAGGTAAGCATCAGTTTGGGTGGCTACTGATACAAGAGAGGGAGAGGCTAGAGTTGGGCATTGATGGGCTTCATGCATAGCGACTTGGTGTCTTAGTTTGGACATTTCAGCCTCTAGCATAGCCACCCTGGCCGTCAATTCCATGTTATGAAGTTTCAGTCTGTCCTCATCCACAGTTGTGGAATCCTTGGATCCAGATGGGGCCGTAGGCCTAGCCTCAGCATCCCCATCACCCGCGGTTTCTTGGCACCTGAGATTCCTCTCAGTGAAGGGAGTTTCCAAGGAAACACCCTCACCGTGAGTTGCCATGGTTGAGGTCTTAAAGATGTTGTCACTGTCCTCCTGGTCAGTTGATGGACCAGCAGTAGTGACAGCCTCGTCCACATCCACTCTTTCAATACTCCCAGAGTGGACCTTCAAGGGTGAGGAACTTGGGTTGGGTGTTTCGGAAGCAAGACCAATCAGTACCTCCTTGATAGTGGTAGTTGGAGAAGGTACATCACTTTGGTCAAGTTCCTCTACACTTAAGTTCAAAGAAGAGAGGAATGGCTCGAAGGGCTGTTCTATGGATCCGGGAAGTGATCCTAATCCTAATAGAGAGACTTCCGAAGGAGTCTCCTTAGCAATGTGGCTTTCCCTTATGATATTCTCACTAGAATGTTGTGATTCTGAGTGAGGGATGTTGGCTTGGGTTTGGGCCTTGGAGGCAAGAGAAGAAGGAGTTCTCTTGCCCCTCTTCCTTGTATACTTGGCTGCAACCGGGGCCCTGTGTTCCGGTTGAGCAATCAAACTGGGGGTGAGTAATGTATGTGCCAGTGCATCCTCAGTAGAATGCACAGGGGTTCGATCAAGGGAAACAGTAGGTTGAGTTTATGGCAGTGAGGTGGAGGGTGTGGGATCAGTATCAGCTAGGTTTGCTGAACTGTCACCCTGGGCACTATGTGTGTTCAACATTGTAGATAACAATGGAACATCGGCCCCTGAGAACTTTGATGAAACTGTTCTCATGCTCTGAAAAATGTTGTTCTTATGTCCCAGTATTGAGTAGATTCTTGCAGTTTTTGAAAGATCTTGTTGTTCAATATTGAACACTTCCTGCAAGAATCTTGGGTACATGAAGAACTGTGATTTCACCCCTTCTTGAAGGTTGTATCTCAAACCTTCAAGAATGAGGTGGGAAAAATTGAAACTTGCCCCTGTTATCATACCTTGAACTGCCGACGCAAGTCCGGAGCTGAGTTGGTTCCAGCCACTCCTCTTCTGGGATATTCATTGGAGAAGAGTGTGGCAGAGATACTTCCATTTGGGACCCAAGAGTGCCTTCTCTATCGTATACTCTGTTTGATTTCCAGTGTACCCTATGGATACAAAGTTCCTCATGTATACGTCTCTTGGGTAAGAGAGGGCGTCCCTTCATCCTGAAGCTTGAGGTGTTGGCGGAGTTTTGCTTCAGTGATGATCATTTCCTTACCGTCTACTGTTCCTTTGATTTGGGGAGTGCCCTGTTCAGTAGAATACACGGCTGAGCTCCAGAAATCTTCCATGTGGGAAGTGTAGATGGTTGGGTTGACTATTAGGGCATGGAGGATTTTGGACCGACAAAGGAAGTCGATCATATCGTTGAAACCATCAGATTTCTTGCCCTTTATTAGGCATGCCGTAAGGTTGTGATATGGGGAAAACTTGTCGTTGGGGTTGTTTATGTCTGCACCTGCCATTATAATGGATTTGGAGGGAAGAGAGAAGGGTGTTTGAATGGAGGGATTAATTATGGAGGGCTTTGAATGCTGTGGGGACGGGAGAGAAAGTGATGGAAGGTTAGGGTTTGAAATTGAAAATGAAGAGGTGGTGGGAACGTTTGAGATAGTGATATAACGGCAGACGAAGAAAAAGCAACTTCACTTGTACAGTACAACCTGTTTCACTTTTCGTTGTTACAGTTGTAATACACCAAGGCAGTCATGGAAGGGACTGACGGTAAATTTTACAGCGGGTAAAAGTTAATTTGGACTTATTTTACCCATCAGCAGCAAACTTGGTTGCTGCTGATGGTGGGCTATCCGCTGCAAACTTGGTTGCTGCGGATAGTTAAGTCTTTCAGCAGCAGATTTGGTTGCTGCTGACTGTTGTATTCATTCCGCAGCAAAAAGGTTGCTGCTGACCGCCTTAAAGCTGTCCGCAGGAAACTTGTTCCTGCTGATAGCTTAAAGCGATCAGTGGCAAAGGCTTTGCTGCTGAAGAGTAAATCTGTCAGCAGTGAAAAAGGTGCTGCTGACTATACCCTTTATTTACAACATTAGACATACATATTTACAATAGAAGATAGATGCATTCAGCTTAACCGATGATGATGCTTGGTGTTTTCTTTACCTTCCATTGTTGAGATGGTGGTTTTCCATCTTTCTTTGTCTTTTCAGCAACAGACGTTGTATCTGATAATTTGGCTTTCCATTGCATTATTGGAGTTTTTCTAGTTTTCCTCACACTACCAGCAGCGAAGGATTTTAGCTTTTCAGCAGCAGACTTGGTTGCTGCTGAAGGCTTCTGCTTTGTTTTCTTGGGCTTAGCTGGACTAACAACTGATGTATGCTGATTCTTCTTTACCCTTTGTCCTTGAGGGGCTTGATGAAGAATTTGGTTGAAAGGGTTGAACTTACAGTTTGCAGCAAAGTGGTCTGATTCTCCACAGATGATGCAGGATTTTTGAGGTTTTGACAACTGCTCCCTTGGTGGAGAAAGAGATTTTCTGAATTGAGTTGTCTTAGCTTCAAAGCTTCTTACCTGTTTGTTCTTCCTTGTCTTCTCAAAAGCATGTTGCTTGAGGTTTCTTTGCTGCTGTAGGTAGTAGAAGCAGGTGCTGGCAGTGTGGTTATATTTTCCACAGACAAAACATGATTTTGCCAGTTTATCCTTTGAAAGATACACATAATCCTTTCTTTTGAAAAGGTCTTTGAAATTCCAAGGGTGAGCTTCGTTGTGCTCAAAAGTAGTTTCTTCCAATGTTTTTTGAACATATGGACCCCTTTCTTCAGGCGCATGATATGTGTCAAACACCTTCCTTGGCTGGACTGAATTGGAAGAAGGCTTTGAGTTGGTGGAGGTGGAAGACTGTCCCTTTCAATAGTTAGCTTTCTTCCTTCTGGAGGATAGCTAATTCTGATTTGTTTGAAGGGTTTAGGAACTGGCATTGAATGGATAATGGGGACTTAATCTTTAGTGACTATCACTTGAGGGGCAGGAGGATATGAGGCATTACTTGTTTCAGTGGAGTCTGAGCAAGTTGACTCAGTCTCTGATGAAGTAGTGCATTCTTGCACAGGGATTTCTTTGACAGTAGGGTCAAGATTTCGGTTGGCCATGTCAAGATTTGCTAGATTGAAGCTTGGTTCATGGATGGCAACGTAATCAGCAGGAGGTGTGACGGTTTTATACTGGTCAGTATGATATCCCAGCCCAGTTTTTACATTTTCATGGATTTGAATATCCAAAAGTCTTTGCAGCTTTTTGGATGCAAATTCATATTTTTCCACATGGACCTTTTGGTCTGCCAATTCAGCCCTTGCAGCTTTCAACTTAACCAGAATATCATCAATTTGAGTTTCAAGGTTTGTTTGTTCATGTTTTAATGATGAAATTTCTTTCTTTAAACAATCATTCATTTCCTTGTAACTATTTTCAACCTTTTTAAATTCAGATTTCATTTGGTAAAATTCTTCATTTTGATCTATGAGCTTCTGGTTATGTTTCCTATATCCAAGGACCTTATCAATGCACTCTTGAGTACATAGATTTTCATATACCTTTGGTGGTACCTCTGATGTGTCTGAAGTTAGAGAGGATACCTCTGATGTGTCTGCCATGAGAGCTTGATTGTTGGTAGAAAGATCCTCAGGCTGGAAGCTCCAGTCAAAGTCAGTAGTTCCAACATTTGCACAGGCTGCAGTTTGTGCTGGAGGATAGTAGTCGCTTGAACTAGGACCAGAGTGGTCAGAGTGAAGCGCGGGAGAGGTGGAGGAAGAGGCTGATTGATGGCTTGAGCTTCTTTCTTTGTCTTGAATTATTTCTAATTCATAGGCTTTTAGTATACAAAAGAGCCCGGTCATCTGCAAAGTCTTCAGATTCTCAGTTCTTCTTATTGACACTGTGTAAAGTGTCCAGCAACTAGGAAGAGATCTGATGAACCTTTTGAGAATGTCCTCATTCTCCAATTTCACCTTAGAGCACTACAGCTCTCCTACCAAGTAAGTGTACCTGTTATACACACTGGTTAGTGACTCACCTTCATTGCAGACAAAGTTTTCGTATTGCTGCTTCAGGATGTCTTTAGGCTCGTTGCTTTGTGCCATTTTTGTTTTTGATTTTGGGTGACTTGATCAAAGAGAGAGTTTAGAATAGAACCAGAGATGATTAGACAAATGTTAGTTTGTTTAATCTGAGCCAAAGCTCTGATACCACTTGTAGGATCGTGAGAATACAAGATGGTTCTTTTCTTAGTTGAGGTTGACGGAAACAAAATCAACTACACAATTTATAATCAAGTAAACACAAAGAATACTGATAAACACTGTTGTATTAAGCTTTTGTGAATGCAAAGATTACAAGTGAGAAACTCAATGAATAAGTATGACAAGCACTACAAGCACTCTTACAATTGAGTGGCAACTCAGTATTTATAGTAACTTAGAATCAAGACAGACCCTTGATTCTAAGGATCAGATCGAACACAAGCCGTTGATCTTGTTTATTAATTTACATTACACGTAAAGGCTAATCTAGTTAACTTTACTGAAACGTTTTCTTTATTCATGATTGTTTGCATGCTTGGAGAAGTGTATTGTTGTCCGTCATTGGTTGACCATAGCGGTTCCTTCTGCTTTGAGTCTGTCAGTTGCTTTTGCAGAAAGGTGTCAGAAACGCTTGGCCTGGATAGTCAGCTGCTACGTTTGGTCTTCAGTGAGTAGAGCTATCAGCTACAAAGAGTGAAGGTTGCTGCTGGTAAGCCTATCAGCAGCAAACATAGATGACCGCTGCTGATAAGCCTATCAGCAGCAAACATGGATGACCGCTACTGATAAGCCTATCAGCAGCAACTTGTGCTGAATGCTGCTGATAAGCCTATCAGCAGCAACTTGTGCTGAATGCTGCTGATAAGCCTATCAGCAGCATTTGTACTTAGAATAATTTTGTAACAATCAGTCTTTGGTTCTACAGTGCTGTATGTCCATTTCTTCTAAATCATCTGGATGAAAGCATTCCAGATCCTCCTTGATAAAGGACATATTGTTTGAGCTTTCAGAAACAAAAGCAGCATAGGTTGATGTTTGAGGAGGAGCTTCTAGGAGAAATGGTGAGCTGTTTGTTTGAGATATTGGAGTTTGAGGATGGGTGATGATGGGAGGATAGTAGTTACTTGAACTAGGACCCGAGTGCTCAGAATGGAGGGCAGAGGAGGTGGTGGTGGATGTTGAGGCTGTTTGGTAGCTTGAGCTTCTTTTTTTTGCCTGAATCATCTCTAGCTTATAGGTTTTTAGCATTCCAAAGAGCTCAGTCGTCTGGAGAGTCTTCAGATTCTCCGTTCTTCTGATTGACACTATGTAAAGTATCCAGCAGCTTGGTAGAGACCTGATGAACTTCTTGAGAATATCTTCATTCTCTAGCCTCACCTTTGAGCACTGCAGCTCCCCTACAAGATAGGTAAATCTGTTGTATAAAACAGTTAGAGACTCACCTTCCTTCCAGACGAAGTTTTCATACTGCTGCTTCAGGATGTCTCTTCTGTTCACTTTGACTTCCTCCGAGCCAGCAAACATTTTCTCAAGAGCCTCCCAGAGCTCTTTGGAAGTTTTGTAACTTCTGAAGTTATGAAAAACTTCATTTGGAAGGCACATTTGGATAGCTCCTAGTGCCTTGAAGTCCACCTCCATCTTTTTTATATCCTCTTCTGAGTACTTGGAGGGATCCTTTGGAACTGATGGTCCTCCAGAGTCAGCAGATGCCACCACGGGAATGTAGGGTCTATCCCTGATGAATTTCCACATTCCGTACTCCTGATAGCAGAAAAAACTTTCCATACGATTTTTCCACATGTCGTAGTCTTCTCCAGACACCAATCTTGGTGGTCGGTTGATGCTGCCGATGTCTTCAAACCTGTTGCTTTGTGCCATTTTTGTTCTTGGTGACTTGATGAAAGAGAGAGAGTTTAGAATAGAACCAGAAGTGATTAAACAAGTGTGAGTTTGTTTAATCTGAGCCAAAGCTCTGATACCACTTGTAGGATCGTGAAATTACAAGATGGTTCTGTTCTTAGTTGAAATTGGCGCAAACAATAACAACTACAAAAATGTAATCGAAAAGGCAGAAAGAATACTTTTAAGAACACTGTTGTATTAAGCTTGTGCAGATAAACGATTACAAGTGAAACTCAATCAGAAAGCACAAAAAAAACACATACAATAAAATGTTTACAAATTATTTATACTCACTTAGAATCAAGACAGCCCCTTGATTCTAAGGATCAGATCTAACACAGACCGTTGATCTGTTGTATCTTGTTAACTATTACACGTTTTGTCTATATCTAGTTAACTTTATTGAAGCGTCTTCTTTATGCATCATTACTTGCATGCTTGGAGAAGAGCATTGTTGTCCGTCATTGGTTGTGCCATTGAGGTTCCTTCTGCTTTGAGTGTGTCAGTTGCTTTTGCAGAAAGTTGTCAGTGACGCTTGGTATGGATAGTCAGCTGCAACGATTTATCTTCAAGGCACAAGGCTGTCAGCAGCAAAGATGTTGATCAACAGCAAGATGTAACCATCCAGAGCTGCTGATGATTTGCCTGTCAGCAGCATCAAGTGTTGATGCTGCTGAGAAGCTTATTCGCAGCAACTTTGGTCTTCAGCAGATAAGGCTATCCGCAACAGATTTGTTCTTCAGCAGGAGAACAAGTATCCGCAGCAGATAAGCTTGTCCGCAGCAGATTGTTGGTCAGCAGCAAACTCTGAGATCAGCAACATTTGTACTTAGAGAATTTTGTAGCCATCAGTATTTGGTTCTACATACCGTTAGCTAGTTCTATAGTATAGGCATCATGCAACTTTTGTGACCCAAGACTAATCAATGATCTAAACTCAGTAGAAATAAAACTTCTATCAGCCCCTGTATCAAACAGTATAGATGCATATAGATCATTGATGAGAAACGTACCTGTCATCACATTCGGGTCCTGACGAGCATCTCCAGCCCCAAGTACGAATGCTCTACCTTTAGCCTGATTCGTATTACCACCATCACGACCCAGTTTAGGACATCCGCCTCTGAAGTGACCAGTCTTCTTACATTCATAACATGATCTTTGAGGTTCCAAATTGACCCTGCACTTCTTGGCAAGATGACCGGTCCTGTTGCACCTTTCATTAGTAACAACCGCGCATTATCCGGCATGGTGAATGTTGCATCTATTACACTTTGGTAAGTTCCTATTATACCTCTTCTTTCCTTGTGTTACCGCCCCATAATTCTTTACAAACTTGTGCTTCTTACTTGGACCTCTAGTAGTTTTCTTCACAGCCTTTTCCTCAGATTTCTTTCTAACCGTTCCTTTCTTAACCAAGATCCCATTCCTTACCATTTCATAAGTCAATTCACCTTCCAATTGAATCGCACTTTGCATAGTAGTAGGTTTGGCTGAAGTGACCATCCCCCGAAACTGGGGCACCAATCCCCAGATATACCTTTCAATCCTCTTAGGTTCTGGTCCAGGTGTGGCACCACACATGACAACTCTTGAAATCGAGTTGTGTAAGCCAAGATATCTGCTTCTTCCATTTCTAGGTTCCAAAATTCAACTTCAATCCTCTTCAATTCACTCCGAGGACAGTACTCCTCTATCACCATCTTCTTAAACTCATCCCAAGTTAGGTTATCAATAACTTGTTCTCCTAAAGCATCAATCTGGGAATTCCACCACATTAGGGCTTTGCTTTGTAGATAGCAAGCAGCATACTCAACCTTCTGATTATCCAAGCAGTTACTGATTTTTATAACATAGTCCATCCTTTCTATCCAACAAACAATCCCAACTGCTCCTTCACTACCATGAAAATCCAGTGGTTTTCCGGCCGAAAAGTGTTTAAAAGTACATCCACGGTTGGTGTTATTAGTATTTGTGCCACCGCCAGCGCCACCACCGGCTCCACCGCCAATGCCACCACTTCCAGAAGCACCACCATCAGTGCCACCAGCATTCCTGATTAACCCAGCGGTGATCTGTGCCACATTTCTAGGTATAGCTGCATCAATTCCTTGATTTATCAACTGTGTCAAATCTGGCTGAGTATTCTGTGACTCATTATGCTGAGGATCCCTTCTCGGTGGCATTGTCTATAAACAGAAACAGACAGGAATTTGTTAATCGTTTGAGTAAATGAAGACACTTGATAAGATATCACTCAAAACATCGTAAACAAGCCATACATAAAAGACATGTTTTTGGGAATGACGATAAAAAAATTAATCGAACCATGTACACAAGGTAACAAATAAGGATGATAACATTACACAAATAATAACAAAATGAAATTTATGGCACACAAACAATCATCCAAAATATAGTTCCATTCCATCATCAAAAGATTTACACAAGTGCTCCATAGAGCAAGTGTTTGTAACCTATCTAAAGGACCCGAGCACAAGCCGCTAAGTGATCGAAATATAAACCTAGCATAACCGAAAACAATGTGACAACGAAAGTCACTAGAATATCCATTCCAGAGTAGACACTCTTCTCAAAACGATCAACGCGTCGGTTCCTGTTCAACTCTGACGCCTGTGCTGTAGCAATGTACTGATATAACTCTGGTATTTGCTCCAGAACTCTCTCTGTCACAGTATGAAACTGCTGTAGTCTCATCTCATGTCCGTAAGAGGACTCCACCAAGTCATCAACATGTACCTCCAACAAGCTCCTAGTGTCCTCAGGCTCCAGATCCTCTTCCCCGTCATCTGACAAGATCTCAATAAGGGTAGGGGCAGCCCTAGAAGACGATCCTACAACCTCGTAGGTCGATCTAGGCAACCGTGGCTGTCCGCCAGCAGGAGTAGCAGGGTGAAGTGTAACTGTCACTGGTGCTACAAGGGGAGGGGGTAGGACCGAAGTGGGTGAAGGAAGATGGCTCCCTAAATCCTCAGAGCTGGTCGCGTAGCTCTATCCACCTGGCACATAGTGCATAGACGGATCCTCCTCCGATGTGTAACTCGGCTCAGGCGCACTTCATTCGCCCAATGAGGTAAGGACCGACACTAGAGGTAAGCTGTTGAGGCTATCCGCCTTGTCGTCCATGAACTGCTGTTGATGCGAATATGATGATGAAGACATGATGTGATGAAGAATGTAAAGCTAGTAAGAAAGGTAATGCAAAAATGATATGCAATGCACACATAATTCCTAAGGTTCTTTGCAATGCTTCCTAAGGTCATAGTCTAGGTTCGGGTCTCGGGCAAACCTAATTCTCTATAACCAGTGCTCTGATACCAAGTCTGTCACTCCCCACCGAAGGCGGAAACACAGAGGTGAGACGAGAGCGGTGCATCGAACACTTGGGCGCAAGAGAATGCTAATGGGTACATTGCAAATTTCAAAGAACCACTACATGCTTATCAAAAGAGAATATTTTATAAACCAAACAACCAAAGTATCATGTCAAACTGTCTACATGCATCAACCCAAGTACATAGAACATAACCAAAAAACCAAGTCATAATCCCAAAAGTAGGTGCCCGTAACCAGTCTTTTCTTCAGTTCTGTTTAGCTGAAAAGCATGATTCAAAAATGGGTCAACTAAAAATAGTTGTTGAGCACGCAGGTTTTGCGACTCAATAAAAAGTAAGTAAATAAATTTCAAAATGTAAGAGTAATCATCCGCCGATGATCAAGTACACGTGTTAAGATTTTAATTACCTTGAGCCACAATCAAAACCGTCAGACTAGTTGTTTCCCCTGTATCCAGTGTCGAATGTGAACACCTACTATGGATAATTATGTGCCTAAATGACCCTACAATTGTGGTTGGCGCGACCTACCCTTGGCAGGGGTGTCAACCCAAATAGTACTATACATAATTCCCATCGACTATCCAAGCTAATTGATTACGTTAAAGTGGAGACTTAATACATTCATAAGTAAACCCAGGTAACCCTAATCCCAAGTAACAACGAGTAGTATGAAACATCTTTTCCCCCGTAAAACAGTAAAAATTGAAAAGTGGGGCCGTGAAACTTACCTTAGAGTGTAACGCGTAAAGTGGGAAAAAACAGAGAAACCGCAAACGGTGGTATCCTAACCGAGACCTGCTAACAAATAGATACGAAATGTATTTAGGAAACCTAATATGTGTGGCTAAGACAACCAAAACCAAAAGTGGTTAGGCAATCAATTGCATACCCAAAACCCGTGCATACGCGTACGAACCGTTAGAAATTGTAAAACCGGCTTTTATATAAATTCGTGACCTTAAAACTTTAAGTTTTAGATTTTAGTAAAGAACATCAGTAGTTATAAAATTATATATGCTAAAATCTCAAGTCACGGTTTCGTTTGATCAAAAACGCGGTTATGCGCGTAAAGTCCGGTTTATGGTTTGAAAATCCGATTCGTCCGAAATTTGGGTTTTAGTGTGATTTTAGCACCCAATTTAAATGCCCAAAGTTATGTTTTTAATATGTTAATACTTCTGTCCAAAATCCCTTAGACTTTTATAAAAACATTTTTATACAAAAATTTGCAAAAATAGTAACTTTTTATAAAGTTTTAATGGACCATAATTCTAAAACCATACTTAGACATAAAGTTAATGCTTGAAACCTTTACCAATTGTTCATATATATAAATAAAAATTCCTGACCAATTTTCATAATTTTTCAGTATTTAGATTATTTATTATGAATATAATATTGTTAAAATTTAACAAATTCAGGAAATATAGTTAAACTTGTCAAAACTTCACCAAATGTTTACTAGTTTAGTTTTAGGTACATATGAGTTTTCATTAAAAGTTTCAAGTCCAGAAGTTGTCCAGAAGTATATATGATCCCAAATTCATTTGTTTAAACTTTATAAATACCATAGACCTACTTAAACAACTCCAATTTTCACAAAATTTGGACATGAGTCATCTTTTATAATATTCTAACTACTGACAAAATTCGAAAACCCAGAGGTATTTTTCCCATATTTCATGTATTAAACTTGCATGAATTTTAATAAGCAATCTATAAAGAGTTTAGTTACCAAAATTTCCAGATCCTCATTTTAAAACATATCCTACTGTTTAAAAATAATTTTGGGTTCTCGATCAACAAGGTTTTAAAATCCATCAAGAACATGAATTTTCTTGAACATTCAAGCAACTAACAACTTTAATCAAAGATTATACCTTCCAAAATTAGCAAATGAGGGTGATGTTTGATGCTTTTCTCCTATGATTCTTTGATTTAACAACATATATGTGATTCAATTCCATGATCAAAGACTCAAATTCAACCAAAATGCACTTTACATTCAAGAAAAATGCAAGTATGAACACCCAAGTGTTCATACACTTTGAACATCAATTTTTTGCAAGCTTTTCACTACAAATCCTTGTTAAAAATGCAAAATTTGAGTTTAAAACACTTGAAATCATCAAAAAAAGAAAATCAAAGTGAGTGTGTGTAGTGTGTTTGTTCTTGAGAACACATGCAACCACTAAAATAGAAAATTAAACATAAAAAACGTGTTAAAATACCTTCAAATCACTAATACAATGCTCATAAACAAAAATAATCCAAGGATCAAGTTTGTATTGGAGTGTTCTTTAGCTTAAAGAAGAGTTTTTGAATGTTTGGATACAAGGGGGTTGTCACACATGTAGCTTTGAAAACTTCCAAATTCTTTCTGACCAATTTCTCCCTGGAATAGCGGAGTCCTACATCGCCCCCCGTACAACATCTCGAAAGGCGGCAAGCCTATAGTCGATTGATAACTGTTGTTGTAAGAGAACTCTGCTAGTGGTAGATGACTGTCCTAACTACCATTGAAGTCGATGATACAGGCACGAAGCATCTCCTCCAGGGTTTGAATGGTCCTTTCGGACTGACCGTCAGTTTGAGGATGATATGCTGTGCTTATGTTCAACCTTGTACCCATCGCTTCGTAAAACGTCTTCCAAAACCGTGAGGTGAACCGAGTATCCCTGTCCGAGACAATGGACACCGACACACCATGACCATCTACAAATTCAATTATAAATACCTCTGCTAACCGTTCTGATGAAAACTTTTCACGAATCGGTAGAAAGTGAGCGCTCTTCGTCAGTCGGTCTATAATCACCCAGATGGTGTCAAAACCTTTAGCTGTGCGAGGTAGCTTGATAATGAAGTCCATCATGATGTGTTCCCATTTCCACTCCGGTATCTCCAAGGGTTGGACCTTATCGCAGGTCTTCTAGTGCTCGGCCTTCACCTACAAACAAGTCAAACACTTGCTTACATAAGAGGTTACATCATTCTTCAGGCCCGACCACCGGTGATCCTTCTTCAAGTCTTGATACATTTTTGTGGTGCCTGAATGTATAAAATAACGTGAATTGTGGATTCATCGAGGATCTTAGCCCCCTCCTTTAGGTATCCAGATCCGGCCAAACCGAGTCCGAACACCGAGGGTGTTAACCTCCAGTGACTCTTGTTGACCCACCATTCTCTCCTTCTTTACATTTTTCGGTTTAAGTGCTATGTCTTGTGCCTTCCCAATCTCGGTCATAAGATCAGGCCTCACCACTAGCTGTCATGCTTTCACCCTGAAAGGAGTGGGTTGTTGGGAATCCTCGTACCAGTTTTAACTTTTAAAACAAAATATATATAAACTTTTTAAATAAATAAATCAGATTTAGACAGCGAAAGCAATTAGTACGATTAACAGTTCTAAACGGGGATCCCGCCAGTGATCAGATTACACGCGTATAAACAGTAAAATAAATAAATGAAACCATAAGGTGTCACAATTATACCTTCGACGATTAACCGAAAAATCAACACTTTGGTACAACGAGAGTCTTGCTAGCGACAGTTCACAAAACCCGCAACAATGAAAACGTCTCACGTTTCACGGAAATCCCATGACGACGGAAAGCGGAGAAGGCCAACGATGGTGGCGACGCAACAACGATTGTGTGGCGATGGACGGACGACGGCCTGGTGGTGGCTTGCGACGGCGGACGGAAGCCAGAAAGTGGAGCGGGCGTAGGTTTTAGGTGGAGGCAGCAAAAAGTAATTAGGGTTTTAGGTTAAGGTTATATTTATAACCTTTCAAATTACAGAATGGGCCCCTGGGGTATTAACTATTAATCCCTAACTAATTAACTCTTGCATTTCAACTAATTACAGATAATTAGTAAAAACTCAATTCTTTAAATGTTTAACACTTAAACATTAATTCCCCATAAATAATTATTTCTCCAAATAATTAATAAACGTTTTCTCCGATAAATATTTCTCTAAATATTTATTTGACCCAGAGGTATTTTTCCCATATTTCATGTATTAAACTTGCATGAATTTTAATAAGCAATCTATAAAGAGTTAATTACCAAATTTTCCAGATCCTCATTTTAAAACATATCCTACTGTTTAAAAATAATTTTGGGTTCTATATCAACAAGGTTTTAAAATCCATCAAGAACATGGATGTTCTTGAAAATTCAAGCAACTAACAACTTTAATCAAAGATTATACCTTCCAAAATCAGCAAATGATGGTGAAGTTTGACGCTTTTCTCCTATGATTCTTTGATTTAACAACATATAATCACAATGTGATTCAATTCCATGATCAAAGACTCAAATTCAACCAAAATGCACTTTAAATTCAAGAAAAATGCAGGTACGAACACCCAAGTGTTCATACACTTTGGTCATCAAGTTTTTGCAAGCTTTTCACTAGATAACTCATTATGGATGATTATAACAAGTTTCCATCCACAAATCCTTGTTAAAAATGCAAAATTTGAGCTTAAAACACTTGAAATCATCAAAAAAATGAAAATCAAAGTGAGTATGTGTAGTGTGTGTGTTCTTGAGAACACATGCAACCACTAAAATAGAAAATTAAACATAAAAACATGTTAAAATTCCTTCAAATCACTAATACAATGCTCATAAACAACAATAATCCAAGGATCAAGGTTGTATTGGAGTGTTTAGCTTGAAGAAGAGTTTTTGAGTGTTTGGATACAAGGGGGTTGTCACACATGTAGCTTTGACAACTTCCAAATTCTTTCTGACCAATTTCTCCCTAGAATAGCGGAGTCCTACATCGCCTCCCGTACAACATCTCAAAAGGCGGCATGCCTATAGTCGATTGATAACTGTTGTTGTAAGAGAACTCTGCTAGTGGTAGATAACTGTCCTAACTACCATTGAAGTCGATGATACAGGCACGAAGCATCTCCTCCAGAGTTTGAATGGTCCTTTCGGACTGACCCTCAGTTTGAGGATGATATGCTGTGCTTATGTTTAGCCTTGTACCCATCGCTCCGTGAAACTTCTTCCAAAACCGTGAGGTGAACTGAGTATCCCTGTCCGAGACAATGGACACCGGCACACTATGACCATCTACAAATTCATTTATAAATACCACTGCTAACCGTTCTGATGAAAACTTTTCACGAATCGGTAGAAAGTGAGCGCTCTTCGTCAGTCGGTCTATAATCACCCAGATGGTGTCAAAACCTTTAGCTGTGCGAGGTAGCTTGGTAATGAAGTCCATCGTGATGTGTTCCCATTTCCACTTCGGTATCTCCAAGGGTTGGACCTTACCGCAGGGATTCTGGTGCTCGGCCTTCACCTACAAACAAGTCAAACACTTGCTTACATAAGAGGTTACATCATTCTTCAGGCCCGACCACCAGTGATCCTTCTTCAAGTCTTGATACATTTTTGTGGTGCCTGAATGTATAGAATAACGTGAATTGTGGATTCGTCGAGGATCTTAGCCCCCTCCTTTAGGTATCCAGATCCGGCAAATCCGAGTCCGAACACCGAGGGTGTTATCCTCCAGTGACTCTTGTTGACCCACCATTCTGTCCTTCTTTACATTTTTCGGTTTAAGTGCTTCGTCTTGTGCATTCCCAATCTCGGTCATAAGATCAGGCCTCACCATTAGCTGTCATGCTTTCACCCTGAAAGGAGTGGGTTGTTGGGAATCCTCGTACCAGTTTTAACTTTTAAAATAAAATATATTTAAACCTTTTAAATAAATAAATCAGATTTAGACAGCGAAAGCAATTAGTACGATTAACAGTTCTAAACCGGGATCCCGCCAGTGATCCGATTACACGCGTATAAACAATAAAATAAATAAATGCAACCATAAGGTGTCACAATTATACCTTCGATGATTAACCGAAAAAACAACACTTTGGTACAACGAGAGTCTTGCTTGCGACAGTTCACAAAACCCGCAACAATGAAAACGTCTCACGTTTCATGGAAATCCCGTGACGACGGAAAGCGGAGAAGGCCAACGATGGCGGCGGCGCAACAACGATTATGTGGCGATGGACGGACGGACGGCGGCCTGGTGGTGGCTTACAGCGGCAGACGGAAGCCAGAAAGTGGAGGGGGCGTAGGTTTTAGGCGGAGGCAACAAAAATTAAGTAGGGTTTCAGGTTAAGGTTATATTTATAACCTTCCTAATTACAGAATGGGCCCCTGGGGTATTAACAGTTAATCCCCAACTAATTAACTCTGAATTATTATTAACCCTTGTATTTCAACTAATTACAGATAATTAGTAAAAACTCAATTCTTTAAATGTTTAACACTTAAACATTAATTCCCCATAAATAATTATTTCTCCAAATAATTAATTAACGTTTTCTCCGATAAATATTTCTCTAAATATTTATTTGCTGTTTGATAAAACCATTTTTCGTGAACTATAATATTTAACAATTAAATATTTTCAATTTGCTCATTACCCAAAGTGTAACTGTTTCGATCGTACATCGATAGTAACGTTGACTGAGTTGACGACCGGACATCACATATCCAACAATCTTCCACTTGGACGAATCATCAATTAATCAGTTCAACGTAGATAATGGTGGACGCCTAGCTGCATCTCACTTCCTCTAGCAAGGTATGAGTATTACAATCGTCAACTACTTCCTTGTGTTCAAGCAACTCTTACTTGACCAAGTACAACAGTCATGGTAAACATATCTATGTATCCTTTCTGTTTAGGGCATTCGTTGAACACGAGACATGGATGCAAGTCATTTCTCATATGTTGTATAACTATTCTTGTTCTCCAATTCAAAGTGGTCTAAACAAACTACTCTTAGTTTGAGCATGGCCACGCGTTTTATACCAGTTCGAATCAACGAGGGCGCCATAATGTCCAACTCCTGATCAAAGGAGAACAAAATTCCTTTGGTCACGTACAACTCCCACTTAACTTCAGATTTATTCCCAATCATACCCTTATTACTGCCTTTCACAGAACAACGTTAGGCATTGTCAAAGAACAAACTTCAGTCAAAGTAAGTTTTAATATGTGCCTCGATTCGAAGGATCGACAGATTTTACCATATTCAAAACTTCTCAAGACCTTGATCCATGATGATAGTTTTGAAACGAGTTACGTCCAATATTCATTCTCTAATGAATATCTGTGAATATGATCTCCAACTACTTGGACTTTCATTCATAATGAACCAATCATCTAATTCACAATAGTCTTACATTCAGATTGATTCCCATGAATCTGATCGACTACAGACATTTAGAATACATTATTCAGGGATTCTAAAACGTAAAAAATATCGAATATAGAAACATCTATTTATAATGCATTTAACCATTAAATCAATATAAAATACCAATGTATCTATATTGTTCGAAAGCACCTAATACTAAAATACAAATCAAACTCAAAGTCTAGCAAACCTAAGACCTATCAGCATGCTCCTCATGAAAAACTTGAGGTATAGGCTTAGTGTGTGGGTCAGCTAGATTTTGATTTGTGTGAACTTCGTATAATATGATGTGTCCAGGTATCATGATCCCATGAATGAAACCTATAAGGAAAAATCCTTTGGAACCTTTTTCCAACCTTTTTAGAAGCTATATGAACTCTTTCAGAATACGGTCTTCTAATGTTTCCAAACTGCAACATCTCATGTTGTGTCGTAGATACTAATGGAACTCTTTCATTTGTAACATAGACATTCTATATGGTGCATTCAATCATTCTTAATGATACCCCTTTGGTGTTCATATCTTAACTCTTAAGATAACAACCTTTGACTGATAAGTTGTCATAACTTTTATGATTTTGTTTCAAGAACTTTTCTTGTAAGTAAAAGTTAGTACTCTCGTATCTTATCTCATAAGATAGTAGTATTTCATCAAAACTCTTTATGATGCTCACCATTCTATGCTTCTCAAGCATTTCCTTTTATTTTGATATACTTGATTTCAAAATTCTTTCATCATATGAAAGCATTGACGTAGCTAATTATCTTTTAGATGAAACCAAATGAACTCTTTCATTTTCATATTGTCCTAATGTAACTTAGGATTAGAGATAATGTTAGTAATTTATCTTTGTTGGCTTGTCACACGAAGCATTAAGACAATCTTACTAATGTCAGTGGATTGCTATGATTCTGACTCTAGAATCTTCCCTTCATATATCTTATATATGGTTGCAATCAATAATTGTTTGAAATCCACTTTTTAAGATACTTTATCTTTCAGTGATATGTTAAACTCGAAATTTTAGCAATGTATCACTATATACTCTACGATAACACTTATGTTCCCTTTTGTGGTATTCCATGCATCTCTATACACTCCTCATGACGATGTGTCTCCACACATTTCTTTGGTTTAGGTACTTGCTCCCACTAGCCTTTGCATATATCATATTGAATCTTCCTCCAATTGATCTCATCAATCTAAAGATTCAGTAGTCTTAGACATATTCAGACTTTCATACTTTCTTTGAAGATTCTTTATTACAAATCATTCTTGTATTCACAATACATGTTAATTTTGATTAGTTTATTCAACTGTTCAAAACTTGTAATCTGTTTCCTATCCAAGAGTCTTGGAATGGAATTCTTTTGTCATCAAATGTTGATAATCTATTAAGCTTCTAGTATGAATAATCCATATATTGTTTCTGAAACAATCTCTACGTATTTATGAATCATATTCATATTGTAGTGTGACCAAATCTCATTTGTCCCATTATAGATTACACGTCTAAGCCATTATGAAATGATATACTAAAGAATCTCATTCTTTTGATTACATGATTTCACATGTGTATTCTAAAAGATCTTATCTCTTGTTTATGATCTCAGATAATTTCACATATCTTTAAAGATCTCATATTTGTGTAAATGAGTCCATATGTTTATATATTTGAATGATATCTTTCATTCAGAACTTAAGCAACATTTGCTTGTTGTTCAAGAAACAGGTGCATACTTGGTCACAAATAGTTTCAATCTTACTTTTAAGATTCTTAAAACGTTAATAACCTTATTAAGGTAACACACGAAACTCTTTCGTATAGGAGTTCAAAACATCTTATCCTTAATTGTTCATAGGACTCTTCCTAGTTCATATATCATATGTCATATTGTATCTGTTATGTATTTAAGTTCTGTTAATTTTAGGATAGCTTATTTATTATGACTAATTGTTTAGACATGATCAAGTGGATCAATTGTTTAACTATTTTAGTTGTAGAGTGATAACTTTTATCACCTTTTATATCTTATCTCATAACATTATTTCTAGAGTAGTTATTGAAAACTTTTTCAATCATTTAAATTGATTAAGTTATGTATGAAACACTATATCTCATATAATGTTTAATAAGACTTAGTCAAATAATTTTGTTTTAGTCTTTCATGGTATCTATTAGATCCGATCTAATGTTTTATCTACTCGACTTGAGTAACATGTCTCACAGCTCATGTCTTTTAGACGTTTTGAATTCTCAATTCAAATAAGGCAATAACATGTTACATAAAATGATTTTGCAATGACAAGTCTTATAATAATTTGTTTATGCAATATGAAAATGAAAATAAAGCCAAAAGTTAATTTTTTCTGAACAAAATAAACGTAACATCATCTCATGGTGTTTCTTTGAAACTTGATTCAAATGAATCTTCATTGCAAAGTGATCTTCAAGTCTCATTCGTCTTCCTTTTCTTCTCATTCTCTCCTTTTCTTTCATCTTTGCAAAAACAAGTTTGCATCTATTTAAAATTCTAACTTTTAAATGATAAAGAAATAGGGAACTGTTGCAAGGATACCTGAACTAGTGCCTTAAAACATTCTCTAGCTTCATCTGCCTCAGGCATATCTCTACCATGACATCTTGGTTTAGAGATAGGCATCTTAGTCTCACCAATAGCCTTGCCCTTGTCCCTGATCTTGAAAGTATCTTATTGTACCTCTTTGCTTGTGACAGACATGTGAAGACCATCATTAAATATTTCTCTAACGGTGTCGTCACTAGGGTATATCCCATTCTGCTCAAGCTGGTTGACAAAGCATGTCATGCTCCATGTACCTTGGGGATTCATTCTTGCATACCAAGAGATGAAATTCCTAACCTCATCATAACGACTTGGTTGGAGCATCTTCCTTTTATAGTCATCAACAAAAATGTCAATGACTAAGTGATCATTTGTGACACCCAGCATTTCAGGTCAATATCTATATCCATAATTGTACGTTCATATATTATATTTCCTGGTTTATTATTTTCACATAGTATTGTCAAAGAGGCTAGCAAAGGAACACACATATTGTTTTAGTAATTTTAAGAATTACCAGGAAATAAACAACGATAACCTGCAAGGTACGTTCGTCGGTGATTAACAAGATTTTATTTAAATAAAGTCTAGTGACGCTTTATAATATAAAAACTTAAATATTGGTGACTAAATTCTTAAAAGTTGACGTCTAAATGTTTATTACATGACGTTAAGTTATTTTTAGGTGTATACATGTATATTATAGTTAAAATATTAACTATGTCGGGTTTAACTAGTAGATTATTAAAACTAGTTATCACAAATCTCATCAACACTGTAATGATGACACATGAGGTGACAACACCTAACAGGTCAAATCCACTAGTCAACACAAGTCTCATAAACATTGTAATGATGAAACATGTTGTGACAACACCTAACAGGTCAAATCCAGTAGTCATCACAAGTCCCATCAACATTGTAATGATGACACATGATGTGACAACACCTAACAGGTCAAATCCACTAGTCATCATGAAGCCCATGCCTTGTCAAGTGAAAAGTCCAATTAGGTCAAATCGTCCATGCTTTGTAATAATTACTTGATGTGACAAGACCCAACCCCCACCCTACCCCTTCTCTTGGCCGAGAATGGCCCTAGTGGGACCCACCCACTCATCTAATCAACCACTCTTTATGATGTTGTTGTAAGTGTTACGTCTATTCAAGCCTTTTTCATGCAAACGTCACATCACATACTTTCATCCTTGCCTGGTAATGATGATGATGGAACAACACACCATCTCTATCTTTCTCTATATATATATATAGACATACACACACATATGCACACACTTGCACACTCAAAAATCCAAGAACAAATATAGAGAGTTTGAGTTAGAGGTTGGAGATTCAAAGAAGATTTAGAGCTAGGAGTCGGGTTTTTGTAGCAAAACGAGCATCTATCATCTTCTACTAGTAAATCTTCACCTAGCTTTGTCTAGAGGTATGAATCCGTCATGAACCTTTCTTTTCATCTTCATGGTCTTGTTGAAAGCATGTTGTTCACCAAGAAAAACAAAGGATTTTTTAAGATTAAAAGAATCTTTATGAAGCCTAACCTTATTAAGTTTAAAAGTTAGGGTTTTGGTATAAAAATGTATATATGGGTCGAAAATAATGAAAGTACATGTATCAATTGTTGTTTTGATCATTTTATGATAAGTTGTTATTAATCACATGATATTAAGATTTTAAAACAAGGAAAAGTAAAATATGTATACCTATATTTATAGGCCTAGATATGCAAGCAGATATGTATACATGTTTGATTTGATTAATGATTTGGAAATGATCAAGTAGATGGATACATGTATAAGGAATGTAATATGTATATATATCTATGAATATATATTCTCGTGTGAGCATTTGATGATAAAATGGAAATGTTAACTTGAGAAGTATGGTTAATACTTGGATTCTATGGATAGTACTATTGGGGGTGACGTCCCCGGTCACGGTTAGTCGCGCTAACCAGGGGTCCACATGGCCGAATAATCGCATATTGTCTTATTCTCGTGGTTTAGCGAGGGAGGGGCATTCATTTGTCATGGTTTTGTTACGGTTTCATGTACGAACATAGGTATTTGTAAGCCTAGCTAGCTTACGAATGGATCAATAACACTTGTTTCGTTTATCATATGCGTTTAGAATTAAAACTACTTATTTTATGACGATTAAGTCATAGATACGTTTTTGGGTGAAAACTACTTATTTTATGACGGTTAAGTCATAGATACGTTTTCGGAAGAAAACTACTTACTTTATGACGGTTAAGTCATGTATACGTTTTCGGGTGAAAACTACTTATTTTATGACGGTTAAGTCATGGATACGTTTTCGGGTGAAAACTACTTATTTTATGACGGTTAAGTCATGGATACGTTTTCGGGTGAAAACTACTTATTTTATGACGGTTAAGTTATGGATACGTTTTCGGGTGAAAACTACTTACTTTATGACGGTTAAGTCATGGATACGTTTTCGGGTGAAAACTACTTATTTTATGACGGTTAAGTTATGGATACGTTTTCAGGTGAAAACTACTTATTTTATGACGGTTAAGTCATGGATACTTTTTCGGGTGAAAACTACTTACTTTATGACGTTTAAGTCATGGATACGTTTTCGGGTGAAAACTACTTATTTTATGACGGTAGGTCATGGATACGTTTTCGGGGAAAACTACTTATTATTTATGACTGTTAAGTCATGTATAGTTTTTCGGGGAAAACTACTTAGTTTTATGACGGTAAAGTCATGTACATGTTTTCAGGAAAAAAACTATTAGCACTGATATAACTAACTCTGTGAACTCACCAACCTTTGTGTTGACACTTTCAAGTATGTTTCTTAGGTAACCTTTAGCCATGGCGTGGTTGGAATAGGCTAGCTATGTTGGATCAGTTCCTAGTAGCTGGAAGGACATAGAATATCAAGTCTCAAGTCTATCGTTGATCTAGACGAACCTAGATCATTGTGATACTTAGTTTTAGTAATTGTATATGTAATCAAGTCTTAGAAATCACTATTATAACTTCCGCTATCGTGTAATGAACCAATCGTTGCAACCTGTATTTATTTATTAAGTAAATAAATTTAGGGGTGTGACATATTGGTATCAAGGAAATGGTTTTAGCGAATTAGGGTTCTTTAGTGACACCTAGGCTCTAACCAGACTCATTTAGGGACCAATATTTCTAAGACTTGCATCACACTAAGAACACCCAAGACTTGAGCATAGGAATTCCAACCTTTGCTGAACAACTTGTGTAGACTATTAGTGTATGGAGTTACACTAGGGTATCATTAGCTACACTAATGCATAATACAATTACATGGCACATGTAACTAACACTTAACACGTAGGACGACGTGGAAATAATAAACACATACAACGTTTCTCAACAAAGTGTTACTGTTCGGATTACAAATTAAGGATAACGGGTAATCAGCACACTGCAACCCTAGAAGATCAAGCTACGAGCCGAATTTAGACGACGGCAGTAGTAATCGCCAGTTACCAATCTTGGTACCATAACAGGCTGAACCCGTACCAGGACCTGTACCGATACCTGCACCACACCTACAACTACTCCAGTCGTGGAGGCAACTTTCTTTTTTAGATAGGTGCGGTGTAAATACTCTCCTTCATGAGTTGCCGGATCGGATGCCTAGACCTACGCCATGAGATATGGCAGACAGGATTGCCCAGACGGAAGGGAACCTGAGGTGGATAAATAGGACTAAACGGTAGAGAACTCCATAGGTCATGAGACCCAAGCATTCGTCAAGATCATGTGGATCCATACGTACATACAGACTTGGAGCATGAGTTGCTCGACACTGATTTGAGGATCTCTGCCTACATATAGTGCCTAACTTCCATACACATTTTATTTTTGGGAGACACTGTGGTGCCTCTCTACCATTAACCTCATCCGGCAACAGCCATACTCGGCAGATTCATGAGTATTGGTACGCATAATTAAGGGTAATCCGGTAGAACAATACACACTCCTACACAAGTGTGCAAACACGATCTAATGAACATTTCAAACCCTATTTGACTAAAAGCTTGGGATAGGAGAAACACTACATTGATCATGCAAAGTAAATTATCATTACGGGTGCACACGTAATCATAATTTGCAGTGCATGGGAACTTTAGTGAGTCTTGCTGTCCAAGGTAATGATCAACCCATGTTCTCAGCCACTTGATTAAGGGTTGAATCTTAACAAATCAGACTTCTCAATTAGGTATTCACAAAGCATTCTCCTAGTTCGGGAGGAATGAGAGAAATTCAAATTGAATTCAACCAATCCTTAGTGAATCCTGAACGACGAAGGATTTCCCACATTCATTCTTTGAGATTCTACTTGTCAGAAAGGCTCCAAATTGAGCGTTACCACAACCAACACTTACAATAATTACACAATTAATGTGGGATATAGCATAGTCTTAGAATCCATCATACAGTTCGGTCTCACAATTACGTGGCATTTACGTCAGGAGTGCTATGCACTAACTCCGGTAATGGGGCAGAAAATTATCCTGACCCGCATACACATAGCATCTATGGAGTATTGTGGAAGCTCGACCTAAGATAAGTAGGTAATCTGACATTTCAGAATATTGATCAAACAAGGTTGCTCTCACAACCATTGAAATTCAGTACACCTTTTAGTCCGACTATTCTTATAGTGATGAATAAGCCACGATTTATTCTTAAGCGAATGCCAAAGAAACCTAAGTGTAGACTAACGACTATTGTCGCACTAACAGAAGAATGGCATACAAAACTCTTAAAGGAGTCCCAAAGGCGTAATTTCTTGCTATTCTCATTAGCTCATGATATGCATAAGGGACGTAACCACAAGTTGTTCACAACAAACCGCGGCCCACAAAGATCCGAGGAGGATAACTTTATACCCTTTTGTACCCACACTTCCCTAAGAATCACCTTGTGGATGAATCCTAGTTTTCAGCCTAGAGGAGAGACGTGGTCACATCTCTCACTCCCAATTTTCTATGATTAAGAAGCTCTAGGGCATCTATCGTTAAGAAATAGCTTCTTAACACATGCTCAGGAAAAGTATAAAATTTCGGTGTTCAACACTCATTACCTCAATGTTAAGAACTGAGTCCTTGTACTAAGGACTTTGAGGCTATGGCCGGTAAGAGTGGAATACATAATGGTAAGTCACCAAAGTACCATTCGAACGCCAGGGAAGTGCAGACACACTGAATGACTAGGAGTTGGCCATCAACCCTTTCTACCAACTTAATAGGTTGACAAACCAATGTCCCATTTTGGGGAAACACTAATTTGATGAGACATTCTCACAGTATCACTGTTCATTTCCTCAATTAGACGGAATATGAATATTCCAAACAAACATAGAACTTCATATGGCTTACATACTTCAAGAGTATGGTAGTCAAGCCATGAGTTTACATATCAGGACGTTACAACCCAAAGGCTAGTCTGCCTCGGAAAAGTTACAAGCAAAGGGTAAAGTGGTGATTAGACTCAAACTTTACAAGTAAGAGCACACAAGGAACCTTGAAATATTAAGTCCATTATGACCCATTTTAATGGAAGATCTTAGATAACACGAAACCTGAAATAAGAATAAAGTCTTAGTCCGAGAAAATGCTTTCGAAAAGCATAAGAGGGACAAACATAAAGTTTCGTTTCCATATTGTATCATTACTACCTGATCTTCAACTGAAACCTGAACACCTCGTCAAGTAATTCCTTTCAAAGATCTATAGAGAACTAGATATTGTGCATCATAATGCGTAGATGAATAGAGGGTATGTGTCATCATACACTCAAGATTCTCAGGCATCATTCCTTTCATTATCAGGAATGAGTATCACAGAACCCCACCATATTAAGGGTAATCAAATATGGGGTTCTTGCACAACTAATATCGTTAATCAGAGAAGTATTCACCTTGTTTTTGAATACCGACCACCAAGTAAATGGAAACCAAACAATCGGAGCCTAAGTTGGATGATGCAGACAGAATTTAGGTACCAAGTACCGGTAACCTATGTGTGTAGTTATGGATGAAGTCTATAAGTCCAAGTACTCCGTTCATCCAGAATCGGATAAAACGTATAAGGATCTCGAGGAACTCTATTGTGTGGCCAAACATGAAAGGAGAAATTGCTATGGGAAATATCCGACAGTAAAGGCAGAATGCCAGGAATCACCGGGGAAATCACAACAACCTGAGATTCCTCAATGCAAATGGGAACAGATTTCCATGAATATCATTAAGAAACTACCCAAAACGTCTAGTGACTATGATACTATACGAATAATCGTCAGTCGTTTGACGAAATTCACTCACTCCCTGCCAATTAAGGAGACAAATAAAACTAAGAAGCGTACAAGGCAAAATAGCAAGGAAATCGAGTCTTGGCATGGTATGCCAGTTTCCATTATCTCTAATAGGGACAGTCGATTCGTGTCAAGAATCTGGCCGTCAGTACAAGAAGCCTTGGGCACACGCCTAGGCATGAGCACTACATATCATCCCAAGACGAACGGTCAAGGTAAAAGGACCATCTAAATTTTAAAAAATGTGCTCCGTGCGTGTGTAATCGATTTCAGAGGATATTGGGATACTCACCGCCCATGGCTGAGTTTTCATACAATAACAGTTACCACACCAGCATCAAAGCCGCTCCGTTTAAGGCTTTGTATGGTCGAAAGTGTCGTTCACCGCTATGTTGGGTGGAAGTTGGCGACAAGCATTTAACTGGTCCTGAGGTTATTCAGGAAACCACTGACAAGATTTTTAAAATCAAGGATCGTCTGAAGGCCGCCCGTGACAGGCAAAAGAGTTACGCGGATAAGAGACGAAGACCATTAGAATTCCAAGTTGGGGATCGGGTCATGTTGAAGGTCTCACCTTTTACAAGGTTTGGCAACCGTGACAAGCTTAACCCTAGGTACATTAGACCATTTGAAATATTGGCTATGGTTGGCCCTATAGCATACAAGCTCAAGTTGCCACAGGAACTAAACAATGTACATGATACGTATCATGTGTCAAATCTCAAGAAGTGCTTTTCAGACGAGACGTTAATTATACCGCCTGATGAAATTCACATAGATGACAAGCTGCACATCATTGAGGAACCCATTGAAGTCATAGATTGGAAGGTTCAAAAAACAAGGCGTAGCCGTGTTAAATTGGTTAAGGTACGTTGGAATTCAAAGCATGGCCCTGAGTATATGTGGGAACGAGAAGATCAAATGAAAGCCAAGTACCCGTCCTTGTTCACGAACACTCCAAGTCAAGATGACATCAACTGAATTTCGAGACGAAATTCTATTTAACATGGAGAGAATGTGACACCCAGCATTTCAGGTCAATATCCATATCCATAATTGTACGTTCATATATTATATTTTCTGGTTTATTATTTTGACATAGTATTGTCAAGGAGGCTAGCAAAGGAACACACATATTGTTTTAGTAATTTTAAGAAATTACTAGGAAATAAACAATGATAACCCGCAAGGTACGTTCATCAGTGATTAACAAGATTTTATTTAAATAAAGTCTAGTGACGCTTTATAATATAAAAACTTAAATATTGGTGACTAAACTCTTAAAAGTTGACGTCTAAATGTTTATTACATGACATTAAGTTATTTTTAGGTGTATACATGTATATTATAGTTAAAATATTAACTATGTCGGGTTTAACTAGTAGATTATTAAAACTAGTTATCATAAATCTCATCAACACTGTAATGATGACACATGAGGTGACAACACCTAACAGGTCAAATCCACTAGTCAACACAAGTCTCATAAACATTGTAATGATGAAACATGTTGTGACAACACCTAACAGGTCAAATCCACTAGTCATCACAAGTCCCATCAACATTGTAATGATGACACATGATGTGACAACACCTAACAGGTCAAATCCACTAGTCATCATGAAGCCCATGCCTTGTCAAGTGAAAAGTCCAATCAGGTCAAATCGTCCATGCTTTGTAATAATTACTTGATGTGACAAGACCCAACCCCCACCCTACCCGTTCTCTTGGCCGAGAATGGCCCTAGTGGGACTGATGCGTGTAAACTATATATATATTTTTTAATAAGTATTTTTCACACAATATGAGTTTTAAAAAGGGTTTTCACCAAAGACTAATCACACACACATCGGGCAGTGTACCCGTCGGATAGCAATATAGTAAAGGTAAGAACTAGATATCAATCCATGGACACGGTGGAATGCAATAATTAACTGGAACTAAGATTCAATCAAGTAAGGGTAAAAGATGTTTTGAAGAGTTTGTTTTAATTAACTATCATGCTAATATATAAACTAAGCTAAAATCACAAATCAAACAATCAAGGAGAAAATATCACTTCGGTGTCGAATCCATCTAGAATACATTCAATACACTCATGGAAACATGGCAAATACACGATACATAAATTGACTAAATTCTCGTCAAAGATATCTAATCAAATGACCATTTGGAAAGCTAGCATGAATTACACAAACCAACCACCTAAAGTCATACAATGAAGCTCACATGTTTAACAATCATGTCAATGTTTATAAAGATTGAACTAGCTTCCGATTAAGATACACTAATCCAACAACTAGTTGGAAAGATAATATGAACAACACACTATCCACCTGAAGTTGATTAAATTAGACAACAATATGCATTTCTTCAACATACAATGTTCATATAAAGGTTATATAAATTAGGAGGATGTGTCAACAATTCCTAGATACACATAATACTAAATATGACACATCGTAACAAACACTTTGTCTTTCCAAACATAAGCAAAAGGTTACACATACAAATATAATGATTTATAAACAAGACTTCATTCACCATTCCTAGTCAAATGCCATAAAATAGTATAAATACATACACCAATCCATGAATATAAGCATAAACCACAAGTTTTCCAACATAAAATGACATACACAAATACATGTCTTGTAAACAACTCAAAATACTTGAATACATAATTTCATCAAAGAATAATCATACGGTTGTCATAACATTAACACAATAATTACCAATAATCCATGAATGTTGTCAAATGTATCTAACCTTCATATAAACCAAAGTGAACAAGAGTTTTAGCTCATCATGAGCACCAAAATTACAAATAAGCAGGGAAAAATAGTGAGAAACATGATATGAAAACAAGAATCAAACCACTATTCCAAGCCTAGATGTTGTTGTTGATGTATGGTGATCCTCTTGATGTTGTATCCTCTCTAAGAAGCTTGAAATATGGATGGAACAAAGAAAACATGAGCTGGAACAGTAGGTTTTTCTCCTGGTTTGCTGAATGACTGAATGAGAAATCAAGTTCTATTTAAATAGAAAAGGGGAGGCACGACCGTGCCAGGTGAGGGCACGACCGTGCCTGGTACAAAGGCGCGGTCGTGTCTAGGTCTTGACATGACCGTGTGACCGAGGTTTGACCGATCCGTAGCTTACATTGGGTACCACTGATCAAGGACGTACGGCTGTTCAGACTCACGAGGCGACACTCAACCGTGGGGGGGCCAAGGCACGGCTGTGCCTTGGATTTTGGCTTGGCACGGTCGTGCAAGATGTAGGCGCGACCATGCCTAGGGTTTGCGAGCTTGGCACGACCGTGCCTCCATCGCAGAAACCCTAAAATTTCACTTTTTATCCTAGAATCTTCTTGTTTGTTCACCAAGCTTCACAAAAACCTACAAAACAGGAAATGAAGCAAATAAGTGTCTAAACATTGAATATAACCAAGAATTGATCATTAAATGAGAGAAGTTTTGTGCCAAAAAGATGTGTAAATACTAACACATCAAACAACCCCACACTTGAACATTGCTTGTCCTCAAGCAAGAAATCAAAATGAAACAAAACTTCCAATGACACTATGGATCAAATCGGAAAGCCGTAAGCATTAATAAACTTATAAAGGTTTGAAAAGATTTTCAAGAAATGCAAAATTAACTAAATGAAACCTGTCACACCCCAAACGACGGCGGAATACGTCGAGGCGGGACATGTAGACTGTTCAAAAGCTCAAGGTTTACTAAAGTTTAAATATTTAAACAACCAACTTCATATTATAAATAAACATGAATCCAACAATACAAGGAAAATAGAAATACATAAATAGTTTCTTTAAATTAGAAGCAACTTGTACTTATTCTCAAGCATTAGTACCTGAAACATGATGAAAACAAGGTCAACTAAAAAGTTGGTGAGCATACATAGGTTTTGACACACAACCAAGTTTAAAGTGTTTTATACAATTCATATGATACACGTGTATAAGGCATTTATGGAGAATTTATAGTTAAACTAAGTGTGTACAATCAAACCTTATGACTGAGACATAACACGCAGGTTACCCTAATGTAAAGTTGGTAACAAACACCCTAACCGGGTGGGTTTATCAGACACAATAGATCTATCAATGTTAACCGTTGGCTTGTATAGAGTTAATGATTGTACTAATGTCATGTATATGTAGTCTTAACTCATAGCATTCAAGCATAAAGCACATAACACATAATATCATATTATTGAATTGTATTTAAGTCTATGCAAAAAGGTTTCAAAAAGTAAATCCCGTTTCACCCCAAAAGTACAAAATGAAAAAGGGGGCTATGTAAACTCACCTGGATTTATTGTGTGAGTAACACGAGCAAGTATGTAGCACAAGTGATTTTCAAATCACAAGTTAACCTAGTGTGAAAAAGCATGATCTTAGATTAATAACGTGGCAAAGTCTAAGGATAGGTCTAATGTTCATCGGGGTTTGTCATGTGAGAACTTATATAAAGTTTGTGTTATTTTATGTGAAAGAAATTACAAGTTATCGAAAGTTTGGTGTAACTTTGGGAGTTCAAAACGTTGTATGAAAATATTACGTTTTTTTTTAGAGTTAAAGATTTAAATAAATAAAACTCTTTTTATTTATTTAATTAAAATAATAAGTATTGCTAAAATATGATTTTTATAAAATATTAAATAAATCCATTGCTTTATTTATTTATGACAAGGTGTTAAAATCGTATGGGTTAAAGAAAACCCTAGATGCATTGTAATAATAATACTTTTATTTATTATAAAATAAATAAAGAATATAATATGTATATATATATATATATATATTTAGAAAGGGGTTTTGTTCAAATGTATATATGTATATATGGGATAAATAAATGATTTACAAAAATACATATTTTATAACATATCTTGTGAATTAGAAAATTAATTATTTTGATTAATTATTTAAATCTATATTTTTAAATAATTAAGAGTGGGATTTTTAAACAACTGAATTTGTAAAAATTGATATTTTATGTTAAAAATCTCAAAATTTTATTGTATTCCGGTCTAAATAGGGTATAGTTTATAAAAATAATTTTTATAAAAAGTTTGGGTTATTAAAACCGTCTTTAAAAAAAGAAACAGACCACCCGGCTCGAACCCGGGTGGTTTCTGTGTGAGGCAGCCATCTCAACCACAGGACCAGGGGACTAACCCGTGTTATGGAACCGGTTTGATTTGTATATAACCAATTCGGTTCAAGGGGCCGGGTCTGGCTTTGAGTCACGCACAAAAAGGACTGGTCTGCGTGGGTTTCGAACCCACACCACTCCTCTACAAACCTTCCGTCTTAACCGGTTGGTCTGGGAGTGGTTCGCTGATATAACATGAATCGTATAAGATTAAATGCGTTAACAGAAATGAATCAAAAATTCCTTTTTACAGTCGTATGAACAGGTCCAAGGATTTAAAGAAATTGAACCTGTTTTCGATTTGTGTTCTGCAAGACAACAAGGGGCTTTCGATGAGTGGTTAAAAACGAAATGAACGATGTAAGCCATACCTGTGATGGTTGCGTAACGAAGCCTGACGACTAAACGGAACGAGGCAATGTTTGGGGTGCTAGATCGACGAACAGGGATGGATCGAAACTCAATTGAGGTTTGGGTGAGATTATATAGAGTCGTGCGAAGGTTCGTGGTCATTTAATTTGATTAATTTCACTTTTAATGCCCGATTCGATTGCAAGGATTACAGTGACAATTGTAGTCTCAATTACGCGTTAATCCGATTCTAATAGAATGAATTGGGTCATGTAATGGGTTTAGATACATGCACGATCAGTCTACGCATGATTTTCGGGATTGAAACGCGTTTTATTAATCGAATTGGGATCGGATTGATTCGGCTTTGACTCCACAAAGTCAAATGGGTTTAAAATTTGAATTCAACCGCGTGATAAACTGAATTGAGTTGTTACATGGGTCAGGGTAAAGTCGATTAACGACTTCGTGTGCGGGGAAAGTCCATATCATCAGTCTTAATCGATTTCACAAGTTGAATTCCATCGATTTGGGCCTGTTTGACTTTTAAAGTCAAAATTGATGATTTGGGGTCAAAATTGGATCATATGGGTTCTAATCTAGGCCAAAGGCTCAATTGTAAGGGTGTGGGTTCACGTTTAGGGTTCGAAGACTTTGGGGGGGGGGGGTGTCAAGACCAATTTGCTAATAAAAAGGTATATGTATACATACATATATATATATATATACATATATATCTATATTTACCTATATAGATAATTAAGTTTTTTTTTAATAATTACCAAGCTCCAATATATGTGTGATCATGCATGTCATATATATATATATGTATGTTCCACTTGGAAAGTTTTTGTTTTCTTTGAATTAATATTAGAATGTTTTAAAAATATATTCATGTAACCCTAGAAATGTATTAAATGAAATATTAGGGTGAAATGTTTGCATCAAGATTGTGTTATAATTGAATCTTTGTTTATTGCACCAACAATACATGATAAAAATCAGAGATGTTACAAAACCCAATGAGCCCAATGACATGACAACCGAATGAGCAAATGAATATGCCTAGGAAATCATTAGCATGCAACTTTATGCTTCTCACAATGTGCACACACACTCGGGAATATATATGATCATACAAGTAATGGAGTATGTATAGAACACTCAAATGCCAAGACAATGAATCATGCATAATGTAATCTCCAAGAAATTCCAACCTTTATTTGAACTTGTCCGGCATTGTAATTTCTTTATTTTATGGGTACATCTATCAATTACAATAAATTACCTAATGTATTTATACATGCATGCATTGAATACCATTATTACAAAATGATAGATACTTATTTAAAGAAATTATATGAGTATTTATTATTACTGTACTAAATAAATATATATACATATATTTCAAAACCTACATAAATATATTAACACACATATTTATAAAAATACCAAATTATAATTGAAAGATTGTATTAATTACTTAATATTTTTCTTTTAAGTAAATGGGAATTAGTAGAAATAAAACCATTTTAATTATATAAATATATTTATGCAATTATTTCAAATCCATTAATAACAAATAAATAATTGGATTTATGTGTCTTAATTAATCTTAGTTAGTAAATTACATTTTTATTATTATTATAACCTTTAATTTTAACTAAATGATTCAAATGATTTTATAAAAAGTTCTAAATTTAATGATTCCATACTTTATAAAAGTACAGGGTTGATAATGTAAATTCCTGAAACTTAATTCCAATTAAAAATAAAGGTTTCTACATAAAATGATAAAACTATGAAAGGCCAGGGGCCTGTTTTGCCAAACCCGGATTTCCCCCTTCCTCTTTTCAGTCATGGGTTCGAAACCCGCTCAAGACTGGTTTCCGAAGCCACAATCGTGAACTCATCCGTGAGGCATTATCACGCTTAAAAGAAACCAGCTAAACGTTCATACCACGCGATCGATCCATCTCCTTCGAGTAATTGAGTTTTTATGAACCCATCGTGGTTGAACTAGTAACCGAAAGCCATTGAAGGCTCATTTAATCGATCGATTCGTTCCCGCATAAATTGTGTATAAATAGGTACCCCAATCCATCGACGACACTCAATACGAACTCCCTACATCCTTAAATCACTCGCTTATCGTCTCCGGAGCTCGGAATTTAGTCGAAAAACCCGAATCAGTTCTTCGAGCCTTTCTCCTTCGCCACTCAACCATTTCAGGTAATACTAGTGTCAAATAAATCGTATTAGTATGAGGGTCAATAACCCCATGATTTCGGGCTCGAACAGTTGGCCAATCAGGTGGATTATGAGGCTAGGGTTTACGGGTTTGGGAATGGGGAAGATGATGGCTGGGGTTGTGTGTTAATACTAAATCGAAACCGGTTAAGACCAAGGCATCATGCCCTGGTCTGATGTTTAATGTGTGTGTGTGTGTGACCCGGCTCTGGTCACAGGTTCGTTTCCGGTTGGACCCAGTTTTGGGATTTTATTATTGTTAATTATTTAAATGCATTATTTTATAATTAAAAATTCAAAAAAAAAATATATATATTCTGTAAGATTTCTTTTATATAAAAGCAGAAAATACAAATATATTGTTACTATTTTATTAATAATACAATAAACCACTTATAAAATCTCAAATAATTAAATGGTTAGACAAATTAACTAAATTATTTTGTTACACAGCTATAATGTTTAAATTATTATTAGAACCTATAAACAATTATCTTGGTGAGTATAATTATCCTAAATTATGTAGATACTTAAATAATTGTTTTTAGATTTATAATTATGCAAGTTTATTTTATTTGGAGCTTACTTATATTACTACCTATTTAATACCCTTTTATTTACCATTTCAGTAAAAGAAAATATTGTAGTAATTTAAAATAATTATCTTATTTACCTAAAACAATTATTTAAGTCTTTTAAATTATTTACTAATTATTTTAGAATAATTTTATACTAAACGTACTAGCAATCCAATCCATAATTTATTGTTCTTAGAATAATATAAACCTTTATCTATTTCATAATCCATTTGTTTAATCATTTCATAATAACTATATAAATTCAAACAATTTATTATCTTTACAAAACCCATATATTAAGGTTTCTAATTAACTCTAATTAGTATTAACCTATCCTTACCAATATATATTGTTCTTCAAACTTGTACAAGTCCCGTATCCAATCCCAAGTCCCATGAAACCCTAAAGTCCCAATATTTCCTCAATTCCATTTAGACACACATTAAATTTAGAGTATCATTATCTATGTAGGTTCATTGTGAGAAATCCTCACGAGACCTATTCATACCAACTCTAGCTTCAATACAAGTGAGTTTCATAGCCCCCTTTCTTTTTACTATTATTTACAAATACTCGGGGTGGAACATGTTTACATACTTTACTTACCAAATTCAATACCAATGTTCTCATGCTATTTACTACGTGCTTTATGTCTTAAACTGCTTGGTGACCATTACATGTATTGATACTAGTACATTCATTAACCTGCTAGCCAGGCCTAAGGTAGTACCTAACAATCCGATTCCAGTTAACACAAACCTTAGCGGGTTTTGTGTGTACCATATTACTATTTTTCTAAAACACAATCAGTGGGATTGTACTTACCAGTTTTCCATTTACTACGGATTGAATTGTACGCTTGGAACCTTGTATGTTTTCACATTTATGCCATAGTTACGCTTTGAACAATATTGAATTTCAAATCATTTTTACTAAACTTTTGTTAGTGTCAAAACCTATGTTACTCACCAACTACTTGTAGTTGACATTTACTCGCATGTTTCAGGTGCACCTATTTGAGGACCCTACCTGCTCATCTAGGACTTGGACCTAGTTAAATTTAAATTATGTTATGTTTTGAACGTTTCATTTTCCATTCCCTATGTAACGGATGATTTTAAGTTGATGAATAAATATTGTCATTTAATAATAGATGATCATGTGCTTATGAACAACCGCGTCAGCCCCGGCGTTTAATCCGCCGCCGGCCGGGGTGTGACAGATTGGTATCAGAGCCATGGTTATAGGGAATTAGGTTATTAGACACATGACCTAGACTATAACCTAGGAGTCCCAAACATGAGTTTAACTCGTGTCTTTTATTAGGAACTCCACACTATCTTTACTATGCATGCTTACCTACATCTATCTATTTTTGATTACCTGATACAACTCCATGAACTACGACAATCAAGAGTCTACATGAAACTATTTTAAACTACTTGAACTACATGAAACTTACACTTAGACTTAATAGTCTAATCCGAAGGAAACTCTCGTCAAAGGTATGTAAGTTCTAACTAATGAATGAGAACTTGTGCAATCCGGAAGGGTGGATTCCTGTATTCTAGGAATTCTGTCTAGGAAAGCATTTCGTATAAATCCAAATCAACCGATGGACCAGTTATGCTTTCCTAGGAATTCTTGGGATGAGTGTCCACTTATAGGCTAAAGCATGACTTCTCAAACATTAGAAAGACTTAAAATACCTTGATAAGCCAATGTGCCCAATAGGGTACCATCTATGTTTCACCTAATATCTTATGATTAAATTGCAAACTCTTGTACATGATTCACATCTTATGAACTTTTTATTCACCCGTTTGTAGAATGCCTCCCCGTCATGAGCGTAGGCACAACCTTACCGATAGGATCATTCAACAAATGGCTACAATCCTACCAACTATGGTCAATCAACTGAACCAGAATGCTGCACCAAGGAATCCCGCGTGTACATTCAAACACTTTAACTCCTGCAACCCCACCAAGTTTTATGGGAACGAGGAGGTACTGGACTTCTCCAATGGTTTGAAAGCATTGAGGGGACTTTCATCAATGCTGACTGTCCTGAGAACCTGAAGGTTCGTTATGCTACTAGTGTCTTCCAGAAGAGGGCACTAACATGGTGGAATGGAGAAAAGCGTAACCGTGGGATAGAAGTTGCACTAGCCTTGCCTTGGGCCGATGTGAAAGCACTCATGACCGATGAGTTTTGCCCCCGTAATGAGGTCAAAAAACTAGAAGCTGAATTCTGGGATCTCAAACAAGACAGTGGTGAAAGCCTTGCCTACACCACTCGCTTTCAAGAGCTTAGCCTACTAGTGCCCCATATGGTCACTCCTCTCTCGCGAGCCATTGAGAAGTACATCAATGGTCTGCCCATGCAAATTCAGGACACTGTTTTGGGTAGTAACCCAACCACTCTCGAGGAAGCCATCCGTCTCGCAGCAACCCTGTCAGACAATCATGTTAAGGCAGGGACTCTATCTAAAAAGGGTGTTAAGAAGACTATTGAGAAAGCCACTACTGAACCCCTCAAGGAGACCAAGTCTGAGTCTTCCTTCAATAACAGGAAAAGGAAGGGCAGGAACTTTGCCATTATCACACCTGCTACTCCTTTAGCGCAAGTAGCCCCTACTACCTACAACCCCAACAAGAAGCCTTATGTGGGGACTCTACCTCTGTGTAACACCTGCCAGCTCCATCATACTACCTACATGCCATGTCGTCTATGTACCAATTGTGGACGATCTGGGCATACGGCTAACATCTGTCGTGCTGCTCCCCGAGCTAACCAAGCTAATCAACCTAATGTCCTTGTCCCTGCCGCTATCGCCCAGGGTCGTGCTTGCTATGAGTGTGGAGACCCAAATCATTTTCAGGAACCGTTGCCCTAGGTTGGTCATTGTGAACCAAGACAACATGAATCAAGGCAACATGATACAGGGGAACGGGAACCAAGGTAACATGATTCAGGGAAACAGGAACCAGGGGAATATGAACCGGGGAAATGTGAATCAGGGGAATGCAAACCCCGTAGCTCGAGGACGTGCCTTCAACATCAATGCCAATGAGGCACAAGCCAACAACGATGTGGTGAACGGTGCGTTTCCAATTAATCAGCAATATGCTTCCATCCTATTTGATACTGGTTCCGATAGGAGTTTCGTGTCCTTTGAATTTGAACCACAACTCGCTATGAGTCGAGCTAAGTTAGACAAACCCTTTGATATTTTAGTAGCGGATGGTTATTCTGTTTCATGTGACACCATCATTAGAGATTGTACCTTAACCTTGAACGATCATGACTTTTCAATCAATCTTATTCCTATGGCCCTCGGAGGTTTTGACATCATAGTAGGCATGGACTGGCTGACCAAGCACCATGCTGAAGTCGTCTATTTTGACAAGTACATTCGTATCCCACTTGACTCGGGCGACATTTTGAACGTCTATGGTGAGAAGCCGTCGAAAGGACTCAAGCTCATGTCTTGCACTACCGCACAGAAGTATTTACGAAAGAAATGTGTGGCATTCTTGGCACATATTGTGGAACGAAAAGGCAAAGACAAGAGTCTCCAAGACATCCCCGTAATCAAGGACTATCCTGAAGTTTTTCCCGAAGATTTACCTGGTCTTCCTCCTATACGTCAAGTCGAATTTCGTATTGACTTAGTACCAGGAGCAAACCCCGTGGCTAAGTCACCTTATCGTCTTGCACCATCAGAGATGCAGGAACTTTCAAGTCAACTTTGAGAACTTTCTGACAAAGGATTTATTCGTCCTAGCGTGTCCCCTTAGGGAGCACCTGTTTTATTTGTCAAAAAGAAGGATGGTTCTTTCAGAATGTGCATCAACTATCGGGAACTTAACAAGCTTACCGTGAAGAACCGTTATCCACTTCTGACGATTGACGATTTATTTGATCAACTTCAAGGCTCGACTTATTTCTCTAAGATTGATCTTCGTTCTGGTTATCACCAGTTACGAGTCCTCGAATCCGATATCCCCAAGACAGCCTTTCGTACAAGATATGGTCATTACGAGTTCATGGTTATGCCCTTCGGACTAACCAATGCACCCGCAGTATTCATGGATCTTATGAACCGCGTATGTAAGCCGTACTTGGACAAGTTCGTGATCGTCTTCATTGACGACATCCTCATATATTCAAAAACCAAAGTGGAACACGAAGAACACTTGCGTTTGGTTTTGGATCTCTTAAAGAAGGAGCAACTGTATGCCAAGTTCTCCAAGTGTGAATTTTGGCTAAAGGAAGTCCAATTCTTGGGACACATAGTCAACGAGAAGGGTATTCACGTGGATCCCGCTAAGATCAAGGCGGTAAAGAACTGGCAAGCCCCAAATACCCCTACCGAAGTTCGCTCATTTCTAGGTTTAGCGGGCTATTACCGTCGATTCATAGCGAATTTTTCAAAGATCGCGGTACCACTCACAGCCTTAACTCACAAAGGCAAACCCTACGAGTGGGGACCAAAACAGGAAGAGGCCTTTCAAACCCTGAAACAGAAACTATGTGAGGCTCCTATCCTTACCCTTCCCGATGGAACCGAAGACTTTGTCATTTATTACGACGCTTCCCACTTAGGCCTAGGTTGTGTTCTAATGCAACGAGGCAAAGTGATCGCTTATGCGTCCCGACAACTCAAAATCCATGAGAAGAATTATACGACGCACGATCTTGAGTTGGGTGCGGTTGTATTTGCTCTTAAAATTTGGAGACATTACCTATATGGTACCAAATGTGAGATTTACACCGATCATAAGAGTCTCCAGCACATCTTCAATCAAAAGGAGCTCAACATGAGGCAAAGGCGTTGGGTTGAACTCCTAAACGACTACGACTGCAATATTCGTTATCATCCTGGTAAGGCGAATGTAGTGGCTGATACTCTTAGCCGTAAAGAACCTATCAAGATTCACAGCATTCGAATCCAAAATGATATTCAAACTCGCATCCTTGAAGCACAACATCTTTCCGTCACTGAAGGAAACATGTACAACGAAATGTCATGTGGTGCTGAACTCCAACTTGAAACCAAACCCGATGGGTTACTTTACTTTCTAAATCGTATCTGGATTCCGGACCGTGACAACCTTCGTACCTTTATCATGAACGAGGCTCACAAGACGCGTTACTCTGTGCATCCTGGTGCATACAAAATGTACATGGATCTCCGTACCCAATACTGGTGGCCTGGTATGAAGAAGGACATTGCCCTCTATGTGTCCAAATGCCTTACTTGTTTGAAGGTTAAAGCCGAGCACCAGCGCCCATCCGGATTACTTGAACAACCCGAGATTCCCGTGTGGAAATGGGAGTGTATTGCCATGGATTTTATAACCAAACTCCCACAAACATCTCGTGGGCATAATAGCATTTGGGTAATCATCGACTGCTTGACAAAATCTGCTCATTTCATACCCATACGTGAGGACTACCGAGTCGAGAAATTAGCTCGAATCTATATTGATGAGATCGTTAGTCGTCACGGTGTACCTCTCAACATTATTTCTGATCGTGATGGACGATTCACCTCTCATTTATGGCAATCCTTACAATCAGCCTTGGGCACTCAGTTGAATCTTAGTACGGCTTACCATCCGCAAACCGATGGTCAGTCCGAACGAACGATTCAAACCCTCGAAGATATGCTTAGAGCCTGTGTCATTGACTTCAAGGGAAACTGGGATTTACACCTACCCCTAGTCGAGTTCTCATACAACAACAGTTATCACACAAGCATTAACATGGCTCCTTTTGAAGCACTTTATGGTCGGAAGTGCCGCTCTCCTGTCTGCTGGGCGGAAATTGGTGAATCATAAATCACTGGTCCTGAACTGATTCAAGAGACTTCCGACAAGATAATGTTAATCCGAGACAACCTTCTAGCAGCAAAAAGTCGGCAAAAGAGCTATGCCGACAAACGTCGAAAACCCTTAGAATTTCAGGTTGGCGATCTGGTTCTTCTCAAGGTATCCCCTTGGAAAGGCGTAGTTCGTTTTGGAAAGAAAGGGAAACTTGCGCCAAGATTCGTGGGCCCTTTTAAAATCCTTGAGCGGATTGGAAAAGTAGCCTATAAGTTGGACCTACCCGAAGGACTCAGTAACGTTCATCCGACATTTCATGTCTGGAACTTAAAGAAATGCTTAGCTGACGAGAATCTCCACATACCACTCGAAGAGATTCACATTGACGAAACTATGCACTTCGTGGAGAAGCCCGTCGAGATCATGGACCGAGAAGGTAAGCAACTAAAGCGAAGTCGAATTCCAATCGTTAAGGTTCGATGGGAATCCAAATGTGGCCCTGAGTTCACTTGGGAACGTGAGGATCAAATGAAGGCCAAATACCCACATCTATTTCCAGGACCCTCTTCCTAATCAATTTCGGGACGAAATTTCCTAAAGTAAGGGAGACTGTAATCTCCAAGAAATTCCAACCTTTATTTGAACTTGTCCGACATTGTAATTTCTTTATTTTATGGGTACATCTATCAATTATAATAAATTACCTAATGTATTTATACATGCATGCATTGAATACCATTATTACAAAATGATAGATACTTATTTAAAGAAATTATATGAGTATTTATTATTACTCTACTAAATAAATATATATACATATATTTCAAAACCTACATAAATATATTAACACACATATTTATAAAAATACCAAATAATAATTGAAAGATTGTATTAATTACTTAATATTTTTCTTTTAAGTAAATGGGAATTAGTAGAAATAAAACCATTTTAATTATATAAATATATTTATGCAATTATTTCAAATCCATTAATAACAAATAAATAATTGGATTTATGTTTCTTAATTAATCTTAGTTAGTAAATTACATTTTTATTATTATTATAACCTTTAATTTTAACTAAATGATTCAAATGATTTTATAAAAAGTTCTAAATTTAATGATTCCATACTTTATAAAAGTACAGGGTTGATAATGTAAATTCCTGAAACTTAATTCCAATTAAAAATAAAGGTTTCTACATAAAATGATAAAACTATGAAAGGCCAGGGGCCTGTTTTGCCAAACCCGGATTTCCCCCTTCCTCTTTTCAGTCATGGGTTCGAAACCCGCTCAAGACTGGTTTCCGAAGCCACAATCGTGAACTCATCCCTGAGGCATTATCATGCTTAAAAGAAACCGGCTAAACGTTCATACCACGCGATCGATCCATTTCCTTCGAGTAATTGAGTTTTTATGAACCCATCGTGGTTGAACTAGTAACCGAAAGCCATTGAAGGCTCATTTAATCGATCGATTCGTTCCCGCACAAATTGTGTATAAATAGGTACCCCAATCCATCGACGACACTCAATACAAACTCCCTACATCCTTAAATCACTCGCTTATCTTCTCCGGAGCTCGGAATTTAGTGAGAAAACCCGAATCAGTTCTTCGAGCCTTTCTCCTTCGCCACTCAACCATTTCAGGTAATACTAGTGTCAAATAAATCGTATTAGTATGAGGGTCAATAACCCCAAGATTTTGGGCTCGAACAGTTGGCCAATCGGGTGGATTATGAGGCTAGGGTTTACGGGTTTGGGAATGGGGAAGATGATGGCTGGGGTTGTGTGTTAATACTAAATCGAAACCGGTTAAGACCAAGGCATCATGCCCTGGTCTGATGGTTAATGTGTGTGTGTGTTGTGACCCAGCTCTGGTCACGGGTTCGTTTCCGGTTGGACCCAGTTTTGGGATTTTATTTTTGTTTAATTATTTAAATGCATTATTTTATAATTAAAAATTCCAAAAAAAAAATATATATTCTGTAAGATTTCTTTTATATAAAAGCAGAAAATACAAATTTATATATTCTTACTATTTTATTAATAATACAATAAACCACTTATAAAATCTCAAATAAATAAATGGTTAGACAAATTAACTAAATTATTTATTTTGTTACACAGCTATAATGTCTAAATTATTATTAGAACCTATAAACAATTATCTTGGTGAATATAATTATCTTAAATTATGGAGATACTTAAATAATTATTTTTAGATTTATAATTATGCAAGTTTATTTCATTTGGAGCTTACTTATATTACTACCTATTTAATACCCTTTTATTTACCATTTCAGTAAAAGAAAATATTGTAGTAATTTAAAATAATTATCTTATTTACCTAAAACAATTATTTAAGTCTTTTAAATTATTTACTAATTATTTTAGAATAATTTTATACTAAACGTACTAGCAATCCAATCCATAATTTATTGTTCTTAGAATAATATAAACCTTTATCTATTTCATAATCCATTTGTTTAATCATTTCATAATAACTATATAAATTCAAACAATTTATTATCTTTACAAAACCCATATATTAAGGTTTCAAATTAACTCTAATTAGTATTAACCTATCCTTACCAATATATATTGTTCTTCAAACTTGTACAAGTCCCGTATCCAATCCCAAGTCCCATGAAACCCTAAAGTCCCAATATTTTCTCAATTCCATTTAGACACACATTAAATTTAGAGTATCATTATCTATGTAGGTTCATTGTGAGAAATCCTCACGAGACCTATTCATACCAACTCTAGCTTCAATACAAGTGAGTTTCATAGCCCCCTTTCTTTTTACTATTATTTACAAATACTCGGGGTGGAACATGTTTACATACTTTACTTACCAAATTCAATACCAATGTTCTCATGCTATTTACTACGTGCTTTATGTCTTAAACTGCTTGGTGACCATTACATGTATTCATACTAGTACATTCATTAACCTGCTACCCAGGCCTAAGGTAGTACCTAACAATCCGATTCCAGTTAACACAAACCTTAGCGGGTTTTGTGTGTACCATATTACTATTTTTCTAAAACACAATCAGTGGGATTGTACTTACCAGTTTTCCATTTACTACGGATTGAATTGTACGCTTGGAACCTTGTATGTTTTCAAATTTATGCCATAGTTACGCTTTGAACAATATTGAATTTCAAATCATTTTTACTAAACTTTTGTTAGTGTCAAAACCTATGTTACTCACCAACTACTTGTAGTTGACATTTACTCGCATGTTTCAGGTGCACCTATTTGAGGACCCTACCTGCTCATCTAGGACTTGGACCTAGTTAAATTTAAATTATGTTATGTTTTGAACGTTTCATTTTCCATTCCCTATGTAACGGATGATTTTAAGTTGATGAATAAATATTGTCATTTAATAATAGATGATCATGTGCTTATGAAAAACCGCGTCAGCCCCGGCGTTTAATCCGCCGCCGGCCGGGGTGTGACACATAAATCATAAGCTTGCTAAAAGATCAAATCTCTACCAACTAACATGAAACAAAGCACAAATCAAGAGGGCTTTAAACGGGTTGTAACTTGGCAATGGCTAAGGGTAAGGAAGTGGAATTTAAAATTGGCTAAAAATCCGGCGGCTATGCTAACTCAAAAACTAAAACAACTTCTAATATGAAAAATAGACTAACTAATACTTTCGTATAGATAAAAGCTAATAACCGAATTCTTTCCATATTTGCTCACAAAATTGCTCTAATCGGCTATAATTCACCTAATTTTGGTGAATTTTTTTATTTATTTTTTTTTACACTATTTCTTTTCTTTCCTTTGAAGGGAACTAAGTCAATATGCATCTTTCCTTAGCTAAAAACTTCTCAAGAATTTGAAGATTACAACAAAATAAAAGCTATAAAATTAACATTAGCCGACCGGATTTCTAACACGGGCGAAAAATAAATGAAAAGGCTAATGAAGGTTTGAGTGTGGTGTAATGTGGGTATTAAAAGAAAACGACAGGATAGGCTCAACGTGGCTAACTAGTGGATGTGTTCGGGTGAGGGAAAATAAAAATAAAAGGCTCACAAAGGAGGGTTTATCCTAATGCCTCAATCATTTTTATGCAATATTTATGTTCATGATTTCGAAATGTATACTAAAAGCAAGTTCTAATAAGCATGAAACATCCGGCACACTCAAATCCGCAAAACGAGAGCAAACAATGTCTAAAGCTATCAAGGCTCAAAAATAAACTCATGGAAACGGAAAGGAATGAGTGTAAGCAAAAGGTTACATGCAACTCATTCGTATAACCCACTAAAACTCATGGTTATCACAAAAAATTGGGTTTGACTCGATGGAATTTCTATTCAATTGCTTTCGAAAAATCAAACCTCTATTATTTACTGAAAATCGTGAATGCTAAACGGTTAACTATTATTATATTTTTGTGTTTTCTTTTTTTTAGTTTTATAAAATTGATTTAGTGTCAATAAAAATTATGAAGGAAGAGTTTGCAAAAATGAAGTGATAAAATGCTCAAAAGGACAAACATCGCGTGAATAAATTCCCACCCTACACTTAGAAACATACATTGCCCTCAATGTATGCAAAAACAATGTAAAGCGAAGAATAAACACCCAACCCCACACTTAGAAACATACATTGCCCTCAATGTATGCAAAAACATGCAAAGCAAATTGGAATGCAATGCAATGAAGCATGAAGGGAGAACTGAAACTTCCCTCATGTCGATCATGGCACACGCAAAAAGCGTACCCACAAAAATGACGTTCCACGAAGTTCCACAATTCCAAGATCTAATCAAGACTAACAACATCAAACACAGATCAGTAACATCAAGCCAAAATATAAACAGAAATGTAAAGACAAATATATATAACAGTACATGGAAATAAAAGTACAACAAAAGAACAACATAAACGCCGAAGCGTGATACAAGAGTTTGTACAACATACAATAAAGTACAACTCACAAAAATGATTCCAAAAGGCAATGGGAGGTACTAATCCCATTGCACGCCCTCAAGGTCGATGCCGGTGGCCCCGCCGACCTCGCCTCCTGCTGCTGCTGGTGGTTGTGGTGATGGTGGTGGTGACTGATGGTGCGGTGGAGATGGTGGTGGCTGATGATGCGGTGGAGATGGTGGTGGCTGATCAGGCTGCTGCTCCGGCTGCATAAAGAATGGAAGGGGAACCACGTATGGTGCCCCGCCAGCAGCAGCAACGGCGCACTGGACCTCATACTGCCAGGTCCAGTAACGCATGAACAGGTCATGTGGAATGACAACCGCAGGCGGTGGTGGCGGCGGAGGCGGCTGGTCGGGCTGCTGATGCTCGTGCCCCTGCTCCTGCTCTTGCTGAGCAGCGTGTGCCTGATGGGCGGCGGCGACGGCCTCGGCCTGCACAAGATCTGGATCGGGACCCTGGCGGTCTGGATCCCACGTCCGTCCCCATCTATCTACAAATCTGATCCCTCCTGCGCCACGGCGAGCTACGTGCATGTTTCGCAGTCTCTGCACGGTCATCACGACGGTCTCTGCCATAGGGGTCAGGTCCCCTGTCAAGTCGTCGGTCAGCAACTGAAAGTGACTCGCCAGCTTGGTCACGAAGTGACCTCCATAAATGGCGCTGGTAACATCGCGCCTAGAGCTGTTCACCAAGTACCCCGCGATAGAATGCGCAAAATTACAGGTGCGCGGGCGTACAAGGAAAAATAAATAGAATAGCTCTCGCAAGTTCACGAACGTCTCTCCCTGTCCTCTCCCAGAAATCGAATAGACAATAAAGCGATGAAGAACACGGTGCAAGGGGTCCCGAAGGCTCGAAGCCTTGGTCAAACTCGGATCGTACATCCCAAATCCAAACTCATGCCAGAACAGATCTTTATCCTCCTCTGTCAGGAACTCGGTGATACCATCGGTGAATATCTCAGTATGAAGCTCCTGCCTCGTATACATGCCCAGTAATCTCCCGAACCTGGAAACTGACATCACTCACCACTCCCCTCCTAGCCTAAACCTAATCGTCTCGGGCTGCTCTAGGTCCGCGCAAGGATAATCGAACTCATAAGTGGAGTAAAACTCCATCACAAGCTCGACATACTGAATCGCGTGAAATCTAAACAAGCGGCGCCACGGGGCGGTGACGAGATCGTTCCACCGATCCTGCTGACCGATGGCGTCTATGGCGGCCGGCTCTAAACGACGAGCGGCTAAAATCCGGCCTCTGCGTGGCCACAAAACATCCAAACGAGCCTCGTGCTCATGCTCGTTCAAGTCAAACTCAAGGTACGGGTGGTCCCTGTTACCTGCCATCTGCACGACAACAAAATTAAAATCAAAACAGTTATGAAGACGCTAAACTGAAGTTATGAAGTTTCTGACCTAATTATGAAGGGGCACGGTCGCGCCTGGGAAGGGGGCACAGTCACGCCTGGGAAGGGGGCACAGTCGCGCCTGGGAAGGGGCACGACCGCGCCTAGACCAAAATGTGAGCCCACGGTCGCGCTAAGGAAACATACGGCCGCGCCTAGCACAAACCCAAGTTGACACGACCGGGCTAGTAGGAGACACGGTCGCGTTCACCCAAAAACTATTTCCTGGAAACTACAAAAGCCGAGCACGACCGCGCCTGGTCATGAGCGCGACCGTGCTCAACCCATTTTAGGGTTTTCAGAGGTAAAATTGAACCATTTTTCTTACGTTTATGAAGGGGCTTTTGCAACCATGACATTCTAGGATGTTAATACAATGATTCTAGGCATTTACAAGCTACAAACAACCAAGAGATGGGAAAATTGTAGAAAATCCTAAAAAAGAATAAAAACCTAAGTTTTTAAACACAAATGGAATACCGTCCTAGGTTTAAACAAGAATAAAAGCGAGTAACAGGTTAGAACGTACCTCAAAATCGAGGAAATGGAGAACAAATGCCGGAAGATAAAGGTAAATCGCAATGGGGAGGGTCGGAATATGTTTGGGGGAAAGTGTCTGACCATTTGGATGTTTGAACTAATTTGAACTGCCCCAAACACTTAGGCACGACCGCGCCAAGTGCTTAGGCACGACCGCGCCTAGGTTTAGAGGAACGACCGAGCCAAGTGCTTAGGCAGGACCGTGTCTCTAACCCAGCAGACAGAAAAACCTGAGTTTTATGCAGCTTGACCCCTACCCGACTGCGATTCTTCCAAACTAAAATGTCTAAAAATTCAGAAAACATACCTGAGACATCCCAATCACTAACCAAAGTCCGCTTGATCCAAAACACGTTCCGATCACCTAAACTCAAAAATAAATGGTAAAATCCTAAAAAATAAAGAAAATAAAAATAAGAAGATAAACATAGAAACAAAATCTAAGAAGTGTTACCAAAGATGATACCAGAACATGCTAAGTTTATTAATGAGTCGTTAACTAGACTCAAGTCCCCGAATTCATTTATCCTTGGGGTGGAGGTCAACCACCTCCAATGCCGGGTCAACTGGTCCGTCAATGTATGGCATAAGATGATGACCGTTGACCTTGAAGATCCTCCCATCTTCGTGCTCAATTTCGACGGTCCCATAAGGAAACACCTCCTTAACCGTGTAGGGACCCATCCATCGGGACTTCAACTTCCTGGGAAGCAATCGCAACCTAGAGTTGTAAAGCAACACACGACCACCCACTCGGAATTCCTTCTTGTCCTTCAAGCGCCGGTCATGTAAACTCTTAGTGCGCTCCTTGTAGATCGTGGAGTTTGCATAGGCTTGATTCCGCAACTCATCAAGCTCATGAATCTGAGTGAACCGGTTCTCTCCCGCGCTCACCAAGTCAAGATTCACCACCTTCAATGCCCAATAAGCCTTATGATTCAACTCCACCGGAAGATGGCACGCCTTCCCATAGATCAACATAAATGGTGTGGTACCAATAGTCGTCTTATAGGCTGTCCAGAAGGCCCAGAGTGCATCATCTAACCTGTTCAACCAATCCTTACGGTTCTGACCAACCGTTTTCTCAAGAATCCGCTTTATGCCCCGGTTGGTGACCTCTACCTGTCCACTGGTCTGTGGATGGTAGGCTGTGGAGAATCTATGGTTTACACCATATCGTGATAGAGCCTTCTCCAACTGGGAGTTGCAGAAGTGGGTCCCACGGTCACTAATAAGGGCTTTGGGGGCACCAAAGTGAGAGAATAGCTTCTTCAGAAATTGAACAACCACCCTAGCATCATTAGTAGGCAAAGCTTGAGGCTCGGCCCACTTAGAAACGTAGTCAACAACGACTAGGATATACCGGTTGCCACGAGAAGCTGGGAAAGGTCCCATAAAGTCAATACCCCAGACATCAAAAATATCACAAATCTGGATGCTGTTCTGGGGCATCTCATTCCTAGATGAAATGTTGCTCGCCCTCTGGCAAGCGTCACAAGCTCGGATCATCTCATGAGCATCCCTGAAGATGGTAGGCCAGAAGAAACCGGCGTCAAAGACCTTCTTCGCGGTCAAGGTAGCTCCATGATGTCCACCTGTCGGGCCCTCGTGGCAGTGTCAAAGCACCTGACGTGCCTCATCTCCAAATACACACCTGCGCACGATCTGATCAGCCCCGACTCGAAACAAATAGGGATCCTCCCAAAGATAGTGCTTCACATCCGTAAAGAACTTTCGCTTCTGCTGATGTGTTAAGCCCTTAATCACAATCCCACTAGCAAGAAAGTTTGCAAAATCCGCAAACCATGGACACTCCTCATCTTGTGTATGTATGTGCATGAGAAACTCGTGGGGGAAATGATCATTTATGGATAACCCCACAAGTTCAGATGAAGCTGAGCACTCAAGACGGGACAAGTGGTCCGCTGCAACATTCTCCGCGCCCTTCTTATCGCGGATCTCAATGTCGAACTCCTGAAGCAGCAAAACCCATCGGATTAGCCGGGGTTTGGCATCCTGTTTGCTGAACAGGTGCCTAAGGGCTACATGATCGGTGAATACAATGGTCTTTGATAGGACGAGATAAGACCGGAATTTATCGAAAGCGAAGGCAACGGCTAGGAGCTCCTTCTCTGTTGTGGTGTAATGCTCCTGTGCGTCATTGAGCGTCTTGCTCGCATAATAAATCGGATGAAACTGCTTCTCTCTCCTCTGTCCTAAGACCGCCCCAACAGCGAAGTCACTCGCGTCACACATGATCTCAAATGGCAGCTTCCAATCAAGAGCCACCATGATAGGGGCATTCACCAACTTCTCCTTCAACAAATCGAATGCACTGAGGCACTCGTCGGAGAACACGAACTGGGCTTCCTTCTCAAGAAGATGGATCATCGGTCGGGCAATCATAGAAAAATCTTTAATAAAGCGCCTGTAAAAGCCCTCGTGACCAAGGAAGCTCCGAATAGATTTCACAGAAGTCGGCGGGGGCAGCTTAGATATGGTGTCAATCTTAGCTCTATCAACCTCAATCCCCGCGCGTGAAACCTCGTGCCCAAGCTCAATGCCCTCATTCACCATGAAGTGGCATTTCTCCCAGTTCAACACTAGATTGGCCTCTTTGCACATAGCCAACATCCTCTCCAGATTCTCGAGGCAATGATCAACGGAACTCCCAAACACAAAAAAGTCATCCATGAAAACCTCCATGGAGTCCTCAATCATATCATGGAAAATGGCCACCATGCAACGCTGGAAAGTGGCCAGAGCATTACACAATCCAAAGGGCATCCGCCGATAAGCAAATGTGCCATAGGGACATGTGAATGTCGTCTTCTCCTGGTCCTCAGGAGCGATCAGATCTGGAAGTAGCAAGAGAAGCCATCCAGGAAACAATAGAACATCTTTCCCGCTAATCTCTCCAACATCTGATCAATGAACGGGAGGGGAAAATGGTCTTTCCGAGTAGCATCATTGAGTTTGCGGTAATCGATGCAAACTCTCCAACCGGTGACTGTACCAGTAGGAATCAACTCATTCCTCTCGTTGGTGATGACAGTCATGCCTCCCTTCTTAGGGACAACCTGAACCGGGCTAACCCAAGGTGAATCGGAGATGGGATAAATCAAACCAGCATCAAGTAACTTAATCACCTCCTTCTTCACTACCTCCTGCATGTTCGGGTTAAACCTCATCTGGTGCTGCACAGCGGGCTTGTAGTCATCCTCCATAAGGATCTTATGGGTACAGAAAGAGGGATTAATTCCCTTAATGTCCATAATCCTCCATGCAATAGCCTGCTTGTGCTCCTTTAGCACCTCCAGTAGCCTCTCCTTCTCATCACTCGTCAAATCAGAGGCGATAATAACATGTAATCGAGACTCACCATCTAAAAAGGCATACTCCAAATGGCTCGGGAGCTCCTTAAGCTCAACAGGTGGTGGGTCCTCAATAGAAGGCCGCTCAATCGGCTCAGACTCTCTATCAACCATCTCAAAAACCGCTAAACACTGGGGAAACTCATAGCTCTCCTGGCTATGCAACTGCTCATCAAACTGATCCCCACCAACTGGATCAAATGTCTCCCCTCCTACAATCTGGGTGTCCAGGGACTCCTCCTTAGCTGTGTCCTGGAGATGATCATTCACACAAGAATAAATAGCCTCAACAAAGTAAAGTGAATCATCCTGATTCTAGGTGTGCTGCATGGATCTCCCCACATCAAAGGTCACTTCCTGTTCATCCACCCTCAATGTAAGCCTCCCCGAATACACATCAATTAGGGCCTTGGCAGTGGCCAGGAACGGTCGACCTAGGATAATAGGGACATTCTTGTCCTCATCCATGTCCAGAATCACAAAGTCTACAGGAAACACAAAACGATCAACCTTAACCAACATATTCTCCACCATCCCTTGCGGATACTTGACCGAACGATCGACCAGATGGATACTCATGCGTGTCGGTGTAGGTTCTCCCAACTCAAGCTTAGCAAAGACCGCATATGGCATGAGGTTAATGCTAGCACCAAGGTCAGCTAAGGCGTTCGTAACCGACAAGCTACCTATAAAGCAGGGGATGGTAAAACTCCCCGGATCTCGTCTCTTCTTTGGTAGCTTGTTCTGAATCACCGCCGAACACTCCTCATTCAGCGTCACCTGACACAACTCCTCCAATTTCCTCTTATTCGTGAGGATATCCTTCAAGAATCTCGCATACTTAGGCATCTGAGCTAGAGCCTCCACAAATGGTAAGTTGATATGCAACTGCTTAAACAACCCTAGAAACTTACCATACTGCTCCTCCATCTTCGGCTTCTTCAATCTGCCTGGGTATGGAACGACGGGAGTGCAATCTCTCACAGGCTCGCGAGGGAGCGATATGCTCGTCGGTTTACCCCTCGGCGGTGTCTCATCAGGAATCTCAATCACAACCTCCTCCTCAGATGACTCATGCACACGAACCTGTGGATCCGGTACTGTGTCTCTAACGCTCTTCAAAGTGATGGCCTTCACATGAGCATTGGGATTGGGCTCAGTGTTGCTAGGCAGGCCACCTGGCGGTCTCTTAGAAAGAAGCTTCGCGATCTGCCCGTCCTGGTACTCTATGTTCTGGATCGAAGCTTTCTGATTCCTCAACTCAGTCTCATGCGTGTGGAAGCACTACTCCATGTACCAGTTCTGCTTCTCTGCCAACTGATTCTGACTTTCTGAGTTGGCAAGTAGCTGTGCAACCATGTCCTCTAAACTGGATTTACCCGTAGGTGCGGGTGGTGGACTGCTGCTAGAACCTTGGCCTTGAAACTGGCCCTGCTGAGGTCGAAACTGGGAACTCTGTCCCTGAGACTGGTGGGACTGATGCTGGAATGGGGGGCGCTGAGTGAATCCGAGTGGTTGCTGGCTATTGTTGCCAGACTTTCAACTGAAATTCGGGTGATTCCTCCACCCCGGATTATATGTGTTGCTGTAGGGATTATTCTGGGGATGATTCTGGTTGGACATGAAATCAACCTACTCGTGGGCCCCTGATTCCCAACCTGACAAGCACTCGTGGGATGCGCCCCACCACAAAACTCACACAAGGACTGGGCCTTGTGGACGTGCATCTGATCAATCTTGGTGGAAAGTGCTTCCACCTAGGCAGCAAAGAGGTAATTCCATCCACTTGATTGACACCCTGCATCTGAGTTCGCGCTCGGAAAATATGCTGAGTGTAGCTCTTTGATGCCACCTTCTCTAGCAAGTCATACGCCTCCTAGGGTGTCTTCGTTCCAAAGTCTCCACCCGCGTATGCATCGATCCGCTACTTCCCAGTCATCTCTAGACCAGTGTAGAAGGTCTCACACTGCTGCCACTTCAACAATCCATGGTGGGGAACCTTCCTCATCAGTTCCTTGAATCTCTCCCACGCCTCATTGATCGTCTCCCCGTCGTCCTGCTGGAAAGAAAGAATCCTAGCCCTCAACTTTGATGTTTTCTCCGGTGGGAAGTACTTTTCTAAGAATTTAGCAGCCATCTGGTCCCAAGTACTAATGGACCTAGGGGGAAGTGACAGTAACCAAGCCTTGGCTCGATCCCGTAAGGAAAACGGGAACAACCGGAGCCGAATAGCATCGTCGGTAGCGTCACGAATTTTGAAAGTGGCGGAAATCTCTAAGAAACTGGCCAAATGAGTATTAGGATCCTCGTGATCCTTGCCATCGAACTGACACATGTTCTGCACCATCTGTATAATGCTGGATTTGATCTCGAACTGGTGTGCTCCAACTGTCAGCCTATTGATGCTTGACTCCAAACCCTCAAGTGTCGGTTTGCCAAAATCCGAAAGCGTCCGACCCGCATCCTCGTTCGCCATCTCCTCTACCTCGTCAACAACAACCTCGTCAACAACAACCTCGTCAAATTCGAGTAACCGGGCCACAAATAGGGAACGGGCTCGCTGTCTCCAATGAAGATCACGCTCCGGCTCGGAAGACGGCTCAGGAACCTCCTCGACGGGAGTTGAGAACATACACGATTTGCACGACAAGTTAGATTTAAATACGCGAACCTAGGATAAAGAAAACACAAGTTAGACAAAAACAAAAATAAAACAAAAATAAAATAAAATAAAAATGAAAATAAAAACAAAAAATAAAATGGGATAAAAACCAAGATGTATATATATACAAATGAAGCTAAAAATAACAAGTAAAATGCAAAAATATCTATACACACAAAATTGCAAAATAACAAACAAGGAAACGCGATATTCACAAAAAAATATATATACTAAATGACTAAAAATTAATTCCAATCGTTCTCGCAAAAACCGTGTCCCCGGCAACGGCGCCAAAAACTTGATGCGTGTAAACTATATATATATTTTTATAAGTATTTTTCACACAATATGAGTTTTAAAAAGGGTTTTCACCAAAGACTAATCACACACATCGGGCAGTGTACCCGTCGGATAGCAATATAGTAAAGGTAAGAACCGGATATCAATCCGTGGACACGGTGGAATGCAATAATTAACCGGAACTAAGATTCAATCAAGTATGGGTAAAAGATGTTTTGAAGAGTTTGTTTTAATTAACTATCATGCAAATATATAAACTAAGCTAAAATCACAAATCAAACAATCAAGGAGAAAATATCACTTCAGTGTCGAATCCATCTAGAATACATTCAATACACTCATGGAAACATGGCAAATACACGATACATAAATTGACTAAATTCTCGTCAAAGATATCTAATCAAATGACCATTCGGAAAGATAGCATGAATTACACAAACCAACCACCTAAAGTCATACAATGAAGCTCACATGTTTAATAGTCATGTCAATGTTTATAAAGATTGAACTAGCTTTCGATTAAGGTACACTAATCCAACAACTTGTTGGAAAGATAATATGAACAACACACTATCCACGTCAAGTTGATTAAATTAGACAACAATATGCATTTCTTCAACATACAATGTTCATATAAAGGTTATATAAATTAGGAGGATGTGTCAACAATTCCTAGATAAACATAATACTAAATATGACACATCATAACAAACACTTTGTCTTTCCAAACATAAGCATAATGTTACACATACAAATATAATGATTTATAAACAAGACTTCATTCACCATTCCTAGTCAAATGCCATAAACTAGTATAAATACATACACCAATCCATGAATATAAGCATAAACCACAAGTTTTCCAACATAAAACGGCATACACAAATACAAGTCTTGTAAACGACTCAAAATACTTGAATACATAATTTCATCAAAGAATAATCATACGATTGTCATAACATTAACACAATAATTGCCAATAATCCATGAATGTTGTAAAATGTATCTAAACTTCATCTAAACCAAAGTGAATAAGAGTTTTAGCTCATCATGAGCACCAAAATTACAAATAAGCAGGGAAAAATTGTGAGAAACATGATATGAAAACAAGAATCAAACCACTCCTCCAAGCCTAGATGTTGTTGTTGATGTATGGTGATCCTCTTGATGTTGTATCCTCTCCTCAGATGACTCATGCACAGGAACCGGTGGATCCGGTCCTGTGTCTCTACCGCTCTTCAAAGTGATGGCCTTCACATGAGCGTTGGGATTGGGCTCAGTGTTGCTAGGCAGGCCACCTGGCGGTCTATCAGAAAGAAGCTTCGCGATCTGCCTGACCTGGTTCTCTATGGTCTGGATCGAAGCTTTCTGATCCTTAACTCAGTCTCATGCGTGTGGAAACGCTCCTCCATGTACCGGTTCTGCTTCTCTGCCAACTGATTCTGACTTTCTGAGTTGGCAAGTAGCCGTGCAACCATGTCCTCTAAATTAGATTTACCCTCAGGTGCGGGTGGTGGACCGCTGCTAGAACCTTGGCCTTGAAACTGGCCCTGCTGAGGTCAAAACTGGGAACTCTGTCCCGGAGACTGGTGGGACTGATGCTGGAATGGGGGCGTTGAGTGAATCCGGGTGGTTGCTGGCTATTGTTGCCAGACTTCCAGCTGAAATTCGGGTGATTCCTCCACCCCGGATTATATGTGTTGCTGTAGTGATTATTCTGGGGATGATTCTGGTTGGACATGAAATCAACCTGCTCGTGGGCCCCCTGATTCCCAACCTGACAAGCACTTGTGGGATGCACCCCATCACAAAACTCACACAAGGACTGGGCCTTGTGGACGTGCATCTGATCAATCTTGGTGGAAAGTGCTTCCACCTAGGCAGCTAAAGAGGTAATTCCATCCACTTGATGGACACCCTGCCTCTGAGTTCTCGCTCAGGAAGTTTGCTGAGTGTAGCTTTTTGATGCCACCTTCTCTAGCAAGTCATTCTCCTCCTGGGGTGTCTTCGTTCCAATGTCTCCACCCGCGTATGCATCGATAAGCTGCTTCCCAGTCATCTCTAGACTATTGTAGAAGGTCTCACACTGCTGCCACTTCAACAATCCATGGTGGGGAACCTTCCTCATCAGTTCCTTGAATCTCTCCCACGCCTCATAGATCGTCTCCCCGTCGTCCTGCTGGAAAGAAAGAATCCTAGCCCTTAACTTTGATGTTTTCTCCGGTGGGAAGTACTTTTCTAAGAATTTAGCAGCCATCTGGTCCCAAGTACTAATGGACCTAGGGGGAAGTGACAGTAACCAAGCCTTGGCTCGATCCCGTAAGGAAAACGGGAACAACCGGAGCCGAATAGCATCGTCGGTAGCGTCATGAATTTTGAAAGTGGCGCAAATCTCTAAGAAACCGGCCAAATGAGTATTAGGATCCTCGTGATCCTTGCCATCGAACTGACACATGTTCTGCACCATCTGTATAATGCTGGATTTGATCTCGAACTGGTGTGCTCCAACTGTCGGCCTATTGATGCTCGACTCCAAACCCTCAAGTGTCGGTTTGCCAAAATCCGAAAGCGTCCGACCCGCATCCTCGTTCGCCATCTCCTCTACCTCGTCAACAACAACCTCGTCAAATTCGAGTAACCGGGCCACAAATAGGGAACGGGCTCGCAATCTCCGATGAAGATCACGCTCCGGCTCGGAAGACGGCTCAGGAACCTCCTCGACGGGAGTTGAGAACATACACGATCTTCATGACAAGTTAGATTTAAATACGCGAACCTAGGACAAAGAAAACACAGGTTAGACAAAAACAAAAATAAAACAAAAATAAAATAAAATAAAAATGAAAATAAAAATAAAAAATAAAATGGGATAAAAACCAAGATGTATATATATACAAATGAAGCTAAAAATAACAAGTAAAATGCAAAAATATCTATACACACAAAATTGCAAAATAACAAACAAGGAAACATGATATTCACAAAAAAATATATATACTAAATGTCTAAAAATTAATTCTAATCGTTCTCGCAAAAACCGTGTCCCCGGCAACGGCGCCAAAAACTTGATGCGTGTAAACTATATATATATTTTTATAAGTATTTTTCACACAATATGAGTTTTAAAAAGGGTTTTCACCAAAGACTAATCACACACACATCGGGCAGTGTACCCGTCGGATAGCAATATAGTAAAGGTAAGAACCGGATATCAATCCGTGGACACGGTGGAATGCAATAATTAACCGGAACTAAGATTCAATCAAGTATGGGTAAAAGATGTTTTGAAGAGTTTGTTTTAATTAACTATCATGCAAATATATAAACTAAGCTAAAATCACAAATCAAACAATCAAGGAGAAAATATCACTTCGGTGTCGAATCCATCTAGAATACATTCAATACACTCATGGAAACATGGCAAATACACGGTACATAAATTGACTAAATTCTCGTCAAAGATATCTAATCAAATGACCATTCAGAAATATAGCATGAATTACTCAAACCAACCACCTAAAGTCATACAATGAAGCTCACGTGTTTAATAATCTTGTCAATGTTTATAAAGATTGAACTAGCTTCCGATTAAGGTACACTAATCCAACAACTTGTTGGAAAGATAATATGAACAACACACTATCCACCTCAAGTTGATTAAATTAGACAACAATATGCATTTCTTCAACATACAATGTTCATATAAAGGTTATATAAATTAGGAGGATGTGTCAACAATTCCTAGATAAACATAATACTAAATATGACACATCATAACAAACACTTTGTCATTCCAAACATAAGCATAATGTTACACATACAAATATAATGATTTATAAACAAGACTTCATTCACCATTCCTAGTCAAATGCCATAAACTAGTATAAATACATAAGCATTCACCATTCCTTCTTGTACTTAGTAAGTTCACTAGTTGGTCCTGCATACTTAGTAAGTACGCATGGCTTTTGCCTAGCGTACTTATCAAGTACGCATGACTAATGTCCTGCGTACTTAGTCAAGTACGCATGACTAATGTCCTGCGTACTTAGTCAAGTTCACAGGTTTGGTTCCTATAAATTGAGGTGTTGTCCTCATTTGTAACAGAGGAACAAATGTGAGAAACTGAGAGAGGTCTGGCCGGGATGAGGTCTCCCTGCCCCTGGACCGTGATCGTAAATGGGAGATGTATACTCCTTCGACATGTAATTTGTAATACGAGATGACAACTTTGTTATAGAATGTATATCGTTTTGGTTGATTCTACTTGTTTGTATGTTCTTATTTGTCACTTTCATTTATGCCTTTGTTCCCCCACAAATCACGAACTGATCTGCCTAAATGTGCTTTCTTCCGCTGTGCAACCGAGGCCCCCGGGACCTACAATGTTTTAGTATTTTCATGCTTAACGTCCTAATTAAATGTATGACCCAATTGCAAAAATATATAATTAGGAGTGAGATCTCGGTTCACCATAACTCAATGAATGGCTGAGCACTCTCCACTGGCACAACTAGGTAGGTAGGTAACGATTACCAATTGTGTAAACTACAAAATTCTCGGTTTGAGGGGCATGATGAGTATTGTCAAGCTTGGATACGTTTCCCTCAACTATGCCCACTTAAATGACTGAAGTGATATTTGTCCTTCAATTGTAACCGTAGAGCCGACCTAAGTAACTCAGGAATCGCGGTTGTACCTTCAACCAAACCGTAGGGTGAGACGCAGGGAAATTCACTAATTGAAACTGGGGGTTCGGATAGATTAGTTGAAGTATCACAATTTAGGGTGGCGCAGAAATATCAATTTTAATTGGTATTGCTTTAATGTTTTAAATTACTGTGTAAGGGTCAAAACATTTTGGACGACTAGGAGCATGAGCCAAGTCGTGCAATTTTAGTAAACCAATTTTATTATTTAGTTCGTGAAATGCCTTTTCAACACTCGACACGATCCAATTCTAAATACCTTATTTTAATCTAAATTGATCGTTAGTCGCGAACTTTATTTTAAACTAATTAACTCTTTAATTAATTTAAATGGTTTTAAATAAAACAATTAAATTTAAAACATGTTTTACTTTTAAATAAAAACACTTTTATTTAATATCTTTCTGAGAAATCTTTTAAACAATTTAAATTTTCTCGTCGTTTTACGATTATGTCAAAAGTTTTATAAAATATCTGCGGTTTAATTATTATCCTAAATAATGTCACAACCACAAAAATAAATAAAACATATAAACTGAGTAACTAGTAAATATTGTCCGGTTTCGTTCGACCCATCAAAAGAAAACCAGACTGGTCTAAAGGATAACAAAAATAAATAAATAATATTGCTATCTCCCACTTAGTCCAAGATTTCCATCTTTAATCCCGTTTATGTTCGCCTTTGTCTTCAAGTATTCGTCTCGTTAGTTTTATAATTTATTTACAAATACACTAACAATAAATAAAATAAATAAACCTAACTATTACAACAGGTTCCAAATAACCCATAAAATTACAAAGATAAACCAACCAAAATATACAAACACTACCACGAGTCACGAGTGCTCGATTTATTAAACACAACCAAACCAAACGATACAGGCAAGATCTTTTTGTCAAACAAAAGTTTTGACAAATAAAACATAAGATCGAAAAATATATAATATTATGTCTAAACGCACGTAAAGGTGGCTCTAATACCACCATTGGGAATTCTCGTACCAGTTTTAACTTTTAAAACCAAATATAGTTAAACCTTTTAACTAAATAAATCAGATTTAGACAGCGGAAGCAACTAGTACGATTAACGGTTCTAAACCAGAATCCCGCCAGTGATCCGATTACACGCGTATACATAATAAAATAAATAAATGCAACCATAGGGTGTCACAATTATACCTTCGACGATTAACAGAAAGATCAACACTCTGCTATAATGAGCGTCTCACTAGTGACAGTTCACAAAACCCGCAGCAATGAAAACGTCTCACGGAAATCCGGCGACGACGCAAAGCGGATAAGGCCAGCAGTGGCGGCGTAGCTAGAGCGGTGTGGCGATGGCCGGACGGCGGCCTGGTGGTCGCATGCGGCGGCGGACGGAAGCCGAAAAGTGGGTGGGGGGCACAGTTTTAAGGTGGAGGCAGCAAAAAGTAATTCGGGTTTCAGGTTAATGTTATATTTATAACCTTCCTAATTACAGACTGGCCCCTGGGACATTAACAATTAATCACAACTAATTAACTCTTAATTATTATTAACCCTTGCATTTGAACTAATTACTGAAAATTAGTAAAAACTTAATGCTTTAAATGTTTAACATTTAAACATTAATTCCCCGTAAATAATTATTTCTCCAAATAATTAGCAAACGCTTTCTCCGATAAATATTTCTCTAAATATTTATTTGCCGTTTGATAAAACCGTATTTCATGAACTATAATATTTAACAATTAAATATTATCAATTTGCTCGTTACCCAAAGTGTAACTCTTTGGATTGTACCTCGCTAGTAACGTTTACTTAATTGATGATTGGACATCACATATCCAACACGGGTATATCCTTTTGGCTCAGAGCATCAGCCACCACGCTTGCTTTCCCCGAGTGATACAAGATCTCACAATCGTAGTCTTTCAACAACTCCAACCAACGCCTTTGCCTCATATTCAACTCCTTATCTTCAAAGAAGTACTTCAGACTCTTGTGATCAGAGTAGATGGTGCACTTAACCTCGTAGAGGTAATGCCTCCAGATCTTTAGTGCAAAGATACTGCCGCGAGCTCAAGGTCGTGAGTCCGGTAGTTGACTTCGTGAGTCTTTAGTTGTTGTGACGGATACGCAATTACCTTTCCTCGTTGCATCAACGTGCATGCTAACCCCATATTAGAAGCATCAGAATAGGCCACTAAGTCTTCATTACCCTCGGGTAGGGCCAATACCGGTGCTTGAGTCAACTTCTCTTTTAGTTCTTCAAATGCCCTTGACTGAGCTGAACCCCATTCATATTTGACCTCTTTCCTCGTCAACTTCGTCAGAGGCGAGGCTATTCTCGAGAAATCCTGTATGTATATCCGATAGTAGCTTGTCAATCCCAGAAAACTCCGTATTTGGGTCGGCGTCTTCGGGATGTCCCATTCCTTTACCATTAAAATTTTTTTCGGATCAACCATAATGTCGTTCTTGTTAATAACGTGACCTAGGAATTGAACTTCACTAAGCCAGAACGCACATTTAGAAAATTTGGCATACAGCTTCTCCTCCTTCAGAGTATTTAGTACTTCTCGCAAGTGACAGGCATGACCGCGTTAACTCTTCGAGTAGATGAGGATATCATCTATAAATAATATTACCGACCGATCCAGCATCGGACGACACATTCTATTTATCAAATCCATAAATGCTGCTGGGGCGTTTGTCAATTCCAAGGACATCACGAGAAACTCGTTGTGTCCGTACCGTGTGTGAAATGCAGTCTTCGGTATATCCTCCTCCCTTACCTTCAACTGATGATATCCCGATCGTAGATCAATCTTCGAGAACCAACTCGCCTCGTGTAGCTGATCAAATAAACCATCGATTCTAGGTACCGGGTATATGTTCTTCACCGTGTGTTTATTCAGTTCTCTGTAATCGATGCACATTCTTAGAGACCCATTTTTCTTCTTTACGAATAGAACAAGAGCACCCCAAGGCGAAATGCTCGGTCTTATGAAACTCTTGTCAATGAGTTCTTACAATTGCGACATCAACTCTTTCATCTCAAGTGGTGCTAGTCGGTTTGGTGCTTGTGCGACGGGCTGGGTCCCTGGCATTAAATCAATCTAGAACTCTATCTCCTGATCTGGCGGCACTCCAGGCAAGTCCTCTTGGAACACCACCTGATAGTTACACACCACAGGTACATCGTTCAGTTCCGTCACCTCTTTCTCTTTATCAATCACGTATGCCCGATAGGCCTCACATCTGCGCCTCATATAACTTTTTGCCTTGATAATAGAAATGATGTTTGGCCTCGGGATATCTCTATCTCCATAAATCGTGACTTGGCTACCATCAGGAGCCTTGAGTTGGATAACCGCTGTAGCAGCATTTCCCATGTACAACTTTTCATTTCCCACTATCTCTTTAAAAGTATTAAACAGGTTTTTGTTCGGGCAAACATGGCGAGTAGCCCCTGTGTCAACCCACTACCCCTTATGTAACATTTCTGATTTTCATCATGTAATCGTTTGATTTCAATAAACAAACACATTTCAGTTTCGATTCGTGTACAAACAAACTACGATGCAGTTACATATACAAACTATTCTATTACAATAACAAATTAAACAAAAACGCAATTATCTCACAAGCCCCGAGGACCAAAACTGACAAAACTCAAAAACTACAAAACTAGGCAAGCACGGTCGCGCCTAGGACTAGGCACGGTCGCGCCTGCCGACCTAAGCACGGTCGCGCCTAAAGTAGGCACGGTCGCGCTGATGAACCCACTTGACTGCAGAAAGTCAAACCATACCATACCTTCTGAATTCGTGAAAATTAAAATAAAGAAAAGCCGGTCTTCGCGCGTCAGACCATACTCGACTGAAATTCGTCTGAAACACGCATCAATTGTCGTCCAATTTGCACAATTAATTAATCCCATTCACACCACAACCGAGTCTCTCAAATTCGTCGATATAGAGTCAGTTGCACATTTCCTACACCCTCATATGCACCCACTCGAACTTCCAAAAACTCTCGTTCGACGCTCAAACAGCCTCTGGAGTCCAATCGATCGCCGAGAAGCTCGACTCTTTGACCCGTAGCCGACTGCATTCAATTGCCCAATAATCTCAAGTAAGTAATACACCAATAGCTTCGTATCATCCTCTACTACGAAAGCCCTATGCCAATTCGTAGTAAAAACACTCAAGTCTGTCCGATTTTTGAACGAAAAGCCGAAACTAAACTTTTAGTAAAACTACCTTTTAAACACGAAATAAATCCAATTAAAACTCATAGATAGTTTCGCAATCATCCTCTAAGTGAAAGCCCTAAGAATACAGAAGCATTTAATATAAGAATCGACGGATTTGGGTCTGGAGAAGACCCGACACGGTCGCGCTCATCACTGAGCGCGGTCGTGCCTGACCAAGCACAATCGTGCCCCAGGTGTGGCCCGGTCGTGCTTACCGAGCAAACAAGTCTTGATCAAAATCAAACACTAGACGCGGTTATGCCAGATACGAGCACGGTCTTGCTCCATGTCCAGAACCTCTGTAGTGCCTTCTGACTCGACCACGGGCGCGCTCTGACCACCACGGTCACGCCCGGCAACGAGCGCGGTCGTGCCCTACTTGAGCACGGTCGTGCTCCTTGACCAGAATCAATTATTTTTCTGTTTTAAAGTCTATTTAACATATTTTAGCTAAAAAATTTCAAAATGTAATTATAAAAATTATTTTATAAAATCCCAAGACCCGGGAATCATTTATGAACCAAATCCTTGATTTAGAGATTTAAAACGATTAATTCCCGATAGTTCGAAACCGATGAAATCGTGAGTTTATATAATCATTTTTATAAAACCATTTATACAAATATATATTTTGACTTAAACAAATATTATTTATTTAAATTTATATTTAAATAAATATAAATATATATCAGTTATTTAAATTTACATTTTAAAGAATATATATATCACTACTATTTAAAATGTACTAAATAGATAAATAAAATTATTTATTTATTTATTTCAAACAAACCCTAAACATACAAATCCATTTTTCGACATAAAAATAACACAAACAATGACACGCGTTATACATTTATCCAATAGGTCAAACGTAGCGACCTACAACACGCTTGGTATTTTTGTTGATCTGTGCAAACTACACTACCCAACACAAGTGAGTTTTACATAGCTCCTTTTCCTTTTTACACATATTTTGGGGTGAAACATGTTCCTTCAACAACTCGCTATTTACAACTACGTGCGTACAATTCTACCATATGGTCATATGTGTTTATTTATGCTTTGTGCCTGAATACTAACTGTTAAGGCTACATACACATGACATACTCGTGCAATTATACAACATATACACAGGACATACTCGTGCAATTATACAACACATACACAGGACATACTCGTGCAATTATACAATACATACACATGACATACTCGTGCATTTATACTACACATACAACGGGATAGCATGTGTTGCTATGCCCTTCATTGGGCTAACATTGGTATGTTATGCCCTCCATTGGGCCAACATTGGTATGTTGTGCCCTTCATTTGGTTAACATTGGTATGTTATTCAATTACAAGGTTACATCTGTGCAACTAGCTTAACTTAGATTCTCCATAAATGCTTCTTAAACCATGTATCATACGAATTGTACACAAAACATTTGAACTTTACTTGTGGTGTCAAAACCTGTGTATGCTCACCAACTATTTATAGTTGACACTCTCGTTTTAAACATGTTTCAGGTACTAAGCTTTGAGCTCATATCCAAGATGCTACACATAGGAACTGGACCTAGTATCTAAATTGATAAAGAAATTTTGTATTTTGACTCTTGAAAACATTCTACTTGATTACTTGAACTATGAAATGGAATTGGTTATTTAATATATTACAAATTTAGTCAACCATGAGCTTATGAACAGTCTGCACGCTTCACGCCCCGACGTTTCCGCCGCCGGTTGGGGTGTGACAGATTGGTATCAGAGCCTTGGTTATAGGGAATTAGGTTATTAGACACTCTTGACCTAGACTATAACCTTAGGACACCCATACAATGCCATGCTACTACGTGTTACATGATTACTTCTTGTAGAAATATTTCTATATACTATCATAAGTAATTACACTACATGATGTTATACATGATGACTTATGTGTCACACTACCTGATAACTTTTGTGCTTACATTCATTACTATCTACATGCTATGTGTTACATGTTCATTAACTCAGGTGTTGGTTTACTTGCTACCTAAAATGTTTATTAGAATTCATGACATATTAGGTGTACCTAGGCAATAAACTGATCAAACAATATTCACACCCATAGCCTAAACCACATATCCCCCTTGCCTGCTTCTTTGTCGTCATCATCATCGCTTGTGGAACATCATACTCATGGACGCTAGTCTATTAAATTTTCTTTTGCACCTCGTTAAGGATTTTAGACTTGGATAATTATTAAAGGACACGTGCAATCTGGAAGGGTAACACCTGTACCCTGGGTTTTCTGTCTAGGAAAGCATTTCATATAAATCCCAATCAACCGAGGGATCCGTGTGCTTTCCTGGGAATTCCCGGGATGAGTGTTTACCTATAGGCTAAAGCACGTCTCCTTGAAAATTTTATAAGTCTAATTAACCTTAATATGTCATAGTGTTCAAGCAGTAATATGATTACTTGAATACCATCCGAACTATGAAATAAATGTGTTATTATTCCTCCTATCCTAAATTTCAACAAATTTTTATAAATCCTCACAACTCTTTTATATCATTCTCTTTTTGTATAGAATGCCTCCTCGTCGTAACAGCAACCGCCGCAACACCGACAACGCCAACAATAGCACCTACACCAATACCGACAATGCCAACAACAACAATAACACCAACCTTGCCACTCTCCTCACTCAGCTAGTAACTCAACTAACTCAAGCCAACAACAACAATAATGGAAACGCCAGTGGTAGTGCTAATACTGGTGGTGGCAGCGGTGCCGACCCACCACAATGTACCTTCAAACACTTCAACTCGTGTAATCCCCTCACATTTTATGGCACCGAAGGAGCCACGGGACTCCTTCAATGGTTTGAGAGTATTGAGAACACTTTTCTCAATAGTGACTGTCCCGACAACCTCCGTGTTCGTCATGCCACCAGCATCTTCCAGAAACGGGCGCTCACCTGGTGGAATGGTGAGAAAAGAACTAGGGGCCTGGATGTGGCAATGGCTCTACCGTGGGAAGAATTGAAAAGGGTCATGACCGAGGAGTTCTGTCCTCGAAATGAAATGAAGAAGTTGGAAGCTGAGTTTTGGGATCTTACCCAAGACAGCGGTGAAAGTATGGCCTACACAACTCGTTTCCACGAGTTAAGTCTTCTTGTGCCCCACATGGTCACACCATTAGCCCGATGCATTGACAAATACATAGGTGGTTTACCTAGGCAGATTCAGGATACTGTCCTAGGAAGAAACCCAGCAACTCTTGAAGACGCTATTCGCCTAGCTGCCACATTAACTGATAACCACGTGAAGACGGGTACATTAACAAGGAAGGGTGCAATGAAAGTCACTGACCCAGCAGCCCCTTTTGAACCCCCTAGAGAAGACAAACCCAAACTTCCCCAATACAATAAGAAACGAAATTTCGCGATCGCTATCCCTGCGGTACCAATCAACCAAGCTGCTCCACTAAACCATTTGAACCAGAATAAGAAACCATATATGGGCAACAACCCTTTGTGCAACACATGCAATTATCATCACTTCCTAAAAATGCCATGCCGTCTATGTGCCAACTGTGGGAGATATGGCCATACTACCAATGTTTGCCGATCTGGACCGCCCATTACTCAAACCAACCAAGGGAACAGGACCGTGCAGCAAGGGATAAACCCAGTGGTTCCGGCTATTACTGATGGACGAGCTTGCTTTGAATGTGGCGACCCAAACCATTTCCGTCACCGATGTCCCCGGATTGTCAACGTTGTCCAAGGTGGTGCTCGTGGACGTACTTTCAACATAAACACCAACGAAAATCAAGTCAACACCGAGACAGTGAATGAGACCAATTGAAGCTAGTGCAAGATGGAGTCAAATGATGAAGACCCAATCTAGAATAAAATTTCGCACTATAATCATTTACGTTATCTTGTCATTGTTCGAACTATTTACACCTACCGCTGTTTGCCACTATTAATTAAAAAAAAAAAAGGGGGGGGTTGAGCTTGCTAGCCAATTTCAAGAAGATGAGTCTTTCCGCATGAGCATTTACCATACATGCAAACACCGACACCTTAAAACTCGTCTACCCGCATTTTTTTTCTTTCATGAATATCAAACAACACGCTTGTCCTCGACACTCGACCACCTATGCAAACAAATTCATTAATGTACATGAGATTCAATAGCTTACACACGAACATCCACAAATCACATGAGACGCAGTTATTCACAAACATACATGATACATGCAACGTAGTCGTTTACCATATACATGATTGATTACACGCTACATGAACCTTAGTTGTTTACAATATACACGATACAAGATCGATTACATGATACATGAAGCTAAGTTGGGTGCAATATACACAGTACTAGATTAACCACATAATACATAAAGCTTGGTTGCCCACGATACTCAATATGTTTACATCATACATGAAAAACTTATTTGTTTCCATTATACATGAAACTCATTTGTTGCTACATACATTGTACTAAACTATTCACACTATACATGCTTACAATATACATAACACTATATCATACATATAGTGAGTGCTTACATATTACACGGAACTAAATTGCTTACAATTGTTGCAATTGACCTTGCTATCTAGGTATACAATTATTTGCAACGCATACGTGAAAACGGTAGTTACAAATTATGTGATTTTGTGTTACCCCTGGTCCCACACACAATGGGATGAACTATACGGACCATACGACGATTTGGATAATTACGGGTGCACACGAAATTATACAAATCAGCGCATGGAAAGCATAGCAAATTCTATAGTGTGCTATGACGTGAAACCTAGCATGATATACAATAACGAAACTGATGAAATACGACAAGGGCATGGTGGATACGCCGCTGGTACTTCCTATATATAAGTGTTCCTATCATATTATCAGCAGTAGCGTTATTCGTATCACGTAAAGTTTCATGTTGTTTAACGGGCCAATGTTTGTGAAACCACTTAACCACTGACAATACTTAAGCATAGTAGGTTACTTCTTGAACAAATTCTAATCATCAAATTCCCATCAACACTGTTCCCAGTAATGCATCTCACCTTTGGAGCCCAACGTATCCTTCCAACAGTTTCTCCTTAATCCTCTTAACCTAACTCATTAATACTACTCATACCTGACCTCGGGTAACAGACCTAAGCTGGTTGTTAATTACTATACCCCCCCCAGTCAAATCCCCTACCTTAAATCCATCGGAAATTCCAGACGCGGTCCCGAGTTTACATGGGAACGCGAAGACCAAATGAAACTCAAGTATCCTCACCTATTCACCAATTCTGCAGCCTCAACTAGTTGAATTTCGGGACGAAATCCCCTCAACAAGGGGAGACTGTAACATTTCTGATTTTCATCATGTAATCGTTTGATTTCAATAAACAAACACATTTCAGTTTCGATTCGTGTACAAACAAACTACGATGCAGTTACATATACAAACTATTCTATTACAATAACAAATTAAACAAAAACGCAATTATCTCACAAGCCCTGAGGACCAAAACTGACAAAACTCAAAAACTACAAAATAGGCAAGCACGGTCGCGCCTAGGACTAGGCACGGTCGCGCCTGCCGACCTAAGCACGGTCGCGCCTAAAGTAGGCACGGTCGCGCTGATGAACCCACTTGACTGCAGAAAGTCAAACCATACCATACCTTCTGAATTCGTGAAAATTAAAATAAAGAAAAGCCGGTCTTCGCGCGTCAGACCATACTCGACTGAAATTCGTCTGAAACACGCATCAATTGTCGTCCAATTTGCACAATTAATTAATCCCATTCACACCACAACCGAGTCTCTCGAATTCGTCGATATAGAGTCAGTTGCACGTTTCCTACACCCTCATATGCACCCACTCGAACTTCCAAAAACTCTCGTTCGACGCTCAAACAGCCTCTGGAGTCCAATCGATCGCCGAGAAGCTCGACTCTTTGACCCGTAGCCGACTGCATTCAATTGCCCAATAATCTCAAGTAAGCAATACACCAATAGCTTCGTATCATCCTCTACTACGAAAGCCCTATGCCAATTCGTAGTAAAAACACTCAAGTCTGTCCGATTTTTGAACGAAAAGCCGAAACTAAACTTTTAGTCGAACTACCTTTTAAACACGAAATAAATCCAATTAAAACTCATAGATAGTTTCGCAATCATCCTCTAAGTGAAAGCCCTAAGAATACAGAAGCATTTAATATAAGAATCGACGGATTTGGGTCTGGAGAAGACCCGACACGGTCGCACTCATCACTGAGCGAGGTCGTGCCTGACCAAGCACAATCGTGCCCCAGGTGTGGCTCGGTCGTGCTTACCGAGCAAACAAGTCTTGATCAAAATCAAACACTAGACGCGGTCGTGCCAGATACGAGCACGGTCGTGCCAGATACGAGCACGGTCGTGCTCCATGTCCAGAACCTCTGTAGTGCCTTCTGACTCGACCACGGGCGCGCTCTGACCACCACGGTCACGCCCGGCAACGAGCGCGGTCGTGCCCTACTTGAGCACGGTCGTGCTCCTTGACCAGAATCAATTATTTTTCTGTTTTAAAGTCTATTTAACATATTTTAGCTAAAAAATTTCAAAATGTAATTATAAAAATTATTTTATAAAATCCCAAGACCCGGGAATCATTTATAAACCAAATCCTTGATTTAGAGATTTAAAACGATTAATTCCCGATAGTTCGAAACCGATGAAATCGTGAGTTTATATAATCATTTTTATAAAACCATTTATACAAATATATATTTTGACTTAAACAAATATTATTTATTTAAATTTATATTTAAATAAATATAAATATATATCAGTTATTTAAATTTACATTTTAAAGAATATATATATCACTACTATTTAAAATGTACTAAATAGATAAATAAAATTATTTATTTATTTATTTCAAACAAACCCTAAACATACAAATCCATTTTTCGACATAAAAATAACACAAACAATGACACGCGTTATACATTTATCCAATAGGTCAAACGTAGCGACCTACAACACGCTTGGTATTTTTGTTGATCTATGCAAACTACACTACCCAACACAAGTGAGTTTTACATAGCTCCTTTTCCATTTTACACATATTTTGGGGTGAAACATGTTCCTTCAACAACTCGCTATTTACAACTACGTGCGTACAATTCTACCATATGGTCATATGTGTTTATTTATGCTTTGTGCCTGAATACTAACTGTTAAGGCTACATACACATGACATACTCGTGCAATTATACAACACATACACAGGACATACTCGTGCAATTATACAACACATACACAGGACATACTCGTGCAATTATACAATACATACACATGACATACTCGTGCAATTATACTACACATACAACGGGATAGCATGTGTTGCTATGCCCTTCATTGGGCTAACATTGGTATGTTATGCCCTCCATTGGGCCAACATTGGTATGTTGTGCCCTTCATTTGGTTAACATTGGTATGTTATTCAATTACAAGGTTACATCTGTGCAACTAGCTTAACTTAGATTCTCCATAAATGCTTCTTAAACCATGTATCATACGAATTGTACACAAAACATTTGAACTTTACTTGTGGTGTCAAAACCTATGTATGCTCACCAACTATTTATAGTTGACACTCTCGTTTTAAACATGTTTCAGGTACTAAGCTTTGAGCTCATATCCAAGATGCTACACATAGGAACTGGACCTAGTATCTAAATTGATAAAGAAATTTTGTATTTTGACTCTTGAAAACATTCTACTTGATTACTTGAACTATGAAATGGAATTGGTTATTTAATATATTACAACTTTAGTCAACCATGAGCTTATGAACAGTCTGCACGCTTCACGCCCCGACGTTTCCGCCGCCGGTTGGGGTGTGACACCTTAGGGTCGTTGGACACCAAGTTGACCTCCTCCATCATGGCCGTGAGGTCAGAGATCATAGCCACAAGAGGCATTTCATCATTAATCATATGGGCCTTCTCACATTTGGGCGCCTTGCATTGGTTAGCTAGGGGACCAGATTCATGGCAATTGTAGCATTTCCATTTGAAGGGAGCAGTCTTCTTCTTCACGCCACCAGATTTTGGCCGAAGTTCAAACTTAGACTTGCCTTTGCCGAACGATTTCTTGCCTTTGTTCCAGCCGAAAGATTGACCATGCTCTACCATGTTGGCCTTAGTAGAGGCTTCCACATGGATTCCTTTTATTGCCAATATGTTGTCTTCTTTAATTCGAAGACGGACCACAAGGTCCTCAATTTTCATCTCCTTTCACTTATATTTAAGGTAGTTCTTGAAATCTACCTAACTCGGAGGTGTCACACCCATAACATAGGACAGTCATCTAACCAGAGTAGTATCTCTAACGGAGATGTTCCCAGTAAAGAACGACAGGTCTAGGAGAGATTTATACACCGTACTTTCCTAGACAGAACATTCCGTTTTTCAGATAACTACATACTGGTCAGAATGTCGCCTTCTAGTTACTGTGACGTTGATACCAAAAACACACAGCGGAAGCTAAGCCATAAACTTCTTTCATTAACAACTAAACTGTTTTACATCCTGAACCATATTTCTATTACAAACTTAACCAACCGGCAGGACTTATAGCTCTTCCAAGCGTGCTTCATTTATCAGAGTATTTTTTTAACAACCATCCATAGTTATCATTTATCTGGAATGCCATTTGCTAACCAGTCTAAAAAGATTAGCAAGTAACTGGGTCAACATAAGTTGGTGAGTTCACTTTTAAAATCATTTGGTTTCGAAATCAGGGTTCAAAATGATATATGTTAGCAACAACTAACAATCTTCTTCTAATAGCGACAACTATTGGATTTCATAAACATTTCACGGTTTACAATCATCTTTGAATTAATCTGTATCACAGCTAGATAACAAGCATTTCCATCATTTGCCCTATAACTGAAACATATGGCAACTTGACCATATCTATTGATTCTCCTGGATTCTATGGACAGTATCTATTGACTATCAATATCTTCAAGTCCTCCCACTTCATTCTATCCATACATTCCTCTCCCTCAGTATGCTTGACTAACTCCCACCAGTCAAATACATCTTCCTCGAATGAATGTGCAGCAAATTTGACGGATTGATCTGGTCTGCACTCATTCACTTTGATTACGACATCCATAGAAGTTATCCACTGCATGGCTGCAATGGCATTCTCCTTGCCGTTGAAGGGTTTAGGGTGACAATCACTAAAGTTCTTGTAAGTACATCCTTAGTACTTATCGCCTGTGCTTTAGTTTGTAACGGTTTTAGGGACTCGGGTAGCATCACTATTATTTCGTACGGGGTTGGTATGAATAGTATTCTGCACTCACAGGTTTGCACCACTGGCTCCTTCGTTTCCGTTTCCCTGATTACTGGAGCCCATTCTCCTCTAAAGAGCATCGTCAAGGATTCCTGGTAAGGTTGTTTGGAGCACTCGGGTGACCTCAGATGCCGCCGCTCCTTGAAACTGGGATTCTGTCATAATCACTTCCTCTGTATTCGTCTCTACGTTTGGGTCAGTATTCATTGTATCACGGGTACGAGACCTAGTATTAGGAGTCCTACCCCTACCACCTCTTCGTCCTTTACCTCTTCCTGCCATTTAGTACCTATATGCACAGATGTATGATATCAGAATTCGTATAACCGGTGATAATCCAGAAAATCAAAAATTAAAAAACATTTGGTCATGAATGTAATTAATTATCTGTTTCCTTGGTATTACCCGTTATAGGTCATAGTGATTTTCAACATCCATTCTCCTATGACATTATCCTATGGCCTTCCAAACTAATCTCAGAGTCCTAGTTTAAGTCTAGATACTAACTTCCTATTAGTATCTAAATTCCTTAAACTGAGGCTCTGATACCAACTTGTCACACCCGTAACACAGGACAATCATCTAACTAGAGTAGTACCTCCAACAGAGATGTTCACAGGAAAGAACGACGGGTCTAGGAGAGATTTATACACCTTACTTTCCTACACAGAACATTCCGTTTGTCAGATAACTACATATCGGTCAGAAGGTCACCTTCAAGTTACTACGGCGTTGATACCAAAAACACACAGCGGAAGCTAAGCCATAAACCTTTTTCATTAATAACTAAACTGTTTTACATCATGAACCATACTTCTATTACAAACTTAACTATTTGGCAGGACTTATAGCTCTTCCAAGCGTGCCTTCATTTATCAGCGTATTTTATTAACAACCATCCATAGCTATCATCTATCTCGAATGCCATCTACTAACATGTCTAAAAAGATTTGCAAATAACCGGGTCAACATAGTTGGTGAGTTCACTTTTAAAATCATTTGGTTTTGAAATCAAGGTTCAAAATGATATCTGTTAGCAACAACTAACAATCTTCTTCCAATAGCGACAACTATTGGATTTCATAAACATTCCATGGTTTACAATCATCTTTGAATTAATCTGTATCACAGCTAGATAACAAGCATTTCCATCATCTGCCCTATAACTGAAATGTCACACCCCAACCGACGGCGGAATACGTCGGGGCGAGACATGGAGACTGTTCAAAATCTCATGATCAACCTAAATTGCATATCTTTATTAAATTGAATTAAAGGTACAAATACATTTTGTTCAAACAACAGAAGCTAACAATACATCCAGTTTATTTGTCACTAGGTCCATAAGCACCTATGTGATAAACTTATACTTCAACATTTCCACCTGAAACATGTTTAAAATGATAGGGTCAACTATAAATAGTTGGTGAGCATACATATGTTTAGATATCTCAAGTAGTTTTTAAATGTTTTATACAATTCATATGACACATGGTAAATAAGGCATTTTATGGAGAATATATAGTTAAGCTAGGTGCACAATCAAACCTTGTGACTGAAGGGCATACCAACAAATGTTATCCTAATGTAGGGCATAACAACAAATATTATCCTGATGTAGGGCATAACACAAATGTTATCCTGATGTAATGTCGGTAATAATCACCCTACCAGGGTGGGTTTGTCAGACACAATAGATCTATCAATGTTACCGTTGGCTTGTACAGAGTTAATGATTGCACGAGTGTGTCATGTATATGTAGCCTTAACTAATAGCATTCAAGCACAAAAGCACAAATTATACAAAAAGTCATAATGTAGAATTGTATATTGTAATTGCAAATAGTTTTCAATGCAAACCATGTTTCACCCCAAAGTATGTAAAAATGTAAAAGGGGCTATGTAAACTCACCTTGATATTGCGATTCAAAATTGAACTAAGACGGTAGGAAAAGTGAACCGGGTTAACGATGCCCTAAATAAATAGTCATACATATTTAATACGTTGAAATGATTAAAGGAAAAAGGAACGGAACGGAACGATTTGGGGGTATAGGGTTTTGGAATGGCGTGCGATCGGGAATTTGACTAAGGTTTATAAATGTTGTTTTATAAATTTTATTTATAAAAGGGGATTTGGGTGTCAACAATAAATGTTAATTATAAATTTAATATAATAAATATCTCCTTAAGATAATTAGGTTAAAATAGTTATTTTAATATAATAATATTCATAGAGATATTATGTGAAATAGGTAAATAAATTAGTTATGAAAATTCCAATTATTAAGATTCGTTACTAAAAGAATCATTTAACCATATTATTTATGAAAGTATTAGTATGATAAATATATTATTAAAACAATTAATAGAATTTATATTATTAATAATGTTAATAAAATCGTATTATTAATAATATGTCATTTAGAAGGTTTGAGTATAGTGTGTATATAAACCTATCATTTAATAGAACTCATGACGTTACAACATACAACTATTTTGGTTACCATTGTCATGTTTTTTTAAATATATAGTGGTAATGAAATAGTGCGTACATGAAATAATGGTGCTCGTATTCTAATTGTGATAATCAAAAATTGCTTTCTATAAAATAATTAGACACAATTATAAATATACTCTTTTTTTAAAAGGATATTAATTATAAAACCCTTGAAAGTTTATAAAAAAGAAATGGGTTTTTAACCCTTGAAAGACACAATTATAAATATACTCTTATGAAGGGAGTTTTTACCATAGGACCAGTCTCACATTTGTTTAACAATTTAGAACGGAAATTAAAAACCCATACGCACACCTCCTCCTCTTCCTTACAAAACCCAAATCGTAACCCTCCCTCCTTTAACCCTAATTTGATATCAACAACAAAACAAAGGTCATGTGATTCGATGGGAGGTGAATGGGTACCTGTAGTATATACCGAAAACAAACCGAGTTGCCTTGAGTCGTCGCAGACCGAGAGCTGGGTCCTCCCCCTTGCGCCGATCGGGAATAGAGGAGAGAAAAAGAGACGATTTTTGAGTGATTTCGATTTGCTAGATGTTAGGGAGTCTTATAGGACGATTAGAAACATGTATTACAGCTTGTAATGACGAGATTAGCGGGATCATGGCTTGGTTTATGGGTTTGAAAACCCATAACCGTAAACTCCTTAAATGGGTCTTAAAGTTTTTGATTTCCCAATCAGATTAGTTGATTACGGGTTTCTAATGAACGCAAATGAGTTGGAGTTTGATTTGGAAGGGCTTAAATCCTGAAATTTCAGGGAATTAGAGAGATTTGCTGAGTTTGACTTTTGCAAGTCAAAATTGTTCCAATCTAGTGTTCCGGGGTCCAACGTTGAGAAGAGGGGGGGGTTCAAATTAAGGTTTAGAGGGTTCAAGAAATATAAAGGAGGGGTTCAAAGCAATTAAAGGGCGGGGCGGGGCGGGGGGGGGGGGGGTTCACTGGCTTAACATATTTGATTTAATTACTCTTAACATTTTAGTTGTTTAAAAAATTGTTTTTATAAAATTTATAAAAAAACTAATCGTTTATTATAATTATTTATAAGGGAAATAAATCTCATTGTAATAGGATCACAAATTGTATAAGTGGTTTATTTAATATAATCAAAAGTATTTACATATTTATTTGTAATTAAATACATATATATATACAAAGACGTAATAAAACTTTATAAGTTTTGTTTTGATTTAGTTATTATAGTAAGGTATATATATATATCTATATAAATATACCTACATATGTTATATATATAATAGAAAAATAATATGTAAATGCAAGGTTGAAATTTTAAATTGATACATGTTTAGAATGTTAATAATGTGACATGATGAGCTTGAGCAAGTACATGACTTCAAGTGTTTTATTATTGTACATAAAAAAATGAATGAAGAAAATTTATGGCATGAAAATCATGGATGTTACATGAAACAGATGGCAACTTGACCATAATATCCAAACTAGACAATAGTCTATTGTCGAAACTGAACGGTAAAGACCGCCCCGAAACTGAAGGCTTGGTCGACACAGGAATTACAATCATGATACACCCCACCACATGAAAGCTTTTATCTGACACGTTAATAATAATTCAAGGTACTTGGTTTCAAAATATCGTTTCCACAAATCGTATTCAAAATCTGGTTTCACATCTTCATTCGGAGGAATAAAATCATTTTATAGAAAACATCTTTATAAAACCATTCTCAGTTCATAATCAAAACCATTTATAAAATATTTCCCAATATAGCTGAATTCACGTTCAAAACCTTTATAAAATAATTCCCAGTGTGTGAACTCACCTCGACAGTATCTTAGCTTGTATAACTGCAAAGGAGATCTCGTACAATATCCTAGATCATAATGACATTAGTTAAATAAACGTTCCTAGCTTAATGATAAGTATCAAGTCATAGTAAACCAGTCGAAATCTTACTTCGGAACTATCTACGACTATTTTGAAGGCGTAAGGCTAGAAACCGGACTTTCAAACGCGTACCGGCACTTTGGCACGACTTCCTAGGTTAAGTGTATGTCTTTGAGTGTGTTTGTAATGTGTGAGAAGTGTCTAAAACAATCTGCCATCGAAATCTATTTATAGGCAAATTCTGGTCCTGTGACGGACCGTTACCGGGCGGTGACGTTCCGTCACCGCTTACCTTGGCGACCACACTCTTGCCCAACATGAATCGGACTGTTATACACTCTTGACGTTCCGTCATAGCTCGTAACGGACCGTTATCAGTTATGACAGTCCGTCATAGGGTTTCCACGCGTCAAATCATAACAATGAGTCACCGGACACGTATCATCACCTGCACAACCCCTTGCTCAACCCGTAATGGACCGTTATGGTCCATGACGGTCCGTTACTGTTCAAAAATTCAAATTTTTACTTTTAAACCTCTAACTTTGGACTAATTACATTTTAACCCCTAAACTTTCATTTCTCAAATATTTTAGCCCTTATATTCGTATGGTAAATTCGAGGTGTTACAGGAGGCAACTTTTCCACCATAGCCGCTACTTGAAATGTCTCACTAAGAATCATCCCCTCAAAGTGAATGTCACTAAGTATAACTTGTAGCTCTTGAACTTGGCTAGTCACGGTTTTGAAGTTAATCATTTTAAATTCCAAAAACCGGCTCACAACATATTAATTAGTCCTGACATCTTCCGTTTTGTAATTGCATTCCAACAACTCCCATAATTCTTTGGTAGTTGTAATCTTGCAGTTCACATTGTACATAGCATCCACAAGGCCATTCAACACATAGTTGTGGCATAAGTACTCGGAATGTTTCCAAGCCTCCACGACATTCACAGATTGAACGTTCTCCACACCTTCGACGGGAGCGGGAGGGGACTTAGTCAAGAACCTCGCAAGGTGCAAGGTAGTCAAATAGAACAACATCTTTTGTTGCCATCTTTTGAAGTTCAAACTGGAGAATTTTCCACTTTTTTAGCATGATTAGCCAGCGCCGTTGGTGATTGGGTACCAATCAATGGTCCCATATTTGAGGAAGAAGAAGCGGGAATAGTTGATGTCATTTTTGATGTCATTTCTGAAAGAAGTTAGTATTCAGAAATATTGGTTTACAAAAACCAATCGGAATAATCCCCCTTTTTTTTTCCTTTGACAGAATGTGGTTTACAAAAAACCAAAAAAACAAACTTAACCGAAGTCAAAATTAATCTCCCTTTAAATCTATTCTTACTAAATTTTTTTATCACCTAGTTACCATGTCACCGGTTTATCAAGCACATAAAAAAAATTCTAAAAGTTTGGTAAATACATAAATAAATTAATTTTATACATTATATTACTAATAATTTAGAGCGAAATGAATAATAACTTTGCCAATCATATTTTGCCTCGTGTAATAGAATTTATATAGGTTTAATACGTATTCCTTAATAATTGGTTCACCAGCCTTTTGGCGCGCATTTACCCTAGTAAAACGTGAGACTCAGGTTCGAGTCCTCCCTTATGCGGTTCTTGGAAAACACTTTTGTTTTGTTTAAAGTGATCCCTCAAGAGTTTGTTTTTTCATTTTCACTACTCAAGAGTTTTTTATTATTATTTTTTTTATTTTCAGCAATTTTTTTTAAATTAGACTTCCATACTTTGGGTTTCTTTTTTTTATTTATTATTATTTCTAATAATACTGGTTTTTTATTATTAGCTTTTTATAATTAGTTATCAAGATTATTATTATTATTATTATTATTATTATTATTATTATTATTATTATTTCTTCTTATTACTATTATTTTTCGTTTTTTTTCATATTCTAACGATTACCACAAAAAATGGAATGACAGATTAGGCGTTAGCTTTCATAAATTTACATAGCTACCATCATGCATAATATGTGTCGATATATTTTTTTTGGGTATATTACGTCTTTATTTTTTTGTTACACGGTGACACTTTTTGTACAATTATACTTATATACGTGCTTCACGCTGCATCGTGCGGGATGAAATTCCTAGTTTTATTACAACTAGGACACAAAAAGAAACATGAATAATAGTAAAATGTACCATGTAACAGTATATAAATTCAACATTGGTATATGATGCATATAAAGTTTACATTGTTAACAAACTCGTTTAATTATTTTTAAACGGAGAATAAAACCCACACCAGTTTATTCGTTTAAACCAAATCATTAGTAAAGTTGACTATATGTCATTTTTGTAATTGCCTTTGATACTCATCATATATATTCATAGTTGACCATAAAAACTCATCATCCGTGAGCATATCATGGGAAGACGCTTGAGCTAGATCGAAAGAAGAAGAATATTGGTTCATTGGCGCGCTATCAACGTCTGTTAGCAATGGATCTGTCCAAAAACCTCCAGCATTTTCAAAACCCAAAGACGGTATAAACTTACTACATGCAAGTGAACCATCAAAGTTGCTAGCCGATGAAGATAGTGATTCCATCCTCGCACTTGAAGCAGGAGGTGATGAAGAGGTTGAAGGTGGCGATGAGGACGATTCTGACATTGAGCTTTCATCGATTTGATTTCCGATCGAGTTCTCTTTACTTTTAGCTGGATTATAAGAACCGGATGACAGGTGATGTAACTGATCTTGTTTAATTCGTTTTCTTAAATTCGTGTTCCAATAGTTTTTTATTTCATTATCACTTCTTCCAGGTAATTTTGTAGCTATCGTTGACCATCTGTAGACAAGCACATCTTTAGTTACGAACAAGAAAATCAAAAACATTAATTTAATTAAAAGAAATATTTGTGAATTCAAGAAATAGTAATCGTACTTATTTCCCAAATTGGCATGTAATTTAATAATTGAATCTTCTTCTTCTTTTGTAATATCTCCACGTTTCATGTTCGGCCGAAGATAGTTCATCCATCGTAACCTGCAACTCTTTCCACATCTAGAGACACCTACAGAAGAAAGATACGTAAGGGTCTGTTTGGTTGACAGGAATAAACGAGAATTCATTGGAATTGAACAGTTCTTTGCATGTTTTGTTGACTAAAAGGACTTGAAATTGGAATTAACTTTAACCAAATCTTTCAATTGATGTAATTCAGTATCGCTCAACATTTCAAAGGAAACTTCAGGAATATTATAATTTACGTAATAACCTTAGTCGTTTTCTTTTTTCTAAAAACATTTTTTAAATATATTTGAGTTTGGATCTTTGCTTTATATTTTGTTAATTTTAAAGGGTAATTTGTTAATTTTTGGTATTTTTATATTCCAATTCTTTTAACAAATATATCAAACAAACACGTTATGGATTTCCAAATGAATCTTTTAAATTTAAATTCATATTCCATTTTACATTCTAATTACAATTCCAATTTCAGAATATTTCGCGAACCAAACACCTCCTAATATTCAGCACGTTTGCAAATTCCTTTGGAAAACAAAATATACGAATTAATGATCTAAAGAGCATTACCTGCAAACCTGGGGATTTCGCTCCAATTCCAGTGGCCATAACGCTCGATATACGCTATCAACTTATTATCTTCTTCTTTGCTCCATGCACCTTTTTTCTTCCCATTTTTATCGAAGTACGGTGTTCTTGTCATCTGTCTCTAGACCTTTTTACTAGATATTTTGATGAGATATGACTTAGTCTTCAAAGTCATATTCTTATACGAATAACTCAATAGGTTCATCAAAACCCCACACACAAGTTGGGTTACGAAGAAACTACTCAGTGGTTATTATAGAGATAACCACATGCGACGTCCCTTTCACCAAGCGCTTGACTGGCTAATTGCTTGACAAAAGTTTAATGCTTGTTAGTCAAACTCGATCTTTTTCCAAGCGTTTGCAATACGCATAATTGCTAAAGCTATATGTGTAGAATTTTTTACCCACCTTTTATCAATTTTAGAAAACGTTCTCAACTTTCTACCGTTTAGAAATTATTAGTGGCTTGCCCGTCTAAAGTAAAGGTTTTAGTTTTTATTTTTTTAACACCCATCTCTCTTTATGTAGTAAGGCAAAAGCAAGAAAACGACTAGATACATTCTAGCAAATGTTTATATAAAATCTAAATAGGAGAATGCTTATTTCATATCAAAGTTCTTATAAGTTACTCTACTAACCGACACATATCGATCAAAGTATCGATATATTGACTAGAAGCTTAAATGAAATAAAAATGTACCCGATTTATTAATTTCGTTTAAGATAACTTAATTGTTAAACCTAAATAAAAAAAAATTAAAAAATCGACAATCTAAAATAAAACTTATTACTAATTAAAAAGACATTCATCTTCACCATTCTTTCTCATTTCCACAGGTTACCGATCCCTCATCAATCTCTCACAATTGAAAATAACTTGTTATAGACTTCTTAAAGTAGAGAGTTTCATTTGGGTGTTGTTTAAAACATCAGATTTCTTATCTCTCTCCACTATCGCCTTTTCTTTCATACTTTCATCCATTGTTGTTGATCTCTCAATGCTCTCCATCATTAGAACACTATTGATATTGTCAGGATCGATATAGATGATTACGAACAAGAATGCGATTGTGTTAGATGAATTGAGTGGCAAAAACGGGTAATTAAATCCTAGATGTTTATTATCAAAATTCTTGTTTGTTACCGAATGTTCAATCTGTTGGATCTGGTTTACCCAAGTGTTAATATAATATGATACTGCTAATTAAGTTGTTCCTAAATATTCACACAACGAGCAACGACACTTGTTTTAGATGTGTTTAGACACATCATACGCGAAAGATCATTGTGACATTAATTATTTGGGGAATAATTAATATTATTATTTTTTATTGGTGAAATAATAAATAAATAATACTATAAGGTTTAAATGATAATCATTGATATTAGTGAAATATAAATAATGGAATTAAATATATATATTTGAATAAGATCAAAATATATATATTATATTTATTAATTCAAATTTTGAAATATATATATTTAAATTTCAAAATTAATAAATAAATATATTCCATATTTATCTAATTAGAATATGTCATGAAATATGCCACATAATATTCTATTTAGAAAGCCTTAAAAATAGTGTTTAAATATGATTTAAACCTAATAGAGATTTGACTTACACATTGAATCACAAACCCTAGCCATCACCACCTCATAGCCTGTAACACCTCGAAAATTTCCAAGGAAATAAGGACTAAAAGTGCCAACATTTCAAAGTAGTCACACCCCAACCGATGGCAGAATCATCGGGGCGGGACATGTAGACTGTTCATGAGCACAAGGTTCACTAGATTTCAATATTTAATCATCAATTTCATTTCAAACAATTCAACCACAAATAGCAAAATTCAACAAGTACATAAATGAAAATACAAATTGTTCTTTGAATTTAAATTAACTAAGTCCAAACTTAAGTGTAGCATGTATTGATCAAACTCACACATTAGCACCTGAAACATGAATAAAATAAGGTCAACTAAAAAGTTGGTGAGCATACACAGGTTTATATGTAGATAGCATATAGATTGTAAATAAACAAATCCTTATATAACATGATAAAATAAGGCATTTATGGAGAGCAACTATTGTGTAACCAAGTACAATCAAACATTTGTAACTAGCATGTAAAATTATGTTGTTGGTAACAATCACCCCAATCTGGGTGGGTTTGTCAGACTCAATAGATCTATCAATGTTACCATTGGCTTGTATAGAGTTAATGATTGCACGAGTGTGTCATGTATATGTAGTTCAACTCATAGCATTCAAGCACAAAGCACAAATCACACATATGATCATAATGTAGAATTGTATATGTTGTAATTGAAAATAGTTTTCAACGCACATCATGTTTCACCCCAAAATGTGTAAAAATGTAAAAAGGAGGCTATGTAAAACTCACTTGATTCGAAGGCGTAGCTAACACGAGATACTAGATAGTAATATGATCCTTGTAATGCACAACGTTAACATAGTATGGAATGTATATTGAATTAATAGTGTGCACAATGGTTTATATCTAAGTCTAAGGTTAAATTGAATGTGTGTATAAGGAATTTGAAGTTGTAGGTGTTAGTGGTTTGTACTTGAATAGTGTTGTATAAAATTAAGGTTTGAGTTTGGAATAACTAAATAATAAAATAAAATAATTATTTATTTACTTAGTTATAAAAATAATGTAGGTATTAGGGGTAATTAAGTATAACTTAAACAAATCATTTTTGTTTAAATGTAAATTAAATAAATAATTGTTACCTTATTTATTTATTTATAAAATATGTAACTTAGTCATTTAGTTATAAAAATGCATTAGATGTTTTATATTAAATATAAATTTCTTTACTTTATTTTCATAAAGCTGTGTAAATATTAATTAAATGTAGGGTTTAACAATAAATGTAAATTAAATTTTTGTAAGTTTTAATTAAATAATTTCTATTTATTTTAGAATAGAAATTTGATCTTTTTAAATAATGTTAATATAAATCTTTATAAAATCAATTCTTTTTATTTAAAAATTAATCTGAAATACTTATTGTTTTTTAAAATATGGAAATAATTATTTTGCCAAGACTTTTCTCACACACACGACCGTGCCTGGGACAAGGCACAATCGTGCTAAAACCACGGGCGCGACCGTGCTAGTCAGGGACGCGACCGCGTTGACCATACAGAAGGCATAATTAGGTTGTTCACTAGGCACGACCGTGTCTGGGCCAGGCACGACCGTGTCTAGGGTTTTGAGGCACGACCAAGTCTGGCCAAGAGCATGACCGGGTCTGAGTGTGTGACGCACGACCGCGCTGGTATTTGGCGTGACCGTGTCTGTTCCAAAACAGAATCGATTTGACTAATTCTTATATTGTTAATGTTGGAATTCATAGGGCTTTCATCCATTAGGTTATTGCGAGTCTTTTTATGTAGTTTAATTGTATTTAAAACGTCTCCAAAGTAGTATTCGATTAAACCATTTTGGAATGAACCCTAGATTCGGGTTCGTGTTAAATTGGATATTGTAAGCCCAAATTAGTTTGGGGCTTTTGATCTATAGACTAAATCGAAAGTGTAGGAGGTTTCAGTTACCCGGAAGGATGATGAATTGATAGCGTACGGTAGAGATGAGTTCCGGCGACGACGGGTTTGATCTCCGGCGTCTTCTGCTGCAACTCTGGCTGTTTCAGCGCGTCCAGAAGTTTTAGAGAGGATGATAATGCGTTTTCTTGGGAGGATTGAAATCAAAATGATGGATTCGATGGGCAAAAGATGAAGAGGTCGACGGTTTTAGTTTAAAAATCTATAATTGGTTTTAATTCAAGTGTAATGTCGATGTTTAATTAACTAATGATGGTTGTTAATAAATGAACGTGTATAACGGTTACAAAGTTGAACGGATTTCGGATTAAAGACTGTTTTTACGTTTTAACTGATAAGAGCCGCGACCGCGCCAAGGCACCGGGCGCGACCGTTCCAAAGCAAGGCGCGCGACCGTGCCAGAACGAGGCGCGACCGTGCCTATTAGGGTTTCTGGTTGTTTTTAAGGTCTTTGCAATTTTCAGTATTGACAGATTTGTATAAATATGAACTTATGTAGAATTTAATAGGATATACTCGTATAAAATTTGTGCGTTTGCATTGGAACATAGTATTTAATTGTTGGTATGAATAGAACAAGTCAGTGTACTAAATTTGAATTTGAAACGTGTCACATTGAATTGAAATATTGATAACAAAAACAGAAATGTTACAGTATCCCCATGTTGAGGGAATTTCGTCCCGAAATTTAGCTAGTGGAAGCGACGGCATCAGTAAAGAGATTGGGGTACTTGAGCTTCATTTGGTCCTCTCGTTCCCAAGTAAACTCAGGACCACGTTTAGATTCCCAACGAACTTTGACAATAGGAATACGGCTTCGCTTGAGCTGCTTGACTTCGCGATCCATGATTTCCACTGGTCTCTCAACGAAGTGCATCGTTTCGTCAATGTGCACGTCGTCAAGAGGTATGTGAAGGTTTTCATCAGCAAGACATTTCTTCAGATTAGACACGTGAAAAGTAGGATGCACATTGCCAAGTGATGGAGGTAAGTCGAGTTTGTAAGCCACTTTCCCAATCCTTTCAAGGATCTTAAATGGACCCACATAGCGAGGTGCTAATTTACCTTTCTTTCCAAAACGGATCACACCCTTCTACGGAGACACCTTTAGAAGAACAAGGTCACCGACTTGGAATTCCAAGGGTTTTCGTCGTTTGTCGGCATAACTCTTTTGCCGACTTCTCGCTACTCGAATGTTGTCACGGATTTGGATAATCTTGTCGGATGTTTCTTGAATTAGCTCGGGACCGGTGATTTATGCTTCACCAATCTCGTTCCAACATATAGGAGAACGACACTTGCGACCATAGAGAGCTTCAAATGGAGCCATGTTGATACTCGTGTAGTAGCTATTATTGTAAGAGAACTCGATTAGGGATAGATGTGAATCCCAATTGCCACCAAAATCGATTACACAAGCTCTAAGCATATCCTCAAGTGTTTGAATTGTTCGCTCGGTCTGACCATCAGTTTGGGGATGGTAGGCCGTGCTCAAATCCAATCGTGTACCAAGAGCAGTTTGGAGAGATTGCCAAAAACGAGAGGTGAACCGAGCATCTCTATCAGAGATTATGTTTAAGGGAACACCGTGCTGGCTCATAATTTCGTCAATGTAAATTCGGGCTAGTTTCTCAACTCGATAGTCTTCGCGGATAGGAAAGAAATGAGCAGATTTGATGAGACGATCAATGATCACCCAAATGCTATCATAACCACTTGAGGTGCGAGGAAGTTTGGTAATGAAGTCCATAGCCAAGTTCTCCTATTTCCACACGGGAATTTCCGGTTGTTCAAGTAATCCGAAAGGGCGTTGGTGTTCGGCTTTGACTTTGGAGCATGTTAGAAATTTGGCAACATAGAGAGCAATGTCTTTCTTCATACCGGGCCACCAGTATTGTTGGCGAAGATCTTGGTACATTTTATCCGCACCAGGATGAATAGAATAACGAGTCTTGTGAGCCTTGTTCATGAGAAAAGTATGGAGATCATCGCGATCGGGAATCCAAATACGGTTAAAGTAATAAAGTAAGCCATTGGGTTTTGATTCAAGTTGAAGTTCAACACCACACGACATTTCCTCGTACATGTTACCCTCGGTGACTGAGACGTGTTGAGCTTCTAAGATGCGATTTTGAATGTCGGTTTGAATTCGGACACATTGAAGCATGACATGGTCCTTTCGACTCAAAGCGTCGGCTACAACATTCGCTTTGCCGGGATGGTAACGAATCTCGCAGTCATAGTCGTTAAGGAGTTCAACCCAACGTCGTTGCCTCATATTGAGTTCTTTTTGGTTGAAAATGTGTTGAAGACTTTTGTGGTCGGTGAACACCACACACTTTGTGCCATAGAGGTAATGTCTCCAAATCTTCAATGCGAATATGACCGCACCCAACTCAAGATCGTGCGTCGTATAATTCTTCTCGTGAATCTTGAGTTGTCTTGATGCATAAGCGATTACTTTTCCTCGTTGCATGAGACCACAACCGAGACCTTGGTTAGAAGCATCACAGTAGACAACTAGATCATCATTCCCATCAGGGAGAGTTAAAATGGGAGCATTGCATAACTTTTGCTTGAGAGTTTGGAAAGCTTCTTCTTGTTTAGGTCCCCATTCATAAGTTTTACCCTTGTGGGTCAAAGCGGTAAGAGGGACAGCAATCTTAGAGAAATTTAAGATGAAACGACGATAATATCCCGCAAGACCAAGAAATGAACGAACTTCGGTGGGGGCCTTCGGGGCATTCCAATTTTTAACCGCTTCGATCTTAGCAGGGTCAACATGAATTCCCTTGTCGTTGACGATATGACCAAGGAATTAAACTTCCCTTAGCCAAAATTCACATTTGGAGAATTTGGCATATAGTTGTTCCTTCCTTAAAAGGTCCAAAACCAGTCTAAGGTGTTGCTCATGGTTGACTTTAGTCTTGGAGTAGATTAAGATATCGTCAATGAAGACGATCACAAATTTATCAAGGTACGGTTTGCACACACGATTCATGAGGTCCATGAAGACCGCGGGTGCATTGGTTAGTCCAAAGGCATGACCATGAACTCGTAGTGACCATATCTTGTTCGGAAAGCAGTCTTTGGAATATCTTCCTCTTGTACACGGAGTTGGTGATAACCAGATCGAAGGTCAATCTTCGAGAAACAAGTAGAACCTTGAAGTTGATCAAAGAGGTCATCAATTCTAGGCAAGGGATAACGGTTTTTGATGGTAAGCTTGTTGAGTTCGCGGTAGTCAATACACATGCGGAATGATCCATCCTTCTTCTTGACGAATAAGACGGGTGCACCCCACGGTGAATGACTTGGACGAATGAAGCCCTTGTCGGAGAGCTCTTGGAGTTGACTTGCAAGTTCTTGCATTTCAGAGGGTGCAAGACGGTAAGGAGCTCTAGCCATGGGGTTAGCTCCGGGTATAAGGTCAATGCGAAATTCTACTTGTCGAACGGGTGGAAGACCGGATAGATCTTCGGGAAATACTTCGGGAAAATCCCGAATGATAGGAATGTCTTGGATACTCTTCTCCTTGACATCCTTTTGAACAACATGAGCTAAAAAGGCTATGTATTTCTTTCGTAAGTACTTTTGGGCAATAGTGCATGACATTAACTTGAGTCCTTTACAAGGCTTTTCACCAAAGACTCTTAACGTTTCTCCCGATAGTAGAGGTATTCGGATGCACTTCTCGAAACAGATGACTTCGGCATGATGATTTGATAGCCAATCCATGCCTATGATGATATCAAAACTTCCTAGTGGCATTGGTACAAGGTTGATTAGAAATGTATGTTCATTTTAATCCCCAGGAAATTCCGACCTTATTTTAACTTTTCCGGCACATGTAATTTCATTATTTTATGATTTGTATTAAGGAAAAACATCCTATTTATTCATTATAATTCATACATACATATATTGAATGCAATTATTTCAAATTCAATAGTAATAAATATTTATATAAAAGTTTATATAAATTTTATTTTTCTATGAAATAAATATATATATATACACTAAATTATTTCTAAACATACAAATATATATATATATATATATATATATATATATATTAAAATCAAAGGTCAATCTATAAATTTTATAAAAATTAGGGTTTGCATTGATAAGAATACAAAAAAAAAAGATTTATATCATTTAATAAACCGCGTTTATTTTAACATTAATTTATAAAATAATAATTTATTAGATTTTATAAAAATTATAAGATTTAGTAAATTTATGTTCTACAAATGTCTTGGGTTCAAGATGTAATTTTTGAAATTTAATTCCAACTTTCATTTGAACCCACTCACAAGTTTTAAACCCCCACTATTCACCCTTGAAACCCCCTTAGTCACCTTGGATCTTCCCAATTTAAACCTCCTTGGTTTTGAACCCTACCTCATCCAATCTTGACTTTAGAAAAGACAACAAACCCAAACCAATTTCAATTTGCTCGAATTCCATGATGTTAATACACCCGAACCATACATAGATGTTACTCGGCCAAACCGAGACGATTGTACCAACTTAATTTGCTCAAATACATGGTTTTAAACCCATTCTTCCCAAACTCGCTACTGTTGACTTTTCCAAAGTCAAACCCGGTCGATTCCATTTCAATTCATGGAATTTTAACATGTTTAATGACATCAAACGTGCATAAGCGTTAGCCGACTCCTCCTTAACAACTTTAAAGAGCCAATTTAAGTGTTATCAAAGGAATTAACGCAGACTTAAAAACCGAAACCGTCCTAGCCGCGAAACAAATCGTTTCGTGTGTTCTATGTGGAATTAACCTATAAAATGGAGTCCCACTCCTTCTCAACATCCCTTTTGAGCTCTCTGAAATATCAAACGCACCTAAATCCACTTCTGGAACACGAAGTGAAGCCTTGAGACGTCGGACCTGCTCACCGGTCGTCCTCCCTCGTTTCGTAACTATTTCAGGTATTCTATGCATCAACATATTCGTTTCTATCCAGAGATTAATAGCCCCATGATTTCATGACCGATAGTTGGCCAATCGAATCGATTTAGGGGCTAGGGTTTACGGTTTGGGTGTTGGAGAAGAAGGGGGATGATTGTGTACTTGTTAAAGGGATGGCAAGTCTATTTCTAGCAAGGCTTTAAGCCCAGATCGGATGGTTAAAGCGCTTGCCCCATAACCGACAGGTCACGGGTTCGAGTTCCCCGGCCTCCCTTTTTTATATTTATTCTTTTATGTTTTGAAGGATTTCTAATTATCTTAAGTCAAGAATTAGTGATTTAAATTTCAGAATTTTCCCTTACAAATCCAATAAAAATGCTTATTAATTTTTATAAAATCAGAAAACATAAAATAATGTCTTATTCAATTCAATTAAAAACATATTAGAAATTTTATAAATTCCTAAATAAGCAGTATAAATGATTTTATTTTGACAAATCTAATTATGTTGTTTTATCTATAAAATAGTAATGTATTAAACAAATTTTAACTAATTGTTTAACATTATTATCACACATTTTTAAATCTATAAATAATTATTGTGACAAAAAAATATATAATTATTTAAAACATTTTATAACTTATAGAAATGCTTAAATAATTAATTTAGATGAATAATTATACAAATTCAATTTATCTCATTTAACACTTATATTTACCTCTTTTACAAATCATTTAGAAGAGATCATTTAAATAGTTTAATTAGTTATTTTATTTACATAAAATAATTAATTGAAACCCTTTTCTATTTCATAATTTATTTATTAAATTATTTTAGAATAATTATGTAAATAAATTCAATCATATCCATATTATTGTAAATACTATATAATTAATTGGAATTTCTAATTAATTCTAATTAGTGTTAACCTATCAATATAAATATATATATTTTTCTACAAACTTGTACAAACCCCACATCCCACCCCAAACTCCAAAACCTCTAGAGACCCAAATGGAGTTAAAATTGTTTATTCTCATTGAGTCTAGAATACAAATTTATCCGTGTAGGTTGATTGTGAGTGATCCGCACGAGTCCTATCCATCCTTAACAATTCATACCACTTACTAGCTTCATTACAAGGTGAGTTTACATAGCCCCTTTTTACTGTTTTTACTTTTGGGGTGAAACATGTCGTCAACTTTATCTATTTAACCAAATTCAATATCTATGTTCTTGTGCTTGATCTTTATGCTTTATATTTGAACTACTTGGTGACCATTGCATGTGTTTCATGCTAGTACATTCATTAACTTGCAGCCCAAGCCTAAGGTAGTACCTAACATGATCATTTATATGGGAAACTGAACCTATAACTTACCACAAGACCTTGGCGGGTTTTGTTGGGTATCAACTATAACTTGGAGTATCCGCTTGCTCCCTTTTTTAAAATGGCAATCAGTGGGATTGCGTATCTAGTTTTCTATTATCCGGCTTGAATTGTACGCTTGGAACCTTGTATGTTCTCACATATATGCTTTAGACATGCGTTGAACATATTGAATTGTAAACCTATACTTAACTTTTGTTTGGTGTCAAAACCTATGTTACTCACCAACTACTTGTAGTTGACATTTACTCACATATTTCAGGTGCATCTGTTTGAGGACACTGCTTGATCACTTAGGACATTGGACCTAGCTCTATTAAAGATTAAATTCAACTTATGTCATGTTTGAACGCTTTATTATCCATTTCTACTTGTAACGGATGCGTTTAATTTTGATGAATAAATATTGTCACATTTAATAGATGATCGTGTGCTTATGAACAATCGTGTCAGCCCCGGCGTATAATCCGCCGCCGGCCGGGGCGTGACATTCATTAAGTTCTAGAGAGCAGTCATAGATAACAGACTCAATTGTAAGCGAATCACCATTTTCTACTTCTACGGTGAAGGTTTTCTCTAATTGGGATCGTGTCTTTGTAGGTAAGGGTTCGAATTTAAGTGATACAAAACTTTTATCGGCACCGGTATCAAATAAAATGGAGGCATATTGACTATTAACAAGGAACGTACCGTTGACCACATCATTGTTGGCTTGAGCTTCATTGGCGTTTATGTTGAAAGCACGCCCACGAGCTCCGCCTTGTCTAGCATTGATTAACCTTGGGCACTGATCACGGAAATGATTTGGGTTTCCACATTCATAACAGGCACGCCCATTTGCAATAGCGGGAACACCTTGATTAGCCACTTAAGGGTTGGTTCGGTTTGGTGAGTTGACTTGGCCTGCAAGTGCTTTGGCTCTACAAACATTAACGGTATGGCCATATTTCCCACAGTGGGTGCAAAGGCGACATGGGATGTTTTGGAGATGGTGATAGTTGCATGTGGCACAGAGTGGGTAGATTCCAACATATGGCTTTTTGGCTGGTGCTTGAACCATAGGTGCAGCTTGGTTAACAGGGATAGCAGGAGTGACCATAGCATAGTTTCTAGCCTTTCTTTTCTTATTATTATGAGAGGGTTCAGTTGTGGCTTCTTTGATGTGTACGGGAGGGGTTGTAGTGTCGGGAACTTTCTTGGTGCCTTTTCTAGTCAGAGTTCCCGCTTTCACATGGTTGTCGGTTAATGTAGCAGATAAGCGGATAACATCTTCGAGTGTTGCGGGATTTCTCCCTAAGACAGTATATTGGACTTGCCTTGGTAATCCACCAATATACTTCTCGATGCAGCGGGATAAAGGTGTGACCATATGGGGCACAAGGAGACTCAACTCATGGAACCGAGTTGTATAAGCTAGACTTTCACCACTGTCTTGGGTAAGATCCCAAAACTCGGCTTCCAGTTTCTTTACCTTATTTCGAGGACAAAATTCTTCGGTCATTAGTCTTTTAACCTCATCCCAAGGTAAGGCCATTTCTACTTCCACACCTCTATTCCTCTTTTCCCCATTCCACCACGTGAGTGCCCGTTTTTGTAAGACATTTGTGGCATGACGAACACTAAGGTTATCGGGGCAGTCACTATTGAGAATGGTATTCTCAATACTTTCGAACCATTGAAGAAGTCCCGTAGCTCCTTCGGTACCATAGAACTTTAGAGGATTACATGAGTTGAAGTGTTTGAAGGTGCATTGTGGTAGGTTGGCGCCACCACCACCATTAGCTCCATGGTTACCATTTGTGGCACCATTAACTTGGGTGAGTTGAGTTACAAGTTGTGCAAGGATAGCAGTAATGTCGGTGTTGTTGTTGGTCACGGGAGCAAGACGAGGAGGCATTCTACATAATTACACAACACAAGAAAAGATGTAAGAACTTATGAATGTTGTTTGGATTTAAAAGAATAAGAGAACGAATAAAATAGTAAATCATACTTTGGATTGTACTCAAATAGTGATAAAATCACTTGAATACTATGACACATTAAGGTTAATTAAACTCATATAATTTTCAAGGAGACATGCTTTAGCCTATAAGTAAACACTTATCCCGGGAATTCCCAGGAAAGCATACGGGTCCCTCGGTTGATTGGGATTTATGCGAAATGCTTTCCTAGACAGATGTGACGTTTCGGATTTTTCATTCTCGTACTTGTATTAAAATTATCATGTGACCATTCTCTATTTAGATAAAGTGTAAGAATTTTATTTGGTTTTTATACAAATAGGTATTTTATGTTATGGATTTAATTTAATTAGAATTTTATAAATTTTAAAAACTAATATAAAATTTTATATAAAAATTCTACATTTAAAAAGTTGCATATTTAATAAAACAACATATTTTAATAAGATTAATAACTTTTATAAAGATTATTATTTATAAAATAATAATAAAATAAGTTTATAAAAACATTTTTAAATTAATTTGATTTAAAAGGAATTAAATTAATTTATTTATTAAAAAGTTTAGGGGTTGAATTGTAACAAACCAAACTCAAAGGTTTTAACAAAATTTCATCATAGAGTCTGTTTCTGGTCAAATGAAACTGCAAGGGCCCATCCGTAATTATTTTAAGGGTTGTTTCGAATTAAACCAAACTCCAGGGACCAAAACTGTCAAAATTCAAATCGTTTTGCTGGTCGTTCTGTTCCTTTGTCCGGCGGACCAAAGCCTTTCCGGCGAGCCCCGACAGCCCTGTCCCTCTACACCTCCACACCTAAAACCTGCACCATTGTACTCGCCTTCCTCGTGCGACCTCGTTCCCTCGACAAATTTGTTCCCCCGACATAAGAATCGACCGATCCTGTTGATGGCCGAGATACTCATATCCGAATTCGTGCCCGACAGGCCACCTCCACGCCTGTGGAAGGTCTGGTTAGTTTCGTCTCGTCCAGAATAATGTCGGAACGTGCTCAATTGCACGTTTGAGCATAGGAATCAAGCTCGCCTATAAATGACCATTGTCGGCCCTGCACGAGCTCGCTACCATCCTTCCACCTGCTCTCACTTCAAATTGAAACCACCATCGTGTTCGTCTCTTCTGTGCGAAGCTATACCACCCCTACTGACGGCCTAACTCCCTCTGGAACTCGAGATCACTATCTTGGTATTGCGGACCAAAAAGATTGCCGACCAGACCCTTCGCGACCAAAGAGGTACCTCAAATCCATTCAATTGCCTTCTGTTACCCTTTGGCAAACTATCCTAATCGAAATCGCGGCATGAAACCGTTGATTACCGGGCAAACCTAAGTCCTCGGACATGGTTTGCCGGTCACCGAGAACCAGCGACCAATACTGGTTGTGTGTATATCAATTAAACGACACACACATAACCAGCGATGGGCAGTAGCCCGGCTGGTTATGCGTGTGTGTGTTTGTGTCACAGGTCGCGGGTTCGATCCGGGTGGCCTACGGCCCAACCCATTTTTTTTCTTTCTATTTTCTGTTTTAAAGATATAATTTAGTTTATTTATTTATCCCACCATATTTTAATACCATATTTACACAATAAAACCCAATACGAGTCGGTTAACTCGTTCGTTTATTTTGAAACCGATTAAACAATCTTTTTAATCCATAAACTATTCCATTTCTATAAATCTTGTAATATTATTTAAATACATTTTTATATATAAAATATCTCATATTTTTATAAATCTTGTAATATTTTTATAAACTTATTTAAATACATTTTTATATATAAAATGTCCTATATTTTTATAACTCTTGTAACATTTTTATAAACTTAATAAAATACATTTAATATATAAAACGTCTCATCTTTTTATATGAACCTAGCAATATTTTTAATAAACTTGTTTAAATAAATTTTAAATAATAACATAATTAGTCAAATAAAGACTTTTCTTCTATTTGTTAATTTTATATAAATACATTAAATATAACAATGCTTGTTTAAAACAATATATATATATATATATCCTCATAAGTTAAAGTTTTACAAAAACAATTATCATTCTGTTTCCATACTTTATACAAATAAATATTTAGGAGGATTATATTAAAGCCAACATACATTTAAATACAAATACACCCCTATACGCATACAATAATACCCATTTGTCTACATAGGGTATCAACGTGCTTAGGCTTCCACATACTTATCACCTACACGCGTGGAAAAATACCCGCTTGCAAGGTGAGTTACATAGCCCCTATTTTACATTTTTATACGTTTTGGGGTGAAACACTATACATGCTACTCACATTGTTTATACGTGTTATACATTAGACTATATGCTTATTCTTTGGATGTACATACATTTAAACACAAGACAACCAACTGTAATATTGATAGATCTATTGTGCCTGACCAGCCCACCCGGTTAGGGTGTTTATTACTACATACTCGGATATGACCGCGTGTTATATTCAAACATATCGGATATAGTGGGTAACTATATTCAAACATACCGGACTTAGCTGTTGTGCTCTGTTCAAGCGTGTCAAACTCGGTTTGAATTGTGATTTAAATAAATGGTACATCATATATATATACTATGTTTAACAAGGTAAACAATGAGTTGCAAAACGATTTACACTACTATTTACCGAAATTACTAAACCTATGTACTCACCAACTTTTTAGTTGACACTTGATTTAAATAATGTTTCAGGTTTGGATATGTGACTATTTGCTAAAGATTTCTCCACTTAAGGACTACGGACCTAGTTAAATAAATCAATGTTTTGAACTAGACTAGGTTATTTGGATTGTATTGTACTTGGATCTTGTTGTTCTTAAATTTAATTAAAGAATTATGCAACCTTTAGTTACCATGTGCTTTTGAACAATCATTCTAATGTCCGCCTCGATGATTCCGCCATCGGTCGGGGTGTGACAGATTGGTATCAGAGCCATGGTTATAGGGAATTAGGTTATTAGACACAATGACCTAGACTATAACCCTAGGACTCCCTTTTATGTGCTATGTGCTAAATGATTAAATGCTATGTGAATTATTTGTAGTTAGGTAATATTTGAATTTTCCCAAGTTTGGTACATGAGACTTATACACATACATGCAAGACCTTGATACATGATACATACTTTACATACACATTTGACAAACAAACTTATGCAAACAAATACACTACCCATCCTTATCCATACTCTTTCCTAATCCGTATTAATTGCAACAATTCCTACACATTTTATACTCGTAAGTATATCAAAATCTTGAAAATCTCATCAACAACTTAATTTCTTGAGACCAGTAAAGGACACGTGCAATCTGGAAGGGTGACACCTGTACATTGGGTTTTCTGTCTAGGAAAGCATTTCGTATAAATCTAAATAAACGGACCCGTATGCTTTCCTGGGAATTCCTGAAATGAGTGTTTACCTATAGGCTAAAGCATGTCTCTTTGAAAATTTCGGGGAATTAATTAACGTTTATAAGTCAATGTATTCGCAAGGATACAATCCAAACTTAAACTCAAAATTTGGGGACGTTATAGCAAGATAGGAAGAACTAGACAAACATGCAAAGCAAATCATTATTACGGGTGCACACGTAATGACGATTTGTAATGCATGCAAGTCTCGACAATTCCTATTATGCAAATAATGATCTATAACATCATGTCCTACCTGGAATAGATGACTTAGTTTCCCCCATCAACTTAGAATAAATGCACATGAACTGGCACGCGTCATGATGAGTCCCGTCTTTCTGCTTACATTATTTTCCGCTATAACTCATATATATCCATCTTATCTAAAATATCATTGTTTTTTCTTATGGTGTTAGAATGCCTCCTCGACGTGCAAACTCTAGCACTTCTAACCCAGATCTTGCTACTCTTCTTGCCCAGCTAGTAGGGCAAATGACCCAAGCAAATAACAACAGTGACGGGTCTCACAACATCCAAGGGAACGGTGGTACCAACCCGCCTCATTGCACGTTTAAGCACTTTAACTCGTGCAATCCTACAAAATTCTTCGGGACTGAAGGTGCTACCGGCTTACTTCAATGGTTTGAAAGCATGGAAAGCACATTCCTAAACAGCGACTGTCCCGATGATCTTCGGGTTCGCTATGCCACAAGTGTACTCCAAAAAAGAGCCCTCACCTGGTGGAACGGTGAGAAACGCACTCGTGGTACTGAGGTTGCTACATCCTTATCATGGGATGATCTGAAGAAGGCCATGACTGATGAATTCTGTCCTCGGAATGAAATGAGGAAGCTCGAGGCTGAGTTTTGGGATCTTGCCCAAGACAGCGGGGATAATCTGTCTTACACCACCCGGTTCCAAGAACTAAGTCTGTTGGTGCCTCACATGATCATTCCCCTTGCTCGGGGAATTGAAAAATACATAGGCGGCCTGCCTATGCAAATTCAAGATGCTGTGTTAGGAAGCAATCCTCCTACACTTGAAGCTGCTATCCGTTTATCTGCTACACTATCCGACAACCATGTCAAAGCCGAAACCTTAACAAGAAAGGGTTCCAAGAAGGTCGTGTCTACTCTTGCGGCCGTCAAAGATGTGAAACCCGAGTCTTCTAACCGTAACAAGAAACGTAAGGGTCGAAACTTCGCAGCCGTAACTCCCGCTGTACCTGCTATTCAAGCGGCCCCTTTGGGTCAAAACCCGAAGACTTATCTGGGCCCGAATCCCCAATGCCAGACCTGCAAGTACCATCATCCTGCCAATCTACCATGTCGATTGTGCTCAAGCTGCGGGCGATATGGACATGTGGTCACTACTTGCCGTACCCGTCCTCCCATCCATCAAGCTGCTCCAGCCAACCGTCCCATCTATCCGGCACCTCCCAATGGCCGGGCATGTTACGAATGTGGAGATCCAAACCATTTCCGTGACCGATGCCCGAAACTTCATCATCAAGGTGGTCCTCAAAATGAGGCTCAAGCAAACAACGATGTGATAAATGGTACGTTTCTCGTAAATAATCATTATGCATCCGTTTTATTTGATACCGGTGCCGATAGGAGTTTTGTATCCCTTACCATTGAATCTCGACTTGCTAAACAAAGAACGAAACTGGACAATTCTTACTCCGTGGAGATAGCAAACGGAAAATCTATTACTATAAATTATGTTATTCGCGACTGCAATCTCGAGCTTAATAGTCACAAATTCTCCGTTGATATCCTTCCAATGCAATTGGGAAGCTTCGATATTATAATTGGCATGGACTGGTTATCCAAACACCATGCTGAGGTTATTTGCTACGAAAAGTGTATTCATATACCTCTCTCTTCGGGCGACACGTTAGTTATGTTCGGTGAAAAACCATGTCGTGGGCTTCAAATCATGTCTTGTACCTTGGCACAAAAGTACTTGAGGAAAAAGTACGTTGCCTTCTTGGCCCACATAGTTGACACGAAAGACAAGGGTAAGAAATTGCAAGACATTCCAATCATTCGAGATTTTCCTGAGGTATTCCCCGAGGATTTACCTGGCCTTCCTCCCCCTAGACAAGTGGAGTTTCGTATCGACCTTGTGCCTGGGGCAACTCCCGTGGCAAAAGCCCCCTATCGTCTTGCACCTTCCGAGATGCAAGAGCTAGCAAGTCAATTGCAAGAACTCTCATCCAAAGGATTCATCCGCCCAAGCCATTCACCTTGGGGTGCTCCCGTGCTGTTCGTAAAGAAAAAGGATGGATCATTTCGAATGTGCATCGATTATCGTGAACTCAACAAGCTTACAATTAAGAACCGTTATCCTTTACCCCGTATCGACGATCTTTTCGATCAGCTTCAAGGATCAACATGTTTCTCCAAGATTGACCTTCGTTCCGGGTACCATCAACTTCGCGTTCTCGATGAAGACATTCCAAAGACTGACTTTCGGACTAGGTATGGTCACTACGAGTTCATGGTCATGCCATTCGGTTTGATTAATGCACCTGCGGTCTTCATGGACCTCATGAACCGTGTATGCAAACCTTATTTGGACAAGTTTGTGATCGTCTTCATTGACGACATTCTCATCTATTCTAAAACGAAAGCGGAGCATGAACAGCATCTTCGTTAGATTTTGGAACTCTTGAAGATAGAACAACTATACGCCAAGTTCTCCAAGTGCGAATTCTGGCTAAAAGAGGTTCAATTTTTGGGACACATAGTCAACGATAAGGGAATTCATGTGGACCCGGAAAAGATCGAAGCGGTAAAGAATTGGGGTACTCCTAAGACTCCTACCGAGATTCGTTCATTCCTTGGACTAGCAGGTTACTATCGTCGTTTCATATAAAATTTATCCAAGATTGCGGTTCCGCTCACTGCCTTGACTCACAAAGGTAAGCACTACGAGTGGGGACCCAAACAAGAAGAAGCTTTCCAAACTCTAAAGCACAAGCTCTGCAATGCTCCTATTCTGACTCTTCCTAGTGGTAATGACGACTTTGTCATTTATTGTGATGCATCCAACCAAGGTCTTGGTTGTGTTCTTATGCAACGTGGCCAAGTAATTGCATATGCATCACGTCAACTCAAAATCCATGAGAAGAACTATACGACCCATGATCTCGAGCTTGGCGCCGTCGCTTTCGCCTTGAAAATTTGGAGACACTATTTATATGGCACCAAATGCGTGGTTTTCACCGACCACAAAAGCCTCCAACATATTTTCAATCAAAAAGAGCTTAATATGAGGCAACGACGATGGGTCGAACTCCTAAACGACTACGACTGCGAGATTCGCTACCACCCCGGCAAAGCAAACGTTGTAGCCGACGCCTTGAGTCGTAAGGAACGTATCATGCTTCATAGTGTTTATATCCATAACGATATCCAAGCCCGTATTCTCAAAGCACAACACACCTCGGTTACCGAGGGAAACATGTATCAAGAGATGGCATGTGGCGTAGAACTCTTGCTAGAAACCAAAGCCAACGGTCTATTGTATTACTTGGACCGTATATGGGTTCCCGATCGTGACGATCTTCGTATATCTTTGATGAACGAGTCCCACAAAACTCGTTATTCGGTACATCCCGGAGCTGATAAGATGTACATGGGTCTCCGTCAGCAATATTGGTGGCCCGGCATGAAAAAGGATATTGCCCTCTTTGTAGCAAAATGCCTAACTTGTTCTAAAGTGAAGGCCGAACACCAAAAGCCTTCCGGACTCCTCGAACAACCTGAAATTCCCGTGTGGAAGTGGGAGGACCTTGCTATGGATTTCATCACCAAACTCCCACGCACTTCTAGTGGGCACGATAGTATCTGGGTTATTATCGACCGACTTACAAAGTCTGCTCATTTCTTGCCTATTCGTGAGGACTATCGAGTCGAGAAATTGGCTCGGATCTACATTGATGAGATCGTAAGTCGTCACGGAATCCCTTTGAACATCATTTCCGATCGTGACTCGCGTTTTACTTCCCGATTTTGGCAATCATTACAATCAGCACTCGGTACTCGTTTGGATTTAAGTACGGCTTACCATCCTCAAACTGATGGACAAACCGAGCGAACAATCCAAACTCTTGAGGATATGCTTAGAGCTTGTGTCATTGATTTTGGTGGCAATTGGGATTCTCACCTACCGCTGATTGAATTTTCCTACAACAACATCTACCACACAAGTATTAACATGGCACCGTTTGAGGCTCTTTATGGACGAAAATGTCGTTCACCGATTTGTTGGAATGAAATTGGTGAAGCACAAATCATCGGTCCCGAGCTTATCCAAGAGACCTCCGATAAAGTCTCTCTTATCTGTGACCACATTTGGGTAGCAAGGAGTCGGCAAAAGAGCTATGCCGATAGGTGACGAAAAACCTTGGAATTTCAAGTTGGAGATATGGTTCTTCTAAAGGTATCACCTTGGAAAGGCGTAGTCCGATTTGGAAAGAAAGAAAAACTTGCACCTCGGTATGTGGGTCCATTCAAGATACTCGAGAGGGTAGGAAAAGTGGCCTACAAACTCGACCTTCCTTCAGAACTCAGCAACGTTCATCCGACTTTTCATGTGTCTAATTTGAAAAAGTGTCTAGCCGACGAGAATCTCCACATCCCTCTTGACGAAGTGCGCATTGACGAGAAAATGCACTTTGTTGAGAAACCCGTGGAAATCATGGACCGAGAAGTCAAGAAACTCAAGCGTAGCCGCATCCCCATTGTCAAGGTCCGTTGGGAGTCTAAACGTGGACCCGAGTTCACTTGGGAACGTGAAGACCAAACGAAGACCAAGTATCCACATCTCTTTTCATAGCCTCCACTAGTTGAATTTCGGGGCGAAATTCCTCTAACTTGGGGAGACTGTGACGTTTCGGATTTTTCATTCTCGTACTTTTATTAAAATTATCATGTGACCATTCTCTATTTAGATAAAGTGTAAGAATTTTATTTGGTTTTTATACAAATAGGTATTTTAAGTTATGGATTTAATTTAATTAGAATTTTATAAATTTTAAAAACTAATATAAAATTTTATATAAAAATTCTACATTTAAAAAGTTGCATATTTAATAAAACAACATATTTTAATAAGATTAATAACTTTTATAAAGATTATTATTTATAAAATAATAATAAAATATGTTTATAAAAACATTTTTAAATTAATTTGATTTAAAAGGAATTAAATTAATTTATTTATTAAAAAGTTTAGGGGTTGAATTGTAACAAACCAAACTCAAAGGTTTTAACAGAATTTCATCTTAGGGTCTGTTTCTGGTCAAATGAAACTGCAAGGGCCCATCCGTAATTATTTTAAGGGTTGTTTCGAATTAAACCAAACTCCAGGGGCCAAAACTGTCAAAATTCAAATCGTTTTGCCGGTCGTCCTGTTCCTTTGTCCGGCGGACCAAAGCCTTTCCGGCGAGCCCCGACAGCCCTGTCCCTCTACACCTCCACACCTAAAACCTGCACCATTGTACTCGCCTTCCTCGTGCGACCTCGTTCCCTCGACAAATTTGTTCCCCCGACATAAGAATCGACTGATCCTGTTGATGGCCGAGATACTCATATCCGAATTCGTGCCCGATAGGCCACCTCCACGCCTGTGGAAAGTCTGGTTAGTTTCGTCTCGTCCAGAATAATGTCGGAACGTGCTCAATTGCACGTTTGAGCTTAGGAATCAAGCTCGCCTATAAATGACCATTGTCGGCCCTGCACGAGCTCGCTACCATCCTTCCACCTGCTCTCACTTCAAATTGAAACCACCATCGTGTTCGTCTCTTCTGTGCGAAGCTATACCACCCCTACTGACGGCCTAACTCCCTCTGGAACTCGAGATCACTATCTTGGTATTGCGGACCAAAAAGATTGCCGACCAGACCCTTCGCGACCAAAGAGGTACCTCAAATCCATTCAATTGCCTTCTGTTACCCTTTGGCAAACTATCCTAATCGAAATCGCGGCATGAAACCGTTGATTACCGGGCAAACCTAAGTCCTCGGACATGGTTTGCCGGTCACCGAGAACCAGCGACCAATACTGGTTGTGTGTATATCAATTAAACGACACACACATAACCAGCGATGGGCAGTAGCCCGGCTGGTTATGCGTGTGTGTGTTTGTGTCACAGGTCGCGGGTTCGATCCGGGTGGCCTACGGCCCAACCCATTTTTTTTTTCTATTTTCTGTTTTAAAGATATAATTTAGTTTATTTATTTATCCCACCATATTTTAATACCATATTTACACAATAAAACCCAATACGAGTCGGTTAACTCGTTCGTTTATTTTGAAACCGATTAAACAATCTTTTTAATCCATAAACTATTCCATTTCTATAAATCTTGTAATATTATTTAAATACATTTTTATATATAAAATATCTCATATTTTTATAAATCTTGTAATATTTTTATAAACTTATTTAAATACATTTTTATATATAAAATGTCCTATATTTTTATAACTCTTGTAACATTTTTATAAACTTAATAAAATACATTTAATATATAAAACGTCTCATCTTTTTATATGAACCTAGCAATATTTTTAATAAACTTGTTTAAATAAATTTTAAATATCAACATAATTAGTCAAATAAAGACTTTTCTTCTATTTGTTATTTTTATATAAATACATTAAATATAACAATGCTTGTTTAAAACAATATATATATATATATATATATATATCCTCATAAGTTAAAGTTTTACAAAAACCATTATCATTCTGTTTCCATACTTTATACAAATAAATATTTAGGAGGATTATATTAAAGTCTATATACATTTAAATACAAATACACCCCTATACGCATACAATAATACCCATTTGTCTACATAGGGTATCAACGTGCTTAGGCTTCCACATACTTATCACCTACACGCGTGGAAAAATACCCGCTTGTAAGGTGAGTTACATAGCCCATATTTTACATTTTTATACGTTTTGGGGTGAAACATTATACATGCTACTCACATTGTTTATACGTGTTATACATGAGACTATATGCTTATTCTTTGGATGTACATACATTTAAACACAAGACAACCAACTGTAATATTGATAGATTTATTATGCCTGACCAGCCCACCCGGTTAGGGTGTTTATTACTACATACTCGGATATGACCGCGTGTTATATTCAAACATATCGGATATAGTGGGTAACTATATTCAAACATACCGGACTTAGCTGTTGTGCTCTGTTCAAGCGTGTCAAACTCGGTTTGAATTGTGATTTAAATAAATGGTACATCATATATATATACTATGTTTAACAAGGTACACAATGAGTTGCAAAACGATTTACACTACTATTTACCGGAATTACTAAACATATGTACTCACCAATTTTTTAGTTGACACTTGATTTAAATAATGTTTCAGGTTTGGATATGTGACTATTTGCTGAAGATTTCTCCACTTAAGGACTATGGACATAGTTAAATAAATCAATATTTTGAACTAGACTAGGTTATTTGGATTGTATTGTACTTGGATCTTGTTGTTCTTAAATTTAATTAAAGAATTATGCAACCTTTAGTTACCATGTGCTTTTGAACAATCATTCTAATGTCCGCCTCGATGATTCCGCCATCGGTCGGGGTGTAACAACAGAAAACCCAGAATACAGGTGTCACCATTCCAGATTGCACGTGTCCTCAAATAATTAACAAAGTTTAAAAGCCTTAACGAGGAAATAAAGAAATTTTTATAGATTTAGATCCATGAAGTTTCCACATGCTAAGAAGATGATGATAGAGGAGTAGGTAAGAATAATATGAGGTTTTAGGGTATAGATAGGGATATTGTTTATTTAATTATTATTTAAGCATAGTCTAATAAGTCATGAATTTTAACAAGTAAGGCATCAAAAATGAAATTATAACTAATCATAGAAAACATGTAACACATAGCATGTAACACATAACATGTAGCACATATCACATAATCATGAAGCATGGCATAAGTGGGTGTCCTAAAGTTATAGTCTAGGTCAAGGGTGTCTAATAACCTAGTTCCCTATAACCAAGGCTCTGATACCAATCTGTCACACCCCAACCGATTGCGGAATCATCGGGGCGGGACATGTAGACTGTTCATGAGCACAAGGTTCAGTATTTCAATATTTAATCATCAATTTCATTTCAAACAATTCAACCACAAATAGCAAAATTCAACAAGTACATAAATGAAAATATAAATTTTTCTTTGAATTTAAATTAACTAAGTCCAAACTTAAGTGTAGCATGTCTTGATCAAACTCACACATTAGCACCTGAAACATGAATAAAGAAGGTCAACTAAAAAGTTGGTGAGCATACACATGTTTGTATGTAGATAGCATATAGAATGTAAATAAACAAATCCTTACATAACATGATAAATGAAGGCATTTATGGAGAGCAGCTATTGTGTAACCAAGTACAATCAAACCTTTGTAACTAGCATGCAAAATTGTGTTGTCGGTAAAAATCACCCCAATCTGGGTGGGTTTGTCAGACTCAATAGATCTATCAATGTTACCGTTGGCTTGTATAGAGTTAATGATTGCACGAGTGTGTCATGTATATGTAGTTCAACTCATAGCATTCAAGCACAAAGCACAAATCACACATATGATCATAATGTAGAATTGTATATGTTGTATATGAACATAGTTTTCAACGCACATCATGTTTCACCCCAAAATGTGTAAAAATGTAAAAAGGAGGCTATGTAAAACTCACTTGATTCGAAGGCATAGCTAACACGAGATACTAGATAGTAATATGATCCTTGTAATGCACAGCGTTAACCTAGTATGGAATGTATATTGAATTAATAGTGTGCACAATGGTCTATATCTAAGTCTAAGGTTAAATTAGATGTGTGTATAAGAAATTTGAAGTTGTAGGTGTTAGTGGTTTGTACTTGAATGGTGTTGTATAAAATTAAGGTTTGAGTTTGGAATAACTAAATAATAAAATAAAATTATTATTTATTTACTTAGTTATAAAAATAATGTAGGTATTAGGGGTAATTAAGTATAACTTAAACAAATCATTTTTGTTTAAATGTAAATTAAATAAATAATTGTTACCTTATTTATTTATTTATAAAATATGTAACTTAGTCATTTAGTTATAAAAATGCATTAGATGTTTTATATTAAATATAAATTTCTTTACTTTATTTTCATAAAGCTGTGTAAATATTAATTAAATGTAGGGTTTAACAATAAATGTAAATTAAATTTTTGTAAGTTTTAATTAAATAATTTCTATTTATTTTACAATAGAAATTTAATCTTTTTAAATAACGTTAATATAAATCTTTATAAAATCAATTCTTTTTATTTAAAAATTAATCTGAAATACTTATTGTTTTTTAAAATATGGAAATAATTATTCTGCCAAGACTTTTCTCACACACACGACCGTGCCTGGGACAAGGCACGATCGTGCTATATCCACGGGCGCGACCGTGCTAGTCAGGGACGTGACCGTGTTGACCAAACAGAAGGCATAATTAGGCTGTTCACTAGGCACGACCGTGTCTGGGCCAGGCACGACCGTGTCTAGGTTTTTGAGGCACGACCAAGTCTAGCCAAGGGCATGACCGGGTCTGAGTGTGTGAGGCACGACCGCGCTGGTATTTGGCGCGACCGTGTCTCATGAAGCGCGACCGCGCTAGAATGCTAGCGCGACCGTGTCTGTTCCAAAACAGAATCGATTTGACTAATTCTTATATTGTTAATGTTGGAATTCATAGGGCTTTCATCCATTAGGTTATTGCGAGTCTTTTTATGTAGTGTAAATGTATTTAAAACGTCTCCAAAGTAGTATTCGATTAAACCATTTTGGAATGAACCTTAGATTGCGGTTCATGTTAAATTGGATATTGTAAGCCCAAATTAGTTTGGGGCTTTTGATCTATAGACTAAATCGAAAGTGTAGGAGGTTTCAATTACCTGGAAGGATGATGAATTGATAGCGTACGGTAGAGATGAGTTCCGGCGACGACGGGTTTGATCTTCGGCGTCTTCTGCTGCAACTCCGGCTGTTTCAGTGCGTCCAGAAGTTTTAGAGAGGATGATAATGCGTTTACTTGGGAGGATTGAAATCAGCATGATGGATTCGATGGGCAAAAGATGAAGAGGTCGACGGTTTTGGTTTAAAAATCTATAATTGGTTTTAATTCAAGTGTAATGTCGATGTTTAATTGACTAATGATGTTTGTTAATAGATGAACGTGTATAATGGTTACAAAGTTGAACGGATTTCGGAGTAAAAGGCGCGACCGTGCCAATAAAAGGCGCGACCGTGCCAAGGCACTGGGCGCGACCGTTCCAAAGCAAGGCGCGCGACCATGCTAAGACACTTGGCGCGACCGTGCCAGAACGAGGCGCGACCGTGCCTATTAGGGTTTCTGGTTGTTTTTAAGGTCTTTGCAATTTTCAGTATTGACAGATTTATATAAATATGAACTTATGTAGAATTTAATAGGATATACTCGTATAAAATTTGTGGGTTTGCATTGGAACATAGTATTTAATTGTTGGTACGAATAGAACAAGTCAGTGTACTAAATTTGAATTTGAAACGTGTCACATTGAATTGAAATATAGATAACAAAAATCAGAAATGTTACAAAAGTTGTGGGGCTAATAGGAAAATAGTCCAAAATACAGGGACCAAAAGTAAATATCATAAAAACTGGACGGTGGCAGACCACCTCGAAGAACCCTAGCGGTCCGCTACGTGGAGAGGAAGAAAACAATGATGACGCGCCACGTGTCTGTTGACTAGCGGACGAATTCTGACGCGTGGAAACCCTATGGTGGACCGCTATCCAGGCCTTATGGTCCGCTAGGGGAAAAAGGGCTGGCGAACCACTAGCCCTTAGCTTAACGGTCCGCTACTTGGGCCAGAAGCAAAAGTTTTGCGGCTGGAGGTGGTGGCGTACCGCCACCACCATGTGTAGCGGTCTGTTACAGGTCCCATATTGGCCTATAAATTGAAAGGTCGAGCTCAATCTTTGAGCATCAGTTCCACTCACCAACACACTCTCAAAACACGCACAAACCCTCTGAAAATCCGTTTCCAAGCCCCGTTTAGAAATAACAATGGTACAATAGCAAGTTGCTTTTAATATTTTGAAAGGATATTACAGGTGGAACCTTAGATGGCTGTAGAAGAAGGCATTCTAGCTAGGATGGTGGTAGATGTGGACAGTTGTTGATTGGATGGTCAGATGGTTGGAGGCATGTTTGGAAGAACTATAAGTCCCGTGGTTTTGAGTTCCTTAACGGGAACTAAAGTTTATTGTAACAGATAGTATGTTAGTTTGTGATAGATGTTTGGTCATGTTGTAAAATAATGTAGTTATTAAATAAAAGATGTTTATGGTTTAGCTTCCGCTGTGTGTTATGTACCATTTCATCATGACTAACTAGTGCCTGGGACTGGGGTGTGACATAGCCGCCCTCCCCTCCTCGTTTGGGGATGATTTAAGCTAAGAACAAAGGGAAGCCGGAGCTTCCGTTTTGCGTGTAGTTTTGATGAATCGCGTTTGGCTAGCACCTTTCGTTGTTGTCTCGTTTTGGATATCGATAGCCGAGTCTTCCATCATCATCAACAAGATCAAAGGTAAGTATAATTAAAGTGTTTTAATTATATGTTCTTTTCTTCTCTATTTCTATTGTTTTTGCAACTGGTTCACTGATGCGGTTTTCCCAACTTGATTTGATTAAAACTTCCACTGCGTTTGGGCTTTGATAAATTTATTGAAAACCTAAAACTATACGAAAATCCCAACAGTGGTATCCGAACTGCTTTTGTGAGACTCTAGAAATCCTAACCGGTTTAAAGCTGTTAAATCGAGTAATGTTTTGATTCTTAATCAGAACTTTATTTTTAATTGCAACTTTTTATTTATATATTACCAATATTATTTTTGTTTGGTCATATTAGTTGCACCCTTTCGTTTTGGTTAATTGTGTTGTTTACTGTAAACCGAAGCTAGACCCCGTGTGTTTGTTGTTTGTTTAGTTGAATGGTTTTATTTTTCCGGTATGGATCTTGTATTGTAATTTTCTTTTTGAGGCTGTTTGGAAGCCATGTAATGTAATAAAATAGATTTTATTTTTATTATATATTACACCAAGAAATCAAGACGAGTCGAGACGAGACGAACGTGGAAATCGAGACTAAACGGAAACCGGCGAGACAGACGTTACCGGGACAAAAGAACATGATAAAGCAAGTGGGAGCAATATATTGCTTTAACTGTCCCATATTATTTGACGTAGCTCAGCGCCTTAATTTGGCTCTTAAGGCACTAGACAAACCCGTGGCTTGGATTCGGATATTACTTTATATATTTTGTAGGTCCCGGGAGCCTCGTCGTGCAGCGAAAAAACACAGATCTGATCGTCGATTCGTGTGGGAACGAAGGAGACAGGACAGAGAAAAAGACGAACAAAAAACAAGAGAATCAACACAAAAACATTACGGAATCCATAACAAATAAGTTATCTCACATTACATACCGAAGAAGTACACATCTCTCGTCTACACTCACGGTCCAGGGGCGGGAGAGCTCATCCCGCTCGGACACCTCTCAACCTTGTTCCAGAAGTTCCACCTACAAATACAACCATCATCTCAATTTATAAGGGCTAGAACAATACCTGCGTACTTGGCTAAGTACGCAGGTCATTGGTCATGCGTACTTGATAAGTACGCAGGGCAAAAGCCATGTGTACTTACTAAGTACGCAACACCAATCTGTTGTACAAGCTAAGTACGAAGGAACACCCTCCTGCTTACTAGCTAAGTACACCAATACATAAAATTTTATCTATAGTTACTAAAACATGCTTCTACATATTTGAAAATGGGTAGCACCACTCGTGACGGTCCGTTACGATCCCGACGGGCCAGAAAACACTAATTCAACCGTTTCTATATATTTGGACGATTTTTAATGATTGGTATCGTTGGTTAGTGGCTAGAGGCGACTGAGGAAGACAGAAGATGAAGTTTAGAGCTTGAAGAACAAAAAGATTGGAGTATTGAAGCTTGTTTTCGGTTTGCTACTATACGGTTTATGGGTTTTTCTTCCATTACAGTACTTAGAACGATTTTGGTTATGTTTATTTACCGTATTATGCTATTTTCCAGTACTATGAGTAGCTAATCTTGTTAGCTACCAAGGTTTGATGGTTACTTTCATTTTTTGACACTATTTTCGGGTTTTAATCGTATGATTCATTATGATAATATTTGTGTCTTGTTCTTTATTGCATGTGAATGAATGCTATTACTACTTAATGGTTATTGCCTTGATCATGTTTGCTTGTTATTTAGTTGGTTTTGTATCTTCTAGGTTGTGTGGCATGCGAGAATCACTACTTTTTGTTTTGATCATTAGACAACTAATTTGATCATAACGGTTGGTGTCATGCCTGTTCTTAACTACTAATTTTAGTGTCCTACCTTATCTTGAGACCTATCGGGTGATATATATAGCCTTAAACCTGCTACCCATTGTGTGTTAGGTTTGGATTATGTGACCGCGAGTCTTGCCTTTCATACGTGGTGTTAGTGTTCTTATGGTTTGCATATGTTTTAGTTCTAGATTGTCCTTTGCTTTAGGGCTGTGGACCACAGTCTTTCACAACATTGTGAGGGTGAGACTGACCGAAGATGCCTCAATAGACATTTTATCACAGTCTATCATGTCCTTTACACGATTCTTTTGGTGTTCTTAGGGAGTAGAAACATACCTAGTTGGCCTTAGATTTGTACCATTAGAGATAGTCATACAGTTAATTCCATAGTAATTGCATGCTAGTAGGATTCGTACGTAGGTGGTTGCCGCAGTTCTATGATTTCATCTTCGTGTTCAATCATTATCAGTTTGGTTTCCAGTTTTCATTACCAGTGTCTTAGAGTCTATGAGTTTTAGTAGTCATTTGCTATTGTGTCTTACATTAGTTCATGTATTTAGGTCTTTAATCAAATCCTATTTGATCATATTGGTTGGGACCAGATAGAGGATTACTATCGAGGGCTGTAATAGGTGTCCACGTATTGATATCCGGTCTTGCCTATACTTACTACATATCGACCAGTACACTTGCCGTTTATGTGTGGTTTAGTTTTCGGTAATTCCTTTTTAAAACGGTTGCGTGAGTTCTTGTTATTATATATATATATATATATATATATATATATATATATATATATATATATATATATATTTGCACACATCAAGTTTTTGGTGCCGTTGCCGGGGACACCACATTAGCGACTTTGAGAACGGCCCGAGTCGGGGATCTATATTTTTTCTGTTTTATTTTTATTTTTATTTGTCTTCTTTGTTACCTTAGTTTAGGAGTGCCTTTGTTTTCTATTTATTCCTTTAGACTAGGTTTGCCTTTCTACTTTTAGTCCTTTTTATCTGATTTTTCTTTACAGTGTATGCCCCACACTCGTTCACGGGGCCGCCTAGAGAGAGATACACCAGCAACAGAGAGAGGGAGTTGAGATGGGCGACAGACCACCAATAGCACCAACAACACAAGCGAGGAGTACCGTTGCGGACTACGCTAAGCCGACACCGGTAGAGCAAGATCGAGCATCAGTAGACTAATGCTAGAAGCGAATAACTGGAAAATTCCACCCCAGATCATCTCATTGATCATACACACGACTTTGTTCCATGGGTTGCATGAAAAGGACCCGAATGCCCACTTGTCCCGCTTCGCGAAGATCTGTGATACTTTTCATATAAATGGCATGACTGAGGACGCATGCATGTTGCGTCTTCTCCCATTCTTATTGACTGATAAAGCCCAGACATGGCTTGAGTCCCTCCCTTCGGGATCCATCACCACATGGGTTGATATGTAGGAGAAATTCTTGAGCAAGTACTTTTCCACTTCCAAAACCGCTCGTCTGAAGAGCTTGGTTGACGCTTTTAAGCAAAATGAGGGGGAGTCCTTTTATGATACATGGGAACGGTTCAAGGAACTGTTGAATAGGTACCCCCATCATGGTCTGGAGAACTGGGCACTAGTGAAGAAATTCTATGATGGAGTTTGTCACGCTACTAAGCATATGCTGGATACCACTACGGGTGGTAATCTGATGACCAGCAAGACACCGGAGGAGTGCATGGATCTATTTGAGGACCTAGCCATGAGCAGTTACTAGTACCCTGGTACGAGGAGCACTTCCTCCACACATAGGGGTGTTCACCAGGTGGATTCTCGCACTACTTTGGCCGCCCAGGTTGAATCCTTGGCTAAGGTGGTGAAAGATATGCAGGTGAAGAGCACTCATAAGTGTGAGATTTGTAGAGGGGTCACACGACTGCAGAGTGCCCTGTTAGAGGTGTTGATTTTTCTGAGCAGGTAGATTTCATATGAAACACCAACCGATAGAATAGATATTATGGGAATTCGTATAACCTAGGTTGGAGGAATCATCCTGGCTTTAGCTGGAAGAACGGGAATCTACAGGGATCCCAGCAGAGACAGAGCCTATTTCAGAGCCCAAATGAGGGGGAGAGCATTGGACAAAATAATGGGCACAGCGGTGGAGAGAAGCGGTCCACTGTAGGAGATGATAGCCCATCAGTCGCTGCTGATGACAAATTTGATGTAGAGAGATGAGGCGAGGCATAAGGAGAGCAAGAAGAAGTTTTAGGAGCATAACGCGATGATACAGGGCCACGGATTAGCACTGAAGAATTTAGAGAGGACTGTAGGAAAGATGGTTGAGATGACGAAAGGAAGGCATGCAGGAGGGGTGCCTAGTAACACTGAGATGAATCCGAGAGAACATGTGAAATCAGTGTCCACTAGAAGTGGAAGAGGAGCTGTTTTTGAGGAACCGATCGCAATTAAGGAAGAACTAGTTGACGAAAAGATTGAGATGGAGTTGACTCCCGGCAAGGTGCAACAGGGTAGGCGAAGCCCAGTAAGTACAACACAGCCGGGGGAAGCAGAGAAGAAGGAATCTACACCACTAAGGGTGTATACACCTACCATTCCTTATCCAAGTAGGCTTATGAGGGAGAAAAAGGTGGAGTAGAGTGGAAGATTCTTATAGTTGTTAAAGCAGTTACATATTAATATACCATTCGTTAAGTCTCTAAATCAGATGCCAAAATACGCCAACTTTCTGAACGAAATCATATCCAACAAAAAGAAACTTGAAGCCCTCTCCAATGTTACTTTGAAAGAGGAGTATTCAGCATTCCTTTAGAATAAGCTACCCTAAAAGAGGGACGACCCAAGGAGTTTCACCATTCCCTGCATATTGGTAGCTTGTCTGTCTGCAACACCCTTGTTGATCTAGGTGCTAGAATCAATTTGATGCCCTATGTGTCTTCAACAAGCTTTACCTACCCATGTGGTTGAGCATTCAGCTCGCAGATCGGTCGGTTAAGTATCCGCGGGGCATTATAGAGAACATGTTGGTGAAAGTTGATAAGTTCATATTCCTGGTGGACTTTGTCATACTTGACATGGATGAGGATGAGAAGGTGCCCCTCATTTAGGTACGACCATTCTTGGCTACCTCACGGGCATTTATTGATGTCTATGATGGTAAGTTCACTTTGAGAGGGCATCAGAAGGTCACGTTCGATGTGACAAAATGCATGAGGCACTTGAAGAGCCACGACGACTCCTAATACTTCATTGATACTATCACGTCACACCTAGGGCAATGCTTGAGTGACATTTATGGAGAGATGGCTCTGACACACAGATCCTGGAAAAGGAGAACAAGGATATTGAGAAGACTGCTGCAACTGTTGAGCATCATCCGAGTCCCTTGGCTAGTAAGCCTCCCCAGGATCTAGAGGAGTTTGAAGATATAGAAAGGAAGGAGCATGCTGAGAGGCCACCAATGGAGACTCCACCCCGTCCCTAGAGTTGAAAGAATTGTCGGCTCACATGGAGTACACATTTCTGGATGAAGAGAAGAAGTTACCCGTGATTATCGCTGATGATCATACTAAGGAGGAGAAGGTGAGGTTGATCGAAGTGCGAAAGGCACACAGACAGGCTATTGCATGGAAAATTAGTGACATAAAAGGAGTCAACCCTTCTTTCTGTTAAGAGGATTTATAGGTATGTGGTGTAGCCTCAGAGAAGGGTTAACCCTAATATGTAGGAGGTAGTTAAGAATGAGGTGATCAAACTGCCTGATGCGGGGATGATATATCCTATATCTAACAATGCATGGGTTAGCCCAGTCCAGATGGTTCCTAATATGGGTGGCATGACAATAGTCACCAATGAAAAAAAGGAACTGATACCCACCAGGACTGTGACGGGTTGGAGAGTCTGCATAGATTATCGTAGACTGAACGATACAACTAGGAAAAAATCACTTTCTTTTGCCATTTATCGACCATATGTTGGAACGCGTGTCAAGACAACAGTTTTACTTTTTTCTTGATGGCTTTTTAGGTTTTTTCTAGATCCCCATTGCACCCGAGGATTAGGAAAAGACGACTTTCACATGCTATTACGACACTTTTGCTATCGACATTTTGGGTTGTGTAATGCTCCGGCCACATTCCAGATATGTATGGTGGTGATCTTTCATGATATGATGGAGGACTCCATGGTGGTATGCATGGACAAATTTTCTGTGTTTGGGAGTTCTTTTGATCACTGGTTGAAAAACCTAGAGAAAATGATGGCTAGGTGTGAGGAAACTAACATGGTCTTAAACTAGGAAAAGTGCTATTTTATGGTACAAGAGGGTATAGTACCTAGACAACGGATTTTACGGGTAGGGATTGAGGTAGATCGTGCGAAGGTCGAAATAATTTCCATGCTCCCGCCCCCCACTTCAGTGAAATCCATCAGGAGTTTCTTGGGTCACGCCGGCTTCTACCGGCGGTTCATTCATGGTTTTTCTAAGATTTCTAGACCCAGGATTCAGCTCCTAGAGAAGGATGTCCCATTTCTATTTTCTGAGTAGTGTATGGAGGTGTTCGAGTTGCTGAAGGAGAAGTTCGTGAATTCCCTCATCATGGTTGCCCCAACTAGAAACTACCATTCGAGCTGATGTGTGATGCCAACGACTTCGCAGTGGGGGCGGTCTTAGGACAGAGGAGGGATAGGCATTTCCACCCGATTTACTATGCTAGCAAGACCTTGAAAGATGCTTAGGAGCATTACACTACCACGGAGAAGGAGTTATTAGCTGTGGTGTTTAGGTCTTATCTTGTCCTATCTAAGACTATTGTCTACATAGACCATGCTACTATCAGATACCACTTCAGCAAATAGGACACTAAGCCACGTCTCATACGATGGATCATATTGCTACAAGATTCTGACACTGAGATCAGAGATAAGAAGGGGGCCGAGAATGTGGCGGCCGATCACCTTCCACGTCTAGAGAGTCATGAGACTGGAGAGAAGAGAGGGATAAAGGTGGATGATAGTTTTCCCCTAGAGAGCCTGATATTTATTAAGGAGCAAGAGAATGGTTACCCTGGTTTGCTGATTTTGCGAACTATTTGGTTGACGGAACCTTGGTGAAGGGCATGACACACCAGGAAAATAAGAAATTCTTTGCGGATGTTAAGCATTATCTATGGGATGACCCGTATTTATCCAGGATAAGTGAAGACTAGGTTGTGAGAAAATGTGTTGACGAGAGGGAGGCATGAGAGATCCAACGTCATTGCCATGAGGGGCCGGCAGGCGGCCACAGCGAAGCGAGCCACACCGCTAAGAAGGTGTTTGACTTTGGTTTTTACTGTCCTACCATTTTCAAAGACGCGCATGAGTTAGTTAAGAGTTGTGACGCGTGTCAGAGGGTTGGAAACATCTCATCACGTAATGAGATGCCCGAAAATGATATTCATATTGTCAATATCTATGACGTCGGGGCATTGATTTCATGGGTCCGTTCCCGTATTCCGCAAGAATAGATTGTTGGGAATCCTCATACCAGCTTTAACTTTTAAAACAAAATATATTTAAACATTTTAAATAAATAAATCAGATTTAGACAGCGGAAGCAATTAGTATGATTAACGGTTCCAAACCGGGATCCAATTACACGCGTATAAACAATAAATTAAATCTAACCATAGAGCGTAAAACAATTATACCTTTGACGATTTAACAAAAGATTCACACTTTGGTTCAACGAACGTGTCGCTAGTGACTAACCACGATACCCGAAACACAACAAGAACCGTCTCACGAAACAAGTGGCGATGGCGCAAGGGCAACGACAGCGGCGTGAGGGTGACCGACAAACAACGACATGAGGGTGACCGGCAAACGGCGGCGGCACAGGGTGGTGGCCGGCGGGGGACGGTTGGGGGTGGGGGGGTTCCTCTCTTGCACAAACTTGAGGTGGAGGCAAGAATGAATATTAGGGTTTTAGAGTTAAGGTTTATTTATAATCGCTTAACTTACAAACCGCACCCCCGGGGTATTAACATTTAATCCCCATGTAATTAACTATTAATTACATATAATCCTTGCACTTAACTAATTACAACTAATTAGTAAAACTTTAATTATCTGATGTTTAACACTTAAACATTTAACCCTCCATTATTAATTATTTCTCTAATTAATTAATCACCGAATTAACCGTTAAATATTTCTCTAAACATTTATTCTCCGAATAATAAAACCGTCTATCGTGAACTATAATATTTACTATTAAATATTATCAATTGCTTGTTGCCCAAAGTGTAACTCTTTGAATCGTACCTCGATAGTAACGTGGACTTAATTGACGATAGGACATCCCATATCCAACATAGATACATCATAGTCACGGTGGACTATGTTTCTAAGTGGATGGAGGCTCAGGACTTACCCACTAATGATGTGAGGTTTGTAGTGAGTTTCTTAAAGAGGGATCAAGAGGTTCTTGGAGAAGACAATATGTTCGAGTATGAAAGATTGGTCTGACAAGATAGATGACACACTTAGGGCTTTCCACACTACACACAGGACATCTACCGGTTCTACACTGTTTAGATTAATCTATGGGAAAGCGTGTGATATGCTGGTGGAGTTGGAGCATATGGCGTACCGGGAACTAAGAGCAGTTAATTTGGATTTATCTGGTGCGGCAGAGAACTGCATGAATCAGTTGCATTGCCTAGAGGAGTTGCGCGGCCATGCTTATATACACTCATATGGCTATAAGGCACGTACGAAAGAGCGACACGATCGTCATTTGAAGGGCAATACGGATTTCAAGTGTGGGGATTTGGTGTTGTTATACAACTCCTGACTGAGATTGTTCCCAGGGAAGCTGAAGTCTCGATGGATGGAACTGTTTACTATGAGAGAAGTGTTCCCATATGGGACAATTGAGACGACATTTAAGGTGAATGGCCATATGTTAAAACGTTATAGCAGGGGGACGGTTGATGACAAGGGGGATGACGTGGTATTTCTCGAGCCTCATAAGGAATGATTGTCAGGGTGAGTCAGGCCGAGGATACGGTGAACTCGAGCCTCCTAAGGAATAATGCGAGCCTCCTAAGGTGGTATATCTCGAGCCTCCTAAGGAATAATTCGAGCCTCCTAAGGAAAGATTGTCAGGAATGAGGAACCCGAGTTGTATTTTATTATGTATATTTCTGTATTTGTTTAACCGTTTCAGCAAGTCACACAGGATAATATAATTCACGGAGCCACGAAAGACATCACGGGAAACGAAACAACAATTCAAACACGGCCAGGTTAGATTTTACATTTATGACAGAAATCACAATCTCACGCTCAAATTAATGGGGTTAAAATAAATAATAATAATAAAACGGCCACATGAATTTAAAACATTGGTAGGATTAAAAATTTAAAATAAAATGCATTCAAAATAAAATAAATAAAATTTTTAAATAAAAACAAAACAAACAAAAATTTTTGGAAAAAATATTAATTAAAATTTTAAATAAAAATCAATCAAACAAAAAATTGTTAAATAAAACCAAACAAAACAAATATTTTTGAAAACAAAAGGGTAACGGACCGTCACAGGTGGTAACGGTCCGTGACGAGTTTAAAATTTGAAATCAGAGGAAGAAATTGGGTGACGGACCGTCACCACCATGACGGTCCGTCACGAAGCCAAAGTTTGAAAAATAAATAATAAAAGACACCCGCCGGGGCCGTCACCACTCATAACGCACCCTCAAGCTCTTTCTTCTCTCCTTCTAGCGAACACTACCACCGGTTACCACCATTACCAACCATCACCACTACCCGTTACCTCCAACCACGGCTACCTCCCCCACCAGTGACCACTATGTTGCCCCGCACAAGCCTCTTGCCACCGCAACCACCACCGTACACCACCGTCAGATCAAGTACTCCCCTCTGTCTTAAAATCCTTGAATGACGAAGATTAAACTTGAAAATTGGTTTGGATGGGGAATTAGACTAGAAAATGCAACCCCCCGGTACTCAATCTCCTTTCCGGGGGTAGAAACGATCACTTGTAGTTAAATTGGGTGACAGGGCGTCACCAAGCCATGACGGTCCGTCACGGGCATGTTAGACTAATTAGGTCAAAAATTTGGGTGACGAACCGTCACCACCCATGACGGTCCGTCACAGGCCCTCTTTGAAAATTTTTTGTAATTTTTTTTCTTTTTTCTTTGTTTGTGTTGCAATATCTTTAACTTGATTTGTAAATAGACAAAACTTCAAATAAATTTAAAAGTCATTTATTTTTTGTAATTTCATTAAATATTAAATATTAATTATAAAAAAATAATATTTTGTACAAAACATAATACTAAATTATGTAAATATTTAAACCTGTAAATTGATTTTAAAAATGTAATCTTTTGTAGAATTACAATTAATTTTTGTAAATATTAATAATTTGTGGAAATTAGTTTATTTTTGTTTTCTTTTAATTCTGATCTACATAATTTTTTGTAATTAAACGAAAATTTAAAAAGTTAAAATTTTTTTATCGGCAGTCATACGATTCAGCCGTGGGTTTTTAGTACTAACATTCAACTACATGACATGGCGTCGTCTCAGGCCCATAAACGGGCCTGCACTCAGGAGGATTCACCAGTCCTGACCGATGCAGATAAGCCCGACATACCAGCAGCACCACAACCACCGCCACTACACCTACTTGCCCTACTCAGCTTCGCGCCAGGGACCTAGAGCACGACCGGTTGGCCAGAATGGTGAGCACGCCACTACATACTAGCAGGACGATTGACTGGGTGCTCATGGGACTGCTGTACGTGAGGGAGCAACTGCAGCAGCTATTGCCGGCACGCTGGAGGCGACTTGTGGATGTCCCAATGGAGCAGTATGTGGAGCTCACCTTGGAGTTTTTCTCGACGTTCTAGCTGCATCGATGGGACTTGACGGCAGCGGCAGCCGTCGAGTTCAGCCTGGGCGGGAACATGCACCAAATGTTTAGTGGAACGTCTTATACATAGAGGACGAGGTGAGCCTTCCCATTTTCACCGAGAGCTTGCGTACCGTGGTCACACGGAAGAGCAACCTCGGTGACGCAACAGCCGCTTAGGGGATAGTGGCCCGCCATCGGCGACGGAGTCTGGAGATCGAGCTACCTAACTTCATGGATTCGCGATCCGTTGTATTGTTACCTACACTGCATTATCACATACACGGTCATCGAACGCCACCAGAGTACTGAGAAGGTCTCTGAGAAAGACCTTTTCATATTATACCGCCTAATATAGTCGGCCCGGGCCAACCAAACCACTATACTTCTCACATCATTGGCGAGGACCCGGGGCAAAACGGCCCACATATGTCAGGGGCCCTACATCACCAGATTGGCCCATAGAGTGGGTGTCTTCCTCACTCACATCCCGGGCAGACTAACAGATGTGCCGCAGACAACGCCGTTCAGATACGATGATATGATCTAGATGGGGATCGTTACGGAGGGCACCCCACGGAGATTGTGGAGGCACGAGAGCCTGTTATGGCACCGATACAACCAGGCCTGATTGAGGACGTGGCATCGATTGCACTACCACCGCCACGAGTTAGGACGCCGCCCGTAGCTAATGAGCCCGCCACATTAGAGAGCATCCGTGCAGAGATGAGGGCGATGACGGATCAACAGGACGAGTTGTAACACCCCTATTTTTATGAAGAATAATAACTCCGATAACTAGAAGAAGCAACTCCCTAAAGAATAGGGAGTGAAAAATGAAGATTTTGAAAAGCAGCCCGGTAGCGGACTGCTACCAAGCAATGTAACGGTCCGCTAAGCACTAGGGCCAGGTAGCGCTACCGGATAGTCTAACGGTCCGCTACATAGTAGGAAAGGAATGAATACGGGGACGCCACGTGTCTGGTGACTAATGGTGCAGATCTGACGCGTGGAAGTTGGGTACCGTTACCTGGACGATAAGGGTCCGCCAAGAAGCGAATTGGGTAGCGGATCGCTATCCTACCGCTTAACGGTCTGCTACTTGCAGCCCACGCATCTTATCCGGAAAGGAGAGGCGGTAGCGGACCGCCACGCCTACACTTAGCGGTCCGCCACCGGTGCCATATGCGCCTATAACTAGAAAGCCCAAGTTCTTCAGTTTACACATCCACACTGTGATAATCCGGACTTTTCCAGTTAACTCAGTTAGCAAATCCAGTTAAATCCTAACCTTGTTAACCTTATCTTTAACTTCAGGGACTAATCCTGCCTTATCTCAAACTCAAACACATGAAACTGCAGGGACTGTTTATGTAATTACCCAAATGTTGATTTTGTTGACTTCTAAAAGTCAAATCCCCTGTTCTTAAAGCTTGAATTCTCGAAAACCCGTTTGTTATAACCGTCATTCACAATTATAATATTTAACGACCACGATCAACATTTTAAACCGGCATTGATTCGTAATTAACACCCATTTATGTGTAATCAAACCTTAACCGTTGACACAATAAGGCTAATCATCAAATTCGTTTAAATCCTACATTAATTCCACGATTGAACACTCCGCACATGACAAACAATTTCCTCTCAATCTTTTACGCGCATCAACTTGGTCGGAGATAGACCCAGAATCGTCGGAGACCTGTTCATTCATAGTCGAAGCCGGTTTCACTCGAACTCCACCAATTCGACATTAAATCTGGTAATTAAGCACACCTTTAGCTTTGTTTTTATCTCTAGATTGAAAGCCCTATGAATCTAACTCCTGCTAGTATCGAATTGACCAAGATAAAAGATCTAGGGTTCGTGAGTTTTCGGTTCAATCAAATCCTAACCCACACACGTTTTAAATCAAATTAATTTATTCTGACAGATAAGAAATTCCATTTTTATTAAAATCCCTATGATTCTATCAAGTTCTAATATCAGAATCCTTCGATTTGATTCTAAGTTCAACCTAGGGTTTTTCGACATTTCAAAACGGAAGTAAACGATCTTTAACCTGTTGTTTTTGCAATTAAATATACCTACAAGTCCGGTTTGGATCGCTAATCAAAACCCCCAAACCCTTGTCTCAAATCACTGTCGAAATCGTTGGATTTGGGGCTGGTTTTGACGGAATCGCGTAGGGGGGGGGGACACAGGGAGTATTCTTGTTAAAACCCAACCGGTCTAGCTTTGGGTGCGATACCCTAGCGGGCCGGACTGGTTAATTCACAAGGCATACACGCAGGAGACCCGGGTTCGAAACCGGTCTCCTGCAATTATTTTTTTGAGACTTTTTCAATGATATTCTTTTGATAAAATTTTTCCCCATATTATTATATTAATATATTAATACATTTTGAGCCTGAAAACTACCCGTAGGTTCGGGTTTGGGTTTATGACCTATTTAATATTATCTCAACTTCTAAAATAATATATGTATATTATTTTATAACCACCATTCCAAATAAAATGATATATTTATATTATTTTTAACCCCGTGACCTCAATTAAAAATAATATATTCTTATATTATTATACCACGTTTATAATCATTGTAAGATGTTTCAAACTTACAAATAATATAACTATTTATATTATTTATCCTCGTTTATTAACCTCGAATAAAAATAATATTTATTTATTATTTTTACCACGTAATTAGTTATTGTAGTATGTTTCTTCAAACTTAAAATAATATAATGTGATATATTATTTTCTTAAGATCATTATTAAATAGTACAACCACACGAATATTTATTCGTAATTGGAGGCGTATGACATGAACACATATGCCTAAATTATTAAACTAAGAAATCCTCATTTTCGTGGACACGTTCGTCTACTCGTTGGTCCTACACATGTTTTAGGACATTCAAATCTTCCGTGTCGTCGTCACATATTCCCATTGTATTCCTAATTATTATGTGTATAATTCTAGGGCATACGTAAGCCGTTGCAGGCTAACACTTGTGGTTTCAATCTTATTCTAGTGTGAACCTACCTACGCCGTTCAGGTGAGTTTTCACGGCCCCTTTTTACTGTTTTACAACTGGGGGAGAAAACACGACGTAAACATTTTTGGTTATGTAATTCATATATGTTATTACTTGTTTAACTATACGTACACATCTATCACTAAGTCCTCACATCGGACCGTTAATATGAACATAGCGAGGTAAGTTGAGTAGTACTACTGGGTTTGACAAACCTCACCCGCGTTAGTCGCTCTTCCCCGACTGGATGTCGAGCGGGTGCAGTCTTGACCTAAACATGCACCATGGTTGATAGGCCTGGTGGGAGGCAAAAACATAAACAGTCAGCTGTCGGTTGCGAGCGCATTAGTTAACATGCTTATGGGTTAGCTACCTATTGATTTATATATTGTATGTACATTAACCTATTGAACTTTGTTGCAAATTGAAACCTGTGAACTCACCAACCTTGTGTTAACACTTTTCTTACATGTTTTCTCAGGACGCTAAGCTAAGGCACAAGTGCACGTTAGGGCATGCATGGTGTCAACATGATGTATTCAATAATTGTGAACTTACTAAACACTTATTATTTTTCCATTATTGTTAGACTTGGGCGCGTTGTTGTGCGCATTTACTCTCTTGTTTAAATGCTTCCGCATTTATTCTGAACTTTTATAATATTTCAATTTGAGTCCCATATAGTGTCGTTTAATGTAACTATTGACTGAGATCCTAGTTTGTCACTTCCCAAACGGTAAAACTCCGTTAGCTGAAATTGGGGGTGTGACAGATTGGTATCAGAGCCATTGGTTATAGAGAACTAGGATTGCATACTAGACTATAACCTCACATATTAGTTACACAGCACAGACACTCATACCTGATACATATAGCACCTATACATACATTGTAGTGCATGCATGTAACACCATCCGTATCACCCTCAGTTGGCAAGGGACACATCATTTGCATTGCATCATCATTCCCAATGGTGACACTCGGGGAATCACCAGAACATCATCCACTCCCGTCCGAGGGCAGCGAGACGGAGCCTTCGGAGGAGTCACTTACATCACCATCACCCGTTGGGTATGGTGGGCTTTCTCAGGTCCATGTTATGGATGACACTCAGCACTAGCACATATCTCTCTGGAGTTGGGATCGTTGGAGGCGAGTCCCTGCTGTACATACGCCGAGTGAAGGCAGACCGTTGCACGCATTATTGTAGAACCCATTAACACGTAGATGTTATCACTTTTCCGAGCCATGGGCTCGCTTCCTTGGTCAATATTCTATTGAGAATAGATTGACCACAAAGTTGAGAACGCATATTCAAACCCTATCCTGACTTAGTTGAAAGGACGACTACTTTGCTGGCTTCCTGTAACTCATATCCATGAATTAGTTTCACTCTTTAAGTCACATTCACGTGCATGATTCATCTACAATCTGTTGGATTGGACTCTCGTATTGTGTTTCAACTCGAATGAATGCTCGGATCGAATGATTCCAGACTACTCATCCTGATATGAGTCCTGGTTGATCAACTTATGGTTGATAACTAAGCTTCTCAATGACTTATGATATATGACAACCCTCTGTACTCAGCAATACATGCTAAAAGAAATTATGACACATGACAGGGAGAACTAGGGTGAGCATGCAAAGCAAATTATCATTACGGGTGCACAAGTAATAGTAATTTGAGGTGCATGTAAGTCCTGGTGAAACCTAGTGTGTGGATAAATGGTCCTAATCTGTGATCTATCCATCTTGTTATTTTCACTCATGTAAGAGTCTTAGTGACCTTACGACTCTCATTCAGACTTGATCAATGGAACCACCTAGAGTGAAACCCTAGTAGAACCTCAGGGTAAAACCCACCGACTCCAACTGTGTAAATGGAATTTGAGAAATTCTCCCTAAACTAACACGTAATTCCTTAAACTCCAACAATAGATTCCATTTGACCCTATTGATTTATCATGTGACTAATCCTGAGTCTAATTTGATCTATACCCCAACATACCCAGTTATTTCAATGACATTAGGAAACGAGGATTTAATCTAATCAACCTTCAGTTGAATGCGATTACTTAAACATACATCCTATCCCTTGTGCTCCTGAGATCTATAAAATCCTTCCTACATGTGAACCTTTTCCCTTAGCCTTTGCGTTGACCGATGCTTACCTTATAAGCGCATGTCTCACTAGAAGTCTCATTGTGATCTCACAAACTTCCAAATACTAAAGTCATACTTCAACTCTACTGGAAATTTAAGTAAACTATAGAAGCAACTCAAAACCTTAAGAGATGTAGACTAGGATTGGCTGGTTATAACTTTGACATTGACCTTATGCCAGTCACACTTGGCAGTTTCGACGTAATTGTCGGTATGGATTGGTTATCTAAAGAACCAAGCCGAGGTTATTTCTTGTGAGGAAAGTGTTTGCCTTCCCCTCCCTAGTGGAGAAACCCTTTCTACCCAAGGCAAAAGGAGAGGCGCGTTCATAGGCATCATATTCTTCGTGAGAGCGCAGAAGTGCATACGGAAAGACCATACTGCCATTCTGGCTCTCGTCGCCAAGCAGCCATCTGAGGAGAGGAAGATTTACGATATCCCGATCGTTCGTGATTATCAAGAGGTATTTCCCAAAGACTTGACTGGTCTTTAGCTTCACTGTCAAGTCAAATTACAGATCGATCTAACACCCGGAGCAGCGACTATTGCTCGGGCACCGGATAGACTTACACCCAGTGAGCTACCAGAACTATCCACATGACTGCAAGAGTTGTTGGATAAAGGCTTCATCCAACCTAGCTCATCGCCATGGAGAGCTCTAGTCCTATTCGCCAAGAAGAAAGACGGGACTTTCCGTGTGTGCATTGACTACCGTGAGCTGAACAAAGTAACCATCAAGAACTGATATCCTCTATCCCACATTGACGGTATGTTTGACCAACTCCAAGGATCAAGCTTCTATTCAAAGATCGATCTTAGGTCCGGTTATCATCAGTTGAGAGTCCGAGAAGAAGATGTCTCAAAAACTGCATTCAGGACTACGTACGACCATTAAGAGTTTATGACCATGCCATTTGGACTGACCAACGCACCTGCGGTGTTCATGGATCTCATGAACCGTGTGTGTAAACCCTACCTCGATCAGTTCATCATTGTGTTTATCGATGACATCCTCATCTATCCAAGGGATGAAGAAGAACATGAGGAGCATCTTCGTTTAATCCTAGAATTACTGAAGAAAGAACAACTGTATGCTAAACTCGACAAGTGCGAATTTTGGATTCACGAAGTGCAAATCCTAGGGCATGTAGTCAATGAGAAGGGAATACATGTCAATCCAACCAAAGTAAAAGCCATCAAGAATTGGACGGCACCAACGACTCCAACTGAGGTGCGACAATTTCTAAAACTGGCTGATTATTACTGTCATTTCATTGAGGGACACTCCAAGATTTCTCAACCCCTAAGTACCTTAACTCAGAAGGGTAAACCCTATAACTAGGATAACACTCAGGAGTCAGCATTTCAACAGATCAAACTGAAACTCTACAGTGCACCATCATATCTCTTCTCGAGGGAAAGGATGACTTTGTAGTGTACTGCGATACATCCATTCAAGGTCTTGTTTGTGTCTTAAATGCAACATGGGAAAGTGATCGCATACGCTTCTCATCAACTGAAAATTCACGAGAAAAACTACACGACTCATGACTTAGAGTTGGGAGTGTATTTGCATTAAAAGATCTGGAGACATTACTTGTACGGTACCAAGTGCCCCATTTACACCGATCACAAGAGTCTTCAGCACGTCTTTAAGCAGAAAGAGTTGAACATGCGACAACGTCGTTGGGTCGAACTCTTGAACGAATATGACTTTGCAGTCAGATATCACCTTGGCAAGGCTAATATGGTAGCCGATGCCCTATTCATCCAGGCCATGGATGAAGCACACAAATCCCGATACCCTATTCATCTAGGTTCCGAAAAGATGTACCATGACCTTAAGGTGCTATATTGGTGGCCGAAGATGAAAGATGATATAGCCACCTATGTAAGCAAGTGCCCGACTTACTCAAAAGTCAAAGTGGAATACCAAAATGCCTTCTGGTCTGCTTCAACAGCCAGGGATCCCAATGTGGAATGGGAACAGATTTCATAACCAAACTACCCCGAACCTCTAGCGGATACGACACCATCTGGGTGATCATAGATCACTTGATAAAATCTGAACACTTCCTTGCAATCAAAGAGACCGACAAGGTGGAAAAACTAACTCGCTTTTATTTGAAGGAGTAGTCTCTCGGCACGGAGTTACCAATCTCTATCATTTCGGATCGAGACGCTCGATTCACCTCTCGGTTTTGGCAATCACTACAAAAAGCCCTAGGCACACGTCTAGACATTAGTACAACATATCATCCACAAACCGATGGTCAAACGGAACATATCATCCAAACCATAGAAGACATGCTACGAGCTTGTGTGATTGATTGAGGTAACAGTTGGGAAACTCACTTGCCTTTAGTGGAGTTCTCCTACAATAACAGTTATCACACTAGCATCAAAGCAACACCATTCGAGGCATTGTACGGACGTAAATGCCGATCTCCTATCTGTTGGGCTGAAGTTGGGGATAGCCAACTTACGGGTCCTGATCTTGTATTCAAAACTTCTGAAAAGATCATTCAAATCCGAAACGGTATGGCGGCAGCTCGTGATCGTCAAAAGAACTATGCCGACAAACGTCAAAAACCGTTGGAATTTCAAGTAGGCGATATGGTTCTATTGAAAGTCTCACCTTCGAAAGGTGTAATCCGCTTCTGGAAACGAGGCAGACTCAATCCTCGTTATGTTGGACCGTTCAAGATAGTGAAGGGAATTAGCCTAGTAGCGTACCAACTGGACCTACCTGAATAACTGAGTGGTGTAAACGATGTCTTTCATGTCTCGAACTTGAAGAAATGTCTAGCAGACGAGACACTCACGGTTCTTCTTGAGGAACTACAAATTGATGAACAACTATGCTTCATTGAAGAACCGGTCGAAATCATGGATAAGGAAGTCAAAACGCTTAGACACAGTGAAATCCCTATCGTCAGAGTTTGTTGGAACTCGAAACGCGGAGCGGAATTCACTTGGGAGCGCGAGGATCATATGATACGCAAATATCCTCATATCTTCAAGAACTCTACGTGTGCGAGGATCAGATGATGTGCAAACATCCTCATATGTTCAAGCACTCTACGTCAAAACCTAAGGTACTATTCTAATTTTCGGGACGAAAATTCTTTCAACTACGGGATGATGTGACACTCAGAAATATTTTTTTTTATTATTTTAATTTTCGGGATGAAAATTCTTTCAACTAGGGGATGATGTGACAATCCAGACTTTTCTAGTTAACTCAGTTAGCAAATCCAGTTAAATCCTAACCTTGTTAACCTTATCTTTTACTTCAGGGACTAATCATGCCTTATCTCAAACTCAAACACATGAAACTGCAGGGACTGTTTCTGTATTTACCCAAATGTCGATTTTGTTGACTTCTGAAAGTCAAACCCCCTGTTCTTGAAGCTTGAATTCATGAAAACCCGTTTGTTATAACTGTCATTCACAATTATAATCATTAATGACCACGATCAACACTTTAAACCGGCATTGATTCGTAATTAACACCCATTTATGTGCAATCAAACCTTAACCGTCGACACAATAAGGCTAATTATCAAATTCATTTAAATCCTACATTAATTCCATGATTGAACGCTCTGCACATGACAAAAAATTTCCTCTGAAGCTTTTACGCGCATCAACTTGGCCGGAGGTAGACCCAGAATCGTCGGAGACCAGTTCATTCACAGTCGGAGCCGGTTTCACTTGAACTCCACCAATTCGACATTGAATCTGGTAATTAAGCATACCTTTAGCTTCAGTTTTATCTCCAGATTGAAAGCCCTATGAATCTAACTCCTGCCCGTATCGAATTGACCAAGATCAAAGATCTAGGGTTCATGAGTTTCCTGTTCAATCGAATCCTAACCCACACACGTTTTAAATCAAATTAATTTATTCTAACAGATTTGAAATTCCATTTTTGTTAAAAGCCCTATGATTCTATCAAGTACTAATATCAGAATCCTTCGATTTGATTCTAAGTTCAACCTAGGGTTTTTCTACATTTCAAAACATAAGTAAACGATCTTTAACCTGTTGTTTTTTCAATTAAATACACCTACAAGTCCGGTTTGGATCGATAATCAAAACCCCCAAACCCTTGTCTCAAATCACTGTCGAAATCGTTGGATTTGGGGATGGTTTTGACGGAATCGCGTAGGGGGGGGGGGGGAAGAACACAGGGAGTATTCTTGTTAAAACCCAACCGGACTGGTTAATTCACAAGGCATACACGCAGGATACCCGGGTTCGAAACCGGTCTCCTGCAATTATTTTCTTAGGACTTTTTCAATGATATTCATTTGATAAAAAATTTCCCAACAATATTATATTAATATATTATTACATTTTGAGACTGGAAACTACCCGTAGATCTGGGTTTGGTTTTCTGACCTATTTAATATTATCTCCACTTCTAAAATAATATATGTATATTATTTTACAACCACCATTCCAAATAAAATGATATATTTATATTATTTTTAACCCCGTGACCTCAATTAAAATTAATATATTTTTATATTATTATACCACGTTTATAAACATTGTAAGATGTTTCAAACTTAAAAATAATATAACTATTTATATTATTTACCCTCGTTTATTAATCTCGAATAAAAATAATATTTATTTATTATTTTTACCACGTAATTAGTTATTGTACTATGTTTATTCAAACTTAAAATAATATAATGTGATATATTATTTTCTTAAGATCATTATTAAATAGTACAACCACACGAATATTTATTCGTAATTGGAGGCGTATGACATGAACACATTTGCCTTAATTATTAAACTAAGAAATCCTCATTCTCGTGGACACGTTCGTCTACTCGTTGGTCCTACACATGATTTAGGACATTCAAATCTTCCGTGTCGTCGTCACATATTCCCATTGTATCCCTAATTATTATGTGTATAATTCTAGGGCATACGTAAGCCGTTGCAGGCTAACACTCGTGGTTTCAATCTTATTCTAGTGTGAACCTACCTACGCCGTTCAAGTGAGTTTTCACGGCACCTTTTTCCTGTTTTACAACTGGGGCAGAAAACATGACATAAACATTTTTGGTTATGTAATTCATATTTGTTATCACTTGTTTAACTATGCGTACACATCTATCACTAAGTCCTCACATCGGACCATTAATATGAACATAGCGAGGTAAGTTGAGTAGTACTACTGGGTTTGACAAACCTCACCCGCGTTAGTCGCGCTAACCCGACTGGTTGTCGAACGGGTGCAGTCTTGACCTAAACATGCACCATGGTTGATAGGCCTGGTGGGAGGCAAAAACGTAAACAGTCGGTTGCGAGCTCATTAGTTAACATGCTTATGGGTTAGCTACCTATTGATTTATATATTGAATGTACATTAACCTATTGAACTTTGTTGCAAACTGAAACTTGTGAACTCACCAACCTTGTGTTGACACTTTTCTCACATGTTTTCTCAGGAAGCTAAGCTAAGGCACAGGTGCACGTTAGGGCATGCATGGTGTCAACATGATGTATTCAATAATTGTCAATCTACTAAACACTTATTATGTTTCCATTATTGTTAGACTTGGGCGCGTTGTTGTGCGCATTTACTCTCTTGTTTAAACGCTTCCGCATTTATTCCGAACTTTTATAATATTTCAATTTGAGTCCCATATAGTGTCGTTCAATGTAACTAATGACTGAGATCCTGGTTTGTCACTTCCCAAATGGTAAAACACCGTTAGTTGAAATTGGGGGTGTGCCACACACACCCCTCTCACACCTTCAAAAACATTCACTTAAGGTTTAAGCTCGATTCCCGAAGCCCCGGTTCGCGTTTCTAAGTCCGGTACTCCGATCTTTCGCATCAAATATCCGTAGATAGCAACGAGGTAAGGTTTCGACTAGTTCTTGTAAGTTCGGTTAATCCCGTTAAGCTAAGCATGTACGTCTAAATGCTATGATAATGAACTAGGGTCATAACCACGCACTAAAACATTACAGTTTTGAGCCTAGAAGATAAACAAGGAGGAAGTAACGCAAGATGTGAGTTCTATAACACCCATTTTTAATTGTTTTACTGTTTTAGGCGGGCATACAAGTGAAGGTAAAGTTTACACAAGTTTCATGAGGCTCTAACTTCAAATGTTTTAACGTTCGAAGCCAATATGCTTTTAAAGGAAAGTTTTAAAAGGAAGTTTAAAGCTCACTATTAAACATTTTAAAATGTTTGAGCATTAAAGATTAAGGTTTTGGCATGTAATGTTACCCTAAAGAATGTTTTGACCTCATGGTCTAAAGAGGGGTTATGCCACAAGTGGCAATATAACCAATAAGAAAGTTTACTCTCCTTTGGGACCAAGATAGATGAACTCACTGTACAGTGTATGTAAGACTCAAGTGGTGACGATCACTGTGAGGCTAGACTAATGACAATTTAGTAGTGGTAGGCCTATGACTACGGTCACGCTTATCCACGTACGTAATTCTCATAAGTCTAAAGAGGAATTTAGGTCGGTGGATAATGACACACTGATGTGTCAACAATGTTTATATATCGATCACAATGAGATTGGTCAACAAGGCATATACACTGGGGACATGGAAGGCGATACGTAACTCATGACCAGTGACCTATATCTTGAATTGAGCATTCTCGATATTCAAAGAGGAGGGGACCCCTACAGTGCCTTCGTGGCTTGTCACTTAGAAGTATTTATATATATATATATATATATATTTATATATATTATAAAGTAAAAGAAAGATAAATGAATCTGGCTATACTACTCAGATATTTATGGTATGGTAATCACCATACAAATACTAGGAAGAAATCTTGTAGCAATACAAGCATAGGTAACAAGTCTTGTGAACAGTAGAATTATAGACTGTGCCTATTTACAAGCATTAGAAAAAGAAAGAGTCCTATTTAGGACATAAAGAAAAGAATAAGAAAGTAAAGAAAAGTTTTACAAAACTATATTAAATACCGAATTCCTATTCGGTAAAAGATAACGATAGGACTCACCAGCGTAAGCTGACATGTTTTAGCTTGTGTGTCAGGTTAAGCTCTGATGAGGCAGGAAAGGATTTAATGCAGGTGAAGGATACTTGAATCGAGAAGACTGACATCAAAATTTGAAATAGTTATGTACAGATATTGTACATTTCTTATATCTGTTTATACATTATGTTTCCACTGCAATAAAAGAAATCATATCCATTAATAATCTGTGATGCCAAAGAGTAAATCCAACATACGAGGCAACTCGGGAGTCGGGGCGTCTCACGAGGTGCTCCGCCTGATTCTCATGAGCATGCAGATCCCGGTCCTGCCGTTCTTTATAGCACCAGATCCACCACGATAGGGAGATCCAGACGAGGGAGCCGGCATCTAGACATGCCCTTCCTCTATTTTTGTTAGTTCATCTCGATTCATGTACTTTTGTATGTATATTTGTTTCTATATTTCCTGTTTGTATATAGTACTAATTGTATGGGAAATCGGTTAGTGGTGGTTGTACTTTATCTTTCTCGTATATTTCGATACGCTTTGTATTTTAGTTATTGTATATATTTCATGTATGTTTTGATGGGTGGTTGTATAGTTTAGTGTATACATAATAGCAGACGGCTATTGCATTGACATGCATAATATATCACACGCGTCTAAGTACTACATTAACCAGGGGAGTTTCGCTTTTCACTTTCAATTTTATTTTTCTTTTATTTTTGTTCTTCTTTATTTTTTATTTTTATGCTCTATCTAGCCACATTAGGGACAATGTGCATTCCAAGTGTGAGGATGGGGTTTAGTTAGAAAAATAAAATAAAAAAAACATACAAAACAAAAAATAAAAAAATGAAAAATTGCTTTTGAAAAAGTTTGAAAAAAAGAGATTGTTTGCTTTGCAAGTCTCGAGAGTTTTCATATGTTATTTTTATTCCGGGCACACAAAAGACATGTTTTGTATGATCTAAACCAAAAGTTTAAAGGGAGTTAGGTGTGGGTTTGTGTTTCCTTAACGCGGTATACTCCAAGTATTCGGGATTAAGTAGACTCAACTAGTCGGTTTTTTCAGTAATAAATTTGTTTAGGATATCTATGAGAGTATAGCAAACTAGATGGTGATGATTTTGCACGACTTGTATCGGTAAACATTTTCAGTGAGATTTTGAGCCTTTAAATTTTCATATATATTTATATATTCACTGTTTCGTTTGTTGTGTGTATACATGCTTGATTTGTCTTGTTAGAACTTGATTATCTTGATACATGTTGAGACCCTAGGTTTAGACAACACACAGAAATGATCTAAAGCATTAGGATTTAGCCCTTTGTTTAGCCTTTTCATTTGTTTTTCCCTGCTTGAACGTTAACCCCTAGTGAACCCCTTTGAGCCTTATTCCCTTTTCATTTGTTAAACCCACATAATACACCTTTAGCCTTTTTAGCCTTTTTATTTTTAAACCCGTGTTGTTAATCCGGTTCAATCTAGTGTATGAGTTTTTATTAGAAATCATAAAAAGAAAAAAAAAGAAAGAGAATAGAAATTGAGAAAAAGAAAAAAATATACAAAATATTTAGTCATGAAATGAAAAGAAAAAAAATGAAACAATTATAGAAAAAAAGGGAGTTATACAAAAGAATAAGTGTGAGGATCAAAGATTCTCGAAAGTTTGATAGTGTTTGTTTTGTCTTGTTTATCTTAGTATCACTAGTATGAATTAGTTTCACTTTAGCCACTTTAAATCCCTTATGCATACCCTAAACCCTAGCGTGACATTATAACCTGTTTAAAAGACCTTATTGATCCTGTGTGTTTGTCTTCACAATTGGGTGGAGATTTGATTGATTCTCAAGCATATGACTTAAATTTTTCATTGTTAGGTCTGAAAGTTAGAGTAGGAACTGGCCCATCTTTTATTAGTCACAGAAATAATCCGAGAAGATAGAACTCTTGAGAGTGGTACGAGTTGTGAATGGTTAGATCTTAAAAGAACGTGAATCTTGAGTAGGTATGCCCATGTTTTTCAAAAGTTAAGTTCCATTTAGACTTATTGAACATTGTAAACTTGGGGAGTTATTCGTGTCTTTTGATTTTGTGGCCTATTTCTGATTTTGCTTTAGGTTTTTGTATTTGTGTGATTACTGGGTTAGATGTGTTGCTTTGGGCTTTGCTTAGGGACATGCAAGCTTTAAGTGTGGGGATATTTTATGTGTTATAAAACACATATGTTTATCATATTTCACCACATTTAATAGATTTTATTGGCAAATTCATAAGATTTTGGTATTTATTGAATTACATGTCGGATTTACAGGTACTTGTGAGAAAATGAAGAACTCTGACAAAGGAACCCGGACTCGGAAATAAGCATTGAGTTTGGAAAGAAAAAAACGAATGAAGAAATGTATTTTGAAGCCAAAACAGATAGTCATAGGTGGTGATGGTCCACCACGACCAGCCGTCGGCATGCGTCATCATGAAATAAGTGATTTGACTTTATTAGCCCTGTGACGGACTGTCACCACCTGTGACGGTCCGTTACGATCCTGACGAGCCAGAAAACCCTAATTCAGTTGTTTCTATATATTTGGATGATTTTAAAGGATTGGTATCGTTGGTTTACGGCTAGAGGCGACTGAGGAAGATAGAAGACGAAGTTTGGAGCTTGAAGAAGACAAGGATTGAAGTATTGAAGCTTGTTTTCGGATCGCTACTATTCGATTTAAACGTTTATTTTCCATTACAGAATTTAGAACGATTTTGGTTATGATTATTAAGTGGTTATGCTATTTTCCAGTACTATGAGTAGCTAATCTCGTGAGGTACCCAGGTTTGATGATTACTTTGGTTTTTGACACTATCTTGGGGTTTTAATCGTATGATTCATTGTGATAATCATAGAGTCTTGTTCTTTATTGCATGTTAATGGTTGTGAATGTTGTTACTACTTAATATTTTCTACCTTGATCATGTTTGCTTGTTATCTTGTTGGTTTTGTATCTTCTAGATTGAGTTTTGCATTCTAGAATCAATATTTTGTGTTTTGATCATTAGACAACTAATTTGACCATAACGGTTGGTGTCTTGCATGTTCTTAGCTAGAAAGTTCAGTGTCCTACCTTATCTTGAGACTTACCCGGTGATAAATATAGCCTGAAACCTCCTACCCATTATGTGTTAGGTCTAGATTATGCGACCGCGAGTCTTGCCTTTCATACGTGGTGTTAGTGTTCTTAGGGTTTGCATGTGTTTTGGTTCTAGATTGTCCTTTGCTCTGGGCTATGGACCACAGTATTTCACAACACTATGAGGGTGAGACTGACCGGAGATCCCTCAATAGTCATTTTATCACTGTAACATCCCAAATATCACGACGAATAATAATCGGGTTTTAAACGTATTAAATGGAATAAATGGAAGGAAAAAGGGGTAGGGGCCTTTGGGCTGCGATGTTGAGCCAGGAATGGGCCAAAGGAGGATAGGGGAAAGAAGGCTTAAAGCCTTAACCCTTCCCAAAACTCAGCCATTTCACCCAAACACTCCACCATCCTAGACAGAGAAACCGTAGAGAGAGAAAGTGTCGGTTTGAGCAAATATCGAGTCCTACTTCTAACTCCACTGCTCGGGTGAAGATCCGGTGAAGAAGGGCGTCGTTTTGAGGTAAGAAACTCATCCTTTTCTGAGTTGTTAACTTTGATTGGTTTTACAGGTTTTTGAATAAAAAGGTCGGGTTTTTATGGGTTAATTGAGAAAAGAGTTATAGATCTGGAATCACGAAAGAAAACCACGAGTTTTGAACGTAAAAAGAAAGGAACATGAACGTAGAAGCTTGAGCCGCCATCTCTATGTAGAAACTAGGGTTTTTGCTCGAGAAGATTACAAGCGAAACTACCGGGTACTTTCGCTTGAAGAAAAGAAGAGAAACTGATTAATGTCGCTAAAATGGTATGGGGCGAAAATGCCTAGCTTCTTCTGGAACAAAGAAAGTGAAATTATCCTAGTTTTTCCAGATCATAAGAAACGAAACTATCTAGTTTCACTAAAGGCTTTGAAAGCGAAACTGACCTAGTTTCGCTTAAAACTTAGAATAGTTTAGAAAGTTGATGTGTTATTCGTTGATACAGATTGACAGTAATGCTTTCAGAACGAATTGGTAAGAGTGACTAGATAGCATAACAGGTGAGTCGAGAATCCTTATTTACTTGTTTCTAGGGTGACATGCATGCTTACGAAATGTATGAAATGTTTATTAAATGAAATGTTTACTAAATGAATGTTTGTTAAAGGAACGATGTTTGAAACAAGTAACGTTTACGAAATGGAATGTTTAGGAAAAAGAAATGTTTATAAAGAAATGGTTTTATAAACGAATGAAATGTTTTACGAAAAGAAAACGTGCAAATATTTTAAAGAACTCATTACAAATCTAATCTATCGAATGAATGGAATTGACGAATGAAGTCTATCCCAACCTTATGGTAGATTATGGACAATGAGCCATAGTTGCCATAAGTGTAACAGGGGTAGTGGCTATGTGGCCTATCAATGGTTTATTGGTTGTACAATCGGGAATCGGGACTGGGGTGACGACAGTCACTCAGGGTTAACGTGACCCAGGAATGGAATCAATTTGGGGATTGCGGGTTCTAAGAGTGATAAATGAATGGACGGAATGTACTATATTGTTGGTCTTCGTGCATGTTACCTTAGGGGCGATACAATACTAAATGACGGAATGGTCGGTAAAACATATTTAGATATTTATTATATGACTTAAATGGAATGGTAAATGGTATTATGAATGAATGCACGAATGGAAATGAATGTTAAGCCCCGTTTTAAATGTGAATGATAAAACCCTAATGAATGAACGAACGGTAAACCATTTTCTTATAACTGAATGAAAACTTGAACTCACAAGCGTTGCCTGACTTTTAGTATGCATGTCTGGTTAAGGTTAGATGTCGGATGATGGATGATGTGTGGCTACTCGAGGAGTTACCCGGAGTTATGTGACTGGCATCGCATATGAATGATTTGAATGGTTGATGTTTAAGACAATGTTTTAATTTACTGCTATTTTAAGACAATGTATGAATGCTTTTTCCGCTGCTTAATGTTATTTAAAGTTTAAGAATTAATTGTGAATGAGTAAATCTAACACGTGAGGCCTCCCATGTTTGGGGCCTTACAATCACAGTCCATCCTATCCTTTACACGAGTCTTTTGGTCTTCTTAGGGAGTTGAAACATACGTAGTTGGCCTTAGATTTGTACCATTAAAGATAGTTATAAGGTTAATTTCCAAGTCATTGCGTGTTAGTAGGATTATTACCTATGTTGTTGCCTTAGTTCTGTGATTTCATCTTCGTGTTCAGTCATTATCAATTTGGTTTCCAGTTTGCATTACCCGTGTCTTAGAGTCTTTAAGTTTTAGTAGTCATTTGAATTTATGTCTTACATTAGTTCATTTAGGTTCGGACCCGATATATGTTTACTATCGAGGGCTATCATAGATGTCCATAGATTGATATCCGGTCTTACCTATACTTACTACATACCGACCGGTACACTTACCATTTGTGTGTGGTTTAGTTTTAGGTAATTCTATTTTAAAAACCGTTGTGTTAGTTCTTGCTATTATATATATATATGGGTGGGTTCCAGAGAAAACCACATAGTTAAGTGAAAACCGAGAAAACCACTAAAAAACCAATTTTAACCAATCATATAATAATATTTCTTTTTATTTTTTTTATTTTTATTTATTTATACGAGTATCAATATAATATTATACACTTTTATCAAAAAAAATCCTTTAGATATTGGCTTATGTATGCGTAACCCATAGTGTTATGTACACGTAAACAGAAAAAAAAATGAGGTTACGTGTACGTAAAATAATTTTTGGGTAAATTGTGTAATATTATTTTAATACATTTAGTAATAAGTTAAAAAAAATAAAAAATCTAAAATTTATTTGATTGGCTTTTAGTGGTTTTCCCGATTTTCACCTAACTTTGTGGTTTTCTCTTGATCCTTCCCTATATATATATATATACAAATACACATATATGTAGGATCGATGTTTTACAAGATGGTTCTGTTTAGTTGAGATTGGCGGAAACAATGACAACTATGCAATGTAATAAGAAACAGTGAAGAAACTGATAAATGCAAATTGTATTGATCTTCAAAGTTTACAAAATTACAGAGAAAACTCTAAGGAAGAATGCTTTTACAATGAAGAAAAACAATACATATAAAAGAACTTAGAATCAAGACAGACCCTTGATTTTAAGGATCAGATCAAACATAAGTCATTGATCTTGAACTAATAAGAGGCTATACTACTATTGGTTTACAACAAAAAGACAAGTAGCAAAAAGAAAACTGCAGTGAAAACACTTCTGCAATGAAAAGATAATATCAAAACAAATGTCTTCTCAGTAGTCAATGCAGGACAGATCAGAATAGAGGCATTGTCTTTTGTTATCTGCACCAATAATATTCCTTTTGTTGATAGGTGTGTCAGTGTTGCAGCAAAAGGTGTTAGTAGTAAAGTCAAAGCTGTTGATGATAAGCCTATCAGCAACATCAATGTTTGATGCTGCTGAGAAGCCTATCAACAACAACTTTGGACTTCAGCAGCTATTGATTTTAGCAGCTATGGACTTCAGCAGACAAAGCTATCCGCAGCATAGTAGTTCATCAGCAGAAGAGCTTAACTATCTGCAGCATATACCTCATCCACAGCAGCTTCATCAGTTATCAAAATTGTTGAGTCCGCAGCAGATATACTTAGAGAATTTTGTAGCCATCAATCTTTATCTCTGCAAACTCCTCCTATACTGATGCTATCAAAACTCTCTTACTGCCTTTGTTCATGAAGCTGTTGCATATGCAGGACAATGCTTGCAGTGTTATAACCTCTTGGATCCTTGCTGGGATTGTCAAAGGGAATTTCAGACAAAGATTTGATGTCCCTTCTTGGCATGCTGAAGATGGCTTTACTAGAACATCTATTTTGATTCCTTTGACATCAACCAGTGTGTATTCATTTTTGTCAGCACTGTAGGACCATTTGACTAGAGGAAAGTGGGATTGGAGAGGTTTTGCATCAGTGACAACATCTTTGCTAGGATTGAAGTGGTGTTTGATTATTAGCAACAAATGCCTCCCACTTTCATTGCCAGGCTCATGAGCTTCACCCAACTCTAAAATTTTATTCAGATCATAATCTGGAAGTTGTAGCACCTCATCAACAGATGTGTAGATAGATATCTTATTTTCTACTTCTCCTCTAAACACTTCAAACCATTGATCTGAATCACTATAAAACCACTGTACGATCTCTTTAGACTCTTCAAGGGTGTTAGAAGGTTTGACTTTCTTTTTGGGAGGTTGTTGATGTCAGGGAGCTGGTTGAGAGGATTTGGACTCTTTGGGAGTGGAGGAGGGAAGTCTAGGAGGGTGGGAGGGAGCTTGTGGGATAGGATAAGGAAGGACTAAGGGATTTGTTTTGGGCTTCTTTCTTTTTCTTTCTTCATCAGTGGTATCAGCCCTTTTCAATGGGTTAGTCTTCTTCAATCTTTCCTCTTCTTCTTTTTTCACTTGTCTGTTGAGAGATTGAAGGTTCATGAAGTTCATGGGACCTAACCTCTTTCCACTCTCACCTCTTGCCTTTAGAAAGTCTATCATTACTTTTCTCTCTTCATGAGTTCTTTTATTTAAGGCAATGGCTTTCCTAGACTTTTCTCTTGCTTTCTCTTCTTCAGCCCTCTTTTTCTTGGCCAGTTCTCCAGGTTGATCCATGTAAGCTCTGTAGAGCTCTTTATTAGATAACTTCTCTAGGTAGTATCCATCCTCACCTAGATCAGTTAGGACCTGAATCCATTCACTCCTCATTTCTTGAGCCAGCTTGGAGTCTGTTATTTTAAACTTGGCTTCTCGTGCTTTTTGTTTCTCTCTTTCTTCATCTTCTTTATTCAACTGTTCCAGCAACTAGAGAGCTAGAGCTTCATCTTCTTCTATTTGTGAAGCTGCAGGAATCTGAACTTTTGTTGCATCAAGAGATTTTGCAGCAAGTTGGATTTGTTGTTCTCTAAAGAGCATGGCAGCATTCTTTCTTGATCATTCTTTAGCTGAGCCATCTCCTCTTCTTCTCTTTCTCTTCTTCTCCTTTCCACTTCTTTCTTTTCTTCTTCAATTTTCTTTTCAACTTCTTCTGTTATGATTTCCTTTCCCTTGTTTCTGTTGGATGCCTCTGCTTCTGCTTCATAGACCACAATAGCAGATGAGGAGGTTGCTATTAGAGTCTCAGCATAAGCTTCATTGGCAATTTGTGGAGTAGACAAGGGAGGAGCATCTTCTTCTTCATCTTCACTCATTACGTCTTCCCACTCTGTCATAACCTTTTGTCTTTCCCTTCTTTCACATAATTCTTCTGTGTTCAGTATAACAGTTGGAGAAGAGGGAAGTGACAGATCTAAGTCAGAGTCATCCATAGCAATCCATCCTTTATTCTATAGAAATTCTTTGACAATAAAGATCATCTCCTGACTTCTTGTTGAATTTAAGTTGAAGATGTGTGTCCTTAGTCCAAACACTTTGTAGCGGAAGTCATGATTGAGTAGAAGGATTTCTTGGATATTGTTGATTTTGAAGGATGATCTATCATATAGGAAAAATTGAAGACCAGCAGGCTCAGTGTTTGACCACCCATAAACTTCCAAGCCTCTTACCAATTCTTTATACAGATATTTCCTTAGGCACAGAACTTGATTATTGGTTAGGGCCTTGCTTTTTATCATCTGCAGTCTTTGATTTTGCCTTTCTATAGCTGCTCTTGAGGACTCTACTTCTTCATCCTCAAGGATGGGGTAGGACACTTTCTTAACTTGTTCAAGAAAGTTCTCAAACCTAGGCATGTTGTCTTCACAAATTTCATGAAAACGTTTAATGGCAAGCCTGGCTGAGAGATCTTTGGAGGTGTTGATGCATTCAGTTAAGTGCAGCGACCGGATGTCAAACAAACTTAAATTGTCCCAATTTAGTTCTAGAACTCCAGCAAACTCCCATCCAATCCAAAATCTTTTAGATAAGCCATCATACCCCCATGCTAGGATGTTGTCAAACTCCAGGTTGTTTGCTGTTATAGGGTACTCATGGGATATGACCTGCCTTGAGATACTTGCAACAGCTTGAAGTATTTGGATGGTAGGGAGTGCGTCTTCATCTTCATTCTTAATCTCCATCTCCTCAGGGAATGTTTCATCTACATCCCTGGCAACTAATCTCCATTCCTCAGAGACATCTGCTTCTTCATCTCTGGACACCGTCAAATCATGGACTTGTACAAAGGAAGGTTTGAAGTGTGTTCTTTCAAATTCTTCCTGCTCTTTGAGCCAAGTACTTAGGCTTTCAGTGTCATCTTCTTCTAACATTTTCTTCCCCTTTTTGGTTGCATCAGTGCATATGAATGAGTCTGTTTGAGTGCCCACTGATACAATAGAAGGAGGAGTCAATGTTGGGCATTGGTGGGACTCATGCACAGAGACTTGGTGTCTTAGTTTAGACACTTCAGCCTCCAGCAAGGCGACCCTAGCCATCAATTCCAAGTTTTGTAGTTTCATATTGTCCTCATCCACAAATGTGGAATCCTTGGAACCGGATGGGGCCTTAGGCCTAGCATCTGCATCCTCATCACCCTGGTTTTCTTGGCTCCTGGGATTCTTCTTAGTGAAGAATGTCTCAAATGAAACATTCTGACTGTGAGTTGCTATGGTTGGGGTCTTAATGATGTTATCACTGTCTTCCTAGTCAATTGATGGACCAGAAGTAGTGATAGCCCCTTCCATATTCACTCTATCAATACTCCTAGAGTGAACCTTCTTGGGTGATGAACTTGGGCTAGGTACATTAACAGCTAAGTCAATCAGTACCTCCTTGATAGGTGAGGATTTAGATTTTGCTTGCCATTGTTGAATCACTTTTGCAGTTCTTTTAACATTATCAGCAACAGTTGTAGCTTTAGCTGCTGATAGTTCTGTCTGATTTTTTATATTTCTGGGTTTAGACTGATCAGCAGCAAACTTGGTTGTTGTGGATGGTTTTAACTGATCCGCAACAGATTTGGTTGCTACTGAAGGTTTTGGATTGTTCTTTATCTTCTTTGACCTCTTATAATCAGCAGTATTCTTGGATGCTGCTGATGGTATAGCTGGTTCAACAATCATTGACTTCTCCTTCTTTACTTTCCTATTAAAAATAGGTTTTTCTGTGGGGGTTCTTCTATAGATAGGTTTTTGTCTATCAGGGACTGTTGATGCTGAGGATGATCATTTAGAGAACTGGTTGAAGGGATTAAACTTACAGTTTGCACCAAAGTGGCGTGATTCACCCCAAATGATGCAAGATTGTTTAGCTTTTGGTGGTTTGACAGTAGCAATCTGTCTTGGTGGAGAAATAGACTTTCTGAACTGAGTTGATCTTGCTTCATAGCTTCTTACCTTCTTGTTTTTGTTTGTTTTCTCAAAAGCTTGTTGCTTGAGATTTCTTTGCTGCTGAAGGTAGTAGAAACATGTGCTTGCTGTATGGTTGTATTTGCCACAAACAAAACATGATTTTGCAGTTTTGTCCCTCTAAAGATACACATAGTCCTTTCTTTTGAATAGATCTTTGAAGTTCCAGGGATGATTTTTGTTGTGTTCAAAAGTGGCTTCTTCTAGTGTCTTCTGAACATAAGGCATTCTTTCTCCAGACGAATGACAGATGTCAAACACTTTCTTTGTAGGGATGGAGGCCGAGGATGAGGATTGGCCCTTTTCAATGATTAGTTTTCTACCTTGAGGAGGATAGCTGATTTTGATTTGTTTGGTGGGTTGTGTGACTGGTGTGGATGGAATGAACGGACTTGGGAAGTTTGTTTGAATCACTTTCCCAGATTTGGTGGTTTTCATAATTACTTCATTTATGGGAAGTAAAGGAGCATCACATTTTTTAGAGGAGTCTGAGCATGTGGAGTCAGACTCAGTGGAGGTACTGCATTCTTGCACAACAATATCTTCCTTGGAAGGATCAAGGTTTCGGTTTGCATGATCAGGATTGGTTAGGTTAAAGTTGGGTTTTTGAATTGTTACATAATCAGTGGGTGGTGTCAAATATTTGTAGCTTTTTGGATGCAAACTCATATTTTTCAACATGAACCTTTTGATCTGCCAGATCAGCTCTTGTAGCTTTTAACTTATCCAATAGATCATCAATCTGAGTTTAAAGATTTGTTTGTTCATGTTTTAATGAGGAAATTTCTTTCTTTAGACAGTTAATCTTTTCTTTATAACTGTTTTCAACCTTTTTGAATTCAGATTTAATTTAATGAAACTCTTCATTTTGGTCTATAAGATTTTGGTTATGCTTTCTATATCCCAAAACTTTATCAATGCAAGCTTGAGAGCAAAGATGTTCATATACCTAAGGTGGTATATCTGAAGTGTTTGCCATGAGTGCTTGGTTGTTGGTAGATATTTCTTCACACTGAAAGCTCCAGTCAAAGTCAGCTGATCCAAGTTGTTGAGTTGCACTTGCAGCAGTTTGAGCAGGTTGAGTATTTTGACCTGTTTGACCTTAATGAGGCTGTCTTGGTGGTGCAACAGCTTGGTTTGCATTTGGTGCTTTACATTCTCTGGAAAAATGACCAAGTTAATTACAGTTGTAGCATCTTAACTTGCTCTTGTCCAAACCAAATCTGGTGTTTGGACTGTTGCTAGGGATAGGTCTTCCAGTTCTGGAGTAGAACCGTTTTGCTCTGAGAGACAACATAGCATAAGAATGTTGTATGTCCATTTCTTCTAAGTCATCTGCATGAAAATATTCCAGATCTTCTTTGATAAAATACATGTTGCTTGGGGTATCAGAAATAAAGGCAGCAGGGTTTGGATTCTGAGGAGGAGCTTCAAGAAGGAATGGAGAGTTGTTTGCTAGTGAGGTGGGTGTTTGAGGATGTGTGACATTGGGATGATAGTAGTTGCTTGAGCTTGGTAGTGTATGGTCAGAATGTAATGCAGAGGCTATGGTGGATGATTAGGGTATAGAATAACCTGATTTTCTCTCTCTAGATTGAATCATTTCCAGCTCATTTGCCTTTAACATACCAAACAGCTCAGTCATTGTGAGAGTCTTCAAGTTTTCAGTTATTATAATTGACACTATATAGAGTGTCCAGCAACTTGGCAGGGATCAGATGAACTTTTTGAGAATATCCTCATTCTCTAGCTTGACCTTAGAGCACTGCAGCTCACCCACAAGATAAGTGTACCTGTTGTACAAGATTGTTATGGACTCACCATCCTTGTATACGAAATTTTCATATTGTTGCTTCAGAATGTCTCTCCTGTTTTCCTTAACCTCTTCAGATCCAACAAACATCTTCTCAAGAGCTTCCTATAGCTCTTTAGTAGTCTTGTGTTCTCTGAAGTTGTGAAACACTTCATTTGGCAGACACATATGTATAGCTCCTAGAGATTTAAAGTCTACCTCCATCTTCTTAATATCTTCTTCTGAATATTTTGAAGCTTCTTTGGGAACAGATGGACCTCCGGAATCAGCAGAGGCCACCATAGGCACATAGGGACCATCAATTATGGATTTCCACATTCCATATCCTTGATAACAGAAGAAGCTTTCAATTATGTTTTTCCACATGTCATAATGTTCCCCAGACACCAGCCTTGGTGGTCTGTGAAGGCTTCCAATATCATTAAATCCAGTATTTTGTTCCATACTTTGGATGGATGACGTGGAGCAAAGAGATAATAGTAACAGAACTAGAGAGTGATTAAACAAAGGTGAGTTTGCTTAATCTAAGAGCCAAGCTCTTATACCACTTGTAGGATCGATGTGTTACAAGATGGTTCTGTTTAGTTGAGATTGGCGGAAACAATCACAACTATGCAAAGTAATAAGAAACAATGAAGAAACTGGTAAATGCAAATTGTATTGATCTTCAAAGTTTACAAAATTACATAGAAAACTCTAAGGAAGCATGCTTTTACTATGAAGAAAAACAATACATATAAAAGAACTTAGAATCAAGACAGACCCTTGATTATAAGGATCAGATCAAACATAAGCCGTTGATCTTGAACTAATGAAAGGCTATACTACTATTGGTTTACAACAAATAGACAAGTAGCAAAAAGACAACTACAGTGAAAAGACTTCTATAATGAAAAGATAACAGCAAAACAAATGTCTTCTCAGTAATCATTGCATGACATATCAGAATAGAGGCATTGTCTTTTGTTATCTGCACCAATAACATTCCTTCTGCTGATAGGTGTGTCAGTGTTACAGCAAAAGGTGTCAGTGGTAAAGTCAAAGCTGTTGATGATTTGCCTATCAACAGCATCAAGCATCAACTTTGGACTTCAGCAGCTATGGATTTCAGCAGCTATGGACTTCAGCAGACAAAGCTATCCGCAGCATAGTAGTTCATTAGCAGCAGAACTTAACTATCCACAGCAGCTTCATCAGTTATCAAAATTGTTGAGTCCGCAGCAGATATACTTAGAGAATTTTATAGCCATCAATCTTTATCTCTCTCTCCCTATATATATATATATATATATATATATATTCACACACATAATATAAGAAAAAAAGTACATATATATAGTTATATGAAAAAAATGAGAAAAAGAAAAAAAATATGAATGTAAAAGAATAAGTGTGAGGATCAAAGATTCTCAAAAGTTTGGTAGTGTTTTTGTTTGTTTGTTCGTAGTGTAACTAGCCTAGATTAATTTCAATTTAGCCACTTTATATCCTTTATCTGAACCCTAACCCTAGCATTACATTACAACCCTTACAAGACCTTTTTGATATGTGTGTCTGTCTTAGAATTTGGGTAGAGATATGATTGATGTTCAAGCCTATGACATAAATGTTTCACTGTTAGGTTTTGAGAGTATAGATAAACACTATCACATCTTTTGCTAGTTACAGATACAACCCAAGAGGAGAGTACCATTGTGAGGGGCATGAGTCGTGTATGATTAGAATCTTGAAAGCAGGTGAAATTTGAGTCGGTATGCCCATGTTTTTTCAAAACTTAGTATCATTTTGACTTATTGGGTCGTATATCTATTGAATGTTATAAATATTGGGGAATTAACTATGTCTTTGGATTTCGTGGCGTATAATTGATTTTGCTAGATGTATGTAACATCCGCCAAAATTCCAGGTCCATATTCCATTTATATAACTATATACATGATAATTTTATATGCATATACAAAGACTTAGTTAACATTATACTAGGTCATGAAACTATCCCATTAAATGCATATGGATTATACTTGCAAGATCCCTTCTAAACTCTCATATATATACCCCCCCCCCCACAATCCCACACCTCAACACAGTTCTCCTCTTATTATCCCAGCTTTCTCACACTCTAAAAACACCTAAAAATCTCGGCTTTAGCAAGTAAAGAACAAGGTTCTCAAAGCTTGAAGTTCTAGCTTGTAAGCTTCTTCCTTCCTTTCTACTAGCTCTTACACTCTTAAGTCTGTGACTTATGATGGTGATCCATGATCAAACCTATGCATAAACATACCTTCAACATTCAAGATCTAGTAATTTTACTTTATATCTTTACATTCCATGCACTTACTTCTTTAATTTTTTTTCTTCTAACATCACCACTAACATATATAGACATAATAACATATGGGTGATCACTAAAATCAAGACATTAAAGTCCTTGAAATAAGACGTTATCATAAGATATCATTGTTAACACATAAAATCATGCATCATGTGGTAACTCTTACATTAACTTGTCAAATACCTACTAACTTGTTAGATTACTTTTATATACACTTTATAACATGCCATTATAAGGTTGGATGAGATAAATAAAGTTAGAATGACCATTTGGAAGTTAAACATAAAACTATACCGTTATAATGCCAGATTTGGAACCTAAAACATGACTTTTACTTCGTGACCTCCAAAACGTCTCATATTATTTCTGTGGCTCCTACATATTATAAAAAGTCTCCATATTAAATTTTATATTTTTTGAGCTAGGTAGCTATTTCTATAAAATAAACCTTGTCAACACAAAAGTAGGTTTTATACTTAAACTTTTCAGAAAAATCTAAAATCTTACAGTGGAACCTACTAGACTTAAGGAGTTCATAAGATAAATTTCATAATTTTTGAACTTGTCTAACTATCCTTTCTAATTTTAGCTACTTTATGAGAAAATAGGAAAAATATTTAAATATTCTATAAAAATCCAAAAAAACTACAGCAAGTTTTGAATGTTATAAAAAGTTATAGAATAAATTTCGTAACATTTGGAGATGTCTAACTATACTTTTCCATTTTTTGCCTATTTTACAATAACTGAATGGAGAAACCATAATTTGACATTCCAGTAAATTCTAGAAAATTCAAAGAAGTTTTTATAAATCATAAGTAGCATAAAAACCAAAGTTCATGTTTTTTGGAGTTATATAGTTATACTTTCAAAATTTTGCTTGATTTTAGGGTTTTATAAACCCAAATATAATCTAAAAACACTTTATAAATTAAACTTCTTGTTAGACCCGCCTTTGAAACTCTTTTTATACCTAAATTAAGGGTACTCGAGTTTTCATAACATCATTTTACCTTATACCAAGTCCGCATAGATTTTGTTAAGTTTAATACGCTCAAATCCGTTGTAAACCGACTTAAAAGTCTTATAAACATAACTTTAGAACGTCTGACTTAAAGGATATATATTACTAAATATTTGGTCACTTAAAATTCTTTAAGCATATTTACGATTTACGCAATTTCGAAACGTGTTTTATCTTTATATAAACGGAATTATTAACGCATGTATAAAATGTCACCTTATTCTCATCCATACTTAAACTTTAATATTTAACAAGTTTATGACATGGATCCCATGCCACTTTCCTTAAACTACTCGAGCGCGTCTCGAATTATAAGCATATCTATATAATGTTGGACGGCTAACGCCTTGGGTCCAACTGTATTTCTTTTACTATCCGAGTCCGTCTCGACTTCTAAACATATAATGACCGGACGGCTAACACCTTGGTTCCAACTACTTTTCTAATCATATTTGAGACCGTCTCGACCTATAACCTATATTCGTTGGACTGTTAACGCATTGGTTCCACCTGTTTTTCTAAATAATATTCGAGTACGCCTCGACTAATAACTTATAAAAGTTGGACGACTTAACGTATTGGTACAACATCACCTTAGGAAATAACTACATAAAACTCATTAGAGTCCCGCTTATTGTAGGACCCGAGTAAGGGCTTTTCATCTACTATTTCAAGATATATTTCATCCACTGTTTCACTTAGATGAGTTCTCGTAGCCCCTTTTCTATTTAATTATTTAGGGGAAAATATGTTTTTACTTAAATATATTTTTGAATCATCCTCCCTATATTGGTTATGCACTTGTTTGTATGAGACTTATTGCTTGAGTTTATATCACTTTATGTCCCTTGTATTATACACAACTATTTAACTCGGTGTAATGGGCTGACGGATTAATATTCATAGATATGTCGGGATGACCTCTCCATTCATGGTTGGTCGGTCCAACTATTATTAAGTGAATGTTTATTTCCGTTATTTGTTTTAATGTCCCGTGAATCGTGACATGGCATTATTAGGGGCCAACATACTTGGTCATAAGGTTTAGTTGTGGCTCATGCATATTTATCTTATTCTCTAAGGCATATATATAACACCTACCAAATTCCGACCTCAATTTGTGACCGGAATACTTTACAAACTCGACAAGAGTTAACGGAAACCCGAGAGTTAGAAAATAAATTAAGAAATTCTAAAATTTAGAGGATGGCAATTTAGACGTTCGACCTAGAAATCCTGGACGAGCAAAATATATTATTTTGACCTTGCTCCGTTTCTAACGAAACTTAGATCGAAGCGTAGAGAAAAATAAGTACGTTCCGACGACGTAATAGGAACTTTATAAAAATGTTATAAGAGAAAGACGAGATACAAGCTAAATTAATATTGATAAAATAAAAATTATAATATATATATATATATATATATATATATATATTGAATTCACACTTTCCTAGAAACTACCATGTAAGGAAGGTAGTAGGAAGGTGCACATGACATATAAGGAAGGTAGTAGGAAGGTTCACCAACATGTGAGGAAGGTGGTAGGAAGGTGACATATGGTGAACAAACTTCCGTATAAATAGAACTTAAGATTTCTCCTAAGTTCTCATTCCAAACCTTCTCCCAATTCAAGACAGGTTCGTCTTTATATTTCCGAGTTTAAGTATTTGTTTTTGTGAGGCTTAGAGTTGTAGCCAGGGTAGGCATTGGGTGACATAACCCTGGTCTAGGCATGGACTGATAACCCATGTCTAAACTAGGTAGTGTTATCCAAAGCTAACCACGGTTATAACTAGGAAATTCCCCATCATTCGTTAGGCCTCCACCTAAGATTTAATTCCTTCTTGAACAGGGATAAAGTTCTGACCAGTCATAATAACGCCAAGACTAGGCGTAAGGCATAAGACAAGTTTTCTTATAGTTCCAAGGATGAGACCACAAGGGTTAGAAATATAAAAACCCGAAGGATGAGAAATTTCGGAATCTTGAAAAGATAGAAAAATTTACAAGAAATTTTGGAAGTTAGGGGATATCGGACCGACATGTGATTAGATATCGGTCCGATATGGGAAGATGTTGGATGTTGGACCGACAAGGCCTGGAAAACAGTCCTAAACGCAAACCCCTAGGAACCCTCTACACTAGACATGTGTCGAGACACGTGTAGGGCATGTGTCAGCATGTCGGACGTGTGGACGGATGTCGGACCGACATGGCATGCCTAAACGGTTCGCTATGGACGGGTGGCACACTGGATTTGCATGACTGCCACGTGGCGCTCATGCGGGACAAGGCAGGCATATCAGACTGATATGCCTCTGGATAACGGTCCGATATGGGTGGCCATCAGACCTATAAATAGAGGAGCACTTCATTTACAATCCTCACACCAACTCACTTTCGAGTTTCCTCTGATCTCTTTGATCTCGAGCCTCCCTCTACTGTCCCCACTCCTGAACCACTCTCCCGAGTTTGACTGGGTTTTGCTTATAAACCGAACTCGAGCGTTTAGAGCCGAAGAAACCTGATGAGCGCATAGAAGTGCAAGTTAAGGTGCTAGAGCCCTAAGAGTCAACTCTAAGAGCTACTTAGCACTAAGATTATTATCTTTCGATCTCCCACTTCAAAACAAAGGTGAATACTCGTCTTTGTAAAAAGTACTCGTTCTCATGGCGAGAGTGAGCTTTTACAAAAACGATTTGTAAGACGTGGTTGGGCTGTAAGCTATCATCACGCATATAAGACTTGCTGGTGCTGTCGGCACCTTCACGCACAATATCAAACAATTTATGTTTACAAAAAGGGCAAAATACGATAATTAAATATTTACTCATACTAATCCCAGAATCAGGGGTAGAACCCCTAGGGATGTTGATACCCAAGAAGTGTACGTAAATTTTGATCAAATATTTATACTCGCTCCAGATCCAGTTGGGCCCGGCAGGGTTGGCTTGTATGTCAGATGATGCGTAAAACGCAGTTGTGCCAGTTTGGCCATGTGGCTTCGAGTGCTTGTGCAATGTATACAAATGGATGAAATGAAAGGAAGTGATATGATCACTAGAATCCTCCAATGATGAAATGTTTAATTAAACTGTTTTGCCATGCTTATGAAAATGATTTGAGGTCATAAAGTATTCACCAGTATGTAGCTGATGTTCATTTTCAAATGTTTTCAGGAAAAGAGTGAAATGACCTCATAGTACCGGGACCGGCTACGACCTAAGTCCCGATGACCTCATAGTACCGGGATGCAACCCAAAAATGTGTTATACAGGTTTGTGCGAGGCACAGGAAAGAACCTGAGAAAAGACAAGGTTAAGGTGTCCAAGGGATGTCGACTCCCTAGGCAGAATACCTCCTTGTAGATTTTACTGACTTTGGTCAGGGTTTTGATTTCAAAAATCAAATGTAAAACAGATCGGGTTTTACACCCAAGTATTTAAAAGAAATCTTTTGTCTACATGACAAGATTCTAGTATTTACAAAACCAACCCTTGAGGTTGAGATCATTAAAAAGATCCTGTTAAAACCACATTCCGCTGCACAAAACCAAACTATGAAATCAAAGCAGGTACCGAAGGTTCCAACAGACGTCGCAGCCCGGTAACGTCTCGAGGGTGCCCGGGGCGGGGTGTGACAATATACTATAACATAACATGGCATGTATTCGACTATTTATTCTTAAACTTGTTCTTATTTAAACCTACGAACTCACTGGTTTTATAGCTGACATTTTTAAGCATATTTTCAGGTAACAATTGAGTAGCTACCAAGAATGCATGATAAGGAGTATTGTAGAAGATTTCTTAAATATTTCTTTTGGATATTTAGTTTATATTTTGTAAATCTTTCGATCATGTACTAAAAACCAATATCATGTAGTATTATTTTGGAAATTGAATGCATTTAGTTACTTCTCTTTTAAACAATGTGTTCATGATTCCATATAACCATCTCAACCCGTTTTTCCGCCTTAGACGGGGTGTGACAATGTGATCGTATTTGTTTAATTACTTTGATGGATATGTTGCTTAGGGATTTTCTTAGGGACAAGCAAATGTAAAGTATGTGGATATTTAATGTGTTATAAAACACATAGGTTTATCAGAAATATTTTACCATATTGGGATAGTTTTTTAGGTGAAAGGACCCGAACCGAGAACCTCTCATAGTTAACACAAAACAACAAAACATAGGTCTTAAACTTCGAATCAATCATTATTCATATATCATAACAGCGGAAGACTTAAAGTTACAATCATCCATTCAAATTAATAACATAAATTGTTCAATGTTTAAATATCGGGAATATCAGTCTTCGTCGATGCCTAGCCCACAAAAGTCCATGCATTTTGAGCCCTCGGGGCTCCATTCATTCTCATTCTACATTTACCTAGGGTGCATGCTAAAAGTCAGATATACTGAGTGAGTTCTATTTTACTTTAGTAAATAAACATTTCCTCATTTCCTTTCAAAACAACTTAAATATAAAAAAATAGAAAAGGCTTATCTTATAAAACATTGTCTTTCATTCAAACATTCGGATTCCCGAAACGGGAATCCATTCATTTTCTAAATCTTTTAGAAACATCTGTGCTAGCTTTCGTTTCAAAACATTCACATTCAATCAACATTCATGCTAGCCTTTACATTCATTCATTCCTTCCGTTCACATTCTTATCATTGGGTGAACTAGCACTGAAATGATATCGGTCCGTCTTAACTGTCCCAAGTCCCCGAGGCTTGGAACGTTGTGCTTTCACGAATGCAAGACTCCTATGTTGCTTGTGTATAAGACTCCTTTGTTGCTTATCACAAATATAAGACTCCTATGCTTGCTTGTCCAAAGACAAATCTGCACTGTTGCTTGCACAAGAGTTTATGTTCATTCTTTAAAGAATGTGCTTCCCATCACCTTAGCGCTTAATCCTCTAAAGAATGTGCAGCAAATTTAGATGCCTGGTCACCCCTACACTCGCTAAGTTTAATAACAACTTCTAATGAAGTTATCCATTTTGTAGCAGCTATTGCATCCTTCTTGCAATTAAATGGCTTCGGGTTACATACACTGAAGGATTCGTACGGGCATCCTTCTTTAATCGTAGTCCTTGTTCCTACAATGTGGTTCACATATCCACCAGTCTCGTGTGCTCTAGTTTCGCCCGGACTTACACCATTGATAGTTTACGCTTCAATGGTGTGATTCGTATTTTGAACTCGTGCATTAGTACCATTAAGTGTACCTCCGTTTCTGTTACCGGGTCTCTGACTTCTCGGATCCATCCTCCTTTGGATCACTTCATCAAGAATTCTAGATAGTGTTCTTTGTAACACCCTAGCAAGTTCGTTAGCAACTGCTCCTTGAAATTGAGCTTTCGTCATAAGCACCTCTTCGATATTGTTTTCCGTTCTAATGTACGCATCAATGTTCGTGTTAGTGTTCTTACGAGTACATGCTCTCATAGTGGGTACTCGACCCCTACCTCTACCTTGTCCTCCCCCTGCCATTAATACCTATACAGACGTATAACTTTAGAATTCGCATAACCGGTCATAAGCCATTAATATCTATACAGACGTATAACTTTAGAATTCCCAAGTGTAAATAAACCATTTACCTTTACTGTTGTTTTCTAGGTACTACCCGTTATGTGTCGTAGTGAATACCTACATCTAACTTATTCTACCCTAGCTAGCTTATCCTATAGTATTCCAAACTATTCTCAGAATCCCTTTTAAGTCTAGACACTAATCCTTTAGTAGCAAAACCTTTTAAACTGAGGCTCTGTTACCAACTTGTACCAAGGCTCTAATACAAACTTGTCACTCTGCAGCCCAAACACTAGTTATATATGACGAATGGTACAAAGAACACACAGTGGAATCTAAAATCACAAGTCTTTTTATTGATAACCACATGTTTACAATCTTAACATGAAAGACTATTACATCATGTATCTAGTTCTTATCATGAAACTCAAAACAACAGGACTTATTGTTATCAGCATGCCTTCAACAAGCAACCACCTACCTTGCTTCATCAAAAAGCTCAACCAAGAATGACATCTAACCTAACTATCGTTCACCAGAGATGTGTGTTCAAAAATTTTAAAAGAAACTAGGTCAACATAAATTCATGAGTTCATAAACAAACAAATGTTTAAACTTGCGGTTAAACCAAATATATCTTTGAAATCCGTTTTAAAAACAACCATCTTAAATAGATTATATCAAAGCTAGATAACAAGCATACCAATCATGCAATATGACAATCATCTGTCCTAAACTGAAACAGATGATAAACCGACTACACTGCCAAAACTAAACAATAGTCTACTGCCGAAACTGAACAATAGACAACCTGTAAACTGAAGGTTGGTCATAACAACAGGAATTAGAATCTTCTGTCCTAAACTTAAACAAAATGATAAAAAAAAACAACATGAATTGTGAAAGCTACTCTTTTATCTGACACATTGATAATAATTCATAAAGCTTTCGCATACTTAAACAGTTACCGGTTAAACCGGCACACATCTCGTTTTATAAATGTTCAGAGGGAACTCACCTCGATGGTATCTTAACTTGTTTAGCTGTAGTAGCACAACCTCAAACTCAAGATCCTAAATTATATAACATTCCCTAGGTCTGTAAACTTATCTTATTGGTAAATAACCAATCGTAAATAGTCGGACGTAATCTTACCTCTAGATTATCTACTGCAAATTGTGGACGTATTGTAGACTAATCACATGTTCGGACGTATACCGAGAGCTTGGGCTGTTCTACAGAAAATATGTGTATATTTGAAAGTGTGATTGTGTGTGAAATTTAAACTACTCAAGCTTGCTATTTATAGATTGATCTGGTTTCATGACAGATTGTTATGCGTGGTGACGGTCTGTCACCGCCTCCTCTTAAGGGACCGTTATGGGCTGGTGGTGGTCCGTTATCGACCTAGGGTTAGCGACTCAATGTGACACGTGACGGCTTCTGTTTGACTCTCTCATTTTGATGCGTGACGGACCGTTACAGTCGTGGTGACGTTCCGCCACCGACTTATTTTGGCTGATTCATTTAGCCGTGTGTCACCTCCATATTAGTCCCTTGGCGAGCCCGAAATGGACCGTTAATGGTCCGTCACTGTCCTAAATTTCCACTTTTTCATATTTGGTCTCTTGGGTTTCGGTCATGTACGAATCTAGTTCTTTTACTTTTGTTTCTTGGATTTTGGGGGTGTTATAGCTTTGTTTTTTTTTCTTGTTTTGGTTGGTGATCAAGAATAGAAGGTAGCGAAGGTCAGATCAAAGGGGTCAAGTTAAAAAACGGGCTTTTGAAGAAAAAAATGGGAAATCAACCCGAGAAGACTGTGGACGTGGCCGTAGTACAGGTCAGAGGTCCGGGAAAAGTCGAGATGGTTTGGGAAACGTTGCTGTGAATGATGATATGTCCAAGACATGATTAGGGTATGATTGTTGGACTAATTTTGTCATAGTTTAATAATTATTATTTTGTAAGATTATTTTTGGTGTCGTATTTTAGGGGTTTATTTGTTTATTTGGTACGGTAATATATGCTTTCATTGAGTGAAAAATAGGTTAGCTTGGGAATTAAGTAAGATTAAGATTTCTGAGACTATTTAAAAGATCTTTGGGTTTATTGTGAAGGACGTATATTATTCTTAAGAAAAAAGAGTCGATCAGATTGATCAAAATACCGTTAGTTTTTTGGGTGTGATATTTTGGCATGTGCCATCAATGACATATACGTATTTTTTATCCAGCGAAATTCAACCAATGAGATACTTCTATTAATAAATATCTAGATAAGCTTTGATAGTTATGATATGTGTTTCGATAGAATTTGAATGTGACATTCAAACTTAATATGCGTATGTTATATTAAGTAAAATTCAACAAATCACATATTTATGAGATGACAATCAGAGAAAAAGAATGAATTATTCAAGTCATAATTTAAATGAATAAAATTCCAGAAAGTGAAATGTCACTAACGTACATGGAAATTATTTACTTTGGACTTTGAATCCCAGTAGCGTATTGAGTTGGGACTTCAGACTTGAGAGAGACTTAGAAAAAAATTCTCTTTTAAAACGAATTAATAAAAAAGTTTAAAACATAATTATTATTTTTTATATTTTCTTATGCCTTTATAAAATATTAATTATAATTTTTTTGTATTTTGTGGGATTTTGGCGGTACAAAGAACAATAATACGAGTTGACTATGGGTCTGTTTGGTAACAAATAATGCAATGAATGAGTGAATGTATTAGACGAGTGAATGAAATGGACAAGATAAAGAAACGGATCATTACCGTTCCACTGTGCTGTTTGGTTACTCTATGAGAATAAAATAAATTATTACTTCGTGTTCTTTGACAGACATGAAAATATTTTATGAAAAATAAAATATTTTTAACTAGTAAATTTATGTTATGGGTCGGGTCATGGCTCGTGCCATGGTTTGAGTCATGGTTCGGGTCATGGGGCGGGTCATGGTTCTGGTCATGGTTCTGGTCATGGTTCTGGTCATGGGTCAGGGCATGGATCGAGTCATGTTCGGGTCATGGTTCGGTTCACGGGTCAGGCATGTAAGGCCCCAAACCCGTGAGGTCTCACACGTTGAATTTAGTCATTCACATACAGTTCTTAAACTTGAATAATATTAACGCAACGAAAAACCTTTCCTTCAAACATAACATGAACATGTTCATCGTATCAAAACATTAACATTGTCTCAACATAAATATAGTCCACACCTATCCTTAAACGGAATGTACATACTTAAAGTCAGCTACCCTGGTGAGTTCTAGCTTTTAACATCAACCATTTGCAATAAACATAACATTTAACATCATTAATAAAAGCGAACGTAAACAGGCAATAACATAACATGTAAGTCAACAAACATATCGAATATGCACCTTCTCGTAATAGTCAATTACAACTTCAAGTACGATACCTCATAGGGCATCCGTACCAAACTTCATGCATGGCAACACAAGGATAGCACGTAGCAAACTTCAAGCACTGTACCCCGTAAGGCACAAGTACCAAACTTCAAGCACTATATCCTGTAAGGCACAAGTACCAAACTTCAAGTATCATGGTAATCCCCATGGTGAACGTCATCACCACAGTTGTACAACAGTTAGCCAGCCACAAAGGCCTCTATAAAGGTAAGGCCCATAACATACATCCCATACCCATAACCTTGATTCCCGAGGGAACCATGTCAGATTCGTTCGTTTATGACTTTCATAAATCTTCACTTCTTTTACTTTGAAACTTCAGTTAAAGCACTCGTACGTTTTATTAAAAACCATTCATTCGTAAACACTTCGTAAACTTCTTTTGGGAAAACATTTCATAAACACATTTCATCACTTTATTTCCAATACATCATTCATAAACCTCGTTTCATAAAACGTCACATCATTATGTATGCACACCAGCCTAAAAATATTATTTAAAACATTTAAAAGAGGGCTCTAGAACTCTCAAGAGATAAACACGTTCACATGTCTCTAAAGGTTCTTGTAACCTGTACGTACACAACCTAATCTTATCTTTACATACAACTCATTATATTTTACCCCTTCTGATGTGTTACAAAGAACACATGCATTTCCCTTGTATTTCGTAGTGCTTTCGTATAGTTTTATAGTCGTTTCGAGTCAATTATAACTTGTAATTAGTTATGTTATGTTTTGTAGGTATTCAGGATGACTTTGGAGCTTAAACAATCAAGAACTGTGAAGAAACGAGCACATGAGACCCCGGGATGAAAACGAAAAAAGTCGGAAAAGGATCCAACCTTAGAAGAGCCCTATCTCGGTTTAAAAAATTAGTTATGGGGCCCATAATATATGGATTTGGGTAGCTCGAGAAGAGGAATTCAAAAATTCAGTATTCCCTCGTGGTACGTGAGAGCTTGGGTCCATTTTTTTGCGGTATGCGAGGGACAGGAAAACCTGCGTGACTAGTTTGTCTCTCGTGGTACGTGAGAGACCTGCCAGATTCCCTCGCGGTACGCGAGAGACCCCAGCTACGCAGATTTTGGCCTATTTTCATGGTATAAAAGGTTGGGATCAATCCTAGGGTTTAATTAATTCGATTCCAGATGTAAAGAAGCAAGCTTTTTGGTGATTCTAAGTGGGGAAAGCTTCTAGGATCAACCAGAGACTTGGATTGAAGTTGGAGATTGAAGATCGGGTCGATTTCGTCATCCAGTTCTCGTTATCTTTCTTTGTTCTACGTTTTCAGATTTGATACCATGATTTATGTGTTTGATTCTTCTGTTTTGATGTTATTGACCATGATGATTGGCTAGACTTTCATAGCTACCTAGGTTTTGATGATTATGCGTTGTTAATTGGTTTGATTTGGGATTTCGGTTATTTGTTGATGGGTTAACGTTAAAGTAAAGAACTTGGTTTTGTTTGATGAGATGTTTATGCATATTTGTTCTTGATTGATAATCTGTTGAATGTTCCATATGCTACTTTGTGAATGTCTTTCATGTATGGTTGCGTATTAGGTCGCTAGCTGTGTGCATGTGATTTGTTTATGGTTGATTAACGTCGTATCCATAGGAACATCGATTGAGAGTTTATTTGGATTGAGTATTCTGCCTGCTTCAATAGTTGAGAGGTGCGAAGTTGTCGGGTAATCTATGGTGTTAGGGTTTTTAGGTCAACTGCTCTGAAAGGAGGGTTTCTTAGCATTCATTGTTATTCCGTGTCTTATCAAGTGAATTAAAGTTACTCCTTGCACTGAAACGTGTATTGAGATAGTGAGACTGAGAGGTAATCTGTCTAGCGAGTGCTTTAGTGTTGTTGGAGATAGCTGAGAGGTGATCCGACTAACTGGTGAGTTTCACACGTCCCTTAGGTTTCCTTTTAAGTCACACCCGGAGAATGATCTGGGATCCACTAGGTTGTCTATGTGTGTCGTATTCTAAGAGCCTGGTTCCATCATAGTTTTCGTATCCGAGAGATTTCCATGGTACATGCATTGGATTCAAAGTCTAGGTAGTGCTTTCCCCATTTGTGAGTTGCCTAAAGTCTCATGCTTTCTGTTTGGTGTCGTTAGTTTGAGAGTTCCGTTAGGTCATAACACAAATCCCCCCAAATACATTTTAGTTTAATTAGTTGAGTTAGATTCTAGATAGAGTTGTCGCTAGTGTCTTGTGGGTTCGATATCCGGACTTTATTTGACTTTGCTACATTGGTCGGTACACTTGCCGGTTGTGTGGTCTAGTATTAAGTTGAGTCTAGATTTATAAATTTAAAGCTAGAGTGTCTAGTTTAGGTTTTATAGTTAGTTTTTATGGACCTTCCAACACACAACAAGTTTTTGGCACCGTTGCCGGGGACACTTAGGCGATAGCGTATCTAATTTTGATTGAACTTATCTGATTAGTTGGTATTTTTTGTGTTTTGAGTCTTTTCTATTTTATTGAGTCTAGTTTGTGTGTCCTTTGGTGAGTTTTTGTTTTTAGTGTGTCTAGCTTGTATCTTGAGTCTGTCTAATTATTTTTGTCATTATGTGTGAGATCTGTGGAGGACCCCATTTTACTCGCCATTGCCCATATTCATCGGGATATTCTGCAAACTACTATGATCATGTTTATCCGCAGGTACAGCCATATAAGGCATACAGAACTCAAGAGGAGTTGAATGCCTAGTGCAAAGAGGCAAATGCGAAGTATGAGAAAGAAATCCAGGAAATAATCGCTCGCAATGGATCACATCGGCCGAAGAATCTGGAGCGTGTGATTTAAGATCGTGAAGGGAATGTTATCGGAACTAAAACTACATCAGGGGAAGTGATTCTGGAAACTCCTGAACTGGAGGCAACAATGGACGACGTGCAGGTAACAGTGACAGAAGGTGAAACGCATGTCCCATCTCCAGGTAAGTATTCTGACCTTGATTGCATTACTGATTTTTGTTTGTCAACTTCTACACAAGATCACATGGTTCATTGTGATACTTTACACTTGTCTTGTGAGAATGAGTTGGTGCAGGTAGTACAGGATGAAGATACAATCAAGGAGGAGCAGAGGAAGGTGCAAGAAATCATGAACACTCAATGGAACATGATAACTAAAGTTGAATAATTGCACTTTCTGGAAGAAAATGTGAAGCTGATGGATGAGCTAGAAAGTTTGAAGTTAGAAAGAGAAGAAGCAGCTCCAGAACCGGGGACAAAAATGGAAGTCTTAGTCCCACCTTCGGTTCTACAGGATGTTAGGCAACCTCGGCCGGGCGTTTATGATTTTTCTTGGGATTATAGTGATGATGATGAGTCAATAGATAAGGAGGAATTCAAAAAATATTTTAGCTCCAGGATTAGAGACAAAGAAGAAGAGGAAGATGCGGATTTCTCTAATTCTATAGGATTGATGTTTGGTGAAGATGAAGAGATTGTTAATGAGCCGTCATGGGAAGACGAGTTTGGTGACGAGTTGGTGGGATTGCCAACTTTTGAAGAAGATGGAGAATTTGACCCAGTTGGTGAGTTAGAAACCTTAGAAGCTCTGATGGAAGGAAAGCCGACTATGGAGATCAAAGAGTCACCAATTGAAGAAGAAGAAGAAGAAGTGGTTGGAGATGAAGAGAACCACAACGATCCCGTGGAGGTAGTAAATGGTGGATCGCCACCCACATCAGCACGACCACAGGACAGGGCACATAGACGCTTGGACCGGCATGTTTTAAGGGTCCAGGGATGGTCACATAAGGACCGTAGGATGCAGTATACCGGATATGATCGATCACCACATTACATGCCACGTATTGGTTTTGGTCGAGGTAAGTTTAAATATTGTTGGACCGACCCGTTTAGATTTTTTCAAAACCCGTTTAAGGTCTGCCATCAGAGTTTGTCAAATCGGTGGTAGACCAATTATACTAAACGGGTCGGACGGGGGCGGCATAAAGGAGAAGCCTCCTGATTAGGTTTGGTTCTCGGGCAAGTGCCCGGGTGTAGAGTTTGTACGAGTCTTTTCGGTTAATTTCATGCTATTTTTGTACTTTTCGGTTTACGTGTTTTGTTTTGTTTGTGTCTTGCAGAGATTCGCGCTTAATTTGGTGAGGAAAATCGTCGAGAATGAAGTTCCAGGTATTTTTTACATGTGTTTTTATGCTTGGAATAGTTTTTAAGTAATTTGGGTGAAACAAAATTTTAAATGATAAAAATTTTTCTAAGTATAAAAGTTGGAAAAAATTCAGAACTTTCTGTTACCAACAAGTCCCCACGGTACGCGAAGCATTTGGGAAGTCCTCTCACGGTACGCGAAGGACAAACCAAGTAGCCGGCTTAATTTCTACCTCCTCGCGGTACGCGAGGAGTGCTGCCGGTTCTCTCGTGGTACACGGGGCAATGCTGGTTTCACCCTTCTTCCTTGTTTTCCCATGGTTTCGTTCACCGTTCACCCGCATCGACCACGACTATCATTCACACCTCTATCCTCTATCCACCATCCATTATCACCACCGTCATCATACCATATATCATCCTTTATCCATCATTCATTATCATTCATTATTGACACCTTCATCATCCATTCACACCACGACCATGGGAGAAATCGAAACCATTCATGACCGATGACCGACCTTGTTGTGGCTTTCATGACTATGTGTTTGCCACACATTGAGTATATTTCTCTGCATGCTATCTATCTTGAGTCTTTAAGTTCTTAGTGAGTCAGTCGAGTCTTAATTTTTTACTTTGAGTCTGTAACTTGTGTCAGTTTAATGTTGCGGGTTTGTTTGAGTTTTATTGTGTAGGTTTTGATCGCTCCGTCCGTACTCAATCTCCATTCGGGCGGGGTTGATTCTCATCTTATCTATCTTGTAAAGGCAACCCGACAGTTGTTTGTGCAACCGCGACTGAAATGCTATACTGTGCACACGTGGAAGAGTAATGCTGGACCATTCATGCTACATTACCAGCTAAGTCGATTCCGTTTATTTTTATCTTTTTATTTTTAGTTGTGTCTTACTTCACATTGAGGACAATGTGTCTTTCAAGTGTGGGGATGTGAGTATCTAGTTTAGCTAGTTTGTCATGTTTATAAAAGTTTAAAAATACAAAAAAAAAATTAAGAATTTTGAAAAAATGTCCTTGGAAATAACTGCTTATACTTGGAAAATGATAGTACAACTATATATGCTTATTAAGTTTAAATGAATAAATAATTGAAAATGCGTCTAATTAGTGATGTTTTGGTAGACCCAGTCAACTAGTAGAGCTTAAATAGCCTGTTTGTGTTAAATAAGAATAATAATTGAATTAATTCATGATATCTTGTGGGTATTCATCTTAGAGTATCGGTAATACTAAAACTGTCAACAAAGGGTGATAGGTACCACATTAAGTTAAAATTTAGAGGTTTTTGAAATTTCTTGGCACACCACTCTCTTTTTATGATAATAAATCCGAGTTTGGTGGCGCCCGCATCCATAATTCCATAATTCATGAACTTATTTGTTAGAATACTGAGTTTTGCTTATGTGTTACCCTCCGGTATGGCCACTTGAAGAAAACACCCCAAAGTGATTCTTATGTGCTTTATTGAATATGACTTAGTCTATGTGTTACCTTCCGGGATAGTGACTTGGTTGAAACGTCTATAGATGAAGTTTAATTTTCTTATTAATGCTCATTATCATCCGTTCATTCATGATTTCATGTGATTTCTGAAACCTGTAAATTTTAGTTTAACGTGGTAGGGTAAATCTATATGGTTTAATCCATGCCTAAATATGACCGTGAGATGGGATTAGGCAAAGTTGTAACTGTTAAGTATGAGTCACATAGAATGATTGATATGCTTGGAAAAGAAGTATTAGAACACGTAACGGGGGCTTGAAAGTTGGTGCTTGGGTTTAATCGGACAGAAATACTGATTATTGCTTTTTAACGCGTGAGTATGTTTTACTAATTGGTAGTTATGAATGTTTAAGTTAGATCTGAGTTATGATTCCATTGCAGACTTTTTTGAGGACGAAAAAAGGTTAAGTGTGGGGATGTTTGATGTGTTGCAAAGCACACATGCATTTCCCTTGTATTTCGTAGTGCTTTCGTATAGTTTTATAGTCGTTTCGAGTCAATTATAACTTGTAATTAGTTATGTTATGTTTTGTAGGTATTCGGGGTGAGTTTGGAGCTTAAACGATCAAGAACTGTGAAGAAACAAGCACACGAGAACCCGGGATGAAAACGGAAAAAGTCAGAAAAGGGTCCATCCTTAGAAGAAGCATATCTCGGGCTAGAAAATTAGTTATGGGGCCCATAATATATGGATTTGTGGTAGCTCGAGAAGAGGAATTCAAAATTTCAGTATTCCCACGCAGTATGCGAGAGCTTGGGTCCATTTTTTCATGGTACGCGAGGGACCAGAAAACGTACGCGACTAGTTTCTCTCGTGGTACGTGAGAGACTTTCCAGAATCCCTCGCGGTACGCGAGAGACCAGATACACAGATTTTGGCCTATTTCCATGGTATAAAAGGTTGGGATAAATCCTAGGGTTTAATTAATTCGATTCCACACGTAAAGAAGCAAGCTTTTTGGTGATTCTAAGTGGGAGAAAGCTTCTAGGATCAACCGGAGACTTGGATTGCAGTTGGATATTGAAGATCGGGGTCGATTTCGTTATCCGGTTCTCGTTATCTTTCTTTGTTCTACGTTTTCAGATTTGATACCATAATTTATGTGTTTGATTCTTCTGTTTTGATGTTATTGACCATGATGATTGGCTAGACTTTCAAAGCTACTTAGGTTTTGATGATTATGCGTTGTTAATTGGTTTGATTTCAGATTTTGGTTATTTGTTGATGGGTTAAAGTTAAAGTAAAGAACTTGGTTTTGTTTGATGAGATGTTTATGCATATTTGATCTTGATTGATAATCTGTTGAATGTTCCATATGCTACTTTGTGAATGTCTTTCATGTATGGTTGAGTATTAGGTCGCTAGCTGTGTGCATGTGATTTGTTTATGGTTGACTAACGTCGTATCCATAGGAACATCGATTGAGAGTTTATTAGGATTGAGTATTCTGCCTGCTTCAATAGCTGAGAGGTGCGAAGTTGTTGGGTAATCTGTGGTGTTAGGGTTTTTAGGTCAACAGCTCTGAAAGGAGGGTTCCTAGGGTTTCTTAGCATTCATTGTTATTCCATGTATTGTCAAGTGAATTCAAGTTACTTCTTGCACTGAAAGGTGTATTGAGATAGTGAGACTGAGAGGTAGTCTGTCTAGCGAGTACTTTAGTGTTGTTGGAGATAGCTGAGAGGTGATCCGACTAACTGGTGAGTTTCACACGTCCCTTAGGTTTCCTTTTAGGTCACACCCGGAGAATGTTCTGGGATCCACTAGGTTGTCTAAGTGTGTCGTATTCTAAGAGCCCGGTTCCATCATAGTTTTCGTATCCGAGAGATTTCCAAGGTACATGCATAGGATTCAAAGTCTAGGTAGTGCTTTCCCCATTTGTGAGTTGTCTAAAGTCTCTTGCTTTCTGTTTGGTGTCCTTAGTTAGAGAGTTCCATTAGGTCACAACACAAATCCCCCCAAATACATTTCAATTTAGTTAGTTGAGTCAGAGTCTAGATAGAGTTGTTGCTAGTGTCTCGTGGGTCCGATATCCGGACTTCATTTGACTTTGCTACATTGGTCGGTACACTTGCCGGTTGTGTGGTCTAGTATTAGGTTGAGTCTAGATTTATAAATTTAAAGCTAGAGTGTCTATGTTAGATTTTATAGTTAGTTTTTATGGACCGTCCAACACACATCACCTTCATACCTGGAACTTTAAAAGTACTTGGCTTATTCTCGAGAACAAAGCTGTTCTCGGCTTAAGGGATGTTCTCGGAAGTTTTCCAGTGAACTAAAGGGTTTGGGTGACTAAAGAGAGGGCCGTGAACTTGAGTTTCTCGACATCCATATTCCCTGAGAACCTGACCCGAGAACTAGGCCAGAGATCATGGCCTGGCTACTATTCCCGAGAACTTCATCCGTGAACTTTCAGTTCCCACCCAAACCCCTAGTTTACAAGGATTCAGATCAGGATCGATTAAATCATCAAGTTTAAAACTTTTTATGTTCAAAACGTTTATTTTCCTCTCGTGATTCTAGATCTGAAAGTCTTTTTACTGTTTGACCCGTAAAGACCCGACCTTTACAAGTAAAAACCCTTAAAAACCCATTTAAAGGAAAAACTTAGAAAAGGAGAGTTTCTTACCTCAAATGGACTCCTTCCTTCAGCAAACCTTCACCCGAATAGTGTAGCAAGGTAGAGGGTGGATATTTAGCTCAATCCAAAGATTTCCCTCTCTATGGTTTCTCTCTCTAGAAGTGGTTTGGAGCCAGAATTTGTAACACCTCGAAAATTCCATAGAAAAATAAAGGACCGAACTTGCCAAAATTCATAGTTGAAGGGTTTATAGGAAATATTCTAAAGAACAAGAACTAAAATTGAAAATTCTGAAAATCAAGCGGATAGTGGATAGGAAATATTCTAAAGAACAAGAACTAAAATTGAAAATTCTGAAAATCAAACGGATAGCGGACCGCTATCCAGAACCCAAACGGTCTTCTAAGTGGACAAGAAGCAAGTACTGATGATCTGCCACGTGTCAAGCTGACTCGCGTTATCTAAAACCCTATGTCGGACCGATATCCCGACCATAACGGTCCGCTATGGACAGATGGCCTTAAACGGTCCGATAAGGAACCCCTAACGGTCCGTTACGTAGGCCCAAAGAAAAAAATGCGGCTGAAGGCCATAGTGGACCGACATCCCCTAGCATAGCGGACCGCTAAGGGTGCATATTTGGCCCTATAAATACTTGAACGATCTCAGCCCATTTACACCACCCTCTACACCATAAAACACACACACACACTCTCTGAAGTTATGATCCCGAGCCCCTGTTCGCGTACAAGAGTCCGTTTTCTAGTAATTCGACTCAAAACTGCCGTATATAGTGCCGAGGTAAGGTTCCGACCTACTGTTTAGCTTTGATTATATACAATTAAGCTAGGATTATGTAATTTAGTAATGTCGATATATATCTAGGAGCTTTGCCGAGGTATTTGCCATATTTCAGATTTGAGAAGCCGAGATACTACCGAGGTGAGTTCCTAAACTGTGATGCATGAACCCAATCATGAAACGATTTCACCGATTGTTTATATATAATGCATGAACCCGAGATACTACTGTGATGTTGGAACCCCAAAACTATGTTCAAGATTCTTTGGCGGGTCCTTTTAATAAACTATTTTAGTTTATGAATTCACCAACTTTACGCTGACTCATGTTTTATCAAATGTTTTTGAACGCATCACAGGTAGACAATAGATGAGGCATTTCCAAGACTAGAGTGAACTGATGAATGATCCAGATGATGGGCATGCCTGAAACTATAAGTCCCGAATGATATGTTCCTTATTAGGAACGATGAAAAATGTTATGTAACATTTTGATTTCACGAATGTAAACAATGTTTTGATGAAATGAAAAATGATGTTTTAGTTTCCGCTGTGTGTTTTGGTATCAACATCACAGTAACTAGAAGGCGATCTTCTGATCGGTATGTAGTTATCTGACAAACGGAATGTTCTGTCTAAGGAAAGAGCGAAGTCTATCCTAGACCCGTCGTTCTTTCCTGGGAACATCTCTGTTGGAGGTACTACTCTGGTTAGATAACTGTCCTGTGTTACGGGGGTGACAAGTTGGTATCAGAGCATTATTTTAAGGGATTTAGATACTACAAGAATAGTATCTAGACTTAAACTAGGACTCTGAGATTAGTCTGGAATGCGCCAGGATAAGATAGGTGTATACATTCAGTATGATCTACAACGGGAAATACCTAGAAATCAGATAATTAAAGGCATTTTTGGCCAAATGTTGTTAATTTCTGAATTTCCGGATTTTAACCGGTTATACGATTTCTAATGTTATACATCTGTGTATAGGTACAAATGGCAGGACGTCGTAGAGGACAAGGAAGAGGTAGGGATAGAATGCCCAACACTAGCTCTCGTACACGCGACACAACAAACACGAATACTGATCCAAATGAAAACGTCAATACGAATGCTAAACCTGAGCAACCTGTGGAAGAAGTCATTATGACTGAAGCTCAAATCCACGGAGCGGTGGCATCTGAGGTCACCCGAGTACTTCAAACAACTCTACCCGGAATCCTTGATAACCCTCTTAGGAGGAAGGACAATCACAACAGTTTAGGAAACCAGAAAGAAGGGACGAGCGGTGCAATTCCCCAAACAGAAGATACCCTTCATCCCACTTCGTAAGGAAATAATGTTGGCACAACTCGAACCCATGAAACAGTTGGGATAACAAACTAGAGCACAAGGATTCATGGTCAAGGATGCAACTACAATAACTTCAGCGATTGTCATCCAAAACCTTTCAATAGGAAGAAATATGCCATTGCAGCCTTGCAATGGATTACATTTGTGGAAGCAATAATCAAGATGAGCTAGTGCAGGGTAGACCAAGCTATGAAGTTTGTTGCATATTCCTTTGAAGAGGAAGCTCTTGACTGGTGGTAATCAGTCAAGCAAACGAAGGGAGAAGCTTATACCGACGAGATAACTTGGGAAGATCTCAAGTCTTTGATTGTAAAGAGATAATGTCCACAAAATGTCGTGGATAAGATTGAATGGTTTGAAGCTGGAACCATGACTCATCAGGAGTATACAACCAAGTTTAATGAAATGGCGAAGTTGGTGCCACATTTGGTTACTCTAGAGTCAAGAAGAGTTAAATGTTATATTCAAGGCTTACCTCATATGGTTCGTACCTTAGTAAAATCTGTCGCACCCGAATGATAGATTTGGCTGTTGAAAAGAGTGCAGTGATGAATGATGAGGTCGCAGCTCAAGAGCCACCAAAGATTGATCAGAAGAGGAAACCTAAAGAGGTTGTTTACAAGTTTAAACTGGGAAATAGCAAATTTCACATAAGAGGAGGATTTAATTCCAACCCTGATAGAACCACCCAGGGAACGAAGTGCCAGACTTGCTAGAAGTTTGGTCACTCGGCAACCCAGTGCGCGAATGTTAAGTGTTGTAACTACGGAGAAATAGGACATTATAGGACTTCTTGTCCTAACCACTTAAACCCAGAATGGGTGGTCCGAACAAAGGAACGGGACGAGTGTTCGTCTTAGGAAGCGGAGATGAACAGAAAAAGAAAGCTAAGGAAGTGGCAGGTACTTTCTTCGTTAATAATATTTACGCCAAGATTTTATTCGATACATGGGCGAACATAATTTTTGTTTCATGTGCATTCACACCATATTTAGGCATAAGACCGATTCCGCTTACTCATGCATATGTCGTTGAAACGGTAAGTGGTGAACATATTAGGATAAAAGAAACATACCCAGATTGTGTCATTAATTTTGGTGACGATAAGGTATTAGTTACACTAATGCCAATGAACATGAACAAATATGAGGTTATCCTAGGGATGGATTGGTTAAACGAATACCAGGCCCAGATTGATTGTGACCAGAAAACGGTCAAGATTAAGAAACTAGATGAAAATAGTTTGATGATCGAGGGTGATAGTGAGTCTAATAAGATTGAAACTATTTCTATAGCAAAGGCTAGGAAAGAATGGATTAAGGGAGATGGTATATTTTTATTCCATGCTTTAAACGTTAAACCCGAAGGATAGATTGCGGATATTCCCGTAGTCTGTAATCACCCGGATGTCTTTTCGGAAGAATTACCCGGTCTTCCACCCGACCGTCAGATCGAATTCCGAATCTAACACATTCCCGGAGCTAAAACTGTTGCTAAATCCCCTTATCGTCTAGCTCCTTCCGAATTGAAAGAAATTATGAAACAAATTTAAGAACTCTTAGACGAATGGTTCATTCGACCTAGCACTTCGCCTCGGGGAGCACCAGTACTATTCGTTAAAAAAAGGACGGAAGCATGAAGATGTTCATTGATTATCGGGAGTTAAACAAACTAACTGTAAAGAACATATATCCATTGTCACACCCCCAAAATCCACTAACGGAGTTCTACCGTTAGGAGCGTGACAAACCAGGATCTCAGTCATTGGTTACATCAAACGACGCTATATGAGACTTAGAAAGTCATAACATAAATGTTCAGAGTTAAATGCGGAAGCGTAAACGTTAGAATGAAATCAAAAGTAATTACATGCAACAAACGTTAATTAATTTAAATAAGTACAATTATTTAAAGTGTTTGAAATGAATGATATGACAGTAGGACTCCATGCATGTCCTAAGTGTGCACCTGTGCCTTATCATAGTGACCAGAGAAAACAAGTAAGAAGATATGTCAACACCAGGTTGGTGAGTTCATAGGTTTCAGTATATTAATAAACGTTTACCAGATTTATTAGACAATCAACATATGTATATGAACTGCTAGCTAACCCATGATCATGTTTGCTATTACGTTCGCAACCATAAACTGACTATTTGTATTGCCTCCCACCAGGTCTATCAACCATGGTGCACGTTTAGGTCAATATTGCACCCGTTCGATATCCAATCAAGTTAGCGTGACTAACGCGGGTGAGGTTTGTCAAACCCAGTAGTACAACCCAACATACCTCGCTATTCTCATATTTAAACGGTTCGATGTGAGGACTTTCATGATAGAGTTTACACATTGTCATAACAAATGATATAATATGAAGTACAAAAATCAAAAAGAGTTTGCATCATGTTTTCTCCCTAAGTTTAAAACAGTAAAAGGGGCCGTGAAAAATCACCTGAACTGCGTAGGTAGTACTCACACAAGAACGAGATTGGGATCTCAAGCAATAGCCCAACACGGCTCACGAATGCCCTAGAATTACAACATAATTATTAGGGGTATAATGGGAATTGTGACGACGACACGGAATGTTAAACTTCCTAAGTACGCTCTAATGATTAAGGAATAGACGAATGTGTCCACGAAACAAGGATTCTTAATATGCTTATTAAGATAGATATGATTCGCGACGAATGACAAATAATATATAATAAATATATTCGATCATTTTCGTCATTAAATAATGATCGAAGAAAATAATATAATATATATATTATTTTTAGATTTAACAAGATATCACCATAACAGTTGTGTGTTAAAAGTAATAAGTCTATTATTTTATTCAAAGACATAAACGTGTATAATAAATAGATATTATATATATATATATATATTCGAAACGTCTCCCCTTATTTACAGCTTTAGTGAAACAATATTTAAAGCACTAATATTTTAACCGGAGTCACGGAGTGAAATATATTATTTTATTTGCAAACATGGATTTTATAATAATATAATATATTATTATAATATCGAGAACAAAAATAACGATGCGTTAAAAATCCCAAACCCGAGTTCACGGGTTGATTTTCCGGTTCAAAACACTTAATATATTAATATAATAATGTGGCATTTGATTTTATATTAAAATAATGACTAGAAAATAAATAAAAACCAAAACAGGGGTGAGGAGACTCGAACCCGGGTCTCCTCCCAAACAGTCAACAGCCTTAACCAACCGATCCACTAGGATAATCTCAACGAATTTGTATCTAACCGGTTTTAATCAAAGGTCCAGAGAACCCCTCCCACATACTCAATCGCGATCGGTCAAAGCCAAAACCCACCGATTCGATCGCTATTTCACAAGGTGACATGGGGGTTTTGATAATCGGGTTATAGCGAATCTATGCGTGAGTTTAATTGCAAAATCGTTGAATATAAAACCGTTAATTACCCGAATTAAATCCCGAAACCCTGGATTAGAAACCACAAATCAAAATGGTCGAATTCGATAGTATTAACAGTTGAATTCATGGGGCTTTTATAGAGTATTGGATTGCGAATCTGACCATATATAGTTCAACTTCATTTTGGTTAACTCTAGGATCAAAACCCCCAATTCGGTTTATGAACAAACCCTAGATTCTAGATCATGAACAATTCGATGACGATTGATAAAATTAACATGGGGCTTTTACTGAGATGTTGATTGCGATTCAACACATACCAATTAATTGAATTATGATCGAGTCCAGAGCCAAAAGCCCCAAATCCGATTTCGTATGAACCCTAGGTTAGTGACCTTGTTAAATTCGATGATGCAAGCCATAATTAACATAGGGCTTTCTATCTATGGATGAAAATTAAGCTAAAGGAGGGTTTAGTTACTAGAAACGGATTCGAATTGAGAGTGCTTGAGTAGAATGGGTGTCGACCGCAACTGCTTTCATCTCCGGCGACTTCTGCTACGATTCCGGCCAAATTGATGCATGTTACAGCTTCTAATGGATGCGACTAAGGTGATTGTAACTCAATTTGTGAGGATAGTACATGAATCCATCGAATTTGAGGGTAATCGATAGGTAGGTCGACGGTTACGAAAGTGATGGTCATAATTGGGATTTATTCGTGAATAATGGTGGTGTAATGGTTCTAATGATGGTCGATAATGACACCACATGTGTTTTCAGTTACGAAATCGAACGGTAATTGGTTGAGGAAGTCGAATTCGGATCAATGGGTTGCGATTTTGACTTTCATAAGTCAACAGAGACACAATTCCCCTATTTTGACTTTTAGGAGTCAACAGATTCACTTTGGTTTAATTACAGAATTAACCCCGACAATTTTAGTTTAGATAACGACAGAATCAGTCCCTAAGATTTAATATTGAGTTAACAGAGTTAGGTTTTAACAGAAAACTTAATGGAATTTTTAACAGGATTATTTTTAAAAGTCGGATTGTCACATCATCCAATAGTTGAAAACATTTTCGTCCCGAAAAAAAAAAAAATATTCTGGGTGTGACATCATCCCCTAGTTAAAAGAATTTTCGTCCCAAAAATTATAATAGTACCTTAAGAATTTGACGTGGAGTGCTTGAACAGATTAGGATATTTACGCATCATCTGATCCTCACGCTCCCACGTGAATTCCGGTCCGTGTTTCGAGTTCTAACAGACTCTAACAATAGGGATTTTACTGCGTTATAACGTTTTGACTTCCCTATCCATGATTTCTATAGGTTCTTCGATGAAACACAACTGTTCATCAATGTGTAGTTTCTCAAGAGGAACCACGAGTGACTCGTCTGCTAGACATTTCTTCAAGTTTGAGACGTGAAAGACGTTGTGTACTCCACTAAGTCCTTCAAGTTGGTCCAGTTGATACACTACTGGCACGATTCTCTTCATTATCTTGAATGATCCAACATAACGAGGATTCCGCTTGCCTCGTTTTCCAAAACGAATGACACCCTTCCAAGGTGAGACTTTTAATAAGACCATATCCCCTACTTGAAATTCTAACGGTTTATGACGCTTATCGGCATAGCTCTTTTGACGATCACGAGCTGCTGCCATACGGTTTCTAATTTGAACGATTTTCTCAGAAGTTTCAAGTACGAGTTCAGGACTTGTAAGTTGACTAACCCCAACCTCGGCCCAACAAATAAGAGAACGGCATTTCCGTCCATATAATGCTTCAAATGGAGCTGCCTTGATACTAGTGTGATAGTTGTTATAGGAGAACTCCACAAACGGTAGGTGAGACTCCCAAGTGTTACCGAAATCAATCACACAAGCTCGTAGCATGTCCTCCAGAGTTTGAATAGTACGTTCTGTCTGGCCATCAGTTTAAGGATGGTATGTTGTGCTCATATCTAGACGCGTGCCTAAAGCTTTATGTAACGACTGCCAGAAACGAGAGGTGAATCGTGCATCACGATCCGAAATGATAGAGATTGGCACCCCGTGCCGAGATACTACTTCTTTCAAGTATATACGAGTAAGTTTTTCCATCTTGTCGGTTTCCTTGATTGCTAAGAAGTGAGCGGAATTTGTTAAACGATCAACGATTACCCAAATGGTATCACATCCGGTAGGAGTTCGTGGCAATTTCGTGATAAAGTCCATCGATATCTGCTCCCATTTCCACATGGGAATCTCTGGTTGTTCAAGAAGACCAGAAGGCTTTTGATATTCTACCTTGACCTTTGCGCAAGTCAGGCACTTGCTCACATAGGTGGCTATATCGGCCTTCATCTTTGGCCACCAATACAGCCCCTTTAGGTCACAGTACATCTTGTCGGAACCTGGATGAATAGAGTAACGAGATTTATGAGCCTTATCCATGACTAGTTCACTTAGGTTTCCAAATACCGGAACCCATATTCGCTTAGTGAAGTAGCGAATAACGTCAAATTTGACCTCGAGTTGCGCTTCCATACCGCGTGTACCTTCCATCGGTAGGTTTTCCTCTTTCAGGGCTTCAAGTTGAGCATTACGAATTTTGTCAGGTAATTCTGGGTGAATGGTAAGTTGTAATGCTCGAACTCGTTTAGGCTTGGTTTCCTTTCGATTTAGGGCATCAGCTATAACGGTAGCTTTACCCGGATGATATCGGATCGCACAGTCATAATCATTCAAGAGTTCGACCCAACGACGCTGTCGCATCTTCAACTCTTTCTGTTCAAAGATGTGCTGAAAAAACTTATGATCGGTGTAAATCGTGCACTTGGTACCGTACAAGTAATGTCTCCATATCTTTAAAGCAAATACCACGGCTTCCAACTCTAAGTCATGAGTCGTGTAGTTTTTCTCATAAATTTTCAGTTGACGAGAAGCGTATGCGATCACTTTCTCGCGTTGCATTAAGACACAACCAAGACCTTGAATGGATGCATCGCAGTACACTACAAGTCATCCGTTCCCTCAGGAAGAGATAGGATTGATGCACTGCAAAGTTTCTGCTTTAGAAGTTGGGACGCTGGTTCTTGGGTATCACCCTAGTTATAAGGTTTACTCTTTTGAGTTAAGGCTGTGAGGGATTGTGTAATCTTGGAGAATCCTTCAAAGAAACGACGGTAATAGCCAACCAATCCTAGAAATTTTCATACCTCTGTAGGCGTTGTCGATGCCGCCAAATTTTTGATTGCTTCTATTTTAGTTGGATCTACATGTATTCCGCTCTCGTTGACTACATGTCCTAAGAATTGCACTTTCACGAATCAAACGAAGTTGTTCTTGTTTTAGCAATTCTAGAATCAAACGAACATGTGCCTCATGCTCATCCCTCTTCTTGGAATAGATAAAGATATCATTAATGAAAACGATGACGAACTAGTCGAGGTACGGTTTACACAAATGGTTCATGAGATCCATGAATACTGCGGGTGCGTTGCTTAGTCTGAACGGCATCACCATAAACTCATAATGGACGTACCTAGTTCTAAAAGCAGTCATAGAGATGTCTTCGTCTCTAACTCTCAACTGATGGTAACCGGATCTAAGGTATATCTTGGAATAGAACTTGATCCTTGAAGTTGATCAAACATATCATCAATGCGGGGTAGTGGTTAACGATTCTTGGTGGTTACTTTGTTCAGCTCATGGTAATCAATGCACATGCGGAAGGTCCCGTCTTTTTTTTTCTTGACGAACAGAACTGGAGCTCCCCATGGCGATGAGTTAGATCGGATGAAACCTTTATCCAACAACTCTTGCAGTTGTGTAGATAGTTCTTGTAATTCACTCGGTGCAAGTCTGTAGGGTGCCCGAGCAATAGGCGCTGCTCCGGGTGCTAGATCAAATTGGAATTCGACCTGACGATGCGGTGGAAAACCTGGTAGATCTTCGGGAAATACCTCCGGATAATCACGAATGATCGGGATGTCGTCAATCTTCTTCTCCTCAGATGGCTGCTCGGCGACGAGAGCCAAAATGACAGTATGACCTTTACATAGACGCTTTTGTGCTTTCACTAAAGATATGATGCCCACGACAGCACTGTTCTTTTCACCTTGGACAGAAAGGGTTTCTCCACTCGGGAGAGGAAGGCGAACAAAATTGTTCACGACAAATAATTTCGGCTTGGTTCTTAGATAACCAATCCATACCGACAATTACGTCGAAGCTACCGAGTGTGACTGGCATAAGGCAAATGTCAAGTTCATGACCAGCCAATTAAAGTTTACAACCTTGTGAGTTGCTTCAATTATCTGTCCATCAGCTATTTCTATGGTGTACTTAGTTTCTAGTAGGGTTGGAGTACGACCGCACTAGTAAGAAATTTGTGAGGTCACTAAAATAATTGGATATGCTGGGGTAAAAATCAAATTAGACCAAGGATTAGTCACATGATTAGATAACAAGGTCAGATGGAATCTATTATTGGAGTGTAAGGAATAACGTGTTAGCAGGAAGAATTCCCAATTTCCGTTTACCTAGTTGGAGTCGGTGGGTTTACCACGCGGTTCTATTAGATTTTCAACCGAGATGGTTTCATTGATCAAGTCTGGATGAGATTCTTAAGTTCACTAAGGCTCTTACATGAGTGAAATCAAATGATGGATCCTATGGATGATAGTTCAGTGTGTTCGTAAATACCTTCAACATGATAGTCGCGTCTATCAACTGTTAAACATGTTTAACGATACCAACTAGTCGTTGAGTGGGTTACAAGAATTTCTACGGACAGTGGAAACTTAAGTCTGTAAATCACTAATTAGGACCATATATCTACACATTAGGTTTCACCAGGACTTATATGCACCTCAAATTATTATTACGTGTGCACCCGTAATGATAATTTGCTTTGCATGCTCACCCTAGCTTCTCCCTGTCCTGTGTCAAAATGTCCTTTAGTTTGTATTGCCGAGTACAGTGTTGTTAGAGATGATAAGTAATTGAAAGGTTTAGTCATCAACCATAAGTTGACCAACTAGAACTCATATCAAGATGAGTAGTCACGAATCGTTTGATCCGAGTATTAACTTGAGTTGTAATACACTACGGTGGTCCAATCCAGCGGATTGTAGATGAGATCATGCACGTAAAATACGACTTCGAGAAGTGAAACTAGTTCATGGGTATGTGTTAATGGAAGAGGCAAAGTAGCTGTCCTTCCTACTGAGTTAGGGTAGGGTTTTAAGTATGCAATGAGCAAGGCGTTCTCAACCTTGTGGTCAATATATTCTAAACAGAAAATGACCAATGACGCGAGCCCACGGCTCGGGAAAATGATGACATCTATGTGTCAACGAATTTCTACCATAATACGTGCAACAGTCTGCCTCTACACGGTGTACCTCAAGCGAGGTCCACGGGTTCGAGCTTGAAGTAGAGTAAAGCTAGTGAGATCGGAGTATTGTCGCTAGTGGGTGCCGGAGGGAGCGCCTCCGACGAACCAAACTCCCAAAGAGATATGTGTCAGTGCTCTGATGGTCCTGAGAAGGCCCACCATTCCTGATTGTGTCATCGATAGGCTCAAGCCGGTGTCATCTTCGGCTCTGATGGTGTAACAAGGGTGCATATGATGGTTGTGTGAGTGACTCCTCCGAAGGATCCGTCTCGCTGCCCTCGGAAGGGAGTGGATGTTGTTCTGATGATTCCCCGAGTGTCACCACTGGGAATGATGTAATACGAATGACTTGCCCCTCGTCAGCAGAGGGTGATATGGATGATGTCAACATACCTGCAATGCAATGTATGTGTAGATGCTACGTGTAGCATGTATGAGTGTCTGTGTCGTGTAACTAATGTGTGTGGGTTATAGTCTAGTATGCAATTCCTAGTTCGCTATAACCAATGGCTCTGATACCAATCTGTCACACCCCCAAAATCCACTAACGGAGTTCTACCATTAGGAGCGTGACAAACCAGGATCTCATTCATTAGTTACATCAAACGACGCTATATGAGACTTAAAAAGTCATGACATAAATGTTTAGATTTAAATGCGAAAGCGTAAACGTTAGAATGAAATCAAAAGTAATTACACGCAACAAGCGTCAATTAATGTAAATAAGTACAACTGTTTAAAGTGTTTGAATGCAATGATATGACAATAGGACTCCATGCATGTCCTAAGTGTGCACCTGTGCCTTATCTTAGCGACCTGAGAAAACATGTAAGAAACGATGTCAACACAAGGTTGGTGAGTTCACAGGTTTCAGTATATAAATAAACGTTTACCAGATTTATTGTACAATCAACATACGTATATCAACGGGTAGCTAATCCATGATCATGTTTGCTATTACGCTCGCAACCGTAAACTGACTGTTTGTATTGCCTCCCACCAGGTCTATCAACCATGGTGCACGTTTAGGTCAATATTGCACCCGTTCGATATCCAATCGAGTTAGCGCGACTAACGCGGGTGAGGTTTGTCAAACCTAGTAGTACTACCCAACATACCTCGCTATTCTCGTATTTAAACGGTTCGATGTGAGTACTTTCATGATAGAGTTTACGCATAGTCATAACAAGTGATATAATATGAAGTACAAAAATCAAAAAGAGTTTCCATCATGTTTTCTCCCCCACTTTAAAACAGTAAAAGGGGCCGTGAAAACTCACCTGAACTGCGTAGGTAGTAGTCACACAAGAACGAGATTGGTATCTCAAGCGTTAGCCCAACACGGCTCACGAATGCCGTAGAATTACAACATAATTATTAGGGGTATAATGGGAATTGTGACGACGACGCGGAATGTTGAACGTCCTAAGTACGCTCTAATGATTAAGGAATAGACGAACGTGTCCACGGAACAAGGATTCTTAATATGCTTATTAAGATAGATACGATTCGCGACGAATGACAAATAATATATAATAAACATATTCGAGCGTTTTCGTCATTAAATAATGATCGAAGAAAATAATATAATTTATATATTATTTTTAGATTTAACAAGATATCACCATAACAGTTGTGTGTTAAAAATAATAAGTTTATTATTTTTTTCAAAGACATAAACATGTATAATAAATAGATTATATATATATATATATTTGAAACGTCTCCCATTATTTACAACTTTAGTGAAACAATATTTAATGCACTAACATTTTAACCGGAGTCACGGAGTGAAATATATTATTTTATTTGCAAAGACGGATTTAATAATAATATAATATATTATTATAATATCGAGAACAATAATAACGATGCGTTAAAATCACAAATCCAAGTTCACGGGTTGTATTTCTGGTTCAAAACACTTAATATATTAATATAATAATGTGGCATTTGATTTTATATTAAAATAATGACTAGAAAATAAATAAAAACCAAAAAGGGGTGAGGAGACTCGAACCCGGGTCTCCTCCCCAACAGTCAACAGCCTTAACCAACCGATCCGCTAGGATAATCACAACAGAATTTGTATCTAACCGGTTTTAATCAAAGGTCCAGAGAACCCCTCCCCCCATACTCAATCGCGATCGGTTAAAGCCAAAACCCACCGATTCGATCACGATTTCACAAGGTGACATGGGGGTTTTGATAATCGGGTTATAGAGAATTTATGCGTGAGTTTAATTGCAAAATCGTTGAATATAAAACCGTTAATTACCCGAATTAAATCCCGAAACCCTAGATTAGAAACCACAAATCAAAATGGTCGAATTCGATAGTATTAACAGTTGAATTCATGGGGCTTTTACAGAGTATTGGATTGCGAATCTGACCATATATAGTTCAATTTCATTTTGGTTAACTCTAGGATCGAAACCCCCAATTCCGTTTATGAACAAACCCTAGATTCTAGATCATGAACAATTCGATGATGATTGGTAAAATTAACATGGGGCTTTTACTGAGAAGTTGATTGTGATTCTACACATACCAATTAATTGAATTATGATCGAGTCCAGAGCCAAAAGCCCCAAATCCGATTTCGTATGAACCCTAGGTTACTGACCTTGTTAAATTCGATGTTGCAAGCCCTAATTAACATAGGGATTTCCATATATGAATGAAAATGAAGCTAAAGGTGGGTTTAGTTACCAAAAACGGATTCGAATTGAGAGTGCTCGAGTAGAATGGGTGTCGACCGCAACTGCTTTGATCTTCGGTGACTTCTGTTGCGATTCCGGCCAAATTGATGCGTGTTACAGTTTCTAATGGATGCGACTAAGGTGATTATACACTCAATTCGTGAGGATAATACACGAATCCGTCGAATTTGAGGGTAATCGATAGGTAGGTCGACGGTTACAAAAGTGATGGTCATAATTGGGATTTATTCGCGAATAATGGTGGTGTAATGATTATAATGATGGTTGATAAAGACATTACATGCGTTTTCAATTACGAAATCGAACGGGAATTGATTGGGGAAGTCGAATTCGGATCAATGGGTTGCGATTTTGACATTCATAAGTCAACAGAGACACAATTCCCCTATTTTGACTTTTAGGAGTCAACAGATTCACTTTTAGTTTAGATAACGACAGAATCAGTCCCTGGGGTTTTAACAGAAAACTTAAAGGAATTATTTTGAAAAGTCGGATTGTCACATCCGTTACCTGGAATAGATGATTTGTTTGATTAGCTACAATGAGCCAAGTATTTTTCAAAGATCGATCTTAGATCAGGATATCATCAGTTGAAGGTACAAGAAGAAGATGTACCTAAAACTGCTTTCAGGACCAGATATGGTCACAATGAATTCCTGGTCATGTCATTTGGTCTAACAAATGCCCCTGCATTATTTATGGACTTAATGAATCGGGTTTGTAAACCTTTCCTTGATAAATTTATTATCGTTTTCATCGATGATATTCTTATCTATTCCCGAAGCCAAGAAGAACATGCTGAGTATCTCAGAATCATTTTGGAAACCCTGAGAAAAGAAAGATTGTACGCTAAGTTTTCCAAATACGAATTTTGGAAACGAGAAGTACAATTTCTTGGGCACGTTATTAACGAGCATGGAATACAAGTGGACCCAAGTAATATCGAAGCTGTCATGAAGTGGGAAGCCCTAAAGACTCCGACAGAAATTAGAAGCTTTCTGGGATTAGCCGGATATTACCGAAGATTCATTAAAGATTTCTCCAAGATTGCTACACCTTTGACTGCTTTAACTCAGAAAATAGCAAAGTTTGAGTGGGGTACAAAACAAGAAGAAGCATTCAACATTCTCAAAGATAAGCTTAATCATACACCGATTTTGGCCCTACCTGAAGGAAACGATGATTTTGTAATTTATTGTGACGCTTCCTGAACTGGTTTGGGTTGTGTGTTGACGCTGCGAGACAAGGTTATTGCCTACGTGTCATGCCAAATTAAAGTTCATGAGAAGAACTATACCACGCATGACCTAGAATTAGGTGCCATAGTGTTTGATCTAAAGATCTGGAGGCACTATCTGTATGGTACCAAATGCGTGATATATTCATACCATAAAAGACTCCAACATATTTTTAATCAAAAGTATTTAAATATGAGACAAATGAGGTGGATGGAACACATCAATGACTACAACTGTGAAATCAAATGCCATCTCGAGAAAGCTAATGTAGTAGCTGATGCTTTAAGTCGGAAAGAACGAAGACGACCAATTAAAGTAAAAGCACTACGATTAGACTTGAAATTAGACTTAATGGAACAAATCAAGGAATCCAACCAAAAGCCTTGAAAGAAGGATATATCAATAAAGAACGTATGATTGGGAAATAGGAGTTACTATACAAAGGAGATGATGTAATCATGAGATTCGAGCAAAGAATCGGGATTCCAAAGCTTGGAGATATTCAAGAGAAAGTGTTAAATAAAGCACACAAGTCAAGATATTCTATGCATCTTGGTGCAAACAAGATTTATAAAGATCTAAACACTCATTATTGGTGGCCAATTATGAAGAAATAAATAGCCAAGTACATAGACAGATGCTTAACTTTCCTCCAAGTTAAGATTGAGCTCCGGAAATCGGCAGGTCAACTACAACAATTGGAATTACCTGTCTGGAAATGGGATCGCATTACAATGGATTTCATTACCAAACTACCTAGAACTCAGAAAGGGCATAATGCAATATGGGTCATGGTTGATAGACTGAACAAGTCAGCCCATTTCATACCTATTAATGAAACATACTATATGGTTAAGTTGGCCAGGATCTTTATCAATGAAATTATGAGCCACCATGGCATACCACTGTCTATTATTTCTGATAGAGACAGTCGGTTCACATCTAGATTCCGGACAAGTTTTCAGAAAGAATATGGAACTAAACTTACCATGAGTACTGCATATCATCCTAAGACTGATGGACAGAGTGAACGTACGATTCAAACTCTGGAAGAAATGCTAAGGGCATGTGTTATCGATTTCGGAGGTAACTGGGATAATCACCTACCGTTAATCGAATTCTCCTACAACAACAGTTATCATTCAAGTGTTAAAGCTGCACCATTCAAAGCACTGTACGGAAGGAAGTGCAGAAATCCTATCTGTTGGACTGAAATATGAGACAGTCAATTATCTAGATCTGAAGTTATACAAGAAACGACAGATAAGATAGTCCAGATTAAACAATGGTTGAAAGCTACTCCAGATCGACAAAAGAGTTATGCTGACAGACGACGACGACCGTTAGAATTCCAACTTGGAGATTTTGTAATGCTAAAGGTTTCACCTTGGAAAGGTGTTGTAAGGTTCAGAAAATGAGGAAAGTTTGGACCAAGGTATATCGGAACTTACAAGATCATTGAAAGAGTTGGAGCAGTAGCCTACAAATTAGATCTACCTGAAGCTTTACAAGGGACTCACAATACGTTTCGCGTATCTTGCTTACGTAAGTGTTTAGCTAATTCAACTCAGGTTATTACACCAGATGATATACATGTGGACAATAAACTTCATTTCATTGAACAACTGATCAAAATTTTAGACGCTCATGAACGGAAACTGAGAAAGAAAGTCATGCCAATGGTGTTGGTTCAATGGCAAGGTCGGATTCGAGCCGACAAGACATGGGAATTATAGGAACAAATGAAAGTCAAGTACCCTCATTTATTCACTTCTTAATTTCGAGGACGTAATTTCCTAAAGGAAGGGAGATTTGTAACACCTCAAAACTTACCTAAGAAAATAGAAGACCAATGTAGGTCCCTAATTCGGTGCGTGACGGATCTCTAGACTCGCGATACGACATGGTGATAACGTGCGGAATCCATGATCAACGTGCTCGTGTAACTCAATCAACAACAACGGTGTAAATAAACGCTTTATATTTCCACCTCAATATCAGGTTAGAAGATTCTGTCTTTAATCAGTTCCTCCTAATATCGTCTATTCTGTCTACTGATATCTCCTATTTAAAGCCACAGACCTGCTATAGGCAAACTTAATAAGTTCGCCTCAAAGATGCAAAAGTTCGCCTCTAATAGGCTAAGCGAACTTAACAAGTTCGCCTTAGATAGACTGAGCGAACTTAACAAGTTCGTCTCTGATAAACCAGTAGAACTTGTTAAGTTCGCCTCTGTATGAACTTACACGGAATTTTATCAACAGTTACAAAACATGTCGTAACAGACTCTCCTTTAACTGTTGCTAACAATTCTATCAATTACAATTCAAAGACTCTAAGACTAAGACATAATATCTTCAAGCTCGTTGTCACCATAATATGCTCCAACAGACTCCCCCTTGACAACAGCTTTAGAAGATTGTCATCCGTCTTCATATATCATCAAACACACTGTAGTCTTCGTCTTGTTCATCTGCACTCTCTCTCTATTTAGAAGAAAACTTGGGAGAAGGACCCCTTGTCAACTTCTGTCTGCAATATTCAGTTTTTGCAAAGGAGAATAACCAAGAATAACCAACAATTAAGATTTCCATGGAAGCTGGAAAAATAAAATCTTTTTGGTTTTTCAAACATAAGAAAGACAAAATCTTTTTGGTTTTTCAAACATAAGAAACATAAAATCTTTTTGGTTTTTCTCTATATAAACTGAAATGTAAAATACAAAATCACATCTTTTTGGTCGAACATCACGAGTAAGAAGATCATATCAGTATATATGAGATATCAATCACACATCTTGGATATAAAATCCATATAATATCAAATGATATCCTATGTCATTCTTTCAAGCCTTGACCAATCAAACCAATATCTTTCAAGATTATCACACTCTATCTTTTCAAGACTTTCATATTGCATGTTATGATACGCGATAAACATTCAAAGAAAATAGGATCAGGCTATGACACACAAATTCAAATTGTCAATATTATAAGATTTGAAACTAAAGCATCTCATTCCCACTTTCTTGTGAGTTAAGGTACCATTTAAGTATGAAATACAACATGTACCCCACTAGTATGCCAACAGAAAGTAAATGCACTATCTTCAAGACATATAAGATTTTACTAAAGATTATCCGAATTTCTAGAATGAGGAGACATCACTTAGCACATGAATAGCAGAATCCAAATTGGATTGTATAGGAATCAATGAGATTCAGAATCGAATGATTCAATGTTTTGGCTTATATATGTGGATTCATAAGATTCAGGTACGTGGATCCAAATATTATTTGGATTATGAATTCAATGGAATCAGTAAAGATGATTTATCAATATGATCCAAGGGCTAGTATATGTTTGACAGATGTTGTCAAGTACATATCTTGATTATACTTCAAATTGCATGCTTTTCGGGACATGGGCACTGAAGCAAATCGAATGAATAGTGCTAAGGACATAACCCGAAACTGATCTCATAGGAAAATCTTTATTAAAAGCTAATATTCTTTATCTGATAGTGATCTTTTAACACACACACCCATGCATAAAATAGGTTAAAATCACAGTTGTAACATATGAAATTATGTTTTCACACTACTAATGGTTCAGTGACGCTTTTAGTCTACTGACAATTCAAATTATATGAATACACAACACTATCATTTCCTATTTGTGCAGTCTCTGAAGTTTAGATCAAAACATATAATTCATATATATTAACATAAAGCACCAACCAGTCAATCTAAGGTCATGTGTGAAAAAACATCTACTGATGCACTATCATCTCTTCTTAAACTTCAAGTAATGTCGATTTTATCTTTTTCAATTTGTTTGGATTTTTCAAAATCTTTTTCAAAGAAAGTTAAACAAACGAAAATAAACCTTCCATGAAAACATTTTAAGAAAAAATATTTTACTTGGTTACTCAGGATTAAGCAAGTCAATCAATTTAAAAACTCAAACCAATGTAATGTAATTGAATGTCATTGCCTCTGTCACCAACACAATTCTGTACTCCCCCTGTCCTGTAGACTCCCCCTCAACTAGTCAAATGGTTGCATCAACGACTTTATGCTCACCATCGTCATCCAAAGTTTTAGGTTATCATTTGGACTTTGTAAAACTCTTTCCAAAACATTGTGTGTGACATATTCTCCCCCTTGAGCATCAAGCAGTTGAATCAAATAGATTTCTCAGTTATCAACAACTCTTTACTCTTGCAGATGTCATTCAGTGTCATGTACTTAGAACTACCACTATCAACAACCAAAATGGTATTAATAGTCCCTCTTGGTTAATCCTGCACATCTAACAAGAAACATTAATTTGAAATTGGGACCTAAGCCATGGTAGTCATGGGTCGTCCATCTGTATCAAAATAATAAACCTCACTCCATTCACAATCGAATCTTTCATCTATTTTTGGAGATTGTTCCGACGAGTCAGAAACAGAAACTTTAGATTTCCAAACATACTTCTGTTCATTAAGTTCTTTTTGCTTAAAATGTGAAGTGTTTGAACATTTTCGTTCATTTGAAAAATGTTTAGATTGTGAAAACTCTTGTTGTTCTAAAATTTTTCTCAATCTTCCGTTTCTCCACCGTCTTTGAGGTCTAGAAAGCCTAACCTCAGATTTTGAATTACCCTTTGGTGTAACATGAGGTGTAACCACATTTGGGTTAACATAAGGCTTACCATGAGTTCTTACATTTCCTTGAGTAACATGTCGGTTACCTTTGGTGTTGTGAGGACAAGCAATCTGAATATGACCAACAAGACCACAAGAAAAGCAAGATCTCGTCTCACGATAATCTCTCATATAAGGAGTCTTCACACGATTAGATGCACTTGAAGAAGATTCTCCTACATGAACTTCTTTTGGAGTTTGAGACTGAACAAACTTTTTCTCAACAGGTTTTGATTCAGACTTCATCTTCTCAGGAACTACATGCTTCTTCCCTTTATTTTTGTAAGGACAGATCACCACAATGTGTCCTATCTCATTACAATGAAAACATGTACGCCTGTCTTTATAATCTCTGACATATGGAACTCTCTTTGAGTTTGAAGAACATCCAAATGTATAATTTCTAGATGAATTAGAATCAACCTTTGAGTCTTCTTTCTTAAACTCTTTCGGTATCCCCTCTACCTTAGCTTCATCAAAATATTCATCATCACTCTCATCAGAATACACCATATCTTCACCTGTGACTGGATTCACTTTCAACATAGTCTTAGGATCTAAATCCTCATCATTTATAATCTCAGTTGCAACAGAATAATTTCCATTGAATGGTGGAGGAACATAGCCAATACCACTAGTTCCCTTCCCCTCTTCAGTATTATCATGATAATGTCCTAATAAGAATGATGAATTTCCAAAGCTTTCTAACTTTCTATGCAATCTTATCACCTATGATTTAGATTCAGCTAGTTCCTTATCTTTCTCAACAAGATCATTATTTCTTTTCTCAATTTCTGCAAAGGACATATCCAGGTGATATGCCTGCTCTTTGATCTTCAAAGTCAGAGAATTTATATCCCTCTTCAGTGATTCTATTCTCTCAATACACACATTCTCATTATCCTTTAATTTCTGATTTACCGTGTGCATCGATTTCATATCACAAATGAGGTTTACATTGTCATCCATAAACCTCATCATTTTATCCTTAACTGAAATACAGTTAGAACAAAACGTTTAAGAGTTAGAAAGTACCTCAGCTTTTTCTTCTGAATAAGATGCACCAGGAGCCATTAAAACGTCATCATCAGCTTCACCTTTTTTATCAACAATGACAGGCTCTACATCAGTTTCTAAGTCACTCAGATCATCTTCAACTGTTTGAAAGCTTTCTTCAGTCATCACATCAGTCTCAGTAGATTGAGTACTTTCACCAGAACGAATACTCTCACTATCAGTTAAATCTGCAGAAGAATCACTTTCAGTATCACACTGCTTCACTAAATCTTCTTTGATCAAGACCACAAATGCTTGAGAATTAGCTTCACCCTTTTTCTTCAATGCTTCCCATAGATCTCTTAAAGTTGGACACTTCCCGAGACTATGAATGATTTCTTTTGGTAAAGACAACGTTAAAGTTTCACGCGTCTTCATCTCCCGATCAAACTTCTACTTTTCTAGTTTACTAAGAGCTGTCACTGGTTTAGGAACATCATAATATCCCATATAGTCATAAGTAGGATGCACATATCCATCAAATATAGATGTCCAAAAGTTTTCATCAGTTTCTGATACGAACTGTTTGAACCGGACTTTCCAGCTACAGTAATTTGATATGCACAAAAGTCTCGGTGGCATAGTTCCAATCTCATTATCAACATAAGAAATTGACATTTTGAAATTTTTGCGAAAATATCCGGAAAAAATTTCCCGCCAAAATACTCTTTTTAAAAAATTTCAAAAATTCAAAATTTCAAAAATAATTCAAAACAAACATATAAACTTTCCCTAAAAAATTTGAACAAGAAAAATTTTCCCGCCAAAATTTGAATTATTATTTTTTTTATGAACACTAGCTAAGTTCGCCTGATACTGCCTAAGCGAACTTAATAAGTTCGCCTGACTTAGCGAACTTGACCCCAAGCGAACTTATAAAGTTCACGTGATTAAGTTCGCCTAATCTGCACCAAGCGAACTTATTAAGTTCGTCTCTCTAAGTTCTCCTGCAACAGAATTGCTAAGTTCGCCTGCATCAGCTGTTCAACCAAACACGAACCAAAAATTCCGAAAATCATCATATCTTGCTGAATTGATGGAATTTGATTAAATTGAACCGTAGGAATGTGTAGGAACTGATTAGGAACACTTCTATCGGATCAATTTCATCAAAAGAATCCAAAATCAATCCAAAATGATCAAAAATTCTCCATTTTTATCAAGAACACAAAAAAGATGAAAAATCTTCAAAATCTCTGAAATTTGATGTTGATTGGACACGAAAACACCACGAATCTTCTACTAATCAAGAGCATAAGCTCTGATACCACTTGTAGGTCCCTAATTCGGTGTGTGACGGATCTCTAGACTCGCGGTACGACATGGTGATAACGTGCGGAATCCATGATCAACGTGCTCGTGTAACTCAATCAACAACAACGGTGTAAATAAACGCTTTATATTTCCACCACAATATCAGGTTACAAGATTCTGTCTCTAATCAGTTCGTCCTGATATCATATATTCTGTCCAAACTTTTATTCTGTCTACTGATATCTCCTATTTATAGCCACAGACCTGCTATAGGCGAACTTAATAAGTTCGCCTCAAAGATGCTAAGTTCGCCTCTAATAGGCTAAGCGAACTTAACAAGTTCGCCTCAGATAGACTAAGCGAACTTAACAAGTTCGCCTCTGATAAACCAGGCAAACTTGTTAAGTTCGCCTCTCTATGAACTTACACATAATTTTATCAACAGTTACAAAACATGTCCTAACAACCAAGCTTGCCAAATTTCAAAGTTGAAGGATTAGTAAGTAATTAATTAAAGAACAAGGACTAAAAGTGAAAATTCTAAAAATCAAGGGGATAGCGGACCGCTATCCAGGACCCCAGCGGTCCGCTATGTGGGCAAGAAGCAAGTAATGAAGACCTGCCACGTGTCAAGCTGACTCGCGTTATTTCAAACCCTATGTCGGACCAATATCCAGACCATAGCGGTCCGCTATGACCAGATGGTCCTAAACGGTCCGATAAGGAACCCATAACGGTCCGTTACGTACTCCCAAAGGCAAAATTATGGCCGAAGGCCATTGCGGACCGACATCACTTTGATAATGTTCTGCTATGGGAACATTTGGCCCTTTAAATACTTGAACGAATTAAGCCATTCTCACAACATCCACACTTACTAAAACACACTAAAAAACACACACACTCTCTGAAGTTCTGATCCCAAGCTCCGGGTCACGTACAAAAATCCAGTTTCTAGAGTTCAACTCCAAACTGCCGTAGATTTCCGACTTGTGGTTTAGATTTGGTTATATACCATTAAGCTAGAATTATGTAATTAAGTAATGTCAATATATATGTAGGAGCTGTGTCCGAGGTGTTTGCCATATTGTCGATTGATAAGCCGAAATATTACCGAGTTGAGTGTCTAAACTGTGATGCGAACCCAATCATGACCTTGTGTGGCACGATTGATTTATGAAAATATTTTGAGTATTTTGAAACGATTGCACCGATTGTTTATATATAACGCATTCTAAGCACTTATTGTGTTTCACTTGCCCGTGCAACGGCATGTTGGACAGGACCCGTGGAACGGTCTTTGGTTATATATAGACTGGATGATTACTCATAGTTGTCTATGAGCGGGGGTGGAACCCCATAACTGTATTCAAGATACTTTGGCGGGTCATTTTAATAAACTATTTTAGTTTATTAATTCACCAGTTTTACGCTGAACCATGTTTTATCAAATATTTTTGAACGCATCCCAGGTAGACAATAGATGAGGCATTTCCAAGACTAGAATGAAATGATGAACGATCCGGATGTTGGGCATGACTGGAACTATAACTCCCGAATGATATGTTCCTTGTTAGGGAGAAATGATGTAACTTTTGTTAAACATGATGTAAACAATGTTTTGATGTTAATAGAAGTTATGAATTAGTCTTCCGCTGTGTGTTTTTAATATCAACGTCATAGTAACTAGAAGGAGACCTTCTGACCGGTATGTAGTTATCTGACAAACGGAATGTTCTGTCTAAGGAAAGAGTGGTGTATAAATCTCTCCCAGACCTGTCGTTCTTTCCTGGAAACATCTCTGTTGGAGGTACTACTCTGGTTAAATAAATGTCCTGTGTTACGGGTGTGAAAATTTACATACTACAGGAACAATATCTAGGCTTAAACTAGGACTCTGAGATTAGTCTGGAATGCCATAGGATAAGTTAGGTGTATAAATTCAGTACGACCTATAGCGGGAAATATCGAGAAATCAGATAATTAAAGGCATTTTTGGCCAAATGTTGTTAATTTATGGATTATGACCGGTTATACGAATTCTGATGTTATACATCTGTGTAAGTACAAATGGCAGGACGTGGTAGAGGACAAGGCAGAGGTAGGGGTAGGATGCCTAACACTATGTCTCGTACCCGCGACCCAACAAACATAAACGCTAATCTGAAAGAAAATGTCAATACGAATGCTGAACCTGAGCAACCAATGGAGGAAGTCATTATGACTGAAGCTTAATTCCAAGGAGTGGTGGCATCTGAGGTCACCCGAGTACTTCAAATGACTCTACTCGGAATCCTCGATGATGCCCTTAGGAAGAGAGACAATCACAACAGTATAGGAAACCGGAATGAAGGGACAGGTGGTGTTGTTCCCCAATCAGAAGATACCCTTCATACCACTCTAATAGGAAACAATATAGGCACAAATCGAACCCATGAAATAGTTGGGATGACAAACCAGAGCGCTGGGATACATGGCCATGGATGCAACTACAAGAATTTTAGCGATTGTCATCCGAAACCCTTCAAGGGGAAGAAAGATGCCATTGCAGCCTTACAATGGATCACAACTATGGATGCTGTAATAAAGATGAGTGAGTGCAGGGCGGACCAAGCTGTGAAGTTTGCTGCAAACGAAGGGAGAAGCTTACACCGACAGGATGACTTGGTAGGATCTCAAATCTTTGATAATAAAGAGATAGTGTCCACAAAATGCTGTGGATAAGATTGAATATGAATTTCTACGGTTCGAAGATGGAACCATGACTTATCAGGAGTACATGATAAGTTTAATGAAATGGCTAAGCTGGTGCCACATTTGGTTACTCCTGAGTCAAGAAGAATCAAATGTTATGTCCAAGGTTTGCCTCCTAAGGTTCGTAACTTAGTGGAATATATCACACTCGAAATAATAGATTTGGCTGTTGAAAAGAGTGAGGTGATGTATGATGAGGTGGCAGCTCTAGAGCCACCAAAGTTTGATCATAAGAGGAAACTTGAAGAGATTGTTTACATGTTTAAACCAGGAAATAATAAATTTCCTAGAAGAGGAGGGTTTAACTCTAACCCAGATAGGACCACATAGGAACTAAGTGCCAGACTTGCCAGAAGTTTGGTCACTCGGCAACCCAATGCCCGAATGTTAAGTGTTTTAACTGTGGAGAAATAGGGCACTATTGTCACACCCCCAAATTCCACTAACGGAGTTTTACCGTTTTGGAAAGTGACATACGAGGATCTCAGACATCAGTTACTTCAAACGACACTATATGGGACTTGAAATATAATAACATAAAAGATAAAGGTTCAGAGTGTATATGCGGAAGCGTTAAACGAAAGTAAATGCGCAAAAACAACGCGCCCAAATCCAAATACAAACGAAACATAAAGATTATTCAATAGATAATTATTTCAATTGTAGTCCAAGACACATGCATGACTTAACGTGATCCTGAGTGCCAACCTGAGAAAACATGTAAGAAAAAGTGTCAACACAAGGTTGGTGAGTTCACAAGTTTGTATGTAAATAAACTGTTTGAGTGTTGCTGGATCCACATACGTAAGTCACACCTATTGCTAGCTAGACAATGTACAAGTTACTCTAAGCGTTCGCAACCGAAGCTGACTATTTATGTTTGGGTGCCTTCCGCCATTGCTAACATCAACAATGGCAAGTGTTAAGGACAATTTACACCCGTTAGACCTCCAATCAAGTTAGCGCGACTAACCCGGGTGGGGTTTGTCAAACCCAGTAGTAAAACAAGTAAAAAGGGGCCGTGAAACTCACCTGAACTGTGTAAGTAGTAATCACATAAGAACGAGATTGAGATCTCAAGCGTTAGCCCAACACGGCTCACGAATGCCCTAGAGTTACAACATAATTATTAGGGGTATAATGGGAATATGTGACGACGACACGGAATGAGAAACGTCCTAAGAGAAACGTTCTAAAGATCAAGGAGTAGACGAACGTGTCCACGGGAATACGAGTTTCCTAATTAAATAATTTAGATAAAAACGTTTCGCATCGAATATAATATAAAATAATATTATTTATAAGTTTGAAACGTCACGCAAGATTATTAATGTGGCGACAATAAAATATTATTTTTAATCAAGGTCACGGTTTGAAAGTAATCAATATTTTCATTGGAACGAGGGTTTGAATAATAATATAATATACTATTATATTATGGGAATTATTATTAAAAATGGGTTATAACACTAAACCGAGTCCACAGGGGATTTTCCGAGTTAAAACCTTTTTAAAACATTAACATAATATCATAGGGTTTAATTAAATAACAAAACAATGGTTTTAAAATAAATAAAAATCAAAAAGGCAGCGGGGGGACTCGAACCCGGGTCCCTCCCCTATACGCACAACACTTTAACCGGTTCCACTACCCGGTGCTTCGTAAACAAAATCCCATTTAAATTCTTTTAACACACTGCCGATGTGTTCATCCCTTCCCTTTCGAACCCGAGACCAAACCCCACCCCCAAATTCAACAAATTCGATTATCCATATCAACAAAAATTTAGGGTTTGATAATCGGTGGGTGGCGAGTCTGTGGGTGTAAATAATTTCAAAAACAACAAGTTCTGAATCGATTACTCAGCGATTGAAGGGCCGAAACCATGGTTTAAAAACATGCAATCGATTTGATTAAATCTTATGAAATTAACTGTTGAAATGATAGGGCTTTTGATGAGTGATGGGTAGCGAATCTAACCCTGTGATTTAATTGAATTATTATTGAGTCTAGGTCAGTGCTCGATTAAACCCGAATTAGGGATGAACCCTAGAATCGGATTGAGTTAAATTCGATAGTGAAAGCCCGAATTAACATAGGGCTTCTACTAAACGAGTGGTTTCGATTCTATCCATATGGTTTAACTGAATGAGGGTTGAGTCAAAAATCAAAATCCCCAAATTGGTTTACGAACGAATCCTAATTTACAAATCGGTTACAGTTCGATGACGATTGGTAAAATTAACATCGGGCTTTTACTGAGAAGTTGATTGCGATTCTACACATACGAATTAATTGAATTATGATCGAGTCTAGAGTCAAAAGCCCCAAATCCGATTTCGTATGAACCCTAGGTTAGTGATCTTGTTAAATTCGATGTTGTAAGCCCTAATTGACATAGGGCTTTCCATTTATGAATAAAAACGAAAGTGAGGATGTGTTTAATTACCAGAAACAGATGTGAATTGACCGAGATCGACTAGGACGGGTTTCGTCTTCGACGTGTTTGGTTTCCGGCGAATTCGACTGCGTCTCCGGCGAAATTGACAGTTGGTATTGCTCATGGAGTGTCCATCGAGTGTGTGTAGGGGAGTCTATTTGTGAGAATGACACAAGAACCATGTCATAATTGTGATTAATTCGTGATGAATGCAGTTTTTAAATGCCCTAATGACGATCTTTAATGACATGGTCATGTGTTTCCGTTATAAAATCGCACGAAGATTGGTTCTTGAATTCGAATTTGAAGCCAAAGGTCACGATTTTGACTTTACAAAGTCAAACATGATTCAAATATCCTGATTTTGACTTTTAGAGTCAATGGGAGTTGAAATTGAGTTATTTACAAGATCAGTCCTTCTAGTTTCATGCACAGGAGTTTGAAAAATGACAGGATAAGTCCCTGGAGTTTTAGATTAGATTAACCGGGTTAGGATTTAACGGAATATTTAACGGGATTGCTAACGGCGTTAACTTTGAAAAGTCGGATTGTTACATCATCCCCTAGTTGAAAGAATTTTCGTCCCGATAATTAAATAAAATAAAAAAAAATTTCCGGATGTCACAACTATAGGACTTCTTGTCCTAAACTACTTAAACCAAGAATCGGTGGTCAGAAAAAAGGAACATGATGAATATTCATCTTAGGAAGTGGAAATGAAAAAAAAAAATAAAACCAAGGAAGTTGCAGGTACTTTCTTAGTTAATAATAGTTACGCCAAGATTTTATTCGATACATGGGCGAATAGAAGTTTTGTTTCATATGCATTCACCACATATTTAGGCATAAAATTGATTCCGCTTATTCGTGCCTATGTCGTTGAAACAGCTAGTGGCGAACAGATTTGGATAACCAAATCATACCCTGATTATGTCATCAATTTTGGTGACGATAAGGTAATAGTAACACTAATGCCGATGAACCTGAATGAATATGAGGTTATCCTAGGGATGGATTGGTTAAACCAATACCTGGCCCAAATTGATTATGACCAGAGAACGATCAAGATTAAGAAACCAAATGAAAGTATTTTGATAATTCAAGGTAATGGTATAAACAAGAATATTGAAAGTATTTCAATAGTAAAAGCTAAGAAATATTTGATTAAGGGAAACGGTATATTCTTAATTCATGTTTTAAATGTTAAACCAGAAGGACAGATAACAGATATTCCCATAGCATGTGATCACCCGGATGTCTTTCTGGAAGAATTACCCGGTTTTCCACTTGATTATCAGATCGAGTTCCGAAATGAACTCATTCCTAGAGCTATACCTGTTGCAAGATCCCCTTTATCGTCTAGCTCCTTCCGAATTGAAAGAACTTATGAAACAATCCAAGAACTCTTAGACAAAGGGTTCATTCATCCTAGCACTTCTCCTTGAGGAGCACCAATACTATTCGTTAAAAAGAAGGACGATTGCATGAGGATGTGCATTGATTATCGAGAGTTGAATAGATATCCATTGCCTAGAATAGATGATTTGTTTGATCAGCTACAAGGAGCTAAGTACTGTTCAAAGATCGATCTTAGAGTAGGGTATCATCAGTTGAAGGTGCAAGAAGAAGATATACTTAAGACTGCTTTCAGGACCAGATATGGTCACTATGAATTCCTGGTCATGTCATTCGGTCTAACAAACGCCCTTGCAGCATTTACGGACTTAATGAATCGAGTTTATAAACCATTCCTTGATAAATTTGCGATCGTTTTCATCGATGATGTTCTTATCTATTCCCGAAGCCAAGAAGAACATGCTAAGCATCTCAGAATCATTGTAGAAACCCTAAGAAAGGAAAGATTGTACGCTAAGTTTTCTAAATGCGAATTTTGGAAACGATAAGTACAATTTCTGGGCACGTTGTGAACGAGCATGGAATACAAGTGGACCCAAGTAAAATCAAAGGTTTATGAATCGGGAAGCCCTAAAGACTCCAACAGAAATCAGAAGCTTTCTTGGATTAGCCGGTTACTAAAGAAGATTCATTCAGTATTTCTCCAAGTTTGAATGGGGTACGAAACAAGTAGAAACATTCAACATTCTTAAAGATAAACTTAGTCATGCACCGATCCTAGCACTACCCGAAGGAAATGACGGTTTTGTCATCTATTGTGATGCTTCCCTAAGTGGTCTGGGTTGTGTGTTTATGCAGCAAAACAAGATTATTGCCTACACATCACGCCAACTTAAGGTTCATGAGAAGAACTATACCACGCATGATCTAGAACTTAGTGCCATAGTGTTTGCTCTAAAGATCTGTAGACACTATCTGTATGGTACCAAATGCGTGATATATTCAGACCATAAAAGCCTCCAACCTATTTTTAATCAGAAGGATTTAAATATTTAACAAAGGAGGTGGATGGAACATATTAATGACTACGATTGTGAAATCAAATACCATCCTCGGAAGGCAAATGTAGTGGCAGATGCTTTAAGTCAGAAGGAACGAAGCCAACCGATTAAAGTAAAATCACTACGATTAGATCTAAAGTTAGATTTAATGGAACAAATCAAAGAAATCTTACCATAAGCCTTGGAAAACGGGAATATCAAGAAAGAATGTATGGTTGGGAAACCGAAATTGCTTATCAAAGGAGATGATGGAATCATGAGATTCAATCAAAGAATCTGGATTCCAAGACTTAGAAACATTCAAGAGAAAGTGTTAGTTGAAGCACACAAATTAAAATATTCCATGCATCCTGACGCAAACAAGATGAACAAAGAGCTGAAGAGTCATTACTTGTGGCTAAACATGAAAAGATCGATAGCCCAGTATATAGACAAATGCTTAACTTGCCTTCAAGTTAAGATTGAGCACCAGAAACAAGCAGGTCAACTATAGTAATTAGAAATACCTATCTAGAAATGGGATTGTATTACAATGGATTTCATTACCAAACTACCTAGAACTCAGAAAGGGCATAATGCAATATGGGTCTTGGTCAATAGACTAACCAAGTCAGCCCATTTTATACCCATCAATGAAACATACGCTATGGATAAGTTAGCCAGCATCTATATCAATGAAATTGTGAGCCACTATGGCATACCACTGTCTATTATTTCTGATAGAGACAGTCGGTTCACATCTAGATTTTGGACGAGTTTTTAGAAAGAATTGGGAACTCGACTTACAATGAGTACTGCTTATCATCCACAGATCGACGGACAGAGTGAAGGTACAATTGAAACTGTAGAAGATATGCTGAGAGCATGTGTTTTCGATTTCAAAGGTAATTGGGATAATCTCCTATCGTTAATCGAATTCTCCTACAACAACAGTTATCTTTCAAGTATTAAATCTGCATCATTTGAAGCACTATACGGAAGAAAGTGCAGAACTCTGGTATGTTGGACTGAAATAAAAGATAGTCAATTATCTGGACCTGAATTCATACAGGAAACGACAGATAAGATAGTCCAGATTAAACAACGATTAAAAGCTACTCAAGATCGATAGAAGAGTTATGCTGACACACGACGTAGACCTTTAGAATTCCAAGTTAGAGATTTTGTTATGCTAAAGGTTTCACCTTGGAAAGGTGTTGTAAGGTTTAGAAAACGTGTAAAGTTAGGACCAAGATATATCGGACCTTACAAGATCATTAAAAGGATCGGAGCAGTAGCCTACAAGGGATTCACAATACGTTTCATGTATCTTGCTTACGAAAGTGTATAGCTGATCCAACTCAGGCTATTGCAATACATGATGTGCATGCGGACAACAAATTTCATTTTACCGAACAACCGATCAAGATTCTGGATACACAAGAACAGAAATTAAGAATGAAAGTTATACCGATAGTATTGGTTCAATGGCAAGGTCGGATCAGAGCCAATAAGACATGGGAATTAGTGGAAAAAATGAGAGTCGAGTACCCTCATTTATTGACATCTTAATTTCGAGGATGAAATTTCCTAAAGGAGGGGAGATTTGTAACACCTCGAAAAGTCCCTAGAAAATTAAAGGACCAAACTTGCCAAAATTCATAGTTGAAGGGTTTATAGGAATCATTCTAAAGAACAGGGACTAAAAATGAAAATTCTGAAAATCAAGGGGATAGCGGACCGCCATCCAGGACCCAAACGGTCCGCTATGTGGAGAAGAAGCAAGTACTGATGATCTGCCATGTGTCAAGTTTACTTGCGTCATCTAAAACCCTATGTCTGACCGATATCCAGACCATAATGGTCCGCTATGGATAGATGGCCTTAAACGGTTCGATAAGGAACCCCTAACAGTCCGTTATGTATGCCCAAAGGAAAAAATGCGGCTGAAAGCCATAGCGGACCGACATCCCCTAGCATAGCGGACCTCGAGCCTCGGTTCACGTACAAGAGTCCGATTTCTAGTAATTCGACTCCAAACTGCCGTAGATAGTGTCGAGATAAGGGTCCGACATACAGTTTAGCTTTGATTATATACCATTAAGCTAGGATTATGTAATTTAGTAATGTCGATATATATTTAGGAGCTTTGCCCGAGGTATTTGCCATATTTCAGATTTGATAAGCCAAAATAATGTCGAGGTGAGTTCCTAAATAGTGATGCATGAACCCAATCATGACTTTGTCTGGCATGATTTATTTATGAAAACATTTTAAGTATCTTGAAGTGATTGCACCGATTGTTTATATATAGCGCATTCTAAGGGCTTATTGTGTTTCACTTGCCCGTGGAACGACATGTTGAACAGCACCCGTGGAACGGTCTTTGGTTATATATATAACTGTGTTCAAGATACTTTGGCGGGCCATTTTAATAAACTATTTTAGTTTATGAATTCACCAGCTTTACGCTGACCCATGTTTTATTAAATGTTTTTGAACGCATTACAGGTAGACAATAGATGAGGCATTTCCAGGACTAGAATGAACTGATGAATGATCCAGATGATGGGCATGCCTGAAACAATAAGTCTCGGGTGATATGTTTCTTATTAGGAACGATGATAAAATGTTATGCAACATTTTATTTCCACGAATGTAAACAATGTTTTGATGAAATGAAAGATGATGTTTTAGTTTCCACTGTGTGTTTTGGTATCAACGTCACAGTAACTATAAGGTGACCTTTTGACCGGTATGTAGTTATCTGACAAACAGAATGTTTTGTCTAAGGAAAGAGCGGTGTATAAATCTCTCCTAGACCCGTCGATCTTTCCTGGGAACATATCTATTGCAGGTACTACTCTGGTAAGATAACTGTCCTATGTTACGGGTGTGATAGAATTAGAAATGGGGATAAGCATATGTGGAGGCTAGGGTTTAAAACCACCCTCCCCTCTTATTCTAGGCCCAGGGTAGCGGCCCACGAGCCCCCACCCTTTTCGCCCCCTTTATTTCGTCTTCATCCCGCTTATTGCTTTGTCATTATTTTTGGGATGTTACAAGTCTACCCTCCTTACAAAAGGTCTCGTCCTCGAAATCTGTCATAAGTCTAACAGTTGTGGGTACAACTCCTTCATTTCACTCTCGGTCTCCTATGTATCCTCTGAAATCCCTTCGGTGTTTCCACTGTACTTTAACCAATTGGATAACTTTATTACGTAAATGTTTCTCCTTTCATCCAAGGATGGCCACGGGTTCTTCGATATTGTTAAGGTTGTTGTCGACCTCAATGTCAGTAAGTGGTATGTGAGCAGACTCATCTGCCAAACACTTTCGCAGGTGTGATACATGGAATATAGGATGAATCCCACTTAACTCATCAGGGAACTCCAACCGGTAAGTGACTTCACCAACCCGTGCCAATATCCTGAACGGTCCGACAAACCTCATACTTAACTTTCCCCTCTTTCTGAATCGTATGATTCCCTTCCAGGGCGACACTTTCAACATTACTCTATCCCTAACATCAAACTTTATTTGGAAGTTTGCGGTTACTCAAGTTTGCGTTATTTGAAGTATACGGTATTCGAAGTTTACGGTGTTAAAGTATACGGTCTTGAAAGTTTGTGGTTTTCAAAATTTACGGTATTCGATGTTTCTGATATTCAAAGTTTGCGGTATTCAAAGTTTGCGGTATTTGAAGTATACAGTATTCGAATTTTGCGGTATTTGAAAGTTTAGGGTCTTGAAGTATACGGTTTTGAATGCTTGCGGTTTTCAAAGTTCGCAATTTTTCAAAGCTAGCGATTTTTCATAGTACTTGTCACCGGGTGTGAATGCTTTTTGTTACGTGAACTTGTGACATGGGAGAAAGTAGAAAGGAGATGCTGAAGTAAGAGTTTAATATGTTCAATCATGTTAGGGTGATATGTTGATAGGCTCTGCTAAAACTGGAAAGACAGCATGACAGTGTTTTACATAAAAATAAAGGTCATTGTCGAAGTGGGGAACATCTCGTTGATTGGTAGAATAATTACTTCCTGTTAATAATCGAGCACTTAAACATACATATTGGTGAACTGTGGATGAACATAATATATCTGGATTGCACAAACCGAGACCCTTCACAAAGGGGTTGCAAGCTGACTTGATACAAGTCTGTACATATTTATATATATATATATATATATATATATATAGATAAAAGACATGCATTTCCATGCAATAGGTGAAAAGAGACTCAATGATAGTGCAAAGCTACTCTGCAAAACATAATTCTGAGCAAAAAGACACGTAATGTTAATGTCGTAATATAGGAAAATTTCAAAAGATATGTCTAAAGACGTACATATAAGTATACTTGTAAATGTTTTTCTCTTTGGGAATATGTAACTAGGAAGGAATCTCTTATAAGAGCATGTAAGTCCATTGTGCTATGCTTTTGATGACATTTGTATGAGATCTCCTGAACAGTTCATAGACCCGTTCTAGTTATGCTCTTTTAGTTATTACTTAGGTGCTCTAAAGATAATGAGGAAGGGAAGGTTTATCCGATAAGTTGTGGGGTCCATTAAGTTCATCAAAAACTCATCTAATTCACATTTTAACAAATACAGGTTTCTGAGATATGAGTGTGGGACCCACTAAGTCATGAATAATTATTACCCAAAAAACATGATAACATCATTCACTGCTTGCTTGTCAATTAAGGTATAAAGGCTTGAGTTTAAACAGATACTGTATATTGGCAATCACTGAGACCTATCTAAGAAAATGAACGGCTAATAAGTATGGTTTGGTCTGCACTAGAATGATATGATCCCATAACATAGTTTCTCTAAAAAATAATGTGTTTCTGTAAGTGTCGTATGTTGTCAAAAGAACAAAAATATTTTGTGTTTATAACTTTGTTTGAGTCATTTTATGTTTATCTTACTTTTGTGTTTATTATGTTTTTCATCAAAAAATGACCGTTCTTGTTTGATTCAATAATCGTGAAAAAGAGGTTTTTATTGAAAAAAATTGGATAGTTTCAAGGTTTTATGAGTTTGAGCATACTTGCATTTTGCGCATACTTGCATTTTGCGCATACTTGTATTTGATTGAACTTTCAGGAGCAACAAGATAACATTCCTTATCCAAGGGATGATGAAGAACAGATCAACACTGTTGCACCAAGTGTCATCACTGCCGAAAAGCATGATATCTTCCAAGAAGAAAATGAAGAAGAATATGTTGACTCTTCGGAAACCGAAAGTGACATAGAGAAAGTACCGATCAACAAACATCATAAAGCGATATTGCAAAAGAGAAAGGCTATTGGGAATCCTCCTCCTAACAACTATTCTCAACATAATGATGATTTTAATGATGTTGATTATGATCTTTGGGCGGATCAAACTCTAAATAAAAGAACGAGAGCAAGTGAACAAAACAACAATCTCAACAACTGCAAAGTCGTTCGTGAAGGTTTTGGGAATGGCTATAGAAAAGAAGTTATTGCAAGAGGTGGTAATTATTCAGTCAATTTTGAAATTTGAAGACTGCTTTGAATGCATCAGCCTAGGGGGAGATTGTAAGGACAAAAAATATAATAGGCTGACGCATCAAAGAATCACCGAGTTATTGAGAAGTTCGAAAGGCGAAGATTAGAAGAAGCAAGAAAGATTCTAGCAACATACTTCATGCAGAAGCATACTTCATGCAGCAGCATACTTCAGAGCCAGCAGCATATTTGAAGTATGCGGTTCCCGGCCGCATACTTGAAGTATTCGGCCGCATACTTGAAGTATGCGGTCCCGGCAGCATACTTGAAGCATGCGTCCGCATACTTGAAGTATGCGGTCCAGGCCCACCGAATACTTTTGTCTTGGTTATAAATAGCTTATCTTGTAACAGTATTCAAGTTAGATAAGTTGGACGTCTGATACAGTCAGAGGGTTTGACAAGTTGTTGAATGATATTGTATTGTATTTTTCAGTATTTAATCAATATACGAATCGTTTGATATTTGATTGTGTCTCGTCCTCTTTGATTATACCAACAAGTCACGTGTCGAGTCTGTTTCCGCCAGGTTCAACACGTCATTGAATCTGTTGATTGAAGATCATCGAGAATCCGGACCTTACAAACCCATTCTTTGAAAACACCTAGTAATAAGAACATTTGGCAGCATAATAGGGTCTGTGTTAACTCCTCCCAAATTCAAAGCAGCTCTGATTGTATCCACTGAAATATCAATCTCCTGATTATTAACAGTAGCACGAATCACACTTGGATCAGCATTTGTGTCATGAACAGCAGTCTCCCAGAATTGTTGAATGTATAGCAAGCTGATGATAGGATTAGCCGATAAAGCAACTCTGATTTGGGACGGATTCAAGAAGTTGATTATCTTTTGATAATTTACAGCTTCAGCTATACTAGGATCCAGCAAAGCCACCTGATTATGTTTATACTCAACACGTCTATCCATCACCTGTTCAGAATTTATGATTAGACATTTGCAATTTTCATAACAAAAGATAAAAAATAAACTCAGAAAAAAAAAAGTTAAAAAAAATGATAAGTCCTGATCCTGAGGCGAACTTAATAAGTTCGCTTAGAGTTACAAGGGGCGAACTTATTAAGTTCGCCTGAGTAAGGTCGCTCAATTCTTCGAGCACTCAGAAAAATCAAACTTCAATGATTCGATGTAATAAACTAGAATCAAGGTCAAAAACTCCTTCACCAACACTCGACTAGTGTTTAGGTACAATCAATTTCAATTTTGATCACAACAACAAGATAAAATCTCAAGGACGACAGTTGCGATAAACCCTAAAAGTAAAAACATTGATTCTGATCAAATCTATGGATGATATGAAATAAATCCACCATTCTTGGAATCGCAAATCGATTTGGAATGCGAAACAGAAACAAACAATCACTATCTCACACACAAAATTTTGAAATCAAACAAGTTCGCTAAAACTCGGACAAAGTCGCTTAACAAGTTCGCTAGAAGAAGAACTTATGTGAATGAGAACATTTTCACTAATCCCTCTATATATCCATCTGAATAAGTTTGACAACTTAAGCAAACATGACAAGTTCGCCACCCCAGGCGAACTTAACTAGCGAACATACCACAAGTTCGCCTAAACCCAAACTTAGCCAAAAATTTGAAATTCTTCACTTGTTCAACTGAAAACTCTTGATCCAATCAACCTTCAACCTGCACAGCAACTTAATCCCAGAAAGTAAGAATTTTTCATGGAAGATAGAAATAAAATCTTTTTGGAATTTTCTGTTTAAACGAACTAGAACAAGTAAATGACATATTTTTTATTTTTCAAACTTTTTGTTAAAACACACTAAAATCTTATTTTTTTAATTTTTCAAAATGAAGTAAAACAATAAAAGCAAATCTTTTTGGTTTTTATCTTTACATACTGAATCACATGTTTTTGGTATAACACTGTGAGTAAGAAGATCATATCAGTGTCTATGATGAATCACACACACATTCCGGATATAAAATCCCTAGCAGATCTAAGGTATTCTGTGTACATACAAATCTTGACTCATCAATTATGTAACTTGTACAACTTACTATGATATCTCAGAAAAAAATTTCTCAGAACTAACAATTTTATCATTCACAAACTATCAAACCTTTTAAAAATCATGAAATGATACGCGATAAAATTCAAAGTAAACAGGATCAGATCATGACATGCTAACTTATTCATACCGAATTTGCAATATATTACATGTCAATTCAAGTTGTCAGCATTATAAGATTTGAATCCAAAAGCGTTTTTATCCCACGTTCTTGTGAGTTAGTACCATTTATATGAAAACAACGCGTACCCCACAAGTATGCCAACAGAAAGTAAAATGCACTATCTTCAAGACATATAAGACTTTGTGCAAAAGAATATGTATATCAATCTCCAGGATGAAATTATATCAATTAGCACAGGAAAAGAAGCAGATCCCAAAGGATATAAAGAATTATAAAGATTCAGAATCAAGTAATTAATAAAGATTGGTTTGGCATTGATGATTCTCAATGATATCATGTGACCGAAGAAAGATTGAATAAAGAAACGATTGATTCAATAAATAATGTAGTCCAACCGTTATCTGGATCTGTCACACCCCGACCGATGGCGGAATCATCGGGGCGGGACATGTAAGACTGTTCATGAGCTCAAGGTTGACTAAATTGTAATATGTTAAATCCATTTTCATTCAAACAAACATGAACAAGTTCAAAGTACATAATGAAATACAATTTGTCTTTGGTTTAATATCAACTAGGTCCAAAGCCTATGTGTAGCATGTCTTGATCTAGCTCATATGAAAACACCTGAAACATGAATAAAATAAGGTCAACTAAAAAGTTGGTGAGTATAACACAGTTGTATGTAGATAGCGTATAGTTGAAAACAAATCCTTTACAAAACATGATAAAATAAGGCATTTATGGGGAGCAGCTATTGTGTAACCAAATGTACAATCAAACCTTTGTAACTAGCATGCAAAACAAAGTGTGTTGTCGGTTTCAATCACCGCGTACCATGGGTGGGTTTGTCAGACTCAATAGATCTATTATTGAAAACTGTCGGCTTGTATAGTTAATGATTGCACATAATAGCATACAAGAGGTTAGCACACCTAGCACTCGGGCATAAAGCTCAAATTGCACACATGAATGTAAATAGGATTTGTACTTGTGTTGTTTGTGTAAATGTAAACATGTAAGTTGAATAGTGTTCATGTTTCACCCCAAAAATGTAAAAGAGTAAAAAGGGGTTGTGAATACTCACTTGATTCGAAGGCGTAGCTAACACAAGCTACTAGCTAGCAATAAAATCCTTGCAATGCACAATGTTAACCTATAGTGTAATGTATATTGTATTAATAGTGCACAAAGTCTATGTCAAAGTCTAGGGTTGGATTGGAGGGGTGTATAAGGTTAGGGGTTTGAACTTGAAATGAATTGTATGAAATGAAAGATTTGAAATGGGTATTTTTGAAACCTTTTGATTAAGGTTTGAGTTTAAATAACTAAATAATTAAATAATTTATTATTTATCTAGTTATGAAGATAATGTAGACGTTATAGGTAATTAAGTATAAATATTTAAATGTTTTTGTTCAAATATAAATTAAATTTTGTAGGTCTAAATAAATAACTTTTATTTATTTTAGAATTAAAACTTGATCTTTTCAGAGAAGTTAATATAATTTTCATAAAAACGATTATTTTCATTTGAAAAATTTACTTTGGAATACTTATTGTTTTAAAAATATGAAATTAAATATTTTATCAAAGATTTCTCCCACACACGACCGTGCCAGGGATAAGGCACGATCGTGCTAGGACCACGGGCGCGACCGTGTTGGTCAAGGACGCGACCGTGTTGATCAAACAGATGTCATAACAAGGCTGCTCACTAGGCACGACCGTGCCTGGGCCAGGCACGACCGTGTCTAGGGTTCGGATAGCACGACCAGGTCTAGCCAAGAGGCACGACCGTGTCAGAGGGCGAGGCACGACGGCGCTTGAAGTGGCGCGATCGTGTCTTCATGGAGCACGACCGTGCTAGAGGACTAGCGCGACCGTGTCTGGTCCAAAACAGAGACGAATTGTCTAATTCTTATGATTTCAAAGCTGGAAACCATAGGGCTTTCATCCATTAGGTGATTTCGAGTCTATTTGTATAGATTAATTGTACTTAAAACATGTCCAAATTATTATTCGATTAAATCATTTTTAAACGAAACTTAGATTCGGGTTTGTGTTAGTTTCGATATTGAATGCCCAAATTAGATTAGGGCTTTGGATCTATAGAATAAATAGAAGGTTTAGAAGGTTTCAATTACCCTGAACAACGATGGATTGGTAGCTTACGGTAGAAAGGAGTTCCGGCGCGACGAATTTTGTCTCCGGCGTCTCCTGCTGCAATTCCGGCTCAACCAGTGTACTCGTGAGTTTCAGTGAGGATCGTGTGATGTTTATCGTTTGTTTACTTGAGAGAATATGGATCGAAAGGAAGAAAATTTGTGGTTTCGTTTAGTTTTCTTGAGATGAATCGGTTCCAAATGATAATGGTTGTAATTGGCAGTGTAATTGTCTTTGTTAATGGATATTAAGTGGAAATCAGTTACGGGAAACCAACGATCGGGCGATTAAAGCTGCAGTTACGTTTTCTCAGACATGAGGCGCGACCGTGCCAAAACAAGGCGCGACCGTGCCAAGACGAGGCGCGGCCGTGCCAAAACCTGGCGCGACCGTGCCAAGACGAGGCGCGACCGTGCCAAGACGAGGCGCGACCGTGCCAACATGAGGCGCGACCGTGCCTACTAGGGTTTCTGGTTAATACAAAATCAGCCCTTGTAACTTCAGCTTTGACAGAATTAGCTTGGTTAGGATTTAATAGAACACCTAACGGGATTACTAACTGAGTTAACTCTAGGAGGTGTTACCATGTGATTTGAGTTCTAAAACTTTGAATTAAAATATGATCGGCTAATCAATTTAATGAGGTATAGGTTTGAACAAGTATATGATTCAATGTCGTGTTGTTATTTTATTAGTTAAAATAAGTTAAAATAGGGTCAGAAAATCAGGGATGTTACAGTCTCCCCATGTTAAGGGAATTTCGTCCCGAAATTTAACTAATGGAGGCTACTAAAAATCAAGAAAAAGGTGAGAGCTTTGGGTTCTTGGTGAGTTTTGATTGTTGGACATGGCTTAGGCCAGATCATCGAGGTTGAATATGAATGATGACACTGAATTTAGTTTTGAAATGAACTTAAGGAGAAGGTTGTCGAATAGCAATTTGAATTCTAAATGTAAGATGTATTACTTGAAATGGATTTGGAGGAATCTTGAAATTTAGAGTTTGTGTAAGATGTAGTCTAATGTGTTCAAATTTGTTAGTGGGTAAAAGATTTCATAAACATTGGTCTAGGTCAAAACTTCGTGTAACACGAACAACGCTACTTATGATAATATGAGAGGACACTTATGTATAGGAAGTACCATCGGCGTATCCACCATGCCCTTGTCATATTACTTCAGTTTCGTTGTTACATATCATGATAAGTTTTAGGTCACAACACACGACAAAATTTCCCTATAGTTTCCATACGCTGATTTTTATAATTCCGTGTGCACCCGTAATTATTCAAATCATCGTATGGTCCGTATAGATAGTTTCGTTGTGTGTGGGAAAGGGCACAATTTCACTATTATCACGTCTATTATTTACACATAAAAGTCGCTAACAATTAATCATGTCCCAAGTCAGATCAGTTTGCAACTAAAGAGTAGTAAAGTAGTAACACTTAAAGTTTCTTAGTTTGCTCGTGTTTGAACAAGAATACGTCAAACCCCGAGGCGTTTCAATGTATCATGGTCTTCAACTTTGGTATACAAAGTGCATGATCATGTCTTGTGTATAATGAAATCGATCCATTGCAATAATGGTAAGCAAATTTTGTTTCGAGTATATAGTAAGCACACAAATCTCATGTATGTCCTAGTGTCACGTAGTTCGTAATCAAATAAGTCTCATATATATAGAGTAAACAATTTAGCGTCTTGTATTTTGTAATCGATAAACTATAACGTGTAATGTAAACAACATAGTATTATGTGTATTGAAGAAAATGGATCTCATATATAGTGTTAGCAACGTAGTATCATGTATCTTGTATAGTGTACACCGTTTAGTGTAAAGTACTTTGTAATCAATTTAGTTTCATGTATCATGCGGTTGCGTTGGATATATTGTAAACGTGTATACGTGAGTATTGAACTTCGCGTGCGATGTGTACTAACGGGTTTTGCATGTGATCGAGTGTTGCGGACAAACGTGTTGTTTGGCGTTCTTGCATCATGTGGTAGTTAGGTTCAAGTCCTCAAATCTCATTGATGTTGGTGACAAGGGTTAACGTCTACGTGGTATGGTTCGTCTTTTGAAGTGCCAAGTGAGAGGTAACGAGGAGGTTTTGAAAATATTCGGGAATTATGTTTACAAATACGGGTCTTTGTTTGAACATAAAAAGTAGGAAATTCATTCTTGATTGTAGATATATAAAGTAGTGAAATCATTGAACCGCATATTTTAAATGAATATGCAATTTATAGGAAAAGTATTTTTTTTTTTTTTAAACTTTCAACTATTAATAAAAGGATATCTTTAAGTGGAAGCATTGGCTAAACAAGTAGTCTATGATTTAGCCCAAGTTTAGAAATATTTACTTTAAAAGGTTTTTGGAAAATTTATGTTTTTGATATTATCTAAAAATTTGATAAACATTTTGATTAAACAAGAAAGTGAGGTTTTGTTTGAATCACAAAATAGGATGATTTATTTAATGAAAAAGATTGTCGGTAATGTACTAAACCATGTTGAATGAAAGAAGTGAAAATTTGATGGGAATATAACAGGTGTAATTTACGCTCCACGGGTCAAATCAATGAACAATAACTGTAGAGTTAAAATATATGGAATTGATTAAATACTGAAATGTTAACATTATTCAAAACATAGGGGAAATGGTTCTCAATTCGAAAATTTAAAGGAAATTAGTAGAAGCTCCTTCTAACGTCTCTGGTAGCTTTCCACTAGGAAGAAGATAATCGCCAAGATGAGCACCGCTATAGTCACTCGAGTAGCAGATCGGGCTTCAGTCCTGGCGGTCTCCGTGCGATGTGCTTGTATTTCTTTTTCGAGGATGGAGATTAACTCCTTTTGATATCCTAATTGGTTTGCTAGGCTATCCATTCTTTGCCTTTGTAATTCGTGTATCACTCCCTGCTCTATCCGTTGCCTCTCACATTCTGAAGTTCTTACAAATTGGTGGGGTCATGGGTTGGAATCCCCATAACACCAGTGGGTGCCATGGTATGCCTTACCCAAGGGTTAGGATGGTACGGATCGGGCATTAGATATGGGTCGCTTAGTGGGGGTGGTAATTGATTGTGGAGGCGAGGTGTGTAATACGGGTTTCTGGGTGCGGGTGATCCAGATGTTCGAAGTCTCGGGCCGGTGTTCCTAATCCAGTCCGCCCTTACATCAAACCTTGGCCTAGCAGTTGGGGGTGTTGGTGACCGGTACACGGGTGTCTCAGTGTCTTCTTCCCAATCAGATTCTGATCCAGGACGGTAAACCGGGGAGGGAGGAGGGTAGGAGTCCATGTTTAGTAGAAAAACAATGAAAAAGTTGTAAGTGATAATGAAATATGAAGTATCAAATATAGAAGTTCTTACGGGTTTTAGAGTTTGACTAGTCATAACGCCGATCCTTCACGATAGTATTTTAGAAATACACTTGACCTATAAGCAATGCATCCCTGAGGAGAATTCCCAGGAAAGAGGGGTGGGTCACTAAGACACACTTAAGTACCCTATCTTTCCTTAGCCAGAATTCCTCATGGGCTTACATACTCTTCCAGCCATTATGTATTAATAATAGTATTGTTGGGCTCATGATTATGATGGGAATTGTTGTGGACTGGGCTTTGAGGCCCAAGAGTAAGGTTTATGCTTTTCAGCGGGCTTCTTCTTCTTGGAGGATAGATGGGCTTCTTAGTTTATTATTGGTGGGCATTAGGCCCAATAGTTTAAGTCTTTGCTCATAAAAGGGTGATGGTATCATGTATGGGAGTCCAAATGTGTATAAATAATTTGGTGTGTATGTGTGTGTGTTAAACCTAGGATAGTGTTTTAAATAATTTAAGTAGGTAGCTATGCATAGAAGAAAAATTGGGCAGGTAGCGTGACACATAAACTATTAAGTATGGTATCATGTGATGTAATCATATGGTATAACAATGTAAAAATATTCACATAGGAGGATAATCATATAGCATGTAGATAGTAATGAGTGTAAGCACAAGAGTTATCAAATAGTGTGACACATAAGTCATTATGTATTGTATCATGTAGTGTAAGTACTTAGGATAGCATGTAAAAACAATCACACGAAAATTGATAATGTAACATGTAGTAGCATGACATTGTATGGGTGTCCTAAAGTTATAGTCTAGGTCAAGAGTGTCTAATAACCTAGTTCCCAATAACCAAGGCTCTGATACCAATCTGTCACACCCTGACCGATGGCGGAATCATCGGGGCGGGACATGTAAGACTGTTCATGAGCTCAAGGTTGACTAAATTGTAATATGTTAAATCCATTTTCATTCAAACAAACATGAACATGTTCAAAGTACATAATGAAATACAATTTGTCTTTGGTTTAATATCAACTAGGTCCAAAGCCTATGTGTAGCATGTCTTGATCTAGCTCATATGAAAACACCTGAAACATGAATAAAATAAGGTCAACTAAAAAGTTGGTGAGTATAACACAGTTGTATGTAGATAACGTATAGTTGAAAACAAATCCTTTACAAAACATGATAAAATAAGGCATTTATGGGGAGCAGCTATTGTGTAACCAAATGTATAATCAAACCTTTGTAACTAGCATGCAAAACAAAGTGTGTTGTCGGTTTCAATCACCGCGTACCAAGGGTGGGTTTGTCAGACTCAATAGATCTATCATTGAAAACCGTCGGCTTGTATAGTTAATGATTGCACATAATAGCATACAAGAGGTTAGCACACCTAGCACTCGGGCATAAAGCTCAAATTGCACACATGAATGTAAATAGGATTTGTACTTGTGTTGTTTGTGTAAATGTAAACATGTAAGTTGAATAGTGTTCATGTTTCACCCTAAAAGTGTAAAAGAGTAAAAAGGGGTTCTGAATACTCACTTGATTCGAAGGCGTAGCTAACACAAGCTACTAGCTAGCAATAAAATCCTTGCAATGCACAATGTTAACCTAGAGTGTAATGTATATTGTATTAATAGTGCACAAAGTCTATGTCAAAGTCTAGGGTTGGATTGGAGGGGTGTATAAGGTTAGGGGTTTGAACTTGAAATGAATTGTATGAAATGAAAGATTTGAAATGGGTATTTTTGAAACCTTTTGATTAAGGTTTGAGTTTAAATAACTAAATAATTAAATAATTTATTATTTATCTAGTTATGAAGATAATGTAGACGTTATAGGTAATTAAGTATAAATAATTAAATGTTTTTGTTTAAATATAAATTAAATTTTGTAGGTTTAAATAAATAACTTTTATTTATTTTAGAATTAAAACTTGATCTTTTCAGAGAAGTTAATATAATTTTCATAAAAACGATTATTTTCATTTGAAAAATTTACTTTGGAATACTTATTGTTTTAAAAATATGAAATTAAATATTTTGTCAAAGTTTTCTCCCACACACGACCGTGCTAGGGATAAGGCACGATCGTGCAAGGACCACGGGCGCGACCGTGTTGGTCAAGGACGCGACCGTGTTGATCAAACAGATGTCATAACAAGGCTGCTCACTAGGCACGACCGTGCCTGGGCCAGGCACGACCGTGTCTAGGGTTCGAATAGCACGACCAGGTCTAGCCAAGAGGCACGACCGGGTCAGAGGGCGAGGCACGACCGCGCTTGGAGTGGCGCGATCGTGTCTTCATGGAGCACGACCGTGCTAGAGGACTAGCGCGACCGTGTCTGGTCCAAAACAGAGACGAATTGTCTAATTCTTATGATTTCAAAGCTGGAAACCATAGGGCTTTCATCCATTAGGTGATTTCGAGTCTATTTGTATAGATTAATTGTACTTAAAACATGTCCAAATTATTATTCGATTAAATCATTTTTAAACGAAACTTAGATTCGGGTTTGTGTTAGTTTCGATATTGAATGCCCAAATTAGATTAGGGCTTTGGATCTATAGAATAAATAGAAGGTTTAGAAGGTTTCAATTACCCTGAACAACGACCGTGCCAAGACGAGGCGCGACCGTGCCAAAACCTGGCGCGACCGTGCCAAGACGAGGTGCGACCGTGCCAAAACCTGGAGCGACCGTTCCAAGACGAGGCGCGACCGTGCCAACATGAGGCGCGACCGTGCCTACTAGGGTTTCTGGTTATTTACAAAATCAGCCCTTGCAACTTCAGCTTTGACAGAATTAGCTTGGTTAGGATTTAACAAAACACCTAACGGGATTACTAACTGAGTTAACTCTAGGAGGTGTTACCATGTGATTTGAGTTCTAAAACTTTGAATTAAAATATGATCGGCTAATCAATTTAATGAGGTATAGGTTTGAACAAGTATATGATTCAATGTCGTGTTGTTATTTTATTAGTTAAAATAAGTTAAAATAGGGTCAGAAAATCAGGGGTGTTACAGGTTCTCTTCAATAAATCAGGATAATCAAGTGATTTTGATTCAAGGGCTAGTATATGCTTGACAGATGTTATTAAGACATATCTAAGTTCAACAACACATTGCATGTTTTTCGGGGCATGGGTAGTGAAGTGAATAAAAAAATTGTGCTAATGACATAATCCGATACTAGTGTCATGAAATTCTTAAAGTCTCATACTCTATATCTGATAATGATCTTTTAACACACACACCTGGCATATCATGGGTTCAAATCACAGTTGTGACATAAATCATTATGTTTTCACACTACTAATGGTCTAAAAGCGCTTCTAGCCTACTGACAATTCAAATTACATGTAGATATCTAAACTAATAAATTTTAGAGTCAATGTCAAGCAGTTATGAAGCTATCATTTCCTGTTTGTGCAAACTAAGAAGTTTAGATCAACTCATATAAGCACAACCTTCAACATACAGAAACCAGGTAGTCATTCTATGGTCATGTGTGTATGATCACCTACTGATGTACTATCATTTCTTCTCTAAAACTTCAAGCAGTGTCGATTTTTATCTTTTTCAATTTGTTTGGTTTTTCAGAAAGCAAGTAAACTAAAGAAACTAAAGCATGAAAATAATTTACTTAAAAAAATAAAAGAAAACTTCCATGAAAAACCCTTTTGAAAAACATTTTCACGTTGGATTAAACATTCCAATCATTTTAGTATGAAATTCAAACCGTGAAATATCGAATGATTTGGTAAACGGGTCAGAAAAGTTGTTATCAGTATGGACTTTCACCAACTCAATCAATCTTTTCTCTGCACAATCTCGAATGAAATGATGACGGATATCAGTATGCATTGTTTTCGAGTACTTCATTGGATTGTTTGTGATGGACATCGTGGTAGTGTTGTCAATGAACGTTGGTGTCTCCGTGAAGTTCAGACCATAATCCTTTAATTGTTGCTGCATCCACAGGATTTGGGAACAACAACTGGCTGCAGCAATATACTCTGCCTCGCACGTTGAAATTGCAACCGACGTTTGCTTTTTGCATTGCCAGGACACAAGTCTATTCCCTAAGAACTGACAACCACCAGATGTCGACTTTCTATCCAAACTGCATCCCCATAATCTGAATCTGTAAAATCTTTGAAATCAAAGTCAGAATTATTAGGATACCACAATCCCAACCTTGTTTACCCTTTAAGTATCCAAAGATCCGCTTTACAACAATCAGATGATATTCCCTCGGCTTGGACTGAAATCTGGAACACAAGCATACCGCGAACATAATATCAGGCCTGGACATAGTCAAATACATTAAAGACCCGATCATTCCTCTATTATTACTACAATCCACTTCCTTCCCTTTCGAGTCAGAATCTAGCTTGTAATTTACAGAAATTGGAGTACTGAACGCTAAGGTATCTGATATCTCAAATTCTTCAAAATATCCGACACAAATTTCATTTGATGAATATAGAAACCATCTTCTTTCTGATCAACTTGAAGACCCAAAAAGAAAGATAGCTCTCCCATGCTGCTCATCTCAAATTTCAGCTTCATCACTCTCTCAAAATCTTTACATATATCAACATTCGTCGGCCCAAAAATTATGTCGTCCACATAAACTTGAACAAGTAAGATATCACCCCCTGCTTTCTGATGAAAAGAGTGGAATTGAACTGAGCACGCTCAAATCTATTCTCGAGTAAGTGCGCGGACAAAGTTTCATTCCAGGCATGACGAGCATTCCAGGCATGACGAGCCTGATGAAGACCATATAACGCCTTATCAAGTTTAAACACTTTGACTGGGAACTTGGAGTCTTCAAAACCAGGCGGTTGTTTCACGTATACCTCTTCCTTTGCCTTTCCATATAGAAAAACACTTTTCACATCTAGCTGGAATACCTTGAATCCCTTGACAGATGTGTAAGCAAGAAATAAATGGACCGCCTCGATCCTCGTAACCGGAGCATAAACTTCCGTGTAGTCAACACCTTCTTGTTGGTTAAATCCTTGAACAACAAGCCTCGCCTTATTGCTTACCACCACGCCTTGATCATCACGTTTGCACTTAAACACCCATTTCGTGCCAATGGATCTTGATTCTTTGGGCAAGTCAACTAAATCCCAAACATGTAGTTTGTCAAATTGAGTTAGCTCCTCTTGCATAGCCTCGATCCAACAATCATCATCAAGCGATGCAGCCACATTCTTTGGCTCTGTTTGAGAAATAAAGCAAGCATGCAAACATATGTCCATAATACCTGTATCCACGATCTGTGCAAATAAACATGAATTTTCAGCAAGTGAACGATGTCTAGTTTGAACACCTGCATTCAAATCACCAATAATGTTATCAGTCGGATGATTTTTATGCACACGAGATTGAGGAATATCAGAAGTTTGAATCACAGCATCAAGGTTGCAAGGCATCTCCCCCTCAGACTGTGCCGGTGTAGAAAAATCATCAACTATATTCTGGATATCATTAGAAGACTCCTGAAACACAGTTTCATCATCATCACTTTCACTGCCATGTGTTGTGCCCGAGGTCGAAGCTACATTCGGATCAACGGGAGGAATAACCACAATTGGAACAACCGATCGTGGCTCGACAATTGAATCATCGTTACAGCAGGACTGATACAAAATTTCTGCTTCAATAGGAGACACTGCAGGAGGAACAATAAATGATCTGAACAAAGCATCATAATTAAAAGCCCATGACGGTCCTTTGGCATCCTGAGGAACCATGCGATTATCACAATCAATGTGAAACCACTACTCAATATGTCTGCTCTCTTTATTGAACACCCGTTTGTTGTGAGAATTTACAATATATCCCAAGAAAGTTCCTTCAATTGCCTTCGCATTGAATTTCGTTGGAACATCTCTAGTGTTTAATAAAGTACACGGATTTCCAAAGGCCAATAGATAATCTAGATTCGGCTTTCGATTGTTCAGCAATTCATAACACATTTTGTTGTGTTTCTTCACGGTCAAAACACTATTAAGGACATGACACGCTGTGTTCACCGCTTCTGCCCAAAATGTCATTGGCAACTTCGGGTCGGATAACATTGTGCGAGCTGTCTCAATCAGTGTTCGATTCTTCCGTTCAGCCACACCATTCTGTTGAGGAACATAAGGAGCATTGAATTCATGATGGATGCCTTTTTGTAAACAAAATAAACCCATATTTCCATTCTTGAATTCTGTCCCATTGTCACTACGAATCCTCTTGACCTTCTGTTTGAATAAACTCTCAAGTCCCACGATCAGGAACTTAAGAATTTTGACAGTCTCATCCTTTGAAATAAGAAACTTCATTGAAGAGAATCTGGAATAATCATCAGTCACTACCAAACAATATGATTTACCGCCTTCACTCTTAACACTTATAGGTCCGAATAAATCCATATGCAACAACTAGATAGGAGTCACAATTGAATTAATCAACTTAGATTTGTGAGATTTCATGTGCTACTTCCCCTTCTTGCATGGAATACAGTCTTCGTCCACAAGAAATCTCATGGCAGGGACACCAGAAAATATCCCATTCTTCACTACAAAGTTCATTTTTCTGAAATTTATATGAGCCATCTTCCGATGCCACAAAGTTGATTCGGACTCAGAAGCTTTAGAAAGAAGACACGTTGGGACAGATGAAGTTATCGTCGCCGTGCTCATATCGAGCATGTATGTATCATTCTTTCTTGGAGCTCGCATTAGAATCCAATCTTCAGGTATCTCAAATATAGGCTTCAACACCAAACATTCTGATTTGTTAAAGTGAAATGAGAAATCTTTATCACAGACTTACGAAACAGATAACAGATTATGTTCAAGCTGCTCAACATAATTGACTTTCTCAAAGCTCAGTCTTCCATTTGACCAGAAATATTGCCTCCCTTCTTTCCTGCAAAGGCTACATATCCGCCTTGTATCTCTTTCACATTTTCCTTCACATTGTTTCTATTACGAAGGCTACAAAAACACTGAATTGTTTCTTTAGTAATTCCCTTCTACTCTTCTTGATATCTGTTCTTCCTTCACATCTTTTCGCCAAACCTTCCCAAAGATCACGTGCGGTTTTAAACTTCTTGATAGTGTAATGGATGTCTAAAGGCAGACACATAGACAAAGCAGCAAGTGCCTTTTTCTCTTCCACAGTAAGAGATGAAACTGGTTTTTCTGCGTCTGATACACCCATATGAGAATGAGTAGGATGTTTATATCCTTCTGCAATTGTAATCCACATACTAGTATCATTGATATTGACATAATTCTTAAAGTGACTTTTCAAGTTCGCGTAATCTTTTAAATTCATCAATTTTGGTGGTTTGGTTGGAGTACCAATCTCAATATCATAGTTAATAATATTAGTCATGTTGTTCACACTAGAATTAGAAGTCAACATCTTTGTAACCTTGAAAATCTTCAACATTTAGTAAAATTTTAAACAAAATCTTCAACCAGCGAACTTAGCTAGCGAACATAACAATTTCGACTGATCAGGAAGAATCGAACTTAACAAGTTCGCCTGTAACTGGCTGGACAAGTTCGCCTGTTTCAGATGAAGAATATTAGTCATGTTCTAACACCCAAACGCATTGAACCAGACTAAAAATCATCATATATGGCGATTTTGAAGGAATTGATCAAATTCAAGCCGTAGGATTCTTCAATTTGTGAAATAGAAAACTTCTAACGGATCATTTTTGGCAAAACAACACCAAAAATGATGAAATCAATCCAAAAACTCTTCAAAAACAGCAAGAAACTCCATGAATACAAAAGTCTTCGAAAATCTCGGTCTTTGATTGCAAATCCAACGGAAACAGTGTCACACGATGATCTCTAATCAAGACCAACCGCTCTCATACGTATAACATGCAACGTGAACTCGTAGTGTGGAATCCTAATGAATACACGCGTCTCGAACAGATACACATACAATAGAATCACACATAAAGACAAGATCTCCGATAAACTCTCTGTTGTATTGCTCTGATAAAAGTGCTTACAAGTTACAAATCACTAAAGTACTAATCAACACAAACTAAGCACTATTTATAGGCAACACACTACTACAGGCGAACTTAGCAAGTTCGCCAAAACTAGCCATAGGCGAAATTATTAAGTTCGCTACAACTAGTTCGCCTGTTACGACAACATAACAAAAACTTAGAAAACATTACAAACATGAAATCATAAAGACCTAATCTATTACAAGACTGGTTGTCACACAAATGTTCCAACAGTAGGAAGTGAGCACTCTTCGTCAAACGGTCGACAAAAACCCAAATGGTGTCATGACATTTAGTTGTGCAAGGTAGCTTGGTTATGAACTCCATTGTAATGTGTTCCCACTTCCATTCTGGTATATCAAGTGGTTGAACTTCCCATACGGTTTCTGGTGTTCGGCCTTTACTTGTGAGCAAGTCAAGCAATTGCTTACGTATTTCGTCACCTTAATATGCCCTAAATTATACATGTTTTGCATGCATAATAATCCCCATATTATGGTACTAATTGATTAAAAGCCTTGGAATTGATACTTAAAACGTTTAATATTTCACAATTACAGGTTATTCGGTGTCCCAAGATAAACATAGCAAAAACCAGCTTAAAACATGAAGAAATCAAGCTTTCGGAAAACCAAACCCGAGCATTGACCTCCAAGAAGTCAAAATTGGTCAACAACAAGTCAAACATCAGCTAAAAGACAAAACATGAAGCAGGAGGAGGGATGCACGGTTGTGCATCCCTTTACACGTTCGTGAAATGCAAGACTTGCTCCCCAATGACTCAGTACACTGCCATTTGTACCATGTTTGATTCTCGAGGTGTTTGCACGCCCGTGCAATTCAATGCACGATTGTGCATTGCTAATTTTGAGGCCTATGAATATATGGGTTGAGTTCTTCATTCCACACACCTTACAATAATCATATATACATCGAGAACACACCAGAGAGAGTTTATTTTGTAGTTAGAGTAGAGAGTAGTGAGTAGAGGGGCTCTTCCTCCTTGTTCCGCAATAGGGGAGGCTACGAAACTTAGGGTTACGCTAGTTAGTATGGCCATTCGTGGCTAACTTCTTTGTATTGCTAGGGTGAAGATGAAGTTTGGTGCATGTTAATGTTTAAACGTATTAATCCAAGTGATGTGTTTATGTCTTTAATCATTCGTCCTTAAAACCACCAGTTGGTGGGCTTTTATTATTGTCTAAATACGTCTTTATGTCTGTGAGTGTTCTTGATTTTAATGTGTAAGATCATAAAACCTTTTTAATCAAATTTCTTTTGAAACTTATACGTCTTTATACAAGCAGAGATTGATAAGCCAAGGATTGGTCAACACTATCAAGGTAGTACATCTTTATATGAATTTATTATTCGACTAAGAATTGGTCAACTCATGTTGGGAATGATACGTCTTTATACTTGGTCCCATTGTTGCACCGCCTCCCGGTTAACAAAATACCTATTTAACTCTAATACAAAGCATTTTACGTTCGATGTCTTAAACCAACCTAGAGATGAGCATTCAAAGGGATGAGGGTAACTGTTGTCCTTAACGGAAGGCACTACTACTTTTTAAAGATTTTAATTTGCAAATCAAATGTCCCGAGGACGAGGCTCTAGCGGTGACCCGGGTCACAAGTTTGTAGTAGTCACATCACTGGATTAGTCAACTTAACATTATCACGTACCAAGCGGATTCGAAGCTGAAAGCAATACTCTTCGTGACCTGATAATTTCCAAGATATTTACCTTGTTGCTATTTACTATTCTGTTCGTTACATTTCTGTTACACATTTCATGCACGTTCTTACTTTTCTGTCATTTACTTTACCATCATTTATTTTTCTGTCATTTACTTTTCTGCTTCATAAGCACACAAAACTCACTCATTAATTAAACCGGCTAAACGATAACAAAAGTTGAGTATTGGAACTCGACCGTGTCCATTGGTTCGATACAAGGTTTTTACCTAAACTATATTACGCTGCGATAGGTACACTTACCTATTGTGTGTGTTTTAAGTTTGAGTATTTATCATTTTATAAATTTAAAACCTGATCTCGTGAAATCATATCTAAAATAAATATATATTTATATATATTTTATTTACTATATCTACACAACACATCAAGTTTTTGGTGCCGTTGCCGGGGACACGGTAATTATGCGAAAGATCTAAGCCGTTGAACTGACTATTTTTATTTTCTCTTTGTTTTCTTTCTGCTTTATTTTTCTCTTTTATCTTTATTTTCCCTTTATTTTATTTCAACTTTATTTTACCTTTTTATTTTTATTTTTCTCACTTTTATCCTCTTATACTTTGGTACTCGTGTTCGTTTTATTTGTTCTTTGTTGTAGCTTTCATGGAGCGCGCCTACGAGAGTTATTGTGGAGGATACTAGGACGATTATAATTACCACTACTTGCCCTAGATAGACTTATATGGGCCGAGTCTTGTCTAAGACTCGTTAAATAAACATTACGCTTCCTGGAGGCAACCCGATGATAAATAAATTGAGAAGTTAGTGCATACGGTAAAATACATGGATCTCATGTTTGTCTTACAAATTTTAGTTTCTCGTACTTCCGACATCAGGTATGCCTACTCGATTTTAGGACTTTGTAGTTTTTATTTTTCGTTTTATGTTTTTCTTTGAGTGTTTGATAGCTTCTATTGGTGAAGGATGATTCTTAAGCTTCTATGGGTACCGACCACACCCATGGTGGTGACGTCTCATCAGGGGAGTATCAGTTTCACCACACTCTTATTATTAATGACACATATCATATTACATACATTCATATTGTAAGAAACTAAGTGTGGGGTGGAACCCCACTAATAAATTGGCTACCTAATTTTGTCCCAAGTATTACAAACGCATGATTGACAACTACCCAATCCATTGAATTAAAACATAGAAGTGTTAAAACATTTTAAAAAATAATTTTAAGCATGACAGCTTCTTAAATAATCTAAAAGCAAAAGTCTTAAAAAATCATTTGGAATAAACGGTCTTATAAAAACCGCAATTTGAAATATCATTCAAGTGAATCAAGGAAACAAATAGGAAGATTAGAAAGCACAACAAAAAGAAAGAAATAAGTTTATGCACACTATTACTTTTATACCTCCCTATATTCCGTTTCATGTGAGAATTTTAGCCTAACCGATCATTATTACATAACAGATCAAGTGTTTGATGCCGTTGATTATTACATATTTCACATGCTCATTTCGTTTGATAGAGTGTTTGCTAATTATTGCTTTGCATGTTAGAATTTGTGTAAAATATACATTTCAAGATCATAGACTAAAATAATGCATAAAAATGATTGAGAAATTAGGATTAACCCATGCTCTGTAGCCTTTTCTTTTTCTTTTACCTACCCTAAACATTATCCCCTAGTTAACCACTTTGAGCCTAAATCTTTTTCGTTTCAAAACCCACATTTTACACCCACTTAGCCAAATTTGGCCTTTTTATTTCTAACCCTTTTCCGTTGAAAACCGGTACTGGTCATATTGGCATTGACTTATGGACATCTATCCGTTTCAAGTACGTAATTATGAAGACAAGTGTTTATGAACGACTGAAGAAAAGTAGGGCAAAAAGCTACGACAATTGCCCAAGTTATGAAATTGGTGTTAAAAATAAAAAAATATATATATGAAGAAAGAAAAGAGAAGGGCAAAACGATACAATAACCGCCCAAAATTATGGAATGATCTCATGAAGAAAATTGAAGAAAGAATCAAACTTACTCTCAATTTGAATATACAAAACTGATCAAGATGGTTGCTATTAGAATAAAAGCCGAACGATCCATATGAAAAGATAGTAATGTGTATTTCAAAAACAAGGAGTAAGTGACGTTCTTAAAGAAGGAGATTCGGTTTTGACGATCTGACCTTAAAAGAGTCCTTATATTAGCTACAACATCCTAATCTAAGTTTATCAACAGTCCTTTTGTTCATAGCTCAATTAGCCAAGACCCAGATTTTAAACATTTAGCCACTTTTCCCAAATACTTCCTACCAAAATCCTAAGTCGATCATTACAACCCTTTACAAAGCCCTCTTGATTTATGCACATATTTTATATCAATTGGTGGAGATTTGATTTCCATACAAGCCTATAATTATGCAACCATTAATTTTAGCATTGAGTGTTTTCCTTGACATACCATATCTATATATTTAACCCAAGTGTTGAGTGAACATTTGTGAGACTGTAATTTTGTGCATAATCATAGTTCCATCAAGTATGTTAGGCTTACTACCCTATTGTGGAGAAACGCTCGAAAGGTAAACATCTCATAATTGCTTTTGATAAAAGACGTTTAACCATTTGGGACAAAAGCTTTGGATTAACATTTTATCAACACTTTACTTCTATGGGTATAATCATGCATGAGTTTGCTTGAGGACAAGCAAAGTTTAAGTGTGGGGTATTATGATATGACGCAAATTATACATGTTTTAAATGCATATTCATTCCCATTATTGGTGCTTTATGAACATTATACATTGGAATTATTGTCTAAATTGTTCCTTTGTGATAATTGTAGGTTTTCGGGAGCTTTCGAAAGAAATGAAGTAAAAACAGTCTAAACCGAAGGAAAAACCAAAGAATCGAAGACCTTACGGAGCCTTAGAAAAATTCACAAGGCTACGTACCATTTCCTAAGTCAATTGGGAGATTATTAGGCCTTAGAAAGCCGAACATCTCCAAAGAATTATCAAGGAATCATCAAAGTCAATGCAAGTCAAAGTAAAGTCAATGAAAGTCAAAGGTACTTATGGAGCACCCTTACAGCTATCCAAGACCCATGGATAGCCCAAGTACCCCTGGGTACTATCCATGGATGACCCATGACCCTTTTTGACCCATGGAGCTTTCTAGAAGAGTCAAAGAAAGTCAAGAACGTAGGCTCCAAGCAAGAATGAAGAAGAAGATTCTGCCAGATATAAGGTGGGCGTGCCCCCCCCCCCCCGGCACTAGGCCCGCCCGCGCCAAAGGAGGGCGTGCCCGCGCCCTCTCCTGCAACATAATCTTGTTTTGCCTATAAATAGCAAGCGCATTCCAAGCATTTAGGTATCAAAGATCAAGAGTAGGGAAGGCCTTGGTGCTCTACTAAGAGCCGGAACTCTCTCGGTTTTAGTCCGTTTAGCTTTTCTTTGTTTATTTCCTTTTTAAAGTCTTGTAATATGAAACAATTCTTCTCGTTCGAGTAAAACAAGAGGCATTCTATACCCGCTCTCCCTTGGTGTTGGAATACTTACACACATTACCTAAGGGTTAGTGGAGTCACTTGTATGGTCATTCATGGCTAGTTCTCTTGTGCTACTCGAGTTGGTTGAACTTTAATTAATTAATGAATTATTTTTAGTATGTTATGTTTTTAAAGTCTTTACTATGAGTTATCTTAAAAATACAAGAACAAGTGATTTTTAAACCAATCTAATAATCTTAAATCTTATGAGTTACTCAAGCAAGACTTCTTGTTTGTGAAGCTTATTCGATGTTTGTATGGTCTATATACAAATCTTGGTGCTAACATGGCCGGTTGGTATAGATTTAGTATTATGTGTTGATTGGAGGTTTAGGTATTCAACAAGTCGTTTGAGCCCTAACCAGATCGGGCGGTTTGTGTCGGTATTTCTTTACTTCTCTCGTGTCGGCTTGCAGAGGACTTCTAGCGGGAGCCATGGGGTTTGATCTCGAGAGTAAAAGTATTATTTATTTAAAATAATATTATAATTAAAGAAAACTATTTAAGAACATAATTTTTTAGGTTCGAGCGTTCATAAAGTAGCTCTGGAAGGAGTTGCGCATTCCGACTTTCCAAAGGAAGTTACAAGACGTGACGTACATCAGTCTTCGGATAATCTTAGTCCGAATAATGAATCACAATATAACCGACGAACTTGAGACCCCGTTCAGGGTCCGGAGATTCATTAAGGAACAGTTGGCCGACTGTATCCACTGTTCCGTTATGAAATGCTAACTTCCCTATCGAAAGGGTTAGTACTAGTAACTATGACCAACCTTACTTTAAATATAGCATTAACTAACAAGGGATAACAACTAGAGTAACACCTTAAACGTGATAATACTTCTAATTACATTTGTTAACCTTTTATTTTCCATAAAAAACAAAACCCATTTTCCAACTTATTATCTCAGTCAGAAAATAGCGAGGGTTGAGTACGGGATCCGTGCCCATGGTTCGATACTTGGTTCTTGCCCATACTATACTACGCTACGATTGGTACACTTGCCTATTGTGTGTGTATTTAGTTAAAGTAATTATCATTTTAATTTATAAATTTAAAACCTGATTTTGTGTAGCTCTAAATAGAATATATTTATTACTACTAAAAACACGCCATCATGTTTTGGCATCATTGCCAGAAATATATATATATATTTATATTTTTATCTACATATAAAACACACATCACACCTCATGTTTCATTCCAGGCCACCAGTAGTCCTTCCTCAGATCTTGATACATTTTGTTGGTACTGGGATGAATAGAGTAACGAGACTTATAAGCCTCATCTATGATTTTGGTTCTAAGCCCAGCACCCATAGGTATCCACATCCATCCAAAACGCGTCCTTACCCCAAGGGTGTTGTTATATTCCAACTTGTCCTGCTGGACAACCATTCTCTCTCTTTCTCTTTATGTTCTCTTCTTTAAGTGCCTCGTCTTGAGCCTTCTCAATCTCTGTCATCTCGTCCAGTATTACTACCAATTGGCAAGCTTTCACTCTAATAGGAGCTGGCACGTCCTTTTGGCTTAGAGCGTCGGCCACCACATTTGCCTTTCCAGGATGGTATATGATATCACAATCATAATCCTTCAAAAGTTCCAACCATCGCCTCTGCCTCATGTTTAGTTCCTTCTGTTTGAAGAAGTACTTCAAACTTTTGTGGTCGGAGTAAATGGTAAACATTGCTCCGTAAAGGTAATGTGTCCAGATTTTCAATGCAAACACGACAGCAGCCAGTTCCAAATCATGGGTAGGATAATTGACTTCGTGAAATTTCAACTGCCGTGATGCATACCCGATCACCATTCCGCGTTGCATCAGTACGCACCCCAATCCCTGACCCGAAGCGTAAGAGTAAACTACCAAGTCCTCATTACCCTCGGGAAGAGCGAAGACCGGAGCTTGAGTTAGCTTCTCCTTCAGTTGCTCAAATGCTTTTTCCTGTGTCTGGCCCCATTCGTACTTCACTTCTTTTCATGTTAACTTTGTCAATTGTGATGCTATTTTTGAGAAATCCTAGATGAATCTCCGATAGTAGCCCGCCAATCCCAAGAAACTGCGAATCTCAGTTGGCGTCTTATGGATATCCCAGCTTCTTACTGTCATGATCTTTGCTGGGTCGAGTATAATGTTGTTCGGGTTAATGACATGATGATGTGTTAAAGTTATATATAAATTTTTATATGTATTTTTCACACAATTTGAGTTTTAAAAAGATTTTTCACCAAAAACTAATCACACACACACCGGGCAGTGTACCCGTCGGATGACAATATAGTAAAGGTAAGAACCGGATATCAATCCGTGGACACGGTAGAATGCGATAATAAACTGGAACTAAGATTCAATCAAGTGATGGTAAAAAGATATTTTTAAGAGTTTGTTTAATTAACTAACATGCAATTTATATAAAACTAGACTAAAATCACAAATCAAACAATCAAGGAGAAAAGATCACTTCGGTGTCGAATCCATCTAGAATACATTCAGTACACTCATAGAAACATGGCAAATACACGAAACATAGATTGACCAAATTCTCGTCAAAGACATCTAATCAAATGACCATTCAGAAAGCTAGAATGAATAACACAAACTAACCACCTAAAATCATGCAATGAAGCTCACGTGTTGTAATCTTGTCAATGTTTATAAAGATTAAACTAGCTTCTGATTAAGGTACACCAATCCAACAACTAATTGGAAAGATAATATGAGAAACATACTACCCACCTCAAGTTGATTTAATTAGACAAGCACATGCATTTCTTCAACATACAATGTTCATACAAAGTTCATATCAATTAGGAGAATGCGTAAACAAATCCTAGACAACACATAAAACTAAGCATGAAACACCATAACTGACACTTTGTCTTTCCAAACATAAGCATAAGGATACACATATAAGAATCATAAATCATAAACAAGACTTCATCCACCATTCCTAGTCAATTGCCATAAACTAGCATACAAACATACACTAATCCATGAATACAAGCATAAATCATAAGTTTTCCAACATAATATAGCATAGACAAATACAAGCCTTGAAAACAACTTTAGATACTTGAATACATAATTTCATTGAAGAATAATCTTATGATTGTCAGAACATTAACATAATAATTGCCAATAATCCATGAATGTTGTCCAACGATTCTAAACTTCATCCAAACCAAAGTGAACAAGGGTTTTAGCTCATCATGAGCAGAAGAATGACAAATAAGCAGGGACAAATAGTAAGAAACATGCTATGAAAACAAGAATCAAACCACTCCTACAAACCTAGATGTTGTTGTTGATGTATGGTGATCCTCTTGATGTTGTAATCCCTCCAAGATGCTTGAAATATGGCTAGAACAAGGTTGGTTCGGAGCTCAAACAGTAGGTTTTTGCTCTGGTGTTGAATGTCTGAATGAGAGAAGGGCTTCTGCTTTTATAGACAGAAGGGGGCACGACCGTGCCAGGAGGGAAGGCATGACCGTGCCTATCACTGGGCGCGACCGTGCCCAAGAACTAGCACGGCCATGGGACAGACGGTTGACCGATCCGGAGCTTCTATTAGGTCCCATTGAACGAGGTAGTATGGCTCTGGGATCATGTGTCAGACTCACGGGATTACACGCGGTCGTGGGGGCTTTGGAGCACGGTTGTGCTCGAGGACATGGCTCGGCGCGGTCGTGCCAGATACGGGGCGCGACCGTGCCTAGGATTTGGAAGACTGGTATGATCATGCTAGATAGGGGCACGTCCGTGCCTCCAACTCAGAAACCCTAAAACTTCAACTTTTATCCTAGAATTTCCATGTTTGTTCACCCAGCTTCACAAAAACCTATAAATATGAAAATGAAGCAAATAAGTGTCTAAACGTTGAAAATAACCAAGAATTGATCGTGAAATGAGTGAAGTTTTATGCCAAAAAGATGTGTAAATTATAACACATCAAACATCCCCACACTTAAACATTGCTTTTCCTCAAGCAAGAAATCAAAATTAAACAAAACTTTCAATGACAGTAGGGATCAATTCAGAAAACCGTAAGCATTAATAAACTTACAAAGGTCAGACAAGTTTTTTCAAGAAATGCAACATTGACTAAATGAAACCTAAGGAGCCCAATGAAGTAAGAACCGAATGAGCAAATGAGTATGCCTAGAAAATCATTAGCATTTAACTTTATGCTTCTCACAATGTTTACACACACTTGGGTATATATATGATCATACAAGTAATGGTGTATATATAGAACACTCAAATGCCATGACAGTGATCATGCATAAATCATAAGCTTGCTAAAAGATCAAATCTATACCAACTAACATGAAACAAAGCATAAATCAAGAGGACTTGAAATGGGTTGTAACTTGGCAATGGTTAGGAGTAGGGAAATGAAATTTAAAAGTGGCTAAATGGCTAAAAACCCGGTGGTTATGCTAACTCAAAAACTAAAAATAACTTCTACTATGAGTCAATAAAGTAACTAATACTTTCATATAGATAAGAGCTAACAACCGAATTCTTTCCATCTTTGCTCACAAAATTGCTCTAATCGGCTATAATTCACCTAATTTTGGTGATGATTTTTATTTTTTTATATTATTTTTTTTCAAATCTATCACTATTTCTTTTCTTTTGAAGGAAACTATGTCAATATGCATCTTTTCTTAGCTAAAACTTCTCAAGAATTAAAAATTACAACGATAATAAAAACTAAAAAGTTAAAACATTAGCCAACCGGATTACTAACATGGGTAGAAAAATAATAAAAAAGGCTAATATGGCTATGTGGTGGTGTAAATGTGGGTAATAAAAGAAAAACACGGGATAGGCTCAACGTGGCTAACTACTGGATGTGTTCGGGTAAGGGAAAAACAAAAATAAAAAGGCTCACAAAGTGGTTTATCCTAATGGCTCAATCATTTTTATGCAATATTTATGTTCATGATTTCAAAATGTATACCAAAAGCAAGTTCTAATAAGCATGAAACATCCGGCACACTCAAATCCGCAAAAACGAGAGCAAACAATGTCTAAAGCTATCAAGGCTCAAAAATAAACTCACGGAAATGGAAGGAATGGGTGTAAGCAAAAGGTTACATGCAATTCATTCGTTTAGCCCACTAAAACTCATGGTTATCACAAAAAGGGTTTGACTCGATGAAATTTCTATCTCGATTGCTTTCAAAAAATCAAACCTCTAATGTTTACTACAAATTTTGAATGCTAAATGGTTAACTTTTATTATATTTTTGTGTTTTTAAATTTTTATAAAATTGATTAATGCCAATAAAAATTATGAAGGATGATTTTGCAAAAAAATGAAGTGATAAAATGCTCAAAAGGACAAACATCGAGTGAATAAATTCCCACCCTACACTTAGAATCGTACATTCCCATCAATGTACAACAAAAAATAATGTACAGTGAAGAATAAACACCCAACCCCACACTTTAGAAACATACATTACCCTCAATGTATACAAAAGCATGCAAAGCAAAATGGAATGCAATGCAATGGAGTGTGAAGGGAGAACTAAAACTTCCCTCGTGTCGATCTCGGCCAAATGTACAAAGCCAACCCACCAAAATGGCGTTCCACGTAGTTCTACAATTTCAATATCTAATCAAGACTAACCACATCAAACAGGATCAGTAACATCAAGCCAAAATATAAACAGAAATGTAAAGATAAATATCCACATACAGTACATCGAAAATAATTTACAAAGAAAGAACAACCACAAACGCCGAAGCATGATAACAAATTTTATACAAAATACAACCAAGTACAACTCACAAAAATGATACAAAAAGGCAATGGAAGGTACTACTCCCACTGCATGCCCTCGAGGTCAATGCCGGCGGCCCCGCCTCCCTCGCCTCCTACTGCTGGTGGAGATGGTGGTGGAGACTGATGGTGAGGTGGTGAAGGTGGTGGCTGTGGCTGCATGAAGAATGGGAGGGGAACCACGTATGGTGCCCAGCCAGCAGCGGCGGCGGCGCACTGGGCCTCGTACTGCCAGGCCCAGTAGCGCATGAACAGGTCATGGGTGACGGTGACCGGAAGGGGTGGTGGAGGCGGAGGAGGGGGTGGTGGAACAATCGTATCGGTATCGTGGTGCTCTGCATGCTCGTGCTCCCACTCCCGGTGAGCTGCATGTGCCTAGTGGGCGGCGGCGATTGCCTCTGCCTCTGCCTGAACAATGTCAGGGTCTAGACCAGGTCGATCTGGATCCCATACCCGACCCTAACGATATACTAGCCTAATCCCTCCCGGTGCGCGACGAGCCACGTGCATGTTTCTTAGGGTCTGCACGGTCATCACCATGGTCTTGGCCACCAGTGTCAAATCTCCAATGAACTCATCTGTCAGCAGGTGGTAGTGTCTAGCAAGTCTGGTCACAAAGTGACCGCTTCAAATGGCACTGTTGACCTCTCTCCCGGAGCTGTTCACCAAGTATCCCGCGATGCAGTGCGCAAGATTACAAGTGCGCGGGCGTACAAGGCAAAAAAAGTAGAAAAGCTCTCTCAAATTCACTACCGTCTCTCCCTGGCCTCTCCCGGATATGGAATAAACAATGCAGCGGTAGAGGATACGGTGAAGCGGATTTCGAAGGCTCGAAGCCTTGGTCAAACTAGGATCATATATCCCAAAGCCGAAGTCATGCCAGAACTGGTCCTTAGCCTCTTCAGATGGAAACTCGGTAATCCCCTCAGTGAATAACTCGGTATGGACATCATCCCTCATGTACAATCCCAACAAACGCCCAAACCTGGCGACTTACATCACCCGCCATTCCCCGCCGAGTCTAAATCTAACTGTCTCGGCCTGCTCTAGGTCTGGACAAGGGTAAACGAACTTGTATGTGGAGAAAAACTCCATAACAAGCTCTAAGTACTGCACAGCATGCAACCTGAACAGACGGCGCCAGGGGGCGGTGACAAGATCATTCCATCGGTCCTGCTGATCGACGGCCTCGATCACTGCTGGGTCGATGTGATGTGCAGCTAGAATCTGATCCCGACGTGGCCATAAAACATCCAGACGAGCCTCGTACTCATGCTCGTCGAGGTCAAACTCAAGGTATGGGTAGTATCTGTTGCCGCCATCTGCACAAGCAAACAATCAAAATCAGAACGGTTATGAAGACGCTAGACGAAGTTATGAAGATTTTGACCCAAGTTATGAACGGGCGCGGTCGTGCCTGCGAAAGGGCAAGACCTCGCCAAGGTCAATGGTCCAAGCCCACGGCCGTGCTTGGCCGACCAAGGGCACACTTATCTCGGGAACACGGTCGCGCTAGATCTGAGCACGACCGCACCTAGGTCAAAGATGAAAACAACGGCCGCGCTAAAGTGACACACGACCGCGCCTAGACCAAACTCAAGGAGGCACGATCACGCTCATGCAAGCCACGACCGTGCTCGACCAAAAACTCACCTCCTGGAATTTTTTCAAGCCAGGGACGATCGCGCTTGGTCAGGAGCGTGGTCGTGCTCAACCCAGATTAGGGTTTCAGATTCAAAATTTTTCATATCTAAGCACATTTTCAATGGGGCTTTTGTTATAGCATATTCCAGGAGGTAAAACTAATAGTCTTATGTACATACAAGCTACAAACAACCAATAAACAACAAGGTTGAAGAAAACCTAAACATTAATCAAATCCTATGTCTTTAAACACAAATGGGATACAATCCTAGGTTTACACACGAAAAAAGAGAAAAGGAATTCGAAGACGTACCTTAGATCGTCGGGGAAGGGATCAACATCTGAAATCAGAGAGAATCGCAACAGGAGGGGGGGGGGTTTGTGTGCCGGATAAGTAAAAAAAATATGACGTTTGAGAATAAAATCCTTTTTATAGGGCCTCTCTAGAAGTGAGGCACGACCGTGCCTACGGGAGAGGCACGACCGCGCTGAGAAGAAAGGGGCACAACCGTGCCATGACAAGGTACGACCGTGCCTGTTGCCCAGCAGACACAGAAACCAGATTTTTATGAAGAGTATGCCAAACCCGACTGCGATTCTTCCTCATTAAAATTCCTAAAAATTCAGAAGACATACCTAAGACATTCCAATCATCAACCAAAATCCGCTTGATCGAAAACACGTCCCGATAACCTAAACTCAAAAAAATGATAAAATCCTAGAAAAAGAAAAATAAAAACACGAATATAAAAATAGAAATAAAATCTAAGAAATGTTACCCATGATGATACCGAAACATGCTAAGTTTATTAACGAGTCGTTAGCTAGACTCAAGTCCCCGAATTAATTAGTCCATGGGGTGGAGGTCCACTACCTTCAATGCCGAGTCAACCGGTCCGTCAATGTATGGCTTGAGATGATGACCGTTGACTTTGAAGATCCTCCCATCTTCATTCTCAATCTCGACGGTCCCACAAGGAAACACATCCCTAGCTGTGTAGGGACCCGTCCACTGGGACTTTAACTTCTTGGGAAACAATCGCAACCTAGAGTTGTAAAGTAGCACACGAACCCCCACTTGGAATTCCTTCTTGTCCTTCAAGCACCAGTCAAGCAAAATCTTGGTGCGCTCCTTGTAAATCGTGGAGTTTGCATAGGCTTGATTCCTCAACTCATCAAGCTCGTGAAGCTGAGTGAAACGGTTCTCACCCGCACTCACCAAGTCAAGATTCACCGCCTTCAATGCCCAATAAGCCTTGTACTCTAAATCCACTGGAAGATGGCACACTTTCCCATAGATCAACCTAAATGGTGTGGTACCAATAGGCGTCTTATACGCAGTCCGGAAAGCCCAAAGTGCATCATCTAACCTGTCTGACCAATCCTTACGGTTCTGACCAACCGTTTTCTCAAGAATCCTCTTTATGCCCCAGTTCATGACCTCTACCTGTCCACTGGTCGGTGGATGGTAGGCTGTGGAGAATCTATGGTTCACACCATATTGTGATAGCGCTTTCTCCAACTGGGAGTTACAGAAATGAGTCCCACGATCACTAATAAGGGCTTTGGGGGCACCAAAGCATGAGAACAACTTCTTCAGAAATTGGACAACCACCATAGCATCATTAATAGGCAAGGCTTGAGCCTCCGCCCACTTTGAAACATAGTCAATAGCCACTAGGATATAACGGTTTCCACGAGAAGCTGGGAAAGGTCCCATGAAATCAATACCCCAGACATCAAAAATCTAACAAATCCGGATGCTGTTCTGGGGCATCTCGTTCCTCGACGAAATGTTGCTCGCCCACGGGCAAGCCTTACAAGCTCGGATCATCTCATGAGCGTCTCGGAAGATGGTAGGCCAGAAGAAACCGACGTCAAGGACCTTCTTCGCAGTCAAGGTAGGTCCATGGTGTCCGCTTTTTCGGCCCTCATGGCAGTGTCTAAGCACCTGTGGTGCCTCATCACCAAACACACACCTGCGCACGATCTTATCAGCCCCGACTCGAAACAGATAGGGATCCTCCCAAAGATAATGCTTCACATCCGCAAAGAACTTTCGCTTCTCTTGATGCGTTAAACCCTTAATCACAATCCCACTAGCAAGAAAGTTTGCAAAATATGCAAACCAAGGACACTCCTCATCCTGTGTCTGTATGTGCATGAGAGACTCATGGGGGAAATTGTCATTTATGGATGACCCCACAAGCTCAGATGAAGCTGAGCACTCAATACGAGACAAGTGGTCCGCAACGACATTCTCCGCACCCTTTTTATCGCGGATCTCATTGTCAAACTCCTGAAGCAGCAAAACCCACCGAACCAGTAGGGTTTGGCATCCTGCTTGCTAAACAGGTGCCAAAGAGCTGCATGATCAGTGAATACAATGGTATTTGATAGGACAGAATAAGACCTGAATTTATCGAAAGCGAAGACAACGACGAGGAGCTCTTTCTCTGTCGTGGTGTAATGCTCCTGTGCGTCGTTAAATGTCTTGCTCGCATAATAAATCGGGTGATACTGCTTCTCTCTCCTCTGTCCTAAGACCGCCCCAACAGCGAAATCACTCACGTCACATAAAATCTCAAATGGCAGCTTCCAATCAGGGGCCACCATGATAGGGGCATTCACCAACTTCTCCTTCAACATGTTGAATGCACTAACGCAGTCATCGGAGAACACAAACTAGGCTTCCTTCTCAAGAAGCTGGGTCATCGGTCGGGCAATCTTAGAAAAATCTGTAATGAAGCATCTGTAAAAGCACGCGTGACCAAGGAAACTCCGAATAGATTTCACAGAAGTGGGTGGGGGCAGCTTAGATATGGTATCAATCTTCGCTCGACCAACCTCAATCCCCGCTCGTGAAACCTTGTGCCCAAGCACAATGCCCTCCTTCACCATGAAGTGGCACTTCTCCCAATTCAACACCAGGTTGGCCTCCTCACACCTGGCCAACATCCTCTTCAGATTCCCGAGACAATGATCGAAGGAACTCCCAAAAACAGAAAAGTCATCCATGAAAACCTTCATGGAGTCCTCAATCATATCATGTAAAATGGCCACCATGCAACGCTGGAATGTGGTCGGAGCATTACACAATCCAAAGGGCATCCGCCGATAAGCAAATGTGTCGTAGGGACATGTGAATGTCGTCTTCTCCTAGTCCTTAGGAGCAATCGAGATCTGAAAGTAGCTAGAGAAGCCATCTAGGAAACAATAGAACATCTTCCCTGACAATCTCTCCAAGATATGATCAATGAACGGGAGTGGAAAATGGTCCTTCCTAGTAGCATCATTGTAATCGATGCAAACTCTCCAACCTGTGACTGTACGAGTAGGAATCAGCTCATTCCTATCGTTGGTGACAACAGTCATACCTCCCTTCTTGGGAACAACCTGAACTGGGCTAACCCAGGGTGAATCAGAGATGGCATAAATCAAACTAGCATCGAGTAGCTTAATCACTTCTTTCTTCACCACCTCTTGCATGTTCGGGTTCAACCTCCTCTGGTGCTGCACAACGGGCCTGAAATCATCCTCCATAAGGATCTTATGGGTACAAAAATATGGATTAATTCCCTTAATGTCCATAATCCGCCATGCAATGGCCTGCTTATGCTGCTTCAGCACCTCCAATAGCCTCTCCTTCTCATCACTCGTCAAATAAGACGCAATAATAACGGGTAATCGAGACTCACCATCTAAAAAGGCATACTCCAAATGGCTCGGGAGCTCCTTAAGCTCAACAGGTGGTGGGTCCTCAACAGAAGGCCGCTCTTTCGGCTCAGACTCTCTATCAACAATCTCAAATACCTCTGGACACAGTGGGATCTCATAGCCCTTTAGGCCATACACCTGCTCCATGAACTGATCCTCACCAACTGGATCTAGTGTCTCCCTTCTACAATCTGCATGTCTAGGGACTCTTCCTCAACTGTGTCCTGGAGATAATCACTCACGCACGAATATACAGTCTCGACGAAATAGTGTGAATCATCCTGATTCTGGGTGTGCAGCATGGATCTCCCAACGTCAAAGGTCACCTCCTCTTCTTCCACCCTCCGTGTAAACCGGCCCGAATACACATCAATCAGGGCCTTGGCGGTGGCTAGGAATGGCCTAGGATAATAGGGACATTCTTGTCCTCATCCATGTCCAGAATCACAAAGTCTAAAGGAAACACAAAACGATCAACCTTAACCAACATATTCTCCACTATCCCGCGCGGATACTTGACCAAACGATCGGCCAACTAGATACTCATGCGTGTCGGTTTAGGTTCTCCCAACTCAAGCTTAGCAAATATCGCATATGGCATGAGGTTAATGCTAGCACCAAGGTCAGCTAAGGCATTGCTGACCGAAAAGCTCCCTATCAAACAGGGGATGGTGAAACTCCCCGGATCGCTCCTCTTCTCGGGCAGTTGTTCTGAAGCACGACCGAACACTCCTCATTCAGTGTCACATGAGATAACTCCTCCAATTTCCTCTTGTTCGTGTGGATGTCCTTCAAGAACCTCGCATACTTAGGCATCTGAGCTAGAGCATCCACAAATGGCAAATTGATATGCAACTTCTTAAACAACCCCAAAAACTTACCATACTGCTTCTTCATCTTCTGTTTCTTCAATCTGCCTGGGTATGGAACGGGGGAAATGTAATCTCTCACAGCCTCTCGAGGGCGCGATGTGCTCGTCGGCTTACCCCTCGGTGGTGTCTCATCCGGAATCTCAATCACAACCTCCTCCTCGAATGACTCATGTAAAGGGACCGGTGGATCTGGTCCTGTGTCTCTACCGCTCCTCAAGGTGATGGCCTTCACATGGGCATTAGGATTGGCCTCAGTGTTGCTAGGCAGGCCACCTAGAGGTCTCTCAGAAAGAAGCTTCACGATCTGCCCAACCTGATTCTCTATGGTCTGGATCGAAGCTTTCTGATTCCTCAGCTCAGTCTCGTGCGTATGAAAACGCTCCTCTATGTAACGGTTCTTCTTCTCGGCCAACTGATTATGACTCTCCGAGTTGGCAAGCAGCCTTGTAACCATGTCCTCCAAACTGGATTTACCCTCAGATGCGGGCGGAGGACTGCTGCTAGAACCTTGGCCGTGAAACTGGCCCTGATGAGGTCTGGAATTGGAACCCTGTCCCTGAGACCGGTGGGACTGATATTGGAATGGTGGGCGCTGAGTGAATCCGGGTGGGTTCTGGCCGCTGTTGCCAGACTTCCAACAGAAGTTCGGGTGATTCCTCCATGCCAGATTATATGTGTTGATGTAGGGATTGTTCTGGGGATAATTCTGGTTAGACATGAAGTCAACCTGCTCGTGGGTCCATAGATCCCCAATCTGACAGGCACTCATGGGATGCGCCCCACCACATAACTCACACAAGGACTGGGCCTTGTGGACCTGCATATGATCGATCTTGGTGGAAAGTGCTTCCACCTGGGCAACTAAAGAGGTGATTCCATCCACGTGATGGACACCCTGCCTCTGAGTCCTCGCTCGGGAAGTATGTTGCGTATAGCTCTTCGACGCCACCTTCTCCAACAAGTCATACGCCTCCTGGGGTGTCTTTGTTCCAATGTCTCCACCCGCGTATAAGTCGATTAGCTGCCTCCCTGTCATATCTATACCATTGTAGAAGATCTCACACTGTTGCCACTTCAGCAATGCATGGTGGGGAACTTTCCTCATCAGTTCCTTGAATCTCTCCCATACTTCACAGATCGTCTCCCCGTCATCCTGCTAGAAAGAAGGAATCCTAGCCCTCAATTTTGTTGTTTTCTCCGGAGGGAAGTACTTTTCTAAGAATTTAGCAGCCATCTGGTTCCAAGTACTAATGGACCTAGGGGGAAGTGATAGTAACCAAGCCTTGGCTCCATCCCGTAAGGAAAACGGGAAAAATCGAAGCCGAATAGCATCGTCGGTAGCGTCACGGATTTTGAATGTGGCGCAAATATCTAAGAAACCGGCCAGATGAGTATTGGGATCCTCGTGATCCTTGTCGTCAAACTGCCACATGTTCTGCACCATCTGTATGATGCTGAATTTGATCTCAAACTGATGCGCTCCAGCAGTCGGCCTATTGATGCTCGACTCCAAACCCTCAAGTGTCGGTTTGCTAAAAGCCGAAAGCGTCCGCCCCGCATCCGCGTCCGCCATTTCTTCTACCTCGTCAACAACAACCTCGTCAGTAACAACCTCGTCAAGCTCGAGTAACTGGGCCACTAATCGGGAACGGCTCGCAATCTCTGATGAAGATCGCGCTACGGCTCGGAAGACGACTCAATAACCTCCTCGGCGGGAGTTGAGGACATACACGATCTGCAAGACAAGTTAGATTTAAATGGACGAACCTAAAAAGAAAAGAAAAACAAGTTAGACAAAATAATAATTACAATGAAAATAAATAAATAAAGAAAAGAAAAAAAAATGAAAGATAAATTGGAAATAAAATTAACTAAAATATCAAATTGGAATGCAAAAATAGCTATACACGAAAGTTGCAAATAACAATCAAGAAGATACGATATGCACAAAAATATATAATAAATGACTAAAAATCAATTCCAATCATTCTCGCAAAACTGTATCCCCGGCAACGGCGCCAAAAACTTGATGTGTTAAAGTTAGATATAAATTTTTATAGGTATTTTTCACACAATTTGAGTTTTAAAAAGGGTTTTCACCAAAGACTAATCACACACACACCGGGCAGTGTACCCGTCGGATGGCAATATAGTAAAGGTAAGAACCGGATATCAATTCGTGGACACGGTGGAATGCGATAATAAACCGGAACTAAGATTCAATCAAGTGATGGTAAAAAGATATTTTGAAGAGTTTGTTTAATTAACTAACATGCAATTTATATAATACTAGACTAAAATCACAAATCAAACAATCAAGGAGAAAAGATCACTTCGGTGTCGAATCCATCTAGAATACATTCAATACACTCATAGAAACATGACAAATACACGAAACATAGATTGACCAAATTCTCGTCAAAGACATCTAATCAAATGACCATTCGGAAAGCTAGAATGAATAACACAAACTAACCACCTAAAATCATGCAATGAAGCTCACGTGTTGTAATCTTGTCAATGTTTATAAAGATTGAACTAGCTTCTGATTAAGGTACACCAATCCAACAACTAGTTGGAAAGATAATATGAGAAACATACTACCCACCTCAAGTTGATTTAATTAGACAACCACATGCATTTCTTCAACATATAATGCCCATACAAAGGTCATATCAATTAGGAGAATGCGTCAACAAATCCTAGACAAACATAAAACTAATCATGAAACACCATAACAAACACTTTGTCTTTCCAAACATAAGCATAAGGATACACATACAAGAATCATAAATCATAGACAAGACTTCATCCACCATTCCTAGTCAAATACCATAAACTAGCATACAAACATACACTAATCCATGAATACAAGCATAAACCATAAGTTTTCCAACATAATATGGCATACACAAATACAAGCCTTGAAAACAACTTTAGATACTTGAATACATAATTTCATTGAAGAATAATCATATGATTGTCATAACATTAACATAATAATTGCCAATAATCCATGAATGTTGTCAAACGATTCTAAACTTCATCTAAACCAAAGTGAACAAGAGTTTTAGCTCATCAGGAGCACAAGAATGACAAATAAGCAGGGAAAAATACTAAGAAACATGCTATGAAAACAAGAATCAAACCACTCCTACAAGCTTAGATGTTGTTGTTGTTGATGTATGGTGATCCTCTTGATGTTGTAATCCCTCCAAGATGCTTGAAATATGGCTGGAACAAGGCTGGTTCGGAGCTCAAACAATAGGTTTTTGCTCTGGTTGCTGAATGTCTGAATGAGAGAAGGGCTTCTGCTTTTATAAACTGAAGGGGGCACGACCGCGGCAGGAGGGAAGGCACGACCCTGCCTGTCACTTGGGCGCGACCATGCCCAAGAACTAGCACGGCCGTGGGACAGACGGTTGACCGATCCGGAGCTTCTATTGAGTCCCATTGAACGAGGTAGTACGGCTCTGGGATCATGTTTCAGATTCACGGGGTTACACACAGCCGTGGGGGCGTTGGAGCCCGGTTATGCTCTAGGACATGGCTCGCGCAAGGTCGTGTCAGATACGGGGCGCGACCGTGCCTAGGGTTTGGAAGACTGGCATGACCGTGCCACATAGGGACACGGCCGTGCCTCCAATTCAGAAACCCTAAAACTTCAACTTTTATCATGGAATTTCCATGTTTGTTCACTCAGCTTCACAAAAACCTACAAATCTGAAAATGAAGCAAATAAGTGTCTAAACGTTGAAAATAATCAAGAATTGATCGTGAAATGAGTGAAGTTTTGTGCCAAAAAGATTTGTAAATTCTGACACATCACATGACCTAGGAATTGGACTTCCCTAAGCCAGAACATGCATTTGGAGAACTTAGCGTATAACTTTTCCTTCTTCAGAGCTTCTAACACCTCTTTCAAGTGACATGCATGATCACCCTCATTCTTTGAGTAGATGAGGATATCATCGATGAACACTATTACCGATCGGTCCAACATCGATCAACACACCCTATTCATCAAATCCATGAACACCGCAGGGGTGTTTGTTAAGCCGAAGGACATCATGCGGAATTCGAAATGTCCATAACACGTGCGAAACGCGGTTTTCGGTATGTATTCGTCCCTCACCTTCAATTGATGGTACCCGCATCGAAGGTCTATTTTAGAGAACCAACTAGCGCCCTGTAACTGATCAAACAGGTCGTCTATCCTTGGCAAAGGGTACATGTTCTTCACCATGCTTTTGTTCAACTCCCTGTAGTCAATACTTATCCTCATAGAGTCGTCTTTCTTCATCACAAACAAGACCAAGGTGAGATGCTCGGTCATAAAAATCCCTTCTCAAGTAACTCGTCTAGTTGTGGCATAAGTTCAGTCATCTCCACTGGTGCTAGTCGATATAGAGCCTTGGATATGGGCTGGGCATCTGGTACAAGGTCAATTCAGAACTTAATTTCTCGGTCACGGGGTATTCCAGGAAAATCCTTTGGGAACACCTCCGGATACTCACGCACCATGGGTACATCGTCTAGTTCCTTCACCTCCTTACATTTGTCAATCACATACACCAGATAGGCCTCGCATCCGCGCCTCAAGTAATCTGTTGCCTTAATCATCGAGATGACATTGGGCATCTGGATGTCATGATCCCCGAAGACCTTGACTTCGCTACCATCCGGAGCTTTGAGTCGGATTATCTTTCGCTTACATATAATCTGCGCTTCGTTGGCAGTTAGCAAATCCATACCCAAAAAGACATCAAATCCTCCCAGGACCATGACAAACAACTTGACGGGGAACCTACAGCCTTCTACTTTTATAGTGGCATTGTCAACTACATCTGTCACTCTCGTGGTCTTACCTTCAACGGTTTCTACACTGAAGGCTCTTGCTAATTTATTGACCGTGTACTTTACCCGTTGTAGAAAGTAACAAATATAAAGCTCTTACTGGCACCCGAATCAAATAATATTGAAACAAAAGTGTTGTCAAGGATGAACGTACCTGACGCCACATCGGGGTCTCCCTGGCCTATCCTTGCGTCAGTGCATACGCTCCAGTCTTCGCTCGGGGCCTCTCCTCTTTCTTTTCTGTGCCCTTCTCTTTCCCAGCTTCTCCCATCCTTGGCTTAGTGCATTCCCGGCTCATGTGACCGTTCTCCCCATAGTTAAAACATTTGAATCCTTGTGCGCATTCACAGAAGTAATGTCCGGTCTTGCCACATTTGAAGCACAGATTCGACCCCAATCTACATTCACCCATATGCTTTCCCCCACACTTTTCACAAACAGTCAGCTCGTTCACTCTTGCCTATTTATGCTGAGCTCCAAATAGCTTCCCGTTAGCTCGCTTGGCAGGAAAGCTCAGTTTCTTCCTAGGCTCTTTAATAGCGAGAACATTCAGTGCCAGGACATCATGCACCACGCCACTCAGTTCTACTAAAGAATCGTAGGTAGTAGGAGCGTTTGCCTTAACATATGTACGAACCTTGTCCGACAGCCCTTGTATATAGCAGACAATCTTCCTCTCCTCGGTCGTGATGAGGTGTGGCACAAGACGTGCCAGTTCATTGAACCGAGTGGCGTGTAACACCCAAAATTTACACCCGATTTTAACTTTCAAAATCATGCGGAAAATAGGTCCCATTTAACACCCTTGACAAAAAGACACATGTTAAATACAACAAATGACAACGACATTAATTGTTTTAACACATCTAACCAACATCTCCAAAACAAAAAACAAGTTAAAAGACTCCTAACCGGAGTTTTAACTCCAACCGTTAACATCCACACAAAATATAAGAATGAGAATCCATCTGACACGAAGCGTGATCCGAGACTTCAACCGGAGCTTTACCTACAAAAAAACACCTTAAAACAACTATTAGTAATGATATACGACCCCCATGTGAGCCCCCCGGGCCCTTACAACAATAATCGACCAAAAACGACATTTCAACAATTTGGGCATAAATGTGGCCGTAAACAGCCCCTTGTGGCCGTAAATTACTCCGTCCCGCCGTAAATTACTCCAGTCCAAAATCAGCCAAATTGTTTTGCAAATTTTTAGCCTTTCCGACCCTCCCGACTCGACCCCCAGTCATTTTAAGTAACCAACAACATTTCCTGAATGTTTTAAACACCTAACAACCCTACCATACTTTCTTGTGAGGCTCCAAAGACCTCAAAACACCATAAATGACTATGTGAAGTTCAAGACCTCAATTAACTTTTGTGTGAGGTTCTAAGACTTCAAATACCACAAAACGACTTATGAAGTTCATGACCTCAAATAACTACCATGTGAGGTTATTAGACTTCAAACTCCTCTACATGAGGTTCTAAAGACCTCAAACGCCACAACACAACTTTGTGAAGTTCATGATCTCAAATTAATTTCGTGTGAGGTTCACAGACTTCAAGCAACAACGACATTAGTGAAGTTCAAAGACTTCAAGCTACATTGACATAATTGAGGTTCATGACCTCAATTCCACCAATTGCATTTTACTTTGACTCTTACCACATATTAGTCAAATTACACCAAATCACCACATTCCACAATTTAGTTTGAGTATTTACCACATAAGTCAATTTACACCAACACACCACATTACCCAATTTAGTTTGACTCTTTACTACATAAGTCAAATTACACCAATACACCACATCCCACAATTTAGTTTGACTATTTACCACATAAGTCAAATTACCACATTTGTTTGACTCCAAACCACATAAGTCAAATTCACCAAATTACTACATTTGTTGGACCATAAACCACTTAATTAATTTGTTTGATTCTAAACCACATAAGTCATTCAAAAACTTTATCACCATACTACAATGTGAGGTTCATGGACCTCAAGCGCCTAAACACCCTCCCCTGCATACATTCCTCATATGCAAGTTTACCAAAACAACATATGCATAATTTCACACATGATAGTAAACAAATCAACATGTATAACACTATATGTGTTTACTACCACCTATCATTACTAAGTAAGTGCAAAGCACTTACTTTTAGCTAGACACGATTCCACTAGGTCTTCCAAGCTAGCTCATTTAACGCCTTGATTACCTAGCAATCAACTTGCATTTAGTAATCATACAATCTCAATTCATTCACCATATTGAGATTCATGATATACCTATGATCTAAAGATCAAAAACCCAAGTTAATTTTGTTAACACAAACTTAACCAAACCTCCAACACCTAATTTAACCTTTCAACCCATATTGACCCGTTTGACCCATTAAAGTCAAATCCCATCTTCACCAATTCACCATTTACAAGTGGAGGTCTAACACCCAACCTAGACCTTAAACAAGTTTGAAACCTCCCTACACAACATTCATCCATTTTGACCCATTTGGGTTTTCACCCAATTCCACCCAAAACCTCAAATTTATAATTCACCAAATTAAAAGAGGTTTCTTACGCAATCATGTGTCGATTAACATCCAAGACACTTAATCACCCTCAATTTATCATCCAAACATTCCAAATCAAAAATCCCCAATTTACTACTCAAGAACCCTAATTTCTCATAATCGAAATTACATGATTCTAGGATGTTAAACACCTCCCAACACCCTTAGTTAAGCTAGATAACAAGTTATCTATCATCAATTTCACCCAATACAACCCCAAATTCATTTTCATCAAAAACCCATCAAGAACACCATTGATGAAGCTTTAGAGGTGATAGAACTACTTACTTGATGTTTGGAAGAAGCTGAACACTTCAATTCATCCAGATTCTTCATGCAAACACCTTGATCTTTAATCTCAGCTCCTTCCCCGTTTATCCCTTCTCAAAATCGCAACACACACTCTTAAATGAGTGTGTGTGTGTGCGCGCGCCTTCCACCCTTCTAAAATCTGAGTTTTCAGATTTTTCACTTTAGGCCCCTCTAATTCAATTTTTGGCCCTTTAATAGAAACTAGTCAAAACTCCACTTAATTTGCAACAAACCCCCAACTTTCCTTCATATTTATTTACACCCTTATAATATGTTTAACATATTATATTATAAACCCGAAAGTTGGTTCGTTGCATGGTGTACTGCCGATTGGTCATTCTTCCGCTTTTCAACCCCATACTCTCCCTCTTCACCTTCTCGGTCTCATTCCATGAACAAAAGTTTTTAATCACCTGAGTTTTCAGTTCATTCCACATCATCGAGTCAGCAGGCTCATCCCCTTTTGCCTGCAATACCTTCCTACCAATGAGATGCTTCCTCCCTTAAGGAGTTAGCAGCAAATTTCATAATTTGATCAGTTCGGCATTCGCTTAGACGGATGGCGGCTTCCATACGGATCACCCAGTAAAATGTAGCCACCGCATTTTTCTTCCCAGTCAGTACCAATGGGTCACATGCCTTGAAGGACTTATAGTCGCAACAGCGTGCAAGCGACGTGTTAGTTGCCTCACTGATTAGGGCACCAGTTGCCGGGTTAGTTCCGCCTGCCCCGTTAACTTTCTTCAATCCTTCAACCAACAAGTCTGTCAAGGACGCCTTCATCAATTCTGTAAATTCCCAGGCTAGGGCCGCTTTCAACTCCGACTCGAAGGTAAAATGTTGTTCTTCAACGGGAGTCTTTACAGTTTCGCGCACACTGTTTTTCGGCTCCGTGTGAACGCTTCCTTCCTCACTGTACTCCTGACGAGCAGGATTCCTACCACGACCACCGGTACGGCGCCCACCACGCCTTCCGTTCTTTCGTCCCGCCCTTTCATTATACAAGACAAAGAATCCAATGTCATCACACTAGTTAACAAATAGAATTCAACAAGTATTGTATGATGTTAATATACACTTGCCATCTGCAATTAACCATTACACTACCTTTTGACTTCCATTTGACCACCTTTATGATTTCATCAGAACACAAGTCATATCCTAATACGTTCTAAGGCATACTATACATACACTACTTTTATACCAGATGTTGTGGCTCGAGTTACCCGTACTGGCATCCGTTCTTAATCCCATTCACAATTTAAGTTCAGACACAGGGAGTGTCCAAATCTCTCAAAATATTGTCTAATACCAACTTATAAGGCCCCAAACTAGGGAGGCCTCACAGTTTGGATTTACTCATTCACATACAGTTCTTAAACTCGAATATCATTAACGCAGCGGAAAACCTTTCTTTCAAATATAACATGAACATGTTCATCGTATCAAAACATTAACATTGTCTCAACATAACCGTAACATAAACATAGTCGTAAACGGGATGCGAGTCTTCTTAATCAGTCAGGTAACTCTTCTCGCTTGCCAAGCATCACTATCCATCATCAACACTTGTCCTTAACCTAAATGTGCATACTAAAAGTCAGCTACGCTAGTGAGTTCTAACTTTTATCATCAACCATTTGCCAAAAACATAACATTTAACATCATTAATAAAAGCGCACGTAAACAGGCAATAACATAACATAACAAGTAAGTCAACAAACATATTGAATCTGCGTCTTCTCGTAACTTCAAGTACGATACCTCATACGACATCCATACCAAACTTCAAGTACGGCATCACAAGGATGGCACGTACCAAACTTCAAGCACTGTACCCCGTCAGGCACAAGAACCAAACTTCAAGCACTGTACCCTGTAAGGCACAAGTACCAAACTTCGTAAACTTCTTTTGGCAAACATTTCATAAACACATTTAATCACTTTACTTCCAATACATCGTTCATAAACCTCGTTTCATAAAACGTCACATCGTTACGTATGCACACAAGCCCAGAAACATTATTTAAAACATTTAAAAGAGGGCTCTAGAACTCACGAGAGATAAACACGGTCAAATGTCTCTAAAGAATCTTCTAACCTATACGTACACAACCTAATCTTAGCTTTACATACAACTCATTACATTTTACCCCTTCATACCGGGTACCTTAAAAGTACTCGACACATTCCTGAGAACTTAGCAGTTCTCGGCTTAAGGGAACTTCTCGAAAGTTTTCCCGTGAACTAAAGGGTTCATCTGATTTAAGAGAGGGCAGTGAACTTGAGGTTCTTGGCATCCATTTTCCCCGAGAACATGACCCGAGAACTAGCACCGAGATCATGGCCCGACTACTATTCCCGAGAACTTCAGCCGTGAACTCTCTGTTCTCACCCCAAACCCTAGTTTGCATGGATTCAGATCTGGATCAATTAAATCATCAAGCTTGAAACTTTTAACTTTCAAAACCTGAAGTCTTTTTACTGTTTAACCCATAAAGACCCGACCTTTACACGTAAGAACCCTTTTCAAGGAAAAACTTAGAAAAAGGAGAGATTCTTACCTCAAATTGACTCCTTCCTTCAGCAAACCATCACTCAAGTAGTGTAGCAAGGTAGAGGGTTAATTTTTAGCTCAATCCAAAGCTTTCTCTCTATACGGTTTCTCTCTCTAGAAGTGGTATGGAGCTTGAATTAGAAATGGGGAAAAGCATATATGTAGGCTAGGGTTTAAACACACCCTCTCCTCTTATTCTCGCCCCAGGGTTGCGGCCCAGCTAGCGGCCCATGAGCCCATCCTTTTCTCCCCTTTATATCGTCTTTATCCCGCTTATTGCTTTGTCGTTATTTTTGGGATCTTACAGGGCATGGGTCGGGGCATGGAATGGGTCATGGGTTGAGGCATGGGTTGGGTCATGGGTCTGATCAATGTTCGACTTATGGGTCAGGTCATGGGTTGGGTTATGGGTCGGGTTATGATTCTGGTCATGGGTCGGGTGATATCGCCCAGACGGTCTATATAAAAACTAACAAAACCTAACCTAGACTCCTAAGTAATAAATGGAGTACCTTCGACTAAACCGCACTGACAAGCAAGTGTACCTATCGAGTGTAGCACAGCTTAATGGTAACCCGAGTTATCGAACCCTAGAGACATTACTATAGCTAAACTAGACTCTGACTCGGACTAAAGATCGATGATTGGGGGTTAGCTACATTAAAGATTAACTAAGAATGCGGCAAACAAAGGTCGACTCAAATATCAAGACAAAGTAATAAGGTGAAATCAGAAGATGGGAAGAATACCACCTAGGTCGGAATCCTGCTTACAAAGTACAACTTCTACCGGTTCTGGAAACTAAGATGGATCTCGGTTTCTACTAAAGACTACCTAGTGGACCCCTAATCACTCTCAGGGTGTCACCAACTAAGCTACCTAAAGTGTACTAAACTCACCAGATGGTTAGATCACCTCTCGGGTATTTCCATCGAATGATAATGTACCCTAAAGACAGATCACCTTTCAGTCTCACTGTCCATGATACATTCAAAGAATGTATGGGGTAATCTCAGGTTAACAACGATGATTCGAACTAGCAACAATCACTAAACACCTAATACTAACGTCCTTTTAGACTGTTAACACTCGGATTCCTAATGACGAAGACTAGACAATTAATTCTCACCTCTCGTGTATTGAACTAGGACACACACTCAATCTAATCAAGGATTAACCAACACTCCGATGGATTACTACGTCTAGCAAACCACTCAGGTCACAAGCAATACGCAAACAACCTAAACATGCATCTATTAATGAAAGACATTCAACAAGACAACATGAGAAACATTAATCAACACAAAACCAGATTAAAGCATGCATATTCATCACAATAATCAACTCAAGATCTTTTACAAAATCATAAAACCATCAAATAGAATCCAAAAATCAATAAAAATCAATACTTTACAAAGTAATCATCAAAAGACCTAGGCAGTATCAATGTTTTAGCCTAGATTCATGTTTAGAACATTCAAACAGAAGTAAATGAGCATAAACATGGTTCAAACACATAAATCAGAGATAAAGATTCAAACTTGAAAACCGAATCGCTAATACAACGAACCCGGAATCAAAAGTCTTCAACTTTGCACTTCAATCGACCTCCTAACTCCCAAAATTGCCTTTAAGAACTGCTCTGACGGCCAAAAATTGATGATAATGACAATGAAAGAGTCCTAATCTATTAAACCATGAAAATAGGTCAAAATTTATGAATCTGGGGCACCTCGTGTACCGCGAGGCCCAGACGGAAGCTCCCTCGCGTACCGCGGGGAACAAAATAGTCACACTGATTTCCTGGTCCCTCGCGTACAGCGAGAGAACGGAACCAACCTCTCATGTACCGTAAGAACTATCTATAAATTTGAACTCCTCCTGTCGAAACACACCAAATCCATATATTATGGGCCCCGTAACTAATTTTGTAGCCCGAGATATGCTTCTTCTAAGTTTGGACTTTTTCGTAACTTTTGCCGTCCTCATCTCGGGTTCTCGTGTGCTCGTTTCTTCACACGTCTTGATCGTTTAAGCACCAATTCTTCCCGAAATACCTACAAAACATAACATAACTAAGTAAAATCTATAAATGACTCAAAACAACAATAAAACTATACGAAAACGCTACGAAATACAAGGGAAATGCATGTGTGCTTTGCAACACGTCAAACATCCCCACACTTAACCTTTTTTCGTCCTCAAAAAAGTCTTCAATGGAATCAGAACTGAGATCTAACTTAACAACTCATCAGTTACCAATTAGCCAAACATAATCACGCGTTAAAAAGCAATAATTAGTATTTTTATCTGATTAAACGCAATCACTAACTTTCAAGCCCCCGTAAAGTGTTCTAATATTACATTACCAAGCATATCAATCAATCTATGTGACTCACACATAACAGTTACAGCTCTACCTACTCCCGTCTCATGGTCATGTTTAGACACGGATCAAACCATATAGATTTACCCTACCACGTTAAACTAAAATTTACAGGTTTTAGAAATCAGATGAAATCATGAATGAAGGTAACACCTAGACTAGAGGCGTTTCAACCAAGTCACTATCCCAGAAGGTAACACATAGACTAGGTTATATTCAATTAAGCACATAAGAATCACTTAGGGGTGTTTTCTCTAAGTGGCCATCCCGGAGGGTAACACATAAGCAAAACTCAGTATTCTAACAAATAAGCTCATGAATTATAGAATTTATGGATACGGGCGTCACCAAACTCGGATTTATTCTCATAAAAAGAGAGTGGTGTGGCAAAAATTTCAAAAACCCCTGAATTTTAACTTAACGTGTTACCTATCACCCTATGTTGACAGTTTCAGAATTACTGACACCCTAAGATGAATACCCACACGATATCCTGATTTTAACATCAATTAATTCCTAAACAACACAAACATAATATTTAAGCGTTACTAGCTAGCTGGGTCTACCAAAACATCACTAATTAGACGCTTTTTCTATTATTTATATCATTTAAATTCAACAAAGTAGATCCAGTTGTACTATCTTTTTTCAAGTATAAGCAGTTATTTCCAAAGACATTTTAAAAAAATTTTAATATTTTTTTTGTATTTTTGAATTTTTATAGGAAAGACAAACTAGACTAAACTAGACACTCACATCCCCACACTTGAAAGACACATTGTCCTCAATGTGAAGCAAGACACAACTAAAAATAAAAATATAAAAATAAAATAGGAAGCGACTTAGCTGGTAATGTATATGCTCTCGAATTAAAAATCCAGCTTCGTTCATCCTTATGTGCACCGTATAGCATTTCGGCCGCTATTGCACAGACTGTCGGGTTGCCTTTACAAACTTCATATAGAGAAACAAACTCAATGGGTGGAATACACATAGACATGAACGCCACAGCAAATTAGATCATCGGTTACGAATGGTCTTCTAAGTTCTCCCATGGTCATGGTAGTCAGATGGTATGAATGGTGACAATGGATGATGTGATAATGGATGGTGTGAATGATAGTGGTGGTTATAGATGGTGGATAGAGTATGATGGATGATGATGGTGGTGAGAGTGGTGAATGGTGAACGAAGTTATGGGAAAACAAGGAAGAAGGGTAAATCCAGCACTCCCCCGCGTACCGCGAGAGAAAGGGTAGCACTCCTTGCGTACCGCGAGGAGGCAATTTTTAAGCCGGCCCCAACCTTTGTCCTTCGCGTACCGCGAGAGAAAGTTATAAGGGACTCGCGTACCGTGAAAGCTTGCTGGTAACAGAGAGTTAAGAGGGTTTTTGTACTTAGAAAATTTTTGACCCCTCAAACTTTTTATTCACCCAAATTCCATAAAAACCTATTCCAAGCATAAAAACATATGTAAAAATACCTGAAACTTCATTCTTGACGATTTTCGTCACCGAATCAAGCGTGAATCCCAGCAAAACATGACAAAAACAAAAGACACAAACCGAAAAACATAGAAAAATACACTGACTTAAACCATGTAATGCACACAAACTCTACATCCCTGACACTTGCCCAAGACTCAAACACACCTATCAGGAGGCTTCTCCTTGATCCTAACCGGTACCGCCTTCATCCTCCGTGGTCTACCAGTCCTCCATATCCTCATCAAATTCCTACCTCTATCAAAACTCAAATGTATATCATATGCATCAATCCAGTCTTTCCACCTCAACTTAAATCTACCCGGTCCAAAGATGACATGGTTCAAGTATCCTAGCAAGTTGTCACCTCTAAACATCCCCACACTTGGGGTTTTCACTCTCCCTAGATCAACAAAATCACTTAACTCTCGGAGTTTCTTACGGGGCGGCCTAGATTTAGGGGATGACTCAGCTTCTATCCCCTCAGCAAGCACACAAGTAAAGGTCAAGGGCTCAATATGTGATATCACTAATGGTGTGGCCTCTAACCTCTTGCCCAGATCTTCAGGATCCTCTATACTCTCCTCAATCATCACCACACTTGGGGATTTGCCTATGATCTCATCAAATTTTGCCATCATCTCCAGCAGATCATCAGGCACCTCATCGCCGTCTTCATCCGACTCATCTAACATATTCTCCAATTCCAACGCACATTCAGATATCTCTCCTAATGGTATCATCAACTTCTCTCTCTAGATCAGAGTCCCGATGGTCACCTACGAAGGCATCAAGCATGCACACGGAGTGGCTATGCTCGCCAACATCTTTCACGGATTTCATATCATCAAAAGTTATAGACTCATTCCCCACACGAAGTGTGAGTTTCCCGTCGAAGACATCGATCATTGCCTTGGAGGTACGTAGGAACGGGCGTCCTAGGATGAGTGGGAATCTATCATCCACTTCCATATCCAGATTAACAAAATCCACGGGGAATACAAGATTACCTACTTTCACTAACAGATTCTCCTTAATTCCCCGTGGATACTTGACTGAACGGTTAGCCAAGGATATGCTCATGCGTGTCGGCTACGGTTAACCTAGGTCTAGTTGCTTACAGATAGAATAAGGCATCAGATTGATGCTAGAACCCAGATCAGCCAACGCGAGGTGTAGAGGCAAACCGCTAAGCAAACACGGGATCATGAAACGACTCAAATCCGCCATCATCTCTAGGAGTTTTGTTCTGAACCACTGCAGAACATTGCTCACTAAGTGAGACATCAGAGATCCCCTCTAGCTTCTTCTTGTTGGAAAGAAGATCTTTGAGGAATTTACAATACTTTGGCATATGCTGGAAGACCTTTATAAATGGGGGATTGACCTTGAGTTGTTTAAACATATCAAGGAAAGTACTGTATTCCCTAGCATTCTTATATGGTAGCAAGCCTGCTGGGTAGAGAACATGACTCAAGTCAATCTCGGCGGGCTTCTCCATCTCTATCTCTTCATCCACTGGCTCTTCTTCTTCTACTACCGGTGGGCTCTCCTTCCCTTATGCCCTTCTACTCCTCGTCGAAACAACATTCAACTTGGGCTCCTCTAGCATCCTAGCATCGATCTCAGCAAATTGAGCTCTCTAATTAATCTTCTGCACCTCTTCAACTGACGGAATGCCATATTCAGCATCGTGGGAGGCTTCCTTCTCAACTCTCTCCTCCTCTCTATTGCTCATGATCGACACGGCCATCACTGAAGCGTTGGGGCCCGAAGATGGACCTCCCTGTCTGTCCCTCAAGCTCTTTACGATGTCTCCTACCATGCGCTGTAAATCCTGGAATGCCGACTGCTGATTCTTCAATAAAGTGTCATAGGCATCCAGTCTCTGCTTAGCGTCACTGTCCTGCTGGACTAAATGGGCAAGCATCTGTGTCTGATTCTCTATCAACTCCTCAATCTTCCTAGTGTTAACACTGCTTCTTGTGCTCGCTCCAGCTTCTCCTCCTCCATACTGCTGCTGGCGACCATTAAACCCGGGGGGGTTATTTCCGGATCTCCATCCCGATCCATAAGTATTGTTGTCATTGTTGTACCCTCGGTTTTGGTTCTGGTTGCCAGCAAAGCTCACCTACTCCTGATGATTTACGAGGCAATCCCTGGTGTCGTGGCCTCCCCTACACACTTCACACTGCTGAGCACTGAGCTTGAGCTCCTTGATCTCATTTGCCATAGCTGCAAGAGCAGCAGCCACGCTAGTCTTCGGAGTGACCTGACACGTGCCTCTAGGAGAAGAGGCGGGTATCCTAGCACTAGGAATGGAAGTCCTAGTAGATGGCTGCTGATGTTCCGCTAGGTCGAAGCTCTCGAACATCTCCTCACACTCGTCTGGCTCGAGCTTATCCATGATATGGCCTCCCGCAGCTGTGTTGAACATTTGCTGCTTCTCGAAGGTAAGGCCATTATAGAACTTCTCCACTATATCCAGTCAGAAAGACCATGCTGGGGACATCGGCTCAACAGCATGTTGAACCACTCCCAGGCCATGTGATAAGCCTCGTAAGGATCCATCCGGAATGAATGAATTTAATCCCAAAGGTGAGCGGCCTTGGAAGGTGGACAATACTTTTTTGTAGAATTTGGCTTGAAGATCCTCCCTAGTGGTGATAGAATTGTTAGGGGGTGTCTAGCCAAGTAGATGCGTGACTAGAGAGCGAGAATGGGAAGAGACGCAAGTAGATAGCGTCCTTAGACACACCCATGATATTGAAGGTATCATATATCCGCGCGAAGCGGGACAGATGTTCGGGTGCATCCTCATCCTCAAGGCCATGAAATTGAGTGGCATGAGTGATCGTGCTCACGACACGTGACGGGATCTGCCATGTATTGGTGTTCGGAATAACGGGGCGTGTGATCGAAGATCTCACCCCGGTGACCCCATCACTGGCCCTCTGGTGCACGGTACGCCTCACTGGTGGATCACCGTCGCCCATGATAGGAAATAGAATTGGGCTAGGAGTACGTACTCGCGGGTGCGCTCGTGCAGCTCTCGTTCAGGCTCTAAAGAAGCAGAATATGGTGGTGATCCCTGCGAACGAGTGTGGTGCATAAACCGACACAAGAATAAAAGAAAATAAACAAAGACTCAAAACAGAAAGACTCGATCTTAAATTAGACTCACAGATAGGACACACAAGTAGCAGACATGACAAAGACACACAACTAAGACTCAAAAACAAATCAAACAAAAAATCACTAAAAGAACTAGTCAAAGCTAATATTGCTACTGCCAAGTGTCCCCGGCAACGGCGCCAAAAAATTGGTGTCGCCCAGACGGTCTATATAAAAACTAACGAAACCTAACCTAGACTCCTAAGTAATAAATTGAGTACCTTTGACTAAACTGCACTGACAGGCAAGTGTACCTATCGAGTGTAGCACAACTTAATGGTAAATCGAGTTATCGAACCCTGTAGTCACTACTATAGATAAACTAGAATCTGACTCGGACTAAAGATTGATGATTGAAGGGGTTGACTACACTAAAGCCTAACTAAGAATGTGGCAAACAAAGGTTGACGCAACTATCAAGACAAAGTAATAAGGTGAATTCCGAAGATGGGAAGAATACCACCTAGGTCAGAATCCTACTTGCAAAGTACAACTTCTACCGGTTCTGGAAACTAAGATGGATCTGGGTTTTTACGGATGACAACAAAAGACTACCTAGTGGATCCCTAATAACTCTCAGGGTGTCACCAACTAAGCTACCTAAAGTGTACTAAACTCACCAGATGGTTAGATCACCTCTCGGGCATTTCTAACAAATGATAATATACCCTAAAGACATATCACCTTTCAGTCTCACTATCCACGATACATTTAAATAGTGTACGGGGTAATCTCAGGTTAACAACTATGATTCGAACTAGCAACAATCACTAAACACCTAATACTAACGTCCTCTCAAACTGTTAACACTCGGATTCCTAAAGACGAAGACTAGACAACTAACTCTCACCTCTTGGGTATTAAACTAGGACATACACTCAATCTAATAAAGGATTAACCAACATTCCTATGGATTACTACGTCTAGCAAACCACTCAGGTCACAAGCAATACGCAAACAACCTAAACATGCATCTATTAATGAAAGACATTCAACAAGAAAACATGAGGAACATTAATCAACACAAAACCAGATTAAAGCATGCATATTCATCACAATAATCAACTCAAGATCTTTTACAAAATCATAAAACCATCAAATAGAATCCAAAAACCGATAAAAATCAATACTTTAGCAAAGTAATCATCAAAAGACCTAGGCAATATTAATGTTTTAGCCTAGATTCATGTTTAGAACATTCAAACAGAAGTAAATAAGCATAAACATGGTTCAAACACAGAAATCAGAGATAAAGACTCAAACTTGAAAACCTAAATCGCTAATACAACGAACCCGAAATCAAAAGTCTTCAACTTTGCACTTCAATTGTCACACCCCGACCGATGGCGGAATCATCGGGGCGGGACATGTAAGACTGTTCATAGCACATGGTTGACTAAATTGAAATATATTAAAGTCAAATTTCCATTACAAGTAATCCAAGTACAAATCAATTTCAAACAAAGAACATAAAATAACTCATAAAATTCTTGTTTTGTTTTGCTAAGTCCAAACCCTATATTGAGCACATCTTGAGTCATTCTCACATATTGGGGCCTGAAACATGAATAAAATAAAGTCAACTAAAAAGTTGGTGAGTATAACACAGTTGTATATAGATAGCATATAATTTGTAAACCAAATCCTTTACATAACATGATAAATAAGGCATTTATGGGGAGCAGCTATTGTGTAACCAAACGTACAATCAAACCTTTGTAACTAGCATGCAAAACAAAGTGTGTTGTCGGTTTCAATCACCGCGTACCATGGGTGGGTTTGTCAGACTCAATAGATCCATCATTGAAAACCGTCGGCTTGAAAAGTTAATGATTGCACATAATAGCATACAAGAGGTTAACACACCTAGCACTCGGGCATAAAGCTCAAATTGCACACATGAATGTAAATAGGATTTGTACTTGTGTTGTTTGCGTAAATGTAAACATGTAAGTTGAATAGTGTTCATGTTTCACCCCAAAAATGTAAAAGAGTAAAAAGGGGTTGTGAATACTCACTTGTTTCGAAGGCGTAGCTAGCACAAATACTAAGTAGTATAATGATCCTTGAGAGGCACAAGATAACCTAAAGTGTAATATATATTGCATTAATAATGCACAATAGTCTAAGTCTACGTCTATGGTTGAATTGGATGGAGTTAGTGATTTGGTACTTGAAAGTAAAATAGAAGGTTCGAAATGAATATTCTTAGAACATTTTAAATAAATGTTGAGTTTGGGATAATTACTTAAGTAGATTAAATAATTATTGTTTATGGAAATAATGTAGGTATTATATGTAATTTAGTATAACTAAATAAATGTTTTTGTTTACTTATAAATCAAATAAATAATTATTAACTTATTCATTTATTTATAAAAAAAATGTAACTTAAACATTAAAATATTATTTAAGAGTAGGATTTATAAATTAAATGTTTGAACTTTTAAATAATTTCCATTTATCTTAAGATTAAACATTTGATCTTTTATAAATAAAATAATACTGATTTTTATAATTTCAATCACTTTTATTTTAGAAATTAATCTGAAATACTATGTGTTTTAAAAAAATAAAAGTTATAAATATTCTGCCAACACACACGACCGTGCCAGCTAAGGGCACGATCGTGCTAGGTCGGGCGCGACCGATCGAGACAGGGCGCGACCGCGCTGGTCAAACAGAGGACAACTAGCCAAGACACTAGGCACGACTGTGTCTATGCTTCAGGGGCACAACCAGAACTAGCCAGCGAGCATGTCTGGGTCTGAGCAGGAGGCACGACCGCGTTGTATGTCAACACGACCGCGTCTCCCGAGGCACGACCGCGCTAGATGATTAGCGCGACCGTGTCTCTTTCAAAACAGACACGAATTGGTTGATCCTTATATTGATGGAGTCGGAATTGATAGGGCTTTCATTCACAAGGTTATTACGAGTCTGTTGGTGTAGATTAATTGTGTTTAAAACATGTTTATGACCGGATTTGATTAAACTATTTTGAATGAAAATATGGTTTCGGGTTCGAGTAGATTTCGATATTGAATGCCCAAATTAGTTTGGGGCTTTTGATCTATAGAATAAATCGACTGAGGGGAAGGTTTCAATTACCCGACAGGACGACGAATTGATAGCGGACGGGTAGAACAAGTTCCGACGTCGGCGGTGTGGTCTCCGGTGCTCTCTGCCGCAACTCCGACCAAAATGATGTCTTCTGAAGCCTTAGGGAGGATCGATTAATGTGTTGGTTTGCTTGGTTGAGAGGATTTACAATGAAACGATGAATTTGATGGTCACAAAGGAGAGTCTTGATACTTTGGAAAATGATCGATCAAGACGGGTTCATTGGCTATAATGAAAATGATTTAAACTCTTAATTGTTTGTTAATGTGAGAAAAGGTTACGAAACCGAACGGTCCAGCGATTAAAGGCTGTTTTTACGTTTCAACTGGTGTGAGGCGCGACCGTGCCTATAAGAGGCGCGACCGTGCCAGACGAGGCGCGACCGTGCCAAAACGTGGCGCGACCGTGCCAGACGAGGCGCGACCGTGCCAAAACGTGGCGCGACCGTGCCTACTAGGGTTTCTGGTTATTTATAAAATCAGCCCTTGCAAATTCAGCTTTGACAGAATTAGCTTGGTTAGGATTTAATAGAACACCTAACGGGATTACTAACTGAGTTAACTCTAGGAGGTGTTACCACGTTATTTGAGTCCTAAAACTTCGGATTTAAAAATGCGTTTAGCTAAAAATTGATGAGGTGTGGGTTTGAACAAGTACAAAGTTTAATGATGTACCGTTATTTTATTAATTTAAATAAATTAAAATAGGGTTGGAAAATCGGGAATGTTACAGTCTCCCCATGTTAAGGGAATTTCGTCCCGAAATTTAACTAATGGAGGGTACTAAAAATCAAGAAAAAGGGTGGGAGTTTTGGGTTCTCGGTGAGTTTGACCGTTGATATGATTTAGGCCTGATACTCAAGGTTGAATATGAATGATGACAATGAATTTAGTTTTTGAAATGGACTTAAGGAGAAGATTGTCGAATAGCAATTTGAATTCTAGATGTAAGATGTATTACTTGGAACAAATTTGATGAGATTTTGAAATTTTGAGTTTGTGTAAGATGTAGTCTAACGTGCTCAAAATTGTTAGTGGGTAAAAGATTTCATAAATATTGGTCTAGGTCCAAACTTCACGTGACACGAACAACGCTACTCCTGATAATATGATAGGACACTTATATATAGGAAGTACCATCGGCGTATCCACCATGCCCTCGTCACATTACATCTGTTTCGTTGTTACACATCATGAAAAGTTTTAGGTCACAACACACGACAAAATTTCACTATAGTTTCCATGCGCTGATTTTCATAATTCCGTGTGCACCCGTAATTATTCAAATCATCGTATGGTCCGTATAGATTGTTTCGTTGTGTGTGGGTAAGGGGGTACAATTTCGCTATGATCACGTCTATTGTTTACACATAGAAAGTCGCTAACAAGTAACTAAGTCCCTAATCAGGTCAGTTCACAACTAAAGAGTAGTAAAGTAGTAACACTTCAAGTTTCTTAGTTTGCTCGTGTTTAAACAAGAATACGTCAAACCCCGAGTCGTTTCAATGTATTATGGTCTTCAACTTTGGTGTACAAAGTGCATGACCATGTCTTGTGTATAATGTAATCAATCCATTGCAATAATTGTAAGCAAATTTTGTTTCGAGTATATAGTAAGCACACAATCCTCATGTATGATCTAGTGTCACGTAGTTTGTAATCAAACAGGTCTCATATATAGCGTAAATAATTTAGCGTCTTGTATTTTGTAAATCAATAAGCTCTAATGTGTAATGTAAACCACATAATATTATGTGTATTGTAGGAAATGGATCTCGTGTATAGTGTTAGCAACTTAGCATCATGTATTTTGTATAATGTACACCGTTTAGTATAAGGTGCTTTGTAACAAAATGAGTTTCATGTATAGTGTGGTCAATCTAGAACTATGCATCAATGACGCAATTCTTATGTATCACGTATATTGCAAACAATTAAGTTTCGTGTATCATGTGTTCAATCCAGTAGCATGTGTACTGCAAATAAACGTGTTTTGTGCATTACGTAATCAATCGAGTAAATTGTGATTTGCAGGCAAACTAGTTTCATGTATCATGTAATTTGTGTAGCATTGGATATATTGAGAATAATTGAGTTTTATGTACCATAAGATTGCATTGAATATATTGTGAACGTGAGTATTGAACTTCGCGTGCGATGTGTAGTAACGGGTTTTGTATGGGTTCGAGTGCTGCGGACAAACGTGTTGTTTGGCGTTCTTGCATAATGTGGTAGTTAGGTTCAAGTCCTCAAATCTCATTGAGGTTGGTGGGAAAGGTTAACGTTTACGCGATATGGATCGTCTCTTGAAGCGTCGAGTGAAAGGTAATGAGGAGGTTTTGGAAATATTCTGGAATTTGTGTTTATAAATACGGGTCTTTGTTTGAACATAGAAAGTGGGAAATTATTTTTGGTTATAGACATATAAAGTAGTGAAATCATTGAATCGCATATTTTAGATGAATATGCAATTTATGAGAAAAATATTTTTAATCTAAAATTTCAACCTTCGGCTAAACAAGTAGTAGCATAATAATTTGGCCAAAGTTTAGAATTATTTACTTTAACGATTAAAAATCATAATTATTTATCAGTTTTTTTTTTTTTTTTTTTTTTTTAAATATTTTTATAAAATTGATTGCATTAACTTTCCTTATTTGGTGAAAAAGTTTTATGGAAAATTTATGTTTTTGATATTATCTAAAAATTTAATAAAGATAGCGATGTTTTGTTTAAATCACAAAATAGGATGATTTATTTATGAAAGGGTTTGTTGGTAATGCATTAAATCATGTTGAATGAAAGAAGTGATATTTGAGAAAGTTTGATGAAAATATAACAGGTGTAATTTACGCTCCACGGGTCAAATCAATGAACAATAACTGTAGAGTTGAAACATATGGAATTAACTAAATGCTGAAATGTTAAACATTACTCAAAACATAAGAAAATGGCTCTCAAATCGAAAATTTTTAAAGGAAATCAGTAGAAGCTTCTTCTAACGTCGCTGGTAGCTTTCCACTAGGAAGAAGATAATTGCCAAGATGAGCACCGCTATAGTCACTCGAGTAGCAGATCTGGCTTCAGTCCTGGCGGTCTCCGTGCGATGTTCTTGTACTTCCTTTTCGAGGATGGAGATTAACTCCTTTTGGTACCCTAATTGGTTTGCTAGGCTATCCATTCTTTGTCTTTGCAAGTCGTGTATCACTCCCTGCTCTATCCTTTGCCTCTCAAATTCTGTGGTTCTTACATATTGATGGAGGTCATGGGTTGGAATCCCCATAACACTAGTGGGTGCCATCGTTTGTCTTACCCAAGGGTTAGGATGGTATGGGTTGGGCATTAGGTATGGGTCTCTTAGTGGGGGTGGCAATTGATTATGGAGGTGAGGTGTATGATACGGGTTTACGGGTACGGGTGGTTCAGGTGTTCGAAGTCTCGGGCTGGCGTTCCTAATCCAGTCCGCCCTTACATCAAACCTTGGCCTAGCAGTTGGGAGTGTTGGTGACCGATACATGGGTGTCTCAGTGTCTTCTTCCCAATTAGATTCTGATCCAGGACGGTAAACCGGGGAGGGAGGAAGGTAGGAGTCCATGTCTAGCAGAAAAACAATGAAAAAAAAGTTGTAAGTGATAATGAAATGTTGTGGTTTGAACATAGGAGTACTTATAGGTTTTAGAGTTTGACTAGTCATAACACCGAACCTTTCACGATAGTATTTTAGAAATACACTTGACCTATAAGCAATGTATCCCTGAGGAGAATTCCCAGGAAAGAGGGGTGGGTCGCTAAGACACACTTAAGTACCCTATCTTTCCTTAGCCAGAATTCCGCATGGGCTTACACACTCTTCCAGCCATCATGTATTAATAACACTATTGTTGGGCTCATGGTTATGATGGGAATTGTTGTGGACTGGGCTTGGAGGCCCAAAAGTGAGGTTTATTTATTGCAGCGGGCTTCTCATTCTTGGAGGATATATGGGCTTCTTAGTTTATTATTAATGGGTATTAGGCCATATATCCTAAGTTTAAGCCTTTGTTTACATAAAGTTATGGTATCATGCGTGTGAGTTCAAAGGTGTATGGAGATTTTGGTGTGTATGTGTGTGTGTTTAACTTAGGATAACACTTTAGTGAAACACATAGGTAGCATGTAAACAGTAATGAATGTAAGCACAAGAGTTATCAAGTAGTGTGACTCATAAACTATCAAGTATTGTAACATGTATTGAAATTACTCAGGATAACCTGTAAAATATTCACATAAGAAGTAATCATGTAACAAGTAATAGCATGGCATAGTATGGGTGTCCTAAAGTTATAGTCTAGGTCAAGAGTGTCTAATAACCTAATTCCCTATAACCAAGGCTCTGATACCAATCTGTCACACCCCGACCGATGGCGGAATCATCGGGGCGGGACATGTAAGACTGTTCATAGCACATGGTTGACTAAATTGAAATATATTAAAGTCAAATTTCCATTACAAGTAATCCAAGTACAAATCAATTTCAAACAAAGAACATAAAATAACTCATAAAATTCTTGTTTTGTTTTGCTAAGTCCAAATCCTATATTGAGCACATCTTGAGTCATTCTCACATATTGGGGCCTGAAACATGAATAAAATAAAGTCAACTAAAAAGTTGGTGAGTATAACACAGTTGTATATAGATAGCATATAATTTGTAAACCAAATCCTTTACATAACATGATAAATAAGGCATTTATGGGGAGCAGCTATTGTGTAACCAAACGTACAATCAAACCTTTGTAACTAGCATGCAAAACAAAGTGTGTTGTCGGTTTCAATCACCGCGTACCATGGGTGGGTTTGTCAGACTCAATAGATCCTTCATTGAAAACCGTCGGCTTGAAAAGTTAATGATTGCACAAAATAGCATACAAGAGGTTAACATACCTAGCACTCGGGCATAAAGCTCAAATTGCACACATGAATGTAAATAGGATTTGTACTTGTGTTGTTTGCGTAAATGTAAACATGTAAGTTGAATAGTGTTCATGTTTCACCCCAAAAATGTAAAAGAGTAAAAAGGGGTTGTGAATACTCACTTGTTTCGAAGGCGTAGCTAGCACAAATACTAAGTAGTATAATGATCCTTGAGATGCACAAGATAACCTAATGTGTAATATATATTGCATTAATAATGCACAATAGTCTAAGTCTACGTCTATGGTTGAATTGGATGGAGTTAGTGATTTGGTACTTGAAAGTAAAATAGAAGGTTCGAAATGAATATTCTTATAACATTTTAAATAAATGTTGAGTTTGGGATAATTACTTAAGTAGATTAAATAATTATTGTTTATGGAAATAATGTAGGTATTATATGTAATTTAGTATAACTAAATAAATGTTTTTGTTTACTTATAAATCAAATAAATAATTATTAACTTATTCATTTATTTATAAAAAAAATGTAACTTAAACATTAAAATAATATTTAAGAGTAGGATTTATAAATTAAATGTTTGAACTTTTAAATAATTTCCATTTATCTTAAGATTAAACATTTGATCTTTTATAAATAAAATAATACTGATTTTTATAATTTCAATCACTTTTATTTTAGAAATTAATCTGAAATACTATGTGTTTTAAAAAAATAAAAGTTATAAATATTCTGCCAACACACACGACCGTGCCAGCTAAGGGCACGATCGTGCTAGGTCGGGCGCGACCGATCGAGACAGGGCGCGACCGCGCTGGTCAAACAGAGGACAACTAGCCAAGACACTAGGCACGACCATGTCTATGCTTCAGGGGCACAACCAGAACTAGACAGCGAGCATGTCTGGGTCTGAGCAGGAGGCACGACCGCGTTGTATGTCAACACGACCGCATCTCCCGAGGCACGACCGCGCTAGATGATTAGCGCGACCGTGTCTCTTTCAAAACAGACACGAATTGGTTGATCCTTATATTGATGGAGTCGGAATTGATAAGGCTTTCATTCACAAGGTTATTACGAATCTGTTGGTGTAGATTAATTGTGTTTAAAACATGTTTATGACCGGATTTGATTAAACTATTTTGAATGAAAATATGGTTTCGGGTTCGAGTAGATTTCGATATTGAATGCCCAAATTAGTTTGGGGCTTTTGATCTATAGAATAAATCGACTGAGGGGAAGGTTTCAATTACCCGACAGGACGACGAATTGATAGCGGACGGGTAGAACAAGTTCCTCTGCCGCAACTCCGACCAAAATGATGTCTTCTGAAGCCTTAGGGAGGATCGATTAATGTGTTGGTTTGCTTGGTTGAGAGGATTTACAATGAAACGATGAATTTGATGGTCACAAAGGAGAGTCTTGATACTTTGGAAAATGATCGATCAAGACGGGTTCATTGGCTATAATGAAAATGATTTAAACTCTTAATTGTTTGTTAATGTGAGAAAAGGTTACGAAACCGAACGGTCCAGCGATTAAAGGCTGTTTTTACGTTTCAACTGGTGTGAGGCGCGACCGTGCCTATAAGAGGCGCGACCGTGCCAGACGAGGCGCGACCGTGCCAAAACGTGGCGCGACCGTGCCAAAACGTGGCGCGACCGTGCCTACTAGGGTTTCTGGTTATTTATAAAATCAGCCCTTGCAAATTCAGCTTTGACAGAATTAGCTTGGTTAGGATTTAACAGAACACCTAACGGGATTACTAACTGAGTTAACTCTAGGAGGTGTTACCACGTGATTTGAGTCCTAAAACTTCGGATTTAAAAATGCGTTTAGCTAAAAATTGATGAGGTGTGGGTTTGAACAAGTACAAAGTTTAATGATGTACCGTTATTTTATTAATTTAAATAAATTAAAATAGGGTTGGAAAATCGGGAATGTTACATCAATCGACCTCCTAACTCGCAAAATCGCCTCTAAGAACTGTTCTGACGGCCAAAAACCATGAAAATAAGTCAAAATTCGTGAATTTGGAGCCCCTCGCGTACCGCGGGGGACAAAATAGTCACACTGATTTCCTGATCCCTCGCGTACCACGAGAGAATGGACCCAACCTCTCGCGTACTGCGAGAACTATCCTGAAATTTGAACTCCTCTCGTCGAAACACCCCAAATTCATATATTATGGGCCCCGTAACTAATTTTCTAGCCCTAGATATGCCTCTTCTAAGTTTAGAATTTTTCCTGACTTTTGCCGTCCTCATCTCGGGTTCTCGTGTGCTTGTTTCTTCACACGTCTTGATCGTTTAAGCTCCAATTCTTTCCGAAATACCTACAAAACATAACATAACTAAGTACAAGCTGTAAATGACTCAAAACAACTATAAAACTATACGAAAACGCTACGAAATACAAGGGAAATGCATGTGTGCTTTGCAACACATCATCGGGCCATTGTTGAAGTCATGTTTCGGATAATTAATCAAACAAAATCACTTCATTCCTGAAAGAAATGAAAAGAAAACACCCCTCCTTCAAGAATGAAAATTATTAGAAATAAAAGAATCACATTCCTTATGTAATGGTCCATTCAATTCATATGTGATTACCAAACATTTTTGTTTTCATTCCAACGCAATGACCCATTACATTCCACCTTTCATTCATGCATATCAAACACTACATAAATAATCACACTACTTAGTTAGGTACGCTACGTATTATGCATATATATATATATATATATATATATATATAATCACACTAGGTAATTACGTTACATATTACGTACAACAAAACGTCTTAAAAATCAATTTTTTTATAAAAAAGTATGTAGCAAATACTATACTCAAATTAAATATAACAAAAGTTTTAATCATATGATATAATTTAAAAAACGATTAAGAAAGTATATGAAATTTATTTAAGTTTAAATAAAATGGTGAAAATAGATAAAAGTCAACAACGATGGTTTTTTCCATATTACCTCTCCAAATATATTTTTTTTTGAACGGCGAAGCATATAATATAAACTGATACCGGTTAGAAAAAGTTAACCAGCATCACAAAAACCATTACATAACTAATAGAAGGTTTTTAAGCCACTAGATCCAACTAAATTTAGCCTTAATATGCCTATTAACAAACCATAGATACGAATACCAAACAATCGAATCGAAGATAAAATCCCTCTTTAAGGTATTCGCTTGAAATACAGCTTCATTTCTAGACTTCCATAGAACCCACCACGTCGTGAACATTATTGCTTCAACTATCCCTTTCTTTTGTTTAGACATAATCAACAAATCCATCCATAAAACTAAATAAGTAGGAGAGTGTAACACCCGGATAATTCCCATGCAATATAAAGGCTAAAGGTGTCAAAATATAAAGTTCAGGGGTTGAACTATAAATTCTCCAAAGTTGAAGGACTAAATTTGAAAAATCTAAAAATTAAAGGGGTAGCGGACTGCTATCATACACCTTGCCGGTCCGCTACGTGTATTGGAAGAAAGGAGCCGGGTGACGAAACGTGTCCTATGACTCACCAAGGAGGAATTGACGCGTGGAAAGGGTGACAGACCGCTAGTCGGAACCCTAACGGTCCGCTACATGGGCACTAAGCAAAATAGGCCGCCTTAATGGGTAGTGGACCGCCACAGCCCTGTGTGACAGTCCGCTACGGGCCCATTTTCACCCTATAAATAGATAGCTCGACTTCAGCCCATTTCACACACACTTACACCTTCTCAACACACACACTTACTCTGGAGTTGTGTTCCCGAGCCCCGATTCATGTGCGAAAGTCTGGTTTCTAGCAAAACGTTCGCAAATTTGCCAAATATAGTGCCAAGGTAAGGTTTCCAAACACCTTGAGGTTTCTTTATGTAAACCTAAGATAGGGATGTTGATTATGATAATGTCGGATATGATTTAGGGATATCTCAAGGTGTTGATTGTTATATTTGATTCAGAAGGAGGTTCTGCTTGAGGTAAGTTCCTCTAAACTGTGCTCGATGTAAAATGTTTTGAAATGATTTTATCAAAATGAGTCGGATCCCTATTTGAATTCCATGTATATATACATGTAAATAGCTCTTATTACAGTCGAGTTGGGATTAGATTGAGGAGCGAGACCGATCCTGTCGTTTTTTACTAGTACTTGTGTTGCAAGTAGCCTGAAAGGTCTCAGTATACATATAATAAAAGCTCAGGGTCCTTGTGTGGCCACTTGGTGAGGATTGGGATGGATGGTCGTTTCGTATAATGAATATGATTGAAAAAGCATTTATTTGTTTATGAACTCAACAGCTTTGTGTTGATCCAAATGTTTTCAAATGTTTTTGAGCACAGGTGACCACTAGATGTAGTTAGCATTCCAGGAGATGTACACTTATTTGAATAGGGATGATTGAGAGTGGGTTCTTGTGTAACCGTAATGCCTGAGTGGATGGCACGTTATTTGGGAAGTATAAGGCCAGAGTTATATATGTTCCTGCAAGGAACAATATGTTGTATTTCCAGTCAGTCCTTATTGTAAAACAATATTATATATGAAATGAAATAGTTATGATTTAAAGACTTCTGGTGTGTGTTTTTGGTATCAACGCCACAGTGACCAGAAGGCGACCTCTTGACCAGTATGCAGTTATCTAACAAACGGAATGTTCTGTCTAACGAAAGAGTGGTGTATAAATCCGTCCTGGACCCGTCGTTCTTTCTTGGGAACATATCTGTTTGAGGTACTACTCTGGAAAGATAACCGTGCTGGGTTACGAGTGTGAGAAGTTGGTATAAGAGCCGCAGTTTAAGGGATTTAGATGCTAATAGGAAGATTAGTATCTAGACTTAAACTAAGAGCTCTGATATAGCTAGAATGCCATAGGATATAAATTAAGATGTTGATAATCATTATGAATATAACGGGTAATATCAAGAAAACAGAAAATTAATTGCATTCTTGGCCAAATGTCTTTAATTTCTGGATCATAGCTAGTTATACGAATGTAAATGTCATACATCTGTGTATATAGGTAACAATGGTTGGAAAAGGAAGAGGTAGAAGAGGAGGTCAAACTCCGGTCACTAGGTCTCGTAGGCAGGCTGAAAATACCATTGATACTAACGATCATCATAGAATAAATGAGAACGACAATAACATGAATCCTCATGCTGAAGAGGTAGTCATGTCTAAGACCCAATTCTAGGATGTCGTGGCTAGTGAAGTACCAAACACATTACGAACAACACTACCTAGCCTATTAGATGAAATTCTCACGAGTAAAATGGGTACTGGAACAACTGGAGGAGGAACCAACAACATTGGAGGAACTAATAATAATGGAGGCACAAACGGAAATGTCAATACTAGTTCTGTGACAAGAACTGAGAATCATGAAGGATGAAATTACAAGTCCTTCGGAGGATGCAAACCCAAGCCGTTTGACCGCAAAAAGGGAGCCATTGACGTTACTCAATGGATTACGAAGATGAAAGCCACGATAAATCTAAGTGAATGTAGAAGCGATCAGGCAGTCAAGTTTGCTGCCAATTCCTTAGAAACCACAACATTGGATAGGAGGGAATCGGTAAAGCAAGCCAGAGGGGAGCATGTTGTTGACAACATGAAATGGAACGAGGTTAAGGAATTAGTTCTGCAACGATTCTGTCCACAGAACAAGCTTGATAAAATTGAGGAAAAGTTTCAGCGTCTAGAGGCTGGAATAATTACGCATCAAGAGTATGCGATAAAGTTTGATAAGATGTCAAAACTAGTACCACATCTGGTGACACCCGAGTCCTGAAGGATTAAGCACTTTATTCGAGGTTTACCACTAAACGTGCGTACCTTAGTGAAAACCTATGCACCTCAAACAATGGATACAGCCCTATCATTTAGTGCCACAATTTATGATGATGTGGCAGTACAAGAAGCCAAGGAGAAGGCTGAGAAGGCATTTGAGGTAAAACCCGTGGAAGTAAAGAGGAAAAATGAGGAAGTGATGTATCGGTTCAAACCGAGAAATTTTAAGTTCCCTAGGAGAGAGGGAAACAATTCAACCAGGGGTTCTCAAGAAGTAAGATGCAATAATGCCAGAAACCAGGACATATTTTCTCATATTGTCGAACTCTAAAATGTTATATTTGTAACGAAATGGGACAAATGCAAAAGAATTATCCCAAACCAGTCCAACAGAAGCCCGGAGAAGGGGCTAAAGGTCGAGTGTTTGAGATAGGTGATGGAAGGAGGAATGACATTGCTAAAGTGGTAGCTAATATGTTCCTAGTTAACGATATTTATGCTAAAATCCCATTTGATACATGAGCAAATAAAGGTTTTGTTTCAGATGTCTTTAGTTTACATTTAGACATGAAACCTACCCCACTTGAGCATGCTTACATAGTTGAGACGGCAAGTGGAGAACAGATTAGGATAACTGAATCGTATACAAATTGCAAGATGACTCTGGGCAAAGAGAATTCAATGATTGAATTAATGCCAATGAGTATGAGCAAGTACGATGTTATCATTGGAATGGATTGGTTAAACCAATGTCATGCTCAAATCGATTGTGATCAACAGACTACTAGGATTTGCAGGCCTAACGAAGAATGTATATTGATACAATGCGATAGTGATAAGAATAAGATTGAAACTATTTATGTAGCTAAGGCTAAGAAATGTGTGAATACATGATGTAGTGTATTCATAGTTTATGCTTTAGACTCTAAACCTAAACGGAAAATTGCAGACATTCCTGTAGTATGTGATCACTTGGATGTATTTTTGGGAGAATTACCTCGTGTTCCACCAGATAGGTAAATCAAATTTCGAAAAGACCTTATACCTGGAGCCAAACCTGTAGCTAGAGAACCGTATCATCTAGCACCTTCTGAATTGAAAGAATTGATGAAACAGATCCAAGATTTATTGGACAGAGGCTTTATATGTCCAAGTACTTCACCTTTGGGAGCACCAGTATTATTCGTAATGAAGAAAGATGGAAGCATGCATATATGCATAGATTATCAGGAACTGAACAAGCTTATTGAGAAGAACAAATATCCATTACCTAGAATAGATGATTTGTTCGATCAGTTGCAAGGAGCTAAATTCCTCAAAAATTGATCTTGTAAGTCCCCAATCTCTTTCCGGATCTTCGAATAAACACACACGATATCAATTCTCACACTCAATAGGTGGAAACTATCAAGTATGGTGATTCAAGAACACAAATATCAATCTAAAACCCGTATATTGCACACGAGAATTACAAAGAACAAATGCCAAAGCAGCTAACCCTAAACGGCTCTCTAACTCGTCTAACTTGTCTAACTATGGGCATACATATATATTTATACTAAATACTAAAGCCCCTACAGTGTATTTTTCGACTCACATAGCCTGGCCCAACACCCAACCCGTGAACATATGGTTCACGGCTACACAACTCGAATACAATACTATTCGGTAACACCAACACTTGTATTTATTTGATACGCGTCAGACTCACATATATAGACCCAACAATCTCCCCCTAGGCTGATTCTATCAAGTGATCTTCATAATTCAAATGTAGCACTGTGATCACAATTCCGGTATACAACATTTTCTTCATAATCTATGGTTGTTGTTGTGATGTCGATGTTGGTGTTGATAAGGTTCAACATTTCAGCATTTGCTTGATTATCTTGCTAAAAGAGGATGTGAGAGGAGGATTATCAGCAGCTCTTTTGTTTTTCATTCTTTCTCTTTCAAGCAGATTCACAAGTACTTCTTCATGTGTACTTTCATTGTCGGAAGATGAAAATAGATCAGGTTTTTCTGACTCGAATACATTCTGTTGTGATGGTACTTCAAGCTTGTCAGCAATTGACAACATTTCATTCTTCTTCAACACATGGTTCTTGATTTAACAAATCTTGCAAATTCTCAGAAATTTTATAAGCAGACATTTATATGCAATAAGGGATCCAGTATTCACATGAATACCTAGTACATCCACGTACTATCAAACTTTTGAAATTTCATTTCTTTTGATGATAAGTCTTTAAATCCAAGAATGGTTAATTTTTGTAAAGATAAATAAAAGTAAAATAAAATAAAACTAAAAACTAAACCAAAACTAAAGTAAAAAAAATAAAAAATTTGAAATAAAATCTTTTTAAAATTTTCTTAATAAATTGCAACTAAAAACAAACACAAATTTAAAACTAAAAATTATTAACACAAACTTGTAACTAATAGCCTTAGGAAGTTTGTAATGGGATCGTATCGTTTTATAGGCATATCAAGGAACATTTTTCAGCACAGATTTACTCAGACAAGTCAAGTAGATTGGCAATATTCAGATCCTTCTAAACTCATGCTTTAGTGTCAAACCTAAGTTTTTCAGTGTGATTTATGTTATCATATTTTGGGTAAAATTATTTATTACTTAATGGGTCCCACACTCATATCTTAGAAACATGTAGTTAAATGGATGTGAATTATGTGAATTCTTGATGAACTTTAATGGACCCCACAGCTTATCAAGTAAACCTTCCCTTTCTCATGATCTTTTGAGCACGTAAATAATAACTAATTGAGCGTAACTAGCATGGGTTTGTGAACTTATTTTAGGAATATCAAAAATTTTCCTAGGAATACAGTACGACGGACTTACGTATCCTGAATTCGTCAAAGACCTTTTATCTCTGTCACCATGGCCCAAAAAAGAAAAATATATACAAGTATATTTATATGTACGTCTTTAAACATATCTTTAAATTTGTTCCTGATGCACGACATTAACATTGCGTGTCTTTTTGCTTAGAATTCTGCTTTGCAAATTAGCTTAGCACTTTGTCTTTTCACCTATTGCATGTCAATGCATGTCTTTTATCTATAAATACATATACTATATACACAAACTTGTAACAAGTCAGCTCGCAACCCCTTTGTGAAGGGTCTCGGTTAGTGCAATCCCAATATGGCAAGGGTTATCCACACTTCATCAACCTTTATGTTTAAGTTGTCTTATTATTAACAGGGATCACTAACTACACTGATCAATGAGATGTTCCCCACTAAGGCCATAAGAGTATTTAGTTCAAGTGTATCACATGCAGAGCCTATCAACATATCCAACATTGATCCTAGTCATTTCAATTTAGTACCTTACACGTGTTGATCCTAGCCTTAAGAAGCGAACAATCATATCACTTCCCATTTGGTTGCAAATGACCGACTCAAACAAAAACACATTCTTTTTGGATTTTTCTAATTTAATAAACGAAAGCAAATGAAAAAGAAAATCTTTTTGAATTTTTTTATTTATTTAAAAGCAGACTCAAATATACATAACTATAGGCAGACAAGATCTTTTTGTATTTGTCTAATTTCTTCCCCTAAATTTGTGCAAAAAAAGTAAAAAATGAACAAATTTAAAAACTAAGAAAAATATATATACCAAAGTTAAGAAAAATCTTTTAACCATTCTCAAATTTCAAAACCAATTATTTTCAAAGAATAATGTACCAAAGTTAAGTGTACATTTATTGCTGATCTTACCTCCCTTATCTCCTACAAAGGAAACATACCTTCCACTAAAAGTATTAACATTATGCAGTAGAGAGATGTCGCTCGTCATTTGCTTCGAACACCCCTCATCAACGTACCAGTCTGGTTGTTGATAGTCCTCCATGGCTGTTCCTGAACGAGTTAGAAGATTAGTTAGACATATGTACCCAAGTCATTGTTGACCTGGGCATTCCTGAAGCATCAATGTAAGACACTACTTTCAAGCACATGTCCTTATCATTGTTAGAGTCAAGTACTATCATTCTCCTTTGCCTTCCAGACATGTTTTGACTGAACAGATGGTTTTATGTCTTTTGAAACTGAGATTTTAGGTTTCACCATTTTCTTATTTTTTTTAACCTTTTGTCTTTCAAAATAAGCATGTCTGTTTCTCTTTGCAACATTCTAGTCATCGTCAGAGAGCTTAACTTTGGTAGACTGACTCTTCATTGCCTTTGGCTGCTTAGCCTTCATTGGCTTAGAGTAAGTTCTATCCCTTGGTGTAGTCCTCGGATTTTTCATGTAATAGGGCTCATAAGGATGATGGATGCAATTTCTTGTAATGTGACCTGCTTTGCCACATGTGTAGCATATCTGCTTCCTAGCATAAGTAGCATATCCTGATCTGTTTGACCAAAATGATGATGATTGTGAGTGATAAGATTGATCATTTCTAGAATGATGTTCACATCTTCTCTTTGAAGAACTTTTAGCTTGGGTGAAGTGCTTAGGTGAAGCACTTGAGGTTTGTACAATAGCCTTGGTTTTTTCAACCTGTTTGTTTTTCTCCTTCAACCTGTACAAGTCCCTGCTGGAATACTTAAAAATATGTTTTTCATTATTTCCATCAGTAACAGGTTTAACAAATCTAGTTTGGCCATCATTATATGCAAGCAAATTTGATTTTGAAGAAACATTTTTCCAATGCTCCACATAGGGTTTGTTGCTCTTAGAAACAGTGCCCTTAAAAGTATTAGTTTTATTTTTGCAACTAGAATTAGAATTAGTTTTTTTCTTACAAAAACAAGCCTCTTCATATTCATCATTCACACTATCACATTCCTCAATCTCTACTTTGTCTGCACATGAAATAGAAGCATCAGAATTGTTCACAAATTTAATCTTAGAGGCTAAGGATGATGATTTAGATTCATCAGTGTCTGACGAATTGCCAGTGGAGTGCTCCTTATCACATGCCACTAGAAGGTGGAACAGTGGTAAAGTTCCCATTAAACGGAGGAGGCATGTTATTGTACCCAATGCCTTTGTTCCCATTGCCCGGCTTGTGAAGTTGATTCTCAAGCATATCAACTACTTTACTAGACTGACCAAAATATTCTACTTTAAACTTTGTTTGAGCAAAATTTGATTTGGCTTGTTCTAATTCAGCAATTAATCTTTTAATCTCTTCCCTAGCATCAGTAAGCATACAACATTTTTCACTAAATTGAGATTTAAGCAGAGAAATATCTTTCTTATTGGCTTCCTTTACTTCTTTGAATGGTTTCTCGGTTTTAGAAAACTTAGACTTTTGATACTTAAGATTTTCAATTACAAAATTCAAATCATCATTTTGTTTTCTAAACATCTCCACCTTATCAATACACAATTGAGAACAACGATCAGATGTTACCTCTAGTGGAATTGAAGTTGAAGATGATGAACCTGTTTGTACTTTAGAAAACATTCTATCCAGATTTATGAACTAAGCTTGATAAGGAAATTTTCCCTACCAAAATTTTTACTAAAAAATCCAATGTTGTCAACTTTTCAAAAACAAGTCCAAATAGAGGTTTAACTGTTCTCTTAAAATTTTGACGACAAAAATTTTTCCCTCAAAAAAATTTGGATTTTGATGAAATAAAAAACCAAAAGTACTATCTTCTCAAAAATGGCTTAAAACAAGCATATAAACACCCCCTCAAAATATTTTTTAAGAAAAATTTTGCCGCCAAAAAACTCGAGAATTACAAAGAACAAATGCCAAAGCCGCTAACCCTAAACGTCTCTCCAACTCGTCTAACTTGTCTAACTATGGGCATACATATATATTTATAATAAATACTAAAGCCCATACATTGTATTTTTCGGCTCACATAGCCTTGCCCAAGACCCAACTTATCACACCCCGCCTCAGACACCCCTGGACTTGTGTGAGCTCGATTAGTACCTTCATTGATTTCAGAGTTTTTATAAAACACAGTGGAAGTCTTTTCACAAGGATCGTTTATCATTTGTATCAACCTCGAGGGTTGTATTTGTAAATATCAAGACCCAGTTGGAAACAAAAGTCTCGTATTGATTTCATAAACATAGGGATTTAAATATCCTTTCTCATTTGATTACAAAACAGAGTTTGAAATCAAATAAATTTCTTGTCTATTATGGACAAGTTTCAAGCCACTGGAAATAGTACTATCCAATGTTGATCAGTCCCTTGGTCATATCTCCTTTTTTATCTTTTAGGATTTCCTATGCACGAGGCCTGAAAATCCAGCGTGCAAGTTATCCCTTTTCCAACATTCACTTCTGGGTCAGATCATATGTCTGCTCGTATCCCCTTTTCTGTTTCATTTTATTCGTTGCCTGAAAACATTTTGAAAATGAAACGTCAGCGCGAACGCCGGTGAATACAATTATCTAGAAAGTAAAATCATTTAGCACAAACAAGTATTAATTTCATAATCACAACTTTATGTTCAATCTACACATTCAGCAGGCCCATTTCCTGACTGTATGCACCACTGTATACACTGATGCCATACCTTATAACAACGGACAGATCTACGCCTCCGAATTTGTTATAAGATAAGCACCGGCCATAATCCGGGCCTTTCACCCGAGACCTGTGTATCCCTTGCAAGTTTTACTAAGATGAGTGGGAGTTGGACCAGGGTCGTCGGGAACAACCTAGAGATCTGCTGGAACGAGTTTTGAGTGTTGGAATCGTTTTTGGGATGAAGAAAATTGAATGAGATTGTTCAACTATTTATAGGCTGAGATTTGGGTCCATGTCGGACCAATATGACAAGGGATGTCGGTCCGACATCCGACTATGCATGTGTCAGCCCTATACGTCATATCCTGATTGGATCGAACATATTTTGGTGCATATCAGACCATTATGTGGTCCATGTCGGTCCGACATCACGACACGTGTCAGATTCTAGGGCTGAGTGATACGAAACGTGTCAGTACCATAAATTGTGGCTGAGAGGCGATTGTCGGACCGCTATGAACTGATGTCGGTCCGATAACCGAACTTCAACCAATTGCGGACTGCTATGAAAATGGATATCGGTCCGATGTCTGGCTTTATTTCGTTTCGATCCGATATGAAAAGAGATATCGGTCCGATATCTGACCGGTTTCCAGAATTTTTATTTTTAACCCTAGACTTTGGTACTTTAAATACACAAGTCCTTATAGGTTCTAACCTTGGCATTTCTTGGACATTTTTTTGGCAGATGTTACATCCTCCCCACCTTGTTTCAATCTCGTCCTCGAGATTATTCGAACAAGTGAGGATATTTCTTTTTCATTTCTGACTCGAGTTCCCATGTGTATTCAATTCCACGTCTGGAGTTCCATTTCACTTTCACAATCATCAATTTCTTTCTTTTCAATTTCTTTTCCTTCCTGTCCTCGATTTGCAAAGGTTGTTCCACAAATTTCAACTTTTCATCTACCTCTACATCTTGGGGTATTACGAGAGATTCATCTGCAAAACACTAGCGCAGATTTGACACATGTAATACATCGTGTACTCCATTCATTTCTTCTGGTAATTCTAGTTAATAGGCCACAGGCCTAACTCTTTTCAAGATTTTGAATGGTCCTACGAATCTAGGACTTAATTTCCCATTCTTTCCAAATCTTACAACGCCTTTCCATGGTGAAACTTTCAACAGAATGTTGTCACCGACGTTGAATTCTTACGGCTTTTGTCGTCTATCAACATAGCTCTTTTGACGATCACGAGCCGCTTTCAATCTATCTTTTATTTGAATAACTTTCTCAGTTGTTTCTAGGACTATTTCAGGTCCAGACAACTGATTTTCTCCTATTTCAGACAAACAGATTGGAGTTCGACATTTACAACCGTATAAGGCTTCAAAAGGAGCGGCCCGTATACTCGTTTGATAGCTATTGTTATAGGAGAATTTCATTAAAGGTAAGTGGTCATCCCAACTTCCACCAAGATCAATAACACAAGCCTTTAGCATATCTTCTAGGGTTTAAATAGTTCTTTCGCTTTGCCCATCCGTTTGAGGATGGTAGGCAGTGCTAAGATTCAATTTTATACCCGGGGCTTTTTGAAAGCTTTTCCAGAATCGAGAAGTAAATCTACTATCTCTATCTAACATAATAGATAGTGGCACACCATGTAAAGACACGATTTTGTTAACATATAATTGTGCCAACTTATCCATACTGAATGTTTCTTTCATGTGAAGAAAATGAGCACACTTAGTAAGTCTGTCAATGATAACCCAGATAGTATCATTCCCATGACTCATTCAGGGAAGTTTTATGATGAAATCGATGGTTATCATTTCCCATTTCTAGGTTGGGAGTTCAAGCTGATCTAATAAGCCAGAAGGCTTTTGATGCTCAGCTTTAACTTGAGTACACGTTAAGCATTTTGCAACATAGATAGCGATATGTTTCTTCATTCCTCTCCACCAGTACGTTTTTGTACATTTTATCGCTTCCAGGATGCATCGTGTACTTAGATTTATTTGCTTCATCAAGAGTTTCTTCACGTAGATTTCCAAAGATAGGAACCTAGATTCTCTTATTCATTCTAAGAATATTATCATCGCCTTTGACAAATTGGTTGATCATGCATCCCAAACCTTCTTTCTCGAGGTTTGGTTCTTGTAAGGCAGACTTTTGAGATTCTATAATACGAGTGATAAGATCGATTTGTATGTCGAGTCTTAAAGCACGAACTCGTTTAGGTTTCTCGTTTTCTTTTCTTCTTAGGGCGTCAGCTACCACATTAGTTTTGCCTTCGTGATAACAAATTTCATAATCGTAATCATTTAGGACACCATCCAACGCCTTTGCGTCATATTCAGTTCTTTATGACTAAATATATACTTTAGGCTTTTATGATCAGTGAATATCGTAAATTTGACTCCATAAAGATAATGCCTCCGTAATTTAACTGAGAAGATTATGGCGCCCAACTCTAAATCATGAGTTGTATAATTCTTTCCGTGAGTTTTCAATTTTCGGGAAGCATAACTAATAACTTTGTTCCCTTGCATTAACACACAACCAAAATCGGTGCGTGAAACATCACAGTATACTGACATGCCTTCATTTCGATCTGGCAAAGCCAGTATGGGTGCTTGTGTCAGTTTCTGTTTCAGAGTTTCAAAGGCTTCAGATTGCTTAGGTCCCCATTCATACTTAACTGACTTGTGAGTCAGTGAAGTTAATGGCATAGCAATTCGAGAAAAATCTTGGATAAATCTCTGATAGTAACCGGCTAAGCCGAGAAAACTTCGAACTTCGGTTAGTGACTTTGAGATTTCCCATTTAGATATTGCCTCGATTTTGACAAGATCAACTTGAATGCCATTACCATTAATGACATGTCCAAGAAATTGGACTTCTGATAGCAAGAATTCACATTTTGAGAATTTAGCATATAGCTTTTTGTTTCTCAAAAGTTGGAGCAAGATTTTCAAATGGGTTGTATGATCTTCCTTGCTTTTGGAGTAAATAAAGATATCATCAATGAATACTATAAAAAATTTATCCAAATAAGGTTTGCAAACTCGATTCATCATGTCCATGAAAGCTGTTGGTGCATTAGTAAGACCGAAAGGCATTACCATGAACTCATAATGACCATATCGAGTTCTGAAAGCTGTTTTGGGAATATCTTCTTCCTGGACTTTCAATTGATTATATTCAGAACGAAGATCAATTTTCAAGAAACATCGAGCTCCTTGAAGTTGATCAAAGAGATCATCAATTCTGGGAAGTGGATAAAGGTTCTTAATCGTGACTTTATTCAGCTCACGATAATCAATGCTCATACGCATTGAACCGTCTTTCTTCTTAACGAATAAGACCGAAGCTCCCCAAGGCGAAGAGCTTGGTCTAATGAATCCTTCCTTAAGCAATTCATCTAACTGCTTCTTTAATTCTGTCATCTCAGTTGGAGCTAATCTGTACGGGGCTTTAGCAATTGGTGTCGTACCAGGTACAAGATTCTTTCTGAACTCCACTTCTCTCTCAGGTGGAATTCCAAGCAGTTCTTCAGGGGAAACATCAGGGAATTCAGCCACAACCGGCACATCTTCAATCTTATTTTTGGTTTCGGTAGTTACAGATACAAGGTATGCCAAGCATCCTTTTCGTAGATATTTTGTGGCTTTCAACATACAAATTATTTCAACAGAGTTGGATATTTTATCACCATTTATAGTGATGATATTGCCTTTTGGCGAACAAAGTTTAATAGCTTTCTTATCACACAGGATATGGGCTTGGTTATAGGCTAACCAATCCATTCCTAGAACAATGTCGAAACCTGCCAATGTCATAGGCAACAATTGTATAGGAATAACATGTCCTGATAGTGTGATGTTACAACCGTTTAGGATTTTTGAGATTTGGACTAAGTCCCCGTTGGCAGTTTCCACCATGTATTTCTTGTCTAATCTAGCTAGAGTTTTATTCAATAGTCTACAGAATTTATGATCTATAAAACTTTTTTTTGCACCATAGTCGAAAAAAACTCGAGCATAAATATCATTGACATAAATGTACCCGTAATAACATCGGGCATACCTGCTGCTTGATGAGTATTGAGAACGAATGCTCGTACATTCTTCTTTACTCCTTCAGCGGGTTTAGGACCTGTCCCTTCAGGCTTTTTCAACTTAGGAAAATAGCTCTTAATGTGGCCAGCCTCACCACATTCATAGCAAGTGATTGGTTTCTTTTTCTAACAATCTTTCATTTTGTGTCGGGACATCTTGCAGAAACTGCAATAAAGTCAAGCTTTACACTATCATAAGTGCTTTCTCTTACACCTTGGACATTCTGGGATGGAAGATTTGTTATTTCTAAGACTGAAGCCTGATCCTGGCTTCTTTGAGTTACTTGGGCCTTGCCCAAATGATTCTTTCTTCTTTTTCCCCTCCCCCTGATTTCTTATCAAACTACTGGTCAAGGAGGCTCCCAGATCCATAGCATCGTCAAGATTTTCGCAATTGGCAACCATGACCATGTCACGGATTTCTCCGATTAATCCCTAGATGTATCTTTTTATTAGATTGGATTCAGGGGTAGCAAGATGAGTAACTATTCGAGCATACTAAAGGAGCTTGGTCGAATACTCCTGATGATTTGTTCCCACCATTTTCAGACTAAAAAATTTTCCTTCTATATGTTCCCTTTCGTTCTGGAGAACATACTTCTTCTCTACTCTTGTCTTGAAGGCATTCCCGCCCATGGCATAGGCTGAATCCCTTCCTTTAGCGGCAACAATGTTATTCCACCATTCTAAAGCTTGATCTTTAAATAGATTGGAAGCATACAAAACATTGTCTTCCTCAGCACACTTTCTTATAGCATGCACAGATTCTGTCTTCTCAATCCACGTCGGAGTGGCTGTTATTCCTTCTCTTCCAGAAAAATTATAAGGTTTGCAGTCGTGGAACATTTTATAAGTACAATCGGCTATCTTTCTTTTCTTCTCCATATGACCATAGTTATTACCCATCCCATCATCTTTAGAAGAGTTATGGTAATATTCTTCTCTTTCAGTCTTCTTAGTCGAATGAGTAGCAGAACTTTTAGGTTTGAGAGTAACGGGTATGGACTGGGTTATAGTTCGAGTATGTTGAGTTATGGGTTGAGAATGGACAGATTTTGGAATCGATGGCTGAACAGATAGTTTATCTGCTTGCCTCTTTTCCGTTTCATTGAAGATCATTGGAAGTGAATCCTTGATTCCTTCCGCGATCATCTTTTGAATTTATTTATGAGAATTGTAGGTCCACATGACTCATCTCAGATCATTCTCGTGATAGGACGTCTTGACAACAAGGAGTGCGGAATCCTTCGTGTTAACGTATGCATATGAATTGACAATAGAAACAACAGGTAAATAAATTTCTCTTTGTATATCACCAAAACATAGAGTTTTTAGAATACGGTCAATCAAGTCTTTCTACCTTTTTTTAAACAGATTCTGTAAACTCCTATTTATACACACAAACTTTGAAATATTAACAAGTTCGCTCCTAAAGATGCTTAGGCGAACATAACAAGTTCGCCTCTAATAGGCTAGGCGAACATAACAAGTTCGCCTCTAGCAGAACTTGTTCTATCACTTAGATAAAATCTATATAATTACATAAATAAACATAAAGAAAATAAGACCTAAACTATTACAAAGATTTTGTCATACATTCTATGTCCTAACAGACTCCCCCTTGACAATAGCTTGATCTTCTGTCTTCAGTCCTTATGACGAGCTCTTCCAGTTATCTGCGTGCACTCCATATCTCTAACACTCTTTTATACTGCAGTCCTTGTTCTCTCCATTCATCAGTAAACATAATCTCATTCTTTCTTAACGTCCTCTGATCTTTCTTTGAGAAGTTAATAAGATTCATTGCATCATAGAAACTAACAATGACCTTATTATCTTTATCATCAATCCTAGCTTCACCAGTATTCACATCTACGTACCACCATTTCATATTCCCTAGAAAATCTTGTGGTATTTTCTTCAATGGTTTCTTTTGTATAGCATGTACTGGCTTGAACTTATACTTCCAAGTCACAATCTCAGTCTTTTGATCTACAATCTTCACTCTTTTTCCTTTTCGTGGCTTTAATCTTTCATACTTCCCTGATCCACCTTCTCTTTTAATCATGTTAGCAATCACATCAGCTAATCCACACTTTGATCTATTAATCAGTGGTTTTGTAGCTAGACCATTCATTTCACACTTTGGCAAGGTATTTAAATACTTGATCCGAGGCTTTAAGTATTGAACACCATCATATTTTTTAAGAGCAAACAATTTCGTGTCATCATCATAAAACCAACCGGTGATTCTTCCAATACACCTCTCTTTATTCACATATCTTTCTTTCTGAGCAGGTTGTATATGTGACTTTGGTAGTACTTTCATCCAACTGTTAACTACTTCTCTCCACTGTTCTCTAGTCATTCCTGTATTTCTATACATCACAGGTTCTTCATTCAGCTTAAGAGACACAGGATGAGTAGTATCAACAGCAGAATCTATCTTGGATTGAGCAGTATCAGCAAGTGTAGTGATATCTTTAACATAGTCCATAGAATCTGTTACTCCATCATATGAAAACTCAGGAATAACATCATCTTGGATGAAGTTATACGGTACATTCAGACAATCACTTCCTTCATATGTAACTTTATCTTTACTCTTTTCTATCTCTATTTCTACAATCTCTCCTTCTTCAACTTCATTATCCATCACATCTTCTTCAACATCATCAAATAATTCGTCAATATCATCCAGACATTCTAACTTCTCAGCTTCTTCTTCTTCAGAATCAGCAAAGAATTCCAATAGTAAAATATCTTCATTCACTCCAGAATCATTCTTGGTTCCTTCAATATTACCTAATGTAGACTCCCCCTAAACTCTTGATATTGGATTCACATCAGCGTATTGACGATCACCCTCAATTTTACCACTAGGATCATTGTCATCATCATTCTTTCTTTGAACATAATCAGCATTACAAGTATCATGTATCCTTAACTCCGCATGAGCGTCAAGACGCTCAACAAGTTTGGACACCAATAACTGCATGTCAGCAATCTGTGTAGCTTGAGCTTGAAAAACCAACTGTTTCTGAGTATCAGTAGACACAAGAGTATCTACCTGAGTCTGCAAAGCAAGCACCTATGATTCAAGAAAGGTAATCCTTTCAGAATCAGAAGGCTTTGAAGAACCAGTGTCAGATGAATGTGGAACATGTGGAGATATCACCGGAGATAGATGTTTAGATGTAGGACGTGTAACCAGTAAGGATGCAACAAAAGTAGCATCCTCAAAACCTTGAGATGAATGAGCAGCAGCAATAGAAGCAGACATAAGCTTCTGAGCTTTTGGAACTGGAATAACATCGATATCCGAGTCAGAACTCTCATCAATTAAAGTTATCTTGCCAAGTACTGATCCAGAAGGAGGATTCCGAAAAGACTTACGCCTCGGTTTTCTGGCTTTAGATTTAATACGTTTCCCCTCATTTGCCAATGGTAATGTAGCCAATCTCTCATAATGATCTGAGCTAAAATCTCTAGACGAATCAGAATGAGTAGCTTCAGAATCAGGTAAAATAGTATCACCAGAACTCGTATCTACCACATTCCCTTCAGCTTCATGAATAGGTGAGTTCACAGCTTCATTATCAAAATCGTCCATATTCATACCCAAATCTTTTTCATTATCTTGAGCAATATCTTCTTGAACTGGTTCGTTAACAGGAATGTTAACCTGTTCTTATGGAATAGGGACTTGTTGTTGTTGAATAGGAACGTGTTGTTGTTGTTGAGCTTGAACTTATTGCGGTTGTTGTGGTTGTTGTACTTGATTCTGGACTTAGGCTTGAACTAAATCCTCAGGATGAAACCAATTATCATTAGGTGGCTTAACATAATCAGGATTGATTAAGTGACCAAACAAAGGAGTCGGAACAGGAATCAAAGCAACATTTTGTTGTTTAACCTTAGTACAATCAGCAAAGATTCTTTTGGACATAGGAGTCAAGGTCAGATGGATTGGATGCTGTGGTAAGTCAGGAATTAAATGATTCAGCATCATTTGCAATAACCTAGGTACATAAGAAACCCTTGACCTTATAGAGGATTGATTTGCATGACCAACTCACAGTAGATATATAAAGAAAAATTAAACCGTTTGTTCATGGTCAATGCAACCATTGCAACTTGTAATGCACTCTTCAAACCATGAGTACCAACCTTTCTTGGAGACAAACTTTGTATCATGACGTGCATAAAATACCTCCATTCTCCAACTAAACCACCTTTTCTTGCTTGAGTATCATTTGGTCTGCCTCTGTAACCCATCCTCTGAAAACATCCCATAATCAGTGTTCTAGGATAAGACATAGGATCTTCATTAGCACCTCCCAATGCCAAAACAACACGAATAATGTCAACTGAAATAGCTACCTCAGTATTATTCACCGTAGCATGAAGTACGTGAGGTTCAACATCTGTGTCTTGATTTACTGTATCCTAGAATTGTTGTATATATGGTAAGCTAATGTACGGATCTGCGGATAAGGCCACATGCAAACGTGAACGATTCAAAAAGTTGTTAGTTCCTTGGAAATTAACAGCTAAAGACATATTTGGATCTAACAACGCCACTTGATTATGTTTGTACTCAACAAGACGAGCAATCTGTAAAAGTATTAGACAAATAACACACATTAGTCATATAACAAACAAAAGAAAAAAAATCATAAAAAAGTTTCACAAAAAAAAATCACACAAAAAAAATCACAAGTCCAAACACTACTTGTCCTTATGAGAACTTAATAAGTTCGCTTAGTGTTGCAAGAGGCGAACATAATAAGTTCGCCTAAAGAAGTTCGCCTAAACAAGTTCGCTTAAACAAGTTCGCCTGAACCAGTTTGTCGATACAAATTCTACAGTAGATATCCAAAATGTCCAAATCGTTAATTTTTTTCAAATTAAACACATCATAATCATTGATACTCAACCACGAAACAATATTAAGTGTCAATTGTAAGTTTTAACCATAAAACGACACCATATCATATCAATCTCTGTAGGATCGGTGAATACAAGATGCTTCTATTCTAGTTGAGATTGGTGAAAACAATCACAACTAAGCAATGTAAACAAGTAAACAAGAAGAATACTGATAAATGCAATGTGTATTAAGCTTCGAAGATTACAAGATTATAGAGAAAACTCTTAATCAAAAAGCACTTGTATACAATGACTCTAAGTACTACTTATATAGTAACTTAGAATCAAGACAGACCCTTGATTCTAAGGATCAGATCAAACACAAGTCGTTGATCTTGTATTGAAGCTATTCCACATGTAACGACAATAAAAACAACAAAAGTTATCTTTACTCAAACGTCTTCTTAGGCATCATTGCTTGAGTCCTTGGAAGAAGAGCGTCGTTGTCTTTTATTGTCTTGCACCAGTACTATTCTTTCTGTGTGGAGTGTGTCAGTGTTGCAGCATAAAGTTGTCAGTGGTAATGGTTGCTTTATCGAAGCCAGTCAGCTGCAACGTTTGATCTTTAGTGGGAATGGCTATCAGCAGCAATGTTGTTGATTAGCAGCAAGACACAACTGTCCACAGCTGCTGATGATTTGCCTATCAGCAGCAACTTTGGTCTTCAGTAGATAAGGCTATCCGCATCAGATTTGTTCTTCAACAGAATAACAAGTATCCGCTGTAGATAAGCTTATCCGCAGCAGTTTGTACTTAGAGAATTTTGTTGCCATCAGTCATTATTTCTACAAACTCCCCCTAGACTGATGCTACCAAAACTCTCTTACTGCTTTTGCTGCTGAAGCTTTTCCATGTTGCAGACTATCCTTTCTACCTCATAGCCTCTTGGGTCCTAGATGGGATTGTTTAAAGGAAGCTCAGATATAGACTTTATGTCATTGCTTGGCATTTTGAAGATGGCTTTGCTTGAACATATCATCTTCTGTCCTTTAACATCAATCAGGAATAACTCATTGGTATCAGCCTTGAAGGACTAACTGGTGAATGGATAATGGGTTTGAAGAGGTTTAGCATCAATTATTACATCTTTACTAGGGTTGAAATGATGTTTGATAACTAGTAAAATATGTCTCCCACCTTCATTCTCTGGCTTATGGACTTCACCCAACTCCATCATTTTTCTTAGAACTGAGGCTGGGAGTTGCAGTACCTCATCAACAGATTTATAGACAGTTCTTCCTTTCCCCTGAAAACTTCAAACCATTTATCTTGACTGTTATAGAACCAGACAATTATTTCTCTTGATTCTTCTGGTGTGATGGTAGGTTTGGTTTTCTTCTTGGAAGGCTGCTGATGAGGAGGAGCTGGGTGGAAGGATTTGGACTTTGTGGGTAGAGAGGAGGGAGGTCTAGGATTGAGAGTGGAAGGTTGTTGAATGGAGGAAGTGGTGTATGAGGGAGAGGGCTTGGGTTTCTTTTGTTTCCTTTCATCTTCTTGATTAATTTCCCTCTTCTTTGAGCCTTTCTTCCCCAGTCTTTCTTCCTCTTCCTTCTTGACTTTAAAGTAAAGGTCTTGCAGGTTCATGAAACTCATGGGACCCAGCCTTTTTCCACTCTCTCCTCTAGCCTTTAGGAAGTCAATCATGACCTTCCTTTCTTCATAGGTTCATCTGTTAAAGGCAATGGTCTTCTTGGATTTCAGTTTGGCTTTTTCTTCTTCTTCAGCCCTTTTCTTAGTTGCCAATTGACCTTGCTGACCCATGAAGGCTCTGTAGATTTCTTTATTTGATAGTTTCTCAAGGTAGAATGCATCCTCACCTTGAGAAATCAGAGCCTCTATCCACTCATCTCTTATTTCTTTGCCTCTTCCTTTTTCTTCTTCTCTCTTTCTTCTCCTTCTTTATTGAATTGTTCCTGCAGTTGAAGAGCTAGAGCTTCATCTTCTTGAATTTGAGAAGCTGCAGGAATCTTGACTTTCAGATCATCTGCTGCTTAGCATAGAGGTGGATCTGTTGTTCTCTAAGAAGTATGGCAGTTTTTCTTTCTTGTGCTTTTCTTAATTTAGCAATCTCATCTTCTTCCCTTCTTCTTCTTCTTTCCTCCTTTTCCTTCTTCTCTTTCAATAACCTTTCTTCATCGTCTTCAGTCATAGGTCTCTTCCCCTTGTCTTTGCTGGATGCCTCTGCTTCAGCTTCATGGACCACAACAACAGATGTAAGAGATGCTGTTGGGATCTTAGCTTCAGCTTCATTGGCATTTTGTGGAATAGACAAGGGAAGGACACTTTCTTTAGCTTCTTCCCATTCAAGACCTGTCACTGCTTTCCATTCTTTCTTCATCTTTTCCTTTTCTCTTCTTCTGGATTCTTCTGCTGTGTTTAATCTGACAGTTGGAGAGGAAAGAAAGGATAGGTCGGAGTCAGAGTTGGAGTCATCCATTGCAAGTCGTCCTTCCTTTTCAAGCTTAGCTTTGATGGTTTTTATCATTGCTTGAATCTCTAAAGAATTTACATTGCATATGTGTGTTCTGAGCTTGAAGACCTTGTGTAGGAAGTCTGAATTTAAGAGTAGGATCTCATTGATGTTGATTGAGAGAGATGATCCATTACTTAGGAAGAATGTGAAGTCAGAAGACCCAGTGTTTGACCATCCTAGCACTTCCAAGTGTCTGACCACTGTCTTGTAGAGAAATCTTCTCCAACATAGAACTTCTTCTTCTGTTAAAGCACTGCTCCTGATCAAGGCAAGTCTTGGAGCCAGTCTTTGTTCTGATGTTGTTGAAGATTCTGCATGGTGTTTAGGATAGGCCACCCTGTTTGCTTCTTCTAAGAGCATTTCAAACTAGGGACGATTATCCTCCATCAAGACGTAGAACCTGTCGATTGCAAGTTCTGTTGAGATATCTGTAAAGTTGTTGGTGCAGCTAGATAGGTACCGTTCAAGCACTTAGAGTGGATTTAGTGCATTCCAGTTCAGCTCTTCTACCCCACTGAACTCCTTTCCGATCCAGAATCTCTCAGTTGAACCATCATACCCCCAAGCTAGTATGTAGTCAAATTCTAGCTTATTTGAAGACAGTGTGAATTGAGGGGCAATGGTCTGTCTTAATATGGTTGCAACAGTGGGAAGTATGCTGAGTGATGAAGGTGTGCCTTCACTTTGACTTTCATTCTTTAACACCTCATCAATAGCTCAAACAACTAACTTCGAATCCTCAGTGATATCTTCCTCTTCATCTACTGAGTCTGGCAAGTCATGAACTTGAACGAAAGCATGTCTGGATAGAGAACTTTGAAAGGCTGTCTGCTCTTGTATCTATTCTTCGAGGCTGTCAGCATCGTCTTCCACATCAACTATCTCCCCCTTTTTGGTTGCATCAGTGCACAGATTCTGGTCAGTTTGCGTGCCAACTGAGACAAGGGAGGGAGTAGGCACTGGAGGGCATTGATGGGCTTCATGCATAGATACTTGGTGCCTTAGTTTTGACACTTCGGCCTCTAGCATTTCCACCCTAGCCGTCAATTCCATGTTATGAAGTTTCAGTGTATCCTCATCCACAGTTGTGGAATCCTTGAATCCAGATGGGGCCCTAGGCCTACCCTTTGCATCCCCATCACCCTGATTATCTTGGCACATGGGATTCCTCTCAGTGAAGAGTGTTTCAAAGGAAGCATCCTCACTGTGAGTTATCATGGTTAGGGTCTTAATGATGTTATAACTATCCTCCAGGTCAGTTGATGTACCAGGAGTAGTGACAGCCCTTTCCATATTTACTCTATCAGTACTCCTAGAGTGAACCTTCTTAGGTGAAGAACTTGGGTTAGGTGCACTAGCAACCAAGTCAATCAATACCTCCGAGATAGTGGTTGTTGGAGAAGGTATATCATCTTGACATGGTGCCTCTACACTTAAGTTCAAAGAAGAAAGATAATGGAATGGCTCAGTGGGTTGTTCTATGGATCCGAGATGTAATCCTGATCCTAATAGAGAAGCTTCCAATGAAGTGTCTCTAATGATGTGGCTATCCCTTTTGATATTCTCATTAGAATTTTGGGATTCTGAATGAGGGCTTTTAGGTTGGGATTGGGCCTTTGAGACAAGAAGAGAAGGAGTCTTCTTGCTCCTCTTTCTAGTATATTTTGCTGCAAATGGGGGCCTTTGTTCCTGTTGCACAATAACATCCAAAACAGGTGTAAGTAATTTATGTGCCTGTGCATCCTTAGTAGTATGCACAAGGGTTCGAACAGTGGAAGCAGATTGTTGTTCAGGATGTGAAGACGAGGGTGTGGGATCAGTATCAGCTGGGATTGCTGAACTGTCACCCTGGGTACTTTGTATGTTCATCATTGTAGATAACAATGGAACATTGACCCTTGAGAACTTTTTGGAAACAGTTCTCATACTTTGAAAAATGTTACTTTTATAACCCAGCATAAGATAGATTTTTACAGGTTTTAAAAGCTCTTTTAATTCATTGTTAAAAACCTCCTACATGAACCTTAGGTACATGTAAAATTGCTGCTTTGCACCTTCTTGAAGGTTGTATCTTAAACCTTCAATGATGAGATGTGCAAAGTTGAATCCTTGGCCAGTAACCATACCGTGAACAACAGAGGCAAGTGCAGAGCTCACTTGATGCCATCCACTTCCCTTCTGAGATATGAATTGTAGAAGAGTGTGGCATAGATACTTCCATGTGAGGCCCATCAGTGCCTTATCTATTGTGTACTCATTCTGATTTTCAGTGTACCTTATGTATACAAAGGTCCTCATATAGACTTCTTTTGAGTATGAAATGGTGGGCCCCTCGTCTTGAAGCTTGAGTTGTTTGCGGAGAGTAGCTTCAGAGATGGTGATGTCCTTGCCCTCTACCTTGGCTTTGATTTGGGGTATCCCCTGTTCGGTAGAAAAGATGGCAGATTTCCAGAAATCATCCATGTGAGGAATGTAAATGGGTGGGTTGACGGTTAGGGCAAAATATATCTTTGATCGACAAAGAAAATCGATCATATCATCGAACCCCTCGGACTTTTCCCTTTTATTAAGTATGCTGTGAGGTTATGGTATGGAGAAAACTTATCATTGGGACGGTTTATGTCTACCTCTGCCATTTGTTGGGTTTGGAGGGAAGGATGAAGGTTTTGAAAGGTGGTTAAGTATCAAAGGCTTTGAATGCTTATGGAGGTTTGAGAGAAAATGATAAGGGTTAGGTTGAAATTGAATGTGAAGAGGTTATGGAGAAATTGATTTAAGTTATAATGGCAGAGGAGGGAAAAAGCAAACTTACTTGTACAGTACTACTTCATTCACCTTTTACTGTTACAACTCTAATACAATATAACACTCATGGTAAAGACTGAAGGTAATTTTTACAGCGGGTAAAAGTTAATTTAGACTTATTTTTACCCATCAGCAGCAAACTTAGTTACTGCGGATGGTTAAGCCTATCCGCTGCAAGCTTGGTTGTGGCGGATGGTTAAGTCTGTCAGCAGCAAACTCAATTGCTGCTGATGGATGCAATGATCTGCAGCAAGGATGTTGCTGCTGATAGCCTTAAAGCTATCCGCAGGAAACTTGTTCCTGCTGATAACTTAAAGAAGTCAGTGGCAAAATCTTTGCTGCTGATGATTAAACCTGTTAGAAGCAAGAAATTGATGCTGCTGACTTATAACTTTTATTTATAACAAAAGACAAACATATTTACAAAAACAAACTTTTAGAGACATATTTTAATCAAAGTTCATCATACCAATAGATTCAACTAAATATTTAAATCTAGTTTCATCAAAAGGTTTTGTAAACAAATCAGCATATTGCTCAATGTGCTTTGTCTTAGTTAGTGGGAGGAATTCAAGAGCTTGCATCTTTGAAAAAAAGGGTTCTCAGATTATCAGTATCAGCATGTTTGCAATCAACGGAACCAATGATGATTCTTGGAGGAATTTTGGCTTTCCAATGCTGAATTGGTGGTTTCCCAACTCTCTTTGCTTTATCAGCAGTAGATGTGCTGACAGATTTGCTTGATCAGCAGCAAATTTTGCTACTAAGGACGTTGGCTTATCAGCAGCAGATTTTGTTGCTGCTGATTGTTTTACTTGAGCAGCAGCAGACTTGGTTGCTGCTGAAGGCTTGTCCTTTGGTTTCTTGGGCTTTACTTGATCAACAACATTTTTGATGACTGCTGATGGTTTAACAACCGATGTATGCCTATCCTTCTTTACCTTGTTACCAGATGGTTTCTCTGTAGAATTTCTTTTGTCGATAGGCTTTTGGTTAATCTGGTTGAAGGGATTAATTTTACAATTTGCAGCAAAGTGGTCTGATTCACCACAGATGACGCAAGATTGTTGAGGTTTTGGCAGCTTCTTCCTTGGTGGGGAGAGGGAGTTTCTAAAATGAGTTGCCTTGGCTTCAAAGCTTATTACCTTTTTGTTCTTTTTCGTCTTTTCAAAAGCATGTTGCTTGAGGTTTCTTTGTTGTTGAAGGTAGTAGAAGCAGGTGCTGGCAGTATGATCGATTTCCCACACACAAAGCATGATTTAGCCAGTTTGTCCCTTTGAAAGTACACATAGTCCTTTCTTTTGAACAAGTCTTTGAAGTTCCAGGGGTGAGCTTTGTTATACTCAAAGGTGGCTTCTTCCAATGTCTTTTGAACATATGGAGCCCTCTCTCCAAGCGCATGACATATGTCAAACACCTTCCTTTGTTGTGATTTGGATAAAGGCTTTGAGTTGGTGGAGGTTGAAGACTGTCCCTTTTCAACAGTTAGCTTTCTTCCTTCTGGAGGATAGCTGATTCTGATTTGTTTGGTTAGCTGAAATACTGGTACTGTTTTTGAAGGGATGAAAGGGCTTGGATTGTTGGCTTTAAAAGCTTCACAGGTAGGAGGTGATGAAGCTTTATTGGTTTCAGTGGAGTCTGAGCATGTTGACTCAGACTCGGATGAAGTAGCTCATTATTGCAAAGGGGTTTCTTGGACAACAGGGTAAAGATTTCGGTTGGCCATGTCAAGGTTGGAAAGATTGAAACTTGGTTCAAGGATAGCTACATAGTTAGCGAGTGTAGGAACAGCATTGTAGGGTTGTTCAGCTTGAAATCCAAGACCAGCAGTTACCTTTTCATTAATTTGAGAATCCAAAAGTCTTTGCAGCTTTTTGGATGCAAATTCATATTTTTCCACATGGACCTTTTGGTCTGCTAATTCGGCCCTTGTAGCTTTTAACTTAACCAGAAGGTCATTAATTTGAGTTTCAAGGTTTGTTTGTTCATGTTTTAATGATGAAATTTCTTTCTTTAAACAATCAATCTTTTCCTTTTAACTGTTTTTCAACCTTTTTAAATTCAGATTTCATTTAGTGAAATTCTTCATTTTGATCTATGAGATTCTGGTTATGTTTCTTGTATCCAAGGACCTTATTAATACAAGCTTGAGTAAACAAATTTTCATATACCTGAGGTGGTACCTCTGATGTGTCTGCCATGAGAGCTTGATTGTTGGCAGGAATATCCTCATACTAGAATCTCCAGTCAAAGTCTGCAGTTCCAACAGCTGCACAAGCTGCAGTTTGTGAAGGAGGAGTGGCCTGTTGCTGTCTTGGTTGAGCTTGATGAGCTTGTCTGGTATGAGCAGCAGCTGGGTTGGCCTTTGGTGCCTTGCATTCTCTAGAAAAATGACCAACTTGGTTACAGTTGTAACACTTTAGTTTGCTTTTGTCCAATCCAACCCTGGTGTTAGATTTGTTGATTAGAACGGGTCTTCCTGTTCTTGAGTAGAACATTTTTCTCTTATAGAGAGCATGGCAGAGGAGTGTTGTATGTCCATTTCTTCTAGATCATTTGGATGAAAACATTCCAGATCTTCCTTGATAAAGGACATATTGCTTGAGTTTTCAGAGACAAAAGCAGCAGAGGTTGATGTTTGAGGTGGGGCTTCAAGAAGAAATGGTGAGTTGTTTGATTGAGATGTTGGAGTTTGGGAATGAGTGACGATGGGAGGATAATAATTGCTTGAACTAGGACCTGAGTGGTTGGAGTGGAGTGTAGAAGAGGTGGTGGTGGAAGTTGAGGTTGTTTGGTAGCTTGAGCTTCTTTCCTTAGCCTGAATCATCTCTAATTCATAGGTTTTTAGCATACCGAAAAGCTCAGTCATCTGAAGAGTCTTCAGATTTTCTGTTCTTCTGATGGACACTGTGTAGAGTGTCCAGCAACTGGGTAGAGACCTGATGAGCTTCTTGAGAATGTCTTCATTCTCCAGCTTCACTTTTGAGCACTGCAGCTCACCTACAAGATAGGTATATCTGTTAAATAAAACAATTAGAGACTCACCTTCCCTCCCGACGAAGTTTTCATATTGCTGCTTCAGGATGTCTCTTCTGTTTTCTTTTACTTCCTCTGAACTAGTAAACAACTTCTCAAGAGCCTCCCATAGCTCCTTTGCAGTTTTGTATCCTCTGAAGTTGTGAAAAACTTCATTTGCTAAGCACATCTGGATGGCTCCCAAAGCCTTGAAATCTACCTCCATTTACTTGATGCCTTCATCAGAGTATTTGGAGGATTCTTTGGAAACCACTGTACCTCCGGAATCAGCGGAGGCCACCATGGGTATGTATGGTCCATCTTTTATGGATTTCCACATCCCATATTCTTGATAGCAGAAGAAGCTTTCCATTTTGTTCTTCCACATATCATAGTCTTCTCCAGACACCAGTCTTGGTGGTCTGCGGATGCTTCCAGTGTCTTCAACTCCACTGTTTTGTGCCATTTTTGATTTGTGATAATGGGTGACTTTAGCAAAGAGATAGTTTTGAATAGAACAAGAGAATGATTAAACAAGTATGAGTTTCTTTAATCTGTGAGCTAAAGCTCTAATACCACTTGTAGAGTCGGTGAATACAAGATGGTTCTATTCTAGTTGAGATTGGTGGAAACAATCACAACTAAGCAATGTAAACAAGTAAACAAGAAGAATACTGATATATTCAATGTGTATTAAGCTTCAAAGATTACAAGATAACAGAGAAAACTCTTAAGCAAAAACAACTTGTATACAATGACTCTAAGTACTGCTTATATAGTAACTTAGAATCAAGACAGACCCTTGATTCTAAGGATCAGATCTAACACAAGCCATTGATCTTGTATTGAAGCTATTCTACATGTAACGACAATAAAAACAACAAAAGTTATCTTTACTCAAACGTCTTCTTAGGCATCATTGCTTGAGTCCTTGGAAAAAGAGCGTCGTTGTCTTTTATTATCTGCACCAGTACTATTCTTTCTGCTTGGAGTGTGTCAGTGTTGCAGCAGAAAGTTGTCAGTGGTAATGGTTGCTTTATCAAAGCCAGTCAGCTACAACGTTTGATCTTCAGTGGGAATGGCTATCAGCAGCAATGTTGCTGATAAGCAGCAAGACACAACTGTCCATAGTTGCTGATGATTTGCCGATCAGCATCAACTTTGGTCTTCAGCAGATAAGGATATCCGCAGCAGATTTGTTCTTCAGCAGAAGAACAAGTATCCGTTGCAGATAAGCTTATCCGCAGCATTTTGTACTTAGAGAATTTTGTAGCCACCAGTCTTTATTTCTATAATTTCAGACCGGCGGTCAAATGACGATGAACACAGGGTCAAAGGATCAAATTTCCATCGATTTAACGGATAAAAAACCCTGAAATTACCTTAGAAAGATTCGTAATTCAAATCCGATCCAGAGGGAAACACGAAAATTTCAAATCGAAAACCCTAGTTCAGATTGTCACAAGTTCGCTAAAAAACCCGTAAGTTCGCTCAATAAGCTCGCTCCCACAGTGAAACAAGATAATAAGGATAAGTTCTCCTTAATAACAATTAAGTTCGCTTCATTAGGCAAACTTGTTAAGTTCGCTTAACAATCCTTAGGCGAACATATTAAGTTCGCTTAATCAGAAACAAGCGAACATATTAAGTTCGCTCCAAACCGTTGCCATGAACAATTTCTTCACTTTCAACACGTCACATTCTTGTGAATTTCCATCTATAGCATGTATCCGATCCAATCCCGAATCATTTTAATAAAAATAAAATTCTCATGGAAGATAGAAACAAAATATTTTTGGATTTTATCTGTATAAACGGAATCACATATTTTTGGTTTTTATCCGAGCAAACTGAAACATATATTTTTGGATTAACATCATGAACAAGAAGATCATATTAGTATATGAGTAGATCATCACACAGTCTATTATCAACTATGGGTAACCTATGATATGAAACAATCAAACTCATTCTTATGTAACTCAAATCTTTTTCATCTTATGTGATTTTTTATATCAATTTGAATGTTACTTGAAATGATACGTGATAAATTTCAAAGTAAACAAGATTAGGTTATGAAATGCTCAATTTTTCATTCCGAATTTGTAATACAAAGCATGAATTCTTACGTTGTCAATATTATATAATTTGAAACTATAAGCATTTTTCTTCCCAATTCATGTGAGTTAGTACCATTTAGATGAAAAACATCGTGTACCCCACATATATGCCAACAGAAATTTAAATTTGCACTATCTTCAAGACATACTTAGTTTATTGCAAGATTAGATCAATCTCCAAGATGAAATTATCTCTATTAGCACAAGTATAGAATAGCAGATCCCAAAGGATATGAGAATCATGATGATTCAGAATAAAAAGATTCTAATGAATTGGCTTTATAATGAGAATCAATTGATTCAGGTAGGAGGATCCAACTATTATCTGGATAAATTTCAATGAAATCAGAATAGAAGTTGTTTCTAACTGATCCAAGGGTGAATGTATGTTCCAACAGATGATTTCAAAAATATATCTTAGTTCAGCAACACATTGCATGTTTTTCAGGGCATGGGCAGTGAAGTGAACTGAAAGAGATTGTACTAAAGACATAATTCGATATTGGTCTCATGAAATTCTTAAAACCATATATTCTATATCTGATAATGATCTTTTACACACACACCCAGACATATAATGGATTCAAATCACAGATGTAATCATATCATATTTAATTTTTACACTACTATTGGTTCAAAAACGCTTCTAGTCTATTGACAATTCAAGTTTCAAACTCATATTCAAATTAAAACATATTATCAAGATTAGAGCATTCAAAACACTATCATTTCTTATTTATGCAGACTTTGAAATTTAGATCAAATCAATTTACTTTAAACTATTATATATCAAAGGTCTACTATGGTCATGTGTAATGAACTATTCACTGATGTACTATCATTTCTTCTATAACTTCAAATGATGTCAATTTTAAATTTTTCAATTTGTTTTGAATTTTTATAAATAAAATTTTTGACTGAAAATTAAAATGCAGAAATGTAATAAAGCAATAAAAGAAATTTAAAACAAAATCTCCCATGAAATTTTGTTTTTGAAAAACTTTTATTCGGGATTGATCATACCTATCATTTTGATCAAAAATTCAAACCTGGTACGATCAAATGCCTTGGTAAAAAGATCAGCAAAATTATCATCTGTATGTACCTTTACCAGCTCAATCAACTTCTTATCTATACAATCAAAAATAAAATGATATCTAATTTCAATGTGCTTTGTTTTACTGTGCTTAATAGGATTATTTGTGATAGACATTGTAGCATTATTATCAATAAACATGAGGGTTCCTGTAAAATTCAAACTGTAGTCTCTTAATTGCTGTTGGATTCACAAGATCTGTGAACAACAACTTGCAGCAGCAATGTATTCTGCTTCTCATGTTGAAATGGAGACCGTAGTTTGCTTTTTGCATTGCCAGGAAACTAGATGATTACCCAAGAACAGGCAACCACCTGTAGTAGATTTCCAAACAACAACAACCAAAATTAGAATCAGTGTATGCATTGAATTCAAAGTTAGAACCATGTGGAAACCATAGTCCCAATCTTTGTTTTCCTTTCAGATTGTTAGGACATAGATTGTAATGACAAAAGCATGTAATAGTTAGATTTTATGTCTTTATGTTTTTGTTATGTAAATGTCAAAAGTAACTAAGTGTTTTACAAGTGAGCCTAGAGGCGAACTTGTTAAGTTCGCCTGGTCTATCAGAGGCGAACTTAATAAGTTCGCTTAGGTATAACTGAGGCGAACTTGTTAAGTTCGCTTAAGCTGTTAGAGGCGAACTTAATAAGTTCGCTTATATCAGGTCAGTTGGTTATATATATATGTGCGTTTACAGAGTCAGTAAAAAGGACGAGAACGAACCAGAGAGAAATCCGATTGAGTCTGTAAACATCATTGTGATTGGAATACAAATTGAGAAGTTTATTTACTTGCGTGTTTAAATTGTCTTTTATGCGTATAAACGTTGACTCGTTGGATTCCGCACTCCGAGTAAACGTCACGTCTTATCACGAGATCGATCCGTAGACGCGCCATGGGGACCTACAAGTGGTATCAGAACCTTTGCTCGTGATTCTTGTTGATTCTAGACGATTTTATTTGCAAATTGACATCAAATTCATCATTTTTGAGTTTTTCATTTCAATGGAGTTTTTAAGACTGAATTTGATCTGATTTGGTGTTTTTGAAGAGGATTATGATGAAATTGATCCGATAGAACGCTTCTAATTGACAAATTACACAATCCTACGGTCCAATTTTGTTTAATTCCTTCAATTCAGTGATTAATGACGATTTTTTATTGTTTTTGGTTCACGGCTGTGGTCTGAAGAAGTTCTTGATCAAGATTCTGTTACAGCAAGCGAACTTGCTGAATTCTGTACAGGCGAACTTAGCAGCAGGCGAACTTGTCAAGTTCGCTTCTCACAGCGTTAAGCGAACTTATTAAGTTCGCTTCTCCTTAAGTTCGCTTGGGTGTAGTAAAGGCGAACTTATCATCTTCGCCTGAGTGTAAGGGTGTTCAGCACTTAGAAATTTTTTTTTTTTTCAAAAAAAAAATGGAAAATATGTTTCAAGTCACGAATATGTTCAATTATGACAATGCGATCGGTACATCTCAAAAACCTCCGAAGTTGTTGAATCTAGCTGATTATTCTAATTGGAAAGATCGGTTTGACCAGTTCGTATCTTTTACCGATACTAGTTTGTGGATTCTGATTTTGGAAGGATATACGCATCCGACTTATTCTTGGATGGGACAGGACAATGTTCCAAAGCCGGTATCAGCGTTAATTACTGAAGAGAAGTTGTTATTTGATAGAGAAAAGAAAGAGATGGCTAGCATTTTGATGTCTCTTCCAAAGGAAATATATCACAGTTTTAAACAGTTCAAGTCTTCTCAACAACTGTGGGAAGCATTATAGAAAAGGTGTGAAGGAAGTTTGGATGTGAAGAAAAGTAGAAAGGAGTTACTAAAGAAGCAGTTCCTGGTCTTTAAACATTTTTAAAATGAATCCTTGGATGATCTTGCTACAAGATTCTATCATCTTCTTAGTGAACTGGCTAGTGCATCTGTGGTATATGAGACTGAGGAAATCAATGATAAATTATTGGAGGCTTTACCATCAAAGTTCGATGTGTATACGGTTTTGATCAAAGAAAATATTAAGTACAAAACCATGTCTCTTGAAGAAGTTCTAGGGAAGATTCAGTCACATGACATGAATATGAAGAAGAAAGAGACTAATATGGAGCATATCCAGGATCCCTCAATGTATTTTGCCAAATCTACTGGTAAATCTGGTACTGGAGTGGCATTCTTTTCTGGTGATGCTCAAGAGTCTTCAAATGATCAGTGTTCTGGAGTTCCAATTTATTCTGGTCATTCAAGCCATTTTGGATTTTCTGCGACTACAGCTTCAACATCATCTGGATCTCATTTGAATCAGAAAGTTGCTGATGATTATCTTGCTATGTTTTCTTCATTCATGGCATCATATGAAAATTTCATTGGAAGTAAAATACATGATCCTGGGGTTATAGAAGAAGATTTCAGACAGATTGACCCTGTTGATCTGGAAGAAATGAATATCCAATGGAATATGGCTATGTTGATGCGTCAAGCTAAATATTTCTTGAAGAAAACAGGCAGAAAATATATTGGTTCAAATAGTCGATCTCGTATGGGTTTTGATAAGAGCAAAGTTCGTTGTTATAACTGCCAAGAGTATGGTCACTTTGCTAAGGAGTGTGTGAAGCCGAAGGTAGAATTTGATTCTCAAAAGAAACAGTCTAACTTTCAGCATAATAGGAATCAGTCACATGGTTCATCTAGTAATCAAAATCATGGTCCTTCTGGTAATACAAATCATGCATCTGCTTCATCAGCATTGGTTGCTCAAAACGACGAAAACTATGACTAGGGAATTCATTTGGAAGACTTGGTGGGTGCTGTGAGTCAAGCGTTTGTTGTAGAAATTCATTCTGAAAAACCAGAGGAGTCTACTGATGATGAAAGTTCTAGTGATGATTCTTGTGATGGTGAAAGTGTTCCAAGCGTTGATGATGAGGTAGAACGAGGGCAGAATATTGATTCTAATGTTGAATCAGGGGTTGCTGAGGAGGAAATTATTCTTACAGAAAATGCTTCAGTTGGTGATGATTCAGAGAATATTCCCATTGCCAAAGTATTCATGGCAGACATGTCTGATCCGTCTAAGGTAAAAGACTCTGTTTGTCATATATACTGTTCTAATTGCATTTCTGTTAAAGATAAACTGCAAAAGGTCATGGATGATAACACAAACTTGATTCGTGACATGAAATCAATGCATTCAGTTAATCAGAAACTGAAAGATAATGATAAGCTGTGCATTGATAGAATTGAGTCTTTGAAAAGAGACTTAAATTCTCTTGGGCTAAAATACAAAGAGCAGGGTTATCATCTAGATATGGCTTATGCTGAAATAGAAAAACGTAATGAAATTGTTGCCCAAAAGAATAAAGAAATATCTGACAAAGAGTCTGAGGTGATCAAACTTCATCGAAAGTTGGAACAATTTGAAAGTTCTTCAGTTGTTTTGGATTATTTTAACTCAAATGCTGATCCTACTAAGCGTGTTCCTGGTATTGGATTTATTCCTCCACCGTTTAATGCAAATTAAGTGGTGGAACCTGAAATTATAAATGAAGAGGAGATAGATCCAAAAACTGTGTTAAAGGTGAATCCGGTAACTGGGGAGGATATGGTGTATGAGTCAGATTCTGAAGATGAGATGTTCGATGAAAAGAAGGTTGAGGGAATTCCAAAAGAAGTGAAAATTGATGACCCAACAGTTGTTAAAACTGTTACCCGGGATAGATGCATTATGACTGAACCCGAAGAGGTGAAAGTTGTTCCAACTAAACTTTCTCCAATCTTACAGTCAAGTGGGTTTGTTGCGGCTGGTTATCAAAAAGTGAATTCTTCAAAGGTGCCAACACAGACTTATGTTTAAAAGAAGCAGATAAATTGTTCTAGTTATTCCTCTGAAGCTTATACCTCTGATGGATCCTCAAATTCAAAGAAAACCTCTTATTTCAGATCTTACCAAGAAAGAAGAGTGTGTTTTCATTGCAATGAGGCTGGTCACATTTTGATCAATTGTCCATATAAGAACCAGGGTAAAATGAAGACTGTTCCTTCACAACCGAAAGTGGTGAAGATTCTGAAAAGAAAAGATGAGGGAAAGTCGTCTTCTAGTTTGGAGAAAAATATGCCTGGTCGATCTTTTGTTAAATCCCCTAGATTTAAACAACAGAATACATTGAATGCTAAATCCTTTGTATGCAAAGAGACACTTGAGATTCCAAAAGTTGGGATTTCAAAAGATTCTTTTCAGGAGGTTAAATTGTCTAGACCTCAAAGAAGAAGAAGAAACAGAAAATTTTGGAAACATCTGAATCTGACAATAATATATCAAATAATGTTTTTCAAAATAATAAAAATGGTTCTTCTTTTAAAAAGTCTGATTGTCAAACTTCTGTTCCAAAAGTGAATGATAAGATTGATTGTAAATTACAAGAAGTTGTTTATTTTGATCAATCTGGACGACCCAAGACCACGATGGCTTGGGTTCCTATTTCTAACTGATTCTCGTTGTTTATGTAGGGACAACCAAGGAGGACTATCAACAATACATGGTATGTGGATAGTGGTTGCTCTCGACGTATGATAGGGAATGTTAGATTGCTTGAGGATGTTAAACAAATTGATGGTGGTTATGTCGCTTTTGCGGGTAATAAAGGCGGGTACATAACTGGACAGGGTACGTTAAAGAATGACAAAGTCAAATTTGAAAAGGTGAATTATGTTGAGCAGCTAGAACACAATCTTTTAAGCGTATCACAAGTCTGTGACAAGAAGTTTTGGTTCCATTTCAACGATACTGAATGCTATATTTTGAAACCGGGCTTCGTGATTCATGATGAATGGATTCTCATGAAGGCTCTGAGGAGAAATGACACGTATATCCTTGACATGAGTGTTGCCACTACAACGGATTCAATTCCAACATGTTTACTCTCCAAGGCGTCGGAATCTGATTCAATATTGTGGCACAAGAAGCTAGCTCACATTAACTTTAGGAAGATGAACTACATTGTTAGGAATGATCTTGTTCTTGGTATTCCGAAAATGAAATTCTCAGTTCCTGATGATTGTATTCCGTGCAAGAAGGGGAAGCAAAGAAGGAAATCTCACAAATCTAAATCAACGAATTCTATCGTAACTCCTTTGGAGTTGCTTCATATGGATTTGTTTGGTCCTATCAGTATCAGGAGCATCGGTGGGAAATCGTATTGCTTGGTAGTAACTGATGATTACTCCAGATTTTCATGGGTTAAGTTTCTTTCTTCTAAAGCTGAAACCACTGAGTTGGTGCAATACTTAATCCTGGGTTTGGAGAATTTATTCAATCTGAAAGTCAGAAGAATCCGGAGTGACAATGGTAGCGAACTTAAGAATAGCAAAATGGGCTTATTTTGTCTACAAAAAGGAATTCATCATGAATTCAGTGCGCTATATGTTCCTCAACAAAATGGTGTCGCTGAACGAAAGAACAGGACGTTGGTCGAAACAGCTCGCACGATGCTTGCAGATTCTAAGCTTCCAGTCACCTTTTGGGCTAAAGCTGTGAATACTGCGTGTCATGTTTTGAACAGGGTCTTGACCGTCAAGCGACATAACAAGACTTGCTACGAATTGCTGAATAATCGAAAGCCGAATCTGGATTATTTACTACCTTTTGCTAATCCTTGCACCCTATTGAAAGTTCGAGATGTCCCAACAAAATTCAGTGCAAAGGCTATTGAAGGGATTTTTCTGGGGTATGTGGCTAATTCGACAACCAAGAGGGTTTATAATAAAGAGACGCGCCAAGTTGAAAAATGGTTCCATATTGACTGTTCAAATCGGTCTTTACCACAAATGACGATTGGTCCGGATTGGGCATTTGATTATGAAAACTTATTCAAGTCTTTTCATTTACCTTCTGGTAATTCTGATGAAGATGCTGCTGTTCTTTATGATTCTTGTCAGGATACACAACAAAATGGATTTCTACCAAATGCAGTTCCAAATCAATCGATTCCATCTACTTTTGCTCCCGATCCTAATGTTGCTTCTTGTTCAGGTCCACAAGATTCAGAGAGTGAGGAGGATAATGCTATTTTTCAAGATTCTTCTGTTGATCCGTTGTTGGGTGATGATTCATTACCTTCTACACAGGCTCAGGGGGAGATTCCTACAAATTTAGACTTGGATATTCCAATTAATCAAGATTATTCTTATCAATCTGAATCTACTCAAGTTGACGTGTTGCCGGTTCCTGAGGTTGCATCCATCAAGGAACTCAAAGATCATCCGGTGACGAATATAATTGGAAATTTACAGGATGGAGTGAAAACACGTTCTCTTGTTGATAATACTTGTTTGTATACTTGCATTAAAGATTCTGGTGTTCTTGATGATTGCTCACATTCATGCTTTATTTCGCAGGTTGAACCCAAGAATGTTGAGATAGCTTTAAATGACAATAACTGGATAGAAGCTATGCAGGAAGAACTTGCTCAATAACTTAAGGTTTGGAATCTTGTTGATCTTCCGAAGGGTGCATATCCGATAGGAACAAAATGGGTGTTTAAATGTAAGAAAGACGATCGAGGTGTCGTGGTACGCAACAAGGCAAGATTAGTTGTCCAGGGCTTCAATCAACAGGAAGGAATTGATTACACCGAGGTTTATGCGCCGGTTGCGAGGCTCGAAGCTATAAGACTGTTTCAAGCTTTTGCTTCCTTTAAAGGTTTTAAGGTGTTTCAATTACATGTTAAAAGTGCGTTTTTATATGGAAAGGTCAAGGAGGAAGTCTATGTTTGTCAACCGCCGGGGTTTAAAGATCCACTGAATCCAAATATGGTTTTCAAGTTTGATAAGGCTCTCTATGGTCTTCATCAGGCTCCTCGTGCGTGGTATGAGACTTTATCCACACATCTTTTGGTGAATGACTTTATTCGTGGAAAGATAGACTCGACTTTATTCATAAAGAAATCAGGGGGAGATTACCTACTAGTGCAGATTTATGTGGATGATATTATTTTTGGCTCGACAAATGAAGGGTTATGCAAAGACTTTGAAGGTGTTATGAAGTCAAAATTTGAAATGTCTGCTATGGGAGAGTTATCGTTTTTCTTAGGTTTACAAGTAAATCAAAAGGAAGATGGTTTCTTTATTCATCAGTCCAAGTATGTCAAAGACATCTTGAGCCAGTTCAAGATGGAGGACTGTACCCCATATGATACTCCAATTCCGGTCAATCATAAGTTGAATTCTGACCCGGAAGGAAAAGATGTGGATTGTCGACTTTACAGAGCTATGACTGGATCCCTCATGTACTTAACCGCTTCAAGGTCGGATATAATGTTCGCCGTGTTTATCTGTTCCAGATTTCAGGCAAAGCCAAAAGAATCTCACTTAATTGCTGTGAAAAGAATCTTTCAATATTTAAAAGGAAAACAACGTTTAGGGCTATGGTATCCTCATGGTTCTAACTTTGATTTCAATGCTTATACTGATTCTGATTTTGGTGGTTATTGTCTGGACAGGAAATCTACAACAGGTGGTTGCCAGTTCTTAGGTAATCGACTTGTATCCCGGCAATGCAAAAAGCAAACCACAGTCTCGATTTCAACATGCGAAGCAGAATACATCGCTGCTGCAAGTTGTTGTTAACAGATCCTGCGGATACAACACCAATTGAGAGATTACGGTTTGAATTTCACAGGAACCCCTATGCTTATTGATAATAATGCTACTATGTCCATAACGAATAATCCTGTTAAACATAGTAAAACTAAGCACATCGAAATTCGATATCATTTTATACATGATTGTGCAGAGAAAAGGTTGATTGAGCTGGTCAAGGTACACACTGAAGATAATTTTGCTGATTTGTTTACCAAGGCATTTGATCGTACCAGGTTTGAATTTCTAATTAAAATGATTGGTATGATCAATCCCGAATAAAAGTTTTTCAAAATCAGAATTTCATGTAAAATTTTGTTTTTAAGTCCTTTTATTGCTTTATTACATTTTTGCATTTACATTTTCAGTCAAAAAGTTTAATTTATAAAAAGTCAAAACAAATTGAAAAATATAAAATTTGACATCATTTGAGGTTAGAGAAGAAATTATAGTACATCAGTGATTAGTTCATTTCACACGACCTTAGTAGACCGTGATATATAATTAATTAAAATAAGTTGATTTGATCTAAATTTCAAAGTCTGCATAAATAAGAAATGATAGTGTTGTGAATACTCTATTCTTGATAATTTGTTTTAAAATTTGTGTATTAAATTTGAAACTTGAATTGTTAATAGGCTAAAAGCGTTTTGAAACTAATAGTAGTGTGAAAATTAAATATAATATGATTACATCTGTGATTTAAATCCATTATATGCCTGGGTGTGTGTGTAAAAGATCATTATTAGATAAAGAATATATGGTTTTAAAGAATTTCATGAGACCAATATCGAATTATATCTTTAGCACAAATCTATTTCAGTTCACTTCACTGCCTATGCCCCGAAAAACATGCAAGGTGTTGTTGAACTAAGATATGCTTTCAAAATACGTTGAAACATATAGTCGCCCTTGGATCAGTTAGATACATCATCTAGTCTGATTCCATTGAATTTCATCCAGATAATAGTTGGATCCTCATACCTGAATTTGTTGATTCTCACTAATCAACCAATCCATTAGAATCTTCTGATTCTGAATCATCATGATTCTTATATCCGTTGGGATCCCCTTTTATACTTGTGCTAAAAGAGATAATTTCATCTTGGAAATTGATCTAATCTTAACATTAACTGTATATGTCTTGAAGAATGTGCAATTTATATTTCTGTTTGGCATATATGTGGGGTACACGATGTTTTTCATCTAAATGGTATTAAATCACATGAATTTGGAGTATAAACGCTTATAGTTTCAAATAATATAATTTTGACAAATTTAAGAATTCATGCTTTATATTTCAAATTCGATATAAATAAAAGAGCATTTTATAACCTGATCTTATTTACTTTGAAATTTATCGCGTATCATTTCAACTATTATTCAAATTGAATGAGTTTCAAAATGAAAAAGATGCAAAGTGCACAAAACTGAGTTGAATGGTTTCATACTATAGGTTACCATTTGTTATTGCTAAAATGTGTGATGAATTAATTGAATACTGATATGATCTTCTTGCTCATGGTGTTAATCCAAAAATATGTATGTGCTTTCCGTTTGTACAGATAAAATCCAAAAATATGTGCTTTCCGTTTGTACAGATTAAATCCAAAAATATGTGTTTTTGTTTGTACAGATAAAATCCAAAAATATGTGATTCCGTTTGTATAGATAAAACTCAAAAAGATTTTGATTTTTATTTTCCATGAAAATTCTAAACTTTTATTAAATTTGTTTGGGATTGGATCGAATATATGTTACTGACAGAAGTTCAAGATTTGACAGGTTGAAGTCGATAAATTTTTTGTTCAAGGCAAAAAGGTTGAAAAGCTATTAAGTTCGCATGTGTACAGTGAAGCGAACTTAATAAGTTCGCTTAAAAAAGTGAAGCGAACTTAATCTGATTATCCGGGGTGAAGCGAACTTAGGGGTGAAGCGAACTTATCTTGTTCGCCGAAGGCTTGTTAAGCGAACTTAACAAGTTCGCCTAATTAAGCGAACTTAATGGGTTTAAGGATCTAGAACAAGCGAACTTATCAGTTCATCGTCTTCTTCATTTTTAGGCGAACTTGACCAAATTTTTCCGAAATTCTTAAACGCTGTTGTTGGAGTTGTTTACCGGTTCTGTTTTAATCCAAATTGAATTGCGAACTCAACCAAAGCATTTTCGTTGAATTTCATCCGATAAATTGTGAGTATTTGATGTTTTTCATCTCAGTTTTTCGTCGAACACTTCAAAGGACGGATTTTGACCTAATTGTGCCGGATTTATAAAATTGATCATCTGATTTGGTTATAAATTGATATTCGACTGTTATTCATTGCTTATTCCATACTTTCATCTCGATTTATTGATTTTTGATCGACTGTGTTTGAATTTGAAACGTCACAGGTTCAGGCGAACTTGTTCCAAGCGAACTTAAGTTCGCCTCTTGCGCTACTAAGCGAACTTATTAAGTTCGCCTAGGGGTCAGTCAAGATTTGGACTTGTAATTTTTTTTTTGTGTTCAAAATTTTTTTTGTTTTAATTTTTTTTAATTTTGTTTTGTTTTGATGTTTGTTCGTGTTTGTTATTTTTTGCTAATATGTTTGTTGTCCAACTTTTTCAGATGGCTCGACGTGTCGAATATAAACATAATCAAGTGACATTGTTAGATCCGAACATGTCCGAGGCTGTGAATTTTCAAGGCATCATAGGATTTTTGAACAGATCACGTCTTCATGTTGCTTTATCTGCTGATCCTTACATAAGTCTCGTGTACATACAACAATTTTGGGATACTGTTCATCAAGATACGGACGTTGAACCTCATGTTCTTCGTGCCACTGTTAATAATACCGAGATTGCAATTTCTGAAGAAACGATTCGTGCTGCTCTTGATTTGGGAGGAAATGCTGAAGATCCGATATCTTATCCTGGAACTCTTATTATGGGTTGTTTTCAACGAATGGGATATCGTGGACGACAGAATGATACCCAAGCACGGAAAGGTGGATTAGTCGGTGAATGGAGGTATTTCATGCATGTGATTATTCAATGCATCTCTCCTCGCAAAGCTGGTACCGATGGCTTGAAGATGGCTCTTCAAACTGCTATGGTGGCTTTAACATTGAATAAGAGATTCAATTTTCCACTTTACTTCTATCGGGAGATGGTCATGTAGATTAATCCAGCTGAAGGTATGTCAAAGCGTATCTTTACCGACTTCACGAAGGTGAAACAGCAGAATGCTGCATTGATTCCAGTCAATACTCCATTGTTTGGGCACTTAATCAATCCTGATTATGTTGCACCACCTAATGACAACTGGTTTCATCCTGATGAAATTGCTCAAGCTCAAGGCTTCAATATTCAACAACAACAACAGCAACAACCACAACAACCAGCACAACAACAAGTTCCACAACAACAAATACCGGTTCCACAAGTACAAGTTCCCGCACAACCACAAAATTCCTATTCCTGAACATGTTCCTATTCCACAAGCTGAAGTTGAAATACCTATTCAGGAACCAGTTCAAGAAGTGGTCGTTCATGATCCTGATCAAGATCTAGGAATGAACATGGAAGATTTCGTTGATGATGCTGTGAACTCGCCCATTCATGAAGCTGAAGGGAATGTGGTGACTGATGCTGAATCTAGTTCCAGCTCAAGTGATACGATATTATCGGTTAATGAAAGCACTGATTCTGATGACTCTAGGGATTTTTCCTCAGGTCATTATGAACGGCTGGCTACAATTCCACTGGCAAACGCATTAAATCTCAAGCCAGACGACCAAGAAGAAAGTCTGTTCGGGATCCTCCTTCCGGATCAGGACTTGGTAAAAGATCTTTGGTCGATGAGAGTACTGACACTGATAGTGACTTTAATCCAGATCCTAAGCGTCAAAAGTTGATGTCTGCTTCGATTGCTGCTGCAAAATCTTCTCAGGGAGTCGAGGATGCTAATTTTGTTGCTTCATTGATAATTACTCCTCCAAGATCTAAGGATCCATCTCCAGTGATTTCTCCTATTCCTCCAGTTATTCCTACTACTTCAATTCCTTCTATTCCACAATCAACAACTGGTCCGTCAAAGCCTTCTGATTCTGACAGGATTACTTTCCTTGAATCTCAAGTGCTTTCTCTAAAACCCAGGTAAACACTCTTGTGTCTACTGATTCACAACGGCAGCTGGTGATACAGACTCAAGCTCAACAGATTGCTGACATGCAAGCATTAGTGTCCAAACTCGTTCAGCGTCTTGATGCTCAGGGGGAGTTGAGGATACCTGATACTTTTCACACAGAGTCTATTCAAAGACGTGATGATGAAGACAATGATCCTGCTGGAAATATTGAGGGTTATCGTTAATACAATGACGCTAATCCTATATCTAGGGTTCAGGGGGAGTCGACATCACAATCACTTGAAGGAAACAAAGACAAAGATACTTCTGGTACTAATGAAGAAGAAATTCTATTGGAGTTCTTTCAAGATTCAGAAGAAGAGGAAGCTGAAAAGATTGCATGTCTTGATGATATTGATGATTTATTCAATGACATGGAGGATGATATGTCGGATAATGAGATAGAAGAAGGAGAAATAGTAGAGATTGAGATAGAAAAAGATAAAGATAGTGTTACTTATGAAGGCTGTGATGGTCTTAAAGTGCCGTATAACTTCATCCAGGATGATGTTATTCCTTAATTCACTTATGAAGGAGTAACAGATTCTATGGACTCTGTTGAAGACATCAAACTGCCTGAAGACACTGCTGATTCAAAGATAGATACTGATGATGAGACTATTCAATCCAATAAAGAGGCTAAAACTGAAACTACTCACACTGAGTCTCCGAAGGTTAATGAAGAACCTGTGATGTACAGAGATGCAGGGATGACACGAGAACAGTGTAGAGAAGTTGTAAATAGTTGGATGAAGGTGCTACCCAAGTCTCCAGCACAACCTGCTTAGAAAGAGAAATATGTGAATAAAGAGCAGTGTGTAGGAAGGATAATAAGTTGGTTCTATGATGATGAATCAAAATTATTTGCAATTAAACGATCTGACGGTGTTCAATACTTAAAGCCAAGGATCAAATATTTCAATACCTTGCCGAGCTGTGAAATAAATGGTCTAGCTTCAAAGCCACTCATTAATAGATCAAAGAATGGTTTGGCTGATGTGATAGCAAACTTGATCAAGAAAGAAGGTAGTTCAGGAAAGTATGATCAGCTGAAACCACAAAAAGGAAAGAGAGTGAAGAACACAGATCCAAAGACGGGGAAAGTGACCTGGAGATACAAGTATAAACCAGTGCGTGCTATTCACAAGATACCATTAAAGAAGATTCCTCAAGACTTTCTTGGGAATATGAAATGGTGGTATGTTGATATTAATACTGGAGAAGCAAGGATTGAAGATAAAGAAAATAAGGTCATTGTATGTTTCTATGATGCAATGAATCTTATTAATTTCTCAAAGAAAGATCAGAGGACATTGAGCAAGAATGAGATCATGTATACTGATGTTTGGAGAGAACAAGGTCTACAGTACAAAAGAGTTTTGGAGATATGCAGAAGATATGGAGTGCATGCTGGCAGCAGACTACCGGATAACTTGAAGAGCTCAAGATAAAGACTGAAGACAGAAGATCAAGCTATTGTCAAGGGGGAGTGTGTTAGGACATAGATTGTAATGACAAAAGCTTGTAATAGTTAGATTTTATGTCTATATGTTTTTGTTATGTAAATGTCAAAAGTAACTAAGTGTTTTACAAGTGAGCCTAGAGGCGAACTTGTTAAGTTCGCCTGGTCTATCAGAGGCGAACTTAATAAGTTCGCTTAGGTATAACTGAGGCGAACTTGTTAAGTTCGCTTAAGCTGTTAGAGGCGAACTTAATAAGTTCGCTTATATCAGGTCAGTTGGTTATATATATGTGTGTTTACAGAGTCAGTAAAAAGGACGAGAACGAACCCGAGAGATCTGATTGAGTCTGTAAACATCATTGTGATTGGAATACAAATTGAGAAGTTTATTTACTTACGTGTTTGAATCGTCTTTTATGCGTATAAGCGTTGACTCGTTGGATTCCGCACTCCGAGTAAACGTCACGTCTTATCACGAGATCGATCCGTAGACGCGCCATGGGGACCTACACAGATAGCGAATGATTCTCTTTACTGCAATCAAATGAGACTCATTTGGTTTTGCTTGGAACCTGGAACAAATAAACATAGCGAACATTATGTTTGGCCTTGAAGCAGTTTAGTACATGAGAGACCCAATCATTGCACGGTAGAGTCGGCAATCAACTTCTTTTCCATCCATGTCAGAATTCAATTTATGATTGACCGGAATCGGAGTATCGTATGGGGTACAGTCCTCCATCTTAAACCGTCTCAAGATGTCCTTTACATACTTGGACTGATGAATAAAGAAACCATCTTCCTTCTGATTAACTTGAAGACCTAGGAAAAATGATAACTCTCCCATAGCTGACGTCTCAAACTTCGATATCATAATACTCTCAAACTCTTTGCACAACCCTTCATTTGTAGAGCCAAAAATAATATCATCTACATATATCTGTACTAGTAGATATTCTCCCCCTGCTTTCTTAATGAATAAAGTTGAGTCAATATCTCCACGAACAAAATCATTATCCATAAGATGTGTAGACAACGTTTCATACCACGTTCGAGGAGCTTAATGAAGACCATAGAGAGCTTTATCAAGCTTGAAAACTTTAGACGGATTAAGTGGATCTTCAAACCCCGGCGGATGACACACATAAACTTCCTCCTTGACTTTACCATATAAGAAAGCACTTTTTACATCTAATTGAAACACCTTAAATCCTTTGTATGAAGCAAAAGCAAGAAACAGTTGTATAGCTTCAAGCCTAGCAACAGGAGCATAGTCTTCGGTGTAATCAATTCCCTATTGTTGATTGAAACCTTGTACAACTAATCATGCCTTATTTCTCACCACAACACCTCGATCGTCTTTCTTGCATTTAAACACCCACTTCGTACCAATTGGATACACACCCTTTTGAAGATCTACAAGATTCCAAAATTTGAGTTTGTCAAACTGAGCAAGTTCTTCCTGCATGGCCTCTATACAATTGTTATCACGTAACGCCATTTTGACATTCTTTGGTCGACTTGAGAAATAAAACATGAATGTGAGCATACATCAAAAACACTAGTATCCTTAAAACCTGTATACAAGCAAATGTTGTCAATAATAGAACGCGTTTGCACTCCATCTCGCAAATTCCCAATGATATTTGTAATCGGATGAGCTTTGAGTTCCTTGATTGATGCAACCTTAGGAACCGGCAACACATCAACTTGAGTTGTATCAGATTGATAAGACATATCTTGATTAACTGGTATCTCCGAGTCCAAATTTGTAGCAATCTCCCCCTGAGCCTATGTCAAATTAGAAGGTTCATCAACTAACAAAGGATCAGCACAAGAATCTTGAAAAATAACATTTTCATCCTCACTATCAGACTCTTGTGTTCCCGAACAAGAAGCAACATTAGGATCTGGAGCAGATGTAGAAGGAATAGATGAATGTGGAACTTGAATAAATTGAAAAGACTTGAATGTGGAACAAGAAGCAACATTAGCATCCTGACATGAATCATATAATACAGCAGCTTCCTCAGGAGAAATATCAGAATGTAAATGAAAAGACTTGAATAAATTGTCATAATCAAAAGCCCAGTCTGGTCCAATCGCCATTTGAGGTAAAGACTGATTAGAACAGTCAATATGAAACCATTCTTCAACCTGACGAGTCTCTTTGTTATAAACCCGCTTGGTAGTAGAATTTGCAACATACCCCAGAAACATCCCTTCAATATCCTTAGCACTGAACTTGGTTGGGACATCTCTAACTTTCAACAGGGTGCATGGATTACCAAAAGTTAGTAAATATTCCAGATTCGGTTTACGATTATTAAGCAACTCATAGCATGTCTTGTTGTGTCACTTAACCGTCAAAACTCTGTTCAAAACGTGACACGCAGTATTCACAGCCTCAGCCCAAAAAGTTACTCGGAGCTTAGAATCTGCAAGCATCGTATGTGCCGTTTCAACCAAAGTCCTGTTCTTTCGTTCACCAACTCCATTTTGTTGAGGTACATATGGCACACTGAATTCATGATGAATTCCCTTTTGAAGACAAAATAAACCCATATTGCTATTTTTAAACTCGCTACCATTGTCACTCCTAATTCTTCTGACTTTCTATTTGAACACATTCTCTAAACCCAGGATTAAGAATTGTACCAACTCTGTGGTTTCGGCTTTAGAAGCAAGGAACTTAACCAATGAAAATCTAGAGAAATCATCTGTTACTACCAGACAGTAAGATTTACGGCCAATGCTCCTGATACTAATTGGTCCAAACAAATCCATATGTAGTAGCTACAAATGAGTCACAATTGAATTCTTTAACTTAGATTTGTGGAACTTCTTGTGTTGTTTCCCCTTCTTGCAAAAAATACAGTCATGAGGAACTGAAAATTTCATTTTCGGAACACCAAAAACCAGATCATTCTTCATGAGAAAATTCATTTTCCGATAATTGATGTGTAACATCCCGAGTTTTAGAGCACGAGAGAATTCACGAGGAATTAAAACTTAAATAAAAAGAAAGGAATCGGGCTTGGGCCGGGGTGTATGGGCCGAAAGGGGCAAGGGTTTGGGCCCTTATAAGTCTCAAGACCAGCCCCAAACCCTCATTTACAACACCATTTTCGGAATTCTAGAGAGAGAAAGCGAGGGAGAGCCTAGAGAGAGAAAGTCCCGGTTTTCGGATTAGAGCTTCAAGGATCGTTAGCAAGAGTCTCGCGAGTGTTTAGCAACGAAAAGGAAGTGATTACAGGTAACCGATTCTTCTAGATCTGAGTTTTAGTTCATTTTTGGGTTTTTCGGGTTTTGGGTGAAACGGGAACGTTTTTACAGATGAAACTGAAAGAAAAGCATAGATTTGAGTTCTTAAACGAAAAACAAACGTTTTGAATGTAAAAAGTCCGGATCTTGACCAGGTCGGACCTGCATTGCGAAAGTTAGGGTTTTTCACGGGGAAGATAGCTGAGTTCTGCAGGTATCGAAACTAGAAGTTTCGAGCGGCCTGCAGGTATCGAAACTAGAAGTTTCGAGCGGCCTGCAGGTATCGAAACTAGAAGTTTCGAGCGGCCTGCAGGTATCGAAACTAGAAGTTTCGAGCGGCCTGCAGGTATCGAAACTAGAAGTTTCGATGGGCCTGCACCTGTCGAAACTAAGTAGTTTCGATAGGTCTGCATCAGTAAGTGAAGTCAGTGTATTCACCTGTAACAGAACGAGTAAACCGTTAGAGTCGGGATTAGGTCTGATATGTGTCAACTGTTATGATTGTTCAGATTGAGTGAGATCCAGTAGACCATTCCAGCTAAGATAAGAGGTGAGTTCTAATCCCCTTTTTGCCTTCTTTAGGGGTGGTATGCATACTTAGTGTAAAGTGTTTATTATATTTTATATATTATAAACTGAAGAGAAAAGCTATGTTTTAGTGAAAGGTTTAAAAGAGGCAAAAGTATGTTTTCAGTAAAGTAAGATATATCATTTGGCAAGCGTTTACTATATTTTTATATACATAAACAAAGGCATGATATATGTGCTAGTATGTTTTCAGTAAAGTAAGATATATCATTTGGCAAGCGTTTACTATATTTTTATATACATAAACAAAGGCATGATATATGTGATAGTATGTTTTCAGTAAAGTAAGATATATCATTTGGCAAGCGTTTACTATATTTTTATATACATAAACAAAGGCATGATATATGTGCTAGTATGTTTTCAGTAAAGTAAGATATATCATTTGGCAAGCGTTTACTATATTTTCATATACATAAACAAAGGCATGATATATATGATAAGCTATGTTTCAGAAAGTAAGATGTATTTTATGATAAGCTATGTTTCAGTAAAAGCAAAGATATATCATTTGGCAAGCGTTTACTATATTTTTATATACATAAACAAAGGCATGATATATGTTAAGTTATGAGCAAGATTTACAGAAATATTTATGAACAGTAAAGTGAACAGTTTTCCTTCGGGAATATGTACCAGCTATAAAGGTCCTTGGGACAGATGTTACTTGTACAAGATGTCAGATATGGGTTCTACCCATTAGTAAGAACCTTTGGGTTCGTTAACGGTTGTACAACTGGGATGAGTGACGGCGGTTGCTCGGGAGGTCCACGCAACCTCCCCTTAGCGTTAAGCGGTATTGTCGGTTCATGGATGTAAGCCATGGGGGCATTGACCAGGGTATTGTCGGTTCATGGTCGTTGATCATGGGGGCATTGACCAGGTACTCGTCGGTTCATGGATGAAAGCCATGGGGGCGGTACAGTAGTGACAAGGAATTGACGGATAAGCGGTATTGTCGGTTCATGGTCGTTGATCATGGGGGCATTGACCAGGTACTTGTCGGTTCATGGATGTAAGCCATGAGGGCAGTACAGTAAAGAGGAATTGACGGTTTATTATACGTTTTAAACTGTTTGAAAAGTAAAGTGTGTTAAGTTTAGCCTTAATGGCAGTATATATGTTTGAAAAGTAAAGTGTGTTAAGTTTAGCCTTAATGGCAGTATATATGTTTGAAAAGTAAAGTGTGTTAAGTTTAGCCTTATTGGCAGTATATGTGTTTTAGTAAATCTTTTGTAAAATTGATTTAAAGTAAACGTTAGAACTCACTCAGCGTTGCTGATTTTTAGTATGCATATCAGTTAAGTGCAGGTTTAGATGACGGATGTGGATGCTTGGGCTTAGAGAGAAGAGTTACCCGAAGATCAGTGTCTGGCATCCCGATTATGTTTATGTTATGTGTTAGCTTGACGTTGTTAAAGACAATTTGTATTAGACATGTTTATGTTTCCGCTGCGTATGTAAAGAAGATTAAATCGTTTCCGCTGTATTAATGAATGCCTTACGTTTAAAGTGCTATGTGTTGATGAGTAACACCAATAAGTGAGGTCTCCCGGGATCGGGGCCTCACAAGTTGGTATCAGAGCCATAGTTTGAGAGATTTGGACATCCCCGATGTCCAGACTTAAACTGAGAATGGGACAATTAGCGGATGCCAGTACGGGTAACTCAAGCCAAAGCATCAGAAGCGTATAGTAAGTAAAGTTTACCTTTAGAGTGTCAAGATAAGAATAGAGGCTTTAGTGGAACCATGAAAGCGAATAAATAGAAAACAAGATGTGATGTAATGGTTAATTACAGATGGCCAGTGTATATTAACATCTTACCTTACTTATTGTGTTCTACATATTCCCTAGCATGATGAAATTAAATCTTTTGTTCTCTATCTTTCAGTTAGAAATGGCTAGACGTGGAGGAACTAGAGGGGGTGGAGGAGGAAGACGTGGTGGGCGTACAGGCCGCCACGGTGGAGCTAGCACAAACCAAGTGATTGAAGGGAGTGTTCACACTACCCATACTGATACGGTGGTCAGTCAGCACAATGTTGAACATGCGGCAGAAGATGATCAGACATTCGAGTTCGAGCCGGCCGTGCAAGCAGCTATTGGCCGTGAGTTTACCCGACTGTTGAAGGAAACCTTACCGGCCATACTAGACGAAGCCTTGAGGAAGGCCAAGGAGAGCCCTAACACAACTGAAGAGCCTGTGGTGCTTCCAGCAATGGGAGGACCAAACCTAGTAGAAAATGTTGCACCGCCTGCTCGCGGCTGTGACTATAAGGCATTTCGGGGTTGTGATCCACCCGTGCTTACTGGGGAAAAGGAAGCATCAGATACCTTAGATTGGATTAACGGCATGGAGTCGACCATTCGTCTTAGTGAATGTCGACCGGAACAAGCAGTCATGTTCGCTGCAAAGTCATTGAAAGGGGAAGCCGCACACTGGTGGGAAACTGTGAAACAGGCTAAGGGTGACCAAGCGGTCGGATTGATGAGGTGGAGTGACCTGAAAGCGTTGGTAACTGAAAAGTTTTGTCCTAAGAATGAGGTCCACAAGGTGGAAAGGGAATTCTTGACTCTGCAAGCCGGACTCATGACTCACCGGCAATATACTTCAAAGTACAATGAGTTGGCGCGTCTGGTGCCTCATCTTGTAACGTCAGAGGAGAGGAGGATTCATTATTATGTTCAGGGGTTGCCTCCAAAGATACGTACCTTTGTAAAGGCCAACACACCGAGTACCTTTGAGTCGGTGGTTGTTCTGAGCGGAGTTGTCTATGATGACATTGCCTCTGAAGTCATTGCTGAAGCACCCAAGAAACAAGCAGCTAAGCGCACTGCTGAGGAACTCCAGGGTCCTAACGATAGGAGGGCGAGGGTAGAAGCAGAGGGTCTATGCGGTAAATGTGGGAGGAGACATGGAGGTGAATGTAAGGCGGGTCAGGTGGGATGTTTCAGGTGTGGCAAGTTTGGACACCAATCACGGGACTGCCTGGAAAGGCCAAGATGCCACAATTGTGGGGGACAGGGACACGTGAGCCGAGATTGTAGGAAGCGCAAAGAGCCGGAAGCGGGAGGATCCGGAAAGGGTAAGGGTGCAGAGAAAGAACCTTACATCAACAAGGCCACAGCAAGGGTTTACCAGATGACTCAGTAAGGTACGTTGCAAACTCTTATTTGTGATATGCCAAGTTTATGATTTTATTTCCTTGAATGATTAGTTAGCCCCATCAGCTTAGGAGCCTTAGAACTAGATATTACCCGGATTAGATCCTCAGCGGTAGTTAATCACAATGGCCTTCATGACCAAGCTGCCTTGCATAGCTACGGTTTATGCCACCCATTCTGTGATTTGCTATCGGTATAGCTTATGGCAGGTTTCGAGGACGAAACCTATTGTAAGGAGGGTAGACTTGTAACATCTCGAGTTTTAGAGCACGAGAGAATTCACGAGGAATTAAAACTTAAATAAAAAGAAAGGAATCGGGCTTGGGCCGGGGTGTATGGGCCGAAAGGGGCAAGGGTTTGGGCCCTTATAAGTCTCAAGACCAGCCCCAAACCCTCATTTACAACACCATTTTCGGAATTCTAGAGAGAGAAAGCGAGGGAGAGCCTAGAGAGAGAAAGTCCCGGTTTTCGGATTAGAGCTTCAAGGATCGTTAGCAAGAGTCTCGCGAGTGTTTAGCAACGAAAAGGAAGTGATTACAGGTAACCGATTCTCCTAGATCTGAGTTTTAGTTCATTTTTGGGTTTTTCGGGTTTTGGGTGAAACGGGAACGTTTTTACAGATGAAACTGAAAGAAAAGCATAGATTTGAGTTCTTAAACGAAAAACAAACGTTTTGAATGTAAAAAGTCCGGATCTTGACCAGGTCGGACCTGCATTGCGAAAGTTAGGGTTTTTCATGGGGAAGATAGCTGAGTTCTGCAGGTATCGAAACTAGAAGTTTCGAGCGGCCTGCAGGTATCGAAACTAGAAGTTTCGAGCGGCCTGCAGGTATCGAAACTAGAAGTTTCGAGCGGCCTGCAGGTATCGAAACTAGAAGTTTCGAGCGGCCTGCAGGTATCGAAACTAGAAGTTTCGAGCGGCCTGCAGGTATCGAAACTAGAAGTTTCGATGGGCCTGCACCTGTCGAAACTAAGTAGTTTCGATAGGTCTGCATCAGTAAGTGAAGTCAGTGTATTCACCTGTAACAGAACGAGTAAACCGTTAGAGTCGGGATTAGGTCTGATATGTGTCAACTGTTATGATTGTTCAGATTGAGTGAGATCCAGTAGACCATTCCAGCTAAGATAAGAGGTGAGTTCTAATCCCCTTTTTGCCTTCTTTAGGGGTGGTATGCATACTTAGTGTAAAGTGTTTATTATATTTTATATATTATAAACTGAAGAGAAAAGCTATGTTTTAGTGAAAGGTTTAAAAGAGGCAAAAGTATGTTTTCAGTAAAGTAAGATATATCATTTGGCAAGCGTTTACTATATTTTTATATACATAAACAAAGGCATGATATATGTGCTAGTATGTTTTCAGTAAAGTAAGATATATCATTTGGCAAGCGTTTACTATATTTTTATATACATAAACAAAGGCATGATATATGTGCTAGTATGTTTTCAGTAAAGTAAGATATATCATTTGGCAAGCGTTTACTATATTTTTATATACATAAACAAAGGCATGATATATGTGCTAGTATGTTTTCAGTAAAGTAAGATATATCATTTGGCAAGCGTTTACTATATTTTCATATACATAAACAAAGGCATGATATATATGATAAGCTATGTTTCAGAAAGTAAGATGTATTTTATGATAAGCTATGTTTCAGTAAAAGCAAAGATATATCATTTGGCAAGCGTTTACTATATTTTTATATACATAAACAAAGGCATGATATATGTTAAGTTATGAGCAAGATTTACAGAAATATTTATGAACAGTAAAGTGAACAGTTTTCCTTCGGGAATATGTACCAGCTATAAAGGTCCTTGGGACAGATGTTACTTGTACAAGATGTCAGATATGGGTTCTACCCATTAGTAAGAACCTTTGGGTTCGTTAACGGTTGTACAACTGGGATGAGTGACGGCGGTTGCTCGGGAGGTCCACGCAACCTCCCCTTAGCGTTAAGCGGTATTGTCGGTTCATGGATGTAAGCCATGGGGGCATTGACCAGGGTATTGTCGGTTCATGGTCGTTGATCATGGGGGCATTGACCAGGTACTCGTCGGTTCATGGATGAAAGCCATGGGGGCGGTACAGTAGTGACAAGGAATTGACGGATAAGCGGTATTGTCGGTTCATGGTCGTTGATCATGGGGGCATTGACCAGGTACTTGTCGGTTCATGGATGTAAGCCATGAGGGCAGTACAGTAAAGAGGAATTGACGGTTTATTATACGTTTTAAACTGTTTGAAAAGTAAAGTGTGTTAAGTTTAGCCTTAATGGCAGTATATATGTTTGAAAAGTAAAGTGTGTTAAGTTTAGCCTTAATGGCAGTATATATGTTTGAAAAGTAAAGTGTGTTAAGTTTAGCCTTATTGGCAGTATATGTGTTTTAGTAAATCTTTTGTAAAATTGATTTAAAGTAAACGTTAGAACTCACTCAGCGTTGCTGATTTTTAGTATGCATATCAGTTAAGTGCAGGTTTAGATGATGGATGTGGATGCTTGGGCTTAGAGAGAAGAGTTACCCGAAGATCAGTGTCTGGCATCCCGATTATGTTTATGTTATGTTTTAGCTTGACGTTGTTAAAGACAATTTGTATTAGACATGTTTATGTTTCCGCTGCGTATGTAAAGAAGATTAAATCGTTTCCGCTGTATTAATGAATGCCTTACGTTTAAAGTGCTATGTGTTGATGAGTAAATCCAATAAGTGAGGTCTCCCGGGATCGGGGCCTCACATGATGTGAGCAAGTTTCCTATGCCACAAAATAGAATCCGACTCACATGCCTTGGAGAGTAGACAAGTAGGAATTGAATCTGTTGTAGTGGCAACACTCATGTCTAGGACATATGTGTCATTTCTCCTCAGAGCCTTCATTAGAATCCATTTTTCAGGAATCACAAAGCCCGGTTTCAAGATATAACACTCAGAATCATTGAAATGAAATGAAAATTTCTTGTCACACATTTGAGATACACTCAAAAGATTATGTTCAAGTTGCTCCACATAGTTCACTTTCTCAAATTTAACTTTATCGTTCTTTAAAGTACCCTAACCAGTTATGTACCCGCCTTTATTTCCCAGCAAAAGCGACATAACCACCATCAATATTAATAACATCTTCCAGCAAACGAATATTCCCTGTCATATGTCGAGAACAACCACTATCCACATACCACGTATTGTTGATAGTCCTCCTTGGTTGTCCCTACATAAACAAAGAAAATCCGTTAGAAATTAGAACCCAAGCCATTGTGGTCATGGGTCGTCCAGATGGATCAAAATAAACAACTTCAAGCAATTCACAATCAACATTGTCATCAACCTTTGGAACATAAGATTCACAAGTAGACCTTCTCATTGAAGACATAGTATGATTAATTGGATAAACATTATTAGATTTATGATTATCAGATTCAGATATTTCCAAAAATTTCTTTAATTTTTGGTTACGTCTTCTTCGTTGTGGTCTAGAAAGTTTGACCTCAGGCTGAGAACCTTTTGGAATTCCAGCATGTGGAACCTCAAACTTCTTTTAAAAAACAACTGGTTTAGAAATATGCTTATCATGTTGCTTAAATCCCGAAGATTTAGCAAACGATTGACAAGGCACATTCTTTATAACACTAAACGTAGGCTTTCCCACATTTTGTCTTTTCAGAATCGGCACCACTCGTTGTTGTGAGGAAACACTCTTTAATTTTCCTTGATTCTTATAAGGACAGTGAATCAAAATATGACCAGCCTCATTACAGTGAAAGCAAACTCTTCTATCTTGATGATTTTTTATATAAGGAGTTTTTCTTGAATTTGTTGACCCTTCCGATGAACAATCTTCAGAAGATTTTACTGAAGATTTGACTGGCTTCTTTTGAACAAAAACTTGTTTAGTCACCATTGATAAATTCTTCTTCTGATGACCAGCAGCAACAAAACCACTTGATTGTAACATTTTGGAAAGTTTAGGTTTATTAACTTTCACCTCATCGGGTTCTGTTAAAATGCATCTATCATGGGTAACATTTTTCACTACATTTGGTTCATCAAGTTGCACTTCCTTAGGAATGCCTTCAACCTTTTTATCATCAAAAACTTCATCCTCAGAATCAGAATCATAGATCATATCTTCACCCGTTACTGGATTTACTTTCAACACCGTCTTTGGATCAATTTCCTCTTCATGAATAATTTCTGGTTCAACCACATAATTTGCAATGAATGGTGGAGGAACAAATCCAATTCCAGTAACCCTCTTTGTAGGATCAGCATTAGCAATAAAGTAATACAATACCACAGATGAATTTTCAAAACTTTTCAGCTTTCTATGTAATTTGATCACTTCAGATTCTTTATCAAAAATTTCTTTATTCTCAATCTCAGCATAAGCCATATCCAGATGATATGCTTGTTCCTTAGATTTCAATCCCAAAGAATTCAAACCTCTTTTCAAAGACTCAATTCTATCTTTACACAATTTATCATTATCTTTCAATTTTTGATTAACTGAATGCATTGATTTCATATCACATATAAAATTTGTGTTATCATCCATTACTTTTTGCATTTTATCTTTTATACTGATGCAATTAGAGCAATAAATGTGACAAACATAATCTTTTACCTTTGAAGGATCTGACATATCTGCCATGAAGACTTCTGCAATCGGAATATTTTCAGAATCAGCACCATCAGAATAATTTTGAGTTAATACTATATCATCTTCAGATACACCCGATGCAATATCAGACTCAACATTTTGTACTTGATCATGTTCTTCATCAGCACATTGCAAACTCTCACCATCACTTGAGCTATCATCATCAGTTGACTCTTCAGATTTTACAGAATGAATCTCAGCTACAAAAGCTTGACTTACTGTACCAACCAAATCTTCAAGATGAATACCCCGGTCATAATTTTCATCATTCTGAGCAACCAAAGTAGATGATGCAGATGCATGATTAGAATATCCAGAGCCAAAGGAGCCATGTGACTGATTACGATTGTTCTGAAAGTTATTAGGCTTTTTATGAGAATCAAATTCAACTTTTGGTTTCACAAATTCTTTGGCAAAATGACCATACTCCTGACAATTATAGCAACGAACTTTGGTTTTGTCAAATCTCATACGTGAACGACTGTTAGAACCGATATACTTTCTTCCAGTCTTCTTCAAAAAATCCTTTGCTTGTCTCATCAGCATAGCCATGTTCCATTGAATGTTCATCTCTTCCAGATCAACAGGATCAATCTGTCTGAAATCTTCCTCAATAACATCTGGATCATGAATCTTTCCTCCAATAAAATTTTCATAAGAAGCCATAAAGGAAGAAAACATCGCTAAATAATCACCAGCAACTCTGTGATTCATATTATGTGTTCCAGATGATGAAGAAGCAGTATTTGTAGAGAAACCAGAATGACTTGGAACCCCAGAACAATGATCATTAGAAACATCTTGAGTTTCACCAGAAAAGAACTCAACCCCTGCACCAGTTTTGCCAGAAGACTTAGCAAAATACATTGAAGGATCTTGAATATGCTCCATATTGGTTTCCTTCTTCTTCATGTTCATATCATGTGATTGAATCTTTCCAAGAACCTCTTCAAGAGACATAGTTTTATACTTGACATTCTCTTTTATCAAAACCGTATACACATCAAATTTAGATGGTAATGCCTCCTAAAACTTATCATTTATCTCTTCAGTCTCATAAACCACTGAAGCACTTGACAATTCACTCAGCAAATGATAAAATCTCGTTGCAAGATCATCTAAAGATTCATTTTGAAAGTGCTTGAATACTAAGAATTGCTTCTTCGGTAATTCTTTTCTGCTTTTCTTAACATCCAAACTACCTTCACACCACTTTTGTAATGCTTCCCACAATTGTTGAGAAGTCCTGAATTGTTTAAAGCTATGATAAATTTCTTTAGGAAGAGATATTGAGATACTAGCCATTGCCTTCTTTTCCCTATCAAACAGTAATTTTTCTTATGTGGTTAACGCATATACCGATTTAGGAACATCATCCTTTCCAATCCAAGTATATGTCGGATGTGTATAGCCTTCCAAGATTGGAATCCACAAACTTGTATCAGTAAAAGACACGAACTGATCAAACCGATCTTTCCAGTTAGAATAATCTGCAAGACTTAACAATTTGGGTGGTTTTTGAGATGTACCAATCTCGTTATCGTAATTTAACATATTAGTCACTTGCACCATATTTGCCATTTTCAGAAAAAATTTCGAGTGTTGAACAAATACTCCCCTTAGGCAAAGATAATAAGTTCGCTTGAAAGCCAAATAAGCGAATTTGATGTCAAGCGAACTTGATAAGTTCGCTTAACCAAGAAACTCCGGTAAGTTCGCCTACTAAGTTCACTTAAACTGAGAGAAGCGAACTTGATATGTTCGCTTGCTAAGTTTGCCTGCAACAAATATCAGCAAGTTCGCTTGCTTCAGCTGTAACAAACTCAGTAACAAAAACACGAACTCATAGCACCGAAAATCATCATTTCTTACAGATTTGAAGGAATTGGAAGAAACTGGACCGTAGGATTTAGTATTTTATGAATTAGAACACTTCTATCCGATTAATTTCACCAAAATCCACCTCAAATCCACGAATTCACCCTTAAAATCAGCTTCAAGAACTTGAAAACTCCATGGATACAAAACTTCTAAAAATGATCAATTTCTTGTCAAATTGTACACAAAAACGTCTCTAATCACCCAGAATCAAACACAAATCACGAGCAAAAGCTCTGATACCACTTGTAGGTCCACATGACTCATCTCAGATCGATCTCGTGATAGGACGTCTTGACAACACGAAGTGCGGAATCCTTCATGTTAACGTATGCATACGAATTGACGAATAGAAACAACATGTAAATAAATTTCTCTTTGTATATCACCAAAACATAGAGTTTACAGAATATGATCAATCAAGTCTTTCTAATTTTTTTTAAACAGATTCTGTAAACTCCTATTTATAGACACAAACTCCGCAATAGGCGAACTTAACAAGTTCGATCCTAAAGATGCTTAGGCGAACTTAACAAGTTCGCCTCTAATAGGCTAGGCGAACTTAACAAGTTCGCCTCTAGCAGAACTTGTTCTATCACTTAGACAAAATCTAAACAATTACATAAAAAACATAAAGACAATAAGACCTAAACTATTTCAAAGCTTTTGTCATTCATTCTATGTCCTAACAAGAATCAGTAATTTCGGCAGCATTTTCAAGTGTGTCTGTTTCCTTTTTTTCCCCTGGTGTTATAAGAAGGTCCGGTATTTTTCGACATGCTAACAAAGAAACAAGAATTGGAATCACAAACAGTACTTTTATTGATAAGAATATATACAAGAGATAATACATATAGAAATCATTAGAAATTTCTAAAATTCTTCTCTTCAAGAGCTTGAACTAACAAATCATTTCTAGCTTCAACTTCGGCTTTTTCTCGTTCTAATTCAGCTATTAGATTTAATAACATTTGTTCTCTTTCACTTCCCGATGCATTCTCATTTATATGAGGAGCAGATAAAGGAACATTCTCATAGTAAGGAACGTAAGGTATATTGGAATCAACTCGCTCTTCTTCTTCAGGATCACATCTATTTTTATAAAGCATTTCGGCGTATCCCTCATGAAAATTTGTGAATATATTGGAGTGATACTATAGTTCCAGCAGTAGGAGCAGAATGAAAATTATAGAATGATTATAGGGAACACCAGGGTTTCCTATTTTTCTGAGGCTTCTGAAAGTTGAACTTTTAGTCTCCTCGTTATTTTCTATAGTAGTTTCATTCGTTTTACGTTCAAAGTAATTAGCTGGCGCAAATTTACGAAGAAAGCTATGACCCTTCCCTTTTCCAACCGTTCTGTGAACAAAACAAAATGATTTATTACTAAGAAAAAATATATTACATTAACAACAAAATACAATAGAGGATTTTAATCCTTCATTAGTTCCTTTCCAAGAGTCATCAAGTCTTCTCCATACGCATATACTAGTTGCCCATATGATTTTGTCCTTCATTTATCCATTATCTTCTCCCTAGTTATTTCGTCCGTTTGACACAACGAACGATCTAAACATTCTACAGGAGAAAAGGGCATACTATGCTCATAACCGTATTTAGGTGTAGGCTCACGGAGTCATATCATAATATCGTTATAAGCATTTTGGTATTCCAGAGGAGCTTGAAAATATTCTTTGAAAGGGCCATCAAAAAAGAGGTTCAGGAAACATATAAGTGTCGTATAGAACAGGGGATTCAGAGTTATAAGACTGATAATCAGAACTTCGAGAAACATTATAAAAGAATGGTAATCTTCGGGATTTTCAGAAGCAGGTTCATATTAATGAGTTTCCTCAGATGGATCCTCTTCTGTTCACATATTCTGTTGAACATAACTTGATTCAGCCTCATTGTTTCCTTGCAGCTACTGGACATCATTATTCCAGTTGCTGAAGTTAGAACCAGCCTCCATCCACTGGTTTGAGGTATCATATGATTGGGGATGGTATTCAGGAGTGTGGTTATCCAGGAGTATAGCAAACGGATCGTCGTTATAGTAGTGTAACATTTGAAAAATTTTCGTGACAAATATTATAAAAAATAAAAGTATAAGGACCATAAGTGCAATTACATTAAAGATCAAGGACTAAAAATGAAAAATTCGGAAATGAGTCAGATATCGGACCGGTATCTCTTTTCATATCGTTCCGAAGTGAAACATGATTGGATATCGGACCGATATCCATTCTTATAACGGTCCGTAATGGAACGATGAGTCGGTTATCAGACCGACATCAATCCATAACGGTCCGACGACCTCCTCTCAGCCGCAATTTGTGCCGATGACACGTGTCCTATGACTCAGCCCTATAATTTGACGAGTGTCGTCATGTCGGACCGACATGGACCACATTACGGTCTGACATGAACCCAAAACATGTGTGGTCCAATCAGACATTGACACATAGGGCTAACGTGGCATGGCTAGATGTCGGACCGACATCCATTTGATAACGGTTCGACATTGACCCTCATTTCTGCCTATAAATAGATTTCACTTGCCGTTCACTTTCCAAAACACACAAACCGAATTCCTAGTTGTTATAAGCTATTTCCACTCTCATAAAACCATTCCCGCTCATACGTTTAACTTCCCAAGGTGCCGGATCATCATAGAAGTAACCAAGAAGCTAGGAAAAGCTCATTTGGAGATACCAAGCAAAGGTTCTAAAGTAGAGACGTTGCCCATTAAGACACTTACTCTAGAAGATTCCTAAGCCGAGACTCTGTCAAGGTGAATACTTGTGTTTTTATAAAATGATTTCAAAACTAAAAGTGGTTTTGATTATGCTCTGACTTGAATGAATTTGTACAACCATTCGTTTGCATAAGGTGATTTGCTATATAGCAAGCAGCCCATAGAGTCACGTATGTATACACGTGTTACAGATGAGACACTATAACAAGGCTAGGGGTTGAACCCTTGGTTATTGTAAAGCCCATCGTCGTAAGCGTAAGGCAGACAAACACAAAAATATATCCAAGGTCCCTGGTGTGGCTGGTGGTTAGTCCGTTGACTGTTTAAATTGACAAGAAACTATGGGCAAATTGTTCTATTTATTCACGCTTGTCAGATTGTGATTCCAATATACTTGTATTCACCAGTTTATACTGATAAAATATTTTCAAACGTTTTTACAGGTAACCAAGGGTGAATTGATTTTGATTAGTCATATGATGACAAGGAAAAATGATGTCATGAAAAAGGGAACTTCCACCCTAGACATCAGTTAAAAGAAATGGCTCATGTAAAACCTTGGTTTTGTAAATTAAACGTTTGTGTACATTATCAGGGTTCATCCCTGTTATAATGAAATGAAACGGGAGATTCCTCGTCTTTTGAAAAGATCCTGAGTTATACAAATATTCTTCTGTGTTTATAAATATCTGATGAGATAAAATAAGAAGCACGTACCAATCTTCGGTCGCGCGCCCAGGGTGTCCTAAACCCAGGGTGTGACAGGTTGGTATCAGAGCCATTTGTTTCAGCATATTAGATACTAGAGATTAGTATCTAAGTTGTAACATGATTGTGATATTATTTGGTTTTAGCAATTAAGATACTCACGTAAGGTATCTAAGCTTAAACCAGTGTAGACTGCTTTCTAGAAAAGTAGGTAGATCTTTATAATAATTAAGTGATAACTATACAGATGTCTGGAAATAGTTATTATGCTTATATCTTCGGACGATCTGAAGAAGAACTTTATCATCCTACTGGATCCATGCAAAATCCTGTACTCATTCCTAACACTGGTGAATCCCTTTCTGATCCTATCATTGTCTCTGACAATGAATCTTATCATCAAAATCAATCTAGCTCATCCTGGATGGAAGCTACTTCGGATTTTGAAAATTGGAGAACTGATACTCCACCTCCAGTAAATCAGGTAGAGATAAATGAAGCTGGACCTAGTCGGTCTACTAAACCAAGGATGCATGTACGAACTCCGACCAAGCATGTGCATGTGTCTGGAGAAGAAATGGAAGAAATATATTAAGAAATACCTAAGGAAGCAGAACTTGAAATAGAAACTCCAGACCCATACCTCTATCCAATTGGTGAGGAAAATACTTAAACTCTTCCAACAATGTTAGAGGAGTATATTGAAGAACCAACTGATGGTCCTGATGATCCTTACCATAATGTGTTTAACGACATATTATTTGGTATTTGTGAACCCCCTCCTTAGTATAATTATTCTTCAGCACATCTTGGAACACCCATAGAATTCCTTGATCATGCCTTAAGAGAAACTGATGAAGTCAAGAAAGAATCAAGGAAGCTCAAGTAAAGGGTTCGTCAACTGGAGAAAGAAAAGAGAAATAAAAGAAAAGATAAAAAGAAAGAATAAAATAACTAGACATACGGGTAACCGTCTGACCAGTATGTAGTTATCTGGTAAACTAAATGTTCTGTCTAAGGAAATAGTGGTGTATAAATCTCTCCCAGACTCGTAATTCTTTCCTGGGAACAATTTAGTTGGAAGTACTACTCTGGAATGATAACCACCCTAGTCTACTAAATATAATAAATTAGACAAATTATTATTTCAGTACGGAAAATATAAAGTATAAATAAAAGTATTCTTGTTTTATTCAGATGACTGGAAAAGGAAAAGGTCTCTTCTATATTCAAAAGTATGCTCCACCTGGATATGAATTCCAGCTTAGCAATGAAACGGATTTAGAAACTGAAAGAAGTTCAAGACATTCAGGAAGTACATATCGAAACTTAGGAGAATTAACTCCTCCGGCAAATCCTTATGTACCTTCCATCGGTTTTCATTCTGCTCTAACGGCCTTAAGCCGAAATCCGGATTATGTAGAAAATCCATGTTATAATCCTTATTATTATCAAGGACTACGTGAAATCCCTTACGAAAATAATCTTGTTCCTGAAGGAGATGAAAGAGAAGATTCAAATAGGCCATATGAGTATTATGAGCCTTCGAATGTACAAAATCCTCAAGAAAATGAGGAAAGCTTTGATAATGGTTATATTAGAGCCTTACAGGAATGAGTAGCAGAATTGGAAAAAGAAAATCATAGACTAGTATCTATAGACATCCAGAATAGAGCATTAAGACAAATGCTAGAAAATGCCTGTAATCAGGGTTATATGTAAGTTTCCTTTCCGATCTTTTATATTCTGATTATTAATAAAATTCCTCTTATGAATAGAATGTCAAAACGAGGTCCTTCTTATAATACAAGGGGCAAGATCAAACAAATCCAAAATTCTGAACAACTATAACAAAAGGTAGAAATAAAGAAAATGGTTGTAGAAGGGATAGAGGAAGCTCTCCCTAAAATTTTGAAAGCTATGAAAGAAGATAAAATGAAAAATAAAGTGGCTAAATCTAAGAATAATCATCATGAATAAAATCATAGTTCAAACGGAGATAATTCTAATTCTAAAGAAGTTAGTAAGAAAAGGAAGAGGAAGAAGGGGTGTACGTTTCGTGCATTCCAAGGATGTAAGCCCTTGGAGTATGTTGGAAATGAAGGAGCTGTAGCAGCCCTGAGATGGCTAGAGAAAACTAAGTCTATGATTTCCATCAGCAAATGTGCTGATGATGATATGGTACTTTATTCATCAAATTTATTCAAAGATGAAGCTTTAGAGTGGTGGAATTCCATTGTTCAGGCCATGGGTAGACACAAAGCCTATGCCATGGAATGGGAGGAATTCAAAGAAATGGTAATTCAAAGATTTTGTCCCATTAATGAATGAGAGAGAATAGAAACCAAAATTCTAAATCTCCGTATGGAAGGAACTAAACGTCAGGAGTATGTCTCCAAGTGGTTTGAATATGCCCGTTTAGTTCCACATCTATCTACCCCCGAACCCAATCTAATTAAAAGATATATTTGGGGTCTGGCTGAAGAAATCAGAGACATGGTCAAGGCTACTATGCCTCAGACCATTGCATCTGTCGTACAGCTAGGAAGAATTCTAACTGATGGTATGATAAGAAAACAAGAAGAAGGGAAGGCAAAGGGAAGTGGCCAAGAGGGCTATAGAGAATTGAAAAAATATTTTTTTCTTGGAAAGGAAGAAGCCAAGCTGTCAAAGGTGGATTTAACTTTTCTATCCCATAATGCGGGAGAATGCTTTTTCAAGAAAATTTATTGTCATTTTTGTAAACAGACTGGGCATGTATTTGAGAACTGCCCAAGAAAGAGAAATATCTCCTGTTTTAATTGTGGAGAAACTAGTCATTTTAAATCAACGTGCCCAAAGCTTAATTAAGCAGGATTTAGTGGAGCAAAGGCCAATGAAGGAAACAAGAAAAATGTACGAGCTTTCGTACTTAATACTCGTGATGTTGCAGCTGTTCCAGATGCTGTCACTGGTACATTCCTCATTGATAATATTTATGCTAGAGTACTATTTGACTCTAGTGCAAATTTAAGTTTCATAGATTATAAGTTTTGTAATCTATGAACAAGCCTTTAGTTCCATTAGATAAGATTTATGAAGTAAAGACGGCCGAAGGAAATTTATTCAAAATTTATGAATTCCTAAATGATTGTACTATAAATAATATCAGGACACATCTTACCTGTACAATTAATGCCTATGGCATTAGCAGAATTCGATGTTGTCTTATGAATGGATTGGTTAGCCAGTAACCAAGGTCATACCCTTTGTGATAAAAAGTTATAAAAATCCAGATTCCTTCCGGAAGATCTTTAACAATCTATGGTGACAAACAAAATCTACCTCTGGGAATCATCTCAATACTGAAAGCAACTAAGTGCCTTCAGAAGGGATGCATTGCATACTTGGTTCAGATTTCTACCAGTACAAAAGAAAAGACTATTGAAGATGTATCGGTAATAGCAGATTATGCAGATATATTTCCAGATGAATTACCTGGTATACCATCCGAAAGAAAAGTAGAATTCAAAATCAATCTTGTACCAGGAACAGCTCCTATTGCCAAAGCTCCTTATCGTTTAGCCCCAACCGAAATGAAAGAATTGAAGACACAATTAGATGAATTACTAGAGAAAGGATTCATCCGCCCAAGTTCATCCCCTTGGGGTGCTCCAATTCATTTTGTTAAAAAGAAAGACGGTACAATGCGGATGTGCATTGATTACCGGGAGCTAAACAAAGTAACAATTACGAATCATTATCCTCTTCCTAGAATCGATGATATGTTTGATCAATTACAAGGTGCTTGCTATTTTTCAAAGATAGATCTTCGATCAGGATATCACCAATTGAATGTTCATGAAGACGATATTGCTAAAACTGCTTTCCAAACCAGATATGGACATTATGAGTTCACGGTTATGCCGTTCGGACTTACTAATGCTCGTGCCGCATTTATGGATATGATGAAGCGTATCTATAAACCCTATCTACATAAATTTGTAATCGTTTTCATTGACGATATACTTATTTATTCTAGAAATGTGGAAGATCATAAAAATCATCTAAGAGTAGTACTTGAACTTCTGAGAAAAGAGAAATTGTATGCTAAATTCTCTAAATGTGAATTTTGGCTTAGAGAAGTACAATTTCTGGGTCACATAGTGAATGCGGAAGGTATTCAAGTAGACCCATCCAAAATTGAAGCCATATCCAAAGGGGAAAATCCTAAATCTCCGACAGAAGTCCATAGTTTCTTGGGTCTTGCAGGATACTACAGAAGATTTATCCAGGATTTCTCAAAGATTGAAGTTCCTCTGACTACTTTAACTCGTAAAAATGTAAAGTATGAACGGGGAACAAAGCAAGAAGAAGCTTTCCAAACTCTACAAGAAAAACTGACTCATGCACCAATACTGGCTTTGCTAGATGGAAATGAAGATTTTGTTGTCTACTGTGATGCTTCTCATACTGGTCTAGGTTGTGTATTAATGCAAAGAAACAAAGTTATTACCGATGCATCTCGTCAGTTAAAGATTCATGAAAAGAATTACACAAATCATGATCTAGAGTTAGGTGCCATAATCTTCGCCTTGAAATTATGGAGACACTATCTCTATGGAGTTAGATTTAGAGTTTATACTGACCATAAGAGTTCTTAAGTGACTATGATTGTGAAGTTTGTTACCACGAATGTAAGGCAAATGTTGTTGCAGATGCCTTAAGTAGAAAAGAAAGAGAGAAACCTAAACGGGTTCGTGCTCTAAGACTTGAACTTCGTGTAGATCTCATATCTCAATTAAAAAATGCTCAACATTCTGTTCAAACAGAAGAAGAGTTAGAACAAGAAGGAATGGAAAGCATGATTAAACAATTAGTTAAAGGAGACGATGAAATATTTCGTATGAATAAAAGAATCTTGGTTCCGATCATAAGAAATCTTCTAGAATGAATACTCGAAGAAGCACATAAATCAAATATATGATGCGCCCAGGAAGTGATAAGATGTAAAAAAATCTGAAGGATAATTACTGGTGGATTGGCATGAAGAAAGATATTGCCATATATGTTGTAAAATGTCTTACTTGCGCTCAAGTAAAGGCAGAACATCAAAAACCTTCTGGTTTACTTCGACAATTAGAAATGCCAGTTTGGAAATGGGAGATGATAACAACGGATTTTATTACCAACCTTCCTCAAACCAGTCGGGGAAATGATACTATATGAGTTATCATTGACAGACTAACTAAATTTGCTCATTTTCTCCCAATGAAAGAAAGCTTTAGTATGGATAGATTGGCTCGTCTATATGTGAATGAGATTGTATCTTTACATGGAGTGCCATTATCCATAGTGTCAGATAGAGATAGTCGGTTTGCATCTCGATTCTGGCAAAGTTTACAGGAAGCCAGGGGAACTCGTCTGAACTTGAGCACTGTCTATCATCCACAGACAGATGGGCAAAGGAAAAGAACTATTCAGACATTAGAAGATATGCTCCGAGCCTGTGTAATAGACTTAGGTGGTAGTTGGGATGATCACCTCTAATGGAATTTTCATACAACAATAGTTATCACACAAGCATTCAGGCAGCACCTTTCGAAGCCTTATATGGTAGAAAATGTTGAACGCCTGTATGCTAGGCTAATATAGGAGAAAACCAATTGTCAGGACCTGAACTTGTTTAGGAAACCACTGACAAGGTTTCTCAAATACAAGAACGATTGAAAGCAGCAAGAGATAGACAAAAGAGCTACGCTGATAAAAGACGAAAGCCACTAGAGTTTAACATTGGAGACAGGGTGTTATTGAAAGTATCATCTTGGAAAGGAATAGTTCGATTCGGAAAGAATGGTAAACTAAGTCCTCGATTTATTGGACCCTTCAAAATCATTAAACGAATAGGACCAGTGGCTTATCAGTTGGAATTACCAGAAGAGATGAATGGAATACATGATGTATTCCATATATCTAATCTTCGCAAATGTTTAGCTGATGAATCTTTGATAATGCCTCTTCAAGACATAGAGGTAAATGAAAAACTCAGATTATAGAACAATCTCTACAAATAGAAGATCGTCTGACTAAAAAGTTGAAGAAGAAAAAATTGAAACTAGTCAAAGTCAAATGGAATTCTAGACGTGGTCCTGAATATACGTGGGAACTAGAATCGGAAATGAAGAAGAAATACCCACACATGTTCCGGTAAATCTCGAGTATGAGATTATTCAAAAGGTGGGGAGAATCTAACATTTGAAAAATTTTCGTGCCAAATATTATAAAAAATAAAAGTATAAGGACCATAAGTGCAAATACATCAAAGACCAAGGACTAAAGATGAAAAATTTGGAAATGGGTCAGATATCGGACGGGTATCTCTTTTCATATCGGTCCGAAGCAAAACATGATCGGATATCGGACCGATATCCATTCTTATAACTGTCCGCAATGGAACGATGAGTCGGTTATCGGACCGACATCCAACCATAACGGTCCGACGACCTCCTCTCAGCCGCAATTTGTGGCAATGACATGTGTCCTATGACTTAGCCTTAGAATTTGACGCGTGTCGTGAGGTCGGACCGACATGGACCATATAACAGTCCGACATGAACCCAAAACATGTGTGGTCCAATCAGACGTTGACACTTAGGGCTAACGTGGCATGGCTGGATGTCGGACCGACATCCATTTGATAACGTTCCGACATGGATTTCAGCCTATAATATATTTCACTTGCCGTTCACTTTCCAAAACACACAAACCGAATTCCAAGTTGTTATAAGCTATTTCCACTCTCATAAAACCATTCCCGCTCATAAGTTTAAGTTCCCGAGGTGCCGAATCATCATAGAAGTAACCAAGAAGCTAAGAAACGCTCATTTGGAGAAACCAAGCAAAGATTCTTAAGCAGAGACGCTGTAAGATTCCTAAGCCGAGACTCTATCAAGGTGAATACTTTCATTTTTATAAAATGATTTCAAAACTAAAAGTGGCTTTGATTATGCTCTGACTTGAATGAATTTGTACAACCATTCGTTTGCATAAGGTGATTTGCTATATAGCAAGCAGCCCATAGAGTCACGTATGTATACACGTGTTACAGATGAGACACTTTAACAGGGCTAGGGGTTGAACCCTTGGTTATTGTAAAGCCGATCGTCGTAATCGTAAGGCAGACAGACACAAAAATATATCCAAGGTCCCTGGTGTGGCTGGTGGTTAGTCCGTTGACTGTTTAAATTGACAAGAAACTATGGGCAAATTGTTCTATTTATTCACGCTTGTCAGATTGTGATTCCAATATACTTGTATTCACCGATTTATACTGATAAAATATTTTCAAACGTTTTTACAGGTAACCAAGGGTGAATTGATTTTGATTTGTCATATGATGACAAGGAAAAATGATGTCATGAAAAAGGGAACTTCCACCCTAGACATCAGTTAAAAGAAATGGCTCATGTCAAACCTTGGTTTTGTAAATTAAACGTTTGTGTACAATATCAGGGTTCATCCCTGTTATAATGAAATGAAACAGGAGATTCCCCATCTTTTGAAAAGATCCTGAGTTATACAAATATTCCGCTGTGTTTATAAATCTCTGATGAGATAAAATAAGAAGCAGGTACCAATCTTCGGTCCCGCGCCCGGGGTGTCCTAAACCCGGGGTGTGACAAGTAGGGTGAAGATATAGGATTCGTTCATGAACCCAAGGGATGATATTTTGGATATTCTTGTTTAATTGGACGATTAGGGTCATAATAGACAGGAACAAAATTATCTCCAGACATCTGCATTCTTAAAGCATTAGTACTTATCTTATTCTTTTGGTCAAGACTTAGACACTAAGGCCAGTATAACTAAAGCTCTACAAAGATAGTTATCTTCCCCAAGTAGTACCTCTAACAGAGATGTTCCCAGGCAAGATTGACGGGTCTAGGAGAGATTTATACACCACTCTTTCCTTATATGGAACATTCCGTTTATCAGATAACTACATAACGGTCAAAAGGATACCTTGTTCTTTTATCTTAAATTTTAAATGTATCAAATAATCTAGGGGTTAAAGCTTAGGCACTAGATCCAAGTATCTAATTCTCTAAAACCTATGGCTCTGATACCCACCTGTCACACCCCGCCTCAGGCATCCCCTGGATATGAGTGAGCTTGATTGGTACCTACATTGATTTCAGTGTTTTTATAAAACACAGTGAAAGTCTTTTCACAAGGATCGTTTATCATTTGTATCAACATCGAGGATTGTATTTGTAAATATCAAGACCCAGTTGGAAAACAAAAGTCTTGTATTTATTTCATAAACACAGGGATTTAAATATCCTTTTTCATTTGATTACAAAACAGAGTTTGAAATCAAATACATTTCTTGTCTCTTATAGAAAAGTTTCAAGCCACTGGAAATAGTACTATCCAAGGTTGATATGTCCCTTGGTCCAATATGCTTTTTCATCTTTTATGATTTCCTATGCACGAGGCCTGAGAATCCAGCATGTATGTTATCCTTTTTCCAACATTCACTTCTGGGTCAGATCTTAGGTCTGCCCGTATCCCCTTTTCCTTTTCATTTTATTCATTGCCTGAATACATTTTGAAAATGAAACGTCAGCGCGAACGCCGGTGAATATAATTATCTTAATAGTAAAATGATTTAGCACAAATAAGTATTAATTTCATAATCACAACTTTATGTTCAATCAACACATTCAGCAGGCCCATGTCCTGACTGTATGCACCACTCTATACACTGATGTCATACCTTATAACAATGGACAAATCTACGCCTCCAAATTTGTTATAAGATAAGCACCAACCATAATTCGAGACTTTCACCCGAGATCCGTGTATCCCTTGCAAGTTTTACGTATACCTATGGCCTGAATGCTTTGTTCGTAGAAGAACGTTGAGCATTAGTCCCTTAATCGTTGTTTGGCCATTTTCGTAAAAGTAAATGTTTGACACAAGTTTTGAAAGAGAAAAAGTATTCACCTTGATTATAGGAATGGGCCTCTAAGATTATAAAGCTAGCCTCTTAATTTGATTTGTCTTGCGTTTCGGCACTTTTACAAGTGTTCTTCTAATACCGAGCACTAATATGAGTGGGAGTTGGGCCGGGGTCGTCGGGAACAGCCTAGAGATATTCTGGAATGAGTTTTGAGAGTTGTAATCATTTTCGGGATGAAGAAAATCGAATGAGATCGTTCAACTATTTATAGGCTGAGATTTGGGTCCATGTCGGACCGATATGGCAAGGGATGTCGGTCCGACATCCGACTATGCATGCATCAGCCCTATACGTCAAATCCTAATTTGACCGAACATATTTTGGTGCATATCAGACCATTATGTTGTCCATTTCGGTCCGACATCACAACACGTGTCAGATTCTAGGGCTAAGTCATAGGACATGTGTCATCACCATAAATTGCAACTGAGAGGAGGTTGTCGGACTGCTATGAACTGATGTTGGTCCGATAGCTGACCTTCAACCAATTGCGGAACGCTATGAAAATGGATATCGGTCCGATGTCTGGCCTTATTTCGTTTCAGTCCGATATGAAAATAGATATCGGTCCGTTATCGAACCAATTTCCAGAATTTTTATTTTTAACCCTAGACTTTGATACTTTAGATACACAAGTCCTTATATGTTCTAACCTTGGCATTTCTTGGACATTTTTGTTGTAGATGTTATACAACCTGTGAACATATGGTTCACGGTTACATAATTTGAATACATTACTATTCGGTAACACCAACACTTGTATTTATAGGATATGCGCCAGCCTCACATATATAGACCCAACAGATCTTAGATCTGGATATCACCAGTTGAAGGTACAAGAAGAAGATGTACCTAAGACTGCTTTTAGAACCCGATATGGACAGTACGAATTTTTGGTTTTGTCGTTCTGTCTAACGAATGCTCCCGCAGCATTTATGGACCTAATAAACCGAGTCCGTAAACCATTCCTTGATAAATTCGTTATAGTGTTCATAGATGACATCCTTATCTATTCCCGAACTCAGGAGGAACATGCCAAACATCTTCAGATAATCTTGGAAACCCTTAGAAAAGAGAAATTATACGCTAAGTTCTCCAAATGTGAGTTTTTGAAACAAGAGGTACAATTCCTAGGGCATGTCATAAATCATCAGGAAATCCAAGTGGATCCGGCCAAGATCGAAGCATTCATGAAATGGGAAACTCCAAAGACACCAATTGAAGTTTGAAGCTTTCTTGGTCTAGCCGGGTATTACCGAAGGTTTACACAAGATTTCTCCAAGATCGCTACTCCATTAACTTCTTTAACTCAGAAAACAGTAAAATTTGAATGGAGTCATAAGCAAGAAGAGGCAATCAAAACCCTTAAGCAGAAACTTACAACCGCACCAATCTAAGCATTACCTAAAGGATGATGACTTCGTCATCTACCGTGATGCTTCCCGAATTGGTCTAGGTTGCGTATTTATGCAACAAGATAAGATAATAGCCTACGCATCACGGCAACTTAAAATTCATGACAAGAACTATACCACACACGATTTCGAACTTGGTGCAATAGTGTTTGCTCTAAATATTTGGAGACACTATCTATATAGTACTAAGTGTGTGATATATACAGACCCTAAAAGTCTCCAGCATATATTCAATCAAAAGGAATTGAATATGAGACAAAGAAGGTGGATGGAGCTCAATAATGACTATGATTGTGAGATCAAATACCATCTCGGGAAAGCTAATGTTGTAGCAGATGCATTAAGTCAGAAGGAGAAAATCAAACCTATCAAGATAAGAACCATAAGATTAGAAGTCAAGATAGACTGGGTGGATCAGCTCAAGGAAATTAAAACTCAAGCACTACAAGAAGACAAAATCAAAAAGGAACGCATGGTTGGTTAGGAGAAGTTACCAACCAAAGGCGATGATGGAATCCTACGATTTGGAAGTAGAATTTGGGTTCCCAAACTCGGAGAAATTCAAACAAATGTAGTGGATGAAGCTCATAAATCCAAATACTCAATACATCCTGGAGTAGATAAAATGTATAAAGGATTGAAGACTCATTACTGGTGGCCAAACATGAAGAGATATATAGCCCAGTATATAAAGAAATGTCTGACTTGTCTTCAAGTCATGATCGAACATCAGAAACCATCAGGTTATCTACAACAGTTGGAAATACCTATGTAGAAATGGGATAAGCCTACTATGGACTTTGTCACGAAACTGCCGGGAACCCAGAAAGGGTACGATGCTATTTGGGTTGTAGTTGATAAACTAACCAAATCGGCACACTTTATCCCAATCGGTGAGAATTAGTTAATGGATAAAGTTGCCCGACTCTATATCAATGAGATTGTGAGCCGCCATGGTATACCACTATATATTATATCGGATAGAGAAAGTCGGTCACATCTAGATTTTGGACTAGTTTCCAGAAAGAGTTAGGAACTCGAATCAATAGGAGTACAACATATCACCCTTAAACCGTCAAACCCACAAACAAAGTGAAAGAACAATCCAAACCTTAGAAGATATCTTAAGGGCTTGTGGAATTGAATTTGGAGGTAGCTGGGATAATCATCTACCATTAATTGAATTTTCCTATAATAACAGCTACCATTCGAGTATAAAAGCTGCACCTTTTGAGGCACTGTATGGTAGGAAATGCAGAACTCCAATTTGTTGGACGAAAGTTGGAGATATCCAACTGTCTGGACCAGAAATATTATAGGAAACAACTGTTAAGATAGTCCAGATCAAACAAAAGTTGAAAGCTGCACAAGATCGATAGCAGAGCTATGCAGATAGATGCCGAAGCCTGTTAGAATTTCAAGTAGGTGATTATGTGATGTTGAAAGTTTCACCTTAGAAAGGTGTTGTACGTTTCAGGAAACGTGAAAAATTAGGGACAAGGTATATTGGGCCTTACAAAATCATTGAAAGAATTAGAGACTTGGCATATAAACTAGAACTGCCAGAAGCATTGCAAGGTATACATAACACATTCCATGTGGCATGTCTACGTAAATGCTTACCAGACCCCGATCAAGCAGTTTCATTAGATGATGTGCATGTTGGTGATAAGCTCCAATTCACCGAACAACCTATTAAGATTTTAGGAACACAGGACCGAAAGCTGAAAAAGAAAACGATACCAATGGTGTTGGTACAATGGCAAGGTCGGAAAGGTGCCGATCAAACATGGGAATCAACAGAGCAAATGAAAGCTAAGTATCCTCATCTGTTTGACTGATGTTGAATTTTGAGGACGAAATTCTTTTAAGGAGGGGGGATTTGTAACACCCAAAAAATTCCCAAGTAATATAAGGACTAAAGGTGTCAAAATATAAAGTTCAGGGGTTGAACTATAAATTCTCCAAAGTTGAAAGACTAAAATTGAAAAATATGAAAATTAAAGGGGTAGCGAACCGCTACCATACACCTTGGCGGTCCGCTACGTGTAGAGGAAGAAAGGGTCGGGTGACAACACGTGTCTTGTGACTCACCAAGGAGGAATTACGCGTGGAAAGGGTGGCGGACCGCTAGCCAGAACCCTAACAGTCCGCTACGTGGGTGCTAAGAACAATAGTCCGCCTTAATGGGTGGTGGACCTCCACAGCCCTGTGTGACGGTCCGCTACGGGCCTGTTTTCACCCTATAAATAGATAGCTCAACTCCAACCCATTTCACACACACTTACTCTTGAGTTCTGTTCCCGAGCCCCGGTTCATGTGTGAGAGTCTGGTTTCTAGCAAAACATTCCCAAATTTTTCATAGATAGTGCCAAATTAAGGTTTCCAAACACCCTGAGGTTCCTTTGTGTAAACCTAAGATAGGGATGTTGATTATGATAATGTGGGATATGATTTAGGGATATCTCAAGGTATTGATTGTTATATTTGATTCAGAAGGAGGTTCTGCTTGAGGTGAGTTCCTCTAAACTGTGCTCGATGTAAAATCTATTGAAATGATTTTATCGAAATGAGTCGGATCCCTATTTCAATTCCATGTATATATACCTGTAAATAGCGCTTATTACAATCGGGTTGGGATGGGACTGAGAGGCGAGACCGATCCTCTCGTTTTTAGACTGGTACTTGTGTTGCCAGTAGCCTTAAAGGTCTCAGTATATATATAATAAAAGCTCATGGTCCTTCTGTGGCCACTGGGTGGGGATTGGGATGGATGGTCGTTTCGTATAATGAATTTGATTGTAAAAACATGATTTGTTTATGAACTCACCAGCTCTGTGCTAATCCAAATGTTTTCAAATGATTTTGAGCACAGGTGACCACTAGATGTAGTTGGAATTCCATGAGATGTACAGGTATTTTAAATAGGGATGACTGAGGGCAGGTTCTTGTGTAACCGTAAGGCCTGAGTGGATGGCACATTCTTTGGGAACTATAAGGCCAGAGTTATATATGTTCCTGCAAGGAACAATATGTTGTATTTCTGGTCAGCCCTTATTGTAAAACAATATTATATATGAAATGAAATAGTTATGATTTAAAGACTTCTGCTGTGTATTTTTGGTATCAACATCACAGTAACAAGAAGGCGACCTTCTGACCGGTATGTAGTTATCTAAGAAATGGAATTTTTTGTCTAAGGAAAAAGCGGTGTATAAATCCCTCCTAGACCCGTTGTTCGTTCCTAGGAACATATCTGTTGAGGGTACTATTCTGGAAAGATAACCGTCCTGGGTTACGGGTGTGACAGTGTCAAAGGAGACGGAATCAAAACCTCCAACCACGCCGAAATCCTCTTCCATGTGGATTGCAAAATATGACAAACACCAAAAACGTGGTCGACCGTTTCCACAAAAAGGAACATAAAGCACACATGATATTTGGAATATTAATTCCTTTATCAATAAGGTTCACCCTAGAATGAAGCCGGTTAAGAGGTAATCTACAATCCATGATGTTTGCTTTCATAGGAACCCAGTCATTCCACCTCTTCGTAATGCAGAAACATAGATACACTCATATAAACATGGAAAATAAACCGGATTAGTCAATTCGACTTGAAATTGTTAAGTCGTTCTAACTGTTTAGTTAAAGTAAGAATTACTTTTGGTCGAACCATCTAGTTTCCTTTTGCGGGGCGTGTTTCCTTTCAAGATTCATCGATTATAATCCTATTTTTAATACATAGCTTTGCTTTTTTTAGTTATAGTTAAAACTAACTATTGCTCTTATCCAAATTCTCTTGTTTTCATCTCAATCTTACTGAGAATTCTCTCTAAAGAAAAGGGATTCTAAATAGAATTCTCATTTATTATTTATTTATTTATTTTTTGAATTTTGAATTCTATTTATTAGTTATAAGAAGATCTAGCCGTTGCTTCATGCTCACCTTCCTTCATAAGAATAGGCTAGGTGAATTCTTTCTTATAAGAACATAGCAAGCTAAGTGAAGTCAATCAGAACTAGCAAGCACCCGGAAGCACTAGAACAATAAGCTAGATCTCCCTACGTGGCATTGCACATTTAGCCAGACCGCTCCGCTCGTGATTCTCCGTGCGTCTTGCACTAGAACAGGGAAATCACTACTAAATCACTTTCTCTCATGAATTGAAAGAGTTCTATATCGGTCGATGAATCTTCTAACATTTTTGACTTCAAAAGAGTCTTGACATTCTAGATCCCACACCCACTTGTCTATATCTTTGGACCAAGCATAACCCAATAGATGTAGAAGGAGATTTTGTAATTAAGATTGTTCCAACCCCCCCCCCCCCCCCCCACGAATTTTTCTACACCAATTCCATGACCAAAGATTGCAGGGTTTCCGATCTCTAACTAAACAATGTTTATTAACTTCCAATTTAAAAAGTCTAGGATATTTAGAAGCTAACGGCACTTCCCCTAACCATGTATCCACCCAAAATAAAGTAGAATCACCCAATCACACTCTCTTTATCATTGAATATAGGGGAATGATATCAGAATCATGAAGATTGTGAATAGCTTTTACAGTCTGATTCCATGTTCCGTTACCTTTCGCCACTCTTGTCTTATCAAAAACATTCCTTTTGTCCCCGTGGATTGAGTTAATAACCTCCACCCAAAGATATTCAAGGAAGTTAAGATATCTCCAACGCCATTTAAGTAAGAGGGCACGATTTAGAGATTTTAAACTCCCAACTCCCAAACGACTGCAATCTTTAGCCACCATAACTAAATTCCACCCAACCCAAGCCATTTTTTTCGATTCCGGACCCGTCCTGTCACACCCCCAAATTTCCACTTCGGGCAATACTCGTGGGGCGTGACCTGAGAGGATCTTTACCATTGAATTACTTTGAACGACCACTAAATGGTTTTCAAAATACCTGTTTTAATGCATGGCTTTAACGAGCCCAAAATAAGTTTGACATAGTTCAAAGTAATTGTGCGGAAGCAATGTTTAAAAGCTACAACATTTGGAATAAAAATGATGAAATATTGTTTATCAAAATAGGATGCCCATGCATGAATAGTGTGTGACTCATGTGGGTGCATCCTAGCCACATATCCTATGCAATCAACGACCTGAGATAAACATGCTAAAATGGGTCAACATAATATTGGTGAGTTCACTGGTTTACTGTAATTGAAATCATATATTGAAAATGCATGGAAAAGCATATGTACTCTACATAATCATTGCTGATCAGAAAAAACAAAAAAATATCATAAGTCCATCAACCAACGCTCAACTGTAGCCACTGAAAAAGAAAAAGGATATGGTTCGCCTCTTTGTGCCTTGCACATGAATGGATTAGGTCAAAAATTTACACGTTCGACCTCCACTCGAAGTTAGCGCTACTAACCCGGGTAGGGGTTGTTAAACCCAATAGTACTGTTCATGATCACCTCGCTATGAAAAAATTAACGGTTGAATCTGAGAGGAATTTGTACACACCAGTACAATTTATATACTTAATATAATTGTGTAAGCAAGGAAAATGTGATTATTAAAAAATGTAATACTTGAGCATGTATCTCACCCCAAATGGAAAATGAGTAAAATGGGGATGTGAGAACTCACCTAATAAAGCGGTAAATGATGTGAAAAAGTCTTAGCAAATCCGGCTAAATAAGACGACCTACTCATGCCCTAGGAAACATTTAGGACTTTAAGGTCTAAGTATTGTAAATGTTTGACTATGAACTCTATGCATCCAAATGAGTTATTTGAAAAGTGACTTTGACGTTTCAAAGATGTTTTGACTTGACGACGCGTTGGTGACACGTTGGACTTAAATATTCAAATCCTAATAGAGAATTCAAACCTCCTTTGAAATAGTCTATTATCATTCTAATAAACACATTATCACATTCGATTGGAATTTAGAACTTGAAACACAACTTTTGATACATTAAAGTTTCCTTAATTGAAAAGTCAAGTTTTGAGTCCTAAAAATGGCAACTATGCAAAGTTAACATTCATACATGAAATTAGGCATGTTATAACACATACAACATATTTTCAATGTTTCGTTGCTAAAAATAGACAAGTATGCGGGTTTCGGATAATGCACTTAGTTATTATCATACAATTATCATAAAGCAAGACCATGTCAAATTGTCAAGTTTATGAACGAGTCATATATTATCATACAATGCACTTAGTTAAGTGTTACTAACTCACTTAACCCCTCTAATCATGTTAAAAACTTGCAAACACAACTTTTGGAAAAAGATTCCTTATTTAGAAATCCGAGTTCTAGAGCTCACACATATGCATTTTAATACGTCATTTTCATCAATCATTCTTTCATAATGTTCACTATACTAGTTTCATGTTTTAAATACACCTAAACATAAAGTTTTCATACATGTCAAGAAATAAAGTTTCTAAAAATAGAAAACGAGCCTAAAAGCATCATGAGCATGTGATTTTACCGAAAAGAAATCATACAATATCTATATCTAGGGTTTATGCATCATTTCCACCAAACAAATCTCATTATAACCTCTAACAAAAACCCAAAAATTAAAGTTACTATAAATAGAACCGAGCATGAAATCTCATATGACCAAAAGTTCTGTAGGTCCCTCGGGTGTCTCGGATCGTCACATGCAAGTGTGTTACTAGTCAAACCGGGTGCGGAATGCCCGTGACTTGGTGGGGTATCAAACAACACAAAGTAAACCGACAACAAAGACACAAGATACTTTCAAACTTCGTCTATTGATAATCACAGCCGGTTACAGAGAGAATGAGTGCGTACATACATTATGTCACTAACAGCTATATATACTAGACCTGTTGCATGCGCACTTAGCAAGTGCGTAGGGTTTAACTCATGCGTACTTAGCAAGTACGCAAACTTTGTTCTTACGTACTTGATAAATACGCAGGTTAAGCAACCTGCGCACTTGTTAAGTGCGCACAACACTTAACAAAGACAAATACAATGACAAGTACCTACGAACATGATTAGAACTCGATAAACCAATACATACAAATAAAAATACATAAAGACAATACATAAGTAACAACAATCTTCAGAGTGCTTGTCACAAGAATTGCTTCAATAAACTCCCCCTTTACAGCAGCTCTGGAGATGTCTACAGTCTCTAACAGCTTCAGAGTAAACAGCTTCAGAGTGATTGTCACAAGAATTGCTTCAGCAAACTCCCCCTTGACAGCAGCTCTGGAGTTGTCTTCAGTCTCTATCATCTGTATGCAAGTAGTATTTGTCTAACAACATCGTATCAAAGGTTCCCCATGGTCAGAATCCGTGAGCTAAAGGACGATTATATCAAGTTTGAGCTCCTTGACCAGATGTTCCCCAAGGTCAAAATCCGTGAGCTCAAGGATGACTATGTCATGGCTAACGCGCTCCACGTCAGTAACTCAAAATGACGTATATAGAAAGATTCAGGAAGGAATCCCTGAATAGTCCTATTCTTCCTTCTCTCAGTGCAGGAACATACTTGTTGTCTGAATTCTTTCGTCTTTGTCTTTCGTAGGATGACTCGGGAAGGGAAACCTTCTCCATTCTCCGTGGGTGTGTTTGGTCTAGTGCATCATTAGAGTCAGATGAATCAGATTTAGTCGCCTCGGAATTTGACTCTTCAGCACCATCTCCTCCTTTTTCTTCATCACCGCCATCACCAGCCATCTCTGTAATAACATAAGATATACAACATTTGATCAAACAGAATAAATGGTATAGAACAAGACATGACAAAGTATAGCACTTGCACATTGAACCGATTTTCAGACTTAGAAAAATTTTTGAGTTACACTTCATGTGTACTTAACAAATACGCAGGAAATTGTTCTTGCGTACTTAGTAAGTACACAGGATCTAATTCTTGCGAACTTAATAAGTGCGCAGGAACTAACACTTGTAAATTTTAGAATAATCCAAAATCAAGAGATTCAAGGTTTTAGATGATGATTGTGGTATCCACAATGTGAAAAACCTGTTTAAGACCTACGGGACAAAGACTAACACCAATGCAATGCTAAAAGAAGGTCATTTGGACCTAACCTCAATCCGAAGCAAAACCACGGACACCCAATGTCACACCCCCAAATTTCACTAACGGAGTTCTACCGTTAGGAGTGTGACAAACTAGGATCTCAGTCATTAGTTACATCAAACGACACTATGTGAGACTTAAAAAGTCATAACATAAATGTTCAGAGTTAAATGCGAAAGCGTAAATATTAGAATAAAATCAAAAGTAATTACACGCAACAAGCGTCAATTAATGTAAATAAGTAAAACTGTTTAAGATGTTTAAAATGAATGATATGACAGTATGACTCCATGCATGTCCTAAGTGTGCAACCTATGCCAAAGCAACCTGAGAAACATGTAAGAAAAAGTGTCAACACGAGGTTGGTGAGTTCACAGGTTTGTATGTAAATAAACTGTTTGAGTGTTGTTGGATCCACATACGTAAGTCACACCTATTGCTAGCTAGGCAATGTACAAGTTACTCTAAGCGTTCGCAACCGAAGCTGACTGTTTGTGTTTGGGTGCCTTCCGCCATTGCTAACATCAACAAATGGCAAGTGTTTAGGACAATCTACACCCGTTCGACCTCCAATCGTGCTAGTGTGACTAGCCCGGGTGGGGTTTGTCAAACCCAGTAGTACTACTCAAATTTCCTCGCTATACTCCATATATTAACAGTCCGAGTGTGTAAGGACTTTGCATGTTATGTTTGCACTTAGGTACACAAGTGGTAATGAAATACTATGTAATCCATATCCGTGTGTATGTCTCTCCCTGGCTGGGAGACAAGTAATGGATGCCTGTTTGTATGCATATTTCTCCCCAACAGGAAAACAAGTAAGATGATGATTATTTGTACGCATGTTTCTCCCCAACGGGAAAACAAGTAAAACGATATTCATTTGTATGCATGTTTCTCCCCAACGCGAAAACAAGTAAAAATAATGTTTATGTGTATGTGTGTTTCTCCTCAACAGGAAAACAAGTAAAATAATGTTTGTGTGTAGGCATGTTTCTCCCCCAATAGTAAAACAAGAAAAAAGGGGCCCGTGAAACTCACCTGAGTTGCGTAGAAAGATTCACACAAGAATGAGATTGAAACCACAAGTGTTAGCCTGCAACGGCTTCCGTGTGCCCTAGAATTATACACATAACAATTAGGGATACAATGGGATTTGTGACGACGACAGGGAAGATTGAACTTCCTAAAAAGAAACGCTCTAATGATCAACTAGTAGACGAACGTGTACACGGGAATAAAGGTTCCTTAATATACTTATTGAGATAAACACGTTTTGTGTCGAATGATTCTAATTACAATAATAATATGTAATAAATATATATTCGTGCGTTTCCACCATTAAACTAATGGTTAAGAAAATAATATAACTAATATATTATTTTTAGAGGAATAACATGATTATTTAAAATGTGTGACACAATTAATAAAACTATCATTTTTATCCGGATCATAATCACGTGAATAATAATATAAATACATATATTATTCTTAGTTTGAAACGTTTTACGAAGTTTATAAACGAGGTGAAAATAATAAATATTATATTATTTTTAATAGGAGTAATAGGGACGAAAATAATATAAATATTATTTTATTCGGAGTCACGGTTTGAAAATAATATAGATATATTATTTTAAAAGTATGAAATAATATTAAAAATGAGTTATAAAACCAAACCCGATCCTACGGGTGGTTTCCGGTTTCAAAACCTGTTAATATACTAATATAATATATAGGGAGTGATTTTATAATTCGAAATAACAATAAAAACTGCTCAAAAAAACAAATGGGGTTGTGGGACTCGAACCCGGGTCTCCTCCCCAACAGCCCCAAGAATTAACCAACCCACCTGCTATGGTAATCGCATCAAGATTCAGATTAGTGGAGTTTTGACACAACGTCCCTGGTGTTCTTCCCCCCCCCCCCACGCTCCAGCGATCAAATCCCGGCCCAAAACCATCAAATCCAGTCGTGAACAGTTGAAATATGAAATGTATTTTGTTAGTCGGTTCATAACGAACCTGTGGTTATGATTAATTGCAAAAACATCGTGTCTAGAATCGTTTGTTTTCAGATTAAATTGTTGAAACCCTAGATTAAGTACACGAATTCGATTTGACCGGTTCTGATATCGAAAGGTGTTGGATTCATAGGGCTTTTGACAATCACTGGGTTACGAGTCAAACCGTACAGTTTAATTGAATTATGGTTGAGTCTAGGATCAAAACCCCCAATTTGATTATGAACAAAACCTAGGTTTATGGATCATGAACAGATCGATGTTGTATGATACAATTAACATGGGGATGTCAAAGGATAGGAGATTATGATTCTAACAAGGTGAATTAATTGAATTGTAAACGTGTTTAGAATAGGGTTCGACCAAACCGGTTTGCGATGAACCCTAGAATTGGGTTCGCGATCTATCTGATGTTTTAAGCCATATTTATGATAGGGCTTTTGATCTAGGTAATGAAACGAAGCTAAGGGTGTAAGGAATTACTAGAATGGAAGTCGAATTGTAGGAGTTCGACTAAAAGGGTGTCGATCGTGACTGGATTGATATCCGGTGACCACGGCCCTGTTTCCGATCGAATTGGTGTACGCAAAAGGCTCTGAGGGATGCGACTAAGATGTATGAGTGTTCAATTCATGCGAATTATGGTCGGATTAATCGAATTTGATGGGTTAATGACGAGGGATCGACGGTTACGAGTTCTAGTATTAAATTCGTACTCATTAACCATTGAAAACGTATGGAAACAATGCATTGATGATCGATATCATCAATACAATGATTAACAACCGAGAATTCGAGTAGCCACTTCAGTTTCTGGTTTGATTCGAATCAATTGAAGGTTAGGTTTGACTTTGGAAAGTCAACAACACCTTAAACTCCTGATTTTGACTTTTCAGGGTCAACCACTTTAGTTTAGATAAATTTCGGCTTAGTCCCTGAATATTGAGTTTAGATATTGACTGAATCAGTCCCTAAGGTTTGAGATTTGAGTTACTAGGTTAGGATTTAACCGAGTTTAGTTAACGGGGTTAACCCTAAATTGCCGGATGTCACATCATCTCCTAGTTGAAAGAATTTTCATCCCGAAAATTAAGATAGATAAAATATAAAAAAAATTCTGGATGTCACATCATCCCTTAGTTGAAAGAATTTTCGTCCCGAAATTTAAGATAGATAAAATTAAAAAAAATTTCTCGATGTCACATCATCCCCTTGTTGAAAGAATTTTCGTCCAGAAAATTAGAATAGTACCTTAAGTGATTGTCATGAAGTGCTGGAACAGATGAGGAAAGTTGTGCTTCATCTAATCCTCGCGCTCACATGTGAATTTCCGTCCGCGTTTCGAGTTCTGACGGACTCTGGCAATAGGCATTTTACTGCGTTTGAGTGTTTTGACTTCCCTATCCATGATTTCTATCGGTTCTTCAATGAAGCGTAATTGTTCATATATGTGTAGTTCCTCAAGAGGAACAACGAGTGTCTCGTCTGCTGGACATTTCTTCATGCTCGAGACATGAAAGACATCGTGTACACCACCAAGTCCTTTTGGTAGGTCCAGTTGATACGCTACTGGGCCAATTCTCTTCACTATTTTGAACGGTCCAACATAACGAGGATTCAGCTTGCCTCGTTTCCCGAAGCGAATCATACCTTTCCAAGGTGAGACTTTGAGTAGAAACATGACACCTACTAGAAATTCTAAAGGCTTGCGACGTTTGTCGGCATAACTCTTTTGGCGATCACGAGCTGCTCCCATTCGGTTTATAATTTGCATGATCTTTTCAGAAGTTTCGAATACAAGTTCGGGACTTGTAAGTTCACTATCCCCAACTTCAGCCCAACAGATAGGAGATCGGCATTTCCTTCCGTACTATGCCTCGAATGGTCTTGCCTTGATGCTAGTGTGATAACTATTATTGTTGGAAAACTCCAATAAAGGTAAGTGAGAACTCAAGTGTTACCGAAATGGATCACTCAAGCTCGTAGCATGTCATCTAAGGTTTGGATGGTACGTTCCGTTTGACCATCAGTTTGAGGATGATACGTCGTACTCATGTTTAGACGCGTACCTAAATCTTTTTTGTAGATATTGCCAGAAATGGGATGTGAATCGAGCGTTTTGATCCGAAGAATAGAAATTGGCACTCCGTACCGAGAGACTACTCCTTTCAAGTAAATACGATTAAGTTTTTCCATTCTGTCAGCCTTTCTGATCGCTAAGAAGTGAGCGGATTTAGTCAGAGGATCGACGATCACCCAGATGGTGTCGCATCCGCTAGGAGTTCGTGGTAATTTTGTGAAAAAGTCGATGTATATCTACTCCCATTTATACATGGGAATCTCGAGTTGCTGGAGTAGACCGGAATATTTTTGATATTCTACTTCGACCTTTGCGCAAGTCAAGCACTTGCTCACATAGGTGGCTATATCAGCCTTCATCTCTGGCCACCAATACGGCACCTTTAGGTCATGGTACATCTTGTCGGAGCCTGGATGAATGGAGTAACGATTTTTATGAGCTTCATCCATGACTAGTTCTCTTAAGTTCCCAAATACTGGAACCCATATTCGCTCAGCGAAGTAGCGAATGCCGTCAGATTTGACCTCGAGTTATTCTTCCATACCGCGTGTGGCTTCCAGCGGTAGGTTTTCTTCCTTAAAGGTTTCGAGTTGAGCACTACGGATTTTGTCAGGTAACCCGGTGTGAATAGTAAGCTGTAAAGCTCGAACTTGTTTGGGCTTGGTTTCCTTTCGACTTAGGGCATCCGCTACAACGTTTGCCTTACGCAGATGATACCTGATCGCATAGTCATAATCATTCAAGATCTCGATCCAACGACGATGTCGCATGTTTAACTTTTTCTGCTCAAAGATATGCTGAAGACTCTTGTGATCGGTATAGATAGTGCACTTGGAACCGTACAAGTAGTGTCTCTAGCTCTTTAGTGCAAATACCACACCTCCCAACTCTAAGTCGAGAGTCGTGTAGTTTCTCCTCGTGGATTTTCAATTGACGAGAAGCGTATGCGAAAACTTTCTCACGTCGTATCAGTACACAACCAAGACCCTGGATAGATGGATCACAGTACACCACAAAATCATCCGTCCCCCCTAAAAAGATATGATGGTGTACTGTAGAGTTTCTCCTTCAAGAGTTGAAATGCTGACCCATAGTGTCACCCCAGTTACAGGGTTTCCTCTTTTGAGTTAAGACCGTGAGGGGTTGAGCAATCTTGGAGAATCCCTCGATGAAACGACGGTAATAGCCAGCCAATCCTAGAAATTTTCGCACCTCAGTCGGAGTTGTCGGTGCCGCCTAATCCATGATGGCCTCTATTTTAGATGGATCGACATGTATTCCCTTCTCATTGACTACATGTCCTAGGAATTGCACTTCGCGAATTCAGAATTCGCACTTAGAGAATTTAGCATACAATTGTTCTTGCTTTAGCAGTTCCATAATCAAACGAAGGTGTTCCTCATGTTCATCTCTATCCTTGGAATAGATGAGAATGTCATTAACGAAGATGATGATGAACTGTTCAAGGTACGGTTTACACACACGGTTCATGAGGTCCATGAATGTCGCGGGTGCATTGATCAATCCGAAGGGCATGACCCTGAATTCGTATTAACCATACCTAGTTTTGAATGTCGTCTTTGAGATGCCCTCGTCTCGGACTCTCAGTTGATGATAACCGGATCTAGGAATTATCTTGGAATAGAAGCTTGATCCCTGGAGTTGATCAAACAAATCATCGATGCGGGGTAAAGGATAACAGTCCTTGTTGGTTACTTTAATAAGTTCACGGTAGTCGATGCACATGTGGAAGGTTCCGTCCTTCTTCTTGACAAATAGGACTGGAGCTCCCCATGGCGATGAGCTAGGTCTAATGAAACCTTTATCCAACAAGTCTTGCAGTTGTGTGGATAGTTCTTGCAATTCACTAATGATCGGGATATCGTCAATCTTCTTCTCCCCTGATGGCTGTTCGGCGACAAGAGCCAGAATGGAAGTATGACCTTTACGTAAGCACTTCTGCGCTCTTATGAAGGATATAATGCCTGTGACTACACTACTCCTTTTGCCTTGGGTAGAAAGGGTTTCTCCTCTCGGGAGAGGAAGTCAAACAAATTTGCTCACAACAAATAATTTCGGCTTGGTTCTTAGATAACCAATCCATACCGTCAATTACGTCGAAATTGCCTAGTGTGACTGGCATAAGGTCAATGTCAAGTTCATGACCAGCCAATCCAAGTTTACAACCCTTAAGAATATGAGTTGCTTCAATTATCTGTCCATCGGCTATTTCTATAGTGTACTTAGCTTCTAGTAGGGTTGGAGTACGATCGTACCATTAAGAAATTTGTGAGGTCATGCTAAGACTTCTGGTGAGACCCGTGCTTAAAAGGTAAGCGTCGGTCAATGCAAAGACTAAGGGAAGAGGTTCACATGTAGGAAAAGAAATTTTATGAGATACTGATTCCAGTAATACCAGAGATACGTTGACTTTTCAAGTAGTCGAGTTCAACCGATGGTTGGTTGGATTAAATCCCCGTTTTCTAATGGCATCGGAACAACGGGATCATTTTGTGAAGAGAGAAGTCTGTTTACGAAGTTGGATATCCTGGGGTATAAATCAAACTAGACCAAGGATTAGTCACAGGATAAAGTAATAGAGTCCAATGGAATCTATTGTTGGAGTGTAAGGAATTACGTGTTAGTTTAGGAAGAATTTCTCAAATTCCACTTACAGAGTTGGAGTCGACGGGTTTTACCCTGAGGTTCTACTAGAGTTTAACTTTAGGTGGTTCCATTGATCAGGTCTGAATGAGAGTCGTAAGGTCACTAAGACTCTTACATGAGTGAAAATAATACGATGGATAGATCACAGATTAGGACCATTTATCCACACACTAGGTTTCACCAGGACTTACATGCACCTCAAATTACTATTACGTGTGCACCCGTAATGATAATTTGCTTTGCATACTCACCCAAGATCCTCCCTGTCCTGTGTCATAATGTCTTTTAATTGTATTTCCGAGTACAGAGTGTTGTCAGAGATGATAAGTCATCGAGAAGGTTAGTCATCAACCATAAGTTGATCAACTAGGACTCACATCAGTATGAGTAGTCGGGGATTGTTTGATCGAGTATTCACCCGAGTTGAAACACAATCTAATAGTCCAATCCAGCGGATTGTAGATGAATCATGCACGCGAAATGCGACTTCAAGAAGTGAAAGTAATTGATGGATACGACTTACAGGAAGCAGCAAAGTAGATGTCCTTCCAACTGAGTCAAGATAGGGTCTGAGTATGCAACGAGCAATGCATTATCAACTTTGTGGTCAATCTATATTCAATAGAATATCGACCAAAGACGCGATCCCATGGCTCGAAAAGTGATGACATCTACGTGTCAATGGATTCCACAATAATGCGTGCAACGGTCTGCCTTCATTCGGTGTATTGTTGCTAGTAGGTACAGTAGGGATTCGCCTGCGACGATCCCAACTCCGAAAGAGATACGCATTAGTGCTGAGTGTCGTCCATAACATGGACCTGAGAAAGCCCACCATACCCAACAGGTGATGGTGATGTAACTGACTCCTCCGAAAGCTCCGTCCCGCTACCCTCGGACAAGAGTGGATGATGTTCTGGTGATTCCCCGAGTGTTGCCACTGGGAATGATGATGCAATGCAAATGATGTGTTCCTCATTAGCAAAGGGTGATATGAATTATGTCAACATGACTGCAATGCAATATATGTCTAGATATTGTGTGTATCACGTATGAGTGTCTGTGCCATGTAACTAATGCATGTGTGCGGTTATAGTCTCGTATGCAATCCTAGTTCTCTATAAACCTGGCTCTGATACCAATCTGTCACACCCCCAAATTTCACTAACGGAATTCTACCGTTTGGAGCGTGACAAACCAGGATCTCAGTCATTAGTTACATCAAACGACACTATATGAGACTTAAAAAGTCATAACATAAATGTTCAGAGTTAAATGCGGAAGCGTAAACGTTAGAATGAAATCAAAAGTAATTACACGCAACAAGCGTCAATTAATGTAAATAAGTAAAACTATTTAAAATGTTTGAAATGAATGATATGACAGTAGGACTCCATGCATGTCCTAAGTGTGCAACCTGTGCCAAAGCGACCTAAGAAACATGTAAGAAAAAGTGTCAACACGAGGTTGGTGAGTTCATAGGTTTGTATGTAAATAATCTGTTTGACTGTTGCTGGATCGACATACGTAAGTCACACCTATTGCTAGCTAGGCAATGTACAAGTTCCTCTAAGCGCTCACAACCGAAGCTGACTGTTTGTGTTTGGGTGCCTTCCGCCATTGCTAAGATCAACATATGGCAAGTGTTTAGGACAATCTACACCCATTCGACCTCCAATCGTGCTAGCGCGACTAGCCCGGGTGGGGTTTGTCAAACCCAGTAGTACTACTCAAATTTCCTCGCTATACTCCATATATTAACGGTCCGAGTGTGTAAGGACTTTGCATGTTATGTTTGCACTTAGGTACACAAGTGGTAATGAAATACTATGTGATCCATGTCCGTGTGTATGTCTCTCCTCGGCTGGGAGACAAGTAACGGATGCCTGTTCGTATGCTTGTTTCTCCCCAATGGGAAAAAAAGTAAAATGATATTCATTTGTATGCATGTTTCTCCCCAATGGGAAAACAAGTAAAAATAATGTTTATGTGTATACGTGTTTCTCCTTAACAGGAAAACAAGTAAAATAATATTTGTGTGTAAGCATGTTTCTTCCCCAATAGTAAAACAAGTAAAAAGGGGCCCGTGAAACTCACCTGAGTTGCGTAGGAAGATTCACATAAGAATGAGATTGAAACCACAAGTGGTAGCCTGCAACGGCTTACGTGCGCCATAGAATTATACACATAACAATTAGGGATACAATGGGATTTGTGACGACGACACGGAAGATTGAACGTCCTAAAAAGAAATGCTCTAATGATCAAGTAGTAGACGAACGTGTCCACGGGAATAACGGTTCCTTAATATACTTATTGAGATAAACACGTTTCACATCGAATGATTCTAATTACAATAATAATATGTAATAAATATATATTCGTGCGTTTGAACCATTAAACTAATGGTTAGGAAAATAATAAACACTCTCTCTCTCCGACATCTCTCTTCTCTCGCTTTTAGAGTTTATTCTCGAAGAACTTCACTCGGAAACCTCACAATTCCAAAATCTTTTTACTAGATTTTCTTCCTTTTTCGTCTTTTTCTTCGTCTTCGACCCTTAATTCAGACGTCAAAGTTCGAATTCCTCTGCTGCTCAACCATACATTTGATGCTCCATCCTGTCTGGATGTGTTTTCTTTTCTTTTTTTACAGCGAAATTAGGATGATTTAAAAGAGGAAATAAGAGAGTTCATTCAGGATTTCTTTGATCGATTTTATCCGTCTCTGTTGATAATCTTGTGATCGAGGAAGCCTCGCCGTTCATACATCGATTATAAGATCTTTCATCAGAAACACATCCTTGGTGTTTATTTTCAAAGAAGTGCAGAGATTTGTGAGAAATCTGAGGTGTAAGTGACGAACCCTAGATTCTCATTTTGGGGGTTTTCACTTTTGGGTTCATTGAAGTAAAGAAGAAGCATATCCTAACCATTTTAAGGAGTAAAGATCAACTAAATCATCCTCACCGCTGCACCGCGATTATCGCCACCGCTGCGAGTCCGATTCAAGACTAGGAGGAGACCTGCAGTCTAAAACCCTAGTTCTACTGACGGTGGTACCAAGGTGGAATAGGAAGGAGTACCCTAACTTGGGCGCAATTGGGTTAGTTCGTTCCAACTCCTTTATTTATGTCCGTTTTACCTTCTTGTTACACGAATTGCATGCTTAGGCATTCTTGGTCTGGGTTAGGAGGACCAGCAATTGTTCTTGATTCACAGGGAGAGACATACCCTGTTTTTTTGTTTTGACTGTTTTGACTGTTGCATATACGTGTTGCATCTGTTTGATTAATGAGCAATTTGTCTATTCTATTTGCTTAACTGTGGTTAAAATAAAAATAAATATTCTATTTGCTTAACTGTGGTTAAAATAAAAATAAATACATCTTGTGTATTATTTCAAACATAGACGGTAGGTGGAATAATGTCTCCTTGAGATCATGTTCAGGGGAGAGGGGTGCATCTAGTGCTAACCATAAGGGGTATAGGTTACATTTGGCATCTTGGAATGTAGGAAGCCTAACTAGTAAGTTGTTAGAGTTAGTAGACGTGCTTAGAAAACATAGGATTCAGGTAGCTTGCCTTCAGGAGACTAGGTGGAAGGGTCAAAGGGGGGGTGAGTGTAATGGCTACAAACTGTTGCATTCTGGTTGCGTTGGAACAAAAAATGGGGTGGGTTTTCTAGTTGCTAAAGAACTGCACGGTAATGTGGTGGAAGTGAAAATATATAATGATAGGATCATGGTGTTGAGAGTAGTACTTGGTGAGGAAGTTGTGGCAATTGTTAGCGCTTATGCACCACATGTAGGTCTAGGAGACCAAGAAAGGAGGGATTTTTGGGGTAGTTTAGACGGAGTAATGAGGTCATTACCTAGACAGGAGAAAATATGCTTAGGAGGTGATTTTAATGGTCACGTTGGTAAGGAGAGTGATGGTTTTCCGATGGTTCATGGAGGTTTTGGTTATGGTGTTAGAAACGATAATGGTAGGGAGCTTCTTGACTTTGCGCTTGCGCATGATCTTGGTATTATAAACACGTTCTTTATAAAGAGGGAATCACATTTGATTACTTTTAGTAGCGGGGGGCGCAATACGCAGATCGACTATTTCCTGATGAGACAAGGGGATCGCAATTGGTGGAAGGATTGCAAGGTAATTCCAGGAGAGTCAGTAGCGACCCAACATCGTCTGTTGGTGGCCGATTTTACCTTGAGAAAAAGGGTGGCGGAGAGGAGAAGAAAAAATAAACCAAGGATCAGATGGGGGAATTTGAAGGACGAAAACATCAATTTGTTTAAAGATAAAGTCATGGCGATGAACACAAATACTAAGGATGGCGACACAAACCAGATGTGGGTAGCTATGGCAACCACTGTTACGCAGGCAGCAAAGGAAACCCTCGGAGTCACATTGGGAGCAACAAGAGGACATCAGGAGTCTTGGTGGTGGAATGAGGAGGTGCGGAGCAAGATAAAGGACAAGCAACAACACTTTAAAGAGATGTTGCAGTGCAGTAATGGAGAGGAGATAATGACACTACGGGAGAACTATAGGCAGGCAAAGAGGGAAGCCAAAAAGGCAGTGAGTGAGGCAAAGAATTTTGCCTATGAAACGATGTATAGAAAACTAGACACCAAGGAAGGGGAGCATCATATGTTTAAGATTGCCAAAAATAGGGAGCGTAGGAGACAAGATCTTGGGTCGTGAAGTTTATCAAGGAAGATGATGGAAGAGTTTTGGTAAACGGACGAGACATCAAGCTGAGATGGCAAAACTATTTCTACACCCTTTTCAACAGTTGTAGACCAAGTCTAGCCATAACGGAGAATCCCACTACTCAATCCAGTCAACGAAATAATTGTTATTGTCGAAATATCACACAGGAAGAAGTGAGGAGTGCTCTTAAGAAGATGGGAAGAGCTAAGGCAGTCGGTCCAGACAACATACCCATTGAAGCGTGGAAGTGTATGGGAGAGGAAGGCGTTCAGTGGTTGACAAGACTGTTCAACAATATCTTCAAAACCGGGAAGATGCCAGATCAGTGGAGGCGTAGTGTCTTAGTACCCCTATATAAAAACAAAGGAGATGCTCAATGTTATGCTAACTACAGGGGGATTAAGCTCCTATGTCATACAATGAAATTATGGGAAAGAGTTATAGATACAAGGATTAGACGACAAACCCAGGTTACAGCAAACCAATTTGGGTTCATGCCAGGCCGGTCCACTACGGAGGCGATACATATTTTAAGAAGATTAATGGAAAAGTACAGAGAGAAGAAACATGATTTACATATGGTGTTCATCGATCTTGAAAAGGCGTACGATAGTGTGCCTAGAAGATTGATCTGGGAAAGTCTGGAGGGAAGAGGGATCCCTAGTAAATATATTGAGGCAATTAGGGATATGTATCATGAGGCTAAGACATGCGTCCGAGCACCCGTGGGGAATACAGACTTTTTTCCGGTGGAAGTGGGAGTTCACCAGGGGTCGGCACTAAGCCCCTTTCTCTTTGCAGTAGTTTTGGATGAGTTGTCAAAGTCGATTCAAGATGCAATTCCATGGTGCATGCTTATTGCTGATGATATCGTGTTGATTGCAGAAAGTAAAGAGACATTGAACAACAGACTAGAGGAATGGAGAACAGTCTTAGAGCACAAAGGTTTGAAGATAAGCCGATCTAAAAACGAGTACCTTCACTGCAACTTTAGTGGTGCAAACGTCGACGAGGAGACCCAGATTTCTATTGAAGGTGGGGTTGTCCCTAAGACACTGAAGTTCAAGTATCTAGGATCTGTCATCCAGAGTAATGGGGACATCGACAATGATGTAGTCCATCGGGTGCAGGCTGGTTGGTGTAAATGGAGAGCGGCCTCAGGTGTTTTGTGCGACAAGAGGTTCCCAATAGGGTTAAAGGGTAAATTTTATAGGGTAGCAGTTCGCCCAGCGATGCTATATGGAACCGAGTGTTGGGCCATCAAGAAGACACAAGCTCGAAAAATGGATGTAGCTGAGATGAGGATGTTGAGGTGGATGTGTGGACACACAAGAAAGGACCGAATAAGAAATGAAGTTGTTCGGAAGAGATTGGGAGTCACATGTATCTCAGATAAGATAAGAGAAGGAAGATTGAGATGGTTTGGACATGTCAAGAGGAGACAGAGCACAGATCCAGTGAGAACGGTGGAAACTCTCGTTGTAGTGGGGAAAAGGAGCAGGGGGAGACCGAAATTAACGTGGGATGAGAGGATTAGGCTTGATTTGTCAGATTTACACCTCTCAGAGGACATGATCAATGATAGGATTTCATGGAGACGTCGTATTAGGGTTTTAGGATGAGTGACCCGTTGTGTGGGAGAGTAGAGTTGTTTAGCAAAGATTTTGCGTATGTCTTGTTTCTTGTAGGTGTGTTGTGTTTCTTGTGACTAATATACTCTAGTCATACACTGCTAATTGTTAGATTACTGTTAGATTTATTTTACTTTATTACTCATTAATTTTATTTATATTTTTATTTTTTTCTTTCCCATGAAGCCGGGGGTCTATACGGGAGCAACCTCTCTATCCCTTGGGATAGGGGTAAGGTTTGCCCTCATCACACCCTCCCCAGACCCTACTAATAGCGTTAGCTATGTGTGGGTTTATACTGGGTACGTTTGGTTTGGTTTGGTTTGGTTTGGTTAGAGGAATAACATGATTATTTAAAATGTGTGACACAATTAATAAAACTATCATTTTTATCCGGATCATAACCACGTGAATAATAATATAAATACATATATTATTTTTAGTTTGAAACGTTTTACGAAGTTTTTAAACGAGGTGAAAATAATAAATAATATATTATTTTTAATAGGAGTAATAGGGACGAAAATAATATAAATAATATTTTATCCGGAGTCGCGGTTTTAAAATAACATAGATATATTATTTTAAAAGTATGAAATAATATTAAAAATGAGCTATAAAACCAAACCCGAGCCTACGTGTGGCATCCGGTTTCAAAACCAGTTAATATACTAATATAATATATAGGGAGTGATTTTATAATTCGAAATAACAATAAAAACTGCTCAGAAAAACAAATGAGATTGTGGGACTCGAACCCGGGTCTCCTCCCCAACAGCCCCAAGACTTAACCAACCCGCATTCTATGGCAATCACATCAAGACTCCGAGTAGTGGAGTTTTGACACAACGTCCCAGGTGTTCTCCCCCCCCTACGCACCAGCGATCAAATCCCGACCCAAAACCATCAAATCCGGTCGCAAACAATTGAAATATCAAATGGATTTTGTTAGTCGGTTCATAACGAACATGTGGTTATGATTAATTGCAAAAACATCGTGTCTAGAATCGTTTGTTTTCAGATTAAAGTGTCGAAACCCTAGATTAAGAACACGAATTCAATTTGACCGGTTCTGATATCGAAAGGTGTTGGATTCATAGGGCTTTTGACAATCACTGGGTTACAAGTCAAACCATATAGTTTAATTGATATATGGTTGAGTCTAGGATCAAAACCCCCCAATTCGATTATGAACAAAACCTAGGTTTATGGATCATGAACAGATCGATGTTGTATGATAGAATTAACATGGGGATGTCAAAGGATATGAGATTACGATTCTAACCAGGTGAATTAATTGAATTGTAAACGTGTTTAGAATGGGGTTCGACCAAACCGGTTTGCGATGAACCCTAGAATTGGGTTCGCGATCGATCTGATGTTTTAAGCCATATTTATGATAGGGCTTTTGATCTAGGTAATGAAACGAAGCTAAGGGTGTAAGGAATTACCATAATGGAAGTCGAATTGCAGGAGTTCGACTAAAAGGGTGTCGGTCATGACTGGATTGATCTCCGGTGACCACGGCCCTGTTTCCGATCGAATTGGTGTAGGAAAAAGGCTATGAGGGATGCGACTAGATGTATGAGTGTTCAATTGGTGCGAATTATGGTGGGATTAATCGAATTTGATGGGTTAATGACGAGGGATCGACGGTTACGAGTTGTAGTATTAAAATCGTACTCATTAACCATCGAAAACGTATGGAAACAATACATTGATGATAGATATCATCAATACTATAATTAACAGCCGAGAATTTGAGTAGCCACTTCAGTTTCTGGTTTGACTCGAATCAATTGAAGGTTAGGTTTGACTTTGGAAAGTCAACAGCACCTTAAACTCCCAATTTTGACTTTTCAGGGTCAACCACTTTAGTTTAGATAAATTTCGGCTTAGTCCCTGAAGATTGCGTTTAGATATTGAATGAAACAGTCCCTAAGGTTTGAGATTTGAGTTACAAGGTCAGGATTTAACCGAGTTTAGTTAACGGGGTTAACCCTAAATTGTCGGATGTCACATCATCCCTAGTTGAAAGAATTTTTGTCCTGAAAATTAAGATAGATAAAATATAAAAAAATTCTGGATGTCACACCCAAGGGTTCAAAACCAAAATCAAGAACAATTAAGGACGAATTTAGCATGCTAGAGCTTCGATTGATGATTATAAACTAGTTTTAGGGCCTAATTTAACTTAAGAACACCCAAACCCGGTTTAAATTTCATCATCAAAACCCTAAGCTCGAAAGTCAAGAAATCGGTCCTCAACAAGAGATTTTGCGGATGAAATGGTCCAAGAATCTCACCAAATGTTAGACAGGTGAAGATGAAACAATGATCGGGATGAAAAATCGGATTAGAAACACACGAAAATTTGAGTGAAATCGGAGCAAGGAGTGTACACAGTGTAGAGAGTTTGAATGAGATGAACTGAGAGAAATTTCTGTCACCTGTATATATACCCACACATTCGGGTCTTGTGAACTTAACAAGTACGCAAAACTTAACTCTTGCGTACTTAGAAAGTACGCAGGGTTTAATTTCTGCGCACTTGACAAGTACTCAGAAACCCTTGTGAAATCCAATTTCAACTCAAATTATGAAGACAGTCAAGTCAAATAACGAACCTAATAAAAACATTCAATCAAGAGGTTTCAAAAGCAATTCAAGGAAGTTAAACACATATATTTTTGGCATTTTTGATAATAATTGAACTGTACATAAACTTAAAATCTTTATGAGCTTTTCTAAATGAAGAAAATATGTACACGAATATACACACAAGCTATTTTTGTGTCAAAGTCATAAGCAGAGGATCATATCAGGCTATTAGAAGAAAAAATGATACACATTAAACATCAAAGATAATGAGATCATGTCATGGATTACTACTTATTTATGCGTAATATGCAATACAAGCAAGTTAAATCAAGTTGTCAATATTATAAGATTTGAAACCATAAGCATCTTTGTATCACTTTCTTGTGTGTTAAGGTATTAATTTCAAGATATACAACGTGTACCCCACAGTTATGCTACAGAAATGTAAATTGCACCATCTCAAGGCATCTAAGATTTTCCCAAAGAATTTTAAATCTCCAGAATGAAGTTACATCGTTTAGCACCGAAAAAATCAAGCATAATCCATAAGGATTATCAAGAATCATAAGATTCAGAATCGAGTGATTCATTTGTCTTGGTTTGATTGATTTTTCTTCTGTGAATATCATATGATGAATCAGGTTAATATATATGGAGTCTGAAGATTTAGGTAAGGGGATTCAACTTTTATCTGGATTTGATTTCAATGAATCAGGTATGATTCAAAGGTAAATATAAGCTTAACGGTTGATGTCAAGACATATCTTGGCCCAACTTCCCATTGTATACTTGTGAGTATGGGCAGTGAAGTGAACCGAAAATTTATGCTAAAGACATAACCCGAAACTGGTCTCTTAAGAAAATATTTGCTAAAATCTTACATCCTTTATCTGATAATGATCTTTTTGTATTCTTTTACACACACACACACATGCATACATGGGATTAAATCACAGTTGTAGTCTAGATTTAGTTTTGTCAGTCCACATGAGTCATCTTAGATCGATCTTGTGACAGGACGTCTCGATAACACGGAGTGCGGAATCCAACCGTGTTAACGTATGTATACGAATTGACAATAGAAACAGCAGGTAAATAAACTTCTCTTTGTATTCCACCAAACACAGAGTTTACAGAATACACTTGGTCGACTACTCTCTCTTTGTTCTCTGTTTTTGAACAGATTTTGTAAACTCCTATTTATAGACACAAACTCTGCAATAGGCGAACTTAACAAGTTCGCCTCAAAGATGCTTAGGCGAACTTAACAAGTTCGCCTCACATGAGACTAGGCGAACTTAACAAGTTCGCCTCTAACAGAACTTGTTCTATCACTTAGACAAAATCTATACAATTACATAAAAACATAAACACAATAAGACCTAAACTATTACAAAGCTTTTGTCATACATTCAATGTCCTAACAGACTCCCCCTTGACAATAGCTTGATCTTCTGTCTTCAGTCTTTATGACGAGCTCTTCCAGTTATCTGGTAATCTGCTTCCTGGGTGCACTCCATATCTCTGACAGATCTCTAACACTCTTTTATACTGCAATCCTTGTTCTCTCCATTCATCAGTAAACATAATCTCATTCTTTCTTAACATCCTCTGATATTTCTTTGAGAAGTTAATAAGATTCATTGTATCATAGAAACTAACAATGGCCTTATTATCTTTATCATCAATCCTAGCTTCACCAGTATTCACATCTACATACCACCATTTCATATTCCCCATAAAATCTTGTGGTATTTTCTTCAATGGTATCTTCTGTACAGCACGTACTGGCTTGAACTTATACTTCCAGGTCACAATCTCAGTCTTTTGATCTACAATCTTCACTCTTTTCCTTTCTGTGTCTTTAATCTTTCATACTTCCCTCGTCCACCTTCTCTTTTAATCAAGTTAGCAATCACATCAGCTAATCCACACTTTGATCTATTAATCAGTGGTTTCGTAGCTAGACCATTCATTTCACACCTTGGCAAGGTATTGAAATACTTGATCCTAGGCTTTAAGTATTGAACACCATCAGATCTTTTAAGAGCAAACAACTTTGTGTCATCATCATAAAACCAGCTGATGGTTCTTCCAATACACCTCTCTTTATTTACATATCTTTCTTTCTGAGCAGGTTGTATAGGTGACTTGGGTAGTACTTTCATCCAATTGTTAACTACTTCTCTCCACTGTTCTCTAGTCATTCCTTTATTTCTATACATCACAGGTTCTTCATTCAGCTTAGGAGACACAGGATGAGTAGTATCGGCATCAGAATCTATCTTGGATTGAGCAGTATCATCAGGTGTAGTGATATCTTCAACACAGTCCATAGAATCTGTTACTCCATCATAAGAAAACTCAGGAATAACATCATCTAGGATGAAGTTATACGGTACATTCAGACCATCACTTCCTTCATATGTAACTTTATCTTTACTATTTTCTATCTCAATCTCTACAATCTCTCCTTCTTTAACTTCATTATCCATCACATCCTCTTCAATATCATCAAATAATTCGTCAATATCATCCAGACATTCTAACTTCTCAGCTTCTTCTTCTTCAGAATCAGCAAAGAATTCCAATAATAAAATTTCTTCGTTCACTCCAGAATCATTCTTGGTTCCTTCAATATTACCTGATGTAGACTCCCCTTGAACTCTTGATATTGGATTCACGTCAGCGTATTGACGATCACCCTCAATATTACCACTAGGATCATTGTCATCATCATTCTTTCGTTGAATTGAATCAACATAACAAGTATCATGTATCCTTAACTCCCCCTGAGCGTCAAGACGCTCAACAAGTTTGGACACCAGTAACTGCATGTCAGCAATCTGTGTAGCTTCAGCCTGAAGAACCAACTGTCCCTGAGTATCAGTAGACACAAGAGTATCTACCTGAGTCTGCAAAGCAAGCACCTGTGATTCAAGGAAGGTAATCCTTTCAGAATCAGAAGGCTTTGAAGGACCAGCGTCAGATGAATGTGGAACATGTGGAGAAATCACCGGAGATGGATGGTTAGATGTAGGACGTGTAACCAGTAAGGATGCAACAAAAGTAGCATCCTCAAAACCTTGAGATGAATGAGCAGCAACAATAGAAGCAGACATAAGCTTCTAAGCTTTTGGAACTGGAATAACATCGCTATCCGAGTCAGAACTCTCATCAATTAAAGTTTTCTTGCCAAGTACTGATCAAGAAGGAGGATTCCGAACAGACTTACGCCTCGGTTTTCTGACTTTAGATTTAATACGTTTCCCCGCATTTGCTAATGGTAACGTAGCCAACCTTTCATAATGATCTAAGCTAAAATCTCTAGACGAATCAGAATCAGTAGCTTCAGAATCAGGTAAAATAGTATCATCGGAACTTGTATCCACCACATTCCCTTCAGCTTCATGAATGGGTGAGTTCACAGCTTCATTATCAAAATCGTCCATATTCATACCCAAATCATGTTCATTATCTTGAGCAATATCTTCTTGAACTGGTTCATTAACAGGAATATGAATCTGTTCTTGTGGAATAGGAACTTGTTGTTGTTGAATAGGAACTTGGTTTGGTGCTTGTACCTGAGCTTGAACTTGTTGCGGTTGTTGTGGTTGTTGTACTTGATTCTGGACTTGGCCTTGAACTAACTCTTCAGGATGAAACCAATTATCATTAGGTGGCTCAACATAATCAGGATTGATTAAGTGACCAAACAAAGGAGTCGGAACAAGAATGAAAGCAACATTTTGTTGTTTAACATTAGTACAATCAGTAAAGATTCGTTTGGACGTAGGAGTCAAGGTCAAACGTATTGGATGCTATGGTAAATCAGGAATTAAATGATTCAGCATCATTTGCAAGAACCTAGGGTACATAAGAAACCCTTGACCTTCTGGAGGATTGATTTGCATGACCAACTCACGGTAGATATATAAAGCAAAGTTAAACCGTTTGTTCAGGGTCAATGCAACCATTGCAGCTTGTAATGCACTCTTCAAACCATCAGTACCAGCCTTTCTTGGAGACAAACATTGGATGATTACGTGCATAAAATACATCCATTCTCCAACTAAACCACCTTTCCGTGCTTGAGTATCATTTGGTCTGCCTCTGTAACCCATCCTTTGAAAACACCTCATAATCAGTGTTCCAGGATAAGACATAAGATCATCATTAGCACCTCCTAATGCCAAAGCAACACGAATAGTTTCCACTGATATAGCTACCTCTGTATTATTCACCGTTGCACGAAGTACGTGAGGTTCAACATCTGTGTCTTGATGTACTGTATCCCAGAATTGTTGTATATACGGTAAGCTGATGTACGGATCTGCGGATAAGGCCACATGTAAACGTGAACGATTTAGGAAGTTGATAATTCCTTGAAAATTTACAGCCCAAGACATATTTGGATCTAATAATAACGCCACTTGATTATGCTTGTACTTAACACGACGAGCCATCTGTAAATGTATTGGACAAAGAACACACATTAGTCATATAACAAACAAAAGAAAAAAAATCATAAAAATTTTCACACACAAAAAAATGACAAGTCCAAACTCAGCTTAGCCTTTAAGCGAACTTAATAAGTTCGCTTAGTGTTGCAAGGGGCGAACATAATAAGTTCGCCTAAACAAGTTCGCTTGAACAAGTTCGCCTAAACAAGTTAGCCTGAACAAGTTTGTCGATACCAATTCTACAGCAGAATCCAAAATGTCTAAATCGTCAAAATTTTTCAAATTAAACACAGCATAGACATCGATTTACAACAACTAAACAAAATTAAGCGTCAATTGTAAGTTTTAACCATGAAAAGACACCATATCAGATCAATCTCAGACCGGCTATCAAGATACCATGAACACATGGTCAAAGGTTCAATTTACCATCGATTTAACTGATAAAAAAACATGAAATTACCTTAGAAAGATTCGCAATTCAAATCCGATTCAGAGAGAAACACGAAAATTTCAAATCGAAAACCCTAGTTCAGAATTTTCACAAGTTCGCTAAAAACCCGTAAGTTCGCTCAATAAGTTCGCTCCCACAGTGAAACAAATAATCAGGATAAGTTCGCCTGAACAAAATATTTAATCAAAATTAAGTTCGCTTCATTAGGCGAACTTGTTAAGTTCGCTTAACAAGCCCCAGGCGAACATAGTAAATTCGCTTAACCAGAAACAGGTGAACATATTAAGTTCGCTCCAAACCTTTGCCTTTGAACAATTTCTTCACTTTTAACACGTCACATTCTTGTGAACTTCCATCTGTAGCATGTATCCGATCCAATCCCGAATCATTTTACTAAAAATAAAATTCTCATGGAAGATAGAAACAAAAAATTTTTGGATTTTATCTGTACAAACGGAATCACATATTTTTAGGTTTTATATGAGCAAACTAAAATACATATTTTTGGATGAACATCATGAGCAAGAAGATCATATCAGTATATGAGCAATTCATCACACAGTCTATTATCAACTATGGGTAACCTATGAAATGCACAAAAAAAATGATATGAAACAATCAAACTCATTCTTATGTAACTCGAATCTTTTTCATTTTTATGTAATTTTTTCAATCAATTTGAATAATACTTGAAATGATACGCGATAAATTTCAAAGTAAACAAGATCAGGTCATGAAATGCTCAATTTTTCATTTCGAATTTGTAATATAAAGCATGAATTCTTAAGTTGTCAATATTATATAATTTGAAACTATAAGAATTTTTCTTCCAAATTCATGTGAGTTAGTACCATTTAGATGAAAAACATCGTGTACCCCACATATATGCCAACAGAAATTTAAATTTGCACTATCTTCAAGACATACACAGTTTATTACAAGATTAGATCAATCTCTAAGATGAAATTATCTTTATTAGCACAAGTATAGAATAGCAGATCCCAAAGGATATAAGAATCAGGATGATTCAGAATCAAAAGATTCTAATGAATTGGCTTTATAATGAGAATCAATAGATTCAGGTAGGAGGATCCAACTATTATCTGGATAAATTTCAATGAAATCAGAAGATGATGTATCTAACTGATCCAAGGGTGAATATATGTTCCAACAGATGTTGTTAGAAACATATCTTAGTTCAGCAACACATTGCATGTTTTTCGGGGCATGGGCAGTGAAGTGAACTGAAAGAGATTGTGCAAAAGACATAATTCGATATTGGTCTCATGAAATTCTAATAATGATCTTTTACACACACACCCAGGCATATAATGAATTCAAATCACAAATGTAATCATATCATATTTAATTTTCACTCTACTATTGGTTAAAAAACACTTCTAGTCTATTGACAATTCAAGTTTCAAACTCATATTCAAATTAAAACATATTATCTAGATTAGAGCATTCAAAACACTATCATTTCTCATTTATGCAAACTTTGAAATTTAGATCAAATCAATTTACTTTAAACTATCATATATCAAAGGTCTATTATGGTCATGTGTAATGAACTATTCACTGATGTACTATCATTTCTTCTCTAACTTCAAATGATGTCAATTTTATTTTTTTCATTTTGTTTTGAATTTTTATAAATAACAATTTTTGACTGAAATTTAAAATGCAGAAAAATAATAAAGCAATAAAAGAAATTTAAAACAAAATCTCCCATGAAAAATTGTTGTTGAAAAACTTTTATTCGGGATTGATCATACCTATCATTTTGACCAGAAATTCAAACCTGGTACGTTCAAATGCCTTGGTGAAAAGATCAGCAAAATTATCATCTGTATGCACCTTCACCAGCTCAATCAACTTTTTATCTGCACAATCATGAATAAAATGATATCTAATTTCAATGTGCTTTGTTTTACTGTGCTTAACATGATTATTTGTGATAGACATTGTAGCATTATTATCAATAAACATGGGGGTTCCTGTAAAATTCAAACCGTAGTCTCTTAATTGCTGTTGGATCCACAAGATCTGTGAGCAACAACTTGCAGCAGCAATGTATTCTGCTCCACATGTTGAAATGGAGACCGTAGTTTGCTTTTTGCATTGCAAGGAAACTAGACGATTACCCAAGAACTGGCAACCACCAGTAGTAGATTTTCTGTCCAAACAACAACCACCAAAATCAGAATCAGTGTATGCATTGAATTCAAAGTTAGAACCATGTGGAAACCATAGTCCCAATCTTTGTTTTCCTTTCAGATAACGAAAGATTCTCTTTACTGCAATCAAATGAGACTCTTTTGGTTTTGCTTGGAACCTGGAACAAATACACACAGCGAACATTATGTCTGGCCTTGAAGCGGTTAAGTACATGAGAGATTCAATCATTGCACGGTAGAGTCGGCAATTAACTCCTTTTCCATCCGGGTCAGAATTCAATTTATTATTGACCGGAATCGGAGTATCGTATGGGGTACAGTCCTCCATCTTGAACCGGCTCAAGATGTCCTTTACATACTTGGACTGATGAATAAAGAAACCATCTTCCTTCTGACTAACTTGAAGACCTAGGAAAAATGATAACTCGCCCATAGCTGACATCTCAAACTTCGATTTCATAACACTCTCAAACTCTTTGCACAACCTTTCATTTGTAGAGCCAAAAATAATATCATCTACATATATCTGCACGAGTATATATTCTCCCCCTGCTTTCTTAATGAATAAAGTCGAGTCAATTTGGCCACGAACAAAATCAATATCCATAAGATGTGTAGACAATGTTTCATACCATGCTCGAGGAGTTTGATGAAGACCATAGAGAGCTTTATCAAGCTTGAAAACTCTAGATGGATTAATTGGATCTTCAAACCCCGATGGCTGACATACATAACCTTCCTCCTTGAATTTACCATATAAGAAAGAACTTTTTACATCTAATTGAAATACCTTAAATCCTTTGTATGAAGCAAAAGCAAGAAACAGCCGTATAGCTTCAAGCCTAGCAACATGAGCATAAACCTCGGTGTAATCAATTCCCTCTTGTTGATTGAAACCTTGTACAACTAATCTTGCCTTATTTGTCACCATAAAACCTCGATCGTCTTTCTTGCATTTAAACACCCACTTTGTTCCAATTGGATACACACTCTTGGGAAGATCTACAAGATTCCAAAATTTGAGTTTGTCAAACTGAGCAAGTTCTTCCTGCATGGCCTCTATCCATATGTTATCACGTAACGCCATTACGACATTCTTTGGTTCGATCTGAGAAATAAAACAGGAATGTGAGCATACATCAAGAACACCAGAATTCTTAATACCTATAAACAAGCAAGTGTTGTCAATAATAGAACGCGTTTGCACTGCATCACGCAAATTCCCAATGATATTTGTAATCGGGTGAGCTTTGAGTTCCTTGATTGATGCAACCTCAGGAACCGGCAACACATCAACTTGAGTTGTATCAGATTGATAAGACGGATCTTGATTAACTGGTATCTCCAAGTCCAGATTTGTAGGAATCTCCCCCTAAGCCTGTGTCAAATTAGAAGGTTCATCAACTAACAAAGGATCAGCAGAAGAATCTTGGAAAATAACATTGTAGTCCTCACTATCAGACTCTTTTGCTCCCTAACAAGAAGCAACATTAGGATCTGGAATAGATGTAAAAGGAACAGATGATTGAGGAACCGCAGTCGATAGAAAACCACTATTATGTGCATCCTGACATGAATCATATAAGATAGCAGCTTCCTCATGAGAAATATCAGAAGGTAATTGAAAAGACTTGAATAAATTGTCATAATCAAAAGCCCAGTCTGGTCCAATCGCCATTTGAGGTAAAGACCGATTAGAACAGTTAATATGAAACCATTCTTCAACCTGACGAGTATCTTTGTTATAAACCCTCTTGGTAGTAGAATTTGCATCATACCCCAGAAATATCCCTTCAATAGCCTTAGCACTGAACTTGGTTGGGACATCTCTAACTTTCAACAGGGAGCATGGATTACCAAAAGGTAGTAAATAATCCAGATTTGGCTTACGATTAATAAGCAACTCATAGCATGTCTTGTTGTGTCGCTTAACGGTCAAAACTCTGTTGAAAACATGACACGCAGTATGCACAGCCTCAGCCCAAAAAGTTACTGGAAGCTTAGAATCTGCAAGCATCGTAAGTGCCGTTTCAACCAAAGTCCTGTTCTTTCGTTCAGCAACTCCATTTTGTTGAGGGACATATGGCGCACTGAATTCATGATTAATTCCCTTTTGAAGACAAAATAAACTCATCTTGCTATTTTTAAACTCGCTGCCATTGTCACTCCTAATTCTTTTGACTTTCAGTTTGCACAAATTCTCTAAACCCATGATTAAGAATTGCACCAACTTTGTGGTTTCGGCTTTAGAAGTAAGGAACTTAACCCATGAAAATCTAGAGAAATCAGCTGTTACTACCAGACAGTAAGATTTACCGCCAATGCTCCTGATACTAATCGGTCCGAACAAATCCATATGCAGTAGCTCCAAAGGAGTCACAATTGAATTCTTTGACTTAGATTTGTGGGACTTCTTGTGTTTTTCCCCTTCTTTCAAGGAATAAAGTCATCAGGAAATGAAAATTTCATTTTCGGAACACCAATAACCAGATCATTCTTCACAAGATAATTCATTTTCCAATAATTGATGTGAGCAAGTTTCCTGTGCCACAAAATAGAATCTGACTCAGACGCCTTGGAGAGTAAACATGTAGGAATTGAATCCGTTGTAGTAGCAACACTCATGTCTAGGACATATGTGTCATTTCTCCTCGGAGCCTTCGTTAGAATCCATTCAGCAGGAATAACAAAGCCCGGTTTCAAGATATAACACTCAGAATCATTGAAATAAAATGAAAACTTTTTGCCACACACTTGAGATACACTCAACAGATTGTGTTCAAGTTGCTCCACATAGTTCACTTTCTCAAATTTGACTTTATCGTTCTTTAAACTACCTTGACCAGTTATGTACCCGCCTTTATTTCCAGCAAAAGCGACATAACCTCCATCAATATGAATAACATCTTCCAACAAACGAATATTCCCTGTCATATGTCAAGAACAACCACTATCCACATACCACGTATTTTTGATAGTCCTCCTTGGTTGTCCCTACATAAACAAAGAAAATCAGTTAGAAACAGGAACCCAAGCCATTGTGGTCTTGGGTCGTCCAGATGTATCAAAATAAACAACTTCAACCATTCACAATCAACATTGTCATCAACCTTTGGAACATAAGATTCACAATTAGACCTTCTCAATGGAGACATAGTATGATTAATTGGAAAAACATTATTAGATTTATGATTATCAGATTCAGATATTTCCAAAAATTTCTTTAATTTTCGGTTACGTCTTCTTCGTTGTGGTTTAGAAAGTTTGACCTCAGGTTGAGAACCTTTTGGAATTCCAACATGTGGAATCTCAAACTTATTTTGAAAAACAACTGGTTTAGAAATATGCTTATCATGTTGCTTAAATCCCGAAGATTTAGCAAATGATTGACAAGGCACATTCTTTACAACACTAGAAGTAGACTTTCCCAAATTTGGTCTTTTCAGAATCGTCACCACACGTTGTTATGAGGAAACACTCTTTAATTTGCATTGATTCTTATAAGGACAGTGAATCAGAATATGACCAGCCTCATTACAGTGAAAGCAAACTCGTCTATCTTGATGATTTCTTAGATAAGGAGTTTTTTTTGAATTTTATGTCCCTTCCTTTGAACAATCTTTCAAAGATTTTACTGAACAATTGACTAGCTTCTTTTGAACAAAAACTTGTTTAGTCACTGTTGATAAATTCTTCTTCTGGTGACCAGCAGCAACAAAGCCACTTGATTGTAACATTTTGGAAAGTTTAGGTTGATCAACTTTCACATCATCAGGTTCTGTTAAAATGCATCTATCACGGGTAACATTTTTCACTACCTTTGGTTCATCAAGTTACACTTCCTTAGGAATGCTTTAACCTTTTTATTATCAAAAACTTCATCCTCAGAATCAGAATCATATATCATATCTTCCCCAGTTACTGGATTTAGTTTCAACACCATCTTTGGATCAATTTCCTCTTCATGAATAATTTCTGGTTCAACCTGTTGGAGCATATTCTGGTGACAACGAGCTTGAAGATATATGTCTTAGTCTTAGAGTCTTTGACTTGTATTTGATTGAATTGTTATCAACAGTTAAAGGGGAGTCTGTTAGGACATGTTTTGTAACTATTGATAAAATTCTGTGTAAGTTCTGCTAGAGGCGAACTTAACAAGTTCGCCTAGCCTATCAGAGGCGAACTTATTAAGTTCGCCTAGTTTATCAGAGGCGAACTTAATAAGTTCGCTTAGTCTATCTGAGGCGAACTTAATAAGTTCGCTTAGCCTATTAGAGGCGAACTTAATAAGTTCGCCTAAGCATCTAATAAGTTCGCCTACTTCAGAACTGGTACTTATATATACAGTTACAGAGTCTGTGAAATAGAGTGCTGAGAGAAAGAGAATAGACGATATCATAGGAACTGATTAGAGATTGAATCTTGTAAACTGATATTGTGGTGGAAATACAAAGAGTTTATTTACACCGTTGTTGTTGATTGAGTTACACGAGCACGTTGATCATGGATTCCGCACGTTATCACCGTGTCATACCGCAGGTCTAGAGATCCGTCACGCACCGAATTAGGGACCTACACAACCACATAATTTTCATTGAATGGTGGAGGAACAAATCCAATTCCAGCAACCCTCTTTGTAGGATCAACATTAGCATTAAAGTAATCCAATACCACAGATGAATTTTCAAAACTTTCCAGCTTTCTATGTAATTTGATCACTTCAGATTCTTTATCAAAAATTTCTTTATTCTTCTTAGCAACAATTTCATTTCGCTTCTCAATCTCAGCATAAGCCATATCCAGATGACATGCTTGTTCCTTAGATTTCAATCCCAAAGAATTCAAATATCTTTTCAAAGACTCAATTCTATCTATACACAATTTATCATTATCTTTCAATTTTTGATTAACTGAATGCATCGATTTCATATCACAAATAAAATTTGTGTTATCATCCATTACTTTTTTCATTTTATCTTTTATACTGATGCAATTAGAGCAATAAATGTGACAGACATAATATTTTACCTTTGAAGGATCTGACATATCTGCCATGAAGACTTTTGCAATCGAAATATTTTCAGAATCAGCACCATCAGAAGAATTTTAAGTTAATACTATATCATCTTCAGATACACCCGATGCAATATCAGACTCAACATTTTATACTTGATCATGTTCTTCATCAGCACTTGGCAAACTCTCACCATCACTTGAGCTATCATCAATAGTTGACTCTTCAGATTTTACAGAAAGAATCTCAGCTACAAAATCTTGACTTACTGTAGCAACCAAATTATCAAGATGAATACCCCAGTCATAATTTTCATCATTCTGAGCAACCAAAGCAGATGATGCAGATGCATGATTAGAATTTTCAGAGTCAAAGGAGCCATGTGACTGATTACGATTGTTCTGAAAGTTATTAGGCTTCTTATGAGAATCAATTCAACTTTTGGTTTCACACATTCTTTGGCAAAATGACCATACTCCTGACAATTATAGCAACGAACTTTGGTTTTGTCAAATCCCATACGTGAACAACGGTTAGAACCGATATACTTTCTTCCAATCTTCTTCAAAAAATCATTTGCTTGTCTCATCAGCATAGCCATGTTCCATTGAATGTTCATCTCTTCCAGATCAACAGGATCAATTTGTCTGAAATCTTCTTCAATAACATCTGGATCATGAATCTTTCCTCCAATAAAATTTTCATAAGAAGCCATAAAGGAGGAAAACATCGCTAAATAATCATCAGCAACTCTATGATTCATATTATGAGTTCCAGATGATGAAGAAGCTGTATTTGCAAAGAAACCAGAATGACTTGGAACCCCACAACAATGATCATTAGAAACATCTTGAGTATCACCAGAAAAGAACGCAACCCCTGCACCAGTTTTGCAAGAAGACTTAGGAAAATACATTGAAAGATCTTGAATATGCTCCATATTGGTTTTCTTCTTCTTCATATTCAAATCATGTGATTGAATCTTGCCAAGAACCTCTTCAAGAGACATAGTTTTATACTTGACATTCTCTTTTATCAAAATTGAATACACATCAAATTTAGATGGTAATGCCTCCAAAAACTTATCATTTATCTCTTCAGTCTCATAAACCACTGAACCACTTGACAACTCACTCAGTAAATGATAGAATCTCGTTGCAAGATCATCTAAAGATTCATTTTGAAAGTGCTTGAATACTAAGAACTACTTCTTCAGTAATTCTTTTATGCTTTTCTTAACATCTAAACTACCTTCACACCGCTTTTGTAACGCTTCCCACAATTTTTGAGAAGTCCTGAATTGTTTAAAGCTATGATAAATTTCTTTAGGAAGAGACATTGAGATATTAGCCATTGCCTTTTTTTCCCTATCAAACAATAATTTTCTTCTGTGGTTAATGCAGATACCGATTTAGGAACATCATCCTTTCCCATCCAAGTATATGTCGGATGTGTATAACCTTCCCAGATTTGAATCCGTAAACTTGTATCAGTAAAAGACACGAACTGATCAAACCGATATTTCCAGTTAGAATAATCAGCAGGACTTAACAATTTGGGTGGTTTTCTGAGATGTACCAATCTCGTTATCGTAATTTAACATGTTAGTCACTTGCACCATATTTTCCATTTTCTGAAAAATTTCCAAGTATTGAACCAGTACTCCCCTCAGGCAAAGATAATAAGTTCGCTTAAAATCCAAACAAGCGAATTTGATATCAAGCGAACATGATAAGTTCGCTTAAAAACAAGAAAATCTGGTAAGTTCGCCTACTGAATAAGTTCGCTTAATCTGAGTGAAACGAACTTGATAAGTTCGCTTGCTAAGTTCGTCTGCAACAAATTTCAGCAAGTTCGCATGCTTCAGCTGTAACAAACTCAGCAAGAGAAACACGAACAAACATCACCTAAAATCATCATTTCTCACAGATTAGAAGGAATTTGAAGAAATTGGACCGTAGGATTTAGTATTTTTATGAATTAGAACACTTCTATCGGATTAATTTCACCAAAATCCACTTCAAATCGACGAATTCAGCAGTAAAATCAGCTTCAAGAATTTAAAAACTCCATGGATACAAAAACTTCTAAAAATGTTAAATTTCTTGTCAAATTGTACACAAAATCGTCTCTAATCACCAAGAATCAAACACAAATCATGAGCAAAAGCTCTAATACCACTTGTAGGTCTACATGACTCATCTTAGATCGATCTCATGACAGGACGTCTTGATAACACGAAGTGCGGAATCCCACCGTGTTAACGTATGTATACGAATTGACAATAGAAACAACACGTAAATAAACTTCTCTTTGTATTCCACCAAACACGAGTTTACAGAATACACTTGGTCGATTACTCTCTATTTGTTCTCTGTTTTTGAACAGATTCTGTAAACTCCTATTTATAAAGGCGAACTTAACAAGTTCGCCTCAAAGATGCTTAGGCGAACTAACAAGTTCGCCTCACATGAGACTAGGCGAACTTAACAAGTTCGCCTCTAATTGGCTAGGCGAACTTAACAAGTTCGCCTCTAGCAGAACTTGTTCTATCACTTAGATAAAATCTATACAATTATATAAAAACATAAAGACAATAAGACCTAAACTATTACAAAGCTTTTGTCATACATTCTAAGTCCTAACAAGTTTCCACACTACTAATGATTCAAAAATGCTTATAGCCTATTGACAGTGCTAATTACTTGTAAATATTCAAATTAAGACTGAAACAACTTAAACATTCAAGTAATCATGATGCAATCATTTCCCATATCTGCAATCTAAGACGTTTAGATCATTACTGATGTACTATCATTTCCTCTTTTCTTCAAATAACTTTGAAATTTTCTCCATTTTCTATTTTGTTTGGATTTTTGTAAAATATTTGAAAATTAAAAGTAACTATACAGAAGAAATTTAAAAGAAATAAAGATTAACTTCCAGGAAATGATTTGATTTGAAAAAAAACGAGTTTTCTCACACAGGATTGAACATTCCTATCAGGTTGACAAGATGTTCAAAACGGGTCCGATTAAACGCCTTAGTGAAAAGGTCAGCAGAGTTGTTATCCGTGTGAACTTTGACAAGCTCACCCAAATGCTTTTTAGCACAGTCACAGATGAAATGGTGGTGAATCTCTATATGCTTAGTTTTGAAATGTTTCACAGGGTTGTTCATGATAGACATCGTGGCATTGTTGTCAATGAACAGAGGATTCCAGTGTAGTTCAAGCCATAATCTCTCAATTGCTGTTGGATCCACAATATTTGTTGAGACAGAAACTGTTGACTGTCTTGCACTGCCAGGAGACCAACCTGTCTCCCAAGAATTGGCATCCACCTGATGTTGATTTTCTATACTTGAGGGCTATAAGCGTCCTACTTATACATCATGATGAAGTTGTTCCCAAGCCTATATATAAGCTAGATGAAGAAGAAAAGAAAGTTTATGACAGAGAAAAGAAAGGTTACAACCACCATAATCAGAATCAGTATAGGCTTTGAAGTCGAATGACTGCTGCTTCGAATACCAAAGACCCAATCGGGGTTTCCCCTTTAAGTATCTAAAGATTCTCTTAACAGCTATCAGATGAGACTCCTTTGGTTGTGACTGAAACCTTGAGCACAAGCATACATCAAACATTATGTCGGGCCTTGAAGCTGTGAGATACATAAGAGATCTAATCATCCCACGGTACAATTTGCAATCCACATCCTTTCCATCTTTGTCTGGATACAGACCATGATTGACGGGGATAGGTGTGCCATAAGCACTGCTATCATTCATCTTGTATTTTGTCAAGATGTCCTGCACATACTTAGTTTGATGCAGATAAATGCCATCCTGCCTTTAACTGACTTACAGACCTAGAAAGAACGATAGTTCACCCATTTTGGTCATTTCAAACTTAGACTTCATCACCTGTTCGAATTCTCTACACATTCGTTCATTTGTAGACCCAAAGATAATGTCGTCGACATAAACTTGTACAAGAAGAATATCACCTCCTATTTTCCTAATGAAGAGGGTCGAGTCAATTTGTCTATGGTCAAAACCACTGGACAGAAAATGCTTTGATAAAGTCTCATACCATGCCCGAGGTGCATGATGAAGACTATAAAGTGCTTTGTCGAGCTTGTACACTTTATTGATATTATACGGATCTTCAAAACCTGGTGGTTGAGTGACATAGACCTCTTCATGAACTTTTCCATACAGGAAAGCACTCTTCACATCAGGTTGATAGACCTTGAAGCCGACATAGGAGGCATAAGCTAAAAATAGTCGAATGGCCTCAATTCTAGCAACTGGGGCATATACTTATGTGTAATCCAAGCCCTCTTGTTGATAAAAACCCTGAACAACCAACCTTGATTTATTCTTCATTACAACATGTCGATCGTCCGTCTTGCATTTGGACAACCATCTAGTTCCAATCGGATGCATTCCCATCGGAAGGACAACCAGATCCCACACGTGCAACTTTTGGAATTGAGACAATTCATCTTGCATCGCCTCTATCTAGCAGTTGTCAGCGAGAGCCTATTTCACATTCTTCGGCTCCAATTGGGATACGAAAGTAGCATGCATACACGTTTCCATGACACCTGTGTCAAGTATCTCAGCGTACAGACTTGTGTTCTCAGTAATGGTTCTATGACGCGTTTGAACACCGGCATCAGGATCACCAATAATGTTCTCAATTGGATGATTCCGATGCACTCTCGTCTCTGGTAATTGCGGTTCTTGAATTTCTGAATCGAGGTTCGTGCTCAACTCCCCCATATCCTGTGTTCCAGGAGAAGAAGATTCAATGTTGATTGGATCAGCTGAAGCTTCATTTCCTACGTGAGTGTTAGGATCAACTTTAACATCATTTCCATCAACATGAACAACTTCAATCTTATCACTATCATGAGTCCCAGATGAAGAAACAACATTTGAATCGGGAGTTACAATCGGTACAGTTGCACGGGTTGAGAAATTGTAGTCATCACCGCCACCAAAGAACTCGTACACATTGGCGGCATCATCTGCAGATAGATCAGGAAGATTGAACGACTTGAATTGAGCATCATAATCAAATCTCCAAGCAGGACCAGTTAGTTCTGGTGGAATGCTGTGTTTACTGCAGTCCACTTCGAACCAATCTTCCACAGACCTACTCTTAATATTGTACACTCTCTTGCAAGGCGAGTTGGCAACATATCATAAGAAGATGCCTTCCACTGCTTTTGCATGAAATTTAGACTTGTGGCCTTTGTACTGTAATAATAAAGAGCAGGGACTACCAAAAGGAACTAGGTAGTTAAGATTGGGAGGTCGATTGTTAATCAACTCATAACAAGTTTTATTGTGCCTTTTAACCACCAGAACTCTGTTCAAGACGTGACACGGGACTGTTTCTGCCCAGAAAGTGACATGAAGCTTTGCATCTAACAACATTGTCCTTGCAGTCTCAATTAGTGTTCTGTTCTTCTGTTCTTCAACTCCATTCTGCTGAGGTATGTACGGGGCACTAAATTCGTGATGAATACCCTTCTTGAGACAGAAAAGTTCCATCAAATTATTCTTGAACTCAATTCCGTTATCACTCCTTATTCTTCTAACCTTCAACTTGCATAAAGATTCCAAGCTCAAGATCAGGTATTGAAGAACGTCAGCAGTCTCATCCTTTGTACCTAAAAAATGCACTCAAGAAAAACGTGACAAATCATCAGTTACAACTAGACAGTATGACTTCCCTCCAATACTCCTGATACTTATGGGCCCAAACAGATCCATATGTAAGAGCTCCAAAGGGGCATCGATAGAGTTTTGGAGCTTGGGATTGTGAGACTTTTGTTGCTGTTTGCCCTTTTTACAAGGCATACAGTCATCTTCAATGGAGAATCTCAGCTTAGGAACCCTAGTAACTAAACCGTTTCAGACAAGATGGTTAATTTTATGATAAGAAATATGTCCGAGTTTCCTATGCCACAAGATTGAGTCAAGCTCTGTCGCTTAGGTAAGCAAACAAGTAGCAACTGAAGATGTGGTTTTCGCCACGCTCATGTCGATCTGATAGGTATCATTCGTTCTTGGCGCACGCATCAAAATCCGGTCTTCAGGAACCTCAAACCCATGTTTGAGAATCATGCATTAAGATTTGTCAAACATGACTGAGTACTCCTCTTCACACATCTGAGAAACACTCAACAGGTTATGCTTTAGCTGCTCGCAGTAGTTGACATTGTCAAAGCTAACACAACCATTTGAATCCACGCCTTGACAAGTAATACTGCCGCCCTTCTCACCTGCAAAGGCCACATAGCCGCCTCTGAATGGTTTTACATCTTGAAGCAGGGCCATGTTGTCTGTCATGTGCCGGGAGCATCCACTATCTACATACCAACGATTAGAGATAGTTCCCTACAGATGTCCCTGCACGAGTGACAAGAAATTAATTAGATTTGGAGACCCAAGCCATGGTGGTCTTGGGTCGTCCGTCTTTCTCAAAATAAACTACTTCAATTAATTCACAGTCGTGACTGTCAAAAATGGGTGAATCTTTAGAAGACTTGGGACCAGGGGATTGAGAACTTTTAGATTTCTTGTTCCAGGACCTTTTCTTTTGTTTTAGTAGAACAGTCGGCTTGCATTCAGAAGAACGAGGTGAACTAGTAGAAGCTTCACCTGATTGAATTCCAGCCAGATGTTCCAGCTTTCTCAATCTCTTATTCCATTTTTCTCCTCTGTGGCTTAGAAAGCTTAACCACAGGTTTCTCACCAGTTGGTGCACTACCAGAGGTAGACACATAGGGTTTAGCAGGTTGCTTTTCCCTTTTTGGAACATATGGCTTAGCCTCAGATGTGATCTTTGGCTTCACCATAGGTTTCACCGGTGGTTTCACCACATTTGATTTGGGATTCTTGGGTTGCTTCACTGGTGGTGACTTAGAGAAAATAGCCAGTTTTGAAACAATTGGTCGTTTCCCTTGGTTCTTAGCAGGGCAGTTCACAAGGACGTGACCAACCATACCACAGTGAAAGCAAGCACTCTTTTCTTTATAAATCCTCCTGTAGGGCTTATTTGATTTGACGTTTGATGACTCATAATGGTGAACAGGAGAAGTTATTTGGTAAACATGAGTAGTGGTTTTTGAAGTACCTAATGTTGATTCATTTTTGGAAATGTAGTATTTTTCTAAATTTGCTTTATAACCAAGCCCATAATGATTTGTAAAGGTTTCTTTCTTAACTTGGTTAATATTCTTATAACCCCCATAAAGCATCACTTTTAGTTTTTCAGTTGTTTCAACGGTATCAGGCTCAGTCAAAATGCAATTATCACGATCAGTGATAATGTTTTTCACAACTCCTCTAAGACAGCACCATCAGGGATGGATTTCTCAGAGCCTTCATCAGTGAACTCCTGATCAGAAGCAGAGTCAGCCTTGCTTGAGGAATCATCCTTGTTATAGGAATCATCCTGACTTGAGGATTCATCAAGGCATGGCAAGTCAATATCAATTAAGTCGTTCACAAATTTTCCGCTTACCAGTGGATTAATGGCATTAGTACCCAACCCTAAGCCATTCACCTGTCTCACTACTGATTCATAATGTTCCACCACAAGGTGAGAATTTTTCAACTTCTCAATTTTACCATTTAACTGCAAGACCTCATTCTGCAGCTTGGTAATTTCATTATTTCTCTTTTCTAACCTCTTGTACGCAACATCCAAATGAAACTGTTGTTCGCTGATTTTTAGTGAAAAATCACGTTTTTCTTTCTTTAAAGTTTCAATTGAATCTTTGTAACGTTTTTTATTTTCTTTGTAGCTTAAAGCTGCAATACGAAGGGGTTCGACTTTGTCCTGAAGCTTAGAATTTTCTTCTTTCAAGCCAAGACATTTGGAACATGAAATGACAGCAAAAGAATTAGAGTCTACCTCAGTTAATGAACTTGATGCCTCCCCAATAGCCATGAGGGCAAATGCAGTTGTAGACTCCTCTTGGTCAGGTACAGACGCTTCCCGTTCTTCTGCTTCCATCATCTCTACTATCTCAGCCATTAGACCAACTTGTGTTTGAGCAATAAGGGCATCCTCCAAATGAACACCCCAATCATAGCTTTCGTCCTGTTGAGCTACCAAAGCATTGGACGTTCCACCTTGACCTTGATTGCGGTTGTTAGAATTGTTGTACCCTTGATTATTTCCTTGGTTGGTTCCATGGCTTGGTCTAGTGAATCCTGAGGCAGGTGCTTTATCCTTCTGACATTCACGAGCAAAGTGTCCAAAGTTCTGACACTTGTAGCACTTGGCCTTGGATTTATCAAAACCCACCTTGGCATTTGAATGCCCACCGATAAACTTCCTGCTAGTTCTATTCAAGAAATGCTTGGCCCTTCTCAAGATCATGGTCATATTCTATTAAATATCCATGTCCTCCATGTCATCTGGATCCACCTAATTAAAATCTTCTTCAATTGTTTCAAGATCTGTAAGCTTGCCACCAATGAAGTTCTCATAGGCAAGCATACACGATGAAAACAATGCTACATGATCTTTAGCTATCTTAGCTATTACATTCTGGTTAGCTGAAGATGTGGGGGTAGGATTTCTTGAGGAATGTTGGTGGTGAGAACCAGATCCAGATGTTGTAAATCATGTATGACCCCCACAACCATTCGAGTTATCTTCTTCGTGAAAGTTCCCTGAGAATAAGGCGATTCCTGAACCAGATAATTTAGCTGTGGAAGACGTCCCATAATACATAGAAGGGTCTTGGATTTGAGGTCTCCCTGAGCTTTCTTTTCTCTTAAGGTTCATATCGTGTGCTTAACCTTACCGATTGCTTCTTCAGTCGTCATCTCATAGAACTTGGGGTTCTCTCTCAGCAGAGTGGTATACATCTCAAAATTTGGTGGTAACGCATCCAGAAATTTGCCAACTAATTCCTCATCAGGATACTTCAGCTCAAAAGCTTTGAACTCAGTTTGCAGATGATAGAATCTAGATATAAGTTCATCCGTAGATTCATTCTCCAGGTATCTGAAGCACTCATACTGATTTCTCAGGAGATCTCTTTTGCTCTTCTTGATGTCACTGTTCCCCTCAAATCTTTTCTGCATTGCCTTCCAGAGATCTTTCAAATTATCATATCCTCTGAAGCTATGAAAGAGCTCTCTAGTTAGGGCCATTGTGATAGATGCATGTGCTTTCTTTTCTCTGTCATAAACTTTCTTTTCTTCTTCATCTAGCTTATATATAGGCTTGGGAACAACTTCATCAAGATGTATAAGTAGGACGCTTATAGCCCTCAAGTATAGGTATCCACAATGAGGAATCAGTGTATGAGATATAATGCTCAAGGCATCAGCAACGATGTTCGCCTTTCCCGGATGGTAGCGGATTGCGCAGTCGTAATCATTAAGCAAATCGACCCATCTTCGTTGGAGAATATTTAACTCCTTTTGATCAAATATGTGCTAAAGACTTTTGTGGTCGGTGAAAATCATACATTTGGTACCGTACAGATAACGTCTCCAAATTTTGAGTGCAAAAACCACAGCTCCCAATTCCAAGTCATGGGTAGTGTAGTTCTTCTCATGCACCTTGAGTTGTCGTGAAGAATACGCGATAAACTTCTCTCTTTGCATCAGTACACAACCTAGTCCTTGGTGTGACGCATCGCAGTAGACCACGAAATCATCATTTCCTTCAGGTGGTGCTAAGATCGGTGCGCTGCAAAGTTTTTGCTTGAGTAACTGAAATGCTTCTTCAGTTCTTTCATTCCAATTATACTTCACATCTTTGAAAGCAGGCAATGGTTTTGCAATCCTTGAAAAGTTTTCGATAAACCTTCTGTAATATCCGACAAGACCCAAAAATTGTCATATTTCGGCTGCGGTTTTGGGTGTTCGCTAGTTCCTAATTGCTTCAATCTTGGTTGGGTCAACGTGTAAGCCCATCTAGTTTACCACGTGACCTAGGAAATGCACTTCTCTGATCCAGAAGTTGCACTTTGAAAACTTAGCATACAACTTCTCGGTTTTTAGTAACTCTAGAATAAGCCTTAGATGTTCGGCGTGTTCTTCCTTGTTACAGGAATAGATCAAAATGTCATCAATGAACACAATGACAAACTTGTCTAGGTAGGGTTTACACACACGGTTCATAAGATCCATGAACACTGCGGGTGCATTGGTCAAACCGAATGGCATAACCATAGTGTCCATATCGATTTTGAAATGTCGTCTTGTGTATGTCCTCCTCTTGGATTCTCAGCTGATGATATCCTAACCTTAAGTTGATCTTGGAGTAATAACTTGATCGTTGTAGTTGGTCGAACAAATCGTCTATTCTGGGTAGGGGATATTTGTTCTTAATGGTTACCTTGTTCAATTCCCTATAGTCGATGCACATACGAAATGATCCGTCTTTCTTTTTTACGAATAAGACAGGTGCTCCCCAAGGCGAATGACTTGGTCGGATGAATCTTTTATCTAGCAACTCCTGTAGTTGGTTTGATAATTCTTACATTTCCGACGGCGCCAGTAGGTACGGTGACCGCGCAATCAGAGTAGCTCCTGGGGTAAAATCGATTCGCAATTCAACTTGTCGCTGCGGTGGGAGTCCTGGTAAGTCTTCAGGGAATACTTCAGGAAAATCACGAACAACTGATGTGTCCTCGACCTTCCTTTCTTATGTCCGGTTCTCCGTTACATGGGCTAAGATGGCATAGTATCCTTTTCGTAGATACTTTCGGGCTTTCATACATGAGACGATATTCAGAGGAATCCCGCTCTTTTCTCCTTGAATTACAATTGTTTCTCCATCTGGTAGGGGAAGTCTGACAACCTTTTAGCGGCATACAATCTCCTCTCCATTCTTGGGAATCCGGTCCATACCGATAATTACATCGAAACTTCCTAGTTTAACGAGTAGTAGATCTATTTCGAAGAAATGGTTGGCTAATTCTAGGACACAGCTTAGAATAATGTGGTTGGTTTTGATTAATTTACCATCGGCTAGTTCTATGGTAAACTCGTTATCTAGCACAATAGGTGCGATACCAAGTAATCGAATAAACTCACTAGACGCAAAACTTCTTTCAGCACCGGTATCAAACAACATAGATGCATAATGGTTATTTAGAAGAAACGTACCAACGACGGTGTCAGGGTTCTGTTTGGCTTCTCCTGGTCCAATAACAAAGGCTCACCCTTTGGCGTTGTTGTTGTTTCCTAGCTTCCTGTTCTTTGGGCAATCCTTAGAAAAATGTCCATTCTTCCCACAAGTGTAACAAGCACGTTTTGCTCTATTGTTAGGACCTGGTCCTCTCATTCTACAATCCTTGGCCGAGTGGCCAATCCTTTTACACTTTTGGCACCTTGCTTCCTCAAGCGTGCCTTTGTGGTCAAAATAGCATTGATTGCACTTTGGTAGGTTTCCTGTATAAGCTTTCCTTGGCTTATTGTCAGCTTGACCTACGGTGTAGGCTCGGGTAGTCTCTTGCCTTTTCGATGGTGGTGGCGTATTAAATGACCTTGAAGAAATACCTTCACACTTTCTTTTGTTGTCAGCGGGTTTGTCAAAGAGTCCTTGACGAACGACCTGGGATGTCAGGTTGTGTGCCAATCGGATTGCTTGCTGAATCATTGTAGGTTCAGAAGATGTTACCATACCCTGAACTTGTGGGGCAAGTCCCCACAAATAACACTCAATACGCTTCTCTTCAGGTGTCACCATATGAGGACACAATCCTGCCAAATCATGAAATTTCGATGTGTAATCCACCACATCTAGTCTATTCATTTTTAGATTCCAAAACCTTTCTTCGAGATCCTAGATTTCGTTTCATGGACAGTATTCATCCCTTTACAGCTTCTTGAAATCTGCCCATGGCATAGCATTCGCCGCTTCCAAACCCATTGCTTAGACATTGGATTTCCACCAGGTGAGGGCTTGTCCCTCAAAAGTTCCAGTAGCGAATTTTACCTTTGAAGTTTCTAGACAGTTTCACATCTCGAAAGTAGACTCTACTTTCTTGATCTATCGTACCAGGTTAACCGCTCCATCCCGCCCATTGAAAGAGAGCGGTTTGTGTAACACCCCCAAATTCATTTACTTAATAAATAAATAAATCAAGGTTGTAACGATTGGTAACATTACACAATAGCGGAAGCATATTGAAGACATTTAAAGTTTTTAACACCATTACAAATAGTAAAATGAACTAGTACATTGTCCTAGAACCATATGGGTCAAACCGTCTTGAGGTTTCACAATCATGCTTCTTCGGCTTCTAGGGTTTAATCCAAATGGCTAACCTATTCCAACCGTGGCATAGCTATGTCACCAGAAAAATGTACTTAAAATGTCAATGTAATGTTGCTGAGTTCACAGGTTTAATTGTTGCAATGAAAAGCAGTTTTCCTAAAAACAACTTGATGTTATATACGTGGCCATAGTATGAGACCGTTTTTCGAAAACATGTGATGACTTCGTAGTCATAAAATGAGTCATTTTCCCAATGAAAACATGTGATGACATCATAGTCATAAAATGAGTCGTTTTCCCAATTAAAACATGTGATGACTTCATAGTCATAAAATAAGTCATTTTCCAAATGAAAACATGTGATGACTTCATAGTCATAAAATGAGTCATTTTTCCTGAAAGCATTGATACTATGTACATGACCATAATATGAAACTGTTTTCCTTGAAAACATTGATAAAAACATTTGCACGTAAACGAATGGCTAAACCATTTGTAAGTAAACGATTAGCAAGATCCATCTGCACGAAAACGATTCAATGTATATGAAAAACAAAACAAGTAATGTTTGACCCATTTGTAAACTAGCTAGGAATACAAATAATATGTACATACATAAGGCATAACCAAACCAAGACCAGGTGTTTTGCCCCTCGCCCGTACCTCACGAGCAATGTTTGAACACTATGCAGTCATTTGGCCAGAGGGACCCATTGTTAGCGCGACTAACCATGACCGGTGGTGTCAATCCCAATAGTACTATCCATAGAATCTCAGGCTAATCTATATCTAATGGTTATAAATATTATGGTTAGGGGACTTCCAGCGCTCTATATGTGTTAACTCATACAAACATAAAGGTCGGGTCTTGTTATCTTGTTACCATATGAAAATGTTTATAGGTAAGTTTCATGTTTTCTCAAATGTATCAGGAAATGATGTTCCCAAATGTATTAAACAATGATGTCTCATGTTTTCAAACATGTAAGTAAGTATGTTTATCCCCCGATGTTTCTAAAACATTTAAAAGTTAAAAGGGGGCAGTGAAACTCACATGGTGACGTGTCAGGAACACAAATGTCCTTCTGTTAGCAAAGAAAACTAAGGTCTGCGTGATAGTCACGAGCTTACGTCTTATTCGAGTCCTACGATACATGTAGGTACTTAATGAGCTTTATAGACTAACCCTAATAATGTAAAGCGAGCCTGTACTTGTGTTGAGTTATCATATGGGCGGTTGAGCCTGACTGATTCGTTAGCCATTTTCTTGTTGTAGATATACTTCGGGAAATATTAGTTTGACCTCGAGTATTTGGATACGTATAGTAGAAATACTTGTACACATTTATTCGTGTCAAACTATCATCCTAGTTTAACTAGTCTTACAAAAATACAAAATATATGCGTCACGTGTGTAAACATGTTTGTATAAAATTAGGTGTTGTAAGTTTATACATAGATACATCTTACCCCGATCAATGGCATTAAAGGTATTCAGACACATACGGATGTATATATATGCATCTATATATCTTATGTTCGAGCAAATGAATATTCATATAAGTAATCGAATCAAAATACCGAGTCACATAATAAGGTTTGGCTTTTATATAAAAATATGAATGCTTACAAACATATGCATTTATGTGCATGTATATGTATTTATATATACATATATATATACATCTATATGGTACTCATTTATTTTCGAAGATATAGTAGTGTCAATCCTTGAAAATTATCAAATCCTCGTTTAGTTACACCGGTTATTAATATCGTTTAATGACCAATCAATTAGATATAAACATATAATATATATATATATGTATATGTATATATGTATATAAATACGTTTACTCAAAATACTTAGAATTTGAAGATCATTTCAATTGTATTTATTTCGTATAGATCGTTTGATACCATAAGTACCGTAAAATTGAATTCACGTTTGTGTACTAGTATTAGAAAAGTGTCTGTATAGTTTGTTATCATATTCAAGATATAAGTTACACCAAACGTACTTGTTGTCCAATTTATCCCAAATAATAACCGTCAATGTTCTATATATCATGAGTATTTTTATAAACATATATTTGACTAAAGTAATAATTTATTATTTGTATAAACGAATATATGACGATCATTTGTGGTATTAAAGTTCCCTTCTTAGTTATTATATGTTTTTCGTCTAAAATTACTGATTTCATTTGAGCGGATTTATTTTGTCAACAATACGTTTAATACGACTCATTTAGTGTTTAAAGCTATGTTAATATTTACTTTAACCGTTAACGAATCATTTAAACTCAAACTAATTCAACCGCACACGTGTTTAACCTTCGCGTAAATAAATATAATCTCGTTAGCTTGCGTTTTATACCTTTCGGGAGTCTCGTTTACGAAACGACACATCCTTAACCATTCATTTCATGTATTGACCACGTTTGACCGTCGTTGACCCAAGAGTGACTGAGTTTGACCAGATTTGGCCAAGTTTGACCGAGACCCGTGACATCATTTCCTGTCCAAAAACACGTATTTAACACTCGGGAATGAAACCCGGTCACCCGAAATTACTAGATCTAGTCGGAAAATCTACCATTCGCCAAAAATTATACTCAAACTACAAAACTAACCGTAAAAATCGTAGATCGGGACGATCAAACACCGCACAAACAAAATTTAGGCCGTTAGACGTTCGCCGGAACTTTAAATAGAAAAATAATCGTTAGAAACGGGTAGATCTAACTTTGAATGTCAAGAAAAATGAGAAGGAACTTACCGGAGAAACATGAGAACGCCTCTAGTTGCCGGATCCGTAGCCGGAAAAGCGTATTTCGCCAGAAAGCATGAAAATGGGCACGAATCAGAACAAGTGTGAAGGTTTAAACCGGAATAACAAGGTAACTAGAAGAAAACTCACCGGAAAGTCGGGTCCTAAACCCTACTCGACCGGGAGAACGGGTCTGATCAGTGTTCGTCGGAAAAACAGTCATCGCCGGAAAATCGATCTAGCTGTCACAGCGGCTTCATCCCTCCTCCGATGTTGTCTAGATCCCTTAATACTCGTCGTCGCCGTCGTTAACCCTTCTCCACCTTCTCTGCCGCCAAGGCTAAGGCGGAACCCTAGCCGCTGCCGCTACCTTTGGGTCAGAAAACCTTCACTACAGCCAAGAATCAGCAACGTCTACAACCACCATCGTGTTTAGGACTTCGAGATCGGTCTGAAAAGCAACCCTACTCGCTGCCACTCGTCGAAACCCGTGCACCGTCCTGCTCCGCCGCTGCCACTCCGCCATCGCTCGCTGCCGTGTGTTGTGGGGTTCTGCTGTCGACCGCCGGTGGGGAGGCTGCCGGAGGAGAGCTGGCGGCTCCCCCCCCTCCTGATCTATCTCTCGTTCACACATATATGTGTGTGTGTATGTTTGGTTGTGAAAATGGAGGCCACACTTATAACTAGGTATTTATACTTAGGGTTTTAAATGGGTGCATTCCTAGCCAGTATCGCGTATTAGCGCTACGTCTCGTCTCGCGTCCCGTCCGACTATTCGTTGCGTCTTTATAAATTTAAATTCGTATTTCGTAACTAAATTAATTAGGATATTTGTAATAATATACATTTTTAATAAATATATATTATTTAAACTTCACGTTCAATAGTCAACCTAGCCGGTACGCGCTTCAGTCGCGTCTACAAACACTTCGGTAAAATCAACATCTTGCCCTCCGATCATTAATATTTTTTTCTATAAATATTCTAATAAGTATATTTTAATACTTTCCGTAAAAATTTACTTGTTATTTGTATTTATTATCTAACGCGGTTTTGCGTTTCCATATGCGTACTTCAAGTGAAATTATCTGAACGGACTTCTTAGACAACCATTAATTATTAATATTAATAGTTTTTTATCTTAAGTATTCGTACAGTCGGATATCCGTTTATAAACCGACGTCTGGCGCGTTAAACGTTTAAATATACAGAAGCGCTTACATGCATCTATTATTTCTTAAATTCTCATAATCGCTTAACGAGTCAATAGGCGGAACTGAATGGCTAGTTTTATGTTTGGATTATGCAATTTGGGCCTCTAATGGGCTTGGATCCTTATTGGGCCTCAAATAGGCTTGGATTTCTATTGGGTCTTGTTGGGCCTAACCCAACAACTAGGTTTTTAGATTCTGTTATTTTTGCAGGTAAATTTCGTATTCAAAATTTGTTATACTTACTTGGATTAGGATTTCGTATCCTTGCTCCACTTTTAATTCTTCGGGAGAGTTTGTAACTCGAGCAACCCAGTAGTCGGTATTTGAAGAAAAAGTGGATATCTCGTCATTTAACGATATTGGATGTGTAAAGATTTGATATATCATTCTATCATGTAATAGTGTACGTTACTGTTAAGCATACATTATATCAAATGAGTAGATTTGGAAAATTCTTCGGAGTTGTCGCCACTTGAACGACGTTGGCTATACCACGAGGTGATAAAGTCATCACTAGAGTTTCTTAAATCAAAGGAATTATAATCGGAGAAGTCATATTCGTGCAATGAATAAGTCATTAAGTGAATGTCTAATCGGTGTGAATTAAGATAGTGAGTTTTCACAAGTCAAGTGAACAACTCATACATCAAAGTAAATAATCAAGGATTAGATGTCGAACAATTTCGTTATGTGATCAGTCTCATCAGAGTGTAACTGTATGATTTCCATATATAAGGAAAGTAAAAGTGCATTCATGCACACGGATTTATGAAAGTATAAGGGTACATATACTGTATTCATGCTTGATTTTCTGTCATGAAAATTACCTCATGATCGAATTTAAAAGGAAATTATTAGAAGTTCAATAAAGATATGTCAGATGGTTTGATGAAATGTTTACATGTTAGTCCATAATCCGGTAATTGACCGCTCATCGCGTCGTATAAATGTCTCGACGTATTCAACCTTTCTAGGACGAAAGATTTTAATCGACCTCTCATTTGTCCAACTAGTATATAGGTTAGGCTGATTCGATTTAGTTCAAGGGAATAATATCAGCGTATGCAATTTTTCCCAACGGGTTGGAACGGTTTAGAGGGACCGTTAGTTAGATGTCTAGGTAGCGCATTTGACAGCTATGATATGGAATAAGTATTTATGGGGACTTGATCTCTTAAGATTGATTCCGGTTTTATCAAATCTCATTACCGCTAACATCATCACGAATGTCATTTGTAATTTGGTTTAGATTGAAACCTTGATGAAATAAGTGTTGAACAATTAAGTATGAGACAATTAAATCTCATAGTAACATAGAGTCACCCAGATTTCTATGATTCCTCTCAAGATGATGGTGAATATAGATGGAGAAGAAAGAGAAAGTCAAAGTATTTGAGGATAGTTTAGTTGATTTGGCTCAACGAATACTAAAGGTAAATAAATCTTCATTGGGTTCAAAGATAAGCGTTTGAGAATAGTCTAACTTTCGTTTAGAAAAAGTAGTACTTTGTCTAGACGAGGAAGTAAAAGTCATATCGTGAAAGTAGACTCATAGAAATAGTGTCTCCTGAATTCGATTCTGTGTTCGCCAACCATTAAATTGGTAAGCTTTAATGTAGTATCATTTTCAATTTAGTATGGAGCTTGACTATCTTTAGGTATATATTAGAAAATAGATGAGAATCAAGTATAACTTTAAGAATTTGTTGAATGCGAGAACGTCTTAGGTTCCTTAGAGAAAAAATATAGATATGTCATAAGAATTGGGAGAATGAATGTAACATTAAAATGAATTTGAGAATTCGAAAGAAATGTATATGTGTAGACTTACAAGAGAGTAAAGTCAACTAGGATTCGTCCTTTGTTCATCTTCCTGGTAACGTACGACTTTAAATGGTCATCAATCATAAAACACATAATTAAATCTTCAAATTTCAAATTAGGTCCCTGATTTCCTATCAAAGTTGGTTGAAATGGATCATAAGGGTTCATAATTTGTCTCGGAACTAGCGATGAAGAGGGTCGAATTGATTATTTATCAACAACTTGGTAGTACAGTATGCCTACAACTTCCTTGGATTTCGAATGGTATCATCATGACTTAGCATTTCACATTTCACTTTTATCAGTTATAGCCTTAAAGTCCTTGGCACAAGAGCTTAGGCCATAAGACTGAGGTAATGAGTTTTAAGTGTTAGAGATTTGTATTTTCTCTGGGTACGTTTAAGAGTCTGTATATCAGCCTCATGCTTTGGTAGATAGGTAACGAAATTGAAAAAAGGAAATCTATAGCTGAATCTCAAGAGTAATAATAGCACTTTACAGAGAATTTCCAGATTCGGTCTAAGTACTGAGGTCAAATCAACTAAGAATAGACATACTCAGTGTTTCGGTTAAAATTGTCATACCAATGAAGTCTCGATAAGAGTTCTTGATTCCTTAGAATTCGAAGATGAAGGAGATGGTGTACATTTCCACGTCACTTGTGATAGCCCATCGCATCACCTGATGCCTTTCGGCTCATCCCTTTGGTTATGGTAATTTCAATCATTAATCGAGTGATTAGGAATTGAGATTACGAATATGCATTAATCATGAACATTAGCTTAGACAGTAAGACTCACCAGACTTCTCATGCACCACAAATTATGATTATGTGTGCACCCGTAATGATAATTTACTTCTCATGGTCCCTCTAGTGTTTTCTCTATCTCAAGCTCTCAGCTAAAATGGAAGCTGAATTGTTCATTAAATCGTGTCATCATGTTGCACTCTGCCGTACAATGTATATGTTTTATCGGATTACTCTTAGTCATGTGTACCCATACTCATGAATCTACCGATTAAGGCTTCCATTGGATGGAGTTAGTGGTAGAGAGGCACTACCGGTGTCCTCTAATAACAGGATATGTGTGATGGAAGTCAGGCACTATGTTAGGGCAGAGATCCTCGAATCATTGTCGAGCAACTCATGCTCTGTTTCTATGTGTGGATCCATATGATCCCAATGAGTCTACGGGTCTCCTAACCCGTGGAGTTCTCTCCCATTTAGTCCTTCTTATCCAACTCGGGTTCCCTTCAGCTTGGGCAGTCCTGTCTGTTGTATCTCATGGCGAAATTTTTAGTCATCCAATCTAACAATTCATGAAGTAGAGTACATATACCGTAACAAAATGAAGATAACATACATCAGAAAGAAAGTTGACTCCATAGTTAGGGTAGATGCAGGTGTGGTGCAGCTACTGGTACAGCTTCAGGTATGGGTTCACCCCGTTGTATTACGAAGATCGGTAACTGGCGATTACTACCATCTTCACCCGAGCTTAGCTTGTAACTTGATTTTCCAGGGTTATAGTGTGTTGAGTACCGGTCATTCTTGATTCGTAATCCGAACCGTGATACACTTTTGAGTTATATTGTAGGTACTTATTATTTTCACATTTTTGTACGTATTATATATTAGTTATGTATGCCACGTAATTGTATTTAGTGTTAGTATAGCTAATGACACTCTAGTGCAACTACATACACTAATAGTCAACTCAAATGGTCTAGCAACGGTTGGAATTTCTACACTCAAGTCTTGGGTGTTGTAGTGTGATACAAGTCTTAGAAGTCTTGGTCCCTAAATGAGTCTGGTTAGAGCCTAAGTGTAACTAATGAGACCTAATTCGCTGAAACCATTAGCTCTGATACCAATCTGTAACACCCCTAAATTCATTTACTTAATAAATTAATAAATAAATCAAGGTTGTAACGATTGGTAACATTACACAACAGCGGAAGCATATTGAAGACATCTAAAGTGTTTAACACCATTACAAATAGTAAAATGAACTAGTACATCATCCTAGAACCATATAGGTCAAACCGTCTTGAGGTTTGACAATTATGCTTCTTCGGCTTCTAAGGTTTAATCCAAATAACTAAGTTATTCCAACCGTGGCATAGCTACGTGTCACCTGAAAAACATACTCAAAATGTCAACATAATGTTGTTGAGTTCAAAGGTTTAATTGTTGCAATGAAAAGCAGTTTTCCTAAAAAACAACTTGATGTTATTTACGTGGCCATAGTATGAGACCATTTTCCGAAAACACGTGATCACTTCGTAGTCATAAAATGAGTCATTTTCCCAATGAAAACATGTGATGACTTCATAGTCATAAAATGAGTCGTTTTCCCAATGAAAACATGTGATGACTTCATAGTCATAAAATGAGTCGTTTTCCCAATAAAAACACGTGATGACTTCATAGTCATAAAATGAGTCGTTTTTTCCTGAAAGCATTGATACTGTGTACATGGCCATAATATAAAACTGTTTTCCTTGAAAACATTGACAAAAAAATTTGCATGTAAACGAATGGCAAAACCACTTGTAAGTAAACGATTGGCAGATCCATCTGCACGAAAACGATTCAATGTATATGATAAACAAAACAAGTAATGTCTGACCCATTTGTAAACTAGCTAGGAATACAAATAATATGTACATACATGAGGCATAACTAAACCAAGACCAGGTGTTTTGCCCCTCGCTCGTACTTCACGAGCAATGTTTGAACACTATGCAGTCATTTGGCCAGAGGGACCTATGGTTAGCGCGACTAACCATGACCGGGGGTGTCAATCCCAATAGTACTATCCATAGAATTCCAGGCTAATCTATAGCTAATGGTTATAAATATGATGGTCAGGGGACTTCCAGCGCTCTATATATGTTAACTCATGCAAACATAAAGGTCTGGTCTTGTTTTTTTGTTACCATATGAAAATGTTTATAGGTATGTTTCATGTTTTCTCAAATGTATCAGAAAATGATGTTCCCAAATGTATTAAACAAGGATGTCTCATGTTTTCAAACGTGTAAGTAAGTATGTTTCTCCCCCGATATTTCTAAAACGTTTAAAAGTTAAAAGGGGGAAGTGAAACTCACCTGGTGACGTGTCAGGAACACTAATGTCTGCGTGATAGTCACGGGCTTACGTCTTATTCGAGTCCTACGATACTTGGAGGTACTTAATGAGCTTTATTGACGAACCCTAATAATGTAAAGCGAGTCTGTACTTGTGTTGAGTTATCATGTGTGCGGTTGAGCCTGACTGATTCGTTAAAGTGTGGTGACTATTTGATAGCCATTTTCGAGTTGTAGATATACTTCGGGGAGTATTGGTTTGTCCTCGAGTATTTGGATAAGCATAGTAGAAATACTTGTACACATTTATTCGTGTCAAACTATCATCCTAGTTTATCTAGTCATAGAAAAATACATAATATACGCGTCAGGCGTGTAAACATGTTTATATAAAATTAGGTGTTGTAAGTTTATACATAGATACATCTTGCCCCGATCAATGGCATTAAAGGTATTCGGACACATACCGATGTATATATATGTATCTATATATCTTATGTTCGAGTAAATGAATATTCATATAAGTATTCGAATCTAAATACCGAGTCACATAATAAGGGTTTGGCTTTTATAGAAAAATATGAATGCTTACATACATATTTATTTATGTGCATGTATATGTATTTATATATATATATATATTCATCTATATGGTACGCATTTATTTTTGAAAATATAGTAGTGTCAATCCTTGAAAATTATCAAATCCTCGTTTAGTTACACCGGTTATTAATACCGTTTAATGACCAATCAATTAGATATAAACTTATAATATATATATATATATATATATATATATATATGTATATATATATGTTTACTCAAAATACTTAGAGTTTGAAGATCATTCCAATTGTATTTATTTCGTATAGATCGTTTGATACCATAAGTATCGTAAAATTGAATTCACGTTTGTGTAGTAGTATTAGAAAAGCGTTTGTATAGTTTGTTATCATATTCAAGATATAATTTATACCAAACGTATTTGTTGTCCAATTTATCCCAAATAATAACCATCAATGTTCTATATATCATGAGTACTTTTGTAAACATATATTTGACTAAAGTAATAATTTATTATTTGTATAAACAAATATATAACGATCATTTGTGGTATTAAAGTTCCCTTCTTAGTTATTATATGTTTTTCGTCTAAAATTACTCATTTCATTTGAGCAGATTTCTTTTGTCAACAGTACGTTTAATAGGACACATTTAGTGTTTAAAGCTATGTTATATTTACTTTAACCGTTAACGAATCATTTAAACTCAATCTAATTCAACCGAACATGTGTTTAACCTTGGTGTAAATAAATATAATCTCGTTATCGTGCGTTTTATACCTTTCGGGAGTCCCGTTTACGAATCGACACATCCTAAACTATTTGTTTCATGTATTGACCATGTTTGACCGTCGTTGACCCAAGATTGACTGAGTTTAACCATATTTTGGCCAAGTTTGACCGAGACCCGTGATGTCATTTCCTATCCAAAAACACGTATTTAACACTCAGGAATGAAACCCGGCCACCCGAAACTACTAGATCTATTTGGAAAATCAACCATTCACCCAAAATTATACTCAAACTACAAAACTAACCGTAAAAATCATAGATCGGGACGATCGAACACCTCACAAAAAAAGTTTGGACCATTAGACGTTCGCCGAAACTTTAAATAGAAAAATAATCGTTAGAAACGGGTAGATCTAACTTTGAATGTCAAGAAAAACCACAAGGAACTCACCGGAGAAACATGAGAACACCTCTAGTTGCCGGATCCATAGCCGGAAAAGCCTATTTCGCCGGAAAGCATGAAAATGGGGACGAATAAGTACAAGTGTGAAGGTTTAAACCGGAATAACAACGTAATTAGAAGAAAACTAACCAGAAATTCGGTTTCTAAACCCTAGCCGACCGGGAGAACGGGTCTGATCAGTGTTCTCCGGAAAAAAGGCCATCGTCGGAAAATCGATCCAGCCGTCACAGAGGCTTCATCCCTCATCCGATGTTGTCTAGATCCCTTAATACCCGCCGTCACCATCATTAACCTTTCTCCACCATCTCTGCCGGCAAGGCTAAGGCGGAACTCTAACACCCGCTGCTACCTTTGCGTCGGTAAACCTTCACCACCGCCACGAATCTGCAACGTCTACCACCACCATCATGTTTAGGATTTCAAGATCGGTCTGAAAAGCAACCATACTCAATGCCACTCGCCGGAACCCGTGCACCGTCGTGCTCCGTCGTCGCCGCACCGCCGTCGCTCGCTGCCGTGTGTTGCGGGGTTTCGCTATCGACCGTCGGAGGGGAGGCTGTCAGAGGTTCACACACATATATGTGTGTGTGTGTGTTTGGTTTTGCAAATGGAGGCCACACTTATAACTAAATATTTATACTTAGGGTTTTAAGTGGGTGCACTCCTAGCCAATATCGCGTATTGGCACTGCGTCTCGTCTCGCGTCTCGTCCGACTATTCGTTGCGTCTTTATAAATTTAAATTTGTATTTCGTAACTAAAATAATTAGGAGATTTGAAATAATATACATTTTTAATATATATATTATTTAAACTTCGCGTTCAGTAGTCAACCAAGCTAGTACACGCCTCATTCGCGTCTACAAACGCTTCGGTAAAATCAACATCTTGCCTTCCGATCATTAATATTATTTTCTAATAATATTCTAATAAGTATATTTTAATACTTTCCATAAAAAAATACTGGTTATTAGTATTTATACTATCAAGGTTGCTCGTTAGCGCGTCTAATGCGGTTTTGCGTTTCCATATATGTACTTCAAATGAAATTATCTTAACGGACTTCTTAGACAGCCATTAATAATTAATATTAATAGTTTGTTATCTAAAGTATTTGTACTACCGGATATCCGTTTCTAAACTGACGTCTGGCGCGTTAAACGTTTAAATTTACAGAATCGCGTACATACATCTATTATTTATTAAATTTTCATAATGGTGTAACGAGTCATTAGGCGACACTGAATGGCTAGTTTGATGTTCGGATGATGCAATTTGGGCCTCTAATGGGCTTGGATCCTTATTAGGCCTCAAATAGGCTTGAATTTCTATTGGGTCTTGTTGGGCCTAACCCAACAACTAGGTTTTAAATTCTATTATTTTTGCAGGTGTCACAGTTTGCAGTCAAGGAAAAGCTTGTAGGTGCATACTGGTGGATTTTGTCCTTGTCCTCCTGCATTCTGATTGTTTGGCAAGGTTGCGACAACTGCAGCCACTGTTTGATTAATCCAGGCCTCCATCTGTGCTGTAGTCATTGGTGTTTGGCGGGGCGGCATGTCTCTTCATATCATAATGTTAGCAAAAGTTAGATTATACGTAACATACAACCAACACATGTATACAAAATAACACATCACATCACCAATCAATCACAAAATATAAAAAGATAATAAACTTGATAAAATATATTGTATGAAGTACAAATTATTCTAGGAGTCTCCGCTCCTTCACAAAAGAGAACAAGTTTAAAACTTCAAATATCCTGTGGGCACAGCCCGCCCATAATAAACTAAATAAGTAATCAAATAAATCATGTAAATGTGACGTTCCGCACAGCGGCCAGGAGCAAAGCAGCGCAGAACAAAGCAAGAGTCCTAGTAGCCTCTAGTCGTTCCCCCATTGCATTCACCCTGACCTCCGCTGCAACGGCTCTGTGGACATCAAGCGTAGCTCTCCGCTCTGCCGCGGTGGTCTTCTGTCTCTCGAGTTTCAGGTGCCTCTCCGCCTCACATACTCGGTCAGATATAATTGTAATCCTGGCAGACTCCCTGTGGCGATCCTTCGTCATTCGGGACACCTACTCTTGTAGAGTCTGCAGGGCGGTCTCAGACATTTGCGCAGGCACATGCTCAATCCTCTGCTCAGTCTCCTTCCCCAGACCCTCTAGGGACAGAACCTTTTCCTTAAGGTGTTTCACTTGCTTCAGATTGTCGCGTATCTTCTTCTGACCCCCTCCGTAGATCGTCTAGTAGATCATCGTAATGGCTACATCGGGCTACCAGAGTCAGGATCGTACGCTCGATCGGCTCCCCGGTAATCGGCAAAGCACGTGGTCCATGAGACGACTCCCCGATCTCAGTCATAGGAGGTATTCCTTCCTCCTTAGCCCAGTCCCGCAATGTATCAGAAACGAACATCCACCTCCTCGCGTCAACCCTAGCCTTCTTACTCTTAGGCTCAGGGGCAAGTGTACTCCAACGAGGGAGTGGTGATCTCTTCCTCGGAGTATGCTGGACTAGCGGGCCATATGGGCGATGTCGGTGTGGGTAGGTGATGTCACAAGTGGCTATCTCGTGGGTCTACTCAGTTGTCGGGGCCTCAGGCTCCGTCTTTGACTCAGCGCCATCATCCTCAGTCGGTTTTTCTTCCGACTCCCCTGTAGTAGCGTCGTCGGAGACAGGGTCCTCCGATACTATCTCATCAAATGAGGAGTCAACTGGTGTCGATGGCATGTACTTATACTCGTCCTTAGAGTCTGAAATCTCAATCGGCTGGTTTGCAGCTGACATATTCTTGTAACAAGTCAACCACCAATTTCCATCTTACATGAGCATTCTAATTGTATGTGAGGATACTAAGTGTAGGCACGGAAGTGAAATGCAAATGAGACATCGGTTACAATCTAAGTTCACTACGTGCAACCTAATTAGCTGTAACCAATGGCTCTGATACAGTCTGTCAGACCCCCAAATTTCCACTTCGGGCTATACTCGTGGGGCGTGACCCAAGAGGATCTTTACCATTGAATTACTTTGAACGACTACTAAATGATTTTCAAAATACTTGTTTTAATGCATGGCTCTAACGATGTTTAAAAGTTTACAACATTTGGAATAAAAATGATGAAATAAGTTTAAAAGTTTTCAAAATACTTGTTTCCAAAATAAGTTTGACATAGTTCAAAGTAAATGTGTGGAAACAATGTTTAAAAGTTTACAACATTTGGAATAAAAATGATGAAATATTGTTTATCAAAATAGGATGCCCATGCATGAATAGTGTGTGACTCATGTGGGTGCATCCAAGCCACATATCCTACGCAATCAATGACCTGAGATAAACATGTTAAAATGGGTCAACATAATGTTTGTGAGTTCACAGGTTTAATGTAATTGAAATCATTTATTGAAAATGCATGGAAAAGCATATGTACTCTACACAACCATTGCTGATCAGACAAAACCAAAAATTACCATAAGTCCATCAACCGACACTCAATTGTAGCCACGGACAAAGGAAAAGGATGTGGTTCTTGCACATGAATGGATTAGGTCAAAAATGTACTCGTTCGACCTCCGGTCGAAGTTAGCTCTACTAACCCGGGTAGGGGTTGTTAAACCCAACAGTACTGTTCATGATCACTTCGATATGGAAAAATTAACGGTTAACTCTGAGAGGACTTTGTACACACCAGTACAACTTATATAATTAATGTAATTGTGTAAGCATGGAAAATATGATTATTGAAAAATGTAATACTTGAGCATGTATCTCACCCAAAAGGAAAATGAGTTAAACGGGGCTGTGAGAACTCACCTGATAAAACGGTAAATGATGTGAAATAGTCTTAGCAAATACGGCTAAATGAGACGACCTACTCGTGCCCTAGGAAACATTTAGGACTTTAAGGTCCAAGTATTGTAAATGTTTGACTATGAACTATATGCATCCAAATGAGTTGTTTGAAAAGTGACTTTGACGTTTCAAAGATGTTTTGACTGATGACCCGTTGGTGACACGTTGGACTTCAACATTCAAATCCTAATATAGAATTCAAACCTCCTTTGAAATAATTTATTATCATTCTAATAAACACATTAGCACATTCGATTGTAATTTAGAACTTGAAACACAACTTTTGATACATTAAAGTTTCCTTAATTGGAAAGTCAAGTTTTGAGTCCTAAACATGGCAACTATGCAAAGCTAACATTCATACATGAAATTAGCCATGTTATAACACATATAAAACAATTCAATGTTTCGTTGCAAAAAATAGACAAGTATGCGGGTTTCGGATAATTAGCGTTTCCTATTATAGCAAGACCATGTCAAATTGTCATGAACCAATCATATATTATCATACGATGCACTTAGTTAAGTGTTACTAAGTCACTTAAACCCTCTAATCATGTTAAAAACTTGCAAACACAACTTTTGGAAAAATAAAGTTTCCTTATTTAGAAATCCCAGTTCTAGAGCTCACACATATGCATTTTAATCCGTCATTTTCATCAATTATTCTTCCATAATGTTCACTATACTAGTTTCATGCTTTAAATACACCCAAACATCAAGTTTTCATACATGTCAAGAAATAAAGTTTCTAAAAATAGAAAACGAGCCTAAAAACATCATGAGCATGTGATTTTACCAAAAAAAATCATACAAATCTATATCTAGTGTTTATGCATCATTTCCACCAAACAAATCTCATTATAACCTCTAACAAAAACCAAAAATTAAAGTTACTATAAATAAAACCGAGCATGAAATCTCATATGACCAAAAGTTTTAACTAGCAAATCTACACATATTATCGATTATCTATACATATCCAACCATTTTTCATCATCAAAACACCCTAAACATGGCATCAATCATGAAACCTAAAATTAAAGTTTCCTTAAATAGCAAAATCGAGCATGCATGTATCATCCAACACTTTTGACAATAAAGTTTTCACATATTATCCATCTATAAACATTACTACAACATAATCCATCATCAAATCATTCGGAACACATCATCTAACATATGCTCATACAATAAATTTTCCTTTTAAGGAAACCGAGCCTAAGAACAAAACGAGAGTCCAAAACCACCAACAATATGTACCATCTTTATTATAAAACTCATTTTATTCAAGAATCCATGGTTAGTTATTCATAAAAACAAGTTTTTCTTGGATGTATGTTCATAAGAACATGAAAATGAAAATGAAAACGGAGAAAAATGGGTTCTAGATGCTTATCAAATCGAAAATATGATGGATGATTTCTCTTGCAAACTTGATATTCTTCACATGGAGTTTGGATTTGGATGGATGAATGATCAAAGAACAACAAAATGAAGATGAATGGGGGTGGGTGTGGTTCTCGGCCAAGAGAGGAGAGAAAGAGGGGGTGTGGAGTGAAAGATGGAGATGTGGGAGAGTTAGGGGGTATTTATAGGGGTTGTTGATATCTGGTGGTGGAAAACGAATAGTCACCGATTTATTGACGGAATTCCCGAATTGGTATGAACGAAATGATTTAATAATAATTTGACTCATATCGGTATGTCTAACATATAATTTTTTTTTTGTTTTTAATTTGAAAATGTCGGTACATACTACGGACTGGCCGGACAACGTTGAAACATAAAGTTTCTCAGAAAATTCCTGAAAAATTCACAAACTCCTAAAATAATATTCCACAGTATTACACGTAATTTGTACGCTCCAAATATACGTCTAAGTGTCTGTTTAGAATTAGTCACCTAGCTAGTGCATACTGCGTGTGTTGTGCTGAAAATAAAAGTATTTCTATAAATCACCGAAAAATTCATATATGCATGATTTATTAAATCACAATGTTACATATAATTTACACGTACATATTATATGTCTAGGTATTTGTTTTAAATTATCACCAACGGTCGTGCTGTCGGACACATGTTTGACCCGGTAATCTTCCGCATTACCGACACGTGTAAACAGATTGACTTGATAAGTGTGAAATGGAATTAATTACTATAAAATTAAGTGGGATGCATGTCATATACTATAACCTATGTTTTAGCCAGGTATGGATATTAACTTGAAATTTGCCGGGTGTCACACGTCCCCAAAAAAATCTATCTCGAATACCTTCCGACGTTTAATCCACCTTTGACGGCATCAAGAAAAGAAAAAAATAATACGTACCCAATGAACTGAACACCGACTTGATAACCATAGATCTTCCTCCAATTGAAAGAATGTTGGATTTCTAACGAGATAAACGTTTATGAAATTTTTGTATAATAGGAGACCAACCTTGGAAAGAAGCTAAATTAGCCCCGACTGGGATACCAAAGTAAATAAAAGGAAGAACTTCCGATTTACATCCCGAATCAGAAGCCAACCGGTTAACTTCACAAAAATCTACCCCCACACCAAATAAACTGGATTTCTGAAGATTGAGCTTCAAGCCGGACGCCAAATAGATGCAATTGAGAGCTCTAACAAAATCATGTTATCCTTCGACCAATCTCCCATGATCATCACATCATCAGCATATAGTAAGTGAGATAACTTAATTTTATCGCGATCCGCACAAACACACTTAAAAAGACCCAATCGAACCAAATCATCAAATAGGATGTCAAGACCTTCCATAGCTAAAATGAATAAAAACGGAGCTAATGGGTCACTTGTCTCAAGCCCCTTTCCATCTAAAACTCCTTAGAGGGACTACCATTAATTAAAACCAACGCCCGAGCTGAAATCAGGCAAGCATGAATCATAGAGATCCATTTATCACTTGTACATGGCGCACCTTCTTAACATCTAAATTGATTGATTTTCTTAAACAATGTCTCAAATTACTTTCTATATACATACAAATACATATATATATATATATATATATGGGTAAAGATCCACTGTTATTATGTTAACACAATTAACTCCGCCAAAATTAATCCAAATCATTATTTTTTAAATAACATTATTATACCAATACATGGTCATGTTCTTTTTTGCATTTTGGTAAATTTGCAAGGGTAAGGGGAATTTACATCGGTGTAAAGATTTGCTGAAACATAAAAAAATATATTTTTAGCAAAGAATTACACTGGTGTAAACCTCTCTTACACTTCGAATTTACGAAAATGTAAAAAAGAACACGACATTGTATTGGTGTAATAATGTTATTAAAAATAATGATTTGGATTGATTTTGACGAAGTTAATTGGGTTTACACAATAACAGTGGGTTATTAAAAGATCTATATCATATATATATATATATACACACACACACACACATATATATAGGAAATGGATCATTTGAGAACTCGCTAAAAACAATAAAAAAAATCATTTATTTGTTTAAAATACTAGAATTACTATTCAAATATAACATTTTTATATGAATTGATATGTGTAAATTTGCATGTACTCGTATATTATAAACATCTTCACATGTGTAAGTCTCTCATGTATACATTTGTAAGCCTTTACCATGTACGCATGTGTAAATGTTTATAATATACGAGTACATATAAATTTACACATATTAATCGATATAAAAATATTGTATTTTAATAGTAATGTTAATATTTTAGATAAATAAATGATTTCTTATTGTTTTTCAAGAGTTCCCAAAAATATTTGGAGTTCTCATATATATATATATATATATATATATATTGGGGAAGGTTCCGCTAATAAGTGAATTCCCCCCTCCCCACAAAAAACCTAAACCTACCCACCCCACCGCCCCAAAAACCTAAATCCCCCCGCCCCAAAACCTAAATCCCCCCAACCCACCCACCCACCCAAAAAAAACCTCGACGAGCCGATTTGAACACCGCTGAAATGAGCTCAATCGGAGTTCTTAAGAAAAATCATTTATTAGGTTTTTTAGTGAAAATTAACTTCTTATTTGAACCTCCCTTTATATATATATATATATATATATATATATATATATATATATATATATATATACACATACTAGATTAGAATCCCATGTATTGTACGAGTTATATACCAAAACGATAACAAATTGTTAGAAAAGAACAAATGGGGCTACTTAACATTTCCATTTAAGAGTACATGATATACTTCTAATAAGAAAGTCTATCAATATTATAAGCATAACACACAATGACTTAATTTATTTCTTTCTTTAAGTGTATATATAAAATAGTCTACAGTTTACTTCTCTTTAAATAAAGTAAAACACATTATATGGTAACATCTTCATACAACTACAGTTTTCAAGACCATTTGAATCATATTATTGCAAAAAAATTAGGTCTCCTTGAAAGCTAATAGATTGTAATAAGCAAAGACTGCAAACCAGAAAATTAATTCTACATTTGAGTGACTTGCTAGGGAATTAAGTCAAGATCTGGTCCTTAGAATAAAAACATAACCAAAGAAGATTGCAAACAGGAAAATGCATCAGTCTAGTTGTATATTCCACAACACAACATGCCCCGGTATAGCAGTGCTGCTGGCCAACCCGAGTGATGCTAAAGACATTAGTAATGCTATTAAGAAGTAACTTTTATGAATAGGGATTTTTTTTTCATTTTCACCCCTATACTATATATAGTTTTCGCTTTTAACCTGTTTAATTATGTATTAATTTCGTTTTTCTGTAATAACTTTCGTTCCTTAAATTTTTTGAAGAACGGGATGCGCCGCTGTTTTTATTTTTCTTTTTCAACGTTCCGATATAATATTTTTAAATGAAGTTGTATTCAAAATCGAGTATTTTTTCGTATCGTAGCCCATAGGGAGTGTCGTTGCCGTTATGGTACCGTGATGACCTGAACCTATTATGAGCGAACATTATTGTCTGTACTGGCATTATTGGAACCAGTGTCGGTATTCACTTTTATGATTTTTCACAGCCAGAACCTATAACGACCAAACTCTCATCGCGGGGTGTTGGCAAAAAACGACCACACTCCCGCGACGAGGCGCTGATGTTCGTTTATACAAGCTTATTAAACTCTATTTTTCATTCTACGTGGATACATCCCGCTGCGAAGCGGGCCGGGAACCAACTAGTTTAATTTAAAAGGGAAAAAAATAAGGAAAAAACTTGTCCCGTATCAGATTCATTTATGTTGGGTCTATTAATACTGTTGTATACCGATTGGCAAAGCTCAAGCACTGATTTGTAATTTTTTGTAAAGTTTAGAAAACCTGACGACACTCACCAACGACACTCTGGAATGTCGCCATGGTGCATTGTCACACTTCTCTTAGTGTCGACATTGTGAATGGAGACACTTGATGGGTTTCTATAAATAGGGACCAAATTCTCATTTTAGGGTTATCTCTTTTATTGTTATCACACTTTTGTGCGTGTTCTTGATATGATAATTATGGTTTCGATGTTAGTCAGGATCTTCATCTATAATCAATCATTTGGGCTTAATACATGGAGTTTGTTTGATTTGCTTGTTGTGTTCTTCTTTATTTAATCTTTTAACTCACTTTGGATCTTCAAATTATCTATTCAATAGGTGATTTGTGGATCTGAATGGATCTGGAAATCGTTGTTCTAGATCTGAGATGGATTTTGGACCTACAATCTAGTATCAGAACCATTGAGCTCTTTATTTCTTGACTATTTTGAGTTTTTGGGGTTTTTCTTAGTTTCAAGCTTTTTTACATCAAATCAGAGTTATTTGTTGATGGATTCATGTGTATTTTGAGAGGTTTTACTCTAAATCAGAGTTTGCTTCGTTTTGGTCCAGACTTCCATTTTATTGGAATTCTAAGTTGTTTTTGTTGAGTTTTTGAGAAAACTTGGAGAAGGGGTTGTTGCAGATTCATCTTGCGACACACTTGTTCTTCAGGCGACAGTCATCTATCGACACTCTTGTTACTGATTTTCTTGTTGATTTTAAGTGTGCCTGAGTTGTTCTATTTGTAGCGATAGTCTCAATAGCGAAACTCTGCCTTAGCGACAGTGTTGCTGGCGACATCCTCATAGTCAACGCAAGTTGGCGACTTTGTTTGTTAGATACTCTAGAATGTTGCCATGGTGCATGGGGACACTTCTCTGAGTGTCGTCGTGCTGAATGGCGACACTTGGCGGGTTTCTATAAATAGGGCCCAAATTCTCATTTTAGGGTTAGCTCTTTTATTGTTATCACACTTTGGTGCGTGTTTTTGATCTGAGAATTAGGGTTTCGTTGTTAGTCACAATCTTCATCTGTAATCAATCACTTGGACTTAATACATGGAGTTTATTTGATTCACTTGTTGTGTTCTTCTTTATTTCTTCTTTTTACTCACTTTGGATCTTCAAATCATCTGTTCAATAGGTGATTTATGGATCTGACTGGATCTGGAAATCGTTATTCTAGATGTGAGATGGATTTTGGACCTACAATCTGGTATCAGAGCCATTGAGCTCTTTATTTCTAGATTATTTTGAGTTTTTGGGGTTTTTCTTAGTTTCAAGCTTTTTTCCAGTTAGCTAATGTTAAGTTTTTAGTTTGTATTATTGTTGTAATTTATTTTTCTTGAGGAGTTTTTACCTAAGGAAATATGCATATTGAATTAGTTCCCTTCAAAAGAAAAGAAAAAATATATAAAAAAAGAGAAAATTTTCATCAAAAATATGTGATATATAACTGATTGGAGCAATTTTATAAGGAAAGACGAAAAGAATATGACGGTTAGCTCTTATCTATATGAAAATATTCTTTAGTTTATTTTTAGTTGCAAGTTGTAATAGTTTTTGACTTAGCATAACCTTTGGGCTTTTAGCCATTTAGCCACATTCAAATACCCATACCCATTGCCAAGTTACAACCCGTTCAAAGTCCTCTTGATTTATGCTTTGTTTCATGTTAGTTGTTAGAGATTTGATCTTTTAGCAAGCTTATAATTTATGCATGATTCATTGTCTTGGCATTTGAGTGTTCTATACATACACCATTACTTGTATGATCATATATATATATATATATATATATATATATATATATATATATATATATATATATATATATACGTGAGTGTGTGTGAACATTGTGAGGAGTATAAGTGTCACACCCCCAATTTCAACTAACGGAGTTTTACTGTTTGGGAAGTGACGAACCAGGATCTCAGACATTAGTTACTTTGAACGACTCTACATGTGACTCAAAATGAAAATATCATAATAATCAGAGTTTCAATGCGGAAGCGTAAAGAAAGTAAATGCGCAAAACACACGCGTCCAAAACCAAAGTCCAAAAGTCCAAAACGTCCAACCAAACCAAGTACAATACAAAATAATCCAAACAAGTATAAATAAGTCATAATCAAAATAGTTGAATCCCATGCATGCCCTAATGTGCACCTGTGTCTTATCTTAGCGACCTGAGAAAACATGTAAGAAAATATGTCAACACGAGGTTGGCGAGTTCATAGGTTTCAATATATGTAAATAAGCGTTTACCAGATTTATGATCATTCAGTATGTATCTAAAGGTAGCTAACCTATGCTCATGTTTAACTCAAGCGCTCGCAACCGAAGCTGACTGTTTGTTTATTTGCCTCGTGCCAGGTCTATCAACACTAGAGGTGAGAAGAGGCTAACATTTCACCCGTTCGATATCTAATCGAGTTAGCGCGTCTAACGCGGGTGGGATTTGTCAAACCCAGTAGTACTACTAAATATTACCTCGCTAAGATCCATATTAACAGTCCGATATAAGTTGAGGAATTTCTGTGATAGCGTGTTACGCTTAGTTTTAACATTGATAACATATGAATTTGCAAAATCTCAAAATAGTTTAATCATGTTGTCTCCCCTAGATTAAAACAGTAAAAAGGGGCCGTGAAAACTAACCTGCGTTGCGTTGTAGGTAGTATCACACAAATGATAAGTTGGAACCACGAGTGTAAGTCGCAAAAGACTTACGAATGCCCTAAAATTATAAACACATAAATTAGGGATAAAAATGGGAATTGTGACAGCGACACGAAATGAGAAACGTCCTAAGGAAACTCTTTAATATTCAAGAGTGGACGAAAGTGTCCACGGAGTTAGGAATTCCTTAAATACTCAAATTATAGTTACTTTACGTGACCAATGACAAAAATAATAATAAATATAATCGAGTGTTATTATTCACAAAACAAAGAAAATAATATAATATATTATTTTTAGGTTCGAAAGAATATTCTAATAACTCATTATAGGTAAGAATAATAAATACATTATTATTATTGAAGTAATAAACACGAGTAAATAATATAACCACTTATATTATTATTAAATCCCACACGTTACACGAGGTTACAAAATGATTCGAAATAATATAAATATATATTATTTAATAATCCGGGTCACGGTGTTCATATTATTTTACATGAAGTTACGGTTTGAAAATAATATAAACATATTATTTTTATTTGATAATAACATAAATAATTTATTTATAAAAGTGGGAATAATATAAAAATAGATTAATAATTCAAACCCGAGCCTACGGGTTGTTTCTCGGGCTAAAACACATTTATATAATAATATAATATTATAGGGTTTGATTTTTATTAATTAAATATTACCAGAAAAAGATTAAAAATTACTTGTGGGAGCCCGGTCTCGAACCCGGGTCTTTCCCACACACGCACACTGCGTTAACCAGTCCCGCCCGCTAGGGTATCGCGACATAATCCGGTTTCAATTAGTTTTATCATACGAGTTTAGTGGATCCCTCTTCCCGTATGAACTCGCGATCGATCCCAGTCCCAAACCATCAAATCTGATCACGATTGGTCAAGGAACCATAGGGGCTTTAATGATCGAGTCATGGCGAGTCTGTGTGTGGGTTTAATTGCAAAACTAACGAGTTTAAGATCATTAGATTACATGAATTTGGGCTGAAACCCTAGTTCAAGAACACAAGATTGAATTGATAAAATCTGATATTATAAGTTGTTGTAATCAGAGGGCTTTTAATAAGAATGGAATTTCGAACCTGATGGTAAAAATTAATTGGATTTAAAACAAGTGTAAATTAGGATTCGATTAACCCGAAAATTCAAGAACCCTAGATCTTTGATCTTGATTAATTCGATAATAAAGATTTGAATTGGCATAGGGCTTTCATAAAATAGAGGATTACGAATCTAGTGATATCGTTTAATTGAATTTAAATGGGGTCTAGAGTATAGTTTGGTTAAACTAATTTCGCATGAACCCTAGAATCTGGTTCATGCCGAATTTGATGATTTAAGCCCCAGTAACCATAGGGCTTCTATTCTAGAGACTGAAACGAAACTAACGGTGTAGGTAATTACCAGGATTGGATTTGAATTGAAGGTGTTCGACTAAAACCGATGCCGGCTGTGACTGAATTTGTCTTTGGCGACTCTTGCTGTGTTTCCGGTCAATATGATGCGCACAGAAGTTTCTCAAGGGCTCCTTTGATGTGTGCAGGTAGTTTGTTTGCGAGAAAAACAATTGAAATGATCGAATTCGTTGGTACGTTGCCATTGCGTCGACGGTTATGTCATTATTGTTTATAATTGGTGTTAATTCGAGTTAATGGTAGTGTAATGGTTCTAATGATGTGCGTTTATGGAAAGGATCGTGTATTTCGGTTACAACCTCCACGAATTTTTGTTATGGAGTTCGATTTTTGAGTCAAGAACATATAGGTATGACTTTTAAAAGTCAAACAGAATACAAACTCTTAAATTTTGACTTAGAAGGTCAACAAAATAGGTTTAGGGTAATTACAGCCTTAGTCCTTGTAGTTTGGGTGAATTTGTGTTTGGAAAATGACATAATTTGTCCCTAAGGTTTGTATAAAGGCAGAAATAGTCCCTGAAGTTTTAGATTGAGTTACCTGGTTTAATATTTAACCGGATTTGCTAACGGAACTAACTGAAAAGTTCGGATTGTCACATCATCCCCTAGTTAAAAGAATTTTCGTCCCGAAAATTAAATAACTATAAAAAAAAAATTTCTCGGGATATCACATCATCCCCTAGTTAAAAGAATTTTCGTCCCGAAAATTAAATAGTACCTTAAGAATTTGACACAGAGTGCTTGAACAGATTAGGATATTTGCGCATCATCTGATCCTCGCGCTCCCACGTGAATTCCGGTCCGCGTTTCGAGTTCCAACGAACTCTAACAATAGGGATTTTAATGTGCTTTAACGATTTGACTTCCCTATCCATGATTTCCACGGGTTCTTCGATGAAACGCAACTGTTCATCAATGTGTAGTTCCTCAAGAGGAATCGCAAGAGACTGGTCTGCTAGACATTTCTTCAAATTTGAGATGTGAAAGACGTTGTGTACACCACTAAGTCCTTCAGGTAAGTCCAGTTGATACGCTATTGGTCCGATTCTCTTCATTATCTTGAATGGTCCAACATAACGAGGATTCAGTTTACCTCGTTTCCTGAAACGAATGACACCCTTCCAAGGTGAGACTTTTAATAAGACCATATCCCCTACTTGAAATTCTAACGGTTTACGACGCTTATCGGCATAGCTTTTTTGACGATCACGAGCTGCAGCCATACGGTTTCTAATTTGAACGATTTTCTCCGATGTTAAAGTACGAGTTCAGGACCTGTAAGTTGACTATCCCCAACCTCGGCCCAACAAATAGGAGAACGGCATTTCCGTCCATAAAGTGCTTCAAATGGAGCTGCCTTGATGCTAGTGTGATAACTGTTGTTGTAGGAAAACTCCACCAACGGTAGCTGAGACTCCTAAGTGTTACCGAAATCAATCACACAAGCTCGTAGCATGTCCTCCAGCGTTTGAATAGTACGTTCTGTTTGGCCATCAGTTTGAGGATGGTATGCTGTGCTCATATCTAGACGCGTGCCTAAGGCTTTGTGTAACGACTGCCAGAAACGAGAAGTGAATCGTGCATCATGATCCGAAATGATAGAGATTGGCACCCTGTGGCGAGAGACTATTTCTTTCAAGTAAGTACGAGTAAGCTTATCCATTTTGTCAGTTTCTTTGATTGCTAAGAAGTGAGCGGACTTTGTTAAACGGTCAACATTTACCCAAATGGTATAACATCCGGTAGGAGTTCGTGGTAATTTGGTGATGAAGTCCATGGATATTTGTTCCCATTTCCACATGGGAATTTCTGGTTGTTGGATAAGACCGGAAGGCTTTTAGTATTCAACTTTGACCTTCGTGTAAGTCAGACACTTACTCACATAGGTGGCTATATCGGCCTTCATCTTCGGCCACCAATATAACACCTTTAAATCATGGTACATGTTGTCGGAACCTGGATGTATAGAGTAACGAGATTTATGAGCCTCATCCATGACTAGTTCTCTTAAATTTCTGAATACTGGAATCCATATTCGCTCCGCGAAGTAGCGAATACCGTCAGATTTGACTTCAAGTTGTGCTTCCATACCGCATGTACCTTCCAGCGATTGGTTTTCCTCTTTCAGGGCATCGAGTTGAGCACTACGGATTTTGTCAAGTAATCCAGGGTAAATAGTAAGCTGTAATGCTCGAACTCGTTTGGGTTTCGTTTCTTTTCGACTTAGGGCATCAGCTACAACGTTAGCTTTACCCGGGTGATACCTGATCGCCCAGTCATAATCATTTAAGAGTTCAACCCAACGACGCTGTCGCATGTTCAACCCTTTCTGCTCAAAGATATGCTGAAGACTTTTGTGATCGGTATAGATGGTGGATTTGGTACCGTACAAGTAATGTCTCCATATCTTAAGTGCGAAGACTACGGCTCCCAACTCTAAGTCATGAGTAGTGTAGTTTTTATCGTGGACATTTAGTTGACGTGAAGCGTATGCGATCACCTTTTCGCGTTGCATTAAGACACGTCCCAGACCCTGAATAGATGCATCACAATACACTACAAAATCATCGGTTCCTTTCGGAAGAGCTAGAATAGGTGCACTGCAAAGTTTCTGTTTAAGATGTTGGAATGTTGACTCTTGATTATCGCCCCAGTTATAGGCTTTGCCCTTTTGGGTTAGGGCAGTGAGAGGTTGTGCAATTTTTGAAAATCCTTCGATGAATCGACGGTAATATCCCGCCAATCCCAGAAATTGTCGCACCTCAGTCGGAGTCGTCGGTGCTGCCCAATTCTTGATGGCTTCTATCTTTGATGGGTCGACATGTATTCCTTTCTCGTTAACCACATGTCCTAAGAATTGAACTTCCCGGATCAAAAATTCACACTTGGAAAACTTAGCATACAGTTGTTCCCTTTTAAGTAATTCCAGGATTAAACGTAGATGTTCCTCATGTTCTTCCTTGTTCTTGGAATAAATGAGAATGTCGTCGATGAAAACGATGACCAATTGATCAAGGTAAGGCTTACACACACGGTTCATGAGGTCTATGAATACCACAGGTGTGTTGGTTAATCCGAAAGGCATGACCATAAATTTGTAGTGGCCGTACCTTGTCCAGAATGCAGTCTTTGAGATGTCCTCCTCTCGGACTCTCAATTGATGGTAACCAGACCTAAGATCTATCTTGGAATAGAAACTGGATCCTTGGAGTTGATCAAAGAGTTCATCTACGCGAGGCAAAGGATAACGATTCTTGATTGTGACTTTATTTAGCTCACGGTAGTCGATACACATACGGAAAGTTCCGTCCTTTTTCTTGACAAACTGGACTGGAGCTCCCCATGGCGATGAGCTAGGTCGGATAAAACCTTTATCCAACAAATCCTGTAACTGAGTGGACAATTCTTGTAATTCACTAGGTGCCAGTCTATAAGGTGCCCGAGCGATCGGTGCCGCTCCGGGTGCTAGATCGATTTGGAATTCGACTTGACGGTGTGGTGGTAGACCAGGCAAATCTTCAGGAAATACTTCCAGAAAATCATGAACGACGGGAATTTCATCAATCTTCTTCTCTTCTGAGGACTGCTCAGCAACGAGAGCCAAAATAGCAGTATGGCCTTTTCGAAGGCATTTCTGTGCTTTCAACAAGGAAATGATGCCCATGATTGCACCAACTTTTTCGCCCTGAACGGAAAGGGTTTCTCCACTCGGGAGAGGGATTCGAACAATTTTCTCTCGACAGATGATTTCAGCTTGGTTTTTAGATAACCAATCCATGCCGACAATTACATCAAAACTACCAAGCGTGACCGGCATAAGGTCGATATCAAGTTTATGACCAGCCAACTCAAGCTTACAACCCTTAAGAATGTGAGTTGTTTCAATTATTTGGCCATAAACTATTTCTATTACATACTTAGCTTCTAGAAGGTTTAGAGTTTCTTTTATCAAATCACTAAGCTACTTAGATATACAACTCTTATCAGCTCCAGTGTCAAAATGACAGCAGCAAAGTAATTGTTTAAGAGGAACTTACTGGTAACCACATTGTGATCATATCTAGCTTCTCCGGATCCAAGCACGAAGGCTCGTCCCTTCGCATCGTTTCCGCCATTGATGCCATTATTGTTACCGTGGTTGTTGTTATTATCTTGGTTATGGTTATTGTTGCCATTACCCCCTTACTTTAGTTGAGAAAAATCCTTCCGAAAGTGTCCTTCCTTTCCACACTCAAAACAACCCTTTGTAGGTCATGGATGTTGAAAAGGCTGTTTGGCTTGTAGTTCACCTATACAGTCCTTGGCAACATGACCCACCTTGCCACACCGCTGGCAATGATTTCTCTCACAACGACCGAGATGGTGAAATTTACACTTGTTGCACTTAGGGTATCTCCCCGTATAACCACTCTGGTTTTGTCCTGAAGAGATCGGCTAGTTGAAAGTCTTAGCAGACTTGAACCTACGTTGTTGTTGATGGGGTTGGTTAGATTAAATCCTCGCTTTCTAATGTTATTGGATCATTTCATGAAGAAAGAAATTCGTTTACAGGATTGAATATGTTGGGTATAATTCGTATTAGACTAAGGATTAGTCATCGAATAAGGCAATAGGGTCAAATGAGATTTATTGTTGGGGCGTAAGGGATAACGTGTTAACTTAGAAAGAATTCCACAATATCTTGCTTACAAAGTTGGAGTCGGTGAGTTTGCCATAAGGTTCTACTAGAGTTTCAATCGAGATTGTTTCTTTGATCAAGTTTGAATGAGAATCTTACGGTCACTAAGACTCTTACACGAGTAAAAATAACATGATGGATTCCATTAATGATAACTCAGTGTGTCTGTAAGCGTCTTCAGCTTGATAGTCGCGTCTATCAGCCGTTGAATAGGTTTAACGATACCAACTAGTCGTTGAGTGGGTTACGAGAATTTCTACAGACAGTGGAAACTTAAGTCTGTAAATCACAGATTTGGACCATTTATCCACACACTAGGTTTTACCAGGATTTACATGCACCTCAAATTATTATTACGTGTGCACCCGTAATGATAATTTGCTTTGCATGCTCACCCTAGTTCTCCTTGTCCTATGTCATAATGTCCTTTAGCATGTATTGCCGAGTATAGAGTGTTGTCAGATATGATAAGTCATTAAAAGGCTTAGTCATAAACCATACGTTGATCAACTAGGACTCATATCAGGATGAGTAGTCGGAAATCGTTTGATCCGAGTGTTCACCGAGTTGAAACACAATACGATAGTCCAATCCA